>CM054203.1:29665000-32065000 GCA_028830015.1 Eucalyptus grandis x Eucalyptus urophylla
GATCATTGATTTAAAATTGATCTCGTGCATGTCGAAATTCCGAATTCACATGTCGGATACATGTCAAAATGTCCGACATAACATAAAGACTTCCGAATAGTACGAATGCTTCCTAAACAAAAACGGACATATTGAGTCATTTTATGGTAATTCCACGATTATCTTAAGTTCAGGTAGGAAGGCAAGAAGCAGCTTTTTGTCCAAACTAGTCAAGACAAACGGGCCATTAGTCATCTCAAATTTAACCTCCGTGCGTGTAATTATTTCCTTATGCGTGACACGGTCATGCCCAGGCATTCTTGGAGCCTATGAAGACAAGTTACTAGTGCAATTTTTTTTTCTTTGGTCTAAAGTTACTAGTACGATTACGACGTACAGCTAAATTGAGAATTACAATTCATGTTGTTAAATGAATCTGATTTTCCGTATCTACGAAATTTTCTATGAGCTTTATAAACATGGTACAGCCCGGGAGGCACTCCAGAATCATGCCCTTTCTTCAAGCGATGTCCAATTGTCATTTTCAATGTGGAGACAAAAGCTGGACGAATTTCATTTGGTCTCACAACTTTTCCGCTCCCTTTGCTTCCAAGAGTTGTCTTGTCCCCCAGACTTTGTCCCACTTGCTTAATGACCCTTTAACGACCTTAATCATTTTAGAGCGGCAAAGGCAAATGATTTGAATTTCATTCGGCATGTCTCGTAAAATATAGGTAAAATAGTTGATAGAATTTGTTTCTGGATAACATCGTTATTGTAATGATTCGTTCAAATACTCGATGGACTAAGTTTATATGGATTATATGTAGGATGTGATGTATGGTTTTGCTGACTTTGATCACAAGACAAGACATGACATGAGTAGGGCAACATTGTGATTGTTATATGTTAGGGCGCGCATGTTTTTATTTCTGTTCCTTTTCTATTCCTGGGAACAGAAATAAAAAAAAGTGTTTCTGTTTCGGGGAATAATTTTTGAATAAAAAAACGCGTTTGGTAAACTTGTTCCGGAAATAAAAAATGAACAGAAACACGTTTGGTAAATTTTATTCTTTTTTTGTTTCTTTTAATTTTTTAATTTTTTATTTTTTATTTTTTATTTTTTCCTTTCTTTTTTATTTTTTCTTTTTTCGGCCGGCAGCCTCGCCCAGCCACGGTGACGCTCGCCGGCCCCCGGCGAGGTCGCCAACCCTCGACGGCGTCGCCGGCCCTCGACGGCCATGGCCGAGGCCGGCGACCGGCGAAAGAAAAAAGAAGAAAAAAAGAAGAAGAAAAGAAGAAGAGAGAGAAGAAGAAACGTTTTTTCAAAATTGTTTCTGGAACAAGAAGTAAGTTTTTTTTGTTTCTTTTTGTGTTCCAAGAACAAAAGAACAAAAAAAGAACATAAATGCAACCAAACACGTTTCTGTTCTTTTTTTGTTCCCGGGAACAAAAAAACAAAAAAGTGTTCCAGAAACACTTTTTAGGAACGTTTCCATGCAGCCCTTTAAGATATTATTTTGTGGATTTAGTATATTAAAATTGTAAATGCGCGAATGATAATTGTTCTATTTTATCTATTTTTTTTTCTATTTTCGAGAAAAAGTTCAAAATAATTTTTTGTTTTGTGGCATAATTTCATTTTTCTATTTTTATAATAAATTTGCACTCATAAATAGATTTTGAATAAAAGGGAGAAGTAAAAATGTTCTATTTTCCTATTTCCAGAACAAAAGTGATACATAAACTATTACCGTCACTCACTCTCACTACTAACCAGTTGCCTACTCGTCATCACCTACCATTGCCCACCAAACGTCAGTTATCAAACGTTGGACACTAGACTTTGTGTGATCAACGGCAAACTTGGCATACGCTAATCACCTAACATCGACCGCTTGCTATCCTTTTGTAACCACCTTCCATTGCAGGTCATTGGACGCCCGTCGTCGAACATTAGCCACCGAATATTGGTTGTCGATAGCCGGATGTTGCCTATTGATCTTCCTCCATTTGTTTGTAACCACCTCCCCTCGCCGCTTAAGATGGAGAAATTTTGTGACATTCTCAAACGAATTTCTATTATAGGAATATAAATTTTGTGTGATTATTAAACGCCTATTTTTACTTAAAAACTCATCAAGAAATTGAAATAGAAAAATATATTTTTGGCCATAAATTATAATATAATGGTTTTCATTTGTGCCCGTTAAATTTAGGAATGAGCAACATAGATTGATTGAACCGCATTGGCCGGTTTTGAGTTGTTCCCAGGTTATCGATTTGGTTCTCGATTCTATAAAATTAGAATCGGTGATTTTTAGTTTAATCGCTAATTCTAGGGGAAAATTGGACTGCTTGGACTAGACCAATGATTGTCGTATTTTTTGTTTATTTCTCATGCAAATTTCTTTCCCTTCCCTTCTCATATGTCAATTAATTTTGTTTTTTGTTTTTTGGAATAGAAAAGTAATCGGGGAATAGATTTTGAATGGAACAAAGAAGTAGAAAAATTTAATTTCCTGTTATCGACAGTGATTTCTAGAAATAAGTCATTTTCTTTTTTTATTTTCTTCTTCTTTCTCTTCTAATCTGTCAGTGGAGACTCACCGACCAGGCGACCACCCCTAAAAGGTGGCTAGAGGAGGAGAAAGAAGATAGGAAAAAAAGAAAAAAATCTAAAAAAAAGCATTAAAATATTAAAAAAATTCCATGGCACAAAAAAATATGTCATAACAAATGCATTATTTTTCTTTTTCTATTTTGGGAATATAAATTTAGTACTCATAAATTATTTCAAGGAATATGAATAGAAAAAAATATTTTTAAAATGAAATTATTCCCCGAAAATGCACCCAAAATTAACCACTATGAATAATATATAAGCTTTCAAAGGGAGCACAACACCAACCAATTAGTATCATGATGGGTTTGTGACATTGGCAAATTCATGAACTTATCACTGCAAAAAAGTAGTTTGGATTCTCAATGACCGAACATGAATATGCGTAAGGGGTTGCACTTCGATTTCATCTCATTGCCCAAGAACCGGACCGCACTATTAGTCTGGTTTATCAATTCCGAAAAATGAGAACCGGTCATTCTAGTCCAGTTCCCGATTTTTGGGTGGGATCGAATTAGATTGGGAGTGGATCATCCTCAATAATATTGTCCTAAACCAGACGTTGACCAAGCCCATTCTATCGTCGATTTTTACACCAAACAACCGATGGAGACGACTACCAAGAAGTTTGAATTTTTATCCTTTCCGCTTTTCGCTTATATTTTTTAAAAGTTGATAAGTCCCACCTTTGAAATTGACTTGCGGGCGATCATGTGCAACATAAAAGTATTCGTCCATTGCGCTTAGCGTTTTTCAAAATTTGAAATGCTAGAGGCGGCATCCAAATTAAAAGATCGGACAGATTTTAAAGCGTGTGAACAATGCCAAAAAAATTCCAATGCATGAGAACAATGTTCCTAGTGGACGTCTCCCTTGGCCATGCTCATGTGCTATTTTCTATGTGATTTTATTGTTGTCACGAGGAATTTTCGATTGTGTTATGCTGATACCCGCATGGTGCAAATGTTATGGATTATATTTGAGCTCTAGCCATTGAATTTGATCAGTACCACATCATCAATTTAAGAAAATCGACACTCGTTCATATTGTCGATTTTCCTCTCGTTTGCCTTCAAAATTTTAAAGCTCATTGCCACATGAGGACCGAGATAAAGCCTTTGATCTCGACGTGTCATATCTCATAAAACTCATAAATCAACAGGATGTGCAAATCAAGTGCACACCGAAGTTTTGAATTGAGAGATGGCGACCAGCGAGCCAAGCAAATTTTGCACACAATTCTGATTCGAGGGGACGAAACATCCGATCGTTCGAGGACTAGAATAACACACATACTTATTCCGAGGGGGCGAAAGTGAGAGAAAAGAAAGACGAAACCGAGTTTTTGGTTTGAATTTAGAAATGACATAACGATCGAGGAGAGGGGGCGAGAGCAGAGCGGGAAAACGGGGACACGTCCAAAACGAGCGGGCAATCGATGCGAGACCAAGGCCCCGCTCCTCTGTGTGACATTTCTAGTCAAAAGCTATGATTTTCCCCCGCACACACCCACACACACAAAAAAAAAAAAAGACAAAACAAAAGTACAAAAAAAAAAAAGCGAAGGGCATTGGGACAAATTTTTTTTTAAAAATTCAAAAAAGGAGAGGATAAAAAGTGGACCCTGTTGGCTTTCTTAGGTATTCACGAAGTCACCCACATCTTTATTTTTCTTTTTAATTTTAAATTTTTTTAAAGCTCTTTTGTTGGTAGGCCGGGCCGGACCACCACGCATGATTAGTCTACTCAGATATCCGGCAACAATTCACCCCCCCCCCCCCCAAAAATAATAAATTATCCCCCTTTTTTTGCCCTTTTTTCCTCGTTTTTCTCTCCCGCCGCGTCAGATATCGTCCCGAACAGAGATAGATTTTTCAAAAAAGAAAAAAGAAAAGAGAAGAAAAAAATTCGAAACAAACCTTAATCAATGCGAAAAGCGAAACAGGAGGAGGAGGAGGATCGTCACGTACATCCTGTCGAAAGAAACCGAACGTTTCTGCCTTTCGAAAACTTCCTCCCCTCCTTTCAATTTGCTGTCTTCCGTAACGGAATCGCGAAATAATTATTTCCGGGGGAGCAAGTAAATGCAGACAGCGCGAAGATTTTATAAAGCGGGACGAAAATGGTGAAAAAAAAAGAACCTCCAAAAAATATTAGAGAGAGAAAGGGAGAGAAAGAAACGGGCCGTCTTAAATACATCACCTCCCCATTGAATGCTTTACCGAACTCACCACCCCATTTTTGCCTCCCTTTCCTCCTCTGCAACTTCCTTTCTCTCTCTATCT
The DNA here is from genome assembly GCA_028830015.1 of Eucalyptus grandis x Eucalyptus urophylla. Taxonomy (NCBI): domain Eukaryota; kingdom Viridiplantae; phylum Streptophyta; class Magnoliopsida; order Myrtales; family Myrtaceae; genus Eucalyptus; species Eucalyptus grandis x Eucalyptus urophylla. The sequence goes on from CM054203.1 coordinate 29,669,888, forward strand.
GCAACCACCCTCATCCTCCCTCTCCCTCTCTCTCTCTCTCTCTCTCTCTCTCTCTCTCTTCGTTGAAGGGAAGTTTGCATTCTTACGACGGGGGCTGAGGAGTAGGACCCGGAATGGAGTGCGTTGAAGCCGCTTTGAAGACCGGGTTCGGGAAGGACGCGATGCTGGTGAAGCTGATGAGGCCCCACGCCTTCTCCGACGACCTCCTGGCCTTCAATTCCCACGCCGGCGCCCCCGCCGGCGGCGACGGCGGCGACGGCGACGACTTCGTGGACGACCTCTTCGACTTCTCCAACGACGAGGCCTTCGCCGGACAGGAGGAAGAGGCGAGGACAGAGGAGACGGCGGGCCACGAGCAGACGCCGCAGAAGCAGAAGCGGGAGCCCCGCGGCGGTAGCGACGAGGACGGTGCGTCCGTCTCCGCCGGGCAAAAGGACGATTTGGGGCTCGTGCCGCACCTTCCGGTACTGTGATGAATACCTCCGTTAACGGAAACTCGGCTCTTTTTCCGGCCATTACGCCGTCGTTTCTGACCGAAAGGTGCGATTTTTACAGGCCGAGGATTTGGCGGACCTCGAGTGGTTGTCGCATTTCGTGGAGGACTCGTTCTCGCACTTCTCGGAACCGCTTCCGGCGGGCGTACTGCTCCAGAACCCCACGAGCCGCGAGGACCGGTCCGAACCGGAATCGGAATCTTCCGGCTCGTCCAGGCCCGGGTTCGCGACTCCGCTCCCCTCGAAAGCCCGGAGCAAGCGGCCCCGGTCCGGCGGCCGGGCATGGTCCCTGGGCGTCCCGTCTCTCGCCGAGCCGTCCTCGAGCTCTTCGTCCTCGACGACGGCCTCGTCGCCCTTGCTCGCCAGCCCTTGGTTCGCGCACCTGAACCGGAGCCGGAGCCTCGAGCCGGTCGAACCGGAGCCCTGGGAGGCCAAGCCGCCGATGAAGAAGCAGAAGAGCAAGCCCGCTGCTGCTTCGGAGACGGCCGGACCGGCCCGACGGTGCAGCCACTGCGGCGTGCAGAAGACCCCGCAGTGGAGGGCCGGCCCCAACGGGGCGAAGACGCTGTGCAACGCGTGCGGGGTCCGGTTCAAGTCGGGCCGGCTGTACCCGGAGTACCGGCCCGCGTGTAGCCCCACGTTTTCTAGCGAGCTTCACTCGAACCACCACCGCAAGGTGCTGGAGATGAGGCGCAAGAAGGAGTCAATGACGACGACGGCACTGGGTCAGCCCGAGCCCGGTCGGGCCGTGCCCAGCTTTTGAGGGCCAGGGGTGGGTTCCTTCCTGGCGCCTCGGGAAACTAGGAATTAGGGTCGAACCGAACCGGGCTCCGGTTCGGGCGGTAGTGGTAGGGCAGATATGCTAGGATGTCTTTAGGTAAGTTACAGGAATTCTCAATGTACTATTTTTCGTTATAGCTCCAATTTAATATCTCAACATCAATTTTTGCTAAATTCGTTTCACTTTTCCATTCTTTTCTTCATGCGTAAAGAGGCAGCAGAGGAGGGGGAGGTGAGGTGGGGTGGGGGGGGAGGAGTTTCGGTTGGGATTTTTGAAACGGTTCAAACTTTTGATTTTATGGTGGGCAAGGCAAGGGAGGCAGTTCGAAAGCAAAGACGACATGAGTGTGCGTGTCGTTTATGCATTGATGATGTCGGAGTTGGCGTGGTGCGTCGGGCACCGGCCGTGCTGCTTTTTTCATTTTTATTTTCTATTTTTTGTGCAGTTTGGAGGAAATTGATGTAAATGTCGCGTGGCACGGTCTCGAGCGAGCAAAGCCAAGCAATGATAAACGAGGGTTTGTGGATTTTAGGAATTTTCTTTTCTTGCCGATTTTGCATGAACGAATTCGATTCTCTCGTTGATCCTATCGGAACCTAAGAAGATTGAAGAAGATTGAGGCTATGCCTTTGACTTTGGTGGACGGTTTCAAATTGATTTGAATCTTGGGGGGGGGGGAGGCGGTGTCAACTTAGAGCGGGTGATGCTCTCTATATCATCTCTCTTTGATTTTTACAGATTCGTTTCCTCTTTCGGGCTTTGCCTAGAAATCTAATGAGATCGGGCGAATCAAAGCCGAAGCCGTTGCGTGAAGGCTTCGATCCTTTCCCGGAGAAAAAGCCACTTAGCTTTTTACGAAGTCTCTATACAAAGTGCAATCTGGGCAAGTGGCGATTCGACAATGCGAGTCCAATTCGACTTTTATTAGGGGATTTCGACGCGAAAGTGTCTTTACCCCATTGACACATTTCGAATGGTTTCTTTCTCTTTTCGTTCGACGTGGACTTCACCATGAGTGGGAAACCGTCTAGACGGTGATTTGTTCGCTTTTCTAAGTCCCAGGCACGATTGTGGTCATGTGTTTGTCCTCATTAGGGTAGTGGCATGGCCGCTCGAGATTTGAAAAGTTAATTCATTTTGGCGCCATGAAAATTGAATTGGAAGATGCGGAGGGGCACCTTGCTATGTTCAATACAATAATTGACCAATCAAGAGGTACGGGAAGTGTGAAAGCTATATCTTCAAAAATGACTATAGAGCTCACCTACTAGGGCTTCTTATTTTTATGTGTAACTTTCACGTGGTCGGACTGTGCACATTCGACTTTAAATGAAATAAGATAAGTTACTTGACTCGCGGTCCGTCGTTTATTGAAGTAGTTTATTTAGTGCAAGAGATGGTTTGTATGCACTTATTCTAAAGATATGAATTAAATATTTATTTTTCTTTACAATGGGGTTTGTATGTTTTTTTTTTTTTTTTAAATATGTGGTCTTTCTCCACCTCTAAGCTAAAAGTTTTGGATTAGATTTTCTATTAGGGTCATTGACCTCATTGGAATCAACCCGATTTTCCTCTTTGGGCAAATGAGGGATTGTGAGCAGCGCTTCTAGCCATGAATTGAAGGCCAAAGGGGGGAAAAAAGGTCAATCAAATTAGAATAAGATCTTCAAGCAAGGGTAACCATTCATTGAAATCATCTAAAACTTATACTAAATTATTCACGATGACAAGTGCATGAAGGCGACATGTCATATATAGAATCGTTGATTACTATGCAAATGCCATATATCTTGACCTGTGTGTGCCTAGACTGAAGTTGTCACATCCTCTTGTTATTGTAGTAGTCACATACAATAAATTTGATAAAACCACAGTTGTTGTCGTTGGCACTTCCTTTTCCTAAACATGGAGCTCACTTGCCGTTCGTTGTTCTAAAAGAATTTTGGGGGGTCTTTCCTATAGTCTAATAATGACAATGCACATCTATTGAAATTTAAGAATTTTAATCCAATTTAACCCTAGCAAATATTTGGTATTCCATCATTTAACGATTTTTTTTTCACACGACAAAGCTTCTTTCACACATCAATCATTCAAATGAGCTAAACATTGACTATGGTCAGTGAACTCCTAATGTTGCGAAGGCAACCGTGTTGAGGTGACAATAAGAAGTAGGTTCACTATACACAAGAAAGAATTAAATTTCCATGTACTAGTAATTGATGCATGTGATTAATAAATTTCTCTACAGAAGTAAAATTAAATTTCAATGTAAAAGGCACTTTCTTAACGGTAAATTACTTTTCACTATGGTTCATACAATCTCCTATTAAAAACAAGTAAACGGAAGACTCTCAGTACACACGAGTACTCTTATCTCGAGTTAGCTCTCGATGACGATGGATAAAAGGATGATGGAGAGGCCACTTTCAATTAGTTGCAACCACTTCCCAATGGCTATAAATATATAAATAAACAAATATATGTATATATATAAAATATTAATGGGTAGCCGTGTCATTGTTTGAAAACATAAATCTTATTACTTTTTCTTCAAGAGGAACGCCTCGAAATTTATATCTCAGAATTCGAATGCGACAGCTTAAAACTTGCCAAGGTCCAAGCCTCATTTGTAGTTATCATAAATGATTGTGTGCTTAACTTTAAAATATGCATGATTTGATTTTTTTTTTTTTGAAAATGATTGCTAATATCATTTATAGAAATGAACTAACAAAAAACATTTTTATTATCCATGAAAAATATATAGATATAAATTGCCGTCGATAATAGAAATATTTTTCATCACCTCACTATTTTAGTGGATATAAATGATCAATTTTTGATTTTTTTAAATTTATTTTTTGCGAAATAAATAGGATTAAAGATTTTTTTTTTCAAAGTAAGAGCATAGAGGCATGACCTCTTCTATCATTTTCTGTAAAGGCGTGACCTGGCCCTTTTATGGCTAGGAGCCTAGGACCATAATAATTCCAACAAAGTGAGAAGTTGAATAGTACATATTACGAGGTGGGCTAGTCGACTCAATCGGGAAAATTGTTCAGAAAAATCATAAATTTATCATGTGACATCCAATTTAATTCTAAATTTTTTAATTTGACCAAATTAGTCCTAAAACCTTTTCACAATATATCAATGTAGTCCTAAAATTTTCCATTTTTTTTTATCCTTTTCTTTCATCCCCTCTCCATCACCCTATCATTTTTTTCCTTGTCCGTTTGTTGGTTGTTGTGGCCTCAGCAATGGCTGGCAAGGGCGCCGTGGCTCTTACCAAATTCGGGCACGGGCTTATGAGGGCATCTTTGCCATTGCCTAGCCAGCGATTTTCACTAGCCATATTCGAAGCCCTAGTGAATGGTGGAGATAGGAGAAAAAAGAAAAAATAAAAATGAAAGAAAAGAAAAAAATGATTTTTTTAATTGCAAAAATCGTTGATGTCACCTTGGACTGTACTATGCAGGACAGCTGACATTTACTTTAGAGATGGCTAACCAAAATTGATTGGATGGATTACAATGATAAATTTTTAAAAGGTTCAGAATTAAATTGATCATATTAAAAAGTTTAAAATTAAATTGATTGTCGCACAAATAAATATAGGTTCATGAATTTTTGTAGAATTATCCTTGGCCCAACTCAATGTCCCACTAATGATGAGTATTTTGAGTGCGACATAACGAGTGCATCATTATTCTTTAGATCGCACACGCATCATATTGCTCAAGGAGAGTCAGTTTCTTACCACATTTCGAGTCTGAACGTCATTTAAAAAAAAAAAAATTTAAATGGCGAGGGAACTACTTATGAACAAGGCAAGGCGTGAGCCAAAGCCCAAGGATCGGCAACCACGACTTTGTCCCTTTTTCTTAGCAGAATAGAGAGGTCGTGTATTATTTCACAGCCATAGAGTCCATAATCTAAAGAGAACAACTTATATTTGGATTTTTCCTAGATGAGTTTGCGTTTTGATTTTTCTTTTCTTTTTGCATGGAGAGATTTTGTGTAAATTTAGGTAGAAAAGCTGTTTTTGCGGTCTTCTGCAAACTGAGATTTCGACATAATCGCTGCTCATTATCTCATTGCTCGAGTCCATCGGCAAGAGATTGAATCACGTATCTACGTGTTCCCTATGCCCTTTATAGATTGTCTTCTCTCGAGCAACTATGATAATGACGTCTATATAAAAAATGCACACGCATTTATTATATATAGAAGATTAATTATTGCTGCCGTCCCTTCCCGTTGTCTCGTGAAACCGAAGTGATCTACAATATCCTCCGACTCAAAAAAACTAATCCCCATGCAAAAAAAAATTAAAAAAATAAATTTAAAAGAAGCAGATAATGCAATCTTGATAGGCCCGGGAGCTACCGTCAAGTTTAGTAAAGCTTCCCGGCTGGTTATCATTACCGAGTTTTAGATCTCCGGTTGACTCCGACAGATCCCCAGTGTTTCATACCCCCACTTGGGAATTTTCCCGGGGGATCCGCCACATGGGCTTGGCGGGAACCTTTTAAGGACATGTTCAGGTCCAATATGTGCCATTGTCTCAAATAAGAAACCCTAGCCAAGTGACGATGAGGGAGACTAAAGTTGATACGATATATCTTGATAATTTATTACAAGGGCTATCTAAAATAAGATATTTGCTTCAACAAGGAATGCCGACGCAACATGGCCAGACCAATCAATTGTCGGGGTTCGTTTCCAGCCATCCATTAGTCCAATAGGAAAATGTTTGGAGGAAAAGAGAAATCGATGCCGTGCTTGGATGGAAATGATGACTCCTATCATATTCGATTTCATACCGATAGCTAGGGTCAATACCATTTATAGTATCGAATCAGCTCGAGGGAGATTCCTGTGGATGCTAGGAGTGTTTGAAAACAAAATAAGAGAGATGCCGAAGGCCATTGAAGAGAGAGAGAGAGAGAGAGAGAGAGAGAGAGAGAGAGAGAGAGAGAGAGCTTAAGAATGGAGTGTTCAAGTCCCACCAAACCCTCATCAAGAATAGCGTTCGGATTTATTAGGTCAATTTTGACCTTAAGAATGGAGTGTTCGAGCCCAAAATAAGAAGGCCTTGCGCGAGCGGGCCATCGGATTATCTCAAGCGTACAGAATTTGAAGCGAGCTCCCTTAGGTCCGACTCGTCCAAGCCCAGCGATCTGATTACTTGTCCAGCAGCAACGACAGATATCCTGCGACAAGGTACAGCCTGTAAGAAGACCAACTCTCATGTAGACCACAAGGATCTGTTCATCGACTCGTGATAATTCGCAGCAGCATTAGGTAGAATGACAAAGGACTTGATGTACACGGGCTCCTGCGCATCCAGGATTGAATCCAAAATGTGGTCCGTTGATCTTTTACTCATTTTCGATTGAGCAAACTTAGAAATTTCACCATATTGATTATGAGATTAAAGCTCTGTTTGGTAACTATCTAAATATGGCCAAATTCTGATTCTTTGTTTTTGGGAGTAGTTTGGAAACAGAATCACGTTTAGTAAAATTTTTGTTTCCAGGAACAAATTTCTATTTTTTTGTTATTGGAAGTAGATTTGGAATAGAATCAAAAATAAAAAAAAAAATTAATTCTTGTTCCGGGAACAAATCTAAGAATCAAAACAACTCTTCTTCTTTCATTTTCTCTTATTCTTCTTCTCTTTACTTCTTCATCGACTACCTCGTTTGTCGTCGTTCGCCACCACCGCCATCGCTGCTGCTGGTTGCCGCCACTATCCGCCGTCCGTCGGCCGCCACCGCCGCCGCCCGTCGGCCGCCGCCTGCCGTCGTTTGCCGCCGTTGCCCGCCGCCCGTTGATTGCCGCCCGTTGCCGCCCGCCGGTTGCTGGCGAGCCTCCAGTGAGGCTTGCCCAGCCCCATTAGTGGCTAGGTGGGCCTCGCTCAGCCCCGACGAGGCTCGGCCTTGCCGACGCTGAGCAAGCCTTGCGACGCCCAGCCTCGTCAGTGGCCAGGCGGGCCTCACCCAGCCCCGGCGAGGCTCGGCTAGCCCGGCTGGGCTCGCCTGGCCACCATGAGGCTCGGCGGGGTTGGGCGAGCCTTTCCGCGGGCCTCACCTAGCCCCGGCAAGGCTTGCCCAAACCCAGCGAGGTTGGCTTGGCCACTAGTGAGGCTTGACCGACGAGGGTTGGTGACGCTCCAGTGAGGTCGCCGGCCCTTGTCTGGTAGGGTCGCTGGTCCGACGATCGGCTTGAAGAAGAAGAGGAATAGGAGAAAAAAGAAAAAAAAAAGAAGAAAAAGGAAAAAGAGAAAAAAAAATAAAGGAAAAAATGAAAAAATATAAAAATTATTTAAAAATTAAAAAAAATTGATTTGAAACATAATTAATGAGCACGGTACCAAACACAATTCTATTTCAGAATAAAAAATTTTAGACGGTTATCAAACGACTTAAAATGCTTGGAATCTGTTCCTAGAAACAGAATAAAAAAAATCATTTTTGATTAAAATCTATTCTCGAGAATAGAATCGTTACTAAACGCGCCCTAAACAGGGTTCAAGCACCGACATGTTGAAGACTTTTAATTTGGGGGAGATGAATTCTTTCCATCAGTGGATGGGAACTTCCATTTCATAAATGCCTCTGTTACGATGGCGGTATATCATACGTTAATCCCTAATGTTACGAGTTGGCCCTTCACCTGCGATGGCGGTTTCTTTAGCAAACCGCCGTCGGTTCGTGGATGTAGAATCTTCTTCTCTAGGACTATGGCGCCCTTGGATGTAGAATCTTCTTCTCTAGGACTATGGCGCCCTTGGACTTAGTAAACCAAAGAGGAAAAACGAACGTTGTTTCTAGATTTTCTCGAGAACGTTGTTTGATTCGATCAAAGAATACACACGCGATCCGAATTCAAAAAGATATCGTTGCTGCTCCTCAAGCGCCAAGTACGAAAAAGTCGAACAGTGACTTTTCTTTAGTCGGTTTTCGAGTCGGCCCATCATGACCTTTAGCCTTGAAAAAGCAGTAATCACTATTCAAACCCTAAATGCTTAAGACTCATTATTATAAGAAGCAACGGAAGATTTCGTGTGACTATTCTAATGCACACATTTTCTTTTTGTCGCTTTAATAATTCCTCCAAATCATATAATCTCAATTGGGCTATTCATAGCCCCGTTAAACGGGTTGTTTGAGCCGGGTCGGATGAAGTTCGGGTATCGAAATGGCGAACATGGAGCTGATTTTACTTGGTCCGAGCCTCGTCGAAGAGATGTTCAGTGTGACGTGCGGCTTAGACATGGAAGATGTCGGATTAATGGAGCTACGGAAGTGGTGAGCTAAACACATTGCATGCTGAAGTTTCACAGTGGATGACCTTGACCGTTGTCCACAATATCCCTATATAAACAACATCATAAATATTTAATGGGTATTTAGCATGAGTTTATCTTCTTTTTCTTTTTATTGTTACAATATTATAGAGCATAATTTCTATTTTTTTTTTTTGGAAATGAAGACAGAATAATAATGACAAGCAATCAAGAGGACAAAAAGAGAAAGGAAAATGAAATTGGTGTCACTAGAAGCTGGGATCAAGGTTACCGTCTCTTTATTTTATTCACCCCGTTATCGGGATACCTACTTGATGCCCATTTTAGTCATATAGTTGAATAAAAATGATCTTTAGAAGATTATTATGGTTAAAAAAAAAAAACTTGACAATTGCAATGAATAGAATTATCTGTAGTTATTGTTTATTTCTTGTACAAGTCGTGTGTTGGAATATTAAAATATTAAGCTGTTCATTCATTAAAGAACTTGATTTTACAAAATAATTAACAAGTGGTCCACAAAATCCTACATTTTGACTGAATGGGCATCAAGTGTGCTGTTTATTTGTACAATAAATAATCATGATTATAAAACTAATCATAGTGTGCTACAGAAAAATTAAATACTGGAATTCTGTAACCAACCCAATCCTTTTAAAAAATATATATATATACATGGATATCAAGTCTAAACTACAGCTCCATGATTGAAAAGACAAGGACCATATCACTCCGTGTACCCACTAATTTTAGCACCAACGTATGAAAATGGCCATCCGTCAATCATGATGAGAGCATTCATAGATTTTACTCTCCTCTTTTCCAAGAGAAAACAGTGAAATAGAGAAACAGGGTTTTGATCGGTGAGGTCACAAATGACCACGCATGAAGTAAGCAGCTAGATTAAAAAAAAAAAAAAAAAACCAGCTAGCCGCCATTTCTATGGACCTTGGTGGACAATCAATTGAACTCTTATCCCTTTAACATTAATTTCTCCTATATAAATTAAAGAAAAAGACCGGTGTCAATTGTTATTTAAAAAAATCATCATCCTAATATGTTAATTGAACTCTCTCTCTCTCTCTCTTTCTCTCTCTAATCTTCATCACCTCGTTCCTTTGTCAATTTCCCTTACATATACGTATTTATGTAGGTCCCTTTGCTAATTTCCCTTACATATATGTATTTATGTACCTCATCAACTGTTGAATTTTAAGCTAACAGTTTCTTGATTCATTGCATAAATTGAACTTGCAAACGAAAAGGTGCGATAACGTAGATGCATGTAGCATTAGGGGGGAGATTATCAAATCAATTATAAACTTATTGCATCAATACTAATTTAGTTTTAAATTTTTTAATTTTACAAATTGAGTCCTAAATTCTTGCGCGAAATTCTAATACAGTCCTTCCGATTAATTTCCGTCGGAAACTATTGACATGACAATCCAACCATCGTTACAGACCACCGCATAAGCAAATACTGCATTAGAATTTTATGCAAATATTTATGATTAAATTGACAAAATTGAAAGATTTATTATTGAATCGGTATTCAAATAGTAAGTTTAGTGGATAATTCCCCCTAGCGTAAGGTATGGTCAGTTGTGTCATTTTTAAGCTCGATGAGCAGATTAGGTGAAGCAAAGGCAGTGAACATCTCATCGACCACGTGATATTTACGGTCATAATGTATGCATTTAAGAATCGTGGGCGGTCTTAAGGGCGTGCCGACTCACGTCAATTATCCTTTTGCTTGGGGGAGAACTGGGGCCAAGGAAATTGCGGTCGATTTCAAACGCGAAGTGGACCGAATATGTTTTCTTGTGGGCGATCTCAAGCGGCCGGCCAATTACATCGAAGTGACACGATGGAAAACCGGGAATTGTTTCCACACGTCCCACCCGTGTATTCTCCGGGCCCATGATTATACCTCAAAAGTGGGAGCCCGGTTGGCTCTTCACTCTTCAGTGGTCACCTAAGGTAGAAAATGCTCCCCAAGCGCATTGGATTTTCATTGGAGAGAATGTAAAATGCAAATCACACGTCTTTCTCTCTCTTACTTTTGCGGAAAAATGAATGTTTGATCAATAATTTCATTAAAATAATCGCTTTTTTTACTTATTACAAAAACAAATGAACGAAAAAATATATATATCGTTCGGGAATATATTTAGACATGAGCTGTTATTAATAACGGAAAATAATTTCCATCCGCTAATTATTTCGAGCGATACAAATTATTATTTTCAAGAAGTTGTTTTTCAATTCGTTCATTTTCTATAAAATAAGTGGAGCATGATGGATGAAACTCACTTTGGTTGGGACCAACACTTCAAACTTTGAAATAGACAACAAGGGTTTTTTAACTTATAGCATATCGATTCTATCAATCATGTCAATTAGAACTTTATGTAAATATGATGTGATATGTTGTTGAATCATGTCAATAAGAGAACTTAGTCGATTAAACGCTTCAAATTCATGTTGTGGAGATAGTTACCAACTTTGATTTGGCTTAATTCTACTTTTGACCTAATTTGAAATATTTACGGGAAAATTATCTAATTTTTTTTTAAATTTATTGCACTTTGATCAATTCAATTATAAATATTTCAGTTATGCTCATTGAGTCCTAAATTTTTTCGCATTTAGTCAATAAAGTCTATCTAATTAATTTTGATTCGAAATTGCTGATGTGGATACCAATTGTTCTATGTGGCATGCAACACATGGACATTTTTAAATAATGTTTTTGAAAATTTTCAATTTTTTTTACTTTTCTCTTTTCTTTTTTTACTTTTACTTCAAGTGAGTGTTCATGGCCCTTGCCCAGCCCTCTCAAGCCATCATTGGTGGCCAACCATTGTTTGAGACAAGCCATCGACAAAAAGAAAAGAAAAAATAGAAAAAAGGAAAAAAATAAAAAAATAAGAAATTTAAAAAAAAAATTATTTATGTCAATGCTAATATGTCACTCGAGATGATTGGCGCTAACTAGACCATCACATTCGTATTTTTCATTTAAAATTAACCAAATAGATTCAATTGGCAAAACATAAAAATGTTCATAACTCAATTATAGGTTTAAGACTAAATTGGCAAAAGTGAAATAGGTTTAAGATTTTTTGAATAATTTTCTCAAATATTTATACTTGGAACTTGATAATTTTCCCATAACGGGTTTGAAAGATGCAACGCTTACTGTGGGTGGAAGTTGTTTTTTTTTTTTTTTTAAATAACATTATCCTGGATGATGTTTCGGGATGTTCGTGTATCGCGTTTGACGCGTTCCACATCTTTAATGCAATGTCAGGCTTTCAAATAAACAAAAGATGTCAACGTTTCAAAAGGTGGGTCGGCCACATATTAAATGATATCCACCGTCGACTGATTTCACAATCTAACGCAGTATAAGTGGGTGATTTTGAAGAATTTAAGAGGTTAATCGGATGTAATTTTAATCGATGTTCTTGGTAGATATATAAAGAGAAAATGTATGTTCATGAGAGAATACAGGGTCATATGTAGGCTGTACAGAACTCTCTATATATGAAATTTTCGATCAATCCTACACTATTGTAATTTAAGATTGCTATTTTACGTGCGCGCGCATATATATATATATATTAATATATGTGTATAAGTAATGGATGTAGTAGCTTATGAAAAAGCTATGAATAGAGCTTCAATTCTTCTTTTTCCAAGGTAGTTTGTAAAGGAGGCAAATCAATATAATATAGGTAGCTCTAGTCAATAAAGAAGCTCAATCACAAGTATTGAACAACCATTGATGTGAATATCAACCATTCTATGCAGCATAGATGATGTTGACATGAACGATATTTACCTTTCTTTTTTTTTTGAATTTCTTCCTTTTCTTTCCTTTATTTCTCTTTCCGAGGCCTTGACAATGGTTGATGGAGATTGCTAGCCACATGCAAGGGCTAGTGAATGTCTCCTACACTGGCCCAACCTATTGATGGCAAAAAAAGGTAAAAGAAAAGAAAAAAATTGATAAAATTTAGAAATATCATACAAATCGTCCACATTAGTGTAACCTTACCATGTTGGATGGTTAGTATTCACGTAAATCATTTCGGGCCAAAATTGGACAAAAATACTACGTTGATGAATCATCAAAACATTAATGATTAGGGTGATTAAATTGAAAAGTTTAGAGATAAATTGACAACTATATAATAAATTTAGGACTATTTGGATAATTTTCTTGAAAAGAGGAGGAGTGATGTTTTATATGTTATCCATTCTTTTGGGAGGTGCTACGTTAAATTCTTTTGGCACCTTGGCCCAATTCTTCTTCTTTTTTTAACAATCCTTTTTCGTATGTTTCGTTTGTTTTTTCCCTTCTAATTATGATTTCTACAAATACATTGCACTTAAATAATGTCCAATACATATACTAAAAAAGGTATCCTTCAAATTACAAATCATTTATGCTTTGATGTAATTATTAAGGATTCCTGATATGTTTTTTTTTTTTTTTTTTGTATCATAAATAGTAACGCCCAAGTTGCGATGACAGTAAATATAATAATTATTTTTAATTGAAAATGAAACGCGTCATGTAATTAATTCTCCTTCACATCGATTGATATTTCATTCATTTCGTTTTCGGTAGTACGTCTAAAGTAAAATGTCAACGAGGCATTAACCATTGATTAGAATCTGATAGCGTCTTATCAAGGAGATTAGTTTTCCCCCACTCTTACTCTTTCTTTTGTTGCGACACGGTATTGAAAACAACAATGAATTTGTCTTGACTGAAGAGGAAATAATTGATTTACATAAATGCAGTCCAACGCACCAACTTCAAATTTTTTTTCTTTGTTAGTGTTATGATCAATAGAGAGAGTCTCTTAGATTTTCAACATTTTCAAACTCTTTAAAAAAGTCCATAGAGAATTAAATTTGGAAAGACTATATTGCATCTAAGTTGTGGCTTAAGCAAGTAAATATATGCAATTGGAGGGGCAAAGTGAGATTTGGAAATACTAAAAGATTTAAACTTAGGATCTTCTATATTGATACTATGCAAGATCTTATAGGACTATTGCTAACTGTTCTGAAAATTTAAACTAGATGAAAGTAATATTTATTATTTAAATATTCTAATAACAAGCATACCGACAAGAAAATGAAAATGACATTAAATTTTATCTCAAGAATGGGCACAGATTAACAAGATGTTGGCGGACTTTCAGTGTGGGAACGGCAGGTCATCTATTTGTCCGAATCATACTAGTGGCATGGAAACTGTTTTGGGTCAGAATCACACGTGGCGGAGGCTGCTCGTGGGGCTTACAAGATCTTTGGTCTGACTGCAATTATATTACAGATGTCCCCAACTTACCAGAACCACCTAATCCTCTATAGCGACGGCCCTGATTGATCTTGAAATGACGTCCTCACGATAAGGACGTGGTCCATACTAAAGCACAAATCACATGGGCATGCGGAAATTCTTTTGCGTCGTGTCTAAAGATTTAGATTTTTTTTTTCAATAAATTTCAATAAGTGTTAATAAATATCGTAAAAGTATTGGTAAGAAAGATTGACATGTGATTCTTTTTAATAACTTATTGATTACTTACCAATACTTTTTATAAAATCACCAATTTTCTTTATTGTTTGCAAAGTGCGAAGTTTTTTCCTACTAAAGTTAACATTTTTTTTTTTGGGTATATCTTACTAAAACTTCAAATTCATCAAAGTAAGAAGATTTGATGATTCGCAAATTGTCGCAATGAGTTGGTAATTTCATAAAATTGTCAGTAAGTTACCAATAAATTATTGGAAAATGAAGTAATCGGTTCATAATTTTTCTTATAAGCATTTTTTTGACAGTTCTCGGCTCTTTTAAAGATCTATCACATTGGAAAAAAAAGGAAGAAAAAGAAGTCTATCTTCTTAATGGAACAGTAAAATCGTTAGATAAGAATAAGGTCGGAAATGAGCTTTGTATAGTATTAGCTTACCATCATAAGAAAAATTTGGACATGAAAATTAATTTGCCCTTATAGCATTTTCACATTCGTTCTGAATTAAGGAGTGAAATAAGTATCATTTATATAGTTAAATTCTAATCGGTTGACTTCAGGATCAAACTCTCGAGGGGTTTTGCCAAGTTTCACCGGCCTTATTAGGGTTTCACAGGAACTAATATTAGCATTTTTTTTCCACATGTACTATATGATATATATAATATATCATGCCAGACAATCTAATATTTTATTTAATTGTAGTATCTAAAGTGACACGTGATATGAAATGCCATTTGATTGCATAACAACAACATACATTATAAAAAGAAACGTCATGCATACATTTTCTTAGCATAAGATGGGATTGCTTCATCACATTGTATCATATGACATAGTTAAACAGACTCTTAATCAGTTGCTTAATTTGCTTCCTACTCTTTCTTTGAGAGGGACTTTTGAGGACTCGTTGTGATTTTATTTTAACTTAGAAAGGATAACTTTGCCGCTGAGTCTAGTATTTGCCCGTTTGAGATGAGAATAAGACATCTTAAGTACAACAATTATGAGTTAGGTGTTAGATTGAAATGCTGTTGATATTTTTAGTCCTATGATTCACGCAACCTTAGCTAATAAGTTAGCACGGATGAGATTTTTGTTTTTGTCATTATACATGTGTCTATAGAACATCACATATGATGCGCATGCTGCAGTCCATTTCCAAACAACCAGTGTGAAGTAGGAAGCTGCGTTGTTAAGCAAGGTAAGTTGATTAGTTATATTTGAAGCCGAGGATATGCGCGGTTTTAAGGATGTTTGTATTTACAACGATGGCATTGATGGTGATCTTCAGTTAATTTATTTTCTTTGATGATTTAAATAATGGAAAAATG
The DNA here is from genome assembly GCA_028830015.1 of Eucalyptus grandis x Eucalyptus urophylla. NCBI lineage: Eukaryota > Viridiplantae > Streptophyta > Magnoliopsida > Myrtales > Myrtaceae > Eucalyptus > Eucalyptus grandis x Eucalyptus urophylla. Next base: position 29,685,379 of record CM054203.1, read on the forward strand.
AGAAAAATATTTATTTTTTTTGGGGAATTTTTTTGCGAAATAAACAGATTTGAAATTGATAGAAACTCAAAAGAACTCTTGACTTTGTGGAGCAAAATGGAAAATCTGCGCCACAAATTTTTAGGCCTATTCACGAGACATATAGAAGTGTAGCTAGAGGCTGCGTCTAATGGGAAACCATCCATATCAAAGGACTTTAGAAGGATGAGACTTATATTAGGGTTTGACAATTTCTGTCTTGTAATTCTGTTCATGTTGGACATATCCTCATAATTTTGTAACAGTTGCAAACAGCTTCACCTAAAAAATCCAAAAATAGAAAAAAAAAACCATTTCACTAAAATATACTATAACGTTTTAAGCCGTGCCGATTTTAAGTCAATAATAATAAAAAAAATCCTTCGAGATTTATGCCATATATGAAATCTTTAGCTTTTCATGTCACATCGTCGATTGAATCCCCCTAAATGGAGTCTTAAGGAAGAGGTTAATCTGAAGTTTACGTTCTCTACCATAATTATTTGGGTATGTTTTGCTTAATCACATAGCAGGACGCCATGCAACACGAGTTGGTCACCAGTAATACACCAATCAAGAATGCGATTGCTATTAATTTAGCCCTTTAAAGTCAGATTTCATTTCACCAAGAAAGATTGCTTAAGCGTCAATGAATGTCCCTTGTCCCTATCGCGTAGCAATTTGTCATGGTGATGGAGAGAGAGAGAGAGAGAGAGAGAGAGAGAGAGAGGCGTACCTGTGGACTTCGAGCTGATGCGACGCATACTAGCAAAACCTTGCGCTGACCGATACTTTGCTTGTTGAATGGCACAACTTCAGCAAACGAGTATTCTATTTTCGCCCCTTCAAAATTATATACTAAAAAAATACCCCTTGAAATGTCAAACAGGTTTTTTATATTTGCCCTTCTAAATCGGGACGTTGAAAAAGTGTGTTTCATCTCGCGCTCTGACCTAAGTTTTTGCGGTCATAGGGAAGCACCTGTCACTTTAGGGTATTTGCGGGGAAATATCGAATAATCATAGGATGTGCCTTACCACAAATATCAAGACAGTGAAGGTGTGTGCAGCCGAATGTCCGTTAATTGTATCATCAGAAATTTCGAGTATTTTATTAAGCATGACCCTTGAGATATTTTGTGATCCTAGAGGAATCTTCTCATGGATTCAAACCTTATTAAGGCAAATAGGATATAAATGGCGCATCATTAGTGTCTAGAAAATGTCCCTACTGGACTCTCCACCATGGTGGACGATTAATCTAGACTAAATAAACCATTTAACATTTTCATTTGGGTAAAATTGTCTCTGATCGCTACCCAAAACAGAAACAATAATTATTTGTCTTTAGAAAGAAATTATGTTGAACACGCATTATCACATGTCAATTATAAAATGGTGAATTTTTTTTTTCCCGATTCCATATTCTATTATTGGTAAGTTGACGGATGGGTGAGGTGGAAATATATTTTCTCCATAGTTCGTTTTTATTTTTCAGTAAATTTCTCGAAAAAAAGACCGGAACAATTGCAGTCGTCTTGGGATAGCTACAGCCCTATATAGGGGTGAGCTGAGCATATCAAACCAATTGAATTGAGAACCGCTTATATTGGACCAGATCAGACTGATTCTTTTTTGTAAAGTATTTTTTAATTTCTTAAAAATAGCAATAAATTCTAAAATAGTAACAATTCTAGCATTTTTTTTTAATTTTTAATTTTTTTGGCTAATTAATCAGTTCCATTGGACTGGACTAGTTGGTTCGGTTCGGTTTTCAGTTCCAAGATCGTTCAATCTTATTCCCGATCTTAAAAATTGGGAATCAGTCCTCCTGATTTGGTTCTTGGTTCCTAGGTGGGACCAGACCAGATTAGAAACTGATCACCTCTAATTCTATACGGATTCATACATCTCGAATTGTGCACTTCTATTATTGATCTTAAGCATGCGCTTCCCTACAAGAAACTGGTGCTTTGAAGGTTTTGCTTTACAAGATTTGAACCCAAGATCATAATGATGACTAAACTCTCTTGCTATCCAAGCTGGCGCATTTCTAACAAGCGATTGATAACTCATTTTACGGAGCGTGAACTATAGATCGACCTTGATATTTATGTTGGTGGCGATGTGATAGATTGAGCACGTCGAGCATTTTTTAGCTTATAAGTGAACTTAACTGGATGTAGGTTTTAAGTTGTGGTTGAACCGTCTCTCACCAAACTCGTCAGGTCAGTTCAAGATTTGTAGTTTTACCGTGTCTTTATGTGTTCAGAAGCTCTTCATAACTGCGACGGCCACGAAATGATGTTGAACTCGAGTGCAAGAACAACTCATCACATGAAGTGAAGGGAAGAAAAAGAAGTTGTAACAAGAACATGGGACAAAAAAAAAAAAAAGGCCGCTTTTTTTTTTTGGTAACCTAGATTATTAAGACATGGAGGAACTATAAGCTACACGGGCTGTGTTAAAAAAAGTCTCCACAAACAGTCTCATCCATTATCGATTCGATGGGTGGCAAGACAGTGGATTGTTAGAATTCTCTAACCAAGGTGGATTATGCTGCTCGTATAAAGTTTTCATTATACAGATGGCGTGCGCTCTAACTTTCTCTAAGATATAGAATATGTTCCACAACATGTTCGAACATCTTACACTTTTGGAATCGATAGTAAAAAATGTAATTATCTTGATATGAAAACTATATTAAAGAGTGGTATCTCACTGATTTCCGGCGCACGTGTGAAAGAAATGCCAAAGTCAACTCAGGGAAAAATAAAGCTTCATAGGGTCTTTCTATTCAAGTGCAGGTAGTCAGCATCTTCTAATTAAGTTTATCTTGATAGTAAAACCACACTACGAGGATATGCTAAATAATTCGCTACAAATACTTTATTATTATTATTTGCAATAAGTACATTGTTGACTTGGCCTTTTTATTAGGAAATGGTAGACCAGGCAAATGGGTACGTCTTATCCAGTTTGGGTGGAGTAAAAAATGCTCCGATCTAACTTGATTCATTTAACTTGTTTTGACTCATTTTCATACATGAAGATGGGTTGAGTTTAAGTAAGTTATCAACCTAATTTACGATATTTTTACTGAATATAACTAACTCATATAACGACATATCCCATCAAATATGGATTATGAAATGGGTTTATGGTGCATTTTGGCAGGTCTAAGAAACAAGTCGAAAATGGATTTAGAAAACAGATTAAATTCTTAGGGATAATTCTCAAAGGAGAAGATCTCTTTTGGTTCAAAATATCAATGAATCGTGTTCACTTAGCGATGCTTTTGGTGGATTGGGACACGTCCACTTCATTCTTCTTATGTGAGCGGTGACGGGTTTGTTCCCCAATCTACGCGAATCGAGGAGACTATTCAAATGAGGAGATTTTCGGAGGGTTCGAGAATGGTTCGAACTTGTTGTGGTCTGGAGGCGGGAAACCTGTCTCTACAGTCGCTTTTGACTTCCTCAATTCTCTCTCGATTTTTCTTGGTTTCGACCGATTGACCCGAGTGCCGGGGCAAGGCATGCAAACAAAATACATATACCTTTCTACCATGACGAGTGGGGAAGGCCAAGGGCATTAAAAAAACAAAAATGCCAGTTGTTTGACCTTGATGCTTCTAGAAATCGATATCCCGAAATCAATTCATTTCTTTTGGTCAAAAGATATTTATAAGAATGATAGCAACATCTGTATTATTAATATTTCACTAGTCAGATCAATTCTCAAGAAGGAAATGTTCGATAAATGCACCTGCGACATTGGTTAACATAACCCACGTGCTATACCATGTTGGGTAGGGAGGCGAACGTCGTCTTGCAATGGCTAAGCCGTCGAGGTCGTTCGAGTGGCGTGGAGCGGCGGGCGAGCACCGTGCGAAAGTTATCACGCGACTAAGAAAGGCAGACAAGCAGGGAAGATAGGGAAGGGTGACGTCACAGTGATGACAATACACGCAATCCGATTAATTTATTCGGGGGTGATTTCTCTTTTTCAAATTGGGAAAATGAAGTGAACGTGGGGGAGATGGAGATGAGGCCGAATTACGGGTCGGACGTCACGGCCCCTGTGACAAGCGACCGGAGACTTTTATCGCGGAAAAGGTTCCGGATCAAATCTTTCGCCCTCGGTTCTGATGGGAGATGGCGCCCTTGAATCTGAGGGTGGGGGCCCCCCTGGGGCCCACTTCTCCCAACACGTGGCGCTGCCGCAGTAGCCCGTCGGATTGAAAATTTCAAACGCTATTTCCCCGTGGTAGGTGGAAAGGTGAGGAAGGGTTCTTTTTTTTGGTAAAGGTAAAATATTCCTTCGAGCCCCTTTTTTGCCCTCATTAATTCGAATATGTTGATTTTTCACGTGGGATGCGTCTGTTTGTCGTATGGTCACATCCATTTCTTGTGTTTTGTGTGAAGAATATATATAAAAAGTAACATATATCAGGAAATGGTAAATACGGTATGCAAAATTATTTATATAAACATGTTAAGCATTGAGATGAACTTCCATACTTACGTATTTGTGGTATCGAAATTAAATGTAATTATTCATTTATATAACCGATATATGTAGACCTAATAAATTGAGTCGATGATAATACTAAGATAGAGAGAGCTTAATAGAGTTTCCTGATCCTTATCATTTTTAATGCATGCAACATGCTCAAATCGTTTTACGCGAGAAACCCTACCCCGGCCTTCACTTGCTCACGGGAAGAAGCACTCGGGGCATGTACAAATAAAGGAAAGACCCATTCCGGATTCCGTACTTATGACTCGATTTCATCAGGTCGCCAAACAAGAATTCTCAGCACCAGTTTCTTCCATTTGACTCAATATTATCCCAATCGTACCAAGCACTTGGGAGGGCACTTGGTAGGGTACTTCTTCAATCAACTTGATTCTCGTAGGACCAGGCTCCAATGCCAAGGTTACGGATCCATCTCGTCGGCCATTTCACGCGTGGATCCAGAAGCATCGCCAAATAAAGAAATCGCACCAAATTTGACTCGAATTTCCTCAGCCGTAGTGGATCTACTTACTCGTTCAACGCGTTTCCACCTCCCACAGTTATAGAGTTAGGGTTCGAGAGAAGCTCAAATCATGAGCGTTTGGCCAGCCCCTTTCTTCTTTCCCTGTGTTGTCCAATCATTATTTGGAAAATGCACTTCGATTTGGAGCTACACTTCAAGTGGTTAGTTATATGTCCGTCCTTACTTACTTTCTACGCAATGAGATGATGAGCTGAAAATGATCTCGGCCCTCTAGAAGATGAAACATCTTCATGAATTAGACCCGAAAAAAAGAAAAGTGTGGAAAGAATTCGTTGTTATTTCAGCAATGCTTTTCGTAAGGTTTTGGGAGGGAAAACAAGCAGTCCAAGTTCCAACCACAACGTGACAGAGACACGATGTAAATCTGATACGAACTTTCATCAGCTTGACGCTTCACCGACGGGCATACAAGAACAAGACAACATCGGTCTACCCTAATTTATTTTGGTTGCAGTATGATATTGATTTTGTGGACCATATCGTTTTTAGAATGATTTTCCAAAAATAATAAATAAGTTGTGTGTACCCAGTCCATGCAAGGCTCATACATTCAATTTTTCTTTAAATGTTCCGACAGTAATTGTTTCGTACGAGAGTGATATGCTACTTAAAGACAAAAATTGTGTGTACTCAATCCATGCAAGGCTCATAAATTCAATTTTTCTTTAAATGGTCCGACGGTAATTGTTTCGTACAAGAGCGATATGCTATTTAAAGATAAAACTAGTGTGGAAAATAGATTTGAGAAGTGTTCATATATTTCGATTTATCATAGCAAAGATTTTATCGACCTATTTTAGGCTTTATAGTGTGACTATTTAAGATAACGGATATTAACCGAGAGATGCACAATTAATAAGAGATATTCTCACGATCTTGAGATAAATAGAAACCGACAGAAAATATATTGATTATTTCTAATATAGAAGAATATTCTAGAGAAGTACTGTAATTGTGACCACCAACTAAAATGGGTAGAGGGCCAGGTATAGTCAAGGCCAGTGAAAAGGAAAATGAAATAAAAGAAAAGAAAAGAAAAATCAAATCCTCCAACTTGTGTACAGGATACACCCGAAGCTTTGTGTATATAAAGGCCACTTAATATCTCCTCCAACCTAGCAACACATTCGAAAGATAAGTTGCGCTTAAATCCTCTCCAAAAGAGCTAATCCATGGATATTTTCTATTTCTATTCCCAACTCCAGTCTCTTGTTCAAACTCAACTCCAGCAATCTCCCATGACCCTCCTCCTCTCCGTCGTCCCTCTTCTCCTCTTCCTCGGGCTCGTGGCTCGGCTCCGGCGCAAGCCGCCCTTCCCACCGGGCCCGAGGGGCCTCCCGGTCATCGGGAACATGCTCATGATGGGCGAGCTCACCCACCGCGGCCTCGCGAGTCTGGCGAAGAAGTATGGCGGGATCTTCCACCTCCGCATGGGCTTCCTGCACATGGTTGCCGTGTCGTCCCCCGACGTGGCCCGCCAGGTCCTCCAGGTCCACGACGGGATCTTCTCGAACCGGCCTGCCACCATCGCGATCAGCTACCTCACGTATGACCGGGCCGACATGGCCTTCGCGCACTACGGCCCGTTCTGGCGGCAGATGCGGAAGCTGTGCGTGATGAAGCTCTTCAGCCGGAAGCGGGCTGAGTCGTGGGAGTCGGTCCGCGATGAGGTGGACACGATGGTGCGCACCGTCGCGGGCAGCGAGGGGACCGCCGTGAACATCGGCGAGCTCGTGTTCGAGCTCACGCGGGACATCATCTACCGCGCGGCCTTCGGCACGAGCTCGACCGAGGGCCAGGACGAGTTCATCAGCATACTGCAGGAGTTCTCGAAATTATTTGGCGCCTTCAACATAGCCGATTTTATCCCGTACCTGAGCTGGATCGATCCGCAAGGGCTCACCGCCAGGCTTGTCAAGGCGCGCCAGTCGCTGGACGGGTTCATCGACCACATTATAGATGATCACATGGACAAGAAGAGAAACAAGACGAGTTCCGGTGGAGGCGATCAAGATGTCGATACCGACATGGTGGACGATCTGCTGGCCTTCTACAGCGACGAAGCGAAGGTGAACGAGTCCGACGATTTGCAGAACTCGATCAGGCTAACGAGAGACAACATCAAGGCCATCATCATGGTAAGAAATCAACGCGGTTTTAACTTGATCACCTCTCGTTATCGAGGAAACCTAATCTTGCTCAGTTCACCAGGCGATGTGACGTGAAAAAAAAAGAAGAAAAAACAAGGAAAAACACGGTTTCCATAAATGGTGTGGGGGTACGGAAACCGACATGCACGTGTCGAGCTTCGTATACCATCCGTTTATTATCAGAACAGGACATAATTTGGACGTGTCGCTAGATGTTTCGCGTATATATTCGGGACGTTAGGGTTCCATTTAATTAAGTAAGTATATGCGAGTTATTATCAGTTTTTTTTTTTTTTACGCTAGCGAAATAAAAAGTGTATTTTCGTTTTCCTTTATGGAGGGTGGAGATTTAGGTACTGATATAATATGCTTATACTCACCGTTCTTGGCGTAGAAAATTAGGTATAACTGAGCAATAATTGAAATTGGTTTGAGAAGTTTATACACAAAAAAGTGGGATTTATTTTTTTCATTAATGGTGGGTCGATAGTAGTGTACGATTAATCGCCCGTATCTGGACGCCATCTCTCTTTTGCGAATTACACGTGCATGCATAATTTATTTGGAGTTGTTAGGAAGACATTCCACTTGCCAATTCGTGCAGCCTAGCTTTTGTTCTTCGGCTGCAGATCTTCCACGTCATAAACTTCTCAAAAATTTCAAAATTCATCAACGAGTGTTCATGGTAGATGTCCTTTAATTCTTTATCTGTTCTACTTGTGTTTCGTTTAGGACGTGATGTTCGGCGGGACGGAGACTGTGGCGTCGGCTATCGAGTGGGCCATGGCGGAGCTCATGCGAAGCCCCGAGGACCTGAAGAAGGTCCAGCAAGAACTCGCGGATGTCGTGGGCCTAGACCGGAGAGTCGAGGAGAGCGACTTCGAGAAGCTGACCTATCTCAAGTGCTGCCTCAAAGAGACCCTCCGCCTCCACCCGCCGATCCCGCTGCTCCTCCACGAGACGGCAGAGGACGCCGTGATCTCCGGCTACCGCATCCCCGCACGGTCCCGGGTCATGATCAATGCATGGGCCATCGGGCGTGACCCCGGCTCGTGGACCGAACCTGACAAGTTCAAACCGTCCCGGTTCCTGGAGTCAGGCATGCCCGACTACAAGGGGAGCAACTTCGAGTTCATCCCTTTCGGATCGGGCCGGAGGTCGTGCCCAGGGATGCAGCTCGGGCTCTACGCGCTCGACATGGCCGTGGCCCACCTCCTGCACTGCTTCACGTGGGAACTGCCCGACGGGATGAAGCCGAGCGAGATGGACATGGGCGACGTCTTCGGGCTCACCGCGCCGAGGTCCACCCGGCTTGTGGCGGTGCCGACTCCGAGGTTGGTGGGGGCTCTATATTGAGCAAGCAAATGGAGGGTCGGGTTGGGGGGTGCGGGGAGGGGAACGTATTTTTCAGCTCCTGGAGGGCTGCAAGATTTGGAGTGCATAAACCCATCCATACAAGGGCAAAAGAGGGTGGTGCCAAAATGATTTGCATGGATTTTTCGATTTTTGTTTTGTATTATAAAAAAGGTCAAATAACCGAAGAGGACAAGAAAGACAAGAAAAAGAATTGAGACGGAACTTGAATCAATGTTGTTCTGTTCTCTCTTTCTATTTCTTTGTGGATATTACAAGACTTATCTCATTTGGTGGGCTTTTCTTTTCTTGTGATTTCTTTGATCTTGTCATACGCAAATAAATATGGAATGAAGAAACCTTTCCATCATCAAGGGACCGATTCATGTTTGTGTACTTGGAAAGAGCTGGTGATTCTTGCCCTAACCTCTCTTTTGCTTTGTTTGCTCACCATTTCTTGGATGCGTTACTTTCGCCGCCACAAGATGGTCCCTAATACGGAAGAAAAGGACCAATTCACCTCTCCTTTTCCATTCTATTTAGGCGACCACGCTCTTCCATTTACTGTTCGAGATTTCGTGTCTCGAAGAAAGCTACCTACTTTCAGGAATGGACATAATTAGAGAGTCGTGCCCGCTTAGATGCGCTGCCCCTATAAGCGGAGTCTTATATGATACGCGAGGACAAAGTAACTTAGGGGTTTTAAGCTGCCCGATAAATTCTCTTTGGGACGAATACGGGATTACTTGAGATCAAATCATTCTTTAGAGGTTTCAACATGGCGTGTCTCCTAATTCATGGAAGATAGGTTAACCTCGTACACACATGGAATGTTGCAATGGCATGGTATGGCACGACAGCAACATAAGCCGAAGTGCAGTTCACATGGGGTCAGCCAAAGTTGGTGAAGTCGACGTGTTCCGAATCGAAAAAGAAAGGAGCTCCTATCCAAAAGGGACTTCTCCTCCCCCCATCCATATCGATCGGTATGGTTTCCCGTTCCGTGCAGTGAATTTTGGAAATTCGCAACCGAATATACCGACGGTCGAGACCGGTAAGGAAACAATACAACGACTGAGAGAGCGAGCCTTGTCCTTCTTATTGCATAGACGTGGTCATGTGTATGAATGTCTCCATCGAGAATTCATTCATCATTGGGCATGCGCACGATGGCGTGCTAGTGATCCATGTTGAAAGACGATCCTTTCCGATGGTGATAGAGTGAACAAAATTCAATAGGATTTCGCCAAGAAGAACATGATCCGAAAGAAGATAGCAACATGTACCGACTGGGAGATAGAACTAGGAACATTGTAGGACCATATAATGTTATTTCATCTGCCCAAGGGTTAATGTGCTTCGCCTCTGTTCAGCCTACAGTATCCACGCATTTTAGAGACAGAGACAGACGGGAATCTGGGTGGGAATCGAATGAAAATTGGGGAGGGGCGATTTAGGTGGGAGATGAGGGGGACGTGAGGCTTGCAATTGTTTTTCTTTACATACAATGATAATGATGCTGGAAAAAGAAGCTTTGTGGGGGCAATTTCTTTCTTTGTTTTTCTCTTGGTTTAGTTTCACTGTCAGCAACTTCATCAGAGATAAGGTCCCTTCCTCTCTCTCTCTCTCTCTCTCTCTCTCAAGATCTCTTCTCCCCCACATCTTTTTCAGCTGTTAAATCCTCAACTACTTCTCAACATTCCCAGCATCATTAGCCAAGCGTTCATAGCCATAACCCCCTTTGAAACTCTCTCTCAAGTGCCCCCGTCCACACTCAACATCCTCCACCAACTCTTCTCTCCCCCTTGAAAGTCACTGGACCACGACTCTCTGCAATGTTGGCTCATCAATACTTCACCTAAAAAACTAAACTTCGCCGTAAAAAGGAAGAAGGAAATTATCCATATGTCTAGAGAACCAATTGATGTTCGGTTTAAACAACGACTAACCTTATAAATTCCAATATCAATATACGAAATCAATTTACGAAGTCATGTTTTAGATTTCTAGTGGACACCATTGTGATTTGGCCGGGTTCACGTGAGCCAAGCAATGAGAAGAAAGCGCTCTGAGTAACCTCAAAATGTTGACCGTTTAGGGTATAACTGTTTAGGGTATTTATTTATAAATTACTCCATAGGGCCTCTCTCATCTGATATGGAATTAAGGATGTGCAGAAAGTCTAAGACAATACAAGATATTCTAAGTTGACCTGATTCTAACATTAAAAATAACGAGAAAAAATCACCAAAAACCCTAAACTTTGCCAATTCTGATACATTTACTTCAATTTTTTTATTACACTAAAAACTCCAAAATTGTAATGGTGTGACATATTTACATCAATTTTTTTTATGACGTCAAAAACCCAAAACTTATATTTACGTAAATACATTTACCCCAAATTTTTTTGACACTAAAAATCCCAAACTTTTTATGTGACACCAAATTTTTCAGGTAAAGGTGTCACATAAAAAGTTTGGGATTTTTAGGGTAAAAAAAAAAAAAAAAGGTAAATGTGTCACACTATACAAATTTGGGGTAAATATATCGTATGAGTACAAGTTTTGGATTTTTGATGTCACAAAAAAAGTTTAGGATATATGTGTCAAGTGGCCAAAATTTGGGGTTTTTTTGTGTGGCTTTTAACCCAAAATATAACCAATGAACAATGTTTATGGAAAAGGAGTTGCTTGCTCCATTGGTCTCTGTGTCTCTCTGTTGTACGCAGGTCGACGGCCAGCACCTGGTGCGCCCATCACTTGGAGTTGGGCCGAGGAGGATTCTACAGAATTGACACCTAACCCAGATTATATCAGAAGCGGACAAAAGCTCTCCAAACTTGCAGCCAATGTCACAGCTGGTCCCGGCTCTTGAAGATTGGTTGGTTTATTTCACTGTCGCTACCGTGAAATCTCCTTTCTAACCCCTCGATCTCGCGTCTCCTGCAGCACTTATGTCATCTGTATCGTCTTTTAGCTTATAATACATGCACGTCAACAGAAATAGCTTTCGGAGTTCTTCAGTTTTGACTCTCGGAAATCTGCGTTCCATTGAATTGTCAACTTTATACACTCGAGCGCCGGAGCGTTCTGGGGTCGGAGCATATGTGCACGGTTTGAAATTGGGAGATGGCCAATCTTTCGATCTGGAATCATATTTTGTATTATCGATATGGTCGGATGAAAAGTCAAAGAAGCTTCTGAACTGCATTAATACCTAGCTTGAAGGCCAGCAAATAATCTGTCATTATATATAGACATGCGTAAATGAACCCGACATGATCTTTGTCTTAGTCCTCCCATCCACACTAGAATGGCTTTGAACATATAAGAAATATTTGGAAGAGAACTGCATAATTTTCGTGAAATTCCCAAAGAAGTGCTAGATGCGACTCGAGCTTTTGCTTGTGTTCAAGTAAATATATGCAGCCGCCCAAGTCGACACAAAATACGTATGAACACATCAATTTTCTTCTTGGATGATATGTACAGGGAGAAAGAAGACACTATGGGCCATTCAGCGATTTGGTACGCATTTCTTAGGAAAGGAATTGACAGCAACATTACGTATGTTCAAGTAAATATATGTAGCCACCCAAATCGACACAAAATATGTATGAACACATCAATTTTCTTCTTCGATGATCTGTATAGGGAGAAAGAAGACACTATGGATCATTCAGCGATTCGGTATGCATTTCTTAGGAAAGGAATTGACAGCAACATTATGTATGTTCAAGTAAATATATGCAGTCACCCAAGTCGACACAAAATATGTATAAACACATCAATTTTCTTCTTGGATGATCTGTATAGGGAGAAAGAAGACACTATGGGCCATTCAACGATTCGGTACGCATTTCTTAGGAAAGGAATTGACAGCAACATTACGTATGTTCAAGTAAATATATGTAGCCACCCAAGTCGACACAAAATACGTTTATGAACACATCAATTTTCTTCTTGGATGATTTGTACATGGAAAAAGAAGACACTATAGACTATTCAGTGATTCGGTACACATTTCTTAGGAAAGGAATTGACAGCAACATTACGTATGTTCAAGTAAATATATGCAGCCGCCCAAGCCAACACAAAATACGTAAGAACACATCAATTTTCTTCATGGATGATCTTTACGGGGAGAAAGAAGACACTATAGACTATTCAGCGATTCAATATGCATTTCTTAGGAAAGGAATAGACAGCAACGTTACGTGTTCCCACCGATTCGAAGTAAGAGTTCCCAAGGAGTAGACTTGTGTATCGGATGAAAGTCAAAACAGAAATGTGAAGCGAAAATGACGAAATGCTTGACATTTTTCCCAAGAAACGCCCTTCTGCGGCCGAATGGAAACCGAGAATCTGTCAAAAGGAGAGGGCCGTTTCGCGAGTAGATGCGGGTCCGCTCTAAGGCCTCGCCCAGCAATCGCGGGTGCAATGACCCGTACCCAGCCAGAATCTCTTTTTCCCAAACACCCCCTCCCCCCCGCCCCCCAATTTTATTTCTTGCTAAATATTTCACCATTAGAAATAGTCAATAAGTCCATTTTTTCCTTCTCTTTATGGCATCGTGGCATCTTAAGCAATTCAAACACGGCGTCCTATAGAATTAGACCGCCTTTTATCAGTTATTTTATACAACATGCGCAGCTGCGACATAGAAAATAGGGAAAAGTGCTTAAAAAGTCCTAAACCTTTTATATTTGTGTCAATCTAGTCCTAAACCTTCTTTTGGTGCCAATTTAATTCTAAACATTTTTACTTAGTGTCGATTTAATTCTTTCCAACTAATTTTAGCCGGATTTTGCTAACTGGACGTCGGCTGATTGACATGGCATGATCGGTGCTGACGTAGATAAATTTTAATAATATTTTAATATTTTAATATTTTTGAATTTTTGAATTTTATTTTTATTTATTTTTTCCCTCCCCTCCTCCAGTCGGTCGCCGAACCTCGGCGACCAGCTAGAGGCAACGGCCGACAAGGTCGACCTCGCCGGACCTCATCGGCCACCTTGCCCTCGCCACCCAGCGCGACAGTGGTCGTGGGGCTTGCCCTCGCCGGCACCACCCAGGCCGCGAGGGCGACCTAGCATCGGGCTGGTGAGGTCGAGCCTTGCCCATGGCTGGCGAGGCTTGACCTCGCCGAATCATAGCCTGGGCGGCGCCGGCAAGGCTCGCCCTCGCCGCCCAACGCGAGGCCACCCTTGCGGCCACTGTCGCGCTGGACGGTGAGGGCGAGGTGGCCGGCAAGGTCCGGCGAGGTCGACCTCACCGGCCGCCGCCTCTAGCCGGTTGCTAAGGTCCGGTGACCGACTAGAGAAGGGGAGGGAAAAAAGAAAAAAGAAAAATTCAAAAATTCAAAAATATTAAAATATTATTACAATCTGTTCATGTCAACACCGATTATGCCATATCAGCCGACCGATGTCTAGTCAGCAAAATTCGGCCAAAATTGGTTGGAAAGTACTAAATCAACACTAAGTAAAAATGTTTATAACTAAATTGGCACAAAAAAAAAAGATTTAGAACTAGATTGACACAAATACAAAATATTTAGGACTTTTTAAGCACTTTTCCCTAGAAAACATGATGCGACTTGTATAGACCATTCAGCTTGATGTGAAAATTCCCAAATTAATCATTCCAATTGGATCTACCAAGTCATTATTAGTACTGTTAAGGTCAATATGTCATTTTAGCTTTGATAAGTCGGCTTTATCATATATTCATAGAATACAGTCTCTGTCGATAACAACATTATCAGACATATGAGAATTTGATTTCAATGGAGTAATAAATCCTCAAGCCAATATATGGATATGAGTATGGAGAGATTAGGGTAAGTTTATTATAAGAACTGTTAAATGATCATGAGTTGCGCATTGAGCTTGAGTATTGCCTAGGGAACCATGGCGGCTAAAGCATAGGGGAAAAGTGATAAGATCATTCATAGAATTCAAACTTTGCCGATAACGACATTATCGGACACATGAGATTTTGATTTCAAAGGAGCAATAAAAATCTCAAGCCAATATATGGATATGAGTATAGAGAAGTTAGGGTAAGTTAATTACCAGACTCGTTAAATGATCATGAGTTGCGCACGAGCTTGAGTATTGCCTAGGGAACCATGACCGCTAAAGCATAGGGAAAAAGTATTAGAAAAGTTTTAAATCTATTGCATTTGTGCCAATTTAGTTAGAACCTTATAATAATGTCAATTTAATTATAAATCTTTTAACTTGGTGCCGGTTCAATCCTTCCGGCTAATTTTAGCTAGATATTACTAATGTGAATGTTGATCGACTTATGTGGTATCGTTAGCCTTAACGTGAACAATTTTAAATAATATTTCAATTTTTTATTATTTTTCTGAAATTTTTCTCTCCTTTTTGTCTTCCTCTTGCTAGTGATTGGACACAAGTGATGGTCCAACAAACTAGCCTCGCCTAGCCATGGTGAGGTTGAGCCTTGACAAGGGTCAACCTCACTTGATCTAGCCAGGGTGAGGGTTGGCCTTGCCATGGCTAGGCGAGGCCAGATTGCCTTACCATGGTCGGTGGCTAACCATCACTTGTGGCCGGTGGCCGATCACCAGCAAAAGGAAGAAGAAAGGAAGGAGAGAAAAGAAAAAAAATTGATGATTTTCTAAAATATTATTTAAAATTGTCTATGTCAGTGTCACCGGTCTTACATAAGTTGGTTAGTGTTCACATTAGCAATATCTAGATAAAATAAATTGGAAGGACTAAATTAGCACAACGACTAACCTTATAAATTCCAATATCAATATATGAAATCAATTTACGAAGTCATGTTTTAGATTTCTAGTGGACACCATTGTGATTTGGCCGGGTTCACGTGAGCCAAGCAATGAGAATAAAGCGCTCTGAGTAACCTCAAAATGTTGACCGTTTAGGGTATAACTGTTTAGGGTATTTATTTATAAATTACTCCGTAGGGCCTCTCTCATCTTATATGGAATTAAGGATGTGCAGAAAGTCTAAGACAATACAAGATTTTCTAAGTTGACCTGATTCTAACATTAAAAAATAACAAGAAAAAACCACAAAAAACCCTAAATTTTTTCAATTCTGATACATTTACTTCAATTTTTTTATGACACTAAAAACTCCAAAATTGTAATGGTGTGACATATTTACCTCAATTTTTTTTATGACGCCAAAATCCCCAAACTTATATTTATGTAATAGATATACCCCAAATTTTTTTGACACTAAAAATCCCAAACTTTTTATGTGACACCAAATTTTTCAAGTAAAGGTGTCACATAAAAAGTTTGGGATTTTTAGGGTAAAAAAAAAAGAAGGTAAATGTGTCACACTATACAAATTTGGAATAATATGTCACATGAGTACAATTTTTGGATTTTTGATGTCACAAAAAAAGTTTAGGATAAATGTGTTAGGTGGCCAAAATTTGTTTTTTTTTTGGGTGGCTTTTAACCCAATATAACCAATGAACAATGTTTATGGAAAAGGAGTTGCTTTCTCCATTTGTCTCTTTGTCTCTCCATTGTACGTAGGTCGACAGCCAGCACCTGGTGCGCCCATCTCTTTGAGTTGGACTGAGGAGGATTGGGATAAGTACACCATCAGTGCCAAAACTTGAGTACAACGCTCATTTTGGTGCCAAAAGTTTCCGTCGGATCATGCCAAATCGGAGGAAAAATGATCACTTTGGTGCTACCAGCGAAAGATTCCGACCAAAATGATTAAGTGGCTTTTAAAAATAAAAAAAAAATCGACAGGGCCTTTAAACAACGTCGTTTTGCTATCCTACATGGATGGCCTCACGGAAACGACGTCGTTTAGCTCACATGGGGATTGAAATTAGGGTTTCCGCCACTCAGCCACCGTCGCTTGGCCACCGTCGTTCGGCCACCATCGCTCGGCCACCGTCGCTCGACCACCGTCACTCGACCATCATTACTCCACCACCATTGTAGTTGCTCGACCAAGTGAGCGATGAGAGACTGAGATTGTTGCTCAAGCAATGAGTGGCAGGAAAAATCAGAGCCAAGGGTGGAGGAGGAGGAGGAAGAAGATGGGTCGAAGGTGCCGTTGGTGCGCTGCTGCTGCTGGTGCATTGCTGGTGTCGCTGCTGGTGCGCTGCCGATGCTGCTGCTGGTGCCGTTGTTGGTGTGGGTCTTCGAGGAAGAAGAAGACGAAGACGAGCCTTCCCTCTCTCTCAATTTGAGGATTAGGGTTTCTAAGTTAGGGGAAAGATGCCAAACAATGTCGTTTTGGTGTTTGGATGCTGACTCAACTTTTTGACAAGCCACATTGGCTTAAAAAAATAATAAAAAAAAGGCCACGTCGGATTTCCGGCCAATTTTATCAGTGTCGGTACTGAAATGATCGTTTTTCAAAATTTTTGGCATTTAAGTAATCCGACGGAAGCTTTTGGCACCAAAGTGGGCGCCATACATAACTTTTGGCACTGATAATGTACTTATCCCTGGAGGATTCTACAGAATTGACACCTAACCCAGATTATATCAGAAGTGGAGAAGCTCTCCAAACTTGCAGCCAATGTCACAGCTGGTCCCGGCTCTTGAAGATTGGTTGGTTTATTTCACTGTCGCTACCGTGAAATCTCCTTTCTAACCCCTCGATCTCGCGTCTCCTGCAGCACTTATGTCATCTGTATCGTCTTTTAGCTTATAATACATGCACGTCAACAGAAATAGCTTTCGGAGTTCTTCAGTTTTGACTCTCGGAAATCTGCGTTCCATTGAATTGTCAACTTTATACACTCGAGCGCCGGAGCGTTCTGGGGTCGGAGCATATGTGCACGGTTTGAAATTGGGAGATGGCCAATCTTTCAATCTGGAATCATATTTTGTATTATCGATATGGTCGGATGAAAAGTCAAAGAAGCTTCTGAACTGCATTAATACCTAGCTTGAAGGCCAGCAAATAATCTGTCATTATATATAGACATGCGTAAATGAACCCGACATGATCTTTGTCTTAGTCCTCCCATCCACACTAGAATGGCTTTGAACATATAAGAAATATTTGGAAGAGAACTGCATAATTTTCGTGAAATTCCCAAAGAAGTGCTAGATGCGACTCGAGCTTTTGCTTGTGTTCAAGTAAATATATGCAGCCGCCCAAGTCGACACAAAATACGTATGAACACATCAATTTTCTTCTTGGATGATATGTACAGGGAGAAAGAAGACACTATGGGCCATTCAGCGATTTGGTACGCATTTCTTAGGAAAGGAATTGACAGCAACATTACGTATGTTCAAGTAAATATATGTAGCCACCCAAGTCGACACAAAATATTTTCTTCTTGGATGATCTGTACAGAGAGAAAGAAGATACTATGGACCATTCAGTGATTTGGTACGCATTTCTTAGGAAAAGAATTGTCAGCAACATTACGTATGTTCAAGTAAATATATGAAACCGCCCAAGTCGACATAAAATATGTATGAACACATCAATTTTCTTCATAGATGATCTGTACAGAGAAAGAAGACACTGTGGACCATTCAGCGATTCCGTACGCATTTCTTAGGAAAGGAATAGACAGCAACATGATTCGAAGTAAGAGTTCCCAAGGAGTAGACTTGTGTATCGGATGAAAGTCAAAACAGAAATGTGTAGCGAAAATGACGAAATGCTTGACGTTTTTCCCAATCAACGCGCTTCTGCGGCCGAATGGAAAAGCGAGAATCTGTCAAAGGAGAGGGCTGTTTCGCGAGTAGATGCGGGTCCGCCCTAAGGCTGTTTCGCGAGTAGATGCGGGTCCGCCCTAAGGCCTCGCCCAGCAATCGCGGGTGCAACCCACCCCCCCCCCCCCCCCCCCCCCCCCCCCAAATTTTATTTCTTGCTAAATATTTCACCAGTAGAAATAGTCAATAAGTCCATTTTTTTCCTTCTCTTTATGGCATCATGGTATCTTAAGCAATTCAAACACGGCGTCCTATAGAATTCGACCGCCTTTTATCAGTTATTTTATACAACATGCGCAACTGCGACATAGAAATCAGGGAAAAGTGCTTAAAAAGACCTAAACCTTTTGTATTTATGCTAATCTAGTGCTAAATCTTTTTTTTTTTTGCCAATTTAGTCCTAAATCTTTTTACTTAATGCCGATTTAGTCATTTCCGATCAATTTTGGCTGGATTTTGCTGATTGGACGTTGGCCGGCTGACGTGGCCTGATCGGTGCTGACGTGAATAAATTTTAATAATATTTTAATATTTTTGATATTTTTGATATTTCTTTTCTTTTTTTCTTTTTTCCCTCCCCTCCTCCAGCCGGCCACCTCGCCCTCGCTGCCTAGCGCGACAGTGACTACGAGGCTCGCCCTCGCTGGCCACCTTGCCCTCGCTGCCTAGCGCGACAGTGGCCGTGAGGCTTGCCCTCGCCGGATCTAGCGAGGGTCGAGCCTCGCCAGCCATGGGCGAGGCTTGACCTCATCGAATCGCGGCCTGGGTGGTGCTAGTGAGGCTCAAGCCTCGTCGCCCAGCGCGACAGTGGCCGGTCCGGCGAGGTCAACCTCACTGGCCGTCACCTCTAGCTGGTTGCCGAGGTCCGGTGACCGGCTGGAGGAGGGGAGGGAAAAAAGAAGAAAGAAAAAGAAAATTTAAAATAAAAGAAAATTAAAAAATTGAAAAAGTTATTAAAATTTGTCCACGTCAGCACCGATCAAGCCACGTCAGCCGGCCAGCGTCCAATTAGCAAAATCTGGCCAAATTAGCCGGAAATTACTGAATTGGCACTAAGTAAAAATATTTAGGACTAAATTGGCACTAAAAAGATGTTTAGAATTAAATTGGCATAAATACAAAAAGGTTTAAAACTTTTAAAGCACTTTTCCCTTAAAACATGATGCGACTTGTATAGACCATTCAACTTGATGTGAAAATTCCAAAATTAATCATTCCAATTGGATCTACCAAGTCATTATTAGTACTGTTAAGGTCAATATGTCACTTTAGCTTTGATAAGTCGGCTTTATCATATCTTCATAGAATATAGTCTCTGTCGATAACAACATTATCAGACATATGAGAATTTGATTTCAATGGAGTAATAAAATCCTCAAGCCAATATATGGATAAGAGTATGGAGAGATTAGGGTAAGTTTATTATAAGAACTGTTAAATGATCATGAGTTGCGCATTGAGCTTGAGTATTGCCTAGGGAACCATGGCGGCTAAAGCATAGGGGAAAAGTGATCAGATCATTCATAGAATTCAAACTTTGCCGATAACGACATTATCGGACACATGAGATTTTGATTTCAAAGGAGCAATAAAAATCTCAAGCCAATATATAGATATGAGTATAGAGAAGTTAGGGTAAGTTAATTACCAGACTCGTTAAATGATCATGAGTTGCGCACGAGCTTGAGTATTGCCTAGGGAACCATGGCCGCTAAAGCATAGGGAAAAAGTATTAGAAATTTTTTAAGTCTATTGCATTTGTGCTAATTTAGTTAGAACCTTTTAATAATGTCCATTTAATTATAAATCTTTTAACTTGGTGCCAGTTCAATCCTTCCGGCTAATTTTAGCTGGATATTACTAATGTGAATGTTGACCGACTTATGTGGTATCGTTAGCCTTAACGTGAACAATTTTAAATAATATTTTAATAATATTTCGATTTTTTATTATTTTTCTGAATTTTTTCTCCTTTTTGTCTTCCTCTTGCCAGTGATTGGACACAAGTGATGGCCTAGCAAACTAGCCTCGCCTAGCCATGGTGAGGTTGAGCCTTGACAAGGGTCAACCTCGCTTGATCTAGCCAAGGTGAGGGCTAGCCTTACCATGGCTAGGCAAGGCCAGATTGCCTTACTATGGTCGGTGGCTAACCATCACCGATCACCAGCAAAAGGAAGAAGAAAGGAAGGAGAGAAAAGAAAAAAAATTGATGATTTTCTAAAATATTATTTAAAATTGTCTATGTCAGTGTCACCGGTCTTACATAAGTCGGTTAGTGTTCACATTAGCAATATCTAGATAAAATAAATTGGAAGGACTAAATTAGTACAAAATTAAAAAGTTTGAGACTGAATTGATATTAGGTCAAAAGTTTAAGATTAAGAATAAATTAGCACCATTAAAAGGTATAAAATTGAATTGACACCAATGCAATCGGTTTAGAACTTTTATTACACTTTTCCCAAAGCATGGACACTTCATATTATGTTGCCTGCATGTATTTAGGTATGAACTATTCTTTGTGCTCTTTGAATTCTCTATGCCAGATCCGTTTGGTACTACGGGCACTCATCGCACTTAAAGGCCATTGAGAGGTAGTAACCATAGGGAATGGTAGTTCAATTGCATGTCCTGGAAGCTTAAGCTATCAAAAAACAGGGCCAAGAACGCATATCAGGCAGACTCCGTGACAGAATTTAGTTGGTTAGAAGGGGGAAAACAGAGAAATCAAAAGGCACGTGATATTTGATAGATAATAGAATGCCCTGGACAATTGCACGGTAGCATTCGAGAGTGGACTGAAAATGGTAAAGTCGATCTTTTGCAAATAAACAAATCGCCTCTTTCATTCCTGGAGTATACTTAAGTTTTATGCTCATGATAACAGCAGTTGCTTTGGGATGAATTTCACTATAGAAAAGGGTACACTTTCGCAGTACAAATAACATGAAAAAATATTTACAAATTGAATCAAAGCTTTAGCCAGGACAAGACAAATTTGGCGGCCAGAAAGGATATTTATTTGTACAGGCATGAGAAGATAACCATCATCTTCGTGAAGGGCACCTGAAAGTGGGGTAATAAGTGTCCAACTCAAGACGGTCCAGAATATCTTGTGTCGCCCATAGATAGGAACTGTGCCCTTCAATGAGATCTGTAATGTCGACCTGCAGAAGAAACCAGATTGGAGAGTGATAAATACACCTTAGTCTGACATGCGTCGTCCAACTGAAGTTGATATGTCTTACATTCTCAATCCCAGGATGGTCAGTTGCTTGAATCCCAGCTAATCCTTGAGTAAACATACTGCAGAAATGAAATTTCTAAACACGATCAGAATACATTTTGCAAACCAAGTAACTGGAAGTCCATGTTAATCAGGAATTGATGGCTCAATTAAGAGTCATGCAGTGGAATCTATTTCTCAAGGCTAAAGCAGATTAATAGACAGATTTATGGTATATGAGCTGGAAATATATACTATAGTCAAGTCCATCATCCATCATGATTACCTGGCACGAAAAGCAAGCCCAAGCATCCAATCATTCGTAGAGTACGCATTAATAAACCTTCCAGACACCATCTGCAAAATCGTGGTAAGAATTGAATCAATAAATACAGATCTACAAAGAAGAGTTACAAGCTGTAGGAAGACATTCTTTGAGAATCCAAGTTCAATGACCTTTCTGGCAGCTTTCCAATTCTCATCTCTAATTGAGATAGGCGCACCCAGAAGGACGACTCTTTCAACGAGTTCAGCTGTTAAGAGCAAGCAAGTCCTTGACGATCACTTTAAATGAACCAAACACTTGAGCATTTACCCACCTAATACACTGCCGAGGCAGCCAATGAAGCAGAAAAGACTGAAGAGGGTAGAGAACCATAAAAACACAAATTCTAGGCTCCACGGTACCAGTCTGTTCTGTTTCTGCAAGAAACTGGAGACATTTGAAAATGACCCGTGCTCCAAGTGAATAACCTATAAGCGTCACAGGCCTGGGACATTTTCAGATTGAGATCAACCGCATTTAAAACTTCCGGAGGATTACAATAGTGCTGTTACTAAGCTCAATACCTGTTCCCTTGCAAGCCTTTTCGTAACACTTCAGCAAGAAGCTTTCCTGCTTTGTCCGATCTGCACAAAGAGCAAAACAAGAACCTTTTGAACCTTGAACGCCAATGGTTCGATTAATCTAATTAGCAAAAGTGTCCCGAAGACCCCAGGGATTGGAAGAAGCCTAGATCAACTCATCTAATTCAATTAATTGAATGGAGAAATAGGCAAAAAAAAGGAGTTTAAAAACAGTTTTTCTCATCTAATTACCACATCAAGAGATTTCCCTCTCATTTCCTGTGGTTATTATATAATTTCTTTAATAACTGAATGGGACTTGAGAAACCACTAAAACCAGCAATCCTTGGGAAATATTAGCTTTTAGAGAGACAAGAAAAAAAGGTCCATAGGGGTTAGGACTGTCATAAGTTTGAAATATGGTGGAGGGATGGAAGTAGACGAAGTTATTTTCCTTGTCCAGTTTTACATACTATTCTATGGCTGAGCGGAGGGATACCTGTTTATAGCAATTGTCCACTTGCTGTCTATAAAATCAGTGGCAACGAGCAATGTAGCTGGCCAAGCCAACGCAGTTAACAGTGTGCTTAAAACAGTCAACATTGCACCTTGCTTCATCAGTTCCATTGCAACTCCTGAGTCAAGCATTGGTATGTCGTAAAAGGAGTGAGGCCAAAATGCACTTCCATGGAATACAAGAGCGATATGATCAAAACTAATTACTTGAAGTAAGCCAATCCTGAATCGCAGTGCTCACAGCTATTAGATGCTTCGACTCCCACTGAAGCGCATACCTACACAAACCAAAAATAGGCAACTAGTATCACTCATCAAATGCCCCGTCCAAACATACATTTGTTTTGCGATGACAGTTGTCAGCGTTTAAAGAGTTGAATGGGGGAATGTGCATCAAATACATTCAAGATTATGCACTCGTAAGAACTGAGAAGTCGGACCTATTCAAATCCACAAGGAGAAAAACAGGAAAATTAATTTAAATCAAGAGAGTGAAGTCATGAAAGGATATCTGACCTTTTAAAATCTTCTCCCCAGTAAAAACAGTACTCTTATTGATAATAAGTACTGCTAGTTTTCTGATCAGCTTTTCTATTGTAAAGCAATAACAATACTGCACTACAGGTGAAACTGAAGAGGGAAACAACTATATGCCATAATCAAGCTACACAGACAAGTGACATAAAAATGATACTCAATGAGGTGCAGACTACATATAAGGTCAAAAAGCTGTGCAGAACAAACTCGGATGCAGCCGATGGTGCCACTATAATAAAAAATCAGCAGACTCCATTGAGATAGACACCTAAGTTAAATGTTAAATTACCTTTCCAAGTTGTCATTTTGTCCCTGCCATGGTTTTACAAAATCCTCCTCATCAAATACAAATCCAGAGACCAAGATCTCAACTGCTAATCGCTGACAAGAGAAAAAAATATATTAAGAATAAAGCTTGTGCTGAAAGAACTACTCATGGGACTCCTGCAGAAACTAAACCTTTAATGTGCTCTATCTTTTTCTAGCATCGGCAAAAAATTATCAGAAAGCATTTCCATGGCAATAAGTTTACAAAGTACCAATCTCCTATGTTTCATGAATGCATAGGAAGGGCATCTAATTAAAACAAGATGATGGCATGTCACAGAAGTATGGCAGATGAGATTGGTTGGACTTGGGGTGCAGAAGCTGAGAGTGATTCATGAAACTGGAGGTAACCGTGATAATAACTGATGGAGGAGGTGGTGGAGACAGTGGCGGTTAATGTAAATGCTTGAGTTGCTAGGGTGGTTTGGTCAATGCCAGTCACCCAAACAACTTGTAAGCTAAGCAAATTCCAAACTACATCCTTTTTCTTAATAATAGAAGCCATTACTGAAGTTTAGTACTCATTTTCTGTTCAGCGAGAAAGCATTTCCAACAGACTATTTTTTTCTTGACTTTGCTGTTGGAAAATGAGAAAATATGTTTCCACACAGCTACTTTTGTGCAAAGTCACATTCTTGTTAACAAGTCGCATCTATGCGAGTGTCTTTTGTTAGGGGGTTAGAGGGAGGGTATGACATTCATAGCAGACCATTAGAAATGTATTCCCAAAATTGCATGGTGGGAGAATATTTTATAGTGTGGAAGCATAAGTATTTTACCCCTTGGTTTTGGTTCTCTCCAATGGATTTAAACTCAAATTCGTCAACACCTCCAATTCTTCTTGCCATTTTACTTCCTGTAAGACCAGCTCCAGCAGCTGGATTTATCAGAAGACAAAGGGAATACGGATAAGGTTTTCAGAGGGTAAGCAAAAATTTAATTTCAGGAAAACAATTATGCTTTGCTTGCAAAGCAATCAAAGCATTGACAAAATAGCAATAAAACCTTAAGCGGAGAAATCTCTCTCCAGTTGAAGACATATAAAGAACTAAGAAAAACCACAAAGATCCAATAAAAAAATCGAAACTGCTCAAGATGATAAAGTACCATCATGCAGCGTGATTGTTTCCTTGACAAACTTCAACAAGATGATGAAGTAAATTGAGTGAAGCAGCTTTCGTAGATAAACTGAACTGTTAAGGCTAGCACAAAAAGGAGACTGCTCAAAAACCTAACTAGGAATTGATTTATGTTTTCACATTTACCTGCAGTATTTTATTCCAATCAGATCAACCTTTGCAGGTCATAAATTATTACCAATCAGTAATATGAGTAAGTGAGTCCAAGATCGTAACCCTTAGCCAAAAGGAGGCATTTACTGCTTTACAATCAGCTGTTTAGAATTAATATTCCAGTTGAAACTTCATCTCAAAATATAACACTTTGATGCATAATCCACCCTCTTGAAACAAAACTCTATGATTCTATTAATGACAGCTGAAAACAACTAACTGCAACTCTATCTGTATCTGATGATTAGGTCAAGGATTATTCAGAGAAATGCAATGAGCTTTTCACCTCCAAAGGACGCAGCAACTGCAACAGAACCAGCCACTGTTCCTGCAGCGCTCGCAGCAGCAGCAAACCCACTTGCTCCAATCACAGGAATCAAAGTGCCTAATGTTGGAGCTAGAGCACTTAAACCTGCGGCAATTGCTGGTGCAGCTAATCCTGCTTAAATGGTAAATGTGAATAGATAATCCAAAAAAGTTTAAGCCACAATTTCCAGTTATAGCTTAACTTTCTTCTAACTCATTAGATGGGCAGATTCATACCCCCAGTAATAGCCATTAAGGCTCCTCCAGTCAATGCAGCAGCACCAATGATGCCACCACGCTTCCATTTGGCCCATGATTTCTTTGGCGACTGCGCTTCTTCTTCCTCTTTTAATTCTTTTTCCCTGGCTGCAGCCATTGCAGAGCAAGCAACCATTGTTTCAATTGCTTCCTGCAGCCAAAACATCCCAAATTGGCAGAAGTTTGAACATGATTACATAACTAAGAGCACTTTTCAGGTGTTAATAGTATCAATGCTCTATGTAAATGGATTAGCAATTCCTTGAGTCACATCTCATATCTCTCTATTTGAGGCCAACTGATTTCATATTTAAGTTGCTACATAGGGGAGAAATTGTGCTTGAGGCCTGCTAATGTCATATTTATGTTGCTATATAGAGGAGAAAAAAATTGTGCTTTAGGGGTCTCTTCCCCCAACCCAAACCCACTTATGGCTCTTGCAAATAAGGCGGTAGGCAGAAGGTAGATTAATTTAAACAAGAATTTTATTATATAGAAAATACTAAAGTATTAAACAAGTCAGAATGCAAAGAATGATAATTTTCAAAAAGCTTTCACAAGAGAGAGATGAGTGCAAGCATACAAACCATTTTTAGCCACTTGATATCAAGCCAAGTAGCTAACAACCTCAAGGCCACCCGATGTCTAGCATCATACCCTTTCCTTCGTCGAGCAACCTTTTTGTCATCATCACGAATATCTGCTAGACAAGCTGAAAGAAGCTCATAAAGAACTGTCACTTTCCTCGGGTAACCAAGCACTCTGCCTTCTTCTACTGACTCCCTGTCAAGTTTGTATCCAGTCTCGAGAGACGAGCTTTGGATGTTATAATCGCTCGTATCAGAAGAAGTTTCTGAGGTTGTGGCCACTGCTGCAGCATTTTCTTGTGCATCACCCGTAGAGCATTTCTGCCGGCACTCATGCTCATATTCACGGTGCTTCTCCTTCTTAGACTGGAAAGACGCGGGATTTGTCTCCATGCTAAGCGCCATACTGTCTATAGCTTTAGCCAAAGCAAATTGCTGTTCTAATCTTTCGGAAGTGTCGTCGGCACAATCTTCAGAAAGTAACCTCATGAACTGTACCAAATGAGTATGGGGAAGACAACATTAAGTTTAGCAGAAAAGTTTGCTAAATCACTGGTAGAGCCAGGAAAGCGACAGATTCAATTATTGTGATCAGAGTTACTAAAAGCCACACTTTTCTTTCACTAGGCCAAAAGACCAAGATCTACAAATATCTTCCCCATTATGTCGTCAACCATTGGTCTAAGGCAAAGGAATAGGCGTGGATAGCAGCACCCCAGCAGAGAGCAAAGTGTCGTATCTCATCAAATATGAACTTAGGGGGCAGAAGAAATATCTCATGAAATCTCATACTGATGTTTCATATCCTGGAATGTACTCGAAACACGTTAAAATGGGAAATGTTGGCACACGCAAGGAACCAGAGAGACCTACAGCTCCAATATGGTGCTTTGCAGGAGATGAACCAGCCGTTTCCTCCAGACCCAGCCATGCCGCCTGATTGATATCCAGAAATCTGCAATTTGCAATTGCACAATCAGCATTTCCAAAAAAATGAATGAACCCCAAAAAAAAAAAAAAAATCCAAGGAAAGGGGAAACGGGATAGTATCATCGTCAGTGATCATATGGACCGTACGAAGTTTTCAGACGGCCTAAGATCGCCCGTCCAACAACCTCAACTGATTTTCACTGATTATGGTGACTGCTGGACGAGATCGCCAATTCAACCAACCACGAGCTAAATTACGATGACCATCGAGATCATAATCCCGCCGGATAAGCCGCGAGAGGATCAAGATCAATTTCAACCTAATTAGGCAACGTCCAATCTGAGACGAAAAATGCAAAGAAAGAGAAAGGACCGAAACTCACCTGAAAACCGGCAGGAGCAACCCCGCTCTCTCGTGGACCCAGAGGTCGGGGTCCTCGGAGACGGAGTCGCCGCCGCCGCTGCTGCTGCTCCCGCTGCTGGTCCGCTCGCCGGAGGCCCCGTCGCCGTCGTCTTCGTCGGAGGCGGCGAAGGAGCCGAGGGGGCGCGCCTGGTGGATCTGAGCCTGGTGGAGGGCGAGGGCGAACAGAGCCCCCGCCGCGTACCTCTGCGTCGGCGAGAGGAACGACGTCGCCGCCGCCGCCATGATCGGAGGAGGGGACCGCGCCGGAGGAGTCCTCGGCTCGAGAGTTTTTTCTTTTATTCGAAGACGTCGAGCTTTGGCGGGTTCGCGGTGGCACAGGGACGAGGACAAGGACGGGCCGGCCTCCGCAGGAGTCAAGGTGGGGGCCTGAACGACGACGTAACGGCTCGGCTCGGTCAAACTCAAAAAATCAAGTACTCGGCTCGGTCAAACTCAAAAAATCAAGTACTCGCCGACGAGACTTCTTCTTTGTTTCTTTGCAAATTTCACTGTTTGGCTTCGAATCCGTTCACGCTGGGAGTCAGCAGTTCTTGATCCGGTCGCGTCCTATCCAAAGAACAAGAACCAAACCAAAAAATGATAAGTGTTGAAAAAGTTCTAAAACTTGTCACAAAAATATAATTGAATTATAAAATTTACAAAAAGTGCAATCAAATTTTAAAATTTGTCAAAATAGTTCAAATAAGTCATAAAGTTACCACCGTCAGTTTTATTGACGAAATACATAGCATTTTAAATTATTTTTTATTTTTTAGCTGGTTTTTTAAAATAATTTTTATTCAATTTTTAAAAATATATATATTTAAAAACTAAAATTCATTATTTTAAAAAACTGTTAAAAAAAGAAAAGAAAAGAACAAAAAAAAAAAAGGGGGCAGGAGGAGGCGGCCGCCCTGTAACTCTTGCAACCTCTTTGAATGCACGAAGCAATGAACCGGGTGCTGGTAAATTTGTTAAGATGGAGTCAGAAATTCAAATTACCGATACATGAGAATATCGGCAGTTTTTCGACGGTTGACTTTCCTATAGAATTCCTCATCTTAGTATCGAGATTCGGTTCGCTGAACAATCAGAATGTGTTCATAAGTTCGTGGTTTCAAGCATGACAAGTGTTCGATCGATGAATTAATACCTTGGGCATAATTCCTTTTCGCGTCTTTGCGTCTCCTGTGCAGCCATTTCAAGCCGCGAGGCTTGTGAACACGAATACAAAACAAATTTCATCTCTCGGAAACGGAAACTACCGTGACCTTCCAAAGTAATTATGTGAATCTAGCAAGATACACGTACCACATACCACTTATATGGTTCCTTGTACAAGCGGATGCAAGAATGGTACAATTCTTATATTCTTATACGCCCCCAACTTCAATGATGCTTTACAAGGTTAAATTAGATCCCTCACGAGGAATATAAAAACTTTCCCTACAACAAAGAATCGATCCGAGAGAATTATAAAGGTCTTGCACGACCGCTTCCGAAACAAATCAAGGGTGCCAATAACTACAAGATGCTCCCTTCTTGCAATACCCGCTTTCATAGAATTTACAAACCCGCTGCCCTTTGGGAGACTGACGGTAACTGCCGCTTCCTCCGCCACTGGGATACTGCCTGCTCCAAACAGATCTACCCCTATTAAATCCTGAATCTGATCCCTGATATGCCCGTTCTCTTGGACTTGCATACCTACTTCCGCTGTTACCATATCTAGGCTGGTTCCCTAATATACCCTGATTTCCAGAAGCAGCACCTGAGTTAGCATTTCCATTGCTGACGACTGCTCCATGCCTCAGATCCCAATCCAAGGCGGCATTTCCGTGATTTGCTCCCACCCAACCCAAGTTCGCGTTTCCCGGCAATGCTCCATAGTTGCTCTGCGTTGTCACTGACGGGGCCATCCAGGTATTAGTGGTGTGGCCTGCTTCCCAGCTTGCGCGAGGATGCATGGGACCAGAGACGGAGGAGCTAGACCCTGATCTCCACTGGTTAACAGATACATCACTGTGCTTCTGATCTTCCACCACTTCAGCACTCACAGACGGACGCCCACCGGACATCTTTCCAGCATTAGGAAGGCCCTGAGGTTCTTCAGTAATTGTGGATTGGGAAGGTACGTGCGAATCACTAGCAGAGCTGAAAGCATCTCTCTTTCCCGAAGCAGGACCAGGACTGAACACCTCTACAGGACTGAAACACTCATCTTTACCTCCTTCTGCCAATTGCGGACCTGACTTCAATATTGAAGTAGGCGAAGGCAAGCCATTAAGAGACTCCATAGCTTCAACTTCAGCCAACAGGTCAGAAACCGACTCCTCGACTAGGGAGCCAAAGTCATTGGGTTCTGTAACAACCTGCCAAGCAGTGGTATTGGGCACGTTACCTGATGGTGAAGGATGCACTATTGGGCCAGAAGTCGGAGTGGTGGCATGATCACTACCCATCTCAGCCGGTTTCAAGGATGGCGCAGACACAAGCGTGGAGTCCCATTCGTCAACTAGTTTAGCCGGGGTAGAAGGATACACATTCCATTCTCTTGACACTTCATTGACCTGTGGTGCGCAACCCGCTAAGCTCGAATTTGTGCTCCAGCTTGGACCTGAATCTGGCACTGGAATATTGGATGACAAAGAATGTTTGCTCTCCGTGACTTGATTTTTCATTTCTTCAGTGTCTGTCTTTGGCATTTCAATGTGCACAGATAAATCAGTTTCTCCATTTTTTGGTGGCATTTCGAGCGATTTGTCCAAAGGCACAACAGGAGGATTTGGTTCACAATCATTCGTAGAACGATCAACAGGGGGTGCAGTCACCCAATTCTGTCCAGATAACTGACTGGAAGGCCCATCACCACCGACTTGCTTATCATTCATACATCCACCATTTGCTTGATCCTCAATAGCTGGAGGTGGGCTTGGGTTTCCATTATTCTGGGAAGATTCATGGCTTTCATTTTGCTGAGGAGACTGGACGCGAACAGGAGAAGCATTACCGTCATTACTTGGGAAATCTGCTCCCAGTAAAACATTTTTAGTGTTTTCTTCTCTGCTACTAATAGTATCTATTGCACTGATAAGACTAGACAAATTGGAGCCTAGTCCACCATTTGGAAAGGCTTCCTTACCAGCTTTACTAGGAGAATTGGAGATGCTTTCCTTGGGAATGCAGCTCTCTTCACCAGTGCTTACATCCGTCACGACACTTTTCAATTCCTCCTGTATATTATGTTGGTCAATGGAGCTCACCTTTATTTCATTTGGTGGCACCGAGGGCTGTTTAGTACACTGTCCATTCAAAGCATCAGCCAAGAGAATAGAATCTTCTAATGTTTCATCCGCCCTCCATATCCTCAGATCATTTGGGAAATGACCACTTTCATTCCATTTACGCAGCTGCGGCAAATTAAAAGGTCCTTGAACTTTCCCACTTGGATCATGGTAGCGCCATATTTTGTATGTCTCAACATCGTTGACAGATTGTTCAGTTCCTGTTGAAAGAGGTGAAGGTGAAATTTCTGATGCAACTCCAGACAGCGATTCTGTCTTCCAACTGCTCATTATAGACGTTTCATGTGCCTGAATTCTTGAGGATCCATTCATCTCAGGCATTTGGCTTGGAGACTCTCTATCCATATCAGTCAATTTCTTTTTCTGAGACCTGCTTCGAGTTTCTCTTGAGTCACTGCTCCCCCTCTGTGGAGAGGTTGATGCCCTCCTCTTTCTGCTGGAGTGAGAATTAATCGCAATTTTATTCCCATCTGCATGTTAAAAGCAAAATCACGATGAACCAAACTATACTACTGCAAATATGAAAAGTTCATAAAACCAAGATACATTGGAGATCTTGCTCTTCTGACCTGGTAAAGAAGAGTCACTTTTAGCTTCATATATAGGATCCATGCTCAGATCCACGTGTATATCAGGAGGTTCATTCAGCCTGCGCTGACGTTCTTCAGCTGAACTCAGGAGTTGTAATTTCTCCATGAATTCTCTAAGCGTGAAATGTGGTCAAGAAATACTCAGAAGAAATCCCTATTTTCATTTGAAAGCAAAAAGCAGAAAGAAGAAGACACAACTTTGTTTCTGAAGCTCAATTCAAGAGGTGGTGTTTCAGGTAGAGAGCTGTAACACTATTGTGATTCTGCTCTATTCATGTACTGACAATGGGGACAACAACATACTATTGCCTCAGCTTCTATTTTATTCATACCCACCACTACTACCATCTTCCAGATATTAAAGTCCTCAAAGGCTCAAACCAAAAGCCAAGCAAGCCCCTTCCCACTGCAAGGCAGCTGAGCTATAATCAGCATGTACATAGAAAAGGGCATCAAACAACACAAAGCCAAGCCCTTTTCTGCAGAGTGTGGTCAGGCATCATTGGGGGAAATTTTTGGCAAATACCAAGAGAAAACTCATCTCAGGTGAAACATTTATAAGTGTACATAAGCTAACACAGAATAAATCTTTATCAAACCTGTAGCAAATAGAAAAAATAAAATGGGTAGGACCTAAATAAGAGTTCAGCTAGGTTCTTCAATGGGATCAATATAAAGACGGATGACATGGCTGAACCTGAAAACATCAGACATGAAGAATGGGCTATAATTATGATTATAGTACATCACAAACCATGTCATTAGTTTTATATGCCCCTTCGGAATGATCTTTAAGTCCGTCGTGACATTCATTACTACATGTTTGGCGCATGGTCACTAAAAGTACAAGGATATATCCGATTAAGATTGACTAAAAAAGCTTGGTCATTAAAAGGCAGGTCAGGTTTGCGCAATTACTGGCAGAGAGCATACAAATAAGCATCATAAGATCTAATAGAAGAGGATATTCTTTTTCGTGTCCCTTTTCACTTGCTCGATCACGAAGATGATTGAGCCGTGTTATCTCCTTCTCCAGCCACTAAATCAAAAATGAAGGCAAGGGCAAAATAAAATTAATGAAATAATTAGCCTCCTGGCAAGAAGAACAAAAATAACATTCCCTAACAGTAGTGAGATTAAAACGAAGCTAAATCCTTAAAGAAGGTACAGACAGCAACATGTGATTTTGGGCTGAAAGAACTCACATCAGTAACTCTTACTTCCTGCAATGCCAACGCTTTCCTCTGGATCTCACCCTGCCAAGAAGCATGGACCATCTTCAAGTTAAGTTAAATCCTTTATGCAAGAAATGACCGAGATTAGAACATGCCACTCACCACAGTCAACCGTTTTATCAGCCCACACTTCATACTCTCCTGTAATCGCCTGCATTCATCCTGAAAAAGGAAAAAGGAAAGACCCCTTATTGCAAAACTACAAATTACGTCACATATGTGACTTAAAAACTTTTGAAATTACAACTAATTCAATCAAAATCACTCGATCCCATGGATGTTATGTTCTAAACCTTTCAATTAAGACTTAAAATCCTACAGAAAATCATATTCCTCATGGAGCTCCATTTAAATAAGGGGAAAGCCAGAAAAGATTGAAAGGCGATATACTTAGTAGACCCAAAAAAATGGAAAAACTTGGATTCTCCCCAACAACATCAAAGGAAAGAACTAGAAAAGACTCCAAAACTTTGACTACTGGTACTCATGTAGTATTTTTTCCTTTATACACAAAGTGAAGATGAGAAAGGACAGAGCTGTAAGTGGGCTTATTGTCGAAAGCTCACTCGAGCACACAAGACGGACAAGAGTTTATAGAGCCTAGCAAGCCAGTTCCAAAGGGGCCAACCTTAGGAACCACAGGGACCAGGTTACAAGTCCCATGCTCCTAATATAAGTTGAGATGTTTAAGACATTTTTTTGCTAACAAAGGCAGGGTGAGAGGAGGCACCAGTGTAGCTGCCTTCCTCGGACGTTACTACAGGCACTCCATACCGTGCCACCAAAGTTTAAGACACTCACACTAGGATTAGTATTGCATATGAAATAATCCACAATCAAGTTGACCTCAAAAGGCAGCAGCTATTTAAGTACATTGTGCAGAGGTACAAACTATGAAGCTAAGTAAAACGAGGATACAGGATATCACGCATTGATCAATCAAAGAGAGCATCTAATGATACTTGTCTGATCACCTCAGAAAATTCCTGACTAGAAATCTCATCGATTGATATGGCTTCTTTCTTGTCTAAATTTAGTATTTCAAGCTTCACACTTGCACTTTTGCCGCCAGTATTATTCATCTCTTCTACCCTGCTAGAATCTGTATAGCAAAAGATAGCGCTTGATGAGTTTGCACAGAATATATTACCAATCAAGCATTGCTCTCATAACTCATAGGAATGGCAATGAAACAATTACCGACAACTTGGACAAGCCTATGATGATCCTGCTTTTGGTCCCCACCAGAAATCTTTATGCGGACAAACAATCCCACAACCTTTTCATGAAACTTTTCAGAATCATCGATCAACTTATCCATCATGTTCCGCTCCAAATATATAAATCTTATGTTATGAACATCTATCGCAGCATAGTCATCTGGATTAGCCTGTGATACCCTCTCATCGATCTTCTTCCTACTTTTACGCCTCTTATCAGTACCCACCATCGGCTCATTATGATTGTTCAAATCAATGTTCATCTGGTCACTAACACCATCAATAACTGACCCCTGAAAGAAACCATCAATCCGAGGTTTATCCTTTTCAAGAAAGTGAGACTCAAGAAGCTTCAGCATTTCAATATGCCCAACAACAGCTTTGCCAAATAGACTAAACAGCATTGAATCACAAAGGATTTGGCATTTCTGGCGTGGGTCACGAAGATTATTCCTTTTAATATATTCCATCAATAGTTGCTGCACATCAAAAGGAGATAGAATGGATGTATTGCCATCCTTCATGAGTGCAACAAACTCCAAGAGCTCCTTAGATGCCCATGCAATGCCTTCATTAGAGGATGAGAATGGCCCTCCATCAATTGGGTTTAATTGTTCACTTTGAGCCTCTTCCTCAACAACCTTCACCTGCTTCTTGGTCTTTCTTCCGTTTGAGCAATCAGCTGCCCCATATCTGTTGAAGTCATCCAATCCAAAGCCTTTTCGACCATTATTACCATAAACTACTCTAGAAGGCACTTGCTTATTAGACATCATGTCAGATTCTTTCCAAGGATTTTTAGCTTGGATGAGTTCGTGTGTAGCTAAAGACAACTTCTCCTTCAGGTATATCCAGTAAACCTTGAAGAGATACTCCCAGCTACTTTTGTCATCAAAATCTACTTGAACCTGCAGAGAAGCATCCAAAGGACAAATAGTAAAGGTTGAATGCCTAAAATCAGTGTGTGCATCGAGAAGTGAGTGCCACACACCTGCACATGCACATGCATGTGCGCACACTCGCATGTACAGTTAGTGAGGCACATATATGAAGAATTTCAAAATCAACAGACCAACTTCTGTAACAAGCCTTAAAATGCACAGAATAAGACAGAAAAGTAACACTAAAAAATACAAGTACACAAATTGAGAGACAGCATACATACCCCATTTAGCATAACTGTAATCTATACTCACGCCATGTTCATTTTTCCTTTTCACATATAGAGAGACAAGATTCTCAAAGGATAGAGGCTTCTTTCAGTGGACCCAGACATAGATGGGCTGACACGATGCCTTTTTTAGCATAGGGATGGAATACGAATTGGCAGATTATGTAAATTCTCTTTGTGATGGAACTGCTAAGCACTTTCAATACCTGAGCTGGCACCCCATGGGACCTTGATAATTCAATTCTTCTCCATGCTTATCCAAGAGGAAGATAACACTAAGCACAAGAGTAAGAATCCAAGGGATGGTTGAGTTACAACACAGTCCTATTGCGAGCTAGTTGTCCCACAAAAACATTTGAGACTAAGAAGATGGTTCATTAATACCATCATGGTCAGTGTTAATAATGGCAGTCGGATTGTACAAAAATGAGTCAACCAATTTAATATAATGCATACATTAGTTCTCCATGGCTTGTGGATGGAACTCTTCTTGGCAGACCTCACTTCATCTAAGAAACCATCCAATATACTAATTTAGGAACTTTCAACCTTGTCATTCGTTAATAGTTTCTATAAAGGGTGTTATAATAGTAGGTATATCTTTATTCCTAAAGATATTAATTGGGGATAATTATGGGGAAAGTATTAATACATGCACATGATAGTGACTTTTAGTAGATAATGTGGGAGTTATCAGTGAAAAGAAACCTTAAATACAGAGAGATTAAACTACCATACAATTTACTACATATTAGTTTGAACCAACAAAATACAAATCAAAGATTTAACGAGTGTGGAAGGCACAAACATATTTGACGGAATGAGCTGCACTTTGGAAACACATGACATAGTTAATGACACTAGAAAGAAAATTTAAAATGCCAACTAATCACATAGCCAAAGAATCATAGATCTATGATTTGAATAAACAACAGAGCAGCATCACTAATGCTTTGTTTGGAAGGGAAGGGAGGGGAAGGAAAATGAGGGATGGGAGTGGAAAATAATGTAAATTTTAAAATTTTTCTGCAAGGAGAAGAAGAGAGCAATTTAGAATCAGCTCTTTGTTTTCCTCTCCTCCATGTCTTCCTGACAACACGTAATAGTCATAAATCAGGTTTCCATCATAGGCTAGATGAGTTGTAAAGTACCAAAGAAGGCCGCATTTCTGGAAGGAATGCAATAGCACACACTTTTTATTTGTATCATGTCAAAGCCAATTAGCTTCCCTTTTAGAAAACAAACCTTCAGCCTCTATTTAGATATAAAAAAGGAGATTTCCCCAAAAAATCTTATTAGCTTCATTAAAGTTCCCTCCCTCCCTCCCTCCCTCCCCGGGGGGCCTTACTTTTTCTTATTTAAAAGGAAAGATTTCATTCTAGTTGAGGCGCTTTAACTTGTATTAATGTCAAATTAGCAACTTGCGATAAGTAGTATCTAAGGGCATAGTTGCAAATTGTTCAATTTGACTCTAACAGTTAGATGGTTTACTAATTGATGTAAGCAAAGAATGTATGCCTAATTTCTAGCCACAAAATTTTAGCATATAGGGGTAGAGGCCCAACATCTGCAAGGAAGTATTCGTCAAAAGCAGTTTTGAAGTTAAAACATGCCCGGTCAGACGGTCAAAAGTGAGCCTGGCAAGATCCTGGTAACAAAACTCCACTTTCTAGCCAACACCCCCATTGTACAATTTTGAATGATTCCCATCAAGGTAAAGGTCCCAAACTTCTTAGGTTTCCTCTTAATCCAGAGAGAGCTGCGTAACTATTGAACAGAACTTGGTCCATTGACAGCTTCTCAATCAAATGGAAGTGAGTTGGAAATTTTTTTCCATCCGTAGTTCTATGCAATTCCCAAACATGCAAAGCTTCTTCAAAAGAAGAACAACAAGATAATCAGCCTGGAAGTTGGCACATACCCTTT
The DNA here is from genome assembly GCA_028830015.1 of Eucalyptus grandis x Eucalyptus urophylla. NCBI lineage: Eukaryota > Viridiplantae > Streptophyta > Magnoliopsida > Myrtales > Myrtaceae > Eucalyptus > Eucalyptus grandis x Eucalyptus urophylla. The sequence continues at coordinate 29,722,359 of CM054203.1, forward strand.
CCTCATTTCCCAGCCTTATATTTTCAATAAGCATGATGGTCTTCAAGCATGTCCCACACAATCCTTTGTTTCCTCTCACACACACATAGTCAGCACCTTTTGTACAATTCTTGCAGAGAGAAAACGTGCAGGTATAACACATATGGTGGGCCGCTCTTTGACAAGTGCTACATATATGCCAACCTGAAATGAATGAAATACACACATAAATCACAACTAAGGTTAACAGTGGAATTCAAGAAGGCAACCTAATATATATGTTAACTGAATGAGTTAAATAAAGACAGATAAGCCGTTTGAACACACCGTTTATGACGGATAGGAAAAGATAAATGCCAATTCTTTAAACAATAAAGTAAGAAAAGGTCCATTAATATTACCTATAAAAAGTGGAAACATGTAAAAGAGGCACTCAAGTTTGCCATGTGGACATCTCTTTTCCAAGAAAGTTGCCTAATTGCATGCTGTTTTTTTTTTTTTTTTAATTCATAGTATTAGTAGGATCAAAATAATGCAAGGTTATAGGTGCTAAGCTGAATTTTCTAATGATGGATACCCACTAAGTAGGCTTTTTCTTATCATGAAGCCAAAAATGTTATAAAATTGGTCATTTATAATGACATTGTCCATTCAAGGAGGTACAGTGCCATAGTTTATTTGCTCCTTAGAAGGATCATGGCTAAATTGTATGACGAATTAAGATGGGGTTAGTTTTAAGGATCCGACATTTTAACATTAAAAAGAAAAATTGACTTGTTCACGAGAATTTAAGGACCCAATTGTATCTAGCCTTTCCCTCTCTATCCTTGGCTACTTCCAATCTTCGTATTCTTTCCCTCAATAACTATAATCATCGAATCCAACATTTTTAACATTAAAAAGAAAAATTGACTTGCTCGCAAGAATTTAAGGACCCAATTGTATCTAGCCTTTCCCTCTCTATCCTTGGCTACTTCCAATCTTTGTATTCTTTCCCTCAATAACTATAATCATCGACCATGCAGACTTTAATGATTTAGTGCATTAATAACCTTCCTCTCCCTCTTTCTACCTCCTTGATGAAGCGCTACCGAGGCTCGCTAACCTATGATAATGACATGCACCATGGAATGTACAGAGGATTACGGTTTTCTAAACCCAACTTAGGTTACAGGAAAATATCCCCAACCAGTACCAACCACACCGTCATTGAAAAGTCATTTACGAACTAGCCAATAGATGCGCTTGACCTGCCATTTCATGCAAGCTTACAGGAAGGTCAATTCTACAACCTCCAAAAACATGGGAAACATATTTTGGTTTAAACCATTCAGTATTAAATTTCCTGCAATTTTGAAAAGCAGCGAGTGTATAGGGAAAGACTTTGCTTTAGTAACTAACAGATCCGATATTTCTGTCCATTTACATTGATAATTAATAAACAGTGAAGTTACTTATTGTAGAGTTAGCTTTATAGCTCTGTTTCCTAGAGATTTAGGCAAAGGGTGCATGCCATTATAATTTTCAATATTTTGTTTCATTTCACGACTTCTTCACAAATTCTTTCAAAAGTTAGAGATGCATGTCATCCCTAAATCCCCAGTAACCATCATTCCCTTGTAACATCTCAGTCCTACTTAGATGATCACTTGAACTCATTTGCTGGCTTTATTGAGCATACAAGAGGCTAAAACCAATCGTATTATACGAAGGAAATGGAAGCCCATGCAGAAAATTTGCAATAATACCACAAATCAGGTACAGGGCCTCCACTGGAGCATCGCTCACACAGAATTTCATTTTCTTGGTTCAGTTGAAGCAACAAGTTCTTTTTTCATTTGCCAAGTATTGATGCAACAAGTGCACTTAATAATGTGGACCCATCTTCGGACCCATAGTGTTTTATGAAGGTCAGGTCTCCTTTTCCTATTTATATAAGTATAATGAACAGGTTTGGGCACATGAGTGGTTCTTTCCTTACCTTTAGGATTTCTTTCGATACATCTCTATTTCTCTCTTTCACATAAAAATTAATCTAAGCTATGTCAAATTTCACAACATGAACAGTTTTGTGTGTGTGTGTGTGTGTGTTTTATTCAAAACGAAATTATATGAAACATGTGAGTGCCATGCACTCAAATGTGTTTGAAATGGTTATTCCGACATGTCAATATGTATGGTCATCATTACCACAGTTTTTTCATGCAGATCCTTTATAATTTTGAGGTCCAAGAGTTCAACTACCATCCCAGTAATGGAAAGGAATATCTACCATGTGTGTATTAATGTAACTTTGCGCGTGTCATAAGTTGATTATGAAATTTATTCATAGTCTTACCATGAAACAATATGATTTGCACTTTGATCCACTGCTTCATTATTCAGTCTAAAATGCTATTTTCATTATTCTTGTTATTCTCACAATCATCAATTCTCCACATTGACATGAGAAAATAATTCACTTTCACGATTTCACGATTTTGCACGACACGCAAGCTTGAGTCGAGTCTCCAAAAAGACTTCCTTCCACTGCGAAGTAAGTATAAAGGCAATCATTTATGCTCTTATAGCACCCAACTGCGTGAGTTCTATCTAAAGTCGAGAACTCTGAAGTATTTAACTGCAAATAAGGGGTTATATCATGGTAATGAACAATGTTCTCCCTCGGAAAATATGTCATGTCCAGATCTAAACCCTAGCTTAAGAAAAACAACAAAATGCCAACCGACAGAGACTCATGGGTAACTGATAAAGTTTGGAAAATTGGCATACCGCAATTCCATTTAGCTCTTGACCTGAAGAATGCCTCCTCCCGTTTGACACAAGCAGGATGGTATGCCTTGGGGCAACCCCTACAGTTAAGAAATTGCAACAAATTAACCATAATGGACCACACAAACCCTCTAGAAACCCCGATAACGTCATGACGACTGAGACTGCCTATTCACTTAAGACAAGATTAAAATTAAGTTATCCTATCCAACATGGGATAAAGGAGGAAAAGGCCCTAATATTGAGTTAAAGAACATCTCGTAGACCTTGCTAAACAAGTTTGCAGTTTTTTCTTCTTCAAGCAAGACACCAAAAATTGAATGAAACAAACGAGACAAATTTTGCTTTCTCGAACACCAACAGTCTTGGTGGGGGCGAAGGAATGATTAAGCCCACTAATCAAAGCTGGTGCACAGATTAAAACATTCCCGTGTTCTTGCCACGAAACTAGACATCAAGTTCGCCTCATAAATGATATCCAAACCAAGCAGAGACTTATGATATTAGCTTCGAATGCCTATCCTAATTTACCAAAGAAAGCACCATTACTATTCACTCTAGAACGTCCCCCCTTCTTTCCACCAATTCTCTGGTTGCCAAATTTCAAACTCTAACCGCCAAACGATCGAAAACACGAAGCCCAGAAAAAAAAAATAATTCAAAAGAAATCACCTGCGATCGCATAAAACGAGGTCGCCACCATCGAAGCAAATGAAGCAAACATCCTCCTCCTCGTCCACGGCTTTATTCCTCACCACCACCGGCTTTGACACCTTCACCTCCCCAATACCTTTCGGCGGCCTCCCGCGCTTCCGCCTCCCTGGACCACTCGCAGCCGTGGCCGCCAATTCGACGCCCGCCCTCACAACAGCGCCCCCACCACCCACCACCGGAGGCACCGCGACAGGGGCAGCGCCGCCGGCACCATCCCGCACCTCTGCCGGCCGCCGCGAACCATCTGATTCCCGAGCCGGAGCCGCCGCAGCGGCCGCGCCGGCCCTGCGCCGATCGACGCCGGCGAGGTCCTCCCGGCCGCGGCCGCCGCGAGAGCCGCGGGCAGGGCCGGGCGGCTCCGGCTCCTCGGCGGAGGACTCGAACAGTCGGCGAATCTCCTGCTGCCGCTCGTCCTCCCGCAGCTGGAGATGCTGCTGCTGCTGCTGTTGCTGCTGCTGCTGCTGCTGCTGCCGAAGCAAGTTCATGAGATCGGGGCGGGAACAATTCCCGGGACAGCGATGGCCGGAATCAGAGGACCTCAAAGCTTTGACAGGGGAAGGAGGGAGGGAGAACAAAACAAACCCTAGATTTCAATTTGGGGAATTTTGAGTTTGGGGAAAGAAGGAGAGGGGGAGAAAGGGCGAATTTGGTCTTCGATGCTGGTCTAATGGGGTTTGGGTTGGGAGTGGCCACATGGGGAATGGCAAAAATATTGGGGCACTGTTGAAGAGTCGAGAGATGTGACGGCACAATTCTCTATCTCTCTCTCTTTCTTTTTATATTAAAAAAAGGGAGCAGAAAAGGAAAACATTTTGACCTGGTTTTTTTTTTGGGGGGGTTTTTCTTTTTTATATATATAAGAAAAAGTGGGGGATGGACGGAGGGAGGAAGTTCAGATGAGTACGACGACACGGAAAGAGCGTGTGCGTCTGCGTGTGCGAGGGAGCGAAAGTGAAACATGAGGTTTGGACGGCGATGCTCGATTGAGATGTTCTCTAAAGTTTTGCTCAAATCCGTTTCAACCGGTCAAACTAAGGGTCACACGTGGTTTTGGTGTCGCCCAAAAAAATTGATGTTGTTTGAAAATATTATTTAGAAAATTAACTTTTGAAAAAAAAAAATAGTTCTACTTTCTTTGGGTTCCGATGATTTCTTAATGTTCTCTTTTGCCCTGATAGAAAAAAAAAATAGTCAATATTTGCCTATCAATTTTATGTGTTCAAGTGCCCATGGCATTGAGGTCCTAAGCACTTCAAGGCTATGTTGAACGTCTGAGCAATGACGGCTTGGATTCAAGGGTCGAGTCCTAAGGTCTAATGGTCAAGGATGGACTCTAGGGCTAGGACCTCGTGTCCATGAGCCAATGTCTCAATCTAGGCATCAAGTGCAAGGTGTCGACACCGAGACTTGGGCCTCAATGGTGAGGATGGTTGATTATGGTGGTATAAATTGGAGTGAACTTTTTAAAATGGGTAGCTTGCTTGTCCCTATGTTGCCCTAGATTTTGTTTAAGCTTTAAACTTGAAAAACGAATTTCATGCATGGCATAATATAAATTAATTATAATAACATGCATTCGGATGCTGCAACAAAAATTGTAACGCATTCATAGTATATTTTATTTACTTATCTTACTTTTTTCAACTTGAGGTATGATTTAGTCATAAAATGAACTTAAATATTATCATAAGTGTTATGTCCAAGAAAAAATTTAGTGATAATCTGAATATAATTGTTGCTAAGTCAAGTGTGAGTAACTAAATAAATTGCAAGCGAAGCTCATTTCCACGGCACATATATAAATGTACATATATAGACATGTATATATATGAATGTCCTATATATGTATCTATATGTACATATGTATACATATATACGTATATATATGTGTGTGTACAAACCAAAAACTCTTGTTTAATCGAAGAATTAAATACTAAACTCAAAGAATCAGTCGCGATATTGCACGAGTTGTGGATCTCTCGATTCTAGTGTGAAAAAACTTCGCAAACCTTTATTTAGATTGAATATCTAGTTTCTTACTTCTTTCTCCTGGGATTACGAAGTCGACGGCAACATATAGCTAAAAGTAGTTTACTGAATATCAGTTTCTGCTTTTTAGGTCATTTGATGATGGATAATATTAAATAGAAACGGTTTGCTCTTTTAATTAATGAAATTAATCCATGCTCACGTAAATTTTAAGCTGAAATATTCTACAATATACTAGGGTATCGCGCTCCATGCATGCATATAACACAACCAACTATCGATTAATTTCCCTTCCAGAAAAGGCAAAACCTTAATACAGTGAAGTATAACGGTTATATAAAAGAATCGGGCACCTGCTTCATAAATTAAATTCGACTTGCTACATTCCTTAAAATGCTTAACATGATCGAAAAATTAACAAAGCAAAGTCGTTTGGAAAAAAAGGAAAATCGAGATATAGAATGCTCAAAGGACAATGTTTAAGTAACAATCATTGTTATTATTGCTAAGTAACGGTGGCATCTAAGCCACAAGATGCAATTGATTGAAAAGGCGAGATAAAAAGTTTTTCTTCCCTCCATTACAGCTAGGGTTATGCTAGCATTAACTAGTGATTCACATATCACCATTACTTCCAACAATTTGTATGACTGTCATGCTATCATCATCCAATGCTCAACAAACAAGGTTAATCCCCGCCCCACCTCCTAAATCGAAGCTTATGATCCACTGCCGGATGCATGGTATTGGTATATTTGCATTTGTATTTATTCATATAAATTTGCCGATTTCTAAATATAATGACCAAAAAAAGATTTAATATTACAAAATACTCCAAACTGGTACATTCGTGACATATTTACTTTAAAATAATTTCCAAAAATTCCAAATTGTTATCTTGTAACTAATTTAACTTAAGCTAATTTTTTGACAACTACTAACTCCAAACTATTTACTTTCCATTAGTTTCCATTAAATTGGATTAATATTTACATTTATGATAAATGGAGGGTGAAACACCAAATTTGTACATTTGTTAACCACTACGTGCTATCAAACTTAATAATTATTGGTAAGATTTATTGAAAATTAACAGGAGATAAACTTATTTATAGTGTCTTAGTTTAGAGTTTTCCATGTTAAAAAAAAAAAAACCATCGTTTGACTTTGACCGGGAAAGGTGAGAGAGACGAGCGAATCCAGGACCTGTAAAGGCGGGTTCAGGGATTGGCGTCTGAGTTCATGCATGGGGTGGATAGACTCGCACTAGAAAAGCTTGGTGTGCCATGAGAATCCAGCACAAGTAAGCGACACGTGTCTGCAATTCAAGCTCTTCTTTTTCACTTTGTCACCCACTTGCTCCTTTATTAATTTAGATAAACAACCCAACAAGAAGATCAATCTCAATTATTTGTTGCACGGGGAAAATTAACTAAATTTAGTATGATTACTAAGGAATAAATGATAAGTCTGCACTCAACGTGGTCATTTCGAGATTGCTTTCATTTTTTAGTATTCAAGCGATCATTCATTCCATTCACAATCCCAAGCAAAGAATGCCAGCCGAGTGATCGGCAGGTGGGGCTTGCGATGAACCATCCCCAACCATACTCCCAAGAGGAAAAGCGTGGCGATGCAATCTACCTCGAAAAATTTGAGTGTTCAATCCTTGAATGAACAATATTGATTTGATGTTGCTGTGGCCTATCTTACAGTATGGACTACGTGTACTTGAGCAAGGCAACGGATGATCAAGATAGATCGGTGGTACTATTGAAGGATCGGTTGAGCGAACAAGAACCTCATGGCTTGGCCAAAGCACAGATTGTTGCTCTTAAATCGAAATGCAAAGGGACTGGTTCATGACCGTGATGCACCAACACGGTGCCAATGCACGAGCATGGCTTGCATGGATAGTGAATGAGCGTGGTTCAAGCTTTAGAAATCGGCATTGGGCATTGCATGGACGGTGAATGATCATAGCTTGAACGAACAGTGAACGAGTTCGGCACTACTTATGCCAGCAACTGAGTCTAGCATGCGAGCTGCTCCTTGGCCATGACCCGGGCCATTTGCTGGTGAGTAAGCTTATGACCAATCACATCTTCTAGGAATAAGGATAGCTTCAAACAGAGTAATTGCCCGATGATAAAACTGAGATACTCTAGGAGGATATCTAGAATTGTTTGTAACCTCAATGCTTGTAAAAAGCTCGGGTGGCCCAATGTAAGCGTGTCCCTTCTTGAGAAAGTATTTGGTGGTTGGATACCACCATGTCAAAGGTTGACATGGCATATATTTTTGTATTGAAAACCAATAAAAAATCGACATGTGTTCATGGTGTGGCAAGTAAATAAAAAAATAAAAACTTATTTTTTATTTATTTCTCTCTCCTCTTCCTCCTCCATCTATAACCATCTTCTTCATTCGGTCGTTGGCAACTCACTGGCACTATGTCAAAGTCGAACTGCTGCTTATGGAACGAGCCATCGTCACTCGGCGCTCGCCAACCAAGCCGTCATCGCTTGCAACTTTAAATCCACAGAGCACTGCCATGTCCACGGCTCCGTCTTCTTGCTTGTCCATGGTGTTGCTTATCAATCTAGATCTGGCCTCGTGGAATCTTGGCTAGGCTTAATCTTCCCATGAAGAGCTCGTTGGTGTTTATTTCAATAAACAAGCATACGTGCATAAGTAAGTTAAGATCAATCGTAGCGGAAGTAAAAACACTTATATAAGTGTTTCCAAAGCATTTTCATGCATTTTAGCAAAAACGCATAGAAGAGCTAGATTGACTAATCATATTAACCTTGTACAGTGCTCCAAATTTAGTTCAGAAGTTTCTTCGGGTTTTGAGCACAAACGTTTGATGTCCTCACAATGGTAACACCAGTTCTAACGTTTTTGGATTTTTGACCACAAACGTCAGACGCCTTCTGTAATATTGGTTATGACGTTCTTAGAACGTCTTATCTCTTCACAAGTTCTAACGTTTTTCAAATCTAGCCCCACAAGTGTTGGGCTTCTAGTTCAAACACACCACCAATTCTCACGTTGAACATAAGAGAGAAATTGAGATATCTCACAATTACAATTGTGCTAGCAATTGTTCTTGTGTGAGTGATTTTATTGATAAGGATCGGCACTCTCAATTATCGATTGTCAATTATCGATCGCCCGGTGATTTGCTCTTTGTATTATCTATTATAGCCAGTGCAGATCACATTTAAATCAACGCATTAATTCTAAATCGTTTTAGAATTAATTTGGCTGTAACTCTTGACGAACGTAAGTTCAATATCGTTTCAAACACTAATTTGGGCATCAACTTTGTAACTGCTATAGGGCATCATTCTAAACATTTATTTGTAACTCTTACAAGTCTTTATTTTGGGTATTAACTTTGTAACTATCACAAATGTTTAATTTCGACCGTTACTTCTGAAACTGTTTCAAAGCATTAATTGGTCACTTAAATCTGAAACCGTTTTAGATCGTTAAACTGCCAATTTATTCTAAAACTGTTTCAGATTATTAATGTGACAATTAAAATCTAAAACCATTTCAGAATTTAATATGACCGTTATATCTAAAACCGTTTCAAATATTTAATTTAGCCATTAAGTCCGAAATTGTTTTAAATTATTAATTTGGCTATTGATTTTGAACTCATTTCAAATCATTAATAATGTGATTAATTCTGAACTCGTCAAATCATTAACGTATTTATTAATTCTGAACTCACTTCAGATTATTAATTTGGTCATTGAATCTGAACAAGCTTAAGATCTTTGATTTGGCCATAGAGTCTGAAACACGCTTTAGACTTTGTAAACTCTAAGGCCCTTCATCATAATTTGTATTTTTAACCTGACTCAATTTGATTGGCTCAATTGCAAACACATTGGTTATATTCTCTCCTTTATTCAAACGTCATTCTAATTAATTACGGTATGTGACATTTCCAGGTTCATCACTGAGCTAGCAACAGGACTTGTACTAATACATTAGCACAACCAAGAAAACCGATTGTCCAGATCAATCTCTTGTTTTTGCAATGAGTGACATTTAATAATATATCATAGTTACCTAGACATAGTGAAATATTTTCAGAAAATAATGAATCTATCAGCTTTAACGACCGTGTAATTTTATCATTCTGTCTCACTATGCCCCAATCGAATAAAGGCCATGGAATAATTGGTCAAGCCAGCAATTCGATCATATACTCAAATATAATTTATATGTATTTATTCGAGATATGAACCATTCATTTTCGATTATAATCTCGACCAAGGATTTCAATACAATGCCACAATTATATTGCATATGACAACAATCTTGTAAATCTATATATAACAAAAAGACAGATTTCACATTGCGCACACATGTGCCTTCATATGTAAACAAATTATGATCATCAAGTACAGAGACGGTTTGACGAAGCGTCAATATATGCACTTGTGAACCATAGCCATCCAACATACAGGTCAGCATCATGCCGTAGGTTTAAGGATCTTATACCTCACCAAAGCATGAACGATCAGACATTGACCGTGCTAAAAGCTTCCATGTCGGCAATCGTTCTATGTATGTCATGTTCAATGAACTTGTCTAAGACAAGCACCTATATTCTAGCTTGGATATTACAATACCCAAAGATTTGTGACTCATCATCCCCTCAAGTATCTAATACTGAGTGGTGAAGCTTGAGAACACACTAGTCTTAACAGGATCATCAATGTCCTCTCAATGATTCATCGACCAAAAACTATTTAAAGATTCAGCATAATTGTAAATCTATCACACATATTCTTAACATCTTAAGAAGATGTTCAGTCGTAGTTGATTTTATGAACTTCTTTCATATAAATTGAACGATGAATGAAAAAACTTAATTGCCATTAAATAATCCCTAACATGTAAATATTTCATGATTGCTGTAAGGCATACAGCTAACAGAGCTCCATCTCCAAATCTGGAGGAAGTCGTTGATGGTCCATCCCCAGAACAAACTCAAAATCCGATGCCATAATCATCGAGGAAATCCAAAGGTCTCATTGCACCCATTGAGGAAGCTTCATTTCGGACAAAAAACGAAAAAAAAAAAAACAGAGGAAAGATGATGGTCCATGTCTAGGATGAACTCCAAATCTAAGGCCATGGCTCGTCGAGAAAACCCAAAAGTTTCACACCCATTGAAGCTTTCATTTTCTCGTTCAAAAAAAAAAAAGCTTTCATTTCGAACGGAAAAATGAAAAACGTAGGACATCTGTGGATGTGGTGGTGCTCTATGGATGGAAGGCCACCAACAACGACGGCTCATCAATTAGCAGTTTTGATATAACGCCGGTGAGTCACTAGTGACCGAACAATAGAGAGGGTCCCAGATAAAATAGGAAGAGGAGAAGAAAAAATAGAAGTCGATTTTTGATTTTTTTTTAATTGGCTTTCAATACAAAAATATATGCCACATCATAATTTTTTTTTTTTGGCTTTCAATACAAAAATATGTGCCACACCAGCCTATGACGTGTTGGTGTTTAACCACCTTATACTTTCTCCCCTCTATTTTCTCGTGTTGTGCCTGCATCCATATATAAGTGTGTTTGTTGTTTTATCTTATAATAATCCTTAATGGTCTCAGTCAATGTTGGCTGTTCAATGAATAAAAATTGCGGGCAAGCTTCCCCTCATTCGTTGCGAATTTAATACAACATTGGATGTGTAGGAGCATCGGGGCAACTCTTGACCCTTTTGGGCTTTTTGGCGGGCCATGACTAGGGCGTTCGTGACATGATCGCCGGGCGAGATTGGGCACGCAACCTGGGCATCATGGCCTGGTTCATGGGCAGCGAAGTTGGTGGTGAGACCGTGATGCGTAGCTTTAACTCGCGAAAGCTTGTTTGCGGTGACGTGCCGGAATCGGGCGTGGCACGATCCAGGGCATGCTGCGCTGCGCTTGACGGCATCGGAGATCCGAGAATATGATGGCTGAAATCGAGATTTCTCTTTCCACGGAGGGGAAACTGGAAAGGCTATAGTGGTCAAAAAGGCGTCAAGCTCGAACTCCTGCACGCCTACAATTAAAAAGGACGCGCGGGCGTGCTCCCCGCCAAACTAAGAAAGTTAAATTGGAAAATAATCATATTTATCTCTTATTTTACTTGTCGTATTTAATAATCCTAAAAAATTTGCCCGGGTACTTTTTGGTTTGGAGGCGCTCTGGCAATGACTTTTCCACTTCTTTTTTATTTTATTTTAATTTTTAGTTTTTTCTTTCGGCTGTATGTATTATTACATGGGCTCAACATTCAATTCTCTTCAATCAGGTTCTCAGCCCCCGCCACGTGGTCATTTATTGGGGGGGGGGGGTTCCCAGAAGGTTTTTTTTTTTAAAAAAAAACACACAAGGGGTGGGGCGCACTGCCGTGGGAGGGGCGAGCGGGGCCCACTTCGCAGGATTTTGTCCCGACACGATTGCTGAAAAAGGTGAACCAATCCCGCCACGCCCCCCGGCGGTGTTGTCCTCCGCACTGCTACTTTTGTCAAGATACAGTGTTTGGCGAATCCTCTCGGTTCGATAGTTCTCTGATAAAATTTTATTAAATAATTAATTATATAATATACCTAAAATACTAAAAAATATAAAATATGTAATAAATAGAAACGCTAAATAAATATTTATATATTAAATTCGTATTATAGAACAGAAATAAATTCGAATATACAGATAAAAATAGGAAAAAAAAATAAAAAGAATTTGTTATTATTGTTATGTTATTTTGAATTTTATTAATTTAAGAAGTTTGTTTTTTGAAAAAAAAATTATATATTATGAATATTAAAAATTTTATTCACATTTATTCTATCTTCCTTATGAGATAATTTTATTTAGGTTATATTCTTCTATATCTGACTCTATTTTATTTTGAAATTTATCCTGATTACTAAAATTAGCCTTATGGCTTTGTGCAGGATAGTTCCCCAAAAATGGAATCACAACATTCGAACCTATAATATACACCATGTACCCTTCCTAGCCATCTCGATTCAATGGGTTTCGAAAGTTCTTTCTCAACAACTTAATCGCTACCGATTAAAGATGATCACAGGCATGGCAGTTCCGGGGTTCATTTGGGATCAAGTGGCCTAAGAGGTAGGAGCCAGTGGACGTTGGCAAGGAGTTTCCTTCTTAAACTTGATTTGTTCACCTCGGAATGTGTCGGATGAGAATGTTCGCCTATGGAGAATTTGGTAATCTTTTTACGATGGGTGGCCGTGGGCATGGATTGTAAATCCAACGCGTTAAGCTTGACCCGTTCGAGCATACCCGCCGCCAGCCACCAACTTCTTCCCATGCCTTCAATCCCGCTCTAAGTGATGGTGAAAACGGCAATGCCCGGATGATGCAGTTTAGGGTTTGCTGAGGTTGGTGCTGAACTCGCCTAAGTTCAGTCCCTTTCACTTTCGAGATCGGCCCCAGTAGGGAATAAATTTTCCCATGTGATGGGATGGCGTCGTGCGGGAGAAGTTGATTCATCGCAAAGTTCGTGAGAATTGGCTCTCCACAGTCGCTTTCTCCCCCTAATTAAACGTAAAAAAGAGAGAAGAAGATATTTGAATAACATAGATGTATGGTAAAGTTTTAAGGGCAAAGATTTTACCTAAGCATATATTTTGAGAGAGCGGGAAATAATTAGTGTGCCTCAAAGGAAATTATCAAGAAAGTTTTAAATTTATTACACTTACACCCATTCAATCCCAAACTTTTTATTTATTTTTTTCTTTTCTTCTATTTACCAATGGCTACACACTAGCTTAGGTGAGCATTGGTGAGGACCCTCTTCATAAGGTTTGGTGAGAGTGAGGCCTAGCAAGGTTGCCCGGTTTGGGCTAAGGTTGGCTTTGTTGAGCGTTGCTTGGGCAAGGGTAACCCTCACCGGGCATTGCTTATTTAGCAAAAAAAAAAAACGGGAAAAACAAATAAAGTCTAACAAAAAAAAATATTCAAAAAAATTATTAAAAATATTTTGGATTCCCTCACCAGGCATTATTCTATAAGCGTTCATGAAAATATTTTGGACTCCCACATCAAAGTACTTGGATTTTGGAAGTTCTCAATAGAAATATGGAGATATTTGTTTTCAAAATAGATTATGTTACCAAATTAATGAGGTTGAAATCTAAAAATAATAAAGCCAAAATAACAATTCTAAAAACACATAATAGCCAGTATATATAAAAAATTCACAACGACTCCGACAGGGAGCAACGATAATGCGTCCATAATGAGATCTTCCATTTATGTTGTGCACACATTAGCCGATATTTGATAAAACAAATCGATCTACTATATCTCAGATGTACATATATGTCATGAAATGAGATCGCTTGCAAAAGCAAATTCCCAGCATTATAATTATTATTTGCGTATCGACTATAGGAATTTTATAATGAACAGCACGGTCTATGCTTTACCTCTTGCCTTTATTTTCTTATGATTTATAAGCGAGGCGGGTCATAGAATTGACTTTGAACGAACCCTTTTTACCGAAAAGTGGCTTTCTTTCCATTCGAAAGCGAGATGGACAAATGCAGAAGTTAGGTGACCGGGAATCGAAAAGAGCCCATTACAGAGCGACTCCGAGAGACTTGAAGCTGGCTTCATTGGACACGACCAACGCGAATCGCTATTTTGCCGTGACTGACTGGGCATATCACATGAAATTGCGTGTCTTGAAAGGAACCTATTTCCTGCTCCATGCCCGACGATAGATGTTTAGGCACATCATCCTTAGCAGTCCCCTTGTAAGTTCCTGAACGTTTCCCGCTTAAAGGCGCGGAAACATTGATTAGTCGAATCTTTGGCTCGACTGATTTCGTGAATGCACGATTCGTCCGTGCGAAATGTGGGATAAGATTACCCCATAAGCGATCCGATTTTAGCTCTGCTTGCAGAATTCGATCAGCGCCGAGCTAATTACCATTCGTAAGAAGTAGAAATCTATAACGACGTAGACTATCAATCCTATCGAAGTGAGCTACGTGCCAACGCGAAATGGCAATTCTCTATTGTTGGCTAGGTCCACCCGTACGCGAGGCCCAGCTAGTATGAAACGAAACAAAAAGAAAGAAAAAAGGTCAAAAGTCAGAAAGAGAGGGAGAAAGGCTTCGTGCAAGCGTGTGCCCGAGAGTGAAGAAAAGAGACCGCGCTGAGAGCTCACCGAGAAGAACAGGGAAGAAGAAAGAAGAGGGGCTGCGGCTTTGCAATCCCGATTTGAAGGCTAAATGTTGATGGAATTCGCTCAAATTTGAGTATGTTAGTCATGAGACTGAGAGTTACGAGTTGATCGATTTTGTTCTTTAAGAACCACCTCCGAATTCTTCTATCGTGGTTAGATTTTGAATTCTTCTATCGTGGTTAGATTTTTCTTGTTCCGATTATGTTAATTCATTTTTGTAATGAGAAAATATGGTTGTATTATTGATATTGAGCCTCTAGTGTGTGACTAAAAAAAACACTCTGTACATCTTATTATTCTCAGTGATTAGTTGAAGTTTTTGGTTGGTCTGTGATTTTTTTTTGTATTGAATTTTCACTTTAAATTTTTAGTGTTGCTAGCTTTGTTTTCTTATCATCTCGGCATTATAATATTCCCCAACATCTATGCATACGTAATCTCCATGTGGTGCATTAGATTATCATCGGAAAAGGAAATGAGCTAGAAAGAGAGAGATACGTCGCTCTCGCACTGATAAGGAACGAGCATCTGTCGACGAATCCGACGCATCAAGATCATCGTCATGCACGATCGATAGAGCAGTCGAAAGACAAAAAATGTAAAAGAAGAAGAAAAGAACGAGACCGAAAGCATTCCAGGTTTTGCCAGAGCGAAAAAGAGCCAACCGCGGGCGCCGATGAAGTCGAGCGAAACGAAGGGCTCCGCCTCTTCGGGAGTGAGCTCCCTCGACCACGACACTCGCCCGCCGGAGGAAGCGCCCAGTCCCGTGCTCTTGTACTGCCCGTAAAACACCGTCCTGCATAGCACAGATCAGTACCACAATGGAGTTTTCTCGATCCATGCAGAGTATTTTCTTGATGACAGGACGAGAAAGATTGCTTGCACGTCGCTGTTCTTGTCGCCCCAATCGTATTATCCTTTCGGGGTGACGATCCGATCTATGTACATGTGCGCGAAAACCATCCGGGAGCAAGCACCCCACGCTCGGCCAAGGAACAGCGCGCCCGACCCCGTCACCTTGCTAACGGGAACCCTGTCTCCTCCAGCAGGCTCTCCCTCTTCTGTGCCGTCACCGCTCCGTATCTGTTGCTCGCGCTGTACAGATGGCAGCCCCTGTAGAACGGTAGGTCGTTCCCGAACACGAAGTCCATGGACCGCTCGACGTAGCAGTCCCTGATGTAATGCCTCCCGACGTGGTCGTAGAGTGTGTCCTGCGACCCGACGAAACGGCATCCCACGAAGGCCGCTGCGTCTGCGGCAATGCGGAGGGCCACCGCCTCTTTTCCAAGCGCTCGCAACGCGGGCAATGGCGCGTTGTTCTTGAAGGTGATGCTCTTGGCAATGAAGAAGGGTGAGTTGACAGCGAAAGTGGCCGAAGCGGATGTGCCCAATGGTGGACCGTTGGGTCCGATTCTGTCTGCTGTGTCGGCCCACTCGATGGCCGTCTTGTCCGCATCGGCTCCTTTCACGGCCGCGTAAGCCATCGTTGCTGGGATCTCAACTTTCCCTCTACGCTCAAAGAAAGAAATTAAATTTAAAGAGGACCAGAGCATTGAAGGTATGAATTAAGTTTTCAAAGCCCATGCATTTATCGACATTTAAGCATTGACCAGATGCACTTACATTCACATTTAGATATACCTTATGTGTGCAAGAGGATATAAGGCAAGATTAGAAGAAAAGAAGGTCATTAAACGCCATCGTTCGAAAAATGCTGAATTACAAATGCTGAGTGAGAGTTACATTGGGCTAAGAGATTTTGGAAATGCTAAACTTTAACTCAAAGCCTTTGGGATAATGTTACCAAATACCTCAACTTTTGGCACAGGGGTCTCGGAAGGCCCAAGGTCTGTTGCTATAATAATCCTTAAAAGATTAAAAGGGGACCTAATTTCATATGTTTGACTCTGACAAAGTCAAGTGTGAAATCGTCCGTTATAAAAACCGATTATTAGAAAATGTGAAACCCGCATATATTTTGTTATTCAACGAGTCACTTATGCACATACAATTGGTGCTGATTGAGGGCAGACTTCATCATCCTGATGAACCCCGGTAACTGGATTGCCCCAGCCATACCAGCTCAAAGGGCAAAATGGATGGACTTGGGCAAACAATTCCAGTCTTGAGACCGGCACGCCTAGGTCTGATCAATTTTATAGAAAAGACTTTCAACAATTTTTCAATCAGCTGCTGGCCTTGGTAAGGATTTTCAGGTTCAGTACGAGGTCCTGCTCATCATCCAAGCGGTCGCATTGACCCAGTTTGTTTTGGATCACTCATGCTTAACACTTACCTGTAAGTTCCAGCGCTAATGGAGATCACCACCCGGCAAGTATTGACTATCGGCACTGAACGCAGAGCTGCCCCACCTGAAGCAAATCCTCCTAACCTCGGCTTCTTGCTCACTCTCAGCCTCAAGCATGGCTTGAGCCTGTTCTTGGCCTTCCTGAGCAGAGAACCATAGACGGACGAACCAGAACCGGAACCCGAACCCATCTGTCTCACCCATTTCCGATACCTTGCATCGATTGAGTTGAATGAAGGAGTAGTGCTGATGGTGCTTGCAAACAGTAAAAGCAATAAGCAAACCTTGAACCACATTGCTTGCATGTTTGTTGTTGCCCTCTGAGAGACCTTAGAGAGATAAGAGGTAAGCTCTTTGGACAACGTTATCGGAATGGCAGGTTTGTAAAGCAGAAAAGCGAGCTTTTGGACACCGTCTGAGGGTGTCCTTTTGTTTAGCTTCTGTTGGTGCAACCTCATCACTCGTTTGACCTTAGCAGCTGACTTTCAGACGACTCTCTTGACTTCTTTTTGTCTTCTTTTGGTCTGTTTCATGGTCGGTACTCATCCCCCCAAATTTGCCAACATAACTACAATACCCGACCACGATCATTCGAAAAGCACAGGCACGATACGAGGCAAAATACGAGATACGAAGAGAAAATTCGAATATACGACCATCATAACACGATTAGCAAGTATATCGGCAAGAAATACGGTGTTTGTGCCGTAATTCAATCCTTTTTTTTTTTTGACTTGTTAAACGAAAGTTATATAATATTTCAACTATTGACATGAAAATATATGTCAGAAACCTAACAATAACGTGGGGTTACTCCAAATTAGCAAAAAGAAAAAAGAAAGAGAAAGAAAGAAAAGGATATTTGAACTTTCCTTGAAACTAACAAACATATTGTTTGGCTGCCGAAATTCCCACAGTCAAATGACGATACTAAATTTAGAGGTTGCTTATTATAAGTGTGGTTTTCTGTTTTTGCGACATTGTCGCAGAGTTCATGTGGAATTCAGGCCGTCCTGATCAAAGGTGTGAAAAGAGGGTTAAAGAGAAATTTGCTTTAATCACCTTTCTAATTGTTGAATTATAAGCTGTAGGCATCGATCATTGAAGGCTTTTATTGGTATTGGGCTTAAGGCCCGTCCGCCCAAGTTGGGCCCAGAAAGCCCGGCCCACGGGAATACGGCCCGTGGAAGGGGAAGGTATAAAAGGGAGGAGAGAGAGAGAGATGGCACTGGTTGGACATTACGTACGTACGTTTCCTCCTTGCGCTCTCTCTCTCTCTCTCAAAAGGAAAAAGAAAGAACAGTAACGCATACGGCTTGTTCTTCCTCCCTTCAAGGCTTCATCGAATCGAATTGCTCGTTTTCTCTTCCTCCATCAACGTTGGTGTTTAATCTGTGGCTAACAAGGTACGCTCGAATCCGTGGTGTGCTTTACGATCGGTGATACGTGTAATTCCCGGGCTTCGCTTCCGCATTGATTTACGGGTTCGATTCGGTGTCGAATCCGGTTTTCGGGGATCAGTCATTCCCAACATTGGTATCAGAGCCCTAGTTCACGTTTTCCCGATCAATTTGATGTGTTTTGATTGATTTTTCGCAAAAGAAACTTCGGCCGTGCGGATCGGGGCGAGCAATCCCGACACCCGAGACTTCTTAGGCCATTTTCATGAGTTTTCGAATGTCAAAAACAAATTCTGAAAGCACTGGGAGAAAGGCGACGTCGAGACGAGTCTGGAGATGTCTCGAGCGCGGCCGGGAGACGCCGCACGCGCCCACACGCGCGGCCGGAAGGCGCTGCGCGTGGGCGCGACGCACCCGGAAGCTCTCGATCGCCAGGCGCGTGCGGAACACGCGCCGGTCGGCGAATCGGCGCGTGCGCGCCGCCGGCCGGCGAACCGGCACGCGCCGGTCCACGGACCGACGCGTGCTGACGTCATGCTGACGTCACTCAACGGTCAGTAACCGCTGGGCTGACGTCATCAATGACGTCAGCGATGACGTCGGTTGGCCGGGCGGCGACCCGACCCGCGAACCGACCCGACCCGACCCGACCCGCTGACGATGGCACGCGCGTGGCACGTGTTGCTGATGTCTGCGTGACGTCAGCCCGCGCACGCGCGCGGCACGTGCGGCCGGTCCGCCCGAACGGTCCGACCGGTCCGTCCGGTTCGGCCGGTCCGACGACCGACGAGCGTTGACCGGCGACGACCGTTGACCGACCGTTGACAGTTGACTTTGACCGTTGACCGTTGACCCGAAAAAAAAAAAAAAAAAAAAAAAAAAAAAAGAGGAAAAGAATGTGTTTCTTTTTCAATTAAGTCTATGTGGATTATATGTAATCCCTTATTTGTTCTGCATTTGTTGCAGGAACAATGCCTCCCCTGAGGTTGCGCACACCTATTCGCGCAGTGACCGATGAACAAAAGGAAAGGCTGTCTAAGTTGATAGCTGAGCTGACTGATCATCGATGGGAGAGTGGTGACTTAATTGATCACGTCCTTGAAGTCAACGGGAAAATTCAACAGGTCATATGGAATGGTCGTCCTATGTCACAGTCAGAGATGGTGCGATTTTTCATAAGCACTCTTCCACCTGAATGGCAAGATGTGTTGAATTGCATATGGGATGTCAACGGAGCTACTTCATATAAGAAAATCATTATGGATTTTGTAAATGAATATTATTGTATTATGACAAGGGAAAAGATCAAGAAATTGAACAAAAGAGGATCTTTCCCAGTTCGAAGTGCTGACTTGGTGTTAGTTGTATTTACTGTTTTTTTTTTTTTGTTAAATGTGTTTGTGGACATATTATGTAC
Organism: Eucalyptus grandis x Eucalyptus urophylla; assembly: GCA_028830015.1. Classification (NCBI taxonomy): domain Eukaryota; kingdom Viridiplantae; phylum Streptophyta; class Magnoliopsida; order Myrtales; family Myrtaceae; genus Eucalyptus; species Eucalyptus grandis x Eucalyptus urophylla. The sequence continues at coordinate 29,742,183 of CM054203.1, forward strand.
TGTTTGACTACTTGATAGTTGTTGATGTAGCAACCAATGTATTGATTGTATTATAAGATGAAAGCATTGTTGTGTTATTTGATATCTTTTATCTATTGCTTTCTGTAATTGCTGGTTGCTGTGGGTAATTAGCTGTGGGTAGTTTTAGAAGTTTGTGTAGCTTCTTAGAATTGATTTTGCATATGACAATCATATTAATGATAGTTTTAAGTTAGGATTTTTGGAGGATAATTGAAAACGTAGTGACCTTTTGATTCTGAAGCCTTACTTGAAATTATTCATTAATATGATGGGTCTATGTAAATAGGGATGCATAAATGATAGGCATTAATTATTCGTGCATGTATGTCTGATGTGTTCAGAACGATGGTTCAGCAACTAAGAATGTAATTGCTGATATGAACGGCTACAATTGTGAAATATTGAATATGAAGATTCAATATGTGCTAGAAAAACAAGAAGCACTAGAAGCTCTTGACCATGTTATGAAAGATCTTGAGAATGTTGTGCGCCACCTTAAGCTGGTAGAGGACCGCTTAACGGCATGTGAGCTGAGAATAGATATTTGCAATGCTGGTTCTAGCTCATAAAGAGTTTTGAGCTCGAAGCGCAAGCGTATTGATTCGTTCAATATGTGGGAATGCAAAGGATCAAGTCCTTATTGCAAGAGATCAAGAGTTAACCAACACAAGAGAGGAAAACGTCCTCAAGTGAAGAAAATGTCAAGGGTGAAATGTTACAACTATAACAAGAAGGGTCACTATGCTCGCGACTGTCGTGAGCCAAAGAAGGCATACACCTCTTGTACATTTGAGAACTTTGATTATGTGTCAAGTTCTGAATTATTGGCTGAATCCAATCCTTTGTGGACTGTAGATTCAAGAGCAACAGACGATCTAGCGAAGGATAAAGGATCCTACGTGGAATTCCGACGAATACCAACTGGAACTGAGTGGATCTATGTGGAAAACAACTCCAGAGCTGAAGTTAATAAGGATTGGCACCTGCCAACTGAACATGTGTGGTGGACGCAACTTGTTCCTACATGATGTTCTAAATGCTCTGGAGATTCGTCGAAATTTAGGTGTCTGTTTTGCTGTTGGTTAAGCTTGGTTTTAATATGAACTTCCATAATAGAACTGTAGATTTGTATTTGGATACAAACTACTATAATAGTGGTCACTTTCTAGATGGTTTTATTGTACTAAATGTTGACTGTGATGATGTCAATATGTTATCCCCTTGTTTCACGTCTTCTATCTTATATGATAATAATGTGAATATGATGGCATGCTAGACTTGGTCATATGGGCCAACAACATATGAAAAGACTAGCCAAAAAGGGCTTATTGGGCAATATTGAAAAAGTTGATTTGTCCATATGTGAGCATTGCCTAGAAGGGAAAACGACAAGGAAACCATTTGGAAAAGGTAAAAGAGCTAACGTTCCTCTCCATTTAATCCATTATGACGTTTGTGGTTCAATAAATGTGAGAGGAAGGCAAGGGGCTGTTTGTTTCATCACTTTTATGGATGATTCTACTTGATTCGGATGTGTCTATTTGATTTCTCATAAATCTGAAGCATAAGTTGTTTTAGAAGGTTTATGAACCTGGTAGAAAATCAATTAGACAGGAAAATAAAGGTATTTAGATCCGATCGAGGTTGATAATATTTATCTGATAAGTTCAAAAAATTATGTGATGAAAAAGGAATAGAAAGATAGTTGTCTATTCCATATACTCCTCAACAAAATGGTGTTGCAGAGAGAAGAAACAGAACCTTACTGGAATGGTTAGGTCCATGAAGGCGCATGCTAACTTACCCATCACTTTTTGGAGTGATGTGTTGTTAACTGCTGCTTATATACTTAACCGGGTGCCTTCCAAATCGGTTATTTCCACTTTATATGAGTTATGGACAGTTAGAACACCGGACTTAAGTTTTCTTAAGCTATGGGGTTGTGCTGCCTATATTCATGAGTCCTCTCACAAATTTGGGAAATTGGGTCCCAAAGAAAAATAAGAGTATTTTCATGAGATACTGCGAATACTCAAAAAGGTATGTGTTCATAGGTGAGCAGGAAAGTGGGAGTATAATTGAATTTGAATCACGGGATGTCACATCCTTAGTGGATGAATTTTCTAAGAGGGGCGAAATAAGGGAAAATAACTCCCTATTTGAAACCTTGGATCAAGATAATGATGTCAGTGGAGTTCGTTCAAGTGGGAGTAATATGAGATGTAATGAATTGAATTCAACTCATTCTCAATTGCAACCACCTGATGTGACGACATCATCATTACCTAATCCAAGTGGGAGCATAATGGGGAATGATGTGCTAAGTGTACAATCTCCCATACGGTGAACAAGTCGCCAAAGTATTCCCCGTCGATGTTTTGACATTGAAAGGGAAACTTTCATGGTTGCTCCACAAGATGAGTATGAGCCAAGAAATATTAAAGAGGCTCTGAATTGCCCTAGTAAGGAAAAATGGATTTATGCAATGAAAGAGGAGATGGAGTCAATGAAATCAAACCAAGTCTGGGAACTGGTTGATCTTCCAAAAGGACGCAAAGCCATTGGGAACAAGTGGGTTCTCAAAATAAAGCAAAAGGTTGATGGCTCGATAGAAAGCATAAGGCTCGCCTTGTGACAAAGAGGTATAATCAATAGGAAGGAATTGATTATGAAGATATTTTTTCTCCTGTAGTAAGATTTGCCTTGATTCGCATAGTTCTGGCAATAGTGTTTAGTATGGATCTTGAGTTACATCAAATGGATGTAAAGACTGCTTTCCTCAATGGAAAATTAGAGGATGAAATATATATAGAACAACCTATTGATTTCATAGTGAAAGGCCAAGAAGAAAAGGTATGTCGACTTTGGGGGTCGATATATGGCCTTAAGCAGTCGTCAAGACAATGATATATACGTTTTCATAATGCCATAATGGTATATGACTTTACAATGATAGATGAGGATCATTGTGTATATATCAAAAGATCCAAGGATCAATTTGTGATCATATCATTATATGTTGATGATATACTAATTGCTGGAAGCAATATGGAGCTAGTCAATACTGTCAAAAGTTGGTTGTCTTCCAAATTTTGAATTGAATGATATGGGATTGTAAACCCATTGACGCTCCTATTGCAAAAGGTGAAGGATTGAGCCATAGACTGTGTCCAAGGACTCCACAAGAGAAGGAACAAATGAAACATGTTCCTTATGCTAGTGCTGTTAGAAGCTTGTTGTACGCTATGATGTGTACAAGACCTGACATATGTTTTTGCAGTTGAAATGGTGAGTAGATACTAATCCAATCCAGGTCAAGCACGTTGGAAAGCTGTTAAGTGAATACTGAGGTATCTAAAGTGGACTACTGATTATATGTTGAGTTATTATGGAAAGGATCTGCGACTCTAAGGCTATTATGATGTTGATTGGGGAAGAGATTTAAATGAAATGAAATCTACCTCTAGGTTTGTTCTCTTACCGAATAATTGCACCATGTGTTGGAGCAGTAAGAAACAAAAGTATATAGCCTTGTCCACGATGGAATTGAGTTCGTGGCATTATCAGCAGCAGTATAAGAAGATGTTTGGCTTAAGAGATTTTTTGGATCATTTAGGTGTTATTGGAAGTGCTGCAGATTTATTATTAGTTAACTATGATAATCAAGCAGCAAAAGTGTACACCAAAGATCCAAAATATCATGGTAAGACCGAACATATAGATACCAAGTAGAATCTTGTCAAGGATATGGTTGCACGAAAAGATGTGAACTTAGAGTACATACTACGCATGGAATGGTAGCAGATCCTATGACAAAACCAATACCTAGAGATGTGTTTTGTGGCCATATGAAATCTCTAGGATTGCGTAGAGACTGATGTACTGAATATTATAATTTTTCCCTAAGTGTTCACATATGATGAATTTATGTTTTTTCATCATTAATGCTTATGAATCTTTGTTTGATCTTTATGCATCTTAATGCTCAGTGCATTACTTTAAGTTAGAAGAAGTATGTCGGACAGATGAGATTAGCCCACTCACACGGGTAATCGCCTCTATTTACTATGTGATAAATAGAGATGAGACTGTTTTTAAGCTTATTATCTAGGTGATAATTGAGAGCTCAAGCTTAAAACACGTATGTCGCCTTAACTAGGTGTTAAGATGAGGACATAATACTTACTATGTCCGAAAGTAAAATACCCCACATATTTTACTTTATCTGTCTATGATGCCAGATGTGAGTTCTGATGAATTTAGTGAATGAGTAGATACGTGAACTCAAGTTAGACATTGGGTATGTCTGAACTATCATCTGTACGGTATTAAAAGGTGTAGACATACGCTCCATGGGAAAGGAGTTAATACCGTAATACGTATTTCATATTACGTATACATGAGACGACCAATAAGAGTGGCAAAAGTTTGATCTCAACTTTTTATGTCGTGTGAGACTCTTGAGGAAGAGAGTTCCTCAATTTCTTAGTCCCCTCATGACTCTTACTTATTCTCAAGATTTCTATTTAGTGTTTGCTATCTTAGGATGTTGCCAATGGTCATGAGTTTGATTCGATCTAATGGGGCATTTCTAGAAAAGCAAGCTGGACTGAAATTGAGAGTTTGAAGGAAAGAGGAAGATCGATTTTGGAGAATCACATTATAGTTTTGTATTCACCGGTTAACCAATTATGACTGTCTTTGTGATAATCATAATTGTGAATACAATATATATATCATTGTTTAAAAGAGATCAAGAGAGATATAAATGTGATCGATCGTTCTAGGGTACTGCATACTAAATCTACTCAGGAAGTGATGCCCATTATGAGCTGCTATGTATTCCTAACAGATGTATAGCAACGAGCTCTCAAAGTATGCTGGTCGCACGGATTATTCACCGGTATGAACGTTGAAGAGAGGTAAAGAGAATCCTGTTCGGCCCACCTTGTGCGAGTGGGAGATGAAGGCTTTTATTGGTATTGGGCTTAAGGCCCGTCCGCCCAAGTTGGGCCCAGAAAGCCCGGCCCACGGGAATACGGCCCGTGGAAGGGGAAGGTATAAAAGGGAGGAGAGAGAGAGAGATGGCACTGGTTGGACATTACGTACGTACGTTTCCTCCTTGCGCTCTCTCTCTCTCTCTCAAAAGGAAAAAGAAAGAACAGTAACGCATACGGCTTGTTCTTCCTCCCTTCAAGGCTTCATCGGATCGAATTGCTCGTTTTCTCTTCCTCCATCAACGTTGGTGTTTAATCTGTGGCTAACAAGGTACGCTCGAATCCGTGGTGTGCTTTACGATCGGTGATACGTGTAATTCCCGGGCTTCGCTTCCGCATTGATTTACGGGTTCGATTCGGTGTCGAATCCGGTTTTCGGGGATCAGTCATTCCCAACAATCATATATAAAATCAACTAAATTATATTATTATGAGTGATGGCTATGAAGTTCAGTTGAAGGAAGTTTCCTTTTCTCCAAACAGGAGATGGAGACAACACATGATCATTATATTGCAAAAAATATTAAATTATCATCTATAATTTTGTGTCCATACATCGGTTTACATCCTCATTTTTTATAATCTGCATTTTGCATCTTATGCTTTGTTGCTAGATTTCAACTTCTGTCTTCCCCCAATGATCCTTATTAATTTATTTATCGAAGTACCATCTCCTTTCTCAAACTGCCCTCTTCGCTCTCTGTCCCTCCAAAGAAAAACGTAAACCTCTGTAATTCCTTCCTCTTTCATCCTCCTCCTCTCTCTTTTCCCCACCCTCTCGCCACTTCCCGCCGGACTCGGCTACTGTGGCTGGCGCTTTCTCAGTCCGAGCCATCATCCTTGGTGACGCAGCTCGTACCAAGGTCCACATGCCGGGAAACAAATTTTAGAACCTCGCCCTTGATCTCCAGGTTGTCATTCTAGATGGGCCCCGTTTTATCCACGAGGAGAGAGCCCAACAAGTTTGGGACGAAATTCTCAACTTCTTCCGTAAACTACCTGCCGAACAGCAACTTTTGTTGGTCTCGATCATGCTGCGGAAAGTTTCTGGGTATCCCACTACCTTCCCCACCTTCTCTCCACTGTGCAGTGTTCGTGCCAACATCAGTCGACGGAAGAATGAGATCATTTGCATAGTCACGTGCTTCTTCGGTCCCTCACGAAATGAATCGTGCATTTTCTTCCTGATGTCTTCCCTCGTGAAATGAATGGGACATTTGGAGTGCCAAAATTTGACATGAAGGGATATTTAAGTGCTAAAAGTTTTAAAATATATATTTAAGCGCTACTTTTTTTTTTAAGAATGTGACATCTGAGTATTAAGTTCGGCGAAAGTAGTTGAAAATATTAAGTGACAATTTTTTAATAATATAACTCACCTACGTGGCACGTCAGAGAGCTAAGCCAGCAATGAATAACTAAAACCACGTCGCTTTGTCTTTTTTTTTTTCCTTAAATTTTGATATAAATATTAATTAATTTAATATATTCATATTTATTTATTAACAAAGGGAGGAAGCTGGAGGCGAGGGCTCAGCCCTTGTTGCCGCCTCTCCATTGTCGCCAAGAAGGGCCGGCGACGGTAGGGAGGCGGTGGTGAGGACAAGCCCTCGCCTTTTGTGATCTTATGCTTTCTTTTACTTCTTTTTTTTTTCTAAAATATTTAAATTTAGTTTCAAATTTAATTTAATTAATATTTATATTAAAATTCAAATCCGAGGCAAAACGATGTCATTTCTAGAGTTTTCTTTTCACATCAGCGTGCAAAATGACATCGTTTTGTACTTGTTTCGTTACACGTCAAAATTTTGGTTGGATTTTCTTGTCGTTAGCACTTAACTAATCTATTTTGTTCTGATTTTGGCACTTAAGTGTACATTTTCGAACTTTTGGTACTTAAGTGTTCCTGTTTCAAATTTTGACACTCTAAGTGTCCAGCTCCCCTTCTTTTGCATATGCCATGCTTAGACTCCTGTTAAGACAATTGAGTATGCATGAAACTACCATGAAATTATAAATGTCCCATACATTAAATTAGGGAGCCATTTGATTCGGCTTCTCTAGTGGTCCATCAATAAACCCAATATTTTTAGCTCACAATGCACATCTTGTCGCCTTTGACCATGTTATATAGTTATCCCTAGTTAGCATGCATGAAACGAGTACACTTCTAGGATTAACAAACGTGTTGAGATGATATGGTAGAAAGGGTTGACTAATTTTTTTGTAGATGCTTCCGCAGCCATATCGTAAACAATGCGGGTCAAATTGTTTAATGTGTTCAGCTCTTTGATTTGATATCAGTGTTGGGTGGTACCGGGCCTTTTTTTCTCCCTAAAAATTAGCTCTTAAGGTAAGGCTTTATTTCTCCCTTACATATTAGGTCCTGGGTTAGAGACACAACAACTCATAACTCTTCCGTAGTCATTGGGTCTAGACTTAGTAGCAACCTTGGCTCTAATATTATGAGAGCTTTTGTATGACATTTTAAAAGTTTAAGCTATTAGATAAATGCGTGGTTTAATACCTCGCTTTACTGAACTTTAATCTTGAGTTTTTCCGGTCTACAAATGTGACATCCTGAAATTCGACCCCGTTTCGATAAAGTGAAATGGGTATGTCGTCGACGTACCTATGGTCCTTTTTCTTTGAGCTGATCACTCACGAGTTAACTAACCTATTTGGTGAAGTTGTTAAGGGATGTGTCTACAGTAAAATCCCTAAAAGCTACTCAATTGGTTGGATTTGACTAAAATTGCGTCTGATCGATTATAACCATGAAATTTAAATTGATTTCAGGAATTGAATATTCGAGCATGTCACAATTCATTTTTAGGATCGTCTCATCGTCTGTCAATTTATTGACGAGTCCGAAATTTCAAGAAAGAAATTATCAGAGGAAAAATCGAAGACCAAAAGAAAATAGAAAGGGAAAGAGAAAATAAAAATAAGAATAATATTATTATTTAATTTCTTTTCTCTCTCTCTCTCCTCTCTCCTCTCCCCTCCCCCTCGTGCGATCCCCCTCCCCACGTCGACACTCTCTTCTTTTTCCCCTTGCCGTTTTCTACTTTGCTTTCTCTTCCCCCTTTGACCGGTCAAACCCCCCTTATCCTTCTCTCTCCTCTCTCCTTCTCTCTCAACGCCCTCTCTCTCTCTCTCTCTCAGTACTCTCTCTCCCCGCCCTCACCGTGCGAATGAAGACAGAGGCAGTAAAACAAAAGCAGCAGCCATCATCATTTGAAGACCGAAGCAGCTCGCCGTCGCCGCCACACGCCGCCGGACCGCCGTCCGCACCACCCGCACGTTTAGCCATTGCCCCTCGCACCCAGGCGTTCTCCCCCACGCGATCCAGCCCCTGCTTTGTGTGACACCCCGAACCCTTCGCAGGTCGTCACCAGCGCCAATGTTACTCATTATTACCTTTCTCCTTAGAAGATGCGTCGTAATTTATAGACACATTTTTTTTTAAAAACAAAACGGTCCCAGCGCGATTCATTAGCGGAAACAAATTAAAACATCACTATCTCTCCCCCTACCAACCATGATACAAATACACACCACTAATCACCATAATTTTATAAACAAGCCACGACACTTTATTTACATATATATTTTCAAGATGGGACTTCTTTTGGGTCGGTACATCAAAAGGAAAAGCTAGGACTCAGCCATGTCCAGCCTAAAACCTCAAAAAGAACCATCGACCCTCTACATCACATGTGTACAACCCCCATCATAAGTGTCGGCTAACTATCCAAAAAGAAACAACCCTTACTCGTCACGCACAGGCCTCACACCCAGTCCCGTGCGTCAGGCGGCGGCGGCGGCAACAACCCTCTCATCACCCCATCGCAGCGAACGTGGACAGAAACAAACTCTTGGACAATCGGGCCCCCAGCCAGGCCTATGTCGTACGAGACAAAACAGCGCACACGTATGTAGGTGAGTCCAGATACAGAAGGACAGCTGAACTCCTCACACTCTACCTCGACGTCGGACGGTAACCCATAAAATGCACCACGCGTGACGACAGGAAGCGACATATTGCTAATCTGAAATATTGGTCCCCAAAAGGGTGAGTACAACCACTCAGCAGATAGGGAATCCAATAACAACTAAATGCATCATGCAATCATACATGCATTGCAGACGCTACTTACCTTGAAGCCATGCGCATACTATCGTGCATCATCATATCAATTTATAACACATACATGTGTATCATCATCTTATCATACATGTCATCATCATCATGACATCATTACATTACACATGTCATCATCATCATGGCATCATTACATCATACATGTCATCATCATCATGACATCATCACATTATACATGTCATCGTGCCATATCATATATCATCATCATTATCATCACCATGCATATCATCATGCATATCATATCATGGGTGATCATCATTATTTTGAGATAGCTAATATAATCACCTAGAGGGGGGTGAATAGGTGCACAAACAATTTATCGAGATACGGAAGCGATTCTTTGGCAAATGATAGAAATGAAGTTTACTATGATTAGCAAAAATGAAGTACGATCAAAGTAAAGAGAGTAAGGAAGAGAAAATTGAACACAGGGTTTATAGTGGTTCGGCTTATTCCAAGCCTATGTCCACTCTTCCGCACTGACAGCCCACCGGCTGGATTTCACTATGATCAAAAGAGAAGTTATAGCACAGCTTTGCCTTGATTCCACAGTGTAGATGTTCTATCACACCTCCTCAAGGTTTCTCACAAATATAGACCCTCTTTTGTATACAAGTATTCGCTCAAAGTGATTGTCTAAACAAAAAGGAGCTTCAGACTTTGGAATTCTTCTATCGCGCACACTTCAAACAACTAAGACATTCTTCCTTATATACTCCTTTATGCCATCATACCCGTTGGCACTTTCCAAAGGAATCCTCCAATCTACCCGTTGGATGGAATCAATTAGGAAGATTGTTCAAGCTATTAAAGGAACGTGTCGATAGCCCATCAATCCTGTTCGCCCATACAATCAGGATCTCGGTTTCCATAAGTAAAACCTTCCAAGAATATTTAGGCAATCATCAAATCTTTAATCATAGAATCAATCTCGATCAATTAAAGGATTCCGTTACGTCTTCTCCAGCCATGAGATCTTCTCCAGTTGATAAGGTTAGATCCTTGACAAAACATCCAGTTCTGGATAACCTTTCTTCAACGGATTAGAGACTGTCAATGAGGATAGACTTTGAGTCTTGAGTCTGGCTGTCCGGAGGTCTTCAGACTTTAAATAACAGAGTCTGCAAGCCTTCAGACTAGACTGATGGAAACGTTTTGTCAACTTCAAAACACTTCAAGAAGATTTCTCCAACATATTTCACATCACATATCATCATCATCATCATCATGCATATCATATCATGGGTGATCATCATTATTTCGCATCACATATCATCATCATCATCATCATCACCGTGCATATCATCATTGCATATCATATCATGGGTGATCATCATTATTTCACATCACATATCATCATTATCATCATCACCATGCATATCATCATGCATATCATATCATGGTTTAATTTCCACTTTTAGCTTTCAATTTGATCACCACATCACCCATTTCTCAATTCATCAATTTTATCATCCCCTTGGGCAAAGACCTCTGAGGCTTTCGGCATTCAGCCTCCTAGGCCACCGGGCATTCGGCCCCCCACATTCCGGGCATCTCACATTTCAACTAGCATCACGAGGCATTCCCTTCGGGCAGAAACCTCCGACAGGGCTTCCGGCATTTACACTCCCTGGCCGGGCATCCCGCACCCCAAATCCTAGCATCGCGAGGCATTTCCCTTCGGGCAAAGACCTCCGACAGGGCTTCCGCCCCTCCACATTCCGGGCATCCTGAATTTCCCAGGGAAATCCGGCAATACATCTCTATACATTCCGGCCTCATCCTCCACCACAACCACTTCCTCACTTATTATTATCCACATTTACCGTTATTTTGATCTCAATTTAACATGACATATGGCGTGACATCAAACAAGTCATACTTGGCATATGATTCACACATGCATCACAATTCAATGTCATACATATACCAAGACTTTATCATATGCATCTCGATTCAATGTCATACATATACCAAGACTTTATCATACATGCAACAAGATAAATTTAATGGAATTTATGGCCAATAAAATAATCTATTTTTTTTTCTTTTTATTTATTTATTTATTTATTTAAATTCCAACTTTTAATATCAACAAATTCCCAAAATTATAAAAATTACAGAAAATGTTAAACAAGCCAATAGGATGATAATTTCATACAAAATACATGGCCAAATAGCATTTCACAAAATTTCTCAATTTTCACAAAGCATCATATAATTTTCGGATGAAACCAGAATGCACGGTTTCCGAAGAAATTCGATTAAAATATTCATACGGACTCCAAAAATTACGAAATTTTACAGAGTTATAGCCAAGACATTTTCGTACAACTTTCATGAAGAACTCCAAGCCAGATTATTTTTCGATTATTTTATACAGTCTCACGAATCTTCTGGATCCATTACCGCATCGTCCAGTGTACATATCACCGAAATATTGAGGTTTCACCTACCTATTCTCTTTATTTTTCTCTGAAATTTGGATATGTTATTCATCAAGATATCCTCTACAAGTTTCATGAAGAGATCTAAGTCAAATAACCAGATTATAGTCATCATCTATGTCCATGAAGTCTCGGGTATCTTGAAATACATCACCAGAATCACCGTCTACAAGATCTAGTCTATTTACTAGGCTATACTTGTTAATTTCACTTAAAATTTGAGTATGTTGTATTTTAAGATGTCTCCTACAACTTTCATGAAGAAATCAAAGTGAGATTCTCAACAAAAACCAACATGCAACCACGAATCCAGCAAGAGGTCAGTAAAAACTCTCCAGATCTGAGGTCTCCGTAGGATGAGACTTTAACCCCCCAAATCTCCATAATTTTCCACGAAATTTCAGTATGTTGTAGTTAAAGATGTTAGATACAACTCTCATGAAGAAATGGAAGCCAAAATAGGACTCTAAAAACACATGCAAGCTCAAACAAGTTACTGACTCACATGATCCGAGCAAGAACAGTCACACCATTCACACACAACTCATCCATGCTTCGGTTTTTCTCATCTAACACCCAAAAGCTCAACATGCAAACGACATACAAGCATGCAAGAGAAGCTAGAGGACTCCCACTTGCCTCTAGACTACGCGAATCGGCGGCACACGGCGGCGAACACGGCGGCACACGGCGGACGGACGGCGGTTCCCTCCTCCTTTCTCTCTCGGCCGCTCCTCCTCTCTCTCGAAATCTCTCTCTCTCTCTCTCACTCCCTTGGGCAAATGAGGTAAAACCGGCCACCTTCTCTCTCTCTTCCCTTCTTATACCCCCCTAATCCTCATCATTTGCAATGATTGCTTTGCCTTAACCATGGCCAATGCATGGCCTTCTCCTTTGCCACTTGTCTTATTGAATTTTGAATTGGGTTTGGGCTTCTTGGGCTTGGGCCATCCGGCCACTCTTGGCCCTCCCCCTTGCTCGACGGCAGCCCACTTGTGGGCTTTAATGGGCCGGCCAACTTGGCCCATTAAAGTTCCACTCTTGGGCTTAAGGCCCAATCGAATTTTTACCCTTTTTTTTTGAATTCTTCTATAAATGTTTTTAAATTTCAATTTTTCATCTTGGCCAAAGTCTTGGGACATCTTGTTTATTGAAATTTAATTTATAAAGTACATGGCCAAGCATAAATTATTAATTTATCAAATTTAAATTTTCACAATCATATGCACAAATCATCTAATTAAAAGACTAATGGCTAAAGCATAAGCCATGGAAATTTTATCACCTAATTATGAACTTTAACACACCTTATGGCTCGATTTTGAATTTTGGGATGCCACACTCTGCCTCTGCCCAACTTGTCCAGCCACCTCCGGCCGCTGCCTAGCTTCGTCCGGCCACCGTTCGGACCCGCCGGAGCTTCCCTTGCCCTCCCCTGGCCTTGCTTCGCCACCCTAGCCACCGGACCAGCCTCGGCCAGCTCAGTTAAGCAACCCATGGAGTGGGTTTCTAGCCCCCTTTGAGCTCGCTTTGGGCTGTTTCTGGGCCCCGAACCCGAGACCCACTTTGAGGTTTATTGTTCCTCGCGTCGCCCCCGTCGGATTGATCCGATTTGCGTGCGATTCTAGTGAGTAATCTCACTAATCCTTGCGTAGTGGGCTAATTACACTTAATGGTTGTTTAGTTTTATTTAATTAGGGTTAAGTGGTTAGATTAGTGTTTATTAGTTAATTGTGATGCAAATTAGACAAATTGAATGTGTATTTAGCAAGTAGACATGGTCTACTATTTATTGAGAGTAGCTCATGATTTTTCCGACCCTTTACCAGGCTTCAATTGACAATTCGGGTCTAAGTGGAATTTTTGGTATTTAAATATTATTTTTCGGAATTAAATTAAATAATTATTTATTTTCCGAAAATTCAACTGGGATGGCCAGTGATCAGAATATCATCCTGATGACCGTGGTGAAGTCCGTTTATTTAATCGGGCTTTATTTTGAGCTAAATTGAATTTTTAATATTAATTATTTAATTTTCGAAATTAATTAATTAATTAATTATTTATTTTTTGGAAGTTAAGGTTGAGATGGCCGACGACCAAAATCTCGTGCTGATTTTCGTGGCGCAGTCCGTTTATTTAATTGAGCTCTACGTTGCATGGAATTAAATAAATTGTGATATTTTAGGGATTTACCCTAAATTGTTTGAAATTGAGTGGGATTGATTTATTTACTAGTAGTTGGCCGAGTATATTTATTTAGCATTTATAATACTTGGTTGAGTTATAAAGTGAGTAGAATCGTGAGAGTGAATCGGAAATACTCTAGACTTGAACCAATCAGACACGATGTATGGGCTTACGTGGTTCGGTGATTGGGATATCATTGGCGAAAACGGCGTCTTAAAGAACGCACGTATCGGTCTAGTACACACATTATTGTGGACCTACGTGGTTCGGTGATTGTGATATCACTGGCGAAAACGGCGCCTTAAAGAACGCACGTATCGGTCTAGTACTCATATTGTTATAGGCATGTATGGTTCGGTGATTAAGGACATCATTGACGAAAACAACGCCTTAAAGAACGCATGCACTTGTCTATTAAACACACTGTCATAGGCATGTGTGGTTCGGTAATTAAGAACATCATTGGTGAAAATGGCGCCTTAAAGAACGCACACAATTGTCTATTGAGTATATGGTTATAGGCAGGCGTGGTTCGGTGACTAAGCATGTCACTGGCGAAAACAACGTCTTAATGAACGCACGCAATTGTCTAGTGGATAAGTCACCTTAGCGAACTTGATGCCCGGGAGTATTGATGTGACTCTGTGACCGAGTGCTCAATGGGAGGTTATATGGTGTGGAATCAATGACCTAGAATGGTCCGTCTAACATGTAATTGACTAGTTCGATTGATCATTGATTTGATTAGATTGTTGTGATTTGATTGATTGTTCGTTATGATTGTGAAGCGTTCGTATATAACCTTGAATTGCAGGTTGAGACTGAGGTAAAGGTAAGTCCTCTGACTCATGCTGTGCTTAGGCAACCGAGTAGTGTATTGGTTCCCTAATTGAGTCTTAGTAGGGTAGAACTCGCTGAGACGTAGTCTCATCCCGGTTTGGAGAAAACATTTCAGGACCTCGATGAGGAGCTGAAAAGGAGGAATCTGAGAAGGAGAACTCTGAGGTGAAACCTGAGGAGAAGGATTTTTGGAAGAAAAAGATAATACTGAGAGGAATCTTGAGTACAACCTGGATGGACTGAGATTCCGTCTTCTTTTATGAACTCCATTTTGATGTGAATAGAGTAGAGTAAAAAGTTGTGAATAGTTGTGAAGTACTCTGGTTTATGTCATGTATAAATGTTTGGTTGTGGATTTCAATATGAAAGATATGGCCTACTTTTCTATCTCATTATTTTATTGTCTGGGGATTTATAACTACTTCCACATGTGCTTAATTAATGAAACGGTCGGCGATACATAGTCCTGGGATATCGCATTTTAAAATCGACCAAGTAAAAAGATGTGTGCGTGCCCAAGGATCGGAGCGTGACAATAAAACTTGCAGCTCGTTATATGTTGAGCATCATGGATTCATAGGCCGACTGAACTAGCATGCTGAGTTCTCTTGTGAGCCTGAATAATCATGTCTTCAAATGCTTATGATTTGAGGTTGGAACCTAAGTAGCACGGACACGCAACACAACACGACTCGACACGCCGACAACGTCATTTCTCAAAAATAGAGAATTTCGACATGTTGAGACACGTTATTATTAAATAGATATTTTTATTTTTAATTAATTTGATTCAAATTCACAAATAAATAAATAAAGAGTTTACAATAAATTTACACTAATAATATTAATAAATTTATTCATAGAAAATTTGAAAGACATAATTATAGTTAATGCTTAACTATATTTAGGAACATGTTTTTAACTTTAACAAAAATTATGGATGAGATTAATGACTAACAAAAAAATAGAATCGACTTTATTTAAAATCTATGATATTCTATAATCATCAAAATTTATTATAATTTAACATTCAATATTTTTATTTTTCGAAATAACTTTTCAACTCATTTATTTATTTTTATAACAAAAATAACTTTACCGCTCAAAATTATTTCCCCTTCTTTTCTCTCTAAACTCTCGTCCCAAATATAATTATTTCTCTCCCTTGTTTCTCTCTCCCCCTATTCCCCATGCCATCCCAAAATCTTCCCCTCGATTTCTTCCCTGCTCTCTCTCTCTTCCTCCCCCACAACAACACCTACTCCTCACGCCACCCCAAGATCTTCCCCTTGATTTCTTCCCAGCTCTCTCTCTCCCCCCTCCCCCCATGATAGCACTTGCTCCCCCTACTCCCCAACCCCTACCCCCATCAATCACCCCCATCCCCCCCCCACCCTTTGGTTTCTTCCCCACCCCTCCCCACCTCAGTTTATCTCTCCCCCCACCCCACGCCACCTCCCCTCTTCGGCCCCTGTTTCTTTCCATCGTCCCCCACCATCCTCCCCCTCGCTAAAACCCTAACCACGGCCCTTCATCCTCCTTGTCACACAGCCCTCTCCCGGTCACCTCATCACGGTCGCTCACCGAAAGGGCCATCTTTCGCAGTTGCAGCCTTGCCACCGGCCCTCCATCCTAGCGTAGCAAATGCGGCCCTCTGGATTGCCTGCTCTTCCTCTGGCCCTCCCTTGCCATCTTGGCCTCGCCTCTGCTCCCTTGGCCTCGCCTCCACCCTCCATCGTCTTCTTCAACGATCCTCTGTCTCGGACACACTCGTTAGAACATGTCGAGAAAGGTTGATCATGTGTCGGAAAATCCGACATATGTTGACCGTGTGTCCGAACGTGTCTGAGCGTGTTTGCGCGTGTCGGGCAAGTCAATACGTGTCGAACATGACTTGGAAGCTCCGGCAACGTGTCCGTGCTTCATAGGTTGGCACACATGCTTTACTAGTCACATGCGAGTTTGAAAAAAACGCCGTGGACAATTCAGCCGCAGCGATGGAGAAAAATTACACACAAACGTACAATTTGAGGGGAAAAGCAATATAATTTCCATAGAAAATAATAGAAGAGAATGATTTTGCTTTAGATCCTGTCCTACCTCTTCATCCATTTGAAATTTTGAATTAATCTTTCGTTACCTTTTACTTTTCACCAAATCTCTATGAACATACACAAAATTACCGAACATCAAAGGCATTTTCTGCTTCCCTGCTGGTTTTTCTAACTATTTAGATTGATCATAAAATAATCAATTATGTATTATCAGGAAATTTCATATGTTAGAAAATGTTTCGTGATAACTGTTACAAAAAGTGATTTTTGATTTGCTAAAATTTTGTTGTTGCTAGCCAACCGTTGATGTCTAATCTAAGTAATTTGCAAGTGAAGTTCATTCCATATATATATTTTCAAATTTAGCCGTCAAACCAGAAAAGTTATGTCTAATCAAAGGATTAAAGACTAAACTCAAAGAATTAGTTGTAAGATTGCATTAGTCGTGAATCTCTGTAATTCCAGTATGAAGAATTGGTAGGAATGAATAATCTCAAAGAATTAAAGAAATAAATAATGTTTTTGAGAACAATCTATAAATCACTAAAGGGTATGGTTGTGATTTTGTGTAGGTATTCGTATTATTGTTACTCTTCATAAACATGATGTAAAATAAATATGACATTGCTAACAAATTGAAACTAACGTAAAGTTAGGTAACAATTCTGTTAAGGATAATTTTTTGCTTGGTAAAGTCATTTTTGTGGCTAACTTTCAAGACATGGAGAAGTTGCCGAATAATTTATGGAGATAAAAAGACAAATAAACCAATATGGGGATAGAGATCAGCTTTTTTTCCCCTTCTCCTCTTATTACCAAGCCGAAGGTAAATTTTATTATAAAGTAATTATAGAATATTTAGCTATATATTTTTTGGATCATAGGACGATGGATATTACTAATAAAGATTTTTGTTGAAAAATAAAATTAATCTATGCATACAGAATTTGAAGTGAAAATTTCTCTGATGTAGCAACATATTGGGCGCTATGCGAGCGTATTGTCTAGCACTTTATTAAGAAAAATTAGCAAAAGTCTATATATAAAAAACAAAAAAAGATCAATTCTCAAATAAGTTTACTTAATACCAAAGGCGAAGCCTTGACTTGGCGGAGTATAACGACCAATTGAATAGTGTTAAATTATGTCTCGAGTTTGAGCGTTTACAAAACGCGATTCGCTGGACTCCTTAAAGCTGCACAAAAGAGGAAATAATTAAAAAATGAATTTTTATCTTTGAAGTGAAGCTACTGAAGACGTCCCACTGCACGAAGAAGCCCTGCACGTGAAGAATCAAAGTTGGTGGGGCCAAAGATCAAACTTTTGACCTTAGGCGCACACACGTATAAAAGGAAATTTGTTGCATGTCTTTTTCCCTTGCATAAAAAGAAGTTGCCAAAGCAAGAAGTTGCTTGAGTAGAAACCCTACGAAGCCACACGTCACGTTTTTTGAAGACACAAGCCACGGGAAGCTTTGAAGATATACGCGAAGCCGTGCATAGAGCGTTTTGTTTCGAGCTTGAACGAGCGATAATTTTGTGCCGTGAGTTGTTTATTTATAAGCACTTTGGGTTTGGGGTTAAATTTAGGTGTGGGAAACACTTGGGCGTTTGAGCGATTGTAAATTATGATTCTCCGATTATAGTGGATTATTTGCTGCTGGCTCTCTCGTGGACATAGGTACCAATACTCAGATCGAACCACGTAAATTTCTGGTGTTATTATTTTTCTCGTTTATTTCTCTGGTGATTTCGCGTTGACGTAAATTACAAGATTCTATCGTTTTCGCGTATTATATCCCAACAATTGGTATTGGAGCTTGGGGTTGGATTTCTTGATTGTGATTTAGAGCTTTTGCTTGTCTGATTATTATCTGGAAATTCTGTTAGCAATTATGTTTGAAAGGAAATCTGAAATTAAAAAGTTTAATAGGAGCAACAACTTTGTGTTATGGAGATGCGAGCTTTATTGACAACAGCAACAACTTTGTGTTATGGAGATGCGAGCTTTATTGACAACACAAGATTTGACCAATACACTAGATGGTGAAGATGAGTTGCTTATTATAATGAAAGCCTCTGAGAGGGTAGAGTAAATGGAAAGAGCAAAGAGCATAATCTTTTTAAATTTGTTGAATGGTGTCTTAATAGAGATTGTTGAGGAAAAGGATGCCGCAGCATTATGGGCAAAACTTTAAGCACCCTATTTGAAGAAAGGTTTGAATAATCGCTTGTATTTGTTGAAGAAGATATTTTAATTTCGATATACTGAAGGTACGTCTATCAGAACCCACTTAGATGAATTTAATAAACTCATGATGGATCTGAATAACGTCGGTAAGATACTTGATGATGAAGAACGGGGTATGATGTTGTTAGCCTCTTTACCAAAGTCATGGGAGCACTTTACTAATTTACTGTTGTAGGGGCGTACTACAATTACCTCATAAGAGGTTAAAGTCCACCTTATTCTCTAAGTAGTGGCAGAAAAAAGTTGCGAGATGACGGTCTGGCGCAAGGAGTAGTGTAAGCACTGACTATTCAGGGGTAGAGAACAACATTAAGGGCCTAGTAGCAGCAGAGGTAAAAGTAGATCAAAATCACGTCATAGAAAGTCCAAGGGATTTGTGAAGTGCGTTGAGTGTCACGAGGAGGGGCACATCAGGAGAGATTGTCCAAAGCGGATGAATAAAGTTAATAGGCAGAACCATAAGCAGTGTGGCAAACGTTGCTGAGGGGAGCAATGGTGATGCATAAGCTGTCTTATGTGTGATTGCTACTTCGTTAGGAGACGAATGGGTGTTAGATTCTAGGTGTTCTTAGTACATGACGTCTCATAAGAACTGATTTACTACTTACTAGGCTGCAGATGGTGGTAGAGTTATTTTGGGGAATAATATAGTTTGTAAGGCTATGGGGATAGGAACAATAATGAGGTGGTGCATACCTTAACAAATGTGAGGCATGTACCTGAGCTCAAGAACCTTATTTCTCTAGAGATAATTGATGACATCGGGTGTATGTACACTGTTGAATGTAGAGTACTGAAGATCTCTCGAAGTGCCATGACAATGATGAAAGGGAAGACAATGAATACTCTCTATCATCTACTGGGAGAGACCGTGATCAGAATCACTGCAGTTTCATCGAGTGAGTCAGACTCTAACTTGACTGAGTTATGACATATGCGTTTAGGGCACATGAGTGAGGCATGTATAACGATGCTGAGTGAAAGGGGGTTGTTGTCAGAAAACATGGAAGCTGGATTTATGTGAGCACTGCATCTATGGGAAGTAGGACTGGGTTAAGTTTACTACAGCTATTCATTCGACCAAACGACCAATTGAATATATTCATTCAGACGTCTAGGGCCCGTCTTCGGTTCCTTCGAAAGGAGGTGCTTGATATGCTAACATTTATCGACGATTATTCGAGGAATGTATGTGTTTACTTTCTGAAATACAAATATGATGTGTTTGATCGATTCAAGAAATTTAAGGCATTGATTGAGAAACAGTAAGATAAACAGATCAAGTACCTGAGAACCGATAATAACATGAAGTCTTGCGGTAAAATTTTTACTAAGTTCTGTGAGAAAGAAGGTATTGTGAGACACCGCACAGTACCTGTGACACCATAGCAAAATTGCATGACAGAATGGAAGAACAGAACTTTGTTTGAGCGAGCTCTATGCATGCTTTCGCATGCAGGACTTGGCAAGGAATTTTGGGTCGAAGCAGTGAACATGACATGTTACTTGGTTAATCGATTTCCATCATCTGTTATCAAGTGGAAGACTCCTGAGGAAGTATGGTCAGGAAAATTTGTTGATAATTCTAGATTACGTATATTTGGATGTCCTGCGTATGCTCATGCGAGTGATGGTAAGCTTGAGCCAAGAGCAAATAAGTGTATATTTTTGGGTTATGCACATGGGGTGAAAGTCTACCGACTGTGGTGCACTGATCCCAAATCACTTGGTTCTCTAATCAGCAGAGATGTGATCTTCGACGAGACTGTAATGCTTCAACAGAGGAGCTTTGTGACACAACCAACAGAGAAGACAGATTATGGTGTCATTAATGAGGTGGAGTTTCAGGTGGAGACTCTAGAGATCTCGAAGGTAACAGAAGTTGAGATTGCAGATGAGGCCGCAGTTCCTAAAGTCGGTGAAAGTGAACAACTAGCAAAGTCGCAGCACACTATAGCTGTAGATCGATAAAGAAGGCAAATTAAATCACCGGTACATTATGATTATACATATATTGCGTATGTATTGACTATAGGTGATGAGGTGGAGACATATGAGCTTTTGTCTTACTCTAAGGCAATGGCTAGTTCGTAGTCATTGCAATGGTTAGGGGCTATGAGTGAAGAGATGGAATCACTCTATTAAAATCAGACATGGGAACTGGTCAAAGTACCCAAGAGCCAAAAAATTGTCGGAAGTAAATGAGTTTTCAAACAGAAGGTGTTGAGGTAGCGAGGTATAAGGCGCGACTTGTGATGAAGAGACAGCGAATAACCAGAGCTATTACTCACTACATCAAAAAATTTCCATTAATGAGGGCATTGACTACAATAAGGTGTTATCTCATGTAGTAAGACATACTTCTATTCGTGTTTTACTTGTCTTAATTACTTCACAAGATCTCGAATTAGAATAACTAGATGTGAAAAATGTGCATGTTTGTTTGTTAAACAAATCTTTATATGGGCTAAAACAATCTCCTAGGTAGTGGTATAAATGTTTTGATACTTTCATGGCTAGTCAAGACTATTCAAAAAAGTTAAATGGATAGCTGCGTTTACTATAGGAGATTGGAGAATGGTTTTTTGATTTATCTACTCTTATATGTTGATGATTTATCTACTCTTTTACTTAAAACAATCTCTTATACTGATATTGATGTGTTGAAGATGTAGTTAAATATTGAATTTGAGATGAAATATTTAGGTGCTGCAAAAAAAATATTGGGTATGGAGATTTTGCGTAACAGGACTGCAGGAGTTTTACGTCTATCACAAAAGAAATATATTGAGAAGATTGTGGCACGTTTTAATATGTAGTCGACAAAATCTGTAAGTACATATTTAGTAAAGCACTTTAAATTTTCAGACAAATTATTACAGCAGTCTGAGGAGGAGGATGTGTATATGTCCGTATTCCTTATTCTAGTGCTATGAGTAGTATTATGTATGTTATGGTGTGCACTAGGCATGATATTTCACAAGTTGTGCGCGTGGTTAATTGCTATATAAAGCGTTATGGTAAAGCTCATTGGGAAGCTGTGAAATTGACCCTTAGATATTTGAAGGGGGCAACAGACATGGGTATAGTGTACCGGAGGGACAACAATGACAGTGAGATCACTGGTTTTGTGGATTCGGATCACGCCGGTGACTTGAATGATTATAAGTCTTTAGCAGAGTACGTATTTACACTAACGGGTGGTGTAATTAGTTGGAAAGCATCTTACAGGATCACATTACCTTGTCTTCGACTGAGGCAGAGTACATAACACTAACCTTTGTGGCGAAGGAGGTGATGTGGTTACAAAGTTTGCTCTCGGACTTTGGATTAAAACAAAAAGTTGTTGATATACACTATGATAACCAATGTGCGATATATTTAGCGTATAATCCAGTTTATCACGAGCGAACGAAATATATTAACATCAGGTACCACTTCATCCGAGATGTCTTAGCTAAGGGTAATATTATTGTCAAAAAAATGCTATAGCAGATAACCCGACAGACATAATGACTAAGTCTGTTCCTTTGGCGAAGCTCAGGCTCTATTGGCGTCTATAGAGAGTGAGCGCCCGTCAAGGCGTTGGGAGAGTAACATGAATTATGAACACTATAACTTGGCTTCAAACATCGAGTCAAGGTAGAGAACTGTTAAATTATGTCTTAAATTTGAACGTTTACAAAATGCGATTCGCTAGACTCCTTAAAGCTGCACAAAAGAGGAAATAATTAAAAAAAAAGGAATTTTTCTCTTTGAAGTGAAGCTGCCGAAGCCTTGCATGTGAAGAATCAAAGTTGGTGGGGCCTAGGCACACACATGTATAAAAGAAAATTTGTTGCATGTCTTTTTCCCTTGCGTAAAAAGAAGCCGCCGAAGCAAGAAGTCGCTTGAGTAAAAACCCTACGAAGCCACACGTCCCGCAAGCCGTGATTATGAACCGTGTGGATTTATTTCTGTGGCGCTATTAGAGAGCTAACCTGAAATTGTGGCTGTCCCAATCAAAGGTTTAAGAAGATGGTCGAAAGAAATTTGATTCACCGACCCTTTTGATAGGTGGATTATCTAAGTTGCGAACTTCAGGGATGTCTATGATTGCAATCCGCCAACGAGTAAGGAAGTCTCCTTTTCGTGATGTTGGGAAAATTTCAATCGTTCGTAACTTTTGTGTACACGCATCAATTTGCATCTTCACTCTTTGAGAACCAAGATTTTGAAATGTTGTGCTTTGTTGTTGCCGGACTTCAACTTGCGTACTCCACCAATGATCCTTTAGTCATTTTATTTACCAAACTAAACATTTTCTTCCCCATACTGCCAAAAAAGAGCCGGTTTCCATTCGTATTTTTATTATAAAGTTGCCAAAATTTTCCCGAATGTTCTTTAAACAAAGTGAAAACAATCTTTACAAGACAAAAAAGGTGATAAAATAGTACGATTCCGTTGCCGGGACTTGAACCCGGGTCTCTCGGGTGAGAGCCGAGTATCCTAACCAACTAGGCTACAACGGATTTTCTCACATTTTCACCACTTAATTTAATAAATTTTAGATACATGAGAGAGCCACTTCGCAGGGTTCAAGAGCCAGCGTCTGATAAATCCCTCGCACTCTGCTCAGCGCTCGCCCGCCCGCTATCCGTTGCAAATGCTCGTCGACAATTTCGATTCGTCTCTGAGAAGAAGATAAACGCCGAGAGCACCCTCCACTTTGCTCTCTCCAATCGCAATCTGGGTATGGTCACTCTGTTCCTTCCTGAATCGAATTTTGTTTTCGTCAGTTCTGCTTGCTTGCTCGTTCCATGCTCAACCCGAAAGTTGTCCTTTTTCATCTCCTCGTTCCTTAGGACGAAATGGGTTTCAGTTTTTCTTTTTCCCTTTTGCCCGCCCTTAGGTCTTTTCTTGATTGTGGGTAGATTGCTGAGGGCTTTGTTGGTCGGCAGAGTTGCAGTTAACCATCATGAACAAGAAAGCTCGCTGTATGGTTACTTCTGAAATTTTCTCGTTGGGAAAAGATTCATCAAGAGATGAACATGGTTTTAATTTGAGCTGCGAATTCCTTATTTTTGGACCGAAGCACTGTAGAAGAACAGCGAGACCCGCTGAAGTGACGGCGGACTTTCTTGGCCGTCTGAGGTCATATGTTGTCCTCGAGCTGTGATTGTTGAGGCTGTCCATGATCCCTCGGGATAGAACATTGGGAGTGTATGCTGCAAAAATGCAAGTTATTCAATCTGGACAAACAAAGCTAGAGTTTTGTGTATTCTTTAGGCATAGTTTGGGCGCAGCATATGATCATTGTAGAGATCATTGTAGAGAATTTGATGAATGAGAGAAGTCCATGCTTGGTGCCGCCAGGTCAACACTGTTTTTATTAAGTGCAATCAGTATAAATGGATGATGTCAACCGACAATCTTTATGAATTGAGAGTGTTGTAACAAAGCCATTTCTTGACTGTCCGTGTAGAAATGGCTAAATGAAGGGGGATGGGGTATTTGTGATTTAGGTACCGTTAATAAGTGCAGCGAAATGCTACGCTACTCATGTTACATATTTAAATCTGTTAATTATATGCACTCTGAATTTGAACTCTGCACACAGATTGTCGATAGCTAACAAACTGAATCAAAGATGACTGTCTCCGGATTAACTGTTGGTCCATCAAAATGTTTCTTGATACCTGCTCGAGGGGCCAATTCCTTATCTGTAGACTTCCCAGCCCTTATATCTATTTCAAGACCTAAAGGAAAGTTCAGGTCCCTGCATGGACGAAGGTATTGCTCCCTTGAGGAAACTCTCATGGTTTTTGAAAATGAACCATTCGGTTCTTTGCAATTTTCTTACCTTATTTATTGGGTTAGTTCTTTGAAATTTGCAGCAGACATCAAGCTCTGTTGATCAGGTCTGCAATGGATGCTCCATATAGTGACCCAACTGGTATCAAATGCTTTATCTTTTGTCAACAAAAAGTTAATAGTTGGATGAGTTTTCTTCTCTCCTGTTCTAGAGCTATTGGAGTATTAAGGTGTTATTTTGACAGAAGCAAAATAGTTAGAAACACAATCTTGGAAAAGCTTGTGAAAGCTGGTGACTATTGTTAAAACAGAGGTGTACTTTGAAGTGATTAGAAGATTTTATGAATGAGGTGTACTTTAAAGTGATTAGAAGATTTTATGAATAACCTTTTGTTCCTTACTGTATCTAATGTTTTGGGTCAATTTTTGATCATTTGATCTGGCTTTCAACTTTTGGATAGAGGTTGCTGCTACAGTTGTTTTCATTTGTTCAAAATGAATTAGGCAATGAGCTACTTCAAGAAAGCAAGATATATGCCTACTTTACTACCATCTTTCATCTAAGCTCTCATACCTGTTGGCATTCTTTTATTCCTCAAAGTGGAATTTGCGTTGGGGAACATTTTCCAGGTCATTTGTTCCTCATACTATATGTTTCCTGATATTTAATATTTACCCTTTCCTGAGTTCTGTCGAACTATCGAGTCATGGCATTATAGTATAAAAACATGAAAATAGGCATGTCATTGAACTCCCATGCAGTATGCAGCTTATGATGGTGGTTCACCATGTCAAACCCACTAGGACTAATAGGTCATTCTGAAAGGATCTATAGTACTTAAAACCATTTGCCCGTTGAAATGCTGATTTTCACATTGAGTTAGTTGATTTTTTGTCATGGCTAAAAAAAATTGATGTTTTATCAAGAAAAAGTTGAGCTAATTAATGATACGGTGTGTTGTTTTGTTCTTCACATCACTTCATTCTGTTTGACTGGCCTCTTCAGGTTCAACCATTTTTCCTAGAATAAATGTAAGGGACCCTTATAAGCGGCTTGGAATCAGTAGAGAGGCCTCCGAAGATGAAATTCAAGCCGCAAGGAATTTCCTCGTCCAAAAATATGCGGGACACAAGCCCAGTTTGGATGCAATTGAATCAGCGCATGACAAAATAATCATGCAGAAGTTCTACGAGAGGAAGAACCCAAAAATTGATGTCAAGAAAAAGGTCAGAGAGGTAACTCAATCCCGCGCCGTGCAGGCTGTCCTGAGCAGGTTTCACACTCCGTCCTCAAAGTTCATAATAAAAACAGCTGCCACATTTTTAGTACTTGGACTTCTCACCGTGCTTTTTCCAACGGAAGAAGGCCCCACACTTCAAGTAGCCATATCCCTAATAGCTACCATATACTTCATACATGATCGGCTGAAAAGCAAACTGCGAGCTTTCCTCTATGGGTACGTAGATGACATACTATTAGTGTTGTTCATCGATTTCAGTCGATGACTCTCTAGCTATTTATTTATTTATTTATTTTTTATTTGTGTATCCTGGCCTGATAGTTAAATAGCTCATTCCTCACCATTCATATATCCGTTATTGTCAATCTGACTGCCCCATATGTTGCATACTTACAATGGATGACTTGGATTCTATGATTTGTCTCCATATGCAGGGCTGGTGCCTTCATTTTGTCATGGCTACTGGGGACATTCTTGATGGTCTCCATAATACCACCTTTGTTTAAAGGACTGCGCGGTTTTGAAGTGACAACTTCACTTATAACCTACGTTCTGCTCTGGGTTTCTTCTACATATCTGAAGTAGGAAATTTAGTGACCTTCGAGAACCCCAATTTTGGTTGAAAGTGGCCTGATATGAGAGTGTTCTTGGTTTCTTCAATCTCCAATTTCATGATGCCTCTTGATGGTATTTAATCATGTATCCATTGACAGCCGCAGGCCTCGTTCATTTGTCTTCTAACATCTGTTCGATGAACTCACTGGTATAGGATCAACGGTTTTGAGATGGCTGTTTTATCCTTTGGAAAAGGAAAATGATGTGAAAATGAAATATAGTGACCATTTCACTATGGTCGGTTTTTGCATTCCGTTCTGTATCTCATATTTGTGCAGCATGATGTCGTGCGAGCAATGATGTTCGACGTTGTAGTATGCATGGAGGTAAGTTACAGCTTCATGATATTTGTTAAAAATTATGTGACAATCTGAAAGTGATTACTGAAGCATTTTATTCATACACCAAATAAGAATCAGGCAAATCAAATTGCAAATTCAATGTATATGCCATTGTTAATATCTGTCATATTGAGGGATTTCCACGAAATAAACTCTCCGTTAGGGTGCTCGTAGTGAGTGTATTCTTAGTTCATCCGAATAAACTACGAAACTGCAAATTTTGAGTAGTTTCAAACGTGGGCTTTTACAAAACCTTAAGTCTCATTAGGTGATTATATTATTGTTATTTTTAATAAACTAATACAACCAGGGTACTTGCAACACTCAACTAAAATCTTCTACCAAAGATCAAAAGAACCTTGCCAGAGCATGTGCAGGGGACTGAGGATGATTTGCTTTTTCGTGTGAAGGAGGACTCACTCCATCGACTCAGGGTTGGCATGAATACACAAGCAGGCGTATCCGATGAATTGCCATAACATATATGCTTATAAAGTGAACGAAGTGGCGATCAGTTTGAACGCTAATCCACATTACTGCAATAAAATTGACGAGCAGAAGAGTCGTATTTCCATATTCTTAACTTGATCTGATGCTAGTCTTTCATATTGAAAGATGCTCCAGCTCGGGAAACTAGCCCTCATAGGGCACAAACGATTTGTTTTAGACACTAGCATCAGAGACGGTCAAAAAAAGCAGACTTCTGTGTACTTCATCACATCACAAATGGCGACATGTTAAAGAAGGGAAGATGGAAGTAAGAAGATTGACCTGGAATATAATAAAAATGAGTTACCACAGCCATTTAACACCGTTTGAGTAATTATTCTATATTTACAGGTCGTATTGACAGAACAATTACAGGGGCGAAGCGAAGGCAAATTATTGCAATTGTCAATTCACACCAAGTCCTGTATAGACAAGTACAACTAAGCATGATCAGGATGAGGGTTACAGCACCCTTCATAAATTAGAATTAAGCATCTCCTGAAAAGTTTATCATGATATCACGGTTAGGCAGAGAACCACCTCCGAAATTCACGTTCACCATGAGCATGCACTTCAGATAGAGCTCCTACCACTGTTTTGGCATTCAGACAGCCACAAGTCTATGTTTTCTGTGATCTGTTGCCTTACTTTGTGGACCGCATCTGGGGAGCTGCAGTTCTGGGCATTGCCTGAAAGAAGTATGACACTCGGACTATGTAAACTTAGAAAATTTTCTTTACTAGAGACAAAAGTATTTGAATTGCACATGATATTTGCTTTTCCTAACTGCAAAAACACATTCAAATGGAAGTCATTCTAATTAAGCTGGCAAGGTTAATATCAATGTCAACTCCACCACAAGTTAAGTGGCCAGGCCGGGAAAACTTTAGCAGGAGATGATATCAAGGGCTCAATCCTCACTAATCATTGCTCGGTTGCCACACCAGGAGGAGAAAGTCAACTGCACAAACACTATTCACGAGACTAGGACTACCTGTTCTCAACAGTTCTATATTATTTCTTTTTTGAAAATAATTCACTTAGTGCAGCACTTCATTTTCATCTTCTCCTTCTCAGCTCTTCTAATATCAGGATACAGCAAACACTTGCTTTGTATTTTTCATTTCAAATTTCGTCTTCATAGGGGGGAAATCATGAGTTTATTAAAGAAAATAATCAGATCAGGAAACCGTCAGGACCAGCACAAGAAGAGCCAAAATGAGAAGAAAATAGGTGTGGCACGCGGCGATATCAGCAAGTTATTTGTGCAAGAATCAAAATGCAATTTCCATTTTCCACAGTGATGGCATTCAGTTCTGCTGCGATTCACACCACTGGAAAATGCAAGTCTCCCAATTTACCAGCATACAGTAGTCACAACCATGAATATTTAGTAACTTAATGCAGCATTTTAGTAGATCCAATCCACCCATACCTTCAAGGCTCAGAGGAGACTGTGGGCACCCTCGCATATCAGTTCCATGGCCGCAATTATGACAGGAGATGAGATAGGAAGGCACTGACAACATTCAAAATTCAACAGTATTTTCAGCATGAAAGAGAGTGACAGAGAGAGGTCGAAAAAGCATAAGCAATGGAACCCCATATGAACATGTAACTGCGGATGTACTAGACCTAAGAAGAACTACGTGGAAAGATCTCTGGCAGTTTATAGAGACTTTATTTAATATTCTTAACCAAAGACATTGACACACAAGGCAATTCTTCACCATCGTTCAGTCTAACAGCACGACACCGTAAATTGTTGTCCACGTAAACAACTATGAATACTATTGATATTTAAGCAAGAGAAAGATTAATATCAAAATGCATTGGGAAGTTTTTTATGCCATCATCTTATGGAATGTGTGTGTCAAGCATGTTGCCAGCTTGAAACCACAGACTGTCCGAAATCATTTTCTACTCTTCACTGATTGAAACCAGTGGCTAACAAAAACTGGTAAATTGGTCATCTGAAATCATGGGAACTTACTATCTGGTGAAGAGGTCTGTTTTGAAGCATGCCGCCATGGATCTTGAGAGCCGTTTGTGAAAATTATCTTTGAGCCTGGCAAAGTTACACCTTAGTGTCAAAAGGAAGCACACAAGTTTCTTTTCGATAGAAGTATGTTGTATATAAAATGTGTGCCTATTTCCTGACAGCTTCCACTTATAGGAAAAACTGTCGCTCGAGGCTAAGATATTATTAGAGCACAATCAAGAGTTCGAGTCTTGGCACTCTCCTACATTCATTACGTATATTTGTCTGCTCCCTAGTTATCTCGTGGATGTGTAAGGCCTCACACTCGAGGTGGAGTATAGAAAGAGCATCCTAAATATACATTATAAGCCCGTTTCTTGACAGCTTTAACTTTTGGGGTTCACAAATAGATAGAAAAAGCTATGTGCTGATTCCAGAATATGCTCATAATGTGTCATGCACTAATATACTTCATTCTGTCTATTGTCGCCATTATATAACCAGATTCATTTTCAGCCCTTAATATGACTTTTCGTCGATGCCCATCAATTTATGCAGAAAGACTCCAACAAATAGGATCGCAAGCATAAATTGAAGAACGCTAATTACAAATACAGTAGTCTCAGCTTGATCGTCAGTTTTAATCAGTTTACTTAAAAGAGTCCCAGACAACAGGGAACAGATACTGCATGAAACTCTTCAATATATTAAACAGTTCCATCCATCTGGGCTTTTGTAATTGCGTGTTCCAGATTCAAGTGTCTGATATTATTTGTCGCTTGGCTTTTCATGAAAAAGATAAGCTCAGAAATTACCAGCCAGGAAAACCAAATCTCCTAAAGGAAAAAAAAAATGGAACATTTTGATTAAAGGAGCATCAACAACCACAGAAATGTCCAGTCAATTCTGGAGAGAAAATCCATATGATTCTTAGATGCATGGATAACAAAACACTAACAAGCCAAACTAGAAAGATTAGTGCTCAGACCTGCTATTCTTGTGCCTCCATAGTATAAATTTGTTGCGTCAACGTCAGGATATATTCCCTGGCCGAACACGTTCTTGCAAAGATCTAAATGGTATCTGTTGCAACACAAGAAATATAGACTTGGGTATAAGATTACACACAGAAAACTAATGAAACAAGGAATGAAGAGTATCAAGATGAGAGCACCTTGTGTCAACTTTTGAGGAGCGGACACTGTCATTGGAGGGGGCCACCTGAAAGTACGCAACTTCAGTGCAAACTTGGAACCACCACAACCGATCGCTCCTGTCTCCATTAAGATCTGTGTTCTTCAAGTGCTTTTGATTATAACTAACGCTATCTGCATAATTGTCTTTAACATATTTGGCATATGCAACCTGCATAAACATTTCAATTTGACCAAATAAAACTCAGAACAGAAGCGAAAACGGAAGAGCATGCCCTCAATTTGTTTTAGGCATCCCAGGTTCACTCAGATAAAGCTTGCATCACAATAATACTGAAAATCTGTTCGTACAGCTACTCCACAGAAAACAATTTGTAGGCGAATGATGACAGATATTTAAATAAAGTAGATTAATTATTGACTATGATAAATTATTGCACCTGTACAAGAAGCATCATAAGACACAAAAGACTCATAAATGTCTAATGGATATGTGTTGCCAGAAGATTCATTTTGTAAATGGCATAGAAGTAATGGCAAACATCATACTGTCCAGGGAATAATATATATGTAGAGAAATTTCATTGCCTCAAGGAAACTCTTCAAGCATGCATGAATGATAACCATGCCTTTGATCTATCTAAATCATCTCAACCCAAAAAAAAAAAAAAAAATTCTCCCAAAAGCTTTCAACTATGCTGCTATTCTATTTGGCTAAGATAGTAAAATTATATACTATTTGCCGTTGCACTATCAATTGGAGGAAACATTTTAAGAGTTACAGACACCTTGAACATTTACTTCCATAAAAGCTCTAGAATACAAAAAAAGAATGAGGTCAAGGCAGGAAAAAGTTTCTTACCACCAAATCCTCCCCATCCTTCTTAGCTTGAATAAGAGGGAAGCACAAT
The DNA here is from genome assembly GCA_028830015.1 of Eucalyptus grandis x Eucalyptus urophylla. Taxonomy (NCBI): domain Eukaryota; kingdom Viridiplantae; phylum Streptophyta; class Magnoliopsida; order Myrtales; family Myrtaceae; genus Eucalyptus; species Eucalyptus grandis x Eucalyptus urophylla. The sequence goes on from CM054203.1 coordinate 29,773,675, forward strand.
TTATCAGGATTTCCATATTGGAACTGTGGAGGATGAAATCTTTAATATTATTACCTTGTAAAGTAACAAAATAAACACAAATGAAAAACGATATGCTTACAGCTGTAACAGCAGCATCCGCCAGAAAATACAAGAAGTCACCATCAATCTCAAGCTGCAAAGTATGAGAAAGATTACTTTCAAAAAGAAGAGGGATAAAAAAGGATTCTACATTGCACAACAGCTAAACATATTTCCAAAGACATAATCGCCACGCTAAGGAAAGAGGAATTCGAACCTCAACAGCACCAAACAACTCCTTCAATGCCTTTCCATTTGACTGAAGCTGTTGCTCCACAAGTTGATTCACTTCCTGCAATGCAGCCTTACATTCCGCTCCAGCTGAAACACCAATCTAAAGTTGGAAACAACAGTAGAAAGTTTTATTTAGTTAGAGAATATTTCCAGGTATTTCTCAATACAGATCAACTGACAGCAGCCAAACATCAAAATGCACCTCACAATATAATCACAATCCCCAACTTCTTGGCCTTCTGGCAAGTAAAAAAGGACAATACTGGCAATCAAGATTGTCCTTACCTGCCCGTCAAATTGAGGGAAATCATACACAGCTTGAACAACGGCAGAACTTGCAAGACTTCCACATGTCAAATGAGGGAACTTAAGACGAAACCATGCACTGAGAGCTCCAGGATATGAAATGCCAAAAACAAACCAGGGGTTTCCGGCATCTGTTCTATTGAGCTTCAGATTTACTGAATCCTGCACAAAGTGTCAAAGCAGCTAACTAGTCAGACTGCTAGCAGACATCATGTGAAAGGGAGACTCACTTCAACACACAGAAGTAATGACTTTCTAGAGGAAATGCTAAAAGTTTCATTCAAAAGAATCTAGCATGACTTAGCCATATTTAATCATTTAAAAAAACTACATCAATCGATAACGCGTGAAAAGTAAGCCCTCCTAAAACATCAAACTAACTTTTTGTGCAATCAAAACTTTCAAGGTCAAGCATCACTTGCAACCCTCATTTTCCAAATGCAGTAATATTCATCAGAGCCGACACTTCAATCAAACAAAAACAAAGGCAGGTCATCCAATTGCTCGGAGCGATCGTTCTCATGTCATGTGCACAGCATGCAAATGATACCTAAATCAATTTCTTCCCCCATGTGCTAAATTTTCAGTCAGCTCTGCATCAACGTCTTTTCATAAGTGAAAAAAAGGACACTTTGACCACATCCAAGTCATAGATAAAAATAATCCTAGTTTTGACTAGTAACAAGATTACTTCATTGATGATTTTTCCGAGTTTCAGACCATCTCTTTTGTGAAAATCAAGGTCTCTTCATGAAACTTCTATCACCATTGTCATTCATAGTCAATGACATGGTTAACAGATTCAAAAACTTGCCTGGTAAAATTGACGAAAGGAAGCCAAGTCGAAGAGTGCCTGTTTAGATGATAAGTATTTTAGATTTGGTGTGGTCAATGATTTGAAAGGAGAACTCTTCCCATAGTACCGATGCTCAAGTGAAACCACAGCAGCTCCAAACTTCTTTGCCAAAACCTGCATGAATTAACACGGGGAAATTTTTTCAAAGAATCACAGCTTAGTATAACCATGAAATTCCAAGGCCTTAACAGGGTTTAGTTTTCAGATTTTCTCTCTAAATGTGCCAGTATAATGCTTAGTGGGATGCTAACCGCTTTATAGTGATTTGATGATTGGCATGCTTATACTAGCCAAAAGCTAGTAGAACACCAAGCTAAGTAGCACTTACACTAATGTAGTCATTCACTATCCCATTACATGCAGATTCACCGCAGATTTTTAAAAATATTGGTCCATCAGGAAGCTGGAAGTAGTCAAGGAACTCATAGTAGCGCTGCGCAAATTGACGATGATCCTGAGAATGAAAATCCAATATCCAAGAGTTAGCAATAGCATGATGCCCTTTTCTGAGGATTGCTATGAAAAATCAGTTATAGTGCGCCCAACCCTACATTACATGTTGAGTCACTTCACGAGAATCCACAATCATAACCATGACATAACAACTTCAACTTCAACTTCAACTTCAAAGTTCGAAGACTAAAAGATAAAAAAGGGCAGAACAACTTCGGTGTATGTCCAGAAACACAATGTAGAATCCGTTATCGTAATCACAGTAGTAGAATCTGTAAAATTGTAATATGAGTTTTAGCAATTAACAAATATTAACAATTCTTAAACACCAAACCGGTGCAAAACAGGGTCAAGAGCACTAGTTTAGATATTTTGTCAACTATTGGCCTTCTGTACTTATTTTTCCACTAACAATATGGTGTCATCACTCGTTTCAAGTAATGGAATCTTCGAATTCTCGCATGTATTTAGACAGAGAAAATATATAGTTCGAGTTTATAATAAGTGGGTTGCCAATAAAATTCAGTAATAAATTAATTGGCGGATGTAATTAAACAATATGCACAATTTTGCGAGGCCAAATTTTTTTAATTCAAAGTATCCAATCAATCGTTACCCCAATTCACAAGCAAATCGATCGCGTCCTCCAAACTCAATCAGTTCAAATTCAATCGGATTAACCTTCAAAAGGGAAGCAGGAATAGGGAAAAAACTGTTGGGGTTTGCATCTCAAGCAACTCATCCCCGAGGACACCAACCACCAAACATCAAGCGACCAATTACGCGCCAATCCACATGGAATCGAGCGAAACCAAAAACCAAGATCGTCCACCCAGAGAGAGAGAGAGAGAGAGAGAGAGAGAGTACATATGGAGAGAAGTGATCGAGGGTTTGGTTGAACCAGAGCTCATCCTTGGTCAAGTAATATCCGAGGTCGCTGCTGGAAGATGGGTGAAGCAAAGTTCGGTCCTTCACGTAGCCATCGCACAGAGCCACGAGCATCGCCAAGAAGAGAGGAGTCAGCATCGAGATCGGGCTCATCCTAGTCCCCATGGAAGTCGCTTCTGCTTCTCCTCCTTCTTCTTCCTCTTCTTCAAAGAATCGGTTTTGCGGAGGAAAGGTTGGCTTTTCTTCGTTGTCTTGCCAGATGATAATCGGATAATAATATCATTTTTTTTCAAGCTTCGACGTATCTCGACTCTACCTTATAAAAAAAAAGATAATGGATATTGGAAGTCCTAAAATTTATCATGCAATTAACTCTTAAAATTTTTAAAAAGTATAATTAAGTCATAAATCTTATCACAAAGTACAATTAAGTCATAAAACTTTCAAAAAGTACAATCAAATCTTAAAACTTGTCAAAGTGATTCAATCTAAGTCATTTCATTGAATGCATATATTAAAAATTTTAGAATTCAATTGTACTTTCGAGACAAGTTTTAAAGTTTTATTGAACCTTTTGAAAGTTTTAGGACTTGATTGAACTTTTATAACAAGTTTATAATTTAATTACATTTTTTAAAAGTTTTAGGACGCAATTGCATTTTCATAATAAATTTTAAGACTTCTAATGCACTTATCCAAAAAAAAAATAAAAAATCAAACTTTAGGCCCAAATCTATCCAAAAGATTTTTCCGTCTCATGAGAAAGAAGAACTTTTGATCCAATCCCGATTCCATCAATAACTTTTTTATCTCATAAAAATCACCAACTTTAAATATAGTTTTAATTTTACCCTAATTTTTTTTTGTATCATAAAAAATTCTTAATTTTTACTTGAATCTCATATCCATCTCGTTAATCATCCAAACATTTCCATTTCATTACTCTAGTTTTTTTTTTCCAAAATTTCATATCGAAGATGATACCCTTTGGAGACGAATTTCCATGTCAACCTAAACCACATTTCATTAAATCTAATAAAGCAATTATGGTTGAGTTTCTTTAATTGCTCTAATTCTTAAGTAAGTCTTTCTTCCATCTTGCTATGGGATCTTCGATTTTGCGCTCAGTCTTCAATCTTCAGTACTTGGGAGTTTTCCATTTCTCGCACTCGAGGCACTTGGCTTGGGATGCTCGAACTTTTCACTCTTGGAGTTTTTCATCTCTTAATTGTCAAGAGAAATTTTGGACAAAAAATTAACAAGACACATTTGGAATTGAAGTAAAAATTAGTGGTTTTTTATGAGATAAAAATAGTTTATGGTAAAATTGAGACTAAATCTAAAGTTGAGCTTTTAAGGGTAGAATTAGGATTGAACCTAAAGTTGGAGGTTTGTTAAGATATTAGGCAAATAATTTTCCATGTAAGGCTAAAAATTTCAAATACAAGTTCTAAGACTACATTTGATTTAGCTTTCTCAATGGGTTTTAGGCCTCCAAAGCCTATTAAGGCAAATTTTTGAGACCCGTTTGACCAAATGTTGGTCTTGGCAAAGCTAAAGAGCCCAAAGCAAAACCGTAGCTATCTTGAGTTTTTAGCATTTTCGAAATGCTACTTCCATCAATGAAATTTGGCCAATAGCTTCTTTTTTTTTGGATACCTAAGGAACCTCCGTGCGCCGCTTCACGGTGGAGTAAACTCTGGAGGAGTAGGAGAGTCACCATCACCCTTTCTGCCCCATGACCAATAGCCTTTTTTACCCTAAAAAACTTATTAAAAGTTTTAAATGAGGGCTTAGAATTCATCTTGTCTAAAATAAAGTTTTAAAATCATCAAATTAAGTTCAAATAAGGTCTCGTATTTGTTGTGACCTTACCTCGAGTATACCACCTAGGATATAACTAATGGATTAGTAAGCTTAGACCCATACTATGTTCAAGTTATTAACATACAAAATCCTTTCAATTAAAAGTTGTCACTAATCTATTTTTTGATAAGTCGATTAAAAACTCAAGTAAAGTATTAAAAGAATTACTTTACATTTACGAACTAGAAATTATGGATTCAAGGACTTGACTACAATATATTACTTTAACACTATTTTAGCACATTTTCTCTTTTATTTCAAAAAAAATATTTTGTAGGCAGTTTGAATTGATTTTAACCCATCAACTAATTTTTAAGATTATCATGTGGATGTGCAAACATTAATTTTACAGTCAATAATCCAAAACGGTACATGAATGGCAAGGAAAATTGGTGAATTTACTTACCTCAAAGTAACGTAAGCATCTGCAAGATTAATTAGAAAAACACATATTCGACCTAAATATAGTTTCTAATTATCACACAATTCCACTCAAATTTGTTTAGGGTTTTCTCTTTCACGAAAACTATCCTATATGCAATGAATGTAATGCAATTACTCTAAATGCAATTATTCTAAGGTGATATGCAATTTCTTAATTAAATTATTTTGGCGTGTTCCCTATATGACATGTAGTTTTTATTGATTAAAATAGATATATTTGTCATATGTTTATCAGTTTGGGATATTTCGTGATATTAATTCACAAACACGAAAATTGTCCAAAAATCCTACACCTATTACACTTTTGTCAATTCAATCATAAACCTTTTAATTTTGTCAATTAAGTCCTAAATTTTTTGACAATTTGTCAATTAAGTCCATCCGGTCAATTTTAATGGGAAATTGCAAATGTAGATATTAGTTGTCTTACGTGATATAACTGGCCTCGACATGGACAAAATTTAATAAAATTTTTAATATTTTTTATTTTTTATTAAATTTTTAATAATTTCCTTTTCTTTCCTTTTCGTTTTTTTTCTTTTGTTGAAAGGGTCAGTTACCCTCAGTTGGTGGTCGTGAAGCCTTCACTAGCCACGAGCGAGGGATCACGACCCTTGCTAAGGCCAATGAGTGTGTTGCAAGCCCTATAGCCTGAGCCCTTGCCAAATCTAGTGAGGACCGTGGTCATCACCCTTAGTTGGCTTGGGCTTCTTCTCAAGCTTGGCTTCTTCGATCACCCTAAAGGTCAAGATCTAGAGATTGGTAAGGGAAAATTGTCCAAAAAGTTTTAAATTTATTGTACTTTTATCAATTTAAACATAAACCTTTCAATTTTGCTAATAAAGTCATAAACATCTTTGATATTTTGCCAATTAAGTCCATCCAACCAATTTTGACTGGAAATTACTGATATGGACAACTAGTGCTGACATGGCAATTTTTGATAATATTTTAATAATAATTTATATTTTTTAATGATTTTTTTACTTTTGTTTTTATTTTTATTTTATGTTTTTGAGTTAGGGTCAGTGACAGTCGAGGGCAGACTGACCCTCGTCGACCTTCTCCAAAATCTTAAACAAAAAATAAGAATAATAAAAAGAAAAAAAGGAAAAAAAAGCATGAAAATTCAAAAAATTATTAAATTATCATTAAATATTTTTTTGGAAAATCATTAAATATTATTTAAAAAGTGATATGTTAGCCAAAATTGGCAGGATAGACTTAATTGGCAAAAAATAAAAAGGTTTAGAACTTAGTTGGTAAAATTGAAATGTTTCAAATTAAATTGGCAAAAGTGTAGTAGGTCTTGGACTTTTTGGACAATTTTTGTAGATTGGTGAGCCCAAAGCTAATCCAACATGCTATTGTTTTCCTTGCAGCGCCTAGAGTGTTGTTATCTAAGTGTTGCAAGAAAAGCTTGAGCATGGTGATTGGTGTCAAGCTGTCCTCAAGGTTGTCATCAAGTTCTCCTTCACTTCATCAATAACCAGCCCATTGAAGGTTTGGAGTTGAGTTGCCGGGTTGCCGGTTAAACCTATCAAAATAGGTCTTAAATCCATCTTATTTAAAACATAAAAGGGTTATATATGGGTCATTCACATCTTGAAAATACCACTTAAATGGGTTTAAAAATGGAAAGTTTGAAACAAATGGGTCTTAAATAGGTTGGACTTAGAACTCATTTTCAATCGAAGGCTCACACTTTTCTCTTTTCCTATTTAGCCTTATAAAAATATTTTTTTTTTATGAAAGTCAAAATTATAATTATTTTTTATATTTCTTTTTTTTTCTTTTCTTCTTCCACCTTCCTCAACTAGTGGTCGGCACGATGACGATTGGCGATCGACCAAGTGAGGCTTGAGCTCATTGGTCTCAGGTGAGCTCGAGGTCACTGACAACTAGCAAGACTCAAACTCGCCGATCTAGCGAGGGGGGCCTTGCTAGCATTTGGCAAGACTCAAGCTCGCTTGATTTGACGAGGCTCGAGCATCCCCGATTTGGCAAAACTCGAGCCTATCGATGTCTGGCGAGCCCCGAGCTTGTCTGTAGTTGGTTGCCGGTCATCGTCGTGGCTAATAACTGACTGAAAAAGAAGCAAAAAGAAAAAAAGAAAAAAGAAAAAAGAAAAAGAGAAGTGGAAAAAAAAGAAATAATTAAATTAAAATTTTGATTTTTTAAAATAAGAAAATAATTATAAAATTGATTTTTTTAAATAAAAAGAAAAAATAAAAAATATTGAGTCACAGAGGAAAATTTAATCATATTCTTCATACCAAACAATGGGAAATATTTTATAATTTATTTTTAGATTTCAGGCAAAAAAAAATTATTTAATTTTCCTGAAAAATACTTTTTGAAAAATATTTTTCAAGAAACAAACGAATGCTTATTTTTAAAAAAATTATAAAAATTTTCCATTAGATTTTTATTGCATGAAAGTGTTTTAGCAATACCATTTTAAAAAATCATAAAAAATAAGATTTCTTAAGTTTAGTTAAATAAGTCGGGTATTGATTGGGAACGGGTTAAGTCGAATATGGGTCAAGAATTTTGCACAACAACAAATGGGTCATAAATGGGTTAAACAGGTCGATTTGGATCGGATTATTTATGACCCAACCTAAACTTGACACGACTCACTCATTTGATAAATCTATGGCCATCAAAGGTTTCAACCAAAAAAGAAATAAGAAAGAAATAAAAGAAAAGAAAATGAAAAAAAATGAACAAATTAATAAAAAATATTACAAAGTTAAAAATAAAAATAAAAAAGTATTTAAATTTGTCTACATGAGTGCTGGCTAAGCCATGTAGAACAGCCGCCACTAGACTACATGTCTGTGATTTTTTTTGTCAAAATTGACCGAATGGACTTAATTGGCAAAATTTAAAAAGGTTTATGACTTAATTGACAAAATTAAAATATTTAAGGTGAAATTTCTAAAAGTGCAAATCAGTTTGGGACTTTTTGAACAAATTTTCCCCCATCACATGCTAAAATTTATCTTTGTCAAAATTTTTCTGTAAGAAATAAAACTTCAAATTTGTGTCTCCTTTTATAAAATCTGTTTTTTTTTTTTGTCAGACCTTATGATATTCAAATGCCCTTTTCATCCAATGAAGTTTTTCATTCTTAAATAGAAGGGTAAAAAGAAGTCTTTTAGCCGTCAGTTTTTAATTATGGCAATGTTTTCGCGGAAAATGAATAATTTGAAGATTATTTTCCCAAAAATAATAGTTTGTATTACTTATAAAAATGAATAAATGAAAATATTTTCATCATCTATGAAAATGTGTAGATATGAATTGTTGTCGATATAAAAAAATTTCTTTATTGAATTTTTGAATATTTTTCAAATTATTCATTTTCTAAACAAATGAAGGTTAAAAGAATCTTAACCCCATACATTGCGCAGGGAACAATATAATAAAACATTTGGGTAAATTGAAAAGTTACTAGAGGCATGTTTGTTTTATGAAAGACACTTTCATGAATTGGTTTTCCAAACTTTCACATGTTTGGCTTACTGGAAATGGATAATCAAAGAAAAAGGTTTTACGGTAAAAAAAAAAAAAAATTATACTTAAAAAATGAGGTAAATGATTTTTCCAATTTAAAAGGAAGAAATCGTTGTAACTCCTTTTCACGCGCATGTTCGCATAGAGTTTCAACCTATGTTCTCTCTAGCCCGGTCTTCACCGCTCTTTCGTACGTACTATTTAAACACTTTCTCTGGTATCATTCTTTGATTGCTTTATTTATTCATGTTTTATGGGATGGAGAATTTTGACGGGAATTTTTATGAGCACTGAGAAATTAAATTTGTTAATTATTTGCATTTTTTTTTTTTGGATCCTTTTTGAGCTTTCTTTATTTTGATATTAAAAACATAAACTTTATATTTCATGTCGTATTATTAATATCTTAGACAAGCAATTTGATATCATCTTAGTATCTTCTATTTGGAATAAAATAAAAAAATGATGGTGGAGAGGATAATTTTTTTAATATAAGATCTAAATATCTTCGAGTAAATTACTGAACAACTAAAAACCAACCATTCTACTTAAAATTGATTTTGACAAAGAAGTTTTTCGCAAAATAAACATCCTAGGAACTGCAAGTCCAGAGAAATGGAGATACTTGATAGGCAAAATGATAACCATGTATTTATTGAGCAAAGAGACCCTTTTTACCAGATTCTCTCATTAAAATATGAAAAACCATTTTATCCCCTCTTGGAATTGCATAGTTTAGAATAAATAGTAATCACTCATATTTTTTTTTCAATATATAGTAAAAGAGGAACATGTGATAATTAATCACCTTGAACCCTTCGACAACCAATTTATGACACTCATACGTGTTTAGGTCCTTTAGTATTACAAACCTTGAAAACAACATGACAAAGTACTTAATTTCACACAAATTATCAAAAGAAAAACATGTTGAGTTTGCTGCTGCTTCTTCATCCAGCATCAATGATCTTTTGCTTGTGGATTGAAACTTGAGTTCTCAGAAGGAGAAGTTCATGATGTCCATGCTGAGGCTCTCCATCATCATGGTCTCCATGAACCCGCAGTTGCTCACGGGCGCTTTGTTGAAGCTTCCGAGCTTGGGCTTGAACGGGCAAGAGGAGATGGGGAGGATCGGGATGTTGTCGCAGTTGCAGATCTCGATCATGTACCCGTCGGGGTCATGGAAGAAGACTTGGTCCACCTTCACCCCCGCTTCCTCCACCACCGCTGTCACGTACCTCATTCCCATCTCTTGTAGTCTCCTCTTCACTAGCCCTACGTCCGTGCACTGTGTAAAGAAGGCCAAACGATGCTTATTAGATCAACGAATGCAACGAAAGACCACAAATTCTCGTCTTGTTTTAAGATTTCTTTTGAAACAAATCCTTTTAACAATTGAACAACTAGGACTAGTAACTCAAATTCAATCGTGCCTTACAGTTCTCCCTGTTAATGGAGACGTATGCTGCATCAAACTTACTTGGAAAGACATATGGTTATCCTTGGGGTTGATTGGACGCGGCTCGTCAATGGCGTCGTTTTCCTCAATTGATGGGTTCTCAATCAAGTGTATCCCTATTCCATAGTTGTATAACCTGCATATCGAACGCAGAAAGAGCGAGGATCATGCTCATGCAGGCATGGCACAATGCAAAAGTGAAATCATGTCTTTCATATCAATAACGAGAGAGAGAGAGAGAGAGAGAGAGAGAGAGAGAGAGAGAGAGAGAGAGAGAGAGAGAGAGAGAGAGAGAGAGAGAGAGAGACGGACCAAGCTCCATTGAAGTCGAAAGAAGAAGGGCGTTTGATGAGGACGAAGCCGAGAACGTCCTCGTAGAACCTCACCGACTCGCGCACAGACCGGCACATCAATGAGACGTGGTTCAGCGAGAGGAGAGGCAGTGCTTCGCAGCCGCCCATCACTTCCTCAATCTCCATCTTTGCACCCGTCATCATCTTCTCTCTAAGAGCTTGGTCGTCCCTCTTCAGCTTCTGATCCTCCTTAAAAATTTTCTCTGCGTTGTTCTTCTTGTGGTCTCCCTCGAGCTTACGTGATGAATGGAATGAACGGCGATTAGTTCCTTTTTAAAGAGAGGCCGTCGCATTGCTTTAGCTTGAAAACTTGGCAAAATTTAAAAATATGGGCGAGAGGAACTTTCCTTGCAGATTCTCTCTTGGGAAAAGGTGGATGCCCTTCGTATCACATTATCTGATTTTAGTCTGGTTATCTTTTGTTTCGTACACACCTTAGTGTAAACGTTTAATCCACGCTGACCCTACTGAATGTAAGTTGTCTGTATTTCAAAGCTTATTTAACACGATGAAATTATATCCCCCATTTATTTATATTAATGAAGTGTTCAATGCTATCTTTAAGCACCCGATTGATCTTAACTAGATGTAGCAACCCTCTTTTCATTCTCACACATGTCGAGTCATTACTGGAGCCATAAATGCGTGTTCGATATTGCGGTTGCTTTGAGAGAATGCACAAGTGTGGCGATTTGGACTCATTTAAGCCCTGAGCATAGGGGAAGATATGCTTAGGACTTGAGCTATCCCTTAGAAGATAAAGTACATTAGAGTTTAGTAGGGACATAAAAGATTACATCCTTGGTGTAGATACACACAAGGTTTTTGCCAGTGGTAAAAGCAATAGATTAGAAAAACGCGTGGAGGATGTGGGATCGATCGAGTCCCCTGAAAGTTGTTGCAACTGACGGTGCAAGGTTCCAAAACCAGAGAAACTTCCACGATGCTTCCTCTGATCAGAAGAATGAAGCCCCCTCCATCATCGATCTCCCGATGTTTTTGTCGCCCAAAAAGCTCAAGAAGAATCCAAGAAGCTGAACAGCGACGAAGTTGCCCCGTCGCTCCGACCAAACACACACGGCGGGAATCCCATTTTGCGTGCACACCTGATCTTGCACCGCTCTAATCTCAATACAAATCTTAATGGTGAGCAAACAAATACTCGAGAATGGACTCGATTTGTCTGATGTGGTCATTTCCATCTCTCAGTTCATTAATGCTTGACGTGGCATTGTTGACGGAGTAGTTGCTGACATGACAATCGAAGCTGATGTGGCGCCTGATATCTATGACGGGAGAGTAGAGAGAGTTGGATAAAAAATCCTCCTTAGGGCCTTGATTTGATTAGGTTACGTGTCACACAATTTGATGAATTCGAAAAATCATGACAAAAAGCATAAATTTTTAACCGCACCGACAAAGAAAATTAAGAATTTACTTAATAGTAACAGTGAAAACATAACTATACAAATTTAGCTTTTAGAGATATGGATGTTGACTTTATGGATGCTATACAATAATTATAATTGAATCGAACATCTAGCTGGCTTTTGAATGAAATTTTGAGTAAAAAAACGATTCACATCAGTAAATTGTGGACAGAACATAGTTAATTTTTTGTGGCCAAGAGAGTTGGCTATAAGGGTTCATCACATGCTTGATCTAGATGCGACCTACCATGTGTCCTATTTGCAACGCACTATATACAATTTTAGGGGCCATGCTCGCCTCCTATGGAGCCTCACTCGATAAACACGGACAGAACAATTTGTATATATTGATACAAACAAATCGGGACGAAAGGTTTTGATACCCTCTAATATAAACAGATGTTTATATCACATACAAAAAGTGTTTAGTCTTGTTTATGGGCCAATCAGAAAAGTGAGCTAGTCGACCTGGTAGCAACATAGGAAGCTCTCCTTATGGCCTGTCCCATAAGCCCTTGGGCCTCATATTAAAGTTGCTATGAGTTATCCTAAGACCCCTTAGGCTGCGTTTGGCAGTCGGGATAAAATTCGGGATATGATATAATTTATCCTATCCTATGTTTGGTGCTCACTTGGGATAGGATAAAGTTGGATATAAGGGGGATATAGACAGGATAAAATTATCCCATGGGGGAGGTGGGATAAAGGTGGATAGGATTTATAATGTCCATAATAGGAAAGTTATTTTTCTTGAATAAAAAACTTATTAAATTAACAAAATTGAAATTATATTTCAATATAAATAATATTTGAATTCTAATTTAAGAAAATAAAAATAAAAAATTATTTTTAATTAATCTTATTTTAATTTCTATATTCAATTTTAATTCTATTTTATAATAAACATTCAATCTATAAATTAAATATTTATATTTATTATATATTTTATGTATTTTTTATTTAAATATGTTAGTACAGTTTACTATTTGATAATTTTTTTTATTAAAAAATGATGAAAGGGAAAAAAGAAATAATAATGAAAATAATATAAAAAAGAGGAAAAATATAATAAATAATAAATAATAAATAAATTAAGGAATGGTGTTACGAGATATTTTCACCATCTTCATTTATGAAGATTTAGGTTCATTTATAATGATATGTCATTTATATATAAAATATATATATATACATATATATATGTATATATACATATACATGATATGAACATATCCGACTTTAATACTGCGATTCACCAAACACTGGACGGGATATAAAAAAATCCTAGGATTTTATATCCTATCCTATCCAATCTTATCCCGATTATAAATCCGGACGACCAAACGTAGCCTTATACTTTTCAATTTTCATGTACATAAAGTTACAAACGTACTGATCTTTAGTACGACTTCAATTGAAACTATGAATAAAAAATGCGCAATCTCTCTCCTTCAGTTAGATTATTTATATCTAAAATAAAAACTATCGGACTGTGCCCAGATAAAAATGTACATAAATCCTCAACTTCTCAAATAGCGATCTTCATTTTCCAAATGTATTTTGCTTTACATTGTTGCAACTCGCAAGCTTTTGAGCTAGAACACTCCCTTGGTCCTTTCTCGATTGTACGGATGATCTTTTATGTACTTTAAAACATAATAATACTTCACGGTGTTGGAGACTAGCACCATCATCTATAGAGGGAATGAATAGGTGATTATACACGATTAAAGCGAAATTTTAAGCAACCGAATTAAATATCACAAAAGAACAAGGTATGAAGAAAAACTTCGTAGTGATCAAATCTTCTTGTGAGCAATAAACTATCAAACAAAATAAAAGAGAGGTTAAGTGATAGAAAAGATTGCACACAATAGTTATAATTGTTCGACTTGTAAAAACCCTATGTCCACTCTCTTATATTAATAGCTTATTAGTTGGATTTTACTAGAGAATCAATTAGATGTTACAGTCATGGTGTGCCGCTTATATGCAATAGCTTCTGTCCAAAGTTGGTAATGCTTATACCCAAGCCGATAGGACTCACTATCTTACACAAAGCACACACTATGACACTATTCACACCTCTCAAATAATTGCAATTTCAGCTTATAAAGACAAGTATGAAATATCAAAACTCTCTTTGAACTTTGGATCTCCTTTTATACTCCTCGGTTTCCAAACTGACCGTTGGATAATACTTTGATGACCATTCATCCAATTAACCCGTTTGACCTAAATGATATAAGAAGATCTGACTGTTGTTTGAATTACTAGATTAAAGTTTCTCTTGATTCTGCTACCGATATAACAGAGGTTGGGTTTCCATATGTAGGGTTCCTCGTCATGAAAGAACATCTCATCTCCATGAGATTGTCACATGGATCACAATCAATATTTTTTTAGAAAGAAATCTGAAACAAATCACCAACTGTTGGGCTTCATATAATCTAATTCTAAATATCTTAATCATCTGAAAATACTTCGCGTAACGTCTGAAGAGGAATGTCATCCTGACAATACTCATGCAAGCTTTACTGTTGTCCTCATATACCTTAATTTGACATAATTCAACAATGTCTTGAACATAGATAATTAGAATGTCTTGATAAGTTTTTGGATTTGATGATATTTAGAACTTCTTGATAAGACGAACGAGTCTCTTAGTATGATTTTCTGAGTCTGTTAACATTTAGAATAAAGAGAATATCACCCGAAAATCTTATTGTCAGAATCATTAAACATCTTTAGAGGGCCTTATCAATCTTCAAAACATATTGGCAAGTTTTCTCAACATACAGTGTCTCCCATTATGTTATTTTCGTCTTCCCTTATCTTGATGACAAATATAAAAGAGAAAAACATAACGTTACGTGATGGTTCAGTTTCTTCTTTGCTCTCTCTCTCTCTCTCTTTTGCCTCCTTTTGCATTGAACCAATTATTGCATGGGAAAAAAATAAGAATGTTTATTCCATCGGCGTCAACTAATATGGTCGCTATCGTTAACCTTAGAACAGCTGGATATGTGGGAACGCAAATTTTTAATAGCCGGTAAATACAAAATGGACAATTCCTCGATACGTGCCGTTTAAAAATTCCTATCATCACATGCTGGATTGGATTCTTCGCCAACATTCAGCCATAAAAGGACGAAGAGTAAAGATATTATTAGTCAAATAATCACACACACACACACACATAAATTAATAGTAGTCAAAAGGGGGTGAATTCAACCACATATTTGGCATTTGGTGCTGCCTTTCTCGTATTTAATTTAACTACTTTATAATACGATAAAATTCTGGCACAAAGAAGAGTTCTTTCCATGTGGAGAACAACATTCGAGTGCGCTCATCGGAAACATCCTTAATTGTTCTCAGTTTCCTTTTCGCCGGCACGCGACGATCAAACATCCCCAGGGGCTTGCTCTAGTGAAAAAATAAGGGCTACTCTGTGGTCGGGAATGACTGAAGAAGGAGGGTTCGACGACAGCGGTGGCGATTCGGTTCTGTTTTGTAATCGACGGTGGTGGTCGATGATGTAAATAGTGTCCATACGTAATTCGATTATGATGATGATGATGATGATGAAATTGGCCTTTCATTGGTGAGAAGTGTAGAAAAATGTTCTCCAATTTCAAGACCCGAAATCATTTCACTCATTTTGCGAGTGTGGCTTTTTCATGGAAAGTGATTTTCGTAGACCAACTAATTTTCCAACATCAAACGCCAAAGAAAAGAGAAATAAATATTTTTCAATGAAACAAACTTCTGATCAAAATTAGGTCAATGCTAGGGTGAAAGGAAATATGCTTGTATTCAAGTCCAAACCGGCTACGTAGCATAAACATGATCTGAGCTTAAGTTAGTGGAATGATATAGAGTGTTTCAAAAAAAGTTATGTTAAGAATTTGGATTAATATCACAAAAATCTCAAATTATGGCCATTGTTACACAAATACTCGGAACTTATTTTTTTTGTCACTAAAAACCCTAAATTTACCCATTGTGATGCAAATTATTAAAAAAACTAAACTTTTATCAGTGTGATAAATATAGCTTGAATAAAACTAAGATAAATGGTATGCATGTCACGTATGTATAAGTTTGGGTTTTTTCGTGACATAGAAGGGGTTAGGGTATTTGTATCACATGAGACAAATTTAGAGATTTTTTGCAACAAATAAAAAATGTGGGGCATTTACGTCATAATGAGTACAATTTAGCATTTTTTTTGTGTTATTTACCCAAAGAATTTTCCTAAATGATGAACTATGTAAGAAAATATACTTCGGTTCAAAAAATTCAAAGCTAATTTGTGTATCTTGAAGAATTTCAAAAACTCCAAAACTTTAATTGACTCAACGAAAACCCTGTCGACTATTTTAGAGGACATAATTAAATTCGAAATTTCAAATTTTGCTACGCAAGGTATGCTAGTATCTCTATGTATAGGAATCTCCACGTATGTATGAGTTTGGTCATAGGAATCTCTTTGTTGGGATGGAGCTGGCCAAAGAACAAACAAATGGCATCTAGCTAAGAATTTCTCAGCATTCTCTAATCAGACATATAAATACACACACACGTTAATAATTACTTGGAAGTATCTTGCTTACCTAATCCACTATGACCTTGAGCAGGTGACCAGTGATTATCTGTACATTACCATAGGCTCTATATCAATTTTGCCCCTTTTTTCCTAGGCGCTTAAACAAAAATGCTAGATTACAATTTCACGAAATATTATCCGCCGAATTGTTGACGAAACCTACGTTCTTTTTCCCCGACCACGTGTCACTGTCGGTGGGAAGGCACATGCGTGGATTCCGAAATTCGATCTCCACAACACAACTTTTTGCTCCTCGAATTTATCTTTTTTCCGAACTGCTATTATGATTATTATTATTATTATTCATTAATTTCTTTTACGCGACAAAAGTATTTATGACCATCGAAAGAGAGGACACATGCATGGCTTTCGCTAGCCACGTGGGGTGTCCTGCAATTCTTTTCCCCACAGAGTCAAAGTGGTCCTCCCCTTCGTACTCTTGCAGCTTTTCTTCAGCTTTTCCCAAAGGGAAAACCGAAAAGAAATCAAGAAATAACTTTGACCATACAAGATTCTGTCGCATGCAGATTGCTTATTATGAGTGTCCATGATAATATTTCTATTTGTCGATTTCTCTATTTTTTTATTCTTTAAAACAGATTTAGAATAAAAATTTATTTGATAACATAATTTAATTTTTTTTTATTTTTAAAACAGATTTTAATTTTAAAAATAGATTTAGAATAGAAATCAAAAGTTAAAATTTTTAATTTTTATATTTCTGAAGCAGAAATGAGAAATCAAATTTTTTTTCATCATTCACTCTTGTTACTGCCCATTGCCTACTAGCCACCCATTGAACGCTAGACGCTTGCCACTCGTTATCGCTCGCTGGACGCTCGCCATTGGCTGCTAGCCACCGAACTCCGACCATTCGCTGTCGATCATCGGTCGTTAGATGCCCGTTGGTTGTTGGTCACTCATTGCCAAACGTTGGACGTTGAAGGCCAACTATCGATCACCGGACATACGCCGTCGATCACCCGTTGCTTGCCATCGACTGTTGGATGTTAGCAGTTCGTTGTTGCTTGCTAAACTTCAGCTGTTGGCCATTGGCTGCTGGCCGTCGGCTGTCAAACTCCAGACATCGAATGCCGAAGTTCGGACGTTGGACACTGGCCACCGACTAGTCGGACGCTGGATGCCGAACGTTGAACTCCAAATGTCGGATGCCGAATGCCGGCCGCCAACTGTTGGATGTCAAACTCCGGATGTCGGACTCCAGACTCCGGCCGCTCGCCATCGGTTGCCAGACGTCGGACTTTGGCCATTGGACGCCGATTGTCGCCGCTCCTAGAAATAGGAATTTTATTCTTTTACCAAACGAATTTTTATTCTAGAAATAAAAATTTTGAATTATTATCATATGCGTTTCTTTGCTTATAAACTCATTCATGGAATATAAATTGATGATTTCTAGTAAGAAATTGATTTATATTATAGAAATTTTGTCATGCGC
Organism: Eucalyptus grandis x Eucalyptus urophylla; assembly: GCA_028830015.1. NCBI lineage: Eukaryota > Viridiplantae > Streptophyta > Magnoliopsida > Myrtales > Myrtaceae > Eucalyptus > Eucalyptus grandis x Eucalyptus urophylla. The sequence goes on from CM054203.1 coordinate 29,791,617, forward strand.
ACCCTAACTATAGCTCCCCGGCTCGTGAGACCCCCACGAACATTTGAAATAATTTAACATGTTGAATTATCAAAAGACACGTTGAATATTTCCGATGAGAGAAGAAAGGAAAACAGGGTCATTTGTAATTTGAGGCTTCTATGGATTTTGTTTGGTGACCCGATTGATCAGAGCTCACTAGTAGATTGCATGTTGATAGCAACATAACCCACGGCTCGAGCAGATCCGATGGAACCGAAGAGGATGAGGAGGCGACGGCGGGGACGAGAAGTCGACGGTCGGACGGTCAGGTGAGGGGGTCCTCCAGGTTTCCCTTTTCATGTTCATGAATGCATTTGTTCCAATTGGTTTTTGTTTTGAAACAAGTCTAGTAATGCCATTCTGGGTCGTTTCCGGGGTTCATGACTCAAAATCAAACCGAAACGTTGGAATCCCGTTGTTTCACTTACTTATCGAATAGAATGGAACCCCTACCAAAAATAACCCATCCTTTTATCTTTTTATTATTTTATTTGGGTCGGTTCAATTCAGTTTCAATTTTACTCCGGATGATTCCTTTTGACACTCTTATATAGCCGACAGATAATTTTAGCTAAAGAAGCCTTCCAAACTTCAATGGTGGTAAGATTACTCTCGCTCCTTTCCTTGATCTGAAATCACCGTTTGTTTAAGTTCTACTTCACCTCCTTTCCGGATGGTGGACAGGGCCTGTTAGGTCAATAGATCTATTCACAGATTAGCATTAATTAATTAAATGATTAGTTACCACCCAATTGGTTCGTGGCTTTAATCACCGACCCACCATCAACGCCGGTTTAGGTTGCATGTTGTGTTCAAGCATCTATGAAATGAAAATCAAGAGGAGTTCTGCAGTGGTGTGGCCCATTTTGGTGCACAGGAGTTTTAATTACACAACACTTCGATTTGATGTGATTCCTTCCTAAATTCATCCCTGAAAAGAAAACCCCTCTCATTACTCGTCGATCGAGTCCGCCCATGATCGATTTGAACTGGCTCGGCTTTTTCCGGCGGCATCATTAGCATCCTGATACTGTTGGGTGTCGTCGGAATTAGTTTTCGCACGTCGAAGTAAGTCCGTTTTAAATGATTGTACGAAAGTCACTCGTGCACGTCGGGAGAGTGAAACGGGACGATTATCTATTGTCCCCTCTTGCACTAAAAGAATTGGGGTTAAGAAAAGTAATCGAGGGTCACATGGCAAATGTTGCAATTATTAATTTTCTTTTGGGAGTTGATATTATTTTGATTCCAAGCAACCACCACCATGTGAAATCAACGAAGGGCGAGGGCTTTTCATTAAATGAACAGTCGCATCACGCTAGCATCGAAATAAACATGCTCACGAACTAAATATATTTTTTCCTTGTTCGATAGCTCACCAACCTGTCCAATGCTTTCATAAATTGCAATGATGGGCCTCCCAATTCAAACGAAAGCACCAAACATTTTCAATTGCTCATCGAACTACCTTGGCCAAGCAAATTAAGAAGATATCTAAGCGTAGCTTAGCAAAAAAAGAGAACATTAGGAGCTCCACCAATTCTATGTTTAGTAGATATTTACAATTACTGGCACAATGCGTCACGATATCGTTAGGATTAACCGCTTAAACACAACAAAATGGAGAGTAAATACAGAAAGAAAAATAGAGACATAAGGTTTATCCTAATTCACTTTTGAACATCCAGCATTCGATTCCACTATAATTAACACTTTGCACCTCTCTATTAAGAAAAAGAGATTATAAACATTTAGTAACTATTTATCAATTTTAGATCAAACTGTGAAAGCTCTTTGGTGAGTTGGGGTGCTGACCCCGCGACCCCTAAACCCTCACTTGCTCATCGGTGAGCAGGATCTCATATATTTCTATTGATGGAGAGTATAAATTGTACTCCAACAATTGTGAATTGACATAGCTCGGATAATTGGCAACACCATAGCACGCACTATTATTAGTTGACATGGCACACACAATTATCTACTCTATTTGCTTGTGATGCGCGTGATCGATTAGTAGATCGAAGACCACGGGGAAAGTGGAAGATATTGGGCACGTATGAAATGCGGAGATGCACATAAGAGTCATGTTAGAAAAAAAGTCATATGTTGGGACATTTGGTATGGTACGAGGGAGCTAATATATTTTCGTTAGTTCATAATTCGATGGGTTTAATCTTTTTAAGTGAAAGTGGGCCGTGCAACTGGGTATGTTGATAGGTCGAGGTCTGGCTTTTGCCGCGTGTTCCCGACGGTGTAAAAAAAGGAATTTTTATAAAAATGGAAAAAGAGAAGAGAGCAGAAGTTTTGGTTCGGTTGGCAGTTTTAATTCAAAGGCTGAAAACGAAGCCAGCAAAAGTGGCAATAATCGAAACCCAAAACCAACACCGACCAGGACTTTACAACCGTCCCCTCTCTTCTCCACATTCGCAGGGCCTTAAGAAAGTCATCCAAATCTTCATCGCCAGAGCTTGCCGGGGTTCGCTTTTTCTCTCCCTCTCCATCTCTCGCGCGCATCCTCGTCGACTCCGCGTCACGTTCGCCCTGCATTTCGAAATCTTTCGCCACTTCTTTCGGGTTCAAACGTCGGAGGCAAGCGATCCCGTTGCCGGAATGGCGTCTCGCGTCAGATCCTGAGGGGGATGTTGCGTGAGGATTCGAGTTCGACAGCCTGAGAGCCACTGGTAATTTTCCTCTTTTTCTTTCGTTTGGTCCAAGTTAATGAACCAATGAGGCGTTGCTGGAGAACGGTTCCAGTTCGTGTGTATTCAAATGACATCGGCTCCGCATGTAGCTTGGAGACGTGTCGTGAAAATTTGGTCGCTTCATGCACAATGCCATGGATCTTTGCCTAGATCTCAGACATTCTTTGGGAAGTGAATACTCCCAAGGTGAAAACATGTCTTGCTTTGTTTTTCTAAAGACATTCTATAATGTAAGTCAGCAAGAGCAAAGGAGACTTTTTGTTGACAGTCTGTTATGGGGAACATCTCAGAAAACTCCAAAATGGGTTCATTTAATAAAATATTTGCTAATCTAAAGAAAAAAGAAACACCGCCCATTTCTCTCGGAGAATGGGAACTTGTGACTGCAGATGTGCGTTTGTTTGACTTTTCTAAATTAGATGACAAAAGGAAGGAGCAACGTAGGAGGAAACCGAGTTTTTTTGTGCTCAAGACGAATTGATGCGGCGTGGGGGAGTTAGCTCTGAGCCATAATTAGCTTGTTCATTACAGGTGATGATGGTAGGTGTAGGAGTTGGATGGGCTTCAGATTTCATGAGATCCCAACATCACTCGCTTTGTTGACTCCAAAACTACAATGCATAGTCGGACAGTGAAGTTGTGATGGGGTGTAGAACTCCGTGCTGTGTCGCAGGCTTTGTCAGAGTATTTGGTTGCGGTGAAGACTAATCTTGATTTCGGATGGTTCATAGACTTGGATAGTACGAAGGTAAGCAATGGTGGCAGTTGACAGCCAGGAGATAATGCCGGGGTCGAGTCCCTGTGAAGAGAAAATCTTTGTATTAGTTCGTCTCAGGCCCTTGAATCAGAAGGAAATTTCTAGGAATGATGTATCAGATTGGGAATGTATCGATGACAACACCGTTATCTACAGAAACAATCTCTCTGTTTCAGAGCGGTCCATGTACCCAGCTGCCTACGCATTTGGTAATTGAATCCCATTCATGAAGTTTTTTCCTTTCTTTCTTGAGCACATTTTCATGTTATGTTGGATTTAGCTTCCTTTTGGTCTTGAGCCCATGTCTTCAAATTCCAACAAATGTTTCTAATGGAGGACTTGCATTTAAGGAAGCAATCTGTCCAATATCTCTTAGTGTTATGTGTCCTCCATGTTGGCTGATCTGCAGACAGAGTTTTCCGGTGTGATTGCTCCACAAGGCAAGTGTACGAGGAAGGAGCCAAGAAAGTTGCTCTTTCAGTTGTCAGTGGGATAAATGGTAAACTTTAACCTCTTCTCCTTCCTTTCGACAATGGTTTGTTATGTTGATATTTGCCTGAGATTGCAACCATCTGATGCTCAATGTTGCAGCAAGTGTTTTTGCATATGGACAGACAAGTAGTGGAAAAACATACACTATGAGTGGAATTACTGAATACTCAATGGCAGATATATACAGCTATATAGAGAAGGTAACAAGTCATATACTACCTAAAGATCTCCTCCATTTTCAATCGCAACTTCTTCCTCTTAACATTTGCTTATTAATAAAGACATTCTCTTGTTTCTTAATAGCACAAGGAAAGAGAATTTCTGTTGAAGTTTTCTGCGATGGAGATCTACAATGAGTCTGTGAGAGACCTCCTCAGTGCAGATAGTAGTCCTCTGAGACTTCTAGATGATCCGGAGGTAAATTTCTTTGTACTATGCTGAGGAACTATGAGCTCGTCCAACATCACCGTGAGAGCTAGCTCTTTTGACAGAGAGGGACTATAGTTGAGAAACTTACAGAGGAAACACTGAAGGACTGGAGCCACTTTCAAGAACTTCTTTCTGTGTGTGAAGGTAAGGACTAAGGCTATTCAGTCTTGTGTTGGATGAATTTCTTGGTTGCATGCTATATCTAGCATTACAATGGAATGTTTTGACTGATCATTTGGATTTCACAGCTCAAAGACAGGTTGGAGAGACATGCCTTAACGAAGCTAGCTCAAGATCACATCAGATTCTCAGACTGGTAATGGTGAATTTGATCTGTTTTGTGGTCAATTCCTATTTAAATGTCAAAGATTTATTGCTCATTCTGCTGCCAGACAATTGAAAGTTCGGCTCGTGAGTTCTTGGGGAACGACAATTCAAGCACTCTTTCTGCTACTGTGGTATGAATATTTAGTACTTAACTTTTACTTATAAACTGTTACTGGGAGAATATAATAGTTTCTTTTGGCTGCAGAACTTCGTGGATCTAGCAGGAAGTGAGCGTGCATCTCAGTCATTATCAGCTGGTGCGAGGTTGAAAGAGGGCTGCCACATAAATCGCAGTTTGCTGACTTTGGGAACAGTTATCCGAAAACTGAGGTTGGCCTTACAGCTTGTTTTTTCGTTGTCTTCATCTTAGAGATCTTATAATTTAGTCGGACCATGCATTGACATGAACATAGAGCACCACTGCAATGCCTTTTCTGTGCCAAAGGTCCATTTCTTACACAATACTAATTTACCTGCATACACACATGTTATATGAATAACAACATCATGAACAACCAAGCCTTCTCCCACAAAATAGGACAGAATAGGACGGGATAAATGGATCCTGTTATGCCATTGCGCTCTATTTCCTATCCTGCTTTCAGTAAAATCCTGATACCGAGCTCTGTTCACACTTTCAATCCTCCATCAGGGTTTGTCATTGCTGCCTGTGGCAGGTTTAGTGCATGAGCTCCCACATGTTTAGTTCCATTTATTCTTGTCTGCCTACCTGTTGTGACTATCAAGTACTCAGAGCTGAGAATGGGTTTATCTTTGCTCTTCTCTAGTAATGTCAAGTACCTCTTGTACCAAATGCTTGGATTAATTCATTAGACATGATATCGGCCAAAAGAATTTTTCTATCTGGTCTTTTTTTTTTTTTTTGGGGGGGGGGGGGGGTGGTTTTGGTTTCTCAGGCATAAATTCCACTGCACAGTTGAAAATTGTTGCTTTGAGAGTAGGGGATTAGTTTTCCAGGCTCTTGACTAGGTTCTTAGCCTTCAGCTCCATATAGGTTACCATGCAGATTTTAGCATCAAGAAGATTAACTGTTTCAAAGCATAAGAAGTCAAGAGAAGAGTAGTTGTTTAGGTTTGTTTGGAGCAAGTTTGGACTTTTCACATTTTGCTTTTCTTGTAGTGTTTGAAATTTGACTTTTATTGCACATTGAACATCTTAAAATTTTAAAACATATGAATATTGACATGTGTGGTTATATACTCTTTTTAATATATATCTTTTTTTTAACTTTAAGTATCTTTTATTTTCTTTATCAATGTTTTGGAGGAAAAGTTTAAAAAAAGAAGAAAAAAAAGCCTTATAGAAATTCAAAGCAAACCATCCGTGATGATGTTTTACCAATTTTTCATCTTTGATTGTATGGACAGAACAGTTACTAATATTATGATCCTATAAGAAACAAGGAGTTGGTGGAAGTATTGCAGTCTTAAGCCCTCTTTTCTTTCAATTTATCATTGATTTATTTTTAAACTTTTGATTATTGATCAAGAACTATTTGAATGGCTCCAGCAAGGGAAGAAATGGACATATTCCTTTCCGAGATTCCAAACTGACTCGTATTCTGCAATCCTCACTGGGAGGAAATGCTAGAACTTCCATCATCTGTACAATGAGTCCAGCCCGAAGTCATGTTGAACAGTCACGAAATACGCTATTGTTCGCAAGTTGTGCTAAAGAGGTCGCCACAAATGCACAGGTCAATGTTGTTGTGTCTGATAAAGCTTTGGTAAAGCATTTACAGAGAGAATTGGCTAGATTGGAGAGTGAGCTGAGAAATCCAGGACTAGCTTCTGTTTCATCTGATACTGCTGTGTTGCTTCGAGAAAAGGATCTCCAAATTGAGAAGGTGATAATTCTACATTAAGGCTTTTAGTATTATAATTCGATGTTTCTTATATTTTTTGAGGTTTTTCTCACTATATATGGTAAAGGGAGGTACTTGGGTGTAATTATCATACATAAACTAGGTGTATCTTCCAACTTCTTCCTTAGTACGCTGCTGTGTCAGAAAGTCTTTTATTTCTTTTATACCGATGGTGAATTCCACCAGTTCCATTGGGTTGAATATTCTTCAATGCACAATACATGCAATTTCCATCTCAATCGACATCTCTTGACCAAGCTCATCCACTTGAAAGTTCATGTAAAAGTTGGGAATTTAACTTGGGAACCTAAGACTTAACTGAGAATTTTAAGAGCAATATCTTCACCTGGCCTTTTTGACCTTCCCCTGCAGAATGCATATTTTCCACAATTGCAAATTTTCTTCATCTCTCTCACCGTAGCATGTCCCTTTGGACCACTTCCAACATTCTGCACCTTTGAGCAATAACCCACAGCTTCACCATTATGCTGTTAGCATTTATAGCTCATCAGCTTTTCTTTTATGTCATTTATTTATTTTTCGACAAAAAAGATAACTAGAGCTTACTTGAGCGAACCTTCTGATTTACCTGGATGTCCAGCGAACCTTCTAAGTTTTGCCATGATCCTGTCAATAGGCATCTACTTCAGAGCTAAAAGCATACAAACCTTCACTATTTGTTGTAATTTGGCATAGAAAATTGGATGGCCTGTAGGTTTATGTGCATTTTCCTCTGCTGGGATGGGTAATAACATCAGCTGGTAGCAAAATCTGTTCTAATTCTATGCAGCTTATTTACCGGCCTTCTTAATAATTTTTTGTTGTGGCACTTTTAAGATTATGTTTGTAAAATTTCCATGTTGTCACCCCCTTTAAAGTTTGATGAACAGTGAAGCATTTTTTTTGTCCATTTATAAATCAGGAAACCACTTAATTATTTAAAACCTTATTTTATGTGGTTGTATCCTCTCACAGCTCAAGAAAGAGATTGCAGAATTGTCTCTGCAGCGAGACCTTGCTCAGTCTGAGGTTCAGGATTTGCACCGATTGGTTGTGGATCACAAATCTTCAATTGCACAGGTAATTCTACTTTGTTAGATTCCTTGATGGATTTGCCGTCCTCAACTTATAACACCAATTATTCCTCAATGAATCGTCTGTTGATTTAATATTTCAGGTGGATGCATGCAGTGATTACCCTAAACTTCGTGTGCGAGGTTCATGGGAACTCAAGCGCCCGATTTTAGATACTCAAAACCGAGCAGATAATGAGTATTTGGATGTTGGTATCTTAACAATTGATTCATGTCAATATTCAGATCAACACAGTAGGAGTGACTTAGATGGGCATATGATCCACATTCCCGACTTTGAAGAGAACTCTTTACTCTCGGACCCCTCTTCACAGCTCTCAATTCGGATATCTCACTCCAGGCGAAATAGCATATGTCCAGAGGACATTGGAGAGTACACTGATGAAAATTCTGAGGACTTTTGCAGAGAAGTACGCTGCATTGAGATGGAAAAGCCAAACTTGAACTGCCATGGAAATGGTGGTATGTCATCAGTGGAGGAGACGGCAGGCATCTCAGACTATATTGTGGTTGAGGAAGGTGATGTAGAAAAAGAGAAATTGGGATCAGCAACTTTGGAGGAAGCTAGACAGTTAGACAGTGTCCATCAAGAATATGTAGAACCTTCTCTTGAAAAAGCATATTCGATGATGCAGGAGAAAGAGTTACCTACATCCAGAAGTTTCAAGCTAGTCAGGAGTAGAAGTTGTGAGTCAGGCCTTACAAATATTTCATTTTCAATTGAGGAGATGGAGATAAACCATAGCACACCTCCCCCTCGATATGAAAAGGAATGTCCTGGAAGACCTGAGGGATGTCAGAGAAAGTTTCCTTCACTGAAGTGTGTGTCCAAAGAAAATTTGTCTGGTGGTGGTTCTCATAATTCACTGGAGGATTCTTTGGATTATGAGCTTCAAGCAGATAAAAGTCAGGCAGTTGAGAAATATGACAGCAGTATGGATTCCGCTTCTGAATTAGAGGAGTCCATTGCTCAGCAGGAGGATCAACCTAGTCAGCATGGGGTGAGCTTTGTTTCCTGCCTTTTTCTTTGTTCCTTTCATCACAGACATTGAGCTATATGATGAATGATGGATTAATTATTTTGGAGGACCTTACAAATTTTTATTTTCTTTATTGGAATTTTAAATATAACACAGGAGTTAGTATGCTTTTTCCATATCAAAGAATGCTATATCTCTGCTATCTGATTCAAATATTTGGGCGTGATACCCATGACTCAAGTGGAGGCGAGTTATTAGGGGTTGGCCTGCGTGGGTCAGACTAGGCTTCTTTTACATTGTTTTGAAAACTTACTACGGACAGGGTACAGAAACCATGGTTATCAGGTGTTTAAATTTTGTGAAGGATTATAATTTAGAAAATCTTGATTCATCTAAAGATTGTTTTTCTGTGTACAAATATATGATGACCAATGTAGTGATATTGCCCAGCTATGGTTTCAGCTATAAGAGTCTTGCCATATGTAAATGTGGACATGCAAGTAAGTTTGGATTACCACTCGAATATAAAGTGCTTTGAAATTTGGAGAACGAACTGAGTGTTTGGTTACTACCTTTAGATATGGATGTTCTGTCAACATACGCCCATTTTGCTCAGTGGGGACTCTTTTGATTGACAGGTACATGATATAAAACCAAATGTGATTGCATCTACTAAACACGTTAAGGATGTTGGCTTGGATCCAATTGAAGATGATACAGAAGGTTCTTTGGAATGGCTTTCACACTTCAAAAACTTGCAGAAGGAGATCGTCAAACTATGGAAGGAATGCAATGTCTCATTAGTTCACAGGAGCTACTTTTTCCTTCTGTTTAAAGGTGATCCGACGGATTCCATCTACTTGGAGGTAGAGCTCAGGAGGTTGTCATTTCTTAGGGATAAATCTGCTCGTTGTAATCAAGCTCTGGAAGATAGTCAGGCCTTGACTGCTGTTTCAAGGTACCGAATTTAAATTATAAGAAACACTCGCTGCTTTTGTTAAATTCTCAGTAGGGACATATTCAGTCTGGGATTTTATCATGCTAAACAGCATACAAGATCTTCGTCGTGAGAGGCAGATGCTCACCAAGCAGTTGCAAAAGAAGCTCACCAGGAAAGATAGAGAGATGCTCTTCCAAACTTGGGGGATCGGTTTGAATACCAAGCATAGAAGTTTGCAGTTAGCCCACCGGTTGTGGTCCGACACAGAAGACATGGACCATGTGGCTGAGAGTGCCAAAATTGTTGCAAAGCTTGTTGGTTTTGTTCAGCCAGAGGAAGCTTCCAAGGAGATGTTTGGCCTCAACTTTACACCTTGGCGATCAAAAACAAAACTTCGTAAGTGGAAAAGCACTATGATGTCTTTCTTGTGAAGCTTTGTTTTGGATGCTATTACTTTTGCGGAATGGTGACGAAATCGCTTCTCCAACTATCTGAGGTGGTTTGAATTCCTTTTAACTGGTAATATGTATGTAATGAGATGCAGGTCATTGTACAAAAGCTTTGTAATATTCTCTTGAACAAATGAGGGCTTGCAGGTCCTCTCACCGGTCCTGGCTCTCTAACGTATGTATGGGCGCATGAATGATGTTAATTGGACTAATATAATACTGTTTCTATTTCTTCCATCCTCTTACATGTTTTTTATTTAAAAGCTTGTAGCTGATTAAATTAGTAATTTCACTAATGACTCGTGGCATGCCCTCGTTGATTGTGACTCCTCGATTTCATTAAGCCATTTTTTTGCCCTCGTGGTTTTCCTGACCTCATTGGATTGAGAATATGCAGACTTAAATGCCTAAAACTGAAGACAGAGTATCTTGTAATGGTTGAATGGCATCAGCTCAGTAATTACATAAGCTAGTAGTTACGAGAAATTATTTTTTTGCACACTGAGAGAGAGAGAGAGAGAGAGAGAGAGAGAGAGAGAGAGGTTGACGAGGTGGGAGGATGGGACATACACATGTTCAACTCGAAATATCATTGTACTGGCTTATATTGAAGGAAGAGCCTCCTCGTCAGCGTCAGGGACCGTAGGAAACAAGAAACCACTTAAGTAAGCTTCACACATACAAAGCTTTCCCAATAGTACTCCTCTCAATGAGAAGGAAAGGAACTATGTAGATTTGTTCATATATGCTCCTTTTCTTAAAATATGATATAGTATGTAAATGACAGGCCTTAACTGGTATCTATACCTCAGCAATTTGTATGTAAGCTATGTGAAAGGCTCACTAGACATGCGTCGGCTATGAGTAGTAAGGTTGATTCGAATGGTTGCTTTTGGATTCAACATTGGGTTATACAAAGATCAAATGATGTTGCCCACATGATTTGGAATTGTGACAGGAAAAAGTGTAAATGAAAACTGTTTTAAAAAGGCTATGTGACTAATTACGGTGTGAAGACTATATGAAAATTTGCATTCTTCTATAGAACTCGCTAGGGACTTATATATAGGCTTACATGCATTGACTTGATATGGTGGAATGAGTTAATGAAATACTTATTTAATGAGGATCTCAGTTGTTTGTTTTAACCACCAGTAAATTATTGTTGAAATTATCAATTTTATAAAAAAAATCCATCGTCATGAGTATAAATCACATTTGAGATTTAATATTATTATTCCATACCTATTGTCGTTGTCCGTAGGTTCATCCATCTTGGTCTCTTCTATCTTGTACAACGTATTTCCTTCTCCCTTATCATGGACGTCAACAAAACCCTGAGCACCCTTTTTGACTACTACACGGATATTCTCCAGTCCCTTGCACTCCTTGATCCCTTCAACTTTTTTCATCACATCGAGGTGCCTAAACTCGAGTTCTTTGAGATGGAGCATTGCTCCTTCAATAATCACGTTCTCAAGCCGAGGCAGCTTCCAGATCTTCAAGATCATGAGGCTTGGAAACCCATCTTTGGCGAACCTCAGGCAAGTGCCTAGGAAGGAATTGGCCAACAGCCTGAAGGTTCTCAGCTGTTTCAGGAGACCACCCAACTGGGGCATCATGACTATATCCAACTTCAAACCCGACGGAGTCAGTACCCTGAGCGAGATTGGCAAGAGCTGTGTCCAGATGGGTTTGTTGAGTTGGTCCAGCAAGTAGAGCTCCAACAGCTCGTGATGTTTTTCAGCCAACGACAGTTCCGGTATGGGGCCTATCTGCGATGTCATGGGCTTGGCTCCTTTCTTGTCTTCTTTCGCGGGCTCGGATACTTTTGTGCCTTCCTTTGTGGGCTTGGCCTCTTCCGAGGGCTGGGCTTCTTGTGCGGGTTGGGCTTGTTCGGCGGGCTTGGGCCCTTGGCTCACCCCAAAGGTCAAGGACTGGAGATTGGTGAGCCCCAAGCTAATCCAATGCGCTACTGTTTTCCCTGCAGCGCCTGAGGCGTCCTTATCCGAGTGTTGCAAGAAAAGCTCAAGCTGTACATGAGGCCTGAGATCTCCTTATCTTCGCCAATAACCAGCCCGCTCAAGGTTTGGAGTTAAGGCATTGACATTGTTGCTACAAGCCTTGAGGATGTTCTTCAAGTCGACATAGAGCCAGTTGAGATGCAGGTGCCTCAAGTTCCTCGCCTTCCACAAGGAACTCGGCAGGGAAGTGACGTTGGTGTGCTTTATGTCGAGAGTCTCGAGATGGTGCAGATCTGCAACGGCACTCGGGATCGAGTCCAACACCGTGGATCTCAATCCTATGTACCTTAGGAGCACCAGCATGTGGAGCACCCCTTGCAAGGATGGCTTATACACACCGTCCAAGTCAAGCACCCTTAGCAAGCTATAGTTAGTCTCGGATGTCATTTTCCTTGAAACGTACTGATGTCTTTGGTAAGCACACCTCTCCTCAGGTAGAACGACAGAAACAAGCGAACGTGTCTGAGGTTCAAATCGGGGTAGTTGCCGCCGTGGCCGTCTCTGACTATGTTCGTGTGCTCCGCAAGCCACCGAATCTTGCTTCTTTCTCGCAGTTGGGGCCAGCAGCTGTTGTTGCTGGCTAGTTCGGTCGTGGTTGTTCTTGTCTTTCAACTTGCTAGTGCCATGTATGTGTAGGAACCTCATGCTCATTGCAATTGGGCGGATCATGTCATAAAGGGAGGCGATCATTTGGCAAGCTTTGGGGGATCCATCCGCCCTCCAGCTCACTACATCGATCACGTTCCTATTCGCGAGCTCCAGAATAAACGTCTCTCCCACGTCCTCAGGCTGCCTTTTCATTTCGCTTTCTCCGTCGTAACAATGCAAATCCAATAACCTCGGCCAACCACAGCCTCACTAACCTTCTTGTCGAAATGGGGATTGCTTCGGGGAACAAAGCCATGTAGATGAAGCACGGTTTTAGATGGACCGGCAATTTATGGCAACTTAATTGTAGTATATCTAACTGAAACCCTCTTCCGCCAATGCTGTGTGTTCGTGCTCTCCTGCATTTGACAGAAACCTGCCGAGTAAGGATATATGGAGCACCTGTAGAAAATTATTCATATAAATAACTAATCAATTAAGAAGAATCGGATCTATATATAACCATAAAACATCGAGATTAATGAAAACAACGGAATTAAAGCGTATATGAGCCATTGCTTCACTTGAAGAAAAATATATCATTATGAAAATCATACATCTATTGAAATACAAGATCTTTCTTTTTATGACTTATTTTAGTATAACAGTTTTCAATGAGATTAAAGTAACTGATAGATATAATTTATCATTTTATAGGCTAGAAATGGGACTTAACAAACTCTAATTAATAGCGTGTCAACTTAATACTTCTCATTACGGGTTTCAGTTAAATACAATTGCTTACACTTTTCTGCTCAATTAGGTCCGTTATCAATAGATGCTAATATCCAATTCAATAAAATTACTGTAGGGTTTATCAAATATTGGAACATTAACTCGATTATTTAAAATAGAAAATTAATTAATTAATGTAAGCCCATATTATAATACCAACCCACGACACTTGTTTAGGATATCCTTCTCTTTTGAGAGCCTCTGCCCTTCCGGTACTCCATGCAACTTCCAAGCGAGCATCCTCTGGCTTTCTTCATTGCCCAAGTTTTGTAGCGTGATCGGCTCTGCCTCGGATGTATCCGTCAACTTGGCTATCTTACTGTCCTGAGTTGTGGTAATTATGTGGCCCTCTGAGAAGATTGGGACGCTAATCGCTAACACTCGCACGAGTTGCTCGTTAGATGGCTGCACGTCATCCAACACTATGAGGAATCTGTTCTTCTTGGTCAATTTTTGTTGCACCATTATCATTATATCCTCCATATCCATGTCTTTCACGTCCCTCGCTAGCTTCTCGACGTGCTTCAGTATCTCAAACAGGATCTCCCGCTCGTCCAAGCTGCCCGAGACGTGGACCCAAGCGCGCCACTCATAACCCATGTATATTGCTCGGCTGTAGACCCATCTCGCAAGGAACGTCTTGCCGGTGACTTGCTCGCCCCAAATCGAAGTCCATTCAGTCCAACACGGTTTTTGTCTTATCCGACTCACTATTTTCGTTTTTTCAGTCTCGCGACATAAGAAGTTAGTTGGCACTTGTCCATCCCAGAAACTAGTCAGCCTCACCAGTTTTTTGCCTTGCCATGGAACACTAGCATGGGAGGAGGAACTAGCAGGTTCCTTTTTCCTGTTGCTCTCGGCCCCCTCCTTCAAGAACTTCTCATCACATAACTCCTCCATCATATTCACAAGCATGGACAATTCCCTCCACAGCTTGCACTTGGAGACGAGCGCGGCCAACGGCCTTGCTGCCATGCGCAGGGCCTCGTGAGTCTCGCGGGCCTCTCTGAGGTGGAACTTGTCGATGAATTCCTCAGCATAGTAGATGGCTCGGAGGAGCCGCCCCAACCACTCCGTGGTTTTGGACGGTCCGTATTGAGTGGAAATGAAGTCTTGGATCGTGGCCAGCTTCGCCTTGGCATCCTCCGCGCGGGCTTGCATCGGAAAGCACTCAACGCAGGCCGGGTGAGGGAGCAAGATATCTAGTTTCTGCGACACGATCTGGGCAGCGGCTCTGGCAATCATCATGCAGCTTCTCGTGTCGGAAGCAGCCATGGCTAATCAATATGTTTCTTTCGAGCAAGGTCGTGTGGATGTGGGGATGTGTGTGTGTTGGCTTGTTTGCTTGGATTGAATTAATTTGTGGGGACATATTATTCTTTCTCTATAGATATTCTTCATTTTTCTATGCTTTTCTTGGGGTGGCCTCTCCTGTCTACAATAAACTTTGTTTAATTCTTTGCTTGAGCGATTTTTGACCGGGAGTCGGGAGAGAGTATCTCCCACAGCGAGGTAAAGTTGTGTGCCTTTAATAAAACACTCTTACAAATCCACCTTAATATTCCCTACTTTGTCGAACTAGGAGTTGCAGAGACAAGTAAAAATGAATTTAATTTTTTATGATGAAATTGCATCCATTTGTCGAGTTTAACACTTTATCAGCACCCGTGATCTGAGATCAAATGAGAACATTCGTCGGCTTACTTGATCTAATATAGAATACTAAAACCAATTCAAAGAAAATCATTACTTTTCTTATGGATTTCAACAATTAAAGATTTGGTTTTCAAATTGCTGGAGATACTATATGTTTACGAGTTCTATAATTCAATTACATGATATACAATTAGGATCCATTTGCATCTTAGGGCGCGCATGGTTTCATTTCTGTTCCTTTTCTGTTCCCAGGAACAGAAACAAAAAAAAGTGTTTCTGTTCCGGGGAACAGTTTTTGAACAAAAGAACGCGTTTGGTAAGTGTAAAAAAAAACTGTTCTTGGAATAAAAAAAGAACAGAAACATGTTTGGTAACTGCAGTCAATTTATGTTCCTAGAATAAAAAAAGAACAGAAACACGTTTGGTAAACGACAAAAAAATTTCTATTTTATTTTTTTTAAATAAAGTTTAAAATTGATATTGAATTCTCATTTTTATGAAATGCTCATTAATTTTATTTTGTTCATGATTAGTGAACGACAATTGAGTTCGACTGTCTTAACGAGACATGATATTATATGGTGGATGCTGAGAGGATGATGCTGAGAGGCAAGAAGCATATTCTGTTTGTACGATAAAGACAAGATGCAAGACAAGGGACCACCCTTAAATAGAACCTCCGGAGGATGTGTCGTGCAAGGAAGTCATTGATCTCCGGAGAATGCTTTCGGAACGTTCAACTTCTCTTCGACTTCAAGAAGTTGATTTGCTTGCTTAACAAGGTTATTCTAGTTTTATGTAAATTCCTCCACCCCCTACTTAGTACTAGCTGCAGAATTTCGTAACTCATCTGCTCATAGCTCTCTTCTAGGTCCTACGATGGGTCATCATCGATGGTTTTTAGGTTGGGTGAGTCTTGCAAATCATTCCTTCCGCTTGATTATGGTCCAAGAAACTCCACGTAACAAGGAAACGTGAAGAATCCAATGTCGAAAGCGACAGAGGAAAGCGAATGACTCTCAATCAAAGAAAAGGGCAGACAAAAAAGGTTGCTGCTGACTTCCCAACTTGCGTGCAATCAAGTTCAAACCATTCGCGCGATGCGGGTCGCACAAATGACAGCTTGCCGAACGGAAAGCTGCATTCTTACATTGCCAGTGACTAGGCCAGTTCGTTACCTCCATTGGTTCTCACGTATTAAAATTTGCCTCTTCGCATGTGATGCAGATGGGCATTTTTCACCATGCAAAAGCTGCGTGCTAGCTCATTGTATTAATACGTGAAAAACATGCAAACATTGTATGGCCGGATTTCCGTTTATTTGAAGCATCGTTAATTAGGTAGGCACAGAAAATGTATGTGCTCATCTGTAGCTTGTGTTGCACATATTATTTAAAAAATTTGCCGCACTGAAAAGCATCTCAAGTGTTGCACAATATAGCTAGTAAAAAAATGATTTACCACAAAAAAAACTGACGAGTATTTTCCTTCGATATCAAAATTGCAGCATTTCAATTTGATGTCTTTCAACATAGATCCACTTATGCTAGATGCTAACAAGAATTTATCAAGACTAGCATATCCTATAATCAAATGACATCATGTCACTAGAGGAAATTTTGTGAGATGATCAGGCTGAGCAAACCTAAAAGGAAAGGAAGACACAGTGCTGATGAGCCAATACAGAACAACCCCATAAAAGCATCATAAAGCATATGCAGTACTTACAAGTTACATTGATGGCTTCATCAGATCAAAACATCCGTGAACCAAACAGTAAGGCTTTACACATTGACATAAGAAAGTGGGAAAACAAATCTTGAAAAATTTGCAGATATAACCTTCTGGATTCAACTAGAAGGGCCTGCTGTTCTGGACTCGTATCTGAACTGACATCAATCTCTCCGGATGTGTAGCTGCATCCACAAACATGAAATAGCTCATATAAACTAGTAGTGTGTGGCAGGACTAGGGAAAAGGCATTAGAAAAGTGGGAGTAAAAGTAATTGCTATTTCTTGCACAGAAACTCTACCACTTGTTCACGATCTGCAGTCAGTTAGTCGCAATACATTTAAGATGGAATTAGAAAATTAAAGGAAAAAAATGTAAACACCTACCGCTTATTTAGTCGCAATACATTTTAGATGGAGATAGGAATTTAAAAGAAAAAAGAGAGAAAAGAAGACACCAAAAGATCTTACAGACTGAATCACCCTGAAATAGTTACCTCGAAGGAAGTATGGCCTGGGGAACAAACGGTGCATGTGCTGTTTCTCTCTCAGCTGCAAGCCGTTGAGCCTTCTGAAACTCTTTAAGAACCACCTGAAAATCTTTTGCCAGTTTGGCATCTGCAATCTTCTTTCTGGCCTGCAAGCAATGAAAGATACTCAATTTTCCATCTTAACATTAGAATGAAATCAAACACTTATTATATGCCCAGGTACCCAGCACCCCGACCAATGATGTCTGACTGCTCAATAATGAAAATAGATAATTAGGACAATGGATGTCCAATCAAGTATCGTTAATTCGTTCATTCCATCGATGAAGCGATCAAGGGAACTTACACTAAGTCCAGCGTGATGATCTGTTTCGCTAGCTTGTTTAAGCTTGGCCGATGTATCCTTCACCAACTGTCCAATATGTAGCCTTGTCTTGTGCCTGCAGATTTGAAGAAAAAAACCAAGAAGGCTGCTTTAGCATTGCCAGAAATGCCGGGCAATGAGGCAACGAATGCCGAATTGGCTTTGCACAGTGGTTTCGAAATCATCAAAGCAGAGCTTAGGACTGTCTGAAATGACGAATCGCGCGATAACCACACACATTTCCGCACGCAAAAACATCATACTCCTCGTCTATCCAAGCGGCCGACAAATTCAACCAAAAACTCACGTGCAATCACGCTCACGAACCGACAAACCAACCCCTCCCCCCCCGGGGCCACACCACATTTCCAGAACCCAAAGCAATTTAACGATCAATTCAGGACACTCTCGCCGCGGCGGCACGGCGGCGTCGACCGCCGGACGCCGCCGGAATAGTCACAAGAATTTCGAACGGACAGGACAGGAAGGGGGAGAAGGGGGCGGGGGAGGCTCACAGCTTCTCGCGGAGCTCAGGGGTCTCCTTGGGCGTGCCGAGGGTGTTGACGAGGCGCTGGAAGGTGTTGACGGCGGTGTTGATCTGGAAGACGCCAGAGACGACGGCCTGCGTGGCGTCCGTTGAGCAGCTCCCCGCGCCTCGACCCTCCCGGCCCGCGGCCGGCCTCGAGATCCTGGAAGCTCATCCTCTACTCCACCACCACCACCACCACCACCCGCGGCGGCCGCCCGACCACGCGCCGCTCCCAACCCCTCGGGAATCTCGACCGGGCGAAATCGAGAGTACGAGGAGAGAGAGAGAGAGAGAGAGAGAGAAATCCCCGCGCCTCGTTCGTTCTCGGAGAAATTGAGGAAATTTCTGATCGGGAATCGGGATCAAAAATTTCCGATCGGGAATCGCTGGAGCTCGAGCTGCTGCTCGAGCAAGCGTTGCTCCCCCTTCGGCGCGGCAGATCTGGGCGAGCAACGCTCGCTCAAGCCTCGAGCGAGCCATCCCAGATCTGTCACGCCGAAGGGGGAGCAACGCTGACCGGAGAAGGAGCGCCGAAGGGGGAGCAACGCTGATCGGAGGAGGAGCGCCGAACGGGGAGCAACGCCGACCGGAGAAGGAGGAGCACCAGAAACGTACCTCGAGTCGCCGGAGTGAGGAGTGACCGGAGAGTCAGCCGAGTGGGAGCCGCCGGAGAGATCGGAGAGACGCCGGAAAAGGAAGAACGAAGCTTGAGCGGACGGGAGGAGCGACGAGCACGCACGAAGCCTTTTGTTCCGATTTTGTTTTTTTGTTCTTTTGATTTTTGTTCTTTTGTTCTTGCCAAGAAGTGTTTCTTTCTCAAAGAAACAACTTTTTTTCGTTTCTTTTTTCTGTTCTTATTTCGTTCCAGAAACAAAAAAACAAAAAAGGAACAAAAACGCAACCAAACGCGTTTCTGTTCCTTTTTTGTTCCCGGGCACACTTTCCGTACAGAAGTGTGCCGGAAACATTTCTTAGAAACGTTTCCATGCACGCCCTTAGATATCAATTATATTTTCAATACACTTGATAAGAAGCAGCGAAGTCTGTGCTTATACACACATTATCAACTTGTCCATACAAGAACACTTGCTCATAGAGAATGTATCTTAATATAAATATCAACATCACATATAATGCTCATAAAAAATACGTGAGTATAATGTCATTGTCACATATTAGATACTACATGGTAGGAATGTTGCCATGCATGGTGTGTAGGGGTGTGTGTTCTTATTATGATTGTGTTTTACATTTTGTTCATTTTTCGGTGCTTTTCCTCGAACGGGTGCCTCTCCCCCAGATTGATTCTTGACTGAGCCAAATTTTGACCGAGGTACAAGAAAGCATTCGGTGCTTTTGTCATTGGTAGGTTAAATAATTAGGAAGCCAATCCAGTTTTGCTAAAGTTCGGACTTGAAGACGAGAGGAGTTCACGCGGTTAATGTATCAGCGATGTGATTAATAATTGTTCGATAGTAATCGTAACCCATTTATAATAATCTTAACTTGTAACCTACCGTATCATTTAGTATGTCCACTTATTAAGATTATTACTACAGGCGATTCTTCCAGAAATTTTGAATTCTGAAAGCAGTAAAAAGTTGTAACCGTGGAATGAGGAATTCACGAAAACTAGCCTTTTTTCTTCCACCAAGCTAACCGGGTTCCTCAGTCATTCTTTGCTTGGAGATGTCTTATGGATATACGATGCTTGTTCCTTTCCATGATATTGTTTTCACTTTATCCTTTCAACAGCATGGTCTGAATACGGATGTCGTTCCTTAAAATACTCAACACTTCAGCTGGACGTTACAGTAAGAGTACCCGGTAAAGAAGATACAGTCTTATGTTTGATATTTTCCGGAAAATCCATCTACGTGTCACTATAATTTTCAGATAGCTATTCAAATATCAAAACATAATGAAATCAATCAACATTGTAAAGCCTATTTCTTGTATAGTTCATCAATAAACACAAATTTCACAATTTTATTTTTCATTTTATTCTCATCATCATGGTATCAGAGTCGCTATAAATTGAGGAAGCGCCACCCATTGAGTCTATTACAAAGCGGCAGTCGCAGCAATATTATGTCAGCCGCGTTGGGATCCAGCATTTGGTCAAACCTGCCACTGATGAGTGCTGCAACGCCACTTTCTATTGTTTCTTTTGCAAAATTGACACGACCATTACACTCTCCGCCCTCAAAAGAGCCCGACCCTCAAATTACATCACCATTCGGCGTTGCACACTTCGCCACACTCTTGCCACTTCTCGGATTCTCTGATGGGTATCCTACTTCGGCACATCATCACCGTTCGACGCCGCATGCACCCCCACCCGCTGAACAAGCGACGTTAGCGCCACGTTTCAACCATGTCGTTGACACGTGTTTGCCACGTCAACCTCTGATAGTGACGGTTGATCGCGCTAACCGGACATTGACCGGCGTTAACCAGATCAGTTTGCCCACCTCCGGTTCAACCTGTTTCAGACCGGTTCTCGGTGTTTATCGAGTGGTTCCCGAAGCATTTCAAGGTCCTGAATCTATTACCGGCCTTAATTTCTCCATGTCAGCTCTGTAGGTACCGGTTTTCTTCAAACTCATTATAGGATCTACTAGGCTCATACAAGTATATTGCATATTATGAAATAACTGGAATTTTTTCAAAACCCATTTAGACTATTATGAAAGGTTCCAATTATAATTTATGGGCTCAAGAACTATCTAACTTTTTGAGAGGATGTCAGCTTTGACTTTACATCACTAATGCTATTTGTGCAACTACTTGAAGTACTAGTGAAACTAATGAGAAATTTATGGTGCATTTGTTTCAAGAAAAATGTTTTTTCAGAATTAGTTTTCAAACTCCTACTAGTTTTTTTTTTTTTTTTGTCAGTTCTACTCTATTCCTACTCTACACTCACTCGCAGACTTGTGCCCTGCCTCTTACAGGGCGTGAGAGTCGCAACCCACTCTCGAAACTTACGCGTCCCTACCCCCCATAATTAGTTAACCTAAAACACTTTCCAGTCAAGAAAAATATTCATGCATAAAATTAGGAAAATGAAATTCTAAGAAGGTCAAAACACTTTCCGGGATTGCTCCTCTTACATTATTTTATTTTATTTTTCTTTTATTTAAAAAATCAGTTTTTAAATTTTTTATTTTTCTTTTCCATTTTCTTTTCTTTATTGCTTTCTTTCATTTTCTTTTTTTATTTTCCTTCTTCCTCCTTTGCCGGTTGCTAGGCCTAGACGATTGATCACAAGCGCAAGCTAGCCTCGGGCAAGTCGAGGCTTGCCAACCTTGCCATGGCAAGCTCGACCTCGTTTGAGGCTGGTTAGGTCGGCCCTCATTGGGCCTTGACAATAACACTAGTGCCTTCTTATAGCCATTGCCGAGGCCCAGTGATCGGTGAAGGAGGAAGGAGGAAGGAGGAAAGATAGATAAAAAAAAAAATTAAAACTTTTTTCTTTTTTCGCGTGAAATAAAGTCATGAGATTGATTTTTTTTTTTTTTAATGAGATCTAAACACTGGAAAACATTTTCAATCACATACCAAATGAAGAAAACTGACCATTTTCTTGAAAAAACAATTTCCTCGAAAGTATTTTCTTTTTTTCTGAAGTTTATCCCTAAACAAACGCACCCTTAATGAACACTTGAAGGACTAAGATAGCAAGAAATATCAAATCCTTAGGTGGTTTTGAAGCATTTCGATTCCTTCTATCAAACATCAATTTGGTTGTCTTAATACGAAAAAGGAAGCATGAGGTCTACTTGCAAGTCAATATTCACTTCAGATATTGCCCATTAGTATTAGTTGTTAGAATATTTGCATCACATACATCAAGAGACATGTTAGTTTATTTATGATTTTTTAATCCTCCATGCATGCCATCTAAGATCAACTAATATTATCTGAACTATAATGGGACGTAGATTCTAACGCTTGTAAGTTTGCCGAATATTGCGATCGCATGCGTGTTATGCAATTTTTTATAGCATGTGATGATGAATTTGAACATATATGAGCTTCACTTCTACATCAAGATCCATTACCTTGTCTTGAGACATTTGTCTCCAAGTTGTTGACTAAGAATATTCGACTTGCTACCTTAAAGGTGCAACGGTCTTTGTCCTTGTCTACAGACATGATGCTTGCCACTGCTAATTCTTCCTCCCTCGCGTAGACAATATTGTATGAATTGTCATCGATTTGGTTATTTTGCATCCAATTGTTATTGATGACAATCTAGGTAACCTACAAAGACAAACAACCAATCCCAGCATAGAGGCCCACCTCAATTGCACGTCAATCCATTGCTGCTGTCACTAAGGGTTCCACCAAAGACTCATTAGTTACTTTATCAATTAAAAAATCTTTGTTCCATTTTTCAAGAATTTCATACTTTTTGCTCTTTTGTCCCTAGCAATTCTGCTCTATTACTCGCTTCAGGTACTCTTGATTCATGGTTCTTTGATTTTGGCTACTGTAATCACATGACTTTTAACTCCATTTTTTTTATGTCATACTCATTCGCTTCACAAGTACCTGTGGTTCATCCAACTAATAACTCACGGATGATAATTAGTCATATTGGTAATGCTTCGACATTCAAATTGTCCTTACCTAATAACTTTTTACTTCCTAAACTCTCTTTAAAATTGATATCTATGGGACAATTATGTGAACTTGGTTTTGATTTTCATATCTCTTCAAATGGTTGTCATGTGTAGGATCTACGGATGAGATAGATAATTAGGACAAGCCATAAAGTGGACACAATTTGAGCTTGTTTCCTTACAGCATCTAAACTCTTTCACCGGATGTGTAGTACCACAATTTCATTTGAAACTTGGCATTCTTACTTGAGTCATGCTTCTTTCTCTAGATTAGGTCCTTTGATTTATAGTGGCAATCTTGGTTTCGTTGACGATAAACACTTTCATTGCTTATCTTGTAAGTTGAGAAAACATCATGCTTTACCATTTGATCTTAGTGACTATATCTCTTATGCTTTTTTTGATCTTATTCACTTTGATAATCGAGGGCCATCTCCTGCTTCAATTATGGGAAGATCTCTTTATTTTGTAAGTTTTTGATGATCATTCTTGTTATACATGGCTATATGAAGAATTGCTATGAACTTCCTCATATTTATTGTGATTTTTGTACTTGATAAAAACACAATTTTCTCTAAATGTCAAAGTTTTTTGTACCAATAATGCCATGGAACAAAGAGATATAGAGTTTTTTTTCAAATTATTTCTCAAAATAGTATTATCATTTATCATTCTTTTCCATGAAATTCACAACAAAATGGTCAAGTAGAGCATAAACATAGGCATACCTTAGTAGTTATACGACTTCTCATTTCAACCTCTTGTCTAAAATAGAGCACTTGTATAATAGTGTTCCTAATTACAATCTTTTTTCGAGTTTTTTGCAATGCTTGTTTTATGCATTTACTTCCTAATGAATGCATGAAGTTACAACCTTGAGCTCGCTTATGTTACTTTCTTGGATATGGCATTTAGCATAAAGAATATAAATGTTAAGATCTTGTCTCGAATCATCTACAAAGTGTCTCGTCATGTTAACTTTTGGTAATACAAGATGTCCTTGTCTCTCCGTCCTTTTGAGTGATCTCCAACCATTTGCTTCTTCACCAATCCTTAGTATAACTATTTCCTAGAAAATGATACACTTGCATCTTTCTCTTCAAAGTTGTCTTCTTCTAATCTTGATGCAGGAACATCTGGGGATCCCATTTCAACAACTCTTGATATGC
Source organism: Eucalyptus grandis x Eucalyptus urophylla (assembly GCA_028830015.1). NCBI lineage: Eukaryota > Viridiplantae > Streptophyta > Magnoliopsida > Myrtales > Myrtaceae > Eucalyptus > Eucalyptus grandis x Eucalyptus urophylla. The sequence goes on from CM054203.1 coordinate 29,815,674, forward strand.
ATGCACCAGCCGCACATTCTCTACCCTTAGTGATACCTTCTTCTCATTATCATCGTCCATACATGTAAGTCAATCTTTTGTTCAGTTTCGTGATTTTCCTTGTTATTCTAATATTTCTTCTTTCCACGAGCATCACACATATAAAACAACTCATCCCATTTTTCTTTGGCCGCAAGAAATGGTGGACGAGTTGCAAGCATTAGACAAATCTCATATTTGGGATTTGCTCTATTTGCCCATTGGAAAGTGTGCTATCGATTGTAAATGGGTGTATAAGATCAAAACGAAGGTACGTGGTGAGGTGGAACACTACGAACCTCGACTAGTAGTAAAAAGTTTTACTCGGGATTATAGAATTGACTATGATGAGATGTTTGCAGTAAATGCTTGTCTTACATCTTTTCGAAGTCTTATTACTGTGCTTTTATTAAGCAATGGCCTTTGTCCCATATGGATATTAAAAATGTTGTTTTCTCAATGGTGATCTTACTGAGGGAGCGTATATGGAACCTCCTCTTGGATACACTACTTTTTGACAAAGTGTGTCGATTACGTCGAGCACTACACAGATTGAAGCAAGCTCCTCGTGCGTGGTGTTACAAGTTCAGTTCTACCATGGAATGCCTTGGTCATAAATTGAGCCCTTATGACAGTGCTCTCTTTGTTCAATGAACATCTCACTAATATATTTTGCTACCTTATAGATACACTATTTTTGGCAAAGTGTGTCGATTACGTCGAGCACTACACATATTGAAGCAAGCTCCTCATGCATGGTGTTACAAGTTTAGTTCTACCATGGAATACCTTGGTCATAAATTGAGCCCTTATGATAGTGCTCTCTTTGTTCAATGAACATCTCACTAGTATATTTTGCTACTAGTATATCATCATCATCATCATCATCATCATTATTATGTAGACGACATGGTTATTATTAGCATGATCATACGTACATTACATAACTCCAAAGTATCTTAGTCAATAGTTTAAAATGAAGATCTTAAGCTACTCACTTATTTTTTAGGCTTGAAGGTTATTTAGATCGCTTGGGTTATAATCTATCTTAGGCTAAATATGCCACTCATCTTCTTTCTCAAGTAGGACTCACTGATAACATGACTACTGCAACTCCTATTGAGACTAATATCAAATTTAATCACAAAGATGTGACTCTTCTTCTGAATCCTACTTTTTATCGATAGCTGGTTGGTAGTCTTGTATACCACGTTGTCACTCCTCTTGACATAGCCTACATTGTTCATATTATCAATCAATTCATGACCATGCCACGAACCAATCATATTGTTGCCGTTCTTCAAAATATTTGTTATGTCAAGAGCACTATATTTCACAGCCTTCACTTTTCTGCTTAATATACCTTGGAGTTAAAGGCTTACTCTAATACTGACTGGATTGGAGACTCTCTTGATTGTCACTCCACTTCTGGCCGTTACTTCTTTCTAGGTGACTCACTTATCTAATGGTGTAGCAAGAAATAGACTGTTGTCACTTTATCTAATATGTAAGTAGAATGTTGTGCTCTTATTGATACGACAACATAACTATTATAGTTATGATAGTTATTAGTAGACATGGGTGTCTATCATAATAGTGGAACAATACTTTATTGTGATAACCGTGCTATCCAAATAGCACATAATGATATTTTTCATGAGCGTACCAAATATATTGAAATAGATTGCCATTTTTCATATACACCGCATGCTTCATGGTGTCGTTTGTCTTGTATCCACTTCATCAGTAAATAAAATTTTTGATGTATTCACTAAGGCACATTCACTAGGGCGTTTTCAAAATTTTTTCTCCAAAATCCAGACGACTTCTTCTATATCACCTTAAGTTTGAGGGGATAAAAAAATATATTACTTGATTCTATGTATCTTTCATATTGTAATCTCATAATCTTGATTGCTTATAATTTCTGTTATATATATCCCTGTAAAACCTATAAATAGCCTCTTAGAAACAGAAATTTCACAACTTTATTTTCCGCTTTATTTTTATTAGAAGGAATTAGAGAGAGAGAGAGAGAGAGAGAGAGAGAGAGAGAGGACTTCTCCGTCCCAATAGCTCAGATCAACTTGGGGCCAAACCCGACCCGAACACGGAACAGACTACCGACCGTCTCTCCCTCTCCACATTCGCAGGAAATCATCGCCATCCTCCTTGGAAAGAGAGAGAGAGGGGTTGCCAAGGTTCGCTTTTCTCACTCTATCTATATCTGGCGCACATCCCCGTCGAAATCGCATTTCAATCGCCTGCATTTTGAAATCTCTCGCCAGTTCTTTTGGTTCGAACGTTCGAAGACCGGCTCGTCTCGGGTTGCAATTTCGGATCCGGAATGGCGTTTCGGGTCGGATCGTGAGGGGGATGGCGTACGGATTGGAGTTCGACAAGGCTGAGAGTCACAATGGTAAATTTCCTGGCTGGGGTGGGAGTCCCCATGTGGCTGGTTCCGGAAGGATCCGTCAAAAATCCTCCCCCAAGGGCTCTGCGCGCCAGTCCTCATGGTTCGCCCAGAGGAAAGCATCCCGCTGGTGAGCCCGCGATGCCTACCCCAGCTAACGACTGGTCGCGGTACAGGCAATGACCCAGTCCGGGGGTTCCGGCCCCCGGTTGGCGCGCGGAATGGCGTTTCGGGTCGGATCGTGAGGGGGATGGCGTACGGATTGGAGTTCGACAAGGCTGAGAGTCACAATGGTAAATTTCCCCCCTTGTTTCGCATTCCAGAGTTCCGTTTCATGCTCATTTAATGAGTCGCCTTGGAATTCTAGCAAAAAGCGACCTGAATGCGTTTATACGTTTTTCGTTTGGAACCGCCAAGGACAGATTGGTGAAGCTTCTGCCGTCGTGGATTGGCAATGCCATCTCTCTTGTCGAATTTAGGTGGCTCCGCATGTAGCTTGGAGACGTGTCGTGAAAATTTGGTCACTTCTTCGGAGCGCATTCGCTTTATGTTTTAAAGTGAGAGAGAGCCAACAGTTTTCCGGAAATTCATGTTCTGCCCTGTGGAGATTTTGCTGTTTAGTGTCCAACTAGGAAGGGAATGAGGCAACTGAACATTTTGCAAAGACCAGTTTAGGACTCTCTCTCTCTCTCCACTGCAGCGAAATGCCCAGTGCCATGGATCTATCCGTAGATCTTAGACAATCTTTGGGAAGTCTTTACTTCCCAAGGTGAAAATGTGTCTTGCTTTGTTTTTCTAAAGACATTCTATAATCTAAGTCATCACGAGCAAAAGGAGACTTTTTGACAGTCTGGTATGGGGACCATCTCAGAAAACTCCAAAATGGTTCATTTAATAAAATATTTGCTAATTTTAAGAAAAAAGAAACACCGCCCGTTTCTCTCGGAGATTGGGCACTTCAGGCTTCTGATACGCATTTGTTTGACCTTGCTAAATTAGATGACTAAAGGAAGGAGCAATTGAAGAGGAACCGATTTTCGTGCTTAAGGCAAATTGACGGAGCGGGGGTGATTTTGCCTGAAGCCATGATTAGCTTGTTCATTACAGGTGACGACGATGGTAGGTGTAGAAGTTGGATGGGCCTCAGATTTCATAAGATCTTGACATCACTCGCTTTGTTGACTCCCAAACTACAATGCCTAGTCGGACAGTGAAGATGTGATGGGGCGTAGAACTACGTGATGTGTCGCAGGCTTTGTCGGAGTATTTGGTAGCGGTGAAGACTAATCTTGATTTTGGACGGTTCATAGACTTGGATAGTAAGCAGGTAAGCGATGGTGGCAGTCGATGGCCAGGAGACAACGCAGGGGTCGAGTCCCTGTGAAGAGAAAATCTTTGTATCAGTTCGTCTCAGGCCCTTGAATCAGAAGGAATTCCTAGGAATGATGTATCGGATTGGGAATGTATCGATGACAACACCATTTTCTACATAAACAATCTCTCTGTCTCAGAGCGGTCCATGTACCCAGCTGCCTACACATTTGGTAATTGAATCCCATTCATGAAGTTTTTTCCTTTCTTTCTTCTTTGCCTTCGCTTGAACACATTTTCATGTTATGTTGGATATAGCATCCTTTTGGTCTTGAGCCCACGTCTTCAAATTCCAACAAATGTTTCTAATGATGGACTTGCATTTAGGGAAGCAATCTGTTCAATATCTCTTAGTGTTATGCGTCCTCCGTGTTGGCTGATTTGCAGACAGAGTTTTCCGGTGTGATTGCTCCACAAGGCAAGTGTACGAGGAAGGAGCCAAGAAAGTTGCTCTTTCAGTTGTCAGTGGGATAAATTGTAAACTTTAACCTCTTCTCCTTCCTTTCGACATTGTTTTGTTATGTTGATTGATATTTGCCTGAGATTGCAACCATCCAATGCTCAATGTTGCAGCAAGTGTTTTTGCATATGGACAGACAAGTAGTGGAAAAACGTACACCATGAGTGGAATTACTGAATACTCAATGGCAGATATATACAGCTACATAGTGAAGGTAACAAGTCATATACAACCTGAAGATCTCCTCCGTTTTCAATTGCAACTTCTTCCTCCAACATTTGCTTGTTAATAAAGACATTCTCTTGTTTCTCAATAGCACAAGGAAAGAGAATTTCTGTTGAAGTTTTCTGCGATGGAGATCTACAATGAGTCTGTGAGAGACCTCCTCAGCGCAGATAGTACCCCACTGAGACTTCTAGATGATCCGGAGGTAAATTTCTTTGTACTATGCTGAGGAACTATGAGCTCATCCAACATCACCGTGAGAGCTAGCTCTTTTGACAGAGAGGGACTGTAGTTGAGAAACTTACAGAGGAAACACTGAAGGACTGGAGCCACTTTCAAGAACTTCTTTCTGTGTGTGAAGGTAAGGACTAAGGCTATTCAGTCTTGTGTTGGATGAATTTCTTGGTTGCATACTATATCTATCATTACAATGAAATGCTTAGGCTGATCATTTGGAGTTCACAGCTCAAAGACAGGTTGGAGAGACATGCCTTAACGAAGCTAGCTCAAGATCACATCAGATTCTCAGATTGGTAATGGTGAATTTTATCTGTTTTGTGGTCAATTCCTATTAAAATTTCAAGGATTTTATTGCTCATTGTTTCTGCTGCCAGACAATTGAAAGTTCGGCTCGTGAGTTCTTGGGGACCGACAATTCAAGCACTCTTTCTGCTACTGTGGTATGAATATTCAGTACTTAACTTCAACCTATAAACAGTTACTGGGAGAATATAATAGTTTCTTTTGGCTGCAGAACTTCGTGGATCTAGCAGGAAGTGAGCGTGCATCTCAGTCATTATCAGCTGGTGCGAGGTTGAAAGAGGGCTGCCACATAAATCGCAGTTTGCTGACTTTGGGAACAGTTATCCGAAAGCTGAGGTTGGCTTTACAGCTTGTTTTTTTGTTGTCTTCATCTTAGAGATCTCATAATTTAGTTGGACCATGCACTGACATGAACATAGAGCACCACTGCAACGCCTTTTCTGTGCCAAAGGTCCATTTCTTACACAATACTAGTTTACCTGCATACACACATGTTATACGAATAACACCATCATGAACAACCAAGCCTTCTCCCACAAAATAGGACAGGGTATACGGATCCTGTTATGCCATGGCGCTCTATTTCCTATACTGCTTTCAGTAAAATCCAGATACTGAGCTCTGTTTACACTTTTGATCCTCCATCAGGGTTTGTGATTGCTGCTTGTGGCAGGTTTAGTGCATGAGCTCCCGCACATTTAGTTCCATTTATGCTTGTCTGACTACCTGTTGTGACAACTGAGTGCTCAGAGCTGACAGTGGGTTTATCTTTGCTTTCCTCTAGTAATGTCAAGTACCTCTTGTGCCAAATGCTTGGATCAATTCATTAGACATGATATTGGCCAAAAGAATATGTTCTATCTGGTCTTTTGTTTGGGGGGGTGTGGGGCACGTTTGGTTTTGGATTCTCATGCATAAATTCCATTGCATAGTCGAAAATTGTTGTTTTGAGAGTAGGAGATTAGTTTTCCGGGCTATTGACTAAGTTCTTAGCCTGCAGCTCCATATAGGTTACCATGCAGATTTTAGCATCAAGAAGATTAACCGTTTCAAAGCATTAGAAGTCGAGACTCGAGTAGTTGTTTAGGTTTGTTTGGAGCAAGTTTGAACTTTTCACATTTTCCTTTTCTTGTACTGTTCAAAATTCGACTTTTATTGCACATTGAACATCTTAAAATTTTAAAACATATGAATATTGACATGTGTGGTTATATAGACTCTTTAGTATATATATATTTTTTTAAAACTTAAAATATCTTTTATTTTCTTTATCAATGTTTTGGAGGAAAAGTTAAAAAAAAAAAAAAAAAGAACAAGACTTATAGAAATTCAAAGCAAACCCTCTGTGATGATGTTTTACCAATTTATTCATCTTTGATTGTATGAACTGAACAGTTACTAATATTAAGATCCTATAAGAAATCAGGAGTTGGTGGATGTGTTGCAGTCTCAAGCTCTCTTTTCTTTCAATTTATCGTTGGTTTATTTTTAAACTTTTGATTATTGATCAAGAACTATTTGAATGGCTCCAGCAAGGGAAGAAATGGACATATTCCTTTCTGAGATTCCAAACTGACTCGTAATCTGCAATCCTCACTGGGAGGAAATGCTAGAACTTCCATCTTCTGTACAATGAGTCCTGCCTGAGGGCATGTTGAACAGTCACGAAATACACTATTGTTTGCAAGTTGTGCTAAAGAGGCTGCCACAAATGCACAGGTCAATGTTGTTATGTCTGATAAAGCTTTGGTAAAGCATTTACAGAGAGAATTGGCTAGATTGGAGAGTGAGCTGAGAAATCCAGGACTAGCGTCTGTTTCATCTGATACTGCTGTGCTGCTTTGAGAAAAGGATCTCCAAATTGAGAAGGTGATAATTCTGCATTAAGGCTTTTAATATTGTAATTCGATGTTTCTTATATTTTTTGAGGTTTTTCTCACTATCTATGGAAAAGGGAGGTACTTGTGTGTAATTATCATACATAAACTAGGTGTATCTTCCAACTTCTTCTTTAGTACGCTGCTGTGTCAAAAAGTCTATTATTTCTTTTGTACCGATGGTGAATTCCACCAGTTCCATTAGATTGAATATCCTTAAGTGCACAATACATGCAATTTCCATCTCAATTGACATCTCTTGACCAAGCTCATCCACTTGAAAGTTCGTGTAAAAGTTGGTAATTTAACTTGGGAACCTAAGACTTGACAGAGAATTTTAAGAGCAATATCTTCGCCTGACCTTTTTGACCTTCCCCTGCACAATGCATATTTTCCACAATTGCAAATTTTCTTCATCCCTCTCACCGTAGCATGTCCCTTTGGACCACTTCTAACATTCTGCACCTTTGGGCAATAACCCACAGCTTCACCATTATGCTGTTAGCATTTATAGCTGTGACTTTCATCAGCTTTTCTTTTATGTTATTTATTTATTTTTCGTCGAAAAAGATGAGTAAAGCTTACTTGAGCAAACCTTCTGATTTACCTGGATGTCCAACTGATATTTTCTGCAATCTTTTTCTCTGCAAAAATTGTGAGATTGTCCTATTAAATTACTTTGTTCCTTTTTTCATATTCATTCCATTTAAGTTTTGCCATGATGCTGTCAACAGGCATCTACTTCAGAGCTAAAAGCATACAAACCTTCACTATTTGTTGTAATTTGGCATGGAAAATTGGATGGCCAGTAGGTTTATGTGCATTTTCCTTTGCTGGGATGAATAATAACTTCAGCTGGTAGCAAAATCAGTTCTTATTTGTGAAGAGCTAAGTATGCAGCTTATTAACTGGCCTTCTTAATAGTTTTTTGTTGTGGCACTTTTAAGATTATGTTTGTAAAATTTCCATGTTGTCACTCCCTTTAAAGTTCAATGAACAGTGAAGCATTTTTTGTCCATTTATAAATCAGGAAACCGCTTAAATATTTTAACACCTTATTTTCTGTGGTTGTATCCTCTCACAGCTCAAGAAAGAGATTGCAGAATTGTCTCTACAGCGAGACCTTGCTCAGTCTGAGGTTCAGGATTTGCACCAATTGGTTGTGGATCACAAACCTTCGACTGCACAGGTAATTCTACTTTGTTAGATTCCTTGATGGATTTGCCGTCCTCAACTTATAACACCAATTATTCCTCAATGAATCATCTGTTCATTTGATACTTCAGGTGGATGCATGTGGTGATTACCCTAAACTTCGTGTGCGAGGTTCATGGGAACTCAAGAGCCTGATTTTAGATACTCAAAAATGAGCAGATAAGGAGTATGTGGATGTTGGTATCTTAACATTTGATTCATGTCAATATTCAGATCAACACAGTAGGAGTGATTCAGATGGGCATATGATCCACATTCCCGACTTTGAAGAGAACTCTCTACTCTCTGACCCCTCTTCACAGCTCTCAATTCGGATATCTCACACCAGGCGAAATAGCATATGTCCAGAGGATATTGGAGAATATACTGATGAAAATTCCAAGGACTTTTGTAGAGAAGTATGCTGCATTGAGATGGAAAAGCCAAACTCGAACTGCCATGGCAATGGTGGTATGTCATCAGTGGAGGAGAAGGAAGGCATTTCAGACCATGTTGTGGTTGAGGAAGGTAATGAGGAAAAAGAGAAATTGGGATCACCAACTTTGGAGGAAACTAGACAGTTAGACAGTGTCCCTCAAGATTATGTACAACCTTCTCTTGAAAAAGCATATTCAATGATGCAGGAGAAAGAGTTACCTACATCCAGAAGTTTCAAGCTAGTTAGGAGTAAAAGTTGTGAGTCAGGCCTCACAAATATTTCATTTTCAGTTGAGGAGATGGAGATAAACCATAGCACACCTCCCCTTCGATACGAAAAAGAGTGTCCTGGAAGACCTGAGGGATGTCAGAGAAAGTTTCCTTCATTGAAGTATGTGTCCCAAGAAAATTTGTTCGGTAGTGTTTCTCATAATTCACTGGACGATTCTGTGGATTATGAGCTTCAAGCAGAGATAGTTCGGACAGTTGAGAAATGTGACAGCAGAATGGATTCCGCTTCCAAAATGGAGGAGTCCATTGCTCAGCAGGAGGATCAACCTGGTCAGCGTGGGGTGAGCTTTGTTCCCTGCCTTTTCTCTGTTCCTCTTATCACAGGCATATTGAGCTATATAATGAACGATGGATTAATTATTCTGTTGGACCCTACAAATTTTTATTTTCTCTATTGGAATTTAAATATAACACAGGAGTTATTATGCTTTTTCCATATCAAAGAATGTTATAACTCTGCTATCTGATTCAAATATTTGGGCGTGACACCCCATGACTCAAGTGGATGGGAGTTATTAGGGCTTTGCTTGCGTGGGTCAGACTGGGCTTCTTTTACATTGTTTTGAAAACTTACTACAGACAGGATACAAAAGCCATGGCTTTCAGATGTTTAAAGTTTGTTAAATATTATAATTTAGAAAATTTTGATTCGTCTAACGATTGTTTTTCTGTGTACAAATATGTGACGAAGGATGTAGTAATATTGCCCAGCTATGGTTTCAGCTATAAGAGTCTTGTCATACGTAAATGTGGACATGCAGGTAAGTTTGGATTACCACTTACTTGGATATAAAGTGCTTTGAAATTTGGGGAACGAGCTTAGTGTTCGGTTACTACTGTTAGATATGGATGTTTTGTCAACATACGCACATTTTGCTCAGTGGGGACTCTTTTGATTGACAGGTACATGATATAAAACCAAATGCGATTGCACCTACTAAACATGTTAAGGATATTGGCTTGGATCCAATTGAAGATGATACAGAAGGTTCTTTGGAATGGTTTTCACACTTTAAAAACTTGTGGAAGGAGATCGTCAAACTATGGAAAAAATGCAATGTCTCATTAGTTCACAGGAGTTACTTTTTCTTCTGCTTAAAGGTGATCCGACGGATTCTATCTACATGGAGGTAGAGCTCAGGAGGTTGTCGTTTCTTAGGGATAAATCTGCCTGTTGTAATCAAGCTCTGGAAGATGGTCAGACCTTGACTGCTGCTTTGAGGTACTGAATTTAAATTATACGAAACACTCGCTGCTTTTGTTAAATTCTCAGTAGGGACATATTCAGTCTGGGATTTTATCATGCTGAACAGCATACAAGATCTTCGTCATGAGAGGCAGATGCTCACCAAGCAGTTGCAAAAGAAGCTCACCAGGAAAGATAGAGAGATGCTCTTCCAAACTTGGGGGATCAGTTTGAATACGAAACATAGAAGTTTGCAGTTAGCCCAATGGTTGTGGTCTGACACGGAAGATATGGACCATGTGACTGAGAGTGCCGAAATTGTAGCAAAGCTTGTTGGTTTTGTTCAGCCAGAGGAAGCTTCCAAGGAGATGTTTGGCCTCAACTTTACTCCTCAGCGATCAAGCACAGAATTGCGCAAGTGGAAAAGCACTATGATGTCTTTCTTGTGATGCTTTGTTTTGGATACTTTTACTTTTGCAGAATGGTGACGAACTTGTTTCTCCAACCGTCTGAGATGGTGTGACTTCATTTTAACTGGTAATATATATGTGATTTAGATGCAGGTCATTGTACAAAAGCTTTGTAATATACTCCCGAACATATGAAGGGCTTGCAGGTTCTCTCAACGGTCTAGGCTCTTCAACATAAGCATTGGTGCCTGATTGATGTTACTGGGCTACTACCATAATGTTCCAATTTCTCCCATCCTCTTAAATGTTTTCTCTTTATTAATAGATTGTGGCTAATTAGATTAGTAATTTAATTCATGATTCATGCGACATTCTCTCAATAATTGTGACTCCTCGACTTCATTTAAGCCTCATTTTATTTTATCTTTTTGCTCTCGTGCTTTTCTTGCTTTTTTTCCCCTGACCTCATTGGATTGAGTATATGCTCACATAGATGCCAATGACTGAAGAAAGAATATCTTGCATTTGATGAATGGCATCATATCAGTTCATCACATAAGATAACAGTTACATGAAATTGTTTGTTTGCACACTTAAGAGAGAGAAAAAAGGAGGGGTTGGCAGGATGAGAGGATGGGACATATACATATTTTCAACTTCAAAGATCATTGTAGTGGTATTGAAAGAAGAGCATCCTCGGATTTGTCAAGACTGTAGGAAACAAGAAATCACTAAATTAGTAACCTTCACGCACGCACACACGCAATCATAAATAGAGATTTCCTAGTAGTAATCGTAATTGTAAAGAGAAAGCAAATCATTGTTCCTATATGAGAAGCTTCATTTTTTGAACTATGATATGATAAGTAAAGAAGAGCTCTTAACTAGTGTAAAAAAAATCTCGTTATCTCTTCTTCAACGTCTCGTATGTGAGCTAGGGGAAAAGCTCACTCGACGTGCGTGGTTTATGGGGAGTAAGATTGGTTCCAAAAAACTTTTGATCCAACATTAGGTTTCACAAAGATTAAATAATATTGTCCATGCGATTTTGTGTGATTTAGTAAGACTCATTGTATCCTTCATAATTTCTTAATTTGTATTGACTTGGTCCCGTGAAATGAGCCACCTTAATTCTTATTTGATAAAAATCATAATTGCTGTGTTTAATAACTAATGAGCAATTATCACGTCTATAAAAACATTTTCATCACCATGTGTAAAGAGCATGTTCCATACCTGTCATTGTCATTTACAGATTTAGGTCTCTCAGGTTCCCTTTCAATGTCCAGGTGGAGATCCTCTCCTTGTTTGTCCCTGATTTTTATCGTTCTTTTTAATAACTAATACATAATTGTTGAAATTATCAAGTCTATAAATACAATTTCATCATCATGCGTAAATAACGTGTTTGAGATATACTATTGTCTCATGCCTGTCATTGTAATCCGCAGATTTGGGCCTTTTGGTGTCCTTTCCAACGTGCGGAGATGGCATTTTTCCTTTTTCGTCCCTATTTTTTATCGTTATTTTTAATAACTAATATGTAATTATTGCAATTATCAATCTATAACTATAATAACATTTTCATCATGAAGGAGATATAATATGGTTCCATACCTGTCATCCTCATTATCATCCATAGGTTCAGGGTTCTCTTCTATTTTGTACAAATTCGCGGTCTCTCCTTTTACGCCCTTGAGATGTTCGACAAAACCCTGAGCACCCTTTTTGACTACCACACATATATTCTCCAATTCCTTACACTCTGTAATCCCTATAACTTTTCCCATCGCATCGACGTGCCTAAACTCAAGTTCTTTGAGATGGAGCATTGCTCCTTCTTCAATAATCACCTCCTGAAGGCGAGGCAGCTTCCAAATCTTCAAGACCTTGAGGCTTGGAAACCCATCTTTGGCGAACGTCAGACTAGTGCCTAGGAAAGAATTGGCCAAGAGCAAAGAATTGGCCAAGAGCCTGAACGTCCTCAGGTGTCTCGGGAGACCACCCAACTGGGGCATCGTGTCTGCTTCCACCCTCGAACCCGACAGAGTCAAGACCCTGAGCGAGACAGGCAAGAGCTGTTTCCAGCTGGGTTTGAGTTGGCCCAGCAAGTAGAGCTCCAACAGGTCGCGATGTTGATCGGCCAACGACAGTTCCGGTAACGGGCCTATCTGCGATCTCTCTTGATGGGCTTTTTTCTGGGCTTCTTCCGCGGGCTTGGCTTCTTTAGCGGTCTCAGGCTCGATTTCTTTCGCGGTTTGGGCTTCTTTCTTGGGCTTGGCTTCTTTCGCGAGCTGGGTTTCTTCCGCGGGCTTAGCTTCTTGGATCACCCCAAAGGTCAAGGACTGGCGATCGGTGAGCCTGAAGCTAATCCAATCGGCTACTGTTTTTCCTGCGGCGCCTGAGGGGTCCTTATCCGAGTGCTGCAAGAAAAGCTTAAGCGTGGTGAGCGCGGTCACGCTGCTCATGTGGCCCGTCATCGAGTTCTCCTTCACTTCACCGATGACCAGCCCGTTAAGGTTTGGAGTTGAGTCAAGGCCTTGACATTGTTGCTGCAAGCCTTGAGGATGTTCTTGAAGTCGATGTAGAACCAGTTGAGATGCAGGTGCCTCCAGTTCCTCGCCTTCCATAAGGAACTGGGTAGCGAAGTGATGTTGGTGTGCTTTATGTCAAGAGTCTCGAGATGGCGCAGATCTGCAACGGCGCTCGGGAGCGAATCCAACACCGTGGATCTCAATCCTAAGTACCTTAGGAGCACCAGCTTGGGGAGCACACCTTGCAAGGTTGGCTTATACACACCCTCCAAATCAAGCACCCTTAGCAAGCTGTAGTTTGTCTCGGACGTCATCTTCCTAAGAAACGTGCTGACGTCTTTGGTGAGCACGCCTCTCCTCAGGTAGAACGACAGAAACGAGCGGATGTGGCTGAGCTTCAAAGCAGGGTAGCTGCCGCTGTGGATGTCTGTGACTATGTTGGTGTGCTCCGCAAGCCACCGAATCTTGGTTCTTTCTCGCGGTTGGGCCTGCAGCTGTTGTTGCTGGTTGGTTGGGTCACGGTCTTTTATGTCTTTCAACTCGCTAGTGGCATGTATGTGGAGGAACCCCATGCTCATTGCGATCAGGCGGATCATGTCATGCAGAGGGGTGAGCATTCGACAAGCTTTGGGGGATCCATCCGCTCTCCGGCTCACCACATGGATCACATTCCTATCCGCGAGCTCCAGAATGAACGTCTCTCCCACATCCTCGGACTGCCTTTTCCTATCCCTTTCTATGTTGTAACAACGTGAATCCAATAAGCCCTCGGCCAACCACAGCCTCACTAGCCTTCTTGTCGGAATGGGGAATCCTACGGGGAACAAAGCCATGTAGATGAAGCACGGTTTTAGATAAGACGGCAATTGGTGGCAACTCAATTTTAGTATATCTAACGTTGTCGTTATAAAACCCTCTTTTCCCAACACTGCGCGTTCCTGCTCTCCAGCATTCGATAGAAACCCGGTGAGTAAGGATATATAGAGCGGCCAGCCATCACACACTTTTAGGATATTCTGCTCCTCAATTTTGAGTTTCTGACTGTCGCGTACTCCATGCAACTTCCAGGCGAGCATCTCCTGGCTGTCTTCATCGGGCAACTTATCTAGCTTGATCGGCCCTTTCTCGGATGTATTCATGTAGCTGGCTATCTTAGCGTCCTCAGTCGTGATAATTATGTGCCCTTGCGAAAAGGGCAGGATGCTCATCGCCAACTCTAGCAACAGTGGCTCGTTGGACGGCTGCACGTCATCCAACACTACGAGGAATCTCTCGTTCTTGGCCAATTTTCGGATCAGCATCTTCTTTATCTCCTCGATATCCACGTCCTTCATTTCACTCGCTTGCTTCTCGATTTGCTTCAGTATTTCGCACAGGAACTCCCGCTTGTCCATACTGGCCGACACGCGGACCCAAGCGCGCTGCTCATAGTCCATGTACTTCGCTTGGCTGTAGACCCATCTCGCGAGGATAGTCTTGCCGGCACCTTGCCTGGCCAAAATCGAAGTAATCATTGGGTACCATGTCGATTTTGCTCTGATCCGCTCCAGTAATTCCTTTTTCCTGGCGTCGAGATAATTGAAAATAGTCGGCTCGTACTGATCCCAGAAGCTAGTCAGCCTCGCCAATTTATTGCCTTGCCATGGAACACTATCATGGGAGGAGGAACTAGCAGGTTCCTTGTTCCTCCTGCCTTCGGCCCCCTCCTTCAAGAACTTCTCATCACACAACCCCTCCATCTTATTCACCAGTATGGACAAGTCCCTCCACAGCTTGCACATGGAGATGAGCGCAACGAGCGGCCATGTGGCCCTGTGGAGGGCCTCGTGCCTCTCGCGGTTCTCTCTGAGGTGGAACTTGTCGATTTACTCCTCAGCATGGTACATGGTTCGAAGGAGCAGCCCCGACCACTCCCCCGTTTGGGACGGTCTGTATTGAGTGGAAACGAACTCTTGGATCCTTGCCAGCTTCGCCTTGGCATCCTTCGCGTGGGCTTGCATCGGTAAACATTCGACGCACACCGGGTGAGAGAGCAAGATATCTAATTTCTGGAACACGATCTGGGCGGCAGCGTCGGCGACCACCATGCAACTTATCGTGTCTAAGCAGCCATGGCTATTCAATAAGTTTGTTTCGAGGAAGGTCGGTGGGTGTGTGTGTGTCTGTTGGCTTGTTTGCCTGGATTGAATAAATTTGCGAGGACATATTATTCTCTCTCTATGTATATATTCTTCATTTTTCTATGCTTTTCTTGGCGTGGCCTCTCCGGTCTACTACAACAAGCTTTGTTTAATTCTTTGCTTGTGCGATGTTCGACCGTGAGACAGGAGAGAAAGAATCTCTCGCAGTGATTATGATAAAGATAAAACTAATCAAGTAAAGTTCTTTGTTTTTAATATAACAATCTTACAGATCTATCTTACTATTCCTAAGTTTGCTCATACATGAAGGTAATCAATTCATTTATTTCTGTCGAACTAGATGTTGGAGGGATAATGAAAGTGGCCTGTCAAGAATTTAATTTTTGTGATGAAATTCCACCCACCTTAAGAATTTAACACTTTACAAGTGCCATTAATATGAGATCAAATGAGAACATTCATGGGCTTATCTTATCCTATATAAAATACTAAAATCTTTGATGTATTATGAGAATAATTTTAAGATCAATTATGCCATTTACAAATTTTAGGATTAAACTGCGTCTCGAGTATTGATTATATCTTCGCTACGCTTAAAGAAAGAAGTGAAGTCTATCCTTACGCACACATTATCAACTTGTCCATACAAGAACGCTTACCCAATATTTCTTATTATATCAAATCCACATCACATGTGGCGCTCATGTGAAGTACGTCAATATTATGTCAGTATCATTTACTAGATATTACATGGTAGGAACGATGCCATGTAAGGTGTGTAGGGGTGTATTCTTTTTTATGATTGTGTTTTATATTTTGGTTCATTTTTTATGTGCTTTTCTCCAAACAGGTGCCTCTCCTCCGGATTGATTCTTGACTAAGCCAAATCTTGACCGAGGGAGAAGAAAGTATCCGGTGCTTTTTGTCATTGGTAGGTTAAATAATTGATAAGCCAATTGCTAAAGTTCGGACTCAAATATGCGAGAATTAAAGAGAGGACATTAGGTTCGGACTCAAAAGTGAGACGAGTTCACACAATTGATTGTATTAGTAATGTGATGAATTGTCATTTAGTATTGATCACGATCCACTTATTTTAATGTTAATTTGTAACCTATCACATTATACGGTATGCCCACTTATTGCAAAAATTTCAAATATTAAAGTAATAAAAAGTTAAAACGGTCGTATATTATAAGAACCAGCCTTTTATCTACCCTCAATCAAACTATGTTCCCCAGTCATTCTTTGCTTGGAAATGTCTTATGGGTATAAGATGCCACTCCATCCTTTCAATGGCACGGTTGGAATATCGATGCCGTTCCTCAAAATCCTCGCATCTCAGAGGTTTTAGATATAGTAAGAGTACCCGGTAAAGAAGATATAGTCTTTTGTCCAATATTTTCCTGACAATCCAACACGTCACTACAGGTTTTAGATGACTATTCAGTTATCAAACATAATGAAATTAATTAACATAGATGATCCTACGTAGCACAGGGCCATTAAATGAATGGATCGTGTTATGTAAAAAATAATTCGATCCAAAATGACCTATTTAACTATTTTGACTCATTTATATACAAAACAAATTTACCCGATCCAACTCGTATCCAACCATACCCACCTTAACCCATTTACTAAAATACTTTCAAATTTAATCCAATTTATGGAAACCCATATCCATCTAGCTAACCCACTTTAAGTTCTTCATGTGTATATATTATTTAGATAAAATCACTAGTTCAACTATAAGACACTAAAGAATTGGTTTTCAACATTGCATAAAATTTTCAATTTTGGTATTGATTCACAATGAAAATTAAGACAAAGTACTTGGTAGTGAATTTATATAATCACGGCAACAAATAACATGAAGAAATTGACATTTTAATTAAATGGAATGTAAGATCTTGAAGAAGATGATTTATACCGACCATGGATTGCAATGACCAAAATTAAGATTAGAATAGTGTATAAAAATAATAATATAGAATCCAACCAAGGAAAGATACATTCTAGTAACTAACGAATGAAACTTTAAAGATTAATAAAGATAAAAAACAAAGGGTAAAAAAGAAGAAGCCTCCTTGATAATTTAATAATGATGAAGTCGGGCCTATCTTGTAAGCCCACTAAAACTTCTCTGAACTTGGAATAGTCCGAGAAGTCTAGGGTGAAAAGAGTCACAAAGATGGGTAGGTTTTGGATAAATTGTGAACCCATAAAACATCCATATATTTTTGGATTTTACCATTCTAAACCGGTTTACATCCCATTTTCCTGAAGAAAATCAACTCATATAATGGCCTGCCCTTCATATATGGGTTAAGCTTGACCAGTCTAAGGTAGCTTAAACTAGGCAGCTTAGAGCAAGACGATGATCTTATATCATTTTATCCATCGGTTAATATTCAAGGGACCTTCTCATCATCTCCGCTAAATGGCTAAGATCCTAATTCAATATACAATGTCACAAGAGACAACAAGCTCTACTACCATACACAATTTGCAAGTCTAGAAATTCGGACTAAAGTTCACCATAAGTACCAAAACTTAGCTTGAGTGGACATTTAAGTATCAACTTTTTTGAAAATTGGAACACTTAAGTACAAATTCTGACAATGATAGCCATAATCCGATGTGGCTTATTTTAATAGTAAATGCGGTTTATGTGGTTTGCCGGAGTTGTCTACTCAACAATCAATATGCAAAACGACATAATTTTATCCCAAAAATTGATTTTTAATATAAATATTAATTAAATTAAATTTAGAAAAAGGGAGGGAGCAGCATTCAGAAAGGGCCACAAGGGCCTCTACGGTCCTTGCCGCCGCCACCCCACTATCATTGGAAAGGGCTGGTGACAATAAGGTGAGGGTCGGCTGAGGTTGCCGGGTTGTGGCCAATGGCCGACAACCCTAGCCAACCACCAACAAGGGCTTGCAACCCTTCCCCAAATTTGACGGTCGCCACCCTTTCCAGCGATGGTGGGGTGGTGGTAGCGGCAAGGGCCGCAGAGGCCCTCATTGGATACTGGTCCTCCCCCTTTTTTTAATTTATTTTTTAAATTTAATTTAATTAATATTTATATGAAAAATCAAATTTTGAGGGTAAAATGATGTTGTTTTGAGACAAGTTAGCACGTCACGTCATGTGGATAATTTTTTTTTTTTAAATAATTGCCACCTCAGAAAAAAATCACCATAAAATACCATGTCAGTATTTTGACCGGAATTTCTCGCTGTTGGCGCATAAGTGTCCATTTATTCTCCAATTTTAGCACTTAAGTATATATTTGGGAAGTTTTGGCATTTAAGTGTCCACTCACAAATTTTGACACTTGAGGTTTCCGACACTCAAAAAATTCATCATATCATTGCGTTAAGTTTTTCTCTTTCATGATGAATCCTCTTATGAATGTATAACTTGAAGAGGAGGGTATTTAAAGTTCAGAACGTCAATTAATTTTGCAAGAGTCCCATTCTATCCCAATGGGCACTAACCAATACAAGTTCTTTTGGATCTTATAATAGATAAAATCATCTTCGATCTTCAACTTCGTGAAGGAGACATGCTTGCACCAACACAAACACATTTCTTCAATGAAAAGGACAATCATCCAAGTTTGATAGCCCACACAAAGGGACCACACCAAAATTGTTGAGAAAACTAAAAAATGACCAGATCGAGATCTCATTGGGTTGCATCTCGCATCGTGAAACCTATCGATGGATGAAATGACAGAACCAGACGTCCAGATACAGCCTTCCCATCGGAAAATTTTCCCTTGCTTTTCCTATCAATTCGCAAACACAAAAGGGTTGGTCCATTCTCTTTCTTGTGCGCAACATAATGAACCCTTCAGAATTTAACCAGATCTAAAGAAAGTAAAGATACAGGCTTCAGCTCATTCAAACTTGAACAAGAAGGTAGCAACTTCAAATGAGGCAAACCAAAGGGAAAAAATAAATCTAAATGCACTAATTGAAAGCGAATGAACAGGGTAAGTTACAACAAATCCAACGGGCATTTGAGCTCATTGGTCTACCCAACAAGATAGACAATCAACTGGTGAAGAACCTATATCCATCCCAAGAACATCTCAAACCCTTTAAACCTTGAAAAACAAAAACTTTACTAGCTTCGAGTTGATTTTCCGATAAATAACCAAAGCGGAGCCCAAAAAAAGGTCAAGAAAAACAGAGCAGCAAGAGATAAGTACCGAATTCTCAGGGTTGTTGCTGAGCATCTATGTCCGCAGCATCTGTTAGCTGGGTTCACTCCTATGTGGAGGAAGTCCAATGAGTTACAAGCCCAAAAAAGGGCTTGAGCCCATATGATAAGTTATATGTAGAAATAGGGTTTCTCACTATTTTTATAAAGTGGTAGCCGCAAAAAGAAATAGTAACAAGAGAAAAAGAGAAAGCAGAAAATCTAGGGGTTAGAACAATATCTGATTTACATTAAGCTAGCATTAGAGGTTGATTCATGGTCCGATTGAACTGAAATTTTGTCAGCATGTTCGTGGCGTAATTTTCTCAAATCTAAACGGTTTGATTTTCATTTGAAGCTCCATATATCAAGTTTTTCGTGGATTGATAAAAAAATTGCGTTTTTGGTCAGATTTATCCTTAATCTCTTGTGAAATTCAAATGTATTGCCAAGAATTATGTTCTTGAGGTGTTTATTACTATTTACCTCTAGTATTTGCTAGAGAAGAACATTGTTCACCCAATTTTGTTGATAGTGAAGAATTTCGGGTGGACTCCGGTCCCGTCGTTTTTGATCTCCTCACATCGAGGGGGTTTTCCACGTAAAAAAAATCGTCTTGTGTTCACATGCTTGGTATTTATTTTACTCTACTATATCAATTTCTATTAGGTTTACACAAGAGGGGAGATTATTTTATTCCGCTGCATTGATTTGATATTGTTCGAATTGTTACTGTTCTCCCATCAGAGTGGTATCAGAGCATCTGGTTATTGCTTGATTTTTTTGTCTTGTGTTAAACAATGGAAACGAATATGAGTAGAATTGTTACACTGAATTGTTCGAATTATCATATTTGGAAAGGGAAGATGGAAGACCTTTTATATATGAAAGATTTTTATCTGCTTGTATTTGTTGAGGAGAAACCGGAGAATAAAACTAATGCTGAATGGTCTATATTTCATCGTCAAGTGTGTGGTTATATTAGGCAGTGGGTAAATGATAATGTTTTGAACTATATTATTGAGGAAACACATGCACGCAGTTTATGAGATAAGCCCAAACAGTTATATGCTCGAAAAACTGGGAATAATAAGTTATTTTTGATAAAACAGATGATGGCTCTGAGATATCAAGATGATACTCATTTGACCGATCATTTAAATTCTTTTCAATGAATTATAAATCAGTTGGCTGCAATGGGAATCGAGTTTGATGATGAGATACAAGCATTATGGTTGCTTGGTACTTTGCCTGACTCCTGGGAGACGTTCCGAACATCTTTGTCTAATTCTGCCCCAGATGGTATGATTACTATGGATTTGGCCAAGAGTAGTATTTTGAATGAAGAGATGATAAGAAAGACACAAGGATCGTCCTCTTCACATTCTGATGCCTTGGTTGTTGAGAGAAGGGGAAGAGGTGAGTCTCGAGGTCCAAGAAATAGAGATAAAAGTCGAGATAAAAGTAGAGGTAAGTATAATAAATTTGCTAATGTTGAGTGCCATTATTGTCATCAGAAGGGACATATTCAAAGGTTTTGTTACCAGTTAAAAAGGAAGAAATAAAAGGAGAAAGGTAAAGAGAAGAAAAGTGATAATGACAGTGATGATAATCGTGTTGCTGCACTTAAAGAAGACTTTCTCACTATTTTTGATGGTGATGTGGTGAATTTTGTATCTCATGAGACCAGTTGGATAATTGATAGTGGTGCATTCGTTCATGCTACGTCTTGTAGGGATTTCTTTACATCATATAGGTCAGGTGACTTCGGATTTGTGAAGATGGGAAACAAGCTCAAGTTGTAGGCATCGGTGATGTGTGCCTAGAAACCAGCAATGGCACAAGGTTAGTATTGAATAATGTTAAACATATACCTGATATCCGCTTGAATTTGATTTCTACAGGCAAGTTGAATGATGAGGGTGAGATAGCTAGTATAAACACCTAGAGGGGGGGTGAATAGGTGCACAAACAATTTATCGAAATACGGAAGCGATTCTTAGCAAACGATAGAAAGGAAATTCTCTCTTGATTAACAAAATGAAATACGATCGAGGTAGAGAGAGTGAGGAAGAGAAAATTGAACACAGGATTTATAGTGGTTCGGCTTATTCCAAGCCTACGTCCACTCTTCCGCATTGACAGGCCACCGGCTGGATTTCACTATGATCAAAAGAGAAGTTACAGCACAGCTTTGCCTTGATTCCACAGTGTAGATGTTTTACCACACCTCCTCAAGGTTTCTCACAAATATAGACTCTCTTTTGTATACAAGTATTCGCTCAAAGGAATTGTCTAAACAAAAAGGAGCTTCAGACTTTGGAATTCTTCTATCGCGCACACCTCGAACAACTAAGAACGTCTTCCTTATATACTCCTTTATGCCATCATACCCGTTGGCACTTACCAAAGGAATTCCTCAAATCTACCCGTTGGACGGAATCAATTAGGAAGATTGTTCGAGCTATTAAAGGAACGTGTTGATAGCCCATCAATCGTGTTCGCCCATACAATCAGGATCTTGGTTTCCATAAGTAGAACCTTCCAATGATATTTAGACAATCATCGAATCTTCAATCATCGAATCAATCTTGATCAATCAAAGAATTCTGTTACGTCTTTTCCAGCCACGAGATCTTCTCCAGATGATAAGGTTAAATCCTTAACGAAACATCCAGTTCTGGATAACATTTCTTCAACGGATTAGAGACTGTCAATGAGGATAGACTTTGAGTCTTGAGTCTGGCTGTCCGGAGGTCTTCAGACTTTAAATAACAGAGTCTGCAAACCTTCAGACTAGACTGATAGAAACGTTTTGTCAACTTCAAAACACTTCAAGAAGATTTCTCCAACAATCTCCCCCTTTTTGATGGTGACAAAACTTTCCTGCAGATTTGGATAACTTTGACCTGCAAAACATTTCTCAAACACATATGCATATCTTATAGAGATAAATGGCTAAAAGAATAACACTAGAATCTGCAACCACAGAAAATAGGTTAGTCTAGTATATAATAAAGCCATCCATAAGATATCAATACTCGTTAATAGAAGCAGTCAAGTCCAAGTCTAGTTCAGTTCTCATCCAGACACAAAACAAAGTCAAAGTCTGTCAAGCAGAGTTTAAACAACAACACAATCCAAAACAACAGTTAAAAGTTTAATGATTGAAAATTTGATCAAATCTAGCATCTCTCCCCCTTTTTGTCATCATTAAAAAGGATGAGATGAAGTCAAGATTGCTTGGGAACGCGGACAAGCTGGAAATCTTCCATAGACTGAACGATGCCTTCCAGCCTTTTGAAGTCTTCCTTCAGTTGTGCAATCTCCTCACTCTTGGCATTGGTCTGATTATGAACAGAGAGGGCTTGCATCTTATCATTCAATGAACAGGAAGAAGCTTGACTTTCATTCTTCAAGCTTTGAACTTCGCATCCCAAGGCATAAATTTGACCTCGCATTTCCAAGAGAATATCCATGATTCTGCGAAAATCTGCTCCATTATCAGTCTGAGTACTTGCTTCGGCTCGATCTGATGAAGTAAATGCAGACGATGGTAGATCAGCATAATCTCGCAGGTTTGGCGATGAAGCTTCATGACATTCCTCTGGAAATTGAGATGCATAAACATCCTCTGGGTCTGCAGGTGAGCGACTGACTCATTCACTTGCATCAGGATATGAAGACTTCACTCCTTTCTCCTGATCTCCCCCTGTTTCCATGCCTACAGGTGGAGAAGAGATTTCCTTAGGTTCTTCTTCTTCTCTTCTTTCTTCTTCAGGTCTTTCTACCTCTGCTTCTTTTTCAACTTCTCTTTCTTCTTCTTCCTTCTCCTCTGCTTCTTTCGTCATTTGTTCCGATTCTTTCTATGGAACAGGACGACTTAAATTCTTCAAAGCCATTGCAGAGATGGTGATGTCTTCATCATCATCTTCATCCTCAACGAGGAGAGCTCTTCTTCTCTTGGATGGAGCAACCATGGGCTCCTTCCCTTTTCTCTTAGATGCAGAAGAGATTTGATGAGATTTGGCAGGAGTCTTCTCCTTGAATTTCTCCAATTCCTTGCTCAGTTCCTTCAGACGCATTTTGGTTACCATTTTCAGTCCTACCACCATATGATTGCATGGTCGAACACAAAAGATTTGTGGAGGCTGAATATTCAGATGTCTGAATAACTTCGTAACAAGGCTTGGGTAAGGGAGTTGACCTCTGTCCTTCATCATTGCTCTATACATGTGAAACATAACAGTGTGAGGGAGAGAAAACCTTTTTCCAAAGAGAATGGCATACATCAGCTTGGCCTCTGAACTTGAAACATCAGTCTTGGAGGTTGATTTCGGTCGGAGGCAATTAATCACAATCTTGTGAAGCAAGATGTTGAATGCACTCATCCTTAAGTAGGTGATCTTCTCATATGTTCTCCTGTCCTTCACCAGTTCAAGTGTGGCTCGAGCAATGGAAACTTTGATCGGTTGATATTTTCCTCTTTCAACTCCTAACACATCTGCCAGCATATTCATATCCACAACATAATCTTGGTCTTTAACGCTGAAGGAGAATCTATTCGCATCCAAAAAGCTAAGATTTGAATAGAAATATGCAGTTAATTCAGCATAAGCCTCTGTATTGTCAGAACAGAACTTTTCAAGTTGAAGTTGATTGAACTTTTCCCTCAAGTTCACATTCACAGCATCCAGAAAATCAAAATCCACACTCCTAGGGTTTATTACCCCACGCTTCAGCAATTTCGAGTACAGATCCTTTTGTTCCTTTGATCTGAACAAATCTCCCCTTTTTCCTTGAATTTCAGCCGCAATACCCATTTTCGGTTGAAATAGGCTGTACAAATTGTCATCATCATTCCCATCTACAGGATTCGGCCCCCAATCACGAGGATCACTTGGGATATTCGCAAGGGTTTCCTCAGCCACCCCTTTACGAGCAATTCCCAAACTTTCCATTTTTCGCAGAAAGATATATTCGTTCCTATATCCTTTGTCTTTAAGAAAGTCATCAACATAGTTCAAAGGAGTACGAGTTCCTTTTAAGGCACGATATAGCTTGTAAATAAAAGCGGGCTTTTGAACTCTTACGGGGTCTGCATCCTCGATGATTTCTTCCTGATGTTGATGAACAACGCCTTGAGGACTAGATGGTGGAGATTGACGCTGCTGAGAATGTTGTGGGCTCGCTTGCTGTTCTGGATTCACTTCTTCCTCAGTAAGATCGAAGTGCGTAGGCCCCTCACTCATTCGCCGTGGTCCCCTGCTTGCGATTGTCGAAGACTTTCTTGAAGATGACATCTTTCTCAGTTTTTTGGAAGATTCCTTGCTTGACTTTCCCAGGAAAGATGACAACTTTTTGAAGATTAAACAAAGAAGACAAACGGGAATGGAGGATCGATGCTTTCTAGGGTTTTTGAGAGTAAAATGAAGAGGAATCAACAGTGCACGATCGGTTAAAAAGAGAAATAAACGAACCGTCACAAAGGAAAAAAAAATAAAAAAAAATGCATTTTCAAAATAACTGTCTTCTTCCGCAAAAATAGCTATTTCAAAAATAACTTCCTTTTTGAAAATGAAACGATGCAATATTTACGTCGATTAAATATAGTAACAATTAAAACACAGTCTGACGATCGTACCTTTTCAAGATAAAATTAGAGAGAGAAAGACTTACAGTCTGACAGTCGTGCCAAGACTGTCTTTCAGATAAAGTCTTGTAAGTCTGAGTCTGAAAGTCTTTAGACTTTGATATCCTCATACCTCAAAATGTTGAGTCTGGAACGGATAGATTCAAATTGATTTTTCTCCAAAGGCTTTGTGAATATATCCGCCAGTTGATTCTTTGAGTCAACAAATTGAATTGAAATATCTCCATTTTGAACATGGTCTCTAATAAAGTGATGTCGAATCTCTATATGCTTTGCTCTTGAATGGAGAATTGGATTTTTGGTGAGGTTGATAGCGCTGGTGTTGTCGCAATTAATCTCCGTGCATGAATCTTCAATTTCAAAGTCTCTTAGCTGTTGTTTTATCCATAGAATTTGCGAACAGCAGCTTCCAAGAGCTACATACTCTGCTTCTGTTGTTGAAAGAGACACAGTGCTTTGTTTCCTTGAAAACCAAGACACTATCCTGCTTCCAAGCAACTGGCAAGTTCTCGAAGTGCTCTTTCTATCAACTCTACAACCGGCCAGATCTGCGTCTGAATACCCCAGAAGATTAAAGTCTCCGTTCTTAGGATACCAAAGACCGATGCTTGATGATGAAGCAACGTATTTAATGATGCGTTTCGCAGCACTGAGATGAGATTCTTTAGGATCTGATTGAAACCTAGCACAGATGCAAACACTCAACAAAATGTCAGGTCTAGAAGCAGTAAGATAAAGAAGTGATCCAATAATGCTCCTGTACAGCTTTTGATCAACTTTCTTCCCTTCTTCATCTTTGTCTATCTTTAAAGAACTTGACATTGGTATGTCAGTCTTTTTGCACTTTTCCAGTCCAAACCTTTTGACAAGATCATTAACATATTTTTCTTGATAAATAAAAGTTCATTCCTTCAATTGTTTTACTTGAAGACCAAGAAAGAATGTTAACTCTCCCATCATACTCATTTCAAACTCATCCTGCGTAGACTTAGAAAATTTCTTGCACAGACTTTCATTAGAGGATCCAAAAATAATATCATCCACATATATTTGAACAAGTAAGAAACTTTTGTTTTCCTTTTTGATAAATAAAGTCGTATCTACTTTACCTTTGACAAAACCATTTTGTATTAAGAACTTACTTAATCTGTCGTACCAAGCCCGAGGTGCTTGCTTTAAACCATACAAAGCCTTTTTCAGTCTGAAGACTGAGTCTGGCTTCTTTGGGTCTTCAAACCCTGGTGGTTGTTCCACATAAACTTCCTCATGGATAAATCCATTTAGGAAGGCGCTTTTGACGTCCATTTGGAATAACCTGAAATTCTTATAACAAGCAAACACAAGTAATAGTCGAATAGCTTCTAACCTTGCTACTGGAGCGTAAGTCTCATCATAGTCTATTCCTTCTTCTTGCGTATATCCCTTGGCCACGAGTCTTGCTTTGTTTCGTACGACTTTTCCTTTCTCATTCATCTTGTTTCTGAACACCCATTTAGCTCCAATAACAGTTTTACCTTTTGGTTTGGATGTCAATTCCCAGACATCATTAATGTTGAACTGTTTGAGCTCTTCTTGCATAGCTTCAATCCAGCTTTCATCAGATAAAGCTTCTTCTATGCTCTTTGGTTCAATTTCAGAAACGAGAGCCACAGCACTAGACTCTTCTCGCCTTTTTGATCTGGTGCGAATTCCTTCATTAATTTCGCCAATTATAAGATCTTTGGGATGACTGGACTTATGCTTTCAGTTACTTGTTGATGTATCTAGTTGATGATCTCTCTCTTTATTTAGATCTTCACGAACAACCTGATGCTGGTTTTCCAGAGTCTGAGATGCTTCTTGAGTTGTAGACTTTGGAGAGTCTGGAGCAGGTTCAGACTCTTCTTGATGAGTCTGACTTGATTCATCTTGCATTGAGTCTTGAAATTTGACATTCATTGACTCCTCCACAGACTGGCTCTTCTTGTTATAGACTCTGTAGGCTTTGCTTGATGTAGAATATCCAAGGAAGATACCTTCATCTGATCTTTCTTCAAACTTACCAACTCGATCTTTTGCATTTTTCAATATAAAGCATTTGCAACCGAATACATGAAAGTATGAAACAATAGGCTTCTTATCTTTGAATAACTCATAAGGGGTTTTCTGTAGAATAGGTCTTAAGAAGACTCTATTGATGATATAGCATGCTGTTGAAACAGCTTCAGCCCAAAATCGTGAAGAAATCTTACTTTCAATTAAAAGAGTTCTAGCCATTTATTGAAGAGATCTATTCTTTCTTTCCACAACTCCATTTTGCTGAGGAGTATATGGAGAGGAGAACACATGCTTAAAGCTAGATTCATCACAAAATTTTGTAAAATCTTGATTTTCAAATTCACCTCCGTGATCTGTTCTTATATTAGAGATAACACATCCTTTTTCATTTTGAACCTTTTTAGCAAATTTTTCAAAATACGAAAAGGTTTCAGACTTACTTGCAAGGAAATATACCCAAGTAAAACGGGAGTAATCATCAACAATTACTAGGCAATATTTCTTACCCCCAATACTCTGTGTTCCGGTTGGTCCGAAGAGATCCATATGCAGCAACTGTAGTACATGATTAGTAGAGACATGATTTATTGGCTTAAATGAATTTCTTACCTGCTTTCCCAGAATACATGGAGTGCATGGATCAGTCTTTTGGTATGGCAATTTGGGTAGACCTCGAACTAGCTGCTTTGATGAGATTTTGGCTAATTGCTTCATGTTGACATGACCAAGCTTTTTGTGCCATAAGCTTGCTTCGTCTTGAATTGAGATAAGACATTGCGATTCATTTGGTTTCACATCCAGAAGATAGATATTTCCATGTCTTCGACCCATGAAGGACTGAGTAGAGTCTTTACTGATTCCAGAACATGTTCCTTCTTGAAAGAAGATCTTGAAACCAGTATCACACAATTGACTAATGCTGAGAAGATTGTAATTGAGTCCTTCCACTAAGGAAACATTACTTATTGTGAGACTTCCAATTTTCACGGTTCCAAATCCCACAATACTTCCTTTGTTGTTTCCTCCAAATGAAACTTTTCCACCATTTACTTGAGCAAGCTTTATAAAACAATTTGAGTCTCCTGTCATGTGTCTTGAACATCCACTGTCAAGATACCACTTTACCTTTTTCTTGACGGAGACCTGCATTTAAAATAAAGTCTCAAACTTTCTTTGGTACCCAAATTTTCTTGGGTCCTTTGGTGTTAGTAAGATAAACAGTATTAGCCCATACTTTCTTAACAGGTTTCCATACCATAGGACACTCTTTTTCAAAGTGATCCGGACTGTTGCACTTTGAACATCTGAGAGCATTTCTTCCTACAGGTTTTACAAAAACTTTCTTGAAATGATTTTTGTAAGCCTCTTTTGAGGGTCTTTTCTTAATTCTTTCTTTTACTTTAGGAAAATCAATCAAGGGAATTGTTTCTGCTGACATACCTAGACCAGACTTATTGAAGTAAGGTCTTTGAGCTGAAAGAATTTTTTCAAGTTTCTCAGACCCTATTGAAAATTTCTTTGAAATATTTGATAAGTCTGTTTTTAAAAGAGCATTTTCTTTTAAAAGATTATCTTCATTTTCTTTAAGAGTGGAAACAATCAAGTCTAGACTTTTAACTCTTTCTACTAAAACATTTTCCTTTTGTTTTAGAGCTGAGTTTTCCTTTTTCAGTTCGGAAATTCTTTTGAGAGAAGTCTTAAGACTAAAACACAGTTCATCAATGTATTTAGAAACTTTGACAGGAATTTTAAAATTACTTGCCTCAAATTCACTGTCTGAGTCTGATCCAGAGTCTGAGTCTGATTGTGCCATCAGACATAGATTGGCATATTCATTATCACTTTCTTCACACTCTGTATCACTCCAGGTTTCGGCTTTGAGAGCTTTTCGAAATTTTTCAGCTTTTCCTCTCTTCTTCTTCAGAAGAGGACAGTTGGGTCTGATGTGTCCCTTTTTCTTACATTCAAAGCAGACTACATCTTTATTTGGTTCCTCATCATCAACAGACTTGGTCTGCTGTCTTTGAAAGCTTTGTTTCTTTGAGTTGAACCTTCTTCCTTTTCTATTCAGTTTTCTGAATCTTCTTATCATGAGAGCAAGCTCCTCATCGTCCATATCATCTTCAGAATCTGTATCATCAGAATCATCATTTGATTTTAATGCAATGGATTTCTTACTTTTTGGATCTTCATCTTCATTGATCCGTTCCACTTCATAAGACTGAAGAGTTCCAATCAGCTCGTTGACAGATAGTGGCATAATTCTTTGCGTCTCTCTTATCGAAGTCTTTATGTGATTCCAATCCTTGGAGAGTCCACGTAGTAGCTTGTTTACCTTCATGGGATCAGAAATTTTTTGTCCTTGATTTTCAAGACCATTGACAATATCTGTAAAACGGCTAAACATGTCAGTTATAGATTCTCCTGGTTTCATTTTGAAGGCTTCATATTGACCGAGAAGAATGTTAATTCTTGTTTCCTTCACTCGATCTGTTCCTTCATAGGTGATATGCAATCTGTCCCAGACTTCTTTTGCTGTAACACAAGAAGATATTCTATTATATTCAGTTGGTGACAAAGCACAATATAAAGAGTAAATTGCTTTTGCATCGAGTGCTTGTCTCTTATTTATCTCTTCCAGAGTCATTTCACTGGTCTCAATAGTTTCTTTCCCTCTTTCAGAGACTGATGCAGCTGTAGGAGTAATTCCTTTTTCTACAACGTCCCATTCCAAAGGATCCTTTGATCGTAGGAAAGCTTTCATCTTGTGTTTCCAGATGTTGTAATCCTTTCCATCAAAGTAGGGTGGTCTGGTATTGCTTTGCCCTTCCATCAGCTCTGGTGCTAGCATACTAGCCATGGATCTTTAACTCTAAAGTAAAACACTTCAAACAAAGTGAGTACATAGGCTCTGATACCAATTGAGATAGCTAGTATAAACACCTAGAGGGGGGGTGAATAGGTGCACAAACAATTTATCGAAATACGGAAGCGATTCTTAGCAAACGATAGAAAGGAAATTCTCTCTTGATTAACAAAATGAAATACGATCGAGGTAGAGAGAGTGAGGAAGAGAAAATTGAACACAGGATTTATAGTGGTTCGGCTTATTCCAAGCCTACGTCCACTCTTCCGCATTGACAGGCCACCGGCTGGATTTCACTATGATCAAAAGAGAAGTTACAGCACAGCTTTGCCTTGATTCCACAGTGTAGATGTTCTACCACACCTCCTCAAGGTTTCTCACAAATATAGACTCTCTTTTGTATACAAGTATTCGCTCAAAGGAATTGTCTAAACAAAAAGGAGCTTCAGACTTTGGAATTCTTCTATCGCGCACACCTCGAACAACTAAGAACGTCTTCCTTATATACTCCTTTATGCCATCATACCCGTTGGCACTTACCAAAGGAATTCCTCAAATCTACCCGTTGGACGGAATCAATTAGGAAGATTGTTCGAGCTATTAAAGGAACGTGTTGATAGCTCATCAATCGTGTTCGCCCATACAATCAGGATCTTGGTTTCCATAAGTAGAATCTTCCAATAATATTTAGACAATCATCGAATCTTCAATCATCGAATCAATCTTGATCAATCAAAGAATTCTGTTACGTCTTTTCCAGCCACGAGATCTTCTCCAGATGATAAGGTTAAATCCTTAACGAAACATCCAGTTCTGGATAACCTTTCTTCAACGGATTAGAGACTGTCAATGAGGATAGACTTTGAGTCTTGAGTCTGGCTGTCCGGAGGTCTTCAGACTTTAAATAACAAAGTCTGCAAACCTTCAGACTAGACTGATAGAAACGTTTTGTCAACTTCAAAACACTTCAAGAAGATTTCTCCAACAGAGGGGTATTGCAGCACCTTCAGTAATGATCAATGGAAGCTCATCAAAGGTTCTCTTATTGTGGCTAGAGGTGAAAAATATTCTTCGTTGTACATTATGCAGGTAAAGTTGTCCACAGACAAAATTAATGCAGTAGACAATGAAGATGCAGTTGAGTTATGGCATAAGAGGCTCAGTCACATCAATGAGAAGGGTTTGTCAATATTGACCAAGAAGAAGCTTCATAGCCATGGTTTCGTTTTTGATATTATCCATTCCATGCGTTTGACAGGTGAATCCAGTGCTGAGAAGATCTTTTCACATCATGACCACACAACCGGAGTCTACACAACCAGAAATCCTTGAAGCACCTGTTTCTCTTGTACCTTCTTCATCATCTTCAACTCCTCCAGAATTTCGTGTTTCCAATGCTTCTAAGATAGATTATCTCTATGAAGTCTCTCTTAGCGATGAAACCAAGATCTCAGAAACTCAACTTCCTCTTATGAACCCTTACTCCGCTTTTGCTAAACCCACCTCATCATTCTCACCTATCCGCTCCATTCGTCAACTTATTCACCAAACCCCAAAGCAAGTAAAGGAGTACGTCTAGTCTTCCAAATTCGACCAGCATCCCATTCCTGCTACTGAAAAAGAGTACTTTGTTACTCTTCAGATCCCTCTAGAATTTCCCAGACAATGGGCTCAACAGGGATATTCTCATGTCCATTATGGAGCTGTTCGTCTTGCTCTCACCTTCCATGGTCGTAAAGGTTTGCTAGTCGTGGCAAGAATCGCGTTGTTAGATACCAGATTTTTACAATACCAGCATGCTTGCATCGGTACTGTTCAAACTACTCTGAATGCCGGAACAGTCTTTGTGACTTTATATCCAAACTTCAACATCGCCCTTTCAGATCCTCAGCTACTTTCTTTCTTGAAAGTCCAAGTTCAGCTCACTGGAGCCTCTCAAACTGCTGACTCTGTAGCTGCAACCCTACATTACCAGATAGTTTATCGAGTGCAAAACCATGCTCTCGACCTCAACTTCAACAATGGTAATGAAGATGCGTTGTTCATCTCTATGCAGAATGACCAGGCGTCCTGCATCCATGTTCCCAGACAGATTCCAAAGGATACGTTGGCAAAGCTCCTTCCAGAGACTTGGATCACCAACTATGAAAAGCTACACCAGCATAACAAGTCTTTCCAGTCTACAGACTCAGAATTCGTATGGAAAAAAGATGGAACTGTTTCCATCAAATTTGGCAAGGAAAAGGAAGAAAGTCCTTCTATCTTCCAAACCCTCCTCATGATCGAACCATGTGTTCCCGAATCCATTTCCGAACCAGACCCAAAAAAGCATGTTTGGCACTTTGATGGTGATGGACATCCTGTTCATTACTATAAAGACAACTATGGCCACTGTTTTTGGGATCCTTTCTGCTAATGTTCTTACTGTACAAATTCTGCCGACGAGGTAGACCCTCTTGCAAGATCTCCACCTCGGCGAAAAAAGTCCAAGGATAAGGTATACCAAAGGTACTTAGACGGAGATTCCTCTATTGATACTCTTGGTGAGTGTGATAAATACCAGTTTATGGTTTCTTATGCACCACCTCCACCACCAGAGTCCAGTACTACATCCCAAGTCTTACCAGATCCACCAAAGTCACCTCCACCCTCTCCTCCTCAAAAAAAGCAAGCCCTCTCTCCATTTTATAAGCCAATCCTCAAATGGGCTAAGAAACATTCTTACCCGCTTGAAGTCCCAGCAGAAGTACCACCCACTTCTTCTATTGCCATGTTCCAAGATACTGACTTTCCTCCTCTTGTTAAGGAAAGTTCTAAACTCTCGTTTCCTGCTTCAGAAGAGTTTATTGATCCACATGGTAGATACCACCATGTTCCCAAAATTCCTACCCCCACTGATGTGGATGAACATGGGAGACAGAAAAAAACCCCTGCTGCTGAAGCCGTTCTAAACTGGCAATCAGAGACTCTGTTGGCACAAAACAATGCCTTCAAAGCAATTGATTCCAAAATCGGAAATGTGCAACAAGATCTCCGAAGGTATGATGAAAGCACCAAAAAGATACTTTCTGAGTTCCAGAAAAGGCTTCACGCCTTGGAATCAGGACAACATCTTAGGTATCATTATCTTGAAAGTCCAAAGCCAGAAATAGAAAAGCTCAAGAAGCAAATCCAACTTCTTGAAGAAGGAAGATTCAGGCCCTTTGACCCATTAGCACCTCCTGTTAGAACTGGGTATTTACCCCCACATCCACAGACGTCTATTTTTGCCACCATTCCAGAAGATCCCTCCAGAAGGGAACCAGATATGGCCAAAATACGAAATCGCCTCAAGGCCCTGCAGAAGGAAAAAGGAAAAGAAAAAAGCTCACCTACAGAATCAAGTTCGATTGTTATAAGAGACAGGCCAGAACAGATGATGTTATCAAATCCATTAGAATCTTTTCTAAAGGATTTGGGCACTCAGGAACTTGATCCTGTTATCCAACAGCCTGAGTCTGACCCTACCATTCTAGAAAAACAAATTCTATTTCCAGCTGAACACACTTCTCCTGACACTGAATCAGATTAAGCATCTCTTTCTTCTTCCTCATCCTTCTCAATTCCTACAGTTGATTCCCTCCCCATTGCCCCAGTAACTTCACAAATATTCATGGCTGATCCTCCAGGTTATGAAATGGAATCAAACTATTATGATCCAGAAGTTGGTCAGACTAGCAATCCTGTTAGGAGCAATCCTATTAGGCATGTGTCCATGGCATCAAAACAATTCTTCACCATCGATGATATTCCTTATCCAAAGTGGCCAGAAAGACTTGAAGAATTTCATACTTGGTTGAATACACAGTCCATTACCAATCATGATATGATTGATGTCCTTTACAACTTTGTTACAAGATTCATGGGAAGTCTCAAACTCTGGTGGCAATCAATTTCAGAACAAGATCATCTTTTGTTTCTATTGTCACCCAATTTCAGCCATGCCATTACTCTCTTATATCATGTCTTTGTGGGAAAACCCGGAGATCTCATAGAGATAAAAAGAAGAGAATTTTTCGAGAGAAGATGCTGCTCCCTTAAGGAAAAACATCTTAATAAGCATTATCGAATAATGCTTCAACTCTTTTACCAAATTGGCGCAGATCCAAATTTGAAGCATGTCTTCCTCACATCCATCCCTAAAGAGCTATCCCAGATAGTTGAAAGATCTTTCTTTGGAAAACAGAGAAGAGTACAAGATATTCCCTTGGGAGAGATACAACAAGAAATCCATCTATGCCTTGAAGAATTATGCTTAAAGCGCCAGATGGTCCGTACCTAAATCACAGATGACAAGCGCCTTGAATCAGCTTGTTCTCGCCAGAAGTTAAAGATCAAATGCTCCAAACAAGACTATGATGGTACTTGTGGCCAGTATTCCCGGAAGAAAAAACACTACAAGAAGTATTCGATAAAGAAATCCAAACATGGATCCAAGCATTTCCGGAAAAAGAAGAAATGGCGATACCTACGAAAAAGAAAGGATCGCACAGGCCATAAGAAATCAAATCGTTGCTACATTTGCAACAAGAAAAGACATTTTGCCAAAAATTGTCCTCAAGCGAAAAAAGGTCAGAATCATCTAATTGAGAATGAAACAGGTATTTCTCTTGAAAATGATGATATTGAATCCTTATTCTCTGCTGATGAAGAACCATCTGACCAAACACTTTGTGTCATTCCCTCTTACCAAACCTCCAGTGACACTGAGTCAGACTCAGAATCTGAAGACATTTTTCACATATCCCCCACATCTTTAGAACCACATCTTGACATATTCTCAAGTCAAACCCACTGTCCCCATTTTCCTGTGAAAATTCTCACCTCGAAGTTTGCCAAACCTATCAATGTCATTGCCCTCATTGATACCGGAGCAAGTTGCTTCATTCTAGATACTAAAGTCCTGCCTGAAGAATATTGGACTCCTCATGTCCGATATTTCAACTCCGCCTCTGGAGATACTTTCTCCACAAATGTCAGAACCATTCCAGTTAATGTTAAGTTCTTTCCCCAGTGTTCCATAAATGCAAATTTTTTTGGATCAAACCTCCCCAATAAAGATTTGATAATTGGGTGGGACATCATGACTCAAATCTCCCAACTTCGCATCATTCCTGGAAAAAAGGTCTTAGATATAAAGATCAGTTCTCTGAGTTTGTCAATATTCAAAGACTCTTTTCCATTCAGATGAGTCTATTAGATCTAATCATGCAAAAGATGCTAGAATCTTGTTCGGAATCCCATTCAGAATTCGCCCAAAAATGTTCTCATCTTTTATGGGAAAATCCAGAATTCTTTGTTCGCCTCCCTTTAAAAAAAAATGAAGACATCAACCCAACAAAGGCGAGTCATATGGGAATGAAGCCAGAACACTTGGCTTTAGCTCAAAGGGAATGCTCAGAATTATTGCAACAAGGCCTTATTGAAATTTCTGATTCTCAATGGGCTTGCGAAGCCTTTTATGTCAATAAGCGCGCCGAGCAAAACAGAGGAAAAATGAGACTGGTGATCAACTATCAACCTCTCAATCTTTTTCTCCAAGATGATAAGTTCCCTTTACCATCCAGAGATTCTCTTTTTATTGGTCTAACCAAGGCCCATATCTATTCCAAATTCGACCTCAAAGCCGGATTTTGGCAATTGGGCATCCATCCCGAAGACAGATCCAAAACAGGATTCTGTATCCCGAACCAGCACTTTCAGTGGAAAGTCATTCCTTTCGGCCTGAAGGTAGCACCATCCCTTTTCCAAAAGGCCATGTGTCGTATTTTCCAACCAATCTTGTCTACTGCAGCCGTATACATCGACGATATTCTGCTCTACAGTCCTGACGAGCAGTCACACTGTCAACTCCTTGAACAATTTGCAAAAATCGTGAAAAAGCATGGTATTATGCTTTCTAAAAGGAAAATGAATATTGCCCAGACAGAAATCGAATTTCTTGGTATGCACCTCAACAAAGGTACATACTATCCAAGGCCACATATCGCTCAAGAATTATTGAAGTTCCCTGTAGAAAACTTCACGACAAAACAAGTTCAGCAATTTCTTGGGATAATCAATTATCTCAGAGGTTTTGTCCCACACATTGCAAAGCTGCTGATTCCTTTGCAATCCATGCTGAAAAGGAATTCCCCACCTTGGGGAAAAACTCAAACTAAAGCAGTCACTGAGCTTAAGGAGATTATGCAGAATCTCCCACCATTACAAATACCATCAACAGGAAAAAGAATTCTTCAAACCGATGCCAGTGATGAATACTGGGCGGCCATCCTGTTCGAAGAAATTGATGGTAAGAGGCACATTTGTGCTCACAAAAGTGGAAAGTTTTCTCAAGCAGAAACACATTACCATTCCACTTTCAAGGAAATCCTAGCAGTAAAAAATGGAATCAAAAAATTTGAGTTTCATCTTATCGGCCATCACTTTTTGGTAGAATTAGACATGGCATCTTTCCCCCAGATGACCAAGTTTAAACAGAAACAGATTCCAAATTTTCAACTGCTTCGATGGGCTGAATGGTTTTCAAAATACTCTTTTGAAACCAAACATATTCATAGAAAGAAGAATGTGCTTGCTGATTTCTTGTCAAGACCAAAAGCACCAGTCGAAATCAACATGTACATCAAAAGGCCTGCTTTCCATATGCTCAATCATGGAGTAAAATACAAGATTGAGAAGATCAAAGACTTGCCAAGCTGGAAATATCCCCAGGAGATTATTCAGCAAATCCAGAACGACAGTCTTACTGAGAACTTGGAGAACCTCATGTGGCAATGCCACACAGACCTATTCAGATTCAATGGAGGTTTTTTTTTTTTATCCTTTCGGATTAAACTTGAATTATCATTTCATTCATCCTCTTATCTGGAAGGAAGATGATTTCCCTGACCAGCTCAAGACGCTGTTATGGTACTTAACCAATAAGTACTTAATAGCTATTGAAATTCCCACCAGAAGGTTCATTGCCAATCTCACCAGGATATTCTTACTCGAAAGAAATGTGGAAAAAGAAAGTTATAAGAATCTCTTAGACTTTCTTAATTGGTTCTATCACCCTACATGTTGGAAACAAGACTTGGAAAAAGAACTAAGAACCATGACACCGAATCCTGAGGTCCACACCATCCTGTTTTTCCGACGTCCATGGAATTTTTGCAAAAATAATGGTAGTATTCTCGATGCACCACTAGAAATAGGAACCACATCCTATAAACCTCATTTAAACAGCCGAGAAGCCCTGATTCACAAATCTTATCCAAGATCTGTTAGATTTTGTGAAAACAAGTATCGAGAACTCCAAAGAATCCTATGCCAGGAAAACAAAACCATTCCTGAAGATGTTTGGAATAATGTACCCACTACGTGGGATCATTATGACCTAGCACCAGAAGCTAAGGAAGCACTCAGGCAATACATACAAGCTGCATCATCCCAAGAGCATGAAATGACAAGCGAAGATGACATTGTCCAGTCTACTCAGGACCCCTACGCACGTTTTGGAGGTCCTTTGTCCCAGAATCCCTATGAACAAGGACCTTCATCCTCATTCCAAGACATGGACACATCCTTTTATGCATAGCCATCCAATTGGCCTTAGCCAAGCATTCCTGCCAACACTACCAGTGAAAATACAAACTGGGCAGAAGAAGAAGCATCCCATTGGGCTCATGAAGCATCCTCATCTCGAAGGCTGAACCAAATCCTCTCACCTCAAGACCTTGAAGCCCTCCAGCAGAAATATGAGGCACATCTCCTAGAAGACAGCTCAGATGATGACTCAGTGTGTAGATACAATGCCCGTGACGGATGAGATCGTTGAGTCCGTACAATTTCACTGTAGCAAAATCATTGTTCACTTTTACTGTAGCACTAGGCTAAGGAAAGTACTGTTCACAGTACAGTTACTGTTCATAGTGTGCGAATAATTCCCTCCCGGAAGTTTCCGGTGCCGTTGTTTATATCTGGACCCGTGAGTTGGTCCCTGTGTGTGTCCTTGTAACCTTTCTTTGCCTATATAAGGCATTGCTTGTGTAATGTTTTGGGCAGAGTCCCCTAAAGGAAAGTGAGTGTTTATGAAAACCTCTCCATGGCTTTCTAAATTCCTCTTCTTCTCCAGCTTGGTAGGATCCTCCGAGAAATGCAGCTTGGGTAGGTTAGAAACGTTTCCATCCTGGCATCTTTGAGTGTCTCTAGGCTCTGAACTAAAGGGCTAAGTGGTTTTCTGCTAAAAGGCTGTCCCTGAAGGGCTTGAACGGGAGTTGTTCGCCCACTGTGGGATGCATACCTGCAGGAAATTTATTTTCCTTCCCTG
This sequence comes from Eucalyptus grandis x Eucalyptus urophylla, assembly GCA_028830015.1. Lineage (NCBI taxonomy): Eukaryota > Viridiplantae > Streptophyta > Magnoliopsida > Myrtales > Myrtaceae > Eucalyptus > Eucalyptus grandis x Eucalyptus urophylla. The sequence continues at coordinate 29,853,899 of CM054203.1, forward strand.
GTTCTAAGTCTAGGTCCATTCATGTGCTCACTATTTAGCAAGAAAACAAAACAGTGTTGCATTTAAAAGCTCTCCTCCTTTAAGAAAGTTAGGTATACTGGATTTAGTGTATTATGATGTTTGTGGTCCTATGAAAACAAAATCACTTGGTGGCTCTCTTTATTTTGTTACCTTCATAGATGATTTTTCAAGGAAAATTTGGATTCATACCTTGAAAACTAAAGATCAAGTGTTAGATGCTTTTAAGTAATTTCAGGCTTCAGTTAAGAGACAAATTGGAAAGAAATTGAAATGCATCAGAACTGATAACGGGGGAGAGTATATTGGATCTTTTGATGAATATTGCAGACAACAAGGTATTCGACATCAAAAGACACCTCCCAAGACGCCTTAGTTAAATGGCTTAGCTGAGAGAATGAACAGAACACTGGTTGAAAGGGTAAGATGCTTACTTTCACAGTCAAAGTTACTTGGATCCTTTTGGGGGTGAGGCTTTAAGTACAATTGTGCATGTATTAAATCTTACTCCATGCGTTCCTTTAGAGTTTGATGTTCCTAATAGAGTTTGGACGAGCAAAGATGTTTCTTATGATTATTTGCGTGTCTTTGGGTGCAAAGTATTTATGCATATTCCCAAAGATGAGAGGTCTAAACTTGATGTGAAAACACGACAGTGCATATTTATTGGTTATGGACATGATATGCTTGGCTACAAATTGTATGATCCGGTTGAAAAGAAAATTGTAAGAAGTAGAGACGTTGTGCTTATGAAAGATCAAACAATAGAGGATATTGAGAAAGCAGAGATGATTTCAGCACCACAGGTTAGTGATAATTTGATTGATTTAGATCCAATTCCTTTTACAAATATTCCTACACAGGTTGATGAAGAGCAGCAGAAAGTCAATGTTCCAAATAATGCACATGTTCCTGAACATGTTGAAACATATAATAATATTCATGAACCAGAGGCTCAATTAGATGTTCCACTGGATGTTCCAATCCGGAGATCCGTTAGAGACTGACGACCTTCCACCAGGTATTATGAAGATGAGTATGTATTATTGACTAATGCAAGTGAACCAGAGTGTTATTGAGAAGTAATAGAAGATGAGTACAAAAGCAATTGGTTTAATGTTATGCGAGATGAGATGCAGTCACTTTATGATAATCATACTTTTGAGTTGGTGAAGTTACCTAAAGGTAAAAGAGCTTTGAAGAACAAGTGGGTATATAGGTTGAAGCAAGATGAACATATTTCACAACCACGATACAAAGCTAGATTGGTTGTTAAGGGATTCGGTTAGAGAAAGGGTATTGATTTTGATGATATATTTTCTCCGGTAGTGAAAATGTTTTCTATCCGTGTGGTACTAGGCTTGACAGCTACCCTAGATTTGGAAATTGAGCAAATGGATGTCAAAATAGCCTTCCTACATGGTGACTTGGAAGAAGAGATATACATGGAACAACCTGAGGGTTTTAAAGTGAAAGGGAAAGAAGATTATGTGTGCAAATTGAAGAAAAGCCTCTATGGCCTAAAACAAGCACCGAGGCAGCGGTACAAAAAGTTTGCGTCAGTTATAACAGAACATGGCTATAAGAAGACTTCCTCGAATAACTCTGTGTTTGTCCAAAAATTTTATGATGATGACTTTATTATTCTCTTGCTTTATGTTGATGATATGCTGATTGTTGGCAGGAATGCTTCAAGAATTGAGTTATTGAAGAAACAGTTGAGCAAGTTTTTTGCCATGAAAGACTATCATTAGAATTACCCGAGATAGAGATGCTAAGAAGTTGTTTTTGTTGCAAGAGAAATATATCGAAAAGATTCTTCAGAAATTTTACATGGACAAGGCTAAAGTGGTTAGTACTCTTCTTGCTACCTACTTTAAGTTAAATATGAAGCAAAGTCCTACGACTGATAAAGAGAAGAAAGATATGGAAAGAGTTCCATATGCCTCAACTGTAGGAAGCTTAATCTATGCGATGGTATGTACACGCCCAGACTTGGTGCATGCAGTTGACGTTGTTAGTCTCTATTTGTCAAATCCAGACAGAGAGCACTGGAATGCAGTGAAGTGGATTATGAGGTATCTTCGAAGAACTTCAAATTTGAAACTCAGTTTCGGGACCGGGAAACTTGAGTTAATTGGATACACAGATTCTGACTTGGCAGGAGATATTGATACTCGTAAATCTATTTCTAGTTATTTGATTTCTTTTGCGGGTGGAGCTGTGTCATAGAAGTCAAGATTGCAGAAGTGTGTTGCACTTTTTACAACCGAAGCTGAATTTATTGCAGCGACTGAAGCTAGTAAAGAAATATTATGGATGAAGAAGTTCTTAGAAGAACTTGGGCTCAAGCAAAAGAGGTATGTGCTATTTTGTGATAATCAAAGCGCAATTCATCTTGGTACGAATTCATCTTTTTATTCTAGATCGAAACATATTGATGTTAGAAATCATTGGATAAGAGATATTCTAGATAAAAAGTTGTTGGAACTTGAGAAAATTCATACGGATCATAATGGCTCTGATATGATGGCGAAGAATCTACCAAGAGAGAAGCTTGAACATTGCCAATTGATAGCAGGGATGGTGAATCCCTCCACATTGTCGTGTGGGGAAGATTTGTTAGCTGGGTTCACCTTTATGTGGAGGAAGCCTAATGAGTTGCAAGCCCAAAAAAGGCTTGAGCCCATATGATAAGTTATATGGAGAAATATAGTTTCTCACTATCTTTATAAAGTGGTAGTCACAAAAGGAAATAGTAACAAGAGAAAAGGAGAGTAGAAAATCTGAAGGTTGGGGTAATATCTGATTTATATCAAGCTGGCATCGGAGATCGATTCGTGGTCCGATTGAGCTAAAATTTTGTCAGCATATTCGTGGCACAATTTTCTCAAATTTGAACGGTTTGATTTTTGTTTGAAGCTCCCTACATCAAGTTTTTTGTAGATTGATCAAAACTTGCGTTTTTGGTCAGATTTATTTTTGATCTCTTGTGAAATTCAAGTGTATTGCCAAGAATTATGTTCTTGAGGTGTTTGCTGCTATGTACCTCTAGTATTTGCTAGAGAAGAACATCGTTCACCTAATTTTGTTGATAGTAAAGAATTTTGGGTGGACTCCGGTTCCGTGGTTTTTGATCTCCTCACATCGAGGGGGTTTTCCATGTAAAAAAAATCGTCTTGTGTTCGCGTGCTTGATATCTATTATATCGATTCCTATTAGGTTTACACAAAAGGGGAGATTATTTTATTCTGTTGCGTTGATTCGATATTATTCGAATTGTTACCATTCTCCCATCAGCATCAACATTAGATAAATTTTGTCCAATGTAATCAAGCCCTGTGGTTAGACCTTGAGCACTCCTTCAAAATATTGAATTTTGTTGCGACCCTCCGGAGACAGGCATTGGGAAAAAGATGGGTATAAAGATAATGTTGAATTGGGTCCCAACGGTCCTCAATCAATGTGAGTTCTCCCAAATCCTTACCTCGTGTATGTTGAAATTATTGTTTTGCTTTGATTAACTCTAGGAGAATGCTAAATGAACAATTGCCACTAACCTATTAGGCTCAACTAGAAATTAAATGAGGCATGAGAATATACCTCACTTCCTACACAACCAAAGATCTAAGGTTGAGGACTAGATTACCATAGTTAGCTAAACTTGATTATTTGTTAGCTAATGTGTGCATGCAATCTTTTGTCAATCATGAGTCATAAAGTTCTTGTCTGCTAAGTGTCCATGCAATGTTTTTGTGTTTATTATGATCCTAGAATGAAACCTAACCACTCAACTATGAAAATGAATCACAAACACAGAAAATGATATAAAAGCAATCACAACAAAGGTATCAATAATAGTAATGAAGAAAGCGTAAAAGATAAAGTGCAGTAAAGTAACCCAATGCGAGTCGGACAAAGAATATTATATAGACTTGTATTAAGCCCAAGACAGCAACCAAACTTCTGCACAAAATCCCGACGCCCACTCTCCAAAATTATGTATTAAAGGTGAATTAAAGATTTCAAGCCGAGGACAAGCCTGCAAAATTTTATCCGCTAGATCATCACTGAAGGTAAAACCCTTAAGCCTTCCCTCCTCTAAAAGCCTGCTCTAAGTTACTCGGGCGCAAATGCACATGCCATTTCTCTTCAACTGGGTTATTGTTGAGAGACAGAGCTTTTAGATGCTTGAATTTGGTAACTTACTGAAAAATGACGTCTCCACTCTCGAGCCTGTTTCCAGACAGGCTAAGAGCAAGTAAATCCTACCGCAAGAAAAAATGAGCATGTAAACCATAAATTCATCACATGACAAAAAGCTCAAAGATGGTACTAGGGATAATTTCCAGAGCAAGTATGTTGTAAGGAAATGATGGTTGCTTGTGCCTATAGTTCCCGAAACTCGGTAATGTTAATTTTCAGTCTATAAATAACACATGATAGAGTTTTTCTACCATAGTTATGGAAGATGAGATTGTGCAACATACAAATAATCACGCATCAACTGGAAATCCTTAAATGGTCCAACTACACTAGTATCATTTAATTCAGGATGAATGTCGTTAATGCCAACCGGAAATTTAGCAGAAAAATTGAGAGATAAAATCATCTCCTCATGAACATCAAGCTCACTGAGCTCCAACCATCTGACAGTTCATTATTCTCCTCCTTCTCTTTTGCTTTAAACAGTTCATGTTCCAGTAAATCCTCAATGCACATGCTGCTAGTGTCCTCTATTGAAGTCCCTCCCTCAGCTTATTCATCTACATCCAGATCGCTCTCACAGCCATCCTCTGAGCCAACCCCATAACTTCCTGATGCTGTAATTAATGCAATTTTATGAAGACTCATGCAGCCAAAATAAAAGCAGCCCTGAGGTTTTCTAATTTATAGTTTCAGAGTAAGAAAACCCTTTAGAATTTACAGTTGAACAAATCAAAAAAAGAAGTTCACGCATTAACTTATTCTGCATATTACAGGAAAAAAGATCATGTCACCCTAAAAAATGATTCTCTATTGTACACTAACACTTATTATATTTAAAAAAAAAGGGAATGACGCAAAACCATACCTACTTTAAAGTTTACAAGTAGAATTTACAAAAGTCTTATCAATTTTCCACTAAACTCAATTTACATTCTCAATAAAAATTCTACAGTCAAAACACTAGCATTGTAGATTTTGTTCCTATATGAGAAGCTTCATTTATTTTTAAATGTAATACGGTAAGTAAAGGAGAGGTCTTAACTAGTGTGAAAAAGTCTTGTAATCTCTTCTTCAGCGTCTTGTAAGCTAAGTGAAAGGCTCACTCAACGTGTGTAGGCTACGGGAAGTAAGGTTGGTTCCAAAGGTTACTTATGGATCCAACATTGGGTTCCACAAAGATTAAATAATACTACCCATGTGATTTTGTGTTATTTCGTAGGACTCACTATAGCCTTCATAATTTCTTAATATGTATTGACTTGCTCTGGTAAAATGAGCCAACATAATTCTTATCCAATAGAAATCATAATTGCTGTTTTAAAGAAATTATCAAGTCTATAAAAACATTTTTATCACCATGTGCAAAGAACATGTTCCACAACTGTCATTGTCATCCACAAATTCGGGCCCCTTGGTGTCCTTTTCAATGTGCACATAAAGCGTCCTCCCCTTTCATCTCTGATCTTTGTGGTTCATTTTAATAACTAATAAGTAACTATTGCAACTATCAAGTCTATAATAACAATTTCATCATCATACATAAAGAACATGTTTGAGATTTAGTATTGTCCCATACCTGAAGCCATAATCCACCTCCTTTTAAATGTGCAGATAGACAATCTTTTCTATTCCATCCCTGATATTTATCGTTCTTTTTAATAACTAATAAGTAATTATTGAAATTATCAATCCATAAAAACATATTGATCATGTTTGAGATTTAATGTGGTCCCATACCTATCGTCCTCCTCATCGTCATTAGATTTAGGCATCTCCGTGTCTTCTCTTTTGTACTCAGACGTCCTGTGTCCTATTACATCCTTGAGATGGTCAACAAAACCGTCAGCACCCTTTTTTAACTCCCACACAGATTCTCCAAATCCTTACACTCGTTGATCCCTTCAGCTTTTGTCGTCACATCGAGGTGCCCAAACTCGAGTTCTTTGAGATGTAGCATTGCTCCTTGTTCAATAATCACCTTCTCAAGCTTAGACAGCTTCCAAGTCTTCAAGATCATGAGGCTCGGAAACCCATCTTTGATGAATCTCAGACTAGTGCCCAGGAAAGAATTGGCCAAGAACCTGTGTGTCCGCAGGTTCCTCAGGAGACCACCCAACTCGGGCATCATGTCTATCTTCACCTTCGAACCTGACAGAGTCAGTACCCTGAGTGAGCCCGGCAAGAGCTCTGTCCAGATGGGTTTTTTGAGTTGGCCCACCAAGTAGAGATCGAACAGGTCGTGATGTTTTTCGGCCAACGACAGTTTCGATAACGGACCTATCTGTGAATTTGCGGGCTTGGCCTCCTCCTTCGGGGGCTCGTCTTCTTCGGCTGGCTCGTTTTCTTTTGCGGGCCTGGCTTCTTGAATCACCCCAAAGGTCAAGGACTGGAGGATGCTGAGCCTGGAGCTAATCCAATTGGCTACTGCTTTTTCTGAGCGCCTGAGGTGTCCGTATCCGAGCGTTGCAAGTATAGCTTGAGCGTGATGAGCGTGGTCAACCTGTCCATGTGGTCCCTCATCAAGTTCTCCTTGACCTCCCCGATAACCAGACGGCTTAAGGTTTGGAGTTGAGTCAAGGCCATAACATTGTTGCTCCAAGCCTTGAGGATTTTCTTCAAGTCGATGTAGAACCAGTAAAGATGCAGGTGCCTCAAGTTCCTCGTCTTCCATAAGGAATTCTGCAGCGAAGTGATGTTGGTGTGCTTTATGTCAAGAGTCTCGAGATGGAGCGAATCCAACCTCGTGGATCTCAATCCTAGTTACCTTAGGAGAACCAGCTTGGGGAACACACCTTGCAAGGATGGCTTATACACACCCTCCAAATCAAGCACCCTTAGCAAGCTATAGTCAGTCTCGGACGTCATCCTCCTAAGAAACGTGCTAATGTCTTTGGTGAGCAAGCCTCTCCTCAGGTAGAACAACAAAAACGAGTGGACGTGGCCAAGGTTCAAATTCGGGTAGCCACTGCTGCGGCCTCCTGTGACTATGTTTGTGTGCTCCGCAAGCCACCGAATCTTGGTTCTTTCTGGTGGTTGTGCCGGCAGCTGTTGTTGCTGCCTGGTTGGGTCAAGGTCGTTCTCATCTTTTGACTTGCTAGTGGCATGTATGTGGAGGAACCCCGTGCTCATGGCGATCGGGTGGAGCATGTCATGCAGCGAGGTGAGCATTTGGGAAGCTTTAGGGGACCCATCGGCCCTCCAGCTCACCACATCGGTCACATTCCTATCCGCAAGCTCCAGAATGAACGTCTCTCCCGCATCCTCGGGCCGCCTTGTTATTTTCCTTTCTATGTCGTAACAATGCGAATCAAACAAGCCCTCAGCCAACCACAGCCTCATTAGCCTTCTTGTTGGGATGGGGTATCCTACGGGGAACAAAGCCATGTAGATGAAGCACGGTTTTAGATGGACCGGCAATTTATGGTAACTCAATTGTAGTATATCTGACAATGTCATCATAGAACCCTCTTTCACCAACGCTGCGCGTTCGTGCTCTCCAGCATTCGACAGAAACCCACCGAGTAAGTATATACAGAGCGGCAAGCGAGGACACATGTTCAGGATATTTTCCTCCTCATTTGAGAGTCTCTGACCATGTACTCTACGCAACTTCCAAGCGAGCATCCTCCGACTTTCTTCATCGCCCAGTTTTTCTAGGCTGATCGGCTCTGCCTTGTTTGTCTGCATGAACCTAGTTATCTTATGTATGAGTTTTCCTGATATGGGTTACATTAATAGAGATTGTAATTTACCATTTTATGTGATTGTTCTAATAAGGTAAGGCATAAGGTTTTCTTAATAGTTGAATATGAGCTTGACTTGTGTGGGCCGAGTTAGACCTGGCCTGTGATAAGAGGGCCCCTCCAAAACTCTATAAATAGCGTTAAGGTCTCTCCTCTAGCCCTCATTCTTCCCTAAACTTTCTCTCACCTCACATAAGGCTAGTTGTGAGTGGCGGTCTCATCGAGCCAGGAACCAAGGGTCACAAAAGAGAAGAACTTGAGCGTTGGCTCGTCGTTTGAGTATCGAATCGTCATCATTCCGCATAAAGAATGATGGATTCCAAATCAGTTACGCAAATCTTCGTATTCTCCTCTAATATGTTCGGGTTTCCAGCTACATTGATCTTAGGATGTCGTTTTGATGGCCAACATTTGGTATCAGAGCCTCGTAGCCTAGAACTCAAACTTTTGTATTTAGCCTGTTTTTAGAAATTTTGCTCATTGAAATTTAATTTTGAAAACATATTCGGATTTTTCTTGTTGAACAGAGCGTTTCGGTGGGTGGTACTTCTCTGGCGGAGGCCAAATACATCGGCGATGAGCATTTCAGATTTCACCTACCCTTGGACCGTTTTTCCCGTTTTCATGAATTTTCATCTGGTGAAAGTGATTTTTGATCACATAATGGATTCTATGAGCCAAAACGAGCAATTTGGTGGGTTGCACGTCTCTAGAAGAGGCCAAAAACGGCTGCACACGCCTCCACAAGCGCGGGCGTGTGCTCACACGCTGAGCGTGTGACCGCCTATGGCGGTTGGTGACATTAGCAATGACGTTACCCCGCCGACTTGGCCAACGCCATGGGCTGCTGATGTCATGCATGACATCAGCCAAGCAGGGTCCACTCGACCCGTGTTGATTGGGTTGACCCTGACCTAGTTGACCTTGACCCAACCCGAGTGGATCAGTTTTCGATCGGTCTGTTGACCGGTCGAACCATTGGACCGGTTTCCAATCCGATTGGTCAAACCCCCATCGAACTGGTTTCAAGCCGGCTCAGCAGGGCAAGCGTGTGGACCTCACGCCCTGCGCATTCTAGAGGCGCGTGAGGGTGCGTGACCTTGGATCGGCACGTGGTTTGGACCGTTGTGTTCGTATAGATGTTCTCTATATTGTGGTTTATTTATTTTACATATTTGATGCTTTTATGGATATTAAAATGCATGTAGAACCCTAAGATACGTAATTTTTGGGGTATTTTTGCGTATTTTTCATGTATTTCTCTACGGTTTTGGAAATACGTTACGAGCTCACATATATATCATCACATAAAGATTATGTAGAGCATTGAGTCATGGATAACATGTATAAGGTTTAGCATGTATTAACGAATAAAGCAATGTAATTGGCATGACATGTGATTTTAGTGACAAATTGCCATTGCCATCCAGTCTAAAATCACATGTATAAGGTAAATGTAAGTCATAAAGTTTATATTCCTAGTATGAGAGAGTTTCAATAATTCAATTGGGTTGTGACCACCAAAGTGGCACACTTGATTGGATTTGAAAATATCAGTCTTGTATTGTGATAGGATGTATTCTACTCTAATGTGAAGTCATACTTCCAAAGGATGTGATTGCGTGTTAGTTTATGGAGAGATGCATGTACATCATATGATTGAGAAGTGACTGACCTTAGTGGTTTATACACAATGTGGTGAATTCACGAAAGGTCATGATATATTCTCATGACCGTTGTCATGTGGAGAGTATACAATTGTATGTCATGTATTCTACCCAAATGTGTTTATATAATGATGCATGTAGCTCTCAAGATGTATACTTATAAGGTTTTTAAGTTACACAGTACTCATGTTATGCCAATTACATATGCTGCTTGTTATTAAGTTATATTCTCTGTAATGACAACTCCGTTTTGATTAAGGTTCTTACTGGGTCAAATTTTAAATAGTGAAAAGAGGATTTTCTATTTGGGATGGAACTGGTAGATGTTCATATTGCTCTTACTGAGAATAAGTTGGCAATCTCACTATTAGTGATATAGAACTAGAAAGTATCATTTGCTGCTTGGGAAATAAGGAATAGGATTTGTCTGTTATCCATGAGGCGTTTTATTAGGAACACTTGAAAATAGTTTACCAGCTGACTGTACTACTAAAAGGATGATGAAAACCTTTGTAACTAGGAATTGTGTCTCATCAATGCCGAGATTGAGATAAATGCAAGGACTCTTCAACATAAGGTTTGATGGTCTAATGAGGTTAAGGATTACATCTTAAAGATGATTGATTTGAAGTCTAAAATCATACTCATAAAGGAATTCATGAAATTACCGATCATTCTGACAATCTGATATTAGGATAGCACCCTTTAAGAAAAATGAAGTCATTTGTTATGCTTGTAGGAATAAATGACACATAAGGAACACTACAATGAATGTAAAGCTTGGTTGTCCAAGCGTAAGTCTAGAGTTAATGATTTCTTGGCATTCATTTATGAATCAAATTCCTATCAAAAGCCTCATTCGGTTCTTGGTGGCTAAGCGGTGTAACAAATTATGTTGTTTACCATAAGGGGATTTATAAATCTAAGAAAGCCAAATCAGAATGAATCATAACTCATCAAGAGAAACAATATTTAGTGTCGATTCAGTGGGAGATGTTGTTTTGACTATGTATTCTTGATTCTAATTTGCATTTAATGTTAAGAAACACTTTATGTACCTTTCTTTAGATGGAATTTAGTTTCCATATCATGTCTGGAAAAGTGTGGCTACTCTTTTGAAGTATAGAACAATGTTGTTTTTATGTTTTCCAAGTTAAATAAAGTCGGGTGCTGCAATATATCAAATGAGTTATACCAATTGTGTTGATCTCCCAATGTTATGTACGTCGCTTATGCAATTGAAAATATTATTTCCAATAGACATTTACCTAATAAACAATTTTATGTAAGTCTAAAGAAAGAGTAGAAAGACTGATAACATTGATATTTTGTTTGCTATTAAAAGTCACCTAAGGACTTGTGTAGACTGTTACTGAAGTAATATGATTAAAATAAGCAAGAAAACTATAGTCTGAAGTTTTGAATTGTTGGAAGACATTCACACTTGGTGACACCTAAATTTTGGTTTCACGTTTAGTCATTTACTGCATAAAAATTAGGGATTGCCCCCCCCCCCCCCCCCCCCAAAAAAAACATTTGCATTATAGGCATTGGTAACATCTTCATTTAATAGAAATAGGTCCACTTAAATTGCACTCAAATCCGTATGGTCGTGAATGACATTGGCTTGGTTAGGAATTGTGATTTGCCCAATATTAACTTTTTATACATGTAGTGATCATGGTGGGTTGTGAATAGTGAGCGAGAGAAAAAGAAACAAATATGATCGGAAGCCTAAAAAAAAGAGAAAGAAAAGCCTGTGCAAATTCAATCAACATGAAGGGTCAAGAAGCTTGACCATTGCAAAATTTTGAGCGGAACAAAAAAGCTGTTTTTGGCAAGAAAAGGATGATAGACACATGATTGGGGGGCAATTGCACATTAATCTGGCCATGAAATCACGGAGTTGATGAAATGAGATTTGCAGCAATATGGAAAGAATACACGCACAGCTTAAATTCAAATGTAGAAATCTATCATCCTGGCAGTGTATAATGAGATTTAAATCTATCATCTTGGTGGTGTATAATGAGATTTCTAGCTGTGACAAGGAGACGAATTGTGACATCATGAATTTCAGGTTCTATTTTCAATTGAATAAGTAGGGCTTTTCATCAACGCGCCTATGGTTTTTTTCCCTGAGTTGGCCACTCATGGGATAACTAGCCTATCAGGTGAAGTCGTTAAGGAATCTAAACACAATAGACTTGAGAATTTGACCAAGAATCAACTGCTTGACCGTGCTAATCTGTAAGGGTTATTACGACACCGTCAAAATTGATCAGAGACCGGAGATAGGTCGATTCGATAGAGGTATGTGATTAGTGTGTGGGTAATTCCACCTAATTGCAAAATTTCTATCGAACAGCACTAAACCAATTTTTCTATCATTTTCGTACCTCGTGTCCGTATTTGAAATCTCGAGATTTTCACGACAATCGAGAGTCACCAATGTGTCGAAGATGCACAATGTGGCCCGAAAATAATCGATCACAGGTCAAATGCGCTAAAAATTCATAAAAGCTACTCGGTAGGTTAGGTCACGCTAAAATCGTGCCACATTGAAATTAACCGCGAATTTGAATCCGATTTCAGAAATTGTGTCATGCCCCGACTCTCGAGTGCGTGTCCATCCCTCGGTGGTCGATAAATAAGCGACGTCCCAAGATGTGTTGCCGACCCATTCATTTTATTACGCATACGGAAGCGAAACAAATCTCCTGACAACATTTAACTTGGGATAGAAAAGCAGGCAATCAATCACAACAAAACACTTCTTTATAAACACATAGGTTTATATTTACAACACTGGTCCGTCTACAAAAAGACTGGCTCAACAAAAAGGGGAACTGTCCTAAGACCAACTAATTGGACATGTTCGCCGATATTTCGGTCTCCACCCCCCCAGACTCCGAGGCTTCGAGTCCTCCACGACCGCCACCTAAGGATTTGAAAATGTTGAGCCCACGATGAGGTGAGACAATGTCTCAGCAAATTCATGTGACATCTCAGATTTTCAGTCATGTTTTCTACTGAATAAATTGGACATTTCATTGACGCGTCTATAGGGCTGTTCTCAGAGTTGATCACTCTTGAGATAACTAGACTATCTAGGGAAGCCATTAAGGAATTTTAATGCAATAGACTTGAGAATTCGACCAGGGATCGGTTACTCGACCAGGGATCGGTTACTCGACCGTGCTCATCTGTCGAGGTCATTACGGCACAGATATAAATCGATTAGAGATCAGAGATAGGTCGATTTGACAGAGATGTATGGCTGATCGTGGATGACTCCACTAAATTGGAAAATTCTCATTGACCGGCACTAGTTTAATTTCTCTGTCATTTTGGTACCCTGTGTCCGTATTTGAATCATCGAGATTTTTATGACAATTGAGAGTCGCCAACATGTCGAGTGGGTTCATTGTGGCTTGAAGAAAATTGACCACGGGTCATTTGCATTAAAAATCTCTGAAAACTACTCAATAGCCTAAGTCACGCTAAAAAGCGTCGAATGGAAATTAATCGCGAATTCAAGTCCGATTTCAGAAATTGAAGATCCTATCATGTCACAATAAATTCTAGGAACGTCGACTTAGTCTCAGAAGATTTTTCTGCAACCCGAGACTTTTTGGGAAAAAGTCGGCATAATACCGTTTTTGTTCAGAAAAAGGTTGGGATTATTTTTTTATCGTGAAATTGGGATGCAAGATGGATCAATTGATGAGGAAAAATACCGATTGAACCAAGGACTCGATAACAGGATTTATCGAGGTCGATTTGAGTTGATTTGAGGACCGGTAAGTGGCTAATTGAAGGAGAAGTCTAGGAAATTCGTAGCTCCCCCATGGCCTAGCATTTTGGACCATCTCAAGTGTCCATGGAGAGGCCTTGGTGGCTCATTGTGAGCCAAGGATGCACACATGACCAAGTATGAGCTGTGGAGAACAAGCTTGTGGAAGATAAGCAAGTGGTGGAGCCCTTGCTCCCTTATCCTCTCCCCTCTCATCCTCATCCACTATCCAAGCCATCTTCCTCCTTCTTTCCTCTCCATTTTCACACCAGCAGACCAAGGAGGATCGCCGGAGACAGCCCGCAAGCCGTCAGACCGTTTTCCCTAATCTGTTTTCACTTCTTCCAGTTTTTGCTCTAGCCGACCTTTCGTAAAAAATCCAAGTAAAAAGTCAACTTCTTGGATAAATCAGCGAACGAGCCACCCATCCCTGTGACGAGGACATCTAGACCGTTCCAAAGAGCCAAACCTCGCCCCGAACGGAGCCTCCGGCCGCCATGTACGACCGTCACAAAACATCGACCGCCGAACCATTTGGAGCCCTATTGCCTGCACTGTTTCGTGTTTTTTTGTGAGTTTCTCCCAATTTCGACCCTTCGTTTGCCCGTTTCAACCACTAACACATCCCCCCTTGACCTCGGGAGCCACCGGTTGCCAACTACCCACTCGCCGGAGCTCTGATCAACCCGTTTGTTCGCCGTTCGGCCGTTGGTTACCTCGCCAAGCCATCCACCGGTCAACCGTCGCCATTCCGGCACAAAACCAGCTTCATTTCCCTTGTTTGCAGCTCAAATCAAAAGGGGAAAACAATGGGTTTCCAGCAAGATGTCTGGCCCATTTTAAGGTGGTTTTGAGCCTGGAAACCTAGGTCCACTTTGAGAAGAAACGTCCCCCGCGATGTTCCCATCGGTTTGATCTGACCCGCTCGTTAAACAAGTGAGTTTTGCTCACTAATCCCTTATTAGTAGGTTAATGATGCTTAGGGGTTGATTAAATTTAATTAATTGTAATTAGGTGGATAGATTAGATTAAAGTAATTAAATTATAAACTTATCAATGCATGTTAGGCAAATGGTTGGTGTAGTTAGCAAGGAAATAGGGTCTATTATTTATTGAACGAGTCTCGGAAATTTTCCGGGTCCGTTCCGGCATCCAATTAGGCATTACGGGCCTAAATTTGATTTATTGCATTTATTTAATAATTTCCATAATTAATTAATTAATTAATTATTTTCCGGAAATTAGGCTGGAATAGCCGACGATCGAAATTTTATGTTGATTATTGTGATGCAATCCATTAATTTATTTGAGCGTTGATTTGTGTTGAATTGAATTAATTATGATTTTGGGATTTTATTCCTAAATTAATTAATTTTGGTAATTAAAGGAAAAAAATTACTGGGTATCAGTTTATAGCGCCAAAAATATGTAATGGGTTGTTGAAAGTGGTGGGATGTTCAAAAAAGTGAAATTATTTGGCTAAGGCCGACTATGTACCCACACACGGCTATTTTTATCGGGAATAATAACAAGATGGAATCGATTGTATGATTGGGATGGTATACTATATCAGTCTATGGACGATATGTCAGCTTAGATAGAGAACAATATATCCATATACTATATCAACCTACGGGCTCTGATATGGCAGTTTAGCAGAGAGCAGTATACCTTGTCAGATTAGTAGAGAGCAATGTCGGTATACTATATCAGCCTAAAGGCGATATGGCAGCTTAGCAGAGAACAATATACCTTATTAGCTTAGATTAAGCACTGTCGGTATACTATATCAGCCTAAGGGCGATATGGCAGCTTAGCAGAGAGCAGTATACCCGATCATCTTAGAAGCAAGCTATACTATCTATTTATCAGCTTAGCAGTGAGCATTCCTGATATGAACAGACTTATAGATAGTATGAGATGAGCCGACTAAGAAAAAGTCGAGATGACATGTAATCCACTAAGTCGATTGATCAATAATTCGATCTGATTGATGTGATGTGATGTGATCATGTATATTTGATATATATATTGACTTGCAGGAAGGAACTGAGGCCAAGGTAAGTCATCTGACTCGTGTTGTGCTTAGGCAGCCTTTAAAGTGTATTAGTTTCCTAATCGGGTCTTAAGGGGTAGAACTTGCTGAGACGTAGTTTCATCCCGGTTGTGGGACAACATTTCAGGTCCCTAGATGCAGCAGACCTGGATTTTGAAGATCTCAGAAGTCTGATGTGGTTTGTTGAAGGCTCCGGTTGGAGTGTGGAGGATGAGGACCCGTAGTTTGTGGAACCCCCACCCTTGCTTGTAGACCTTGTTTCTGAACTTGTTTAAGTTGAATCTGACTTAGTAGTCTGCCTCATATATATGTGCACTGGTTTGCAATGTATATAAGTGTAGTTGTTTTTGAAAGTTCGGAGTTTAATCTTACTTTCCTATCCCATTAGTTTATTGTCTGGAGATTTTATATGCTTCCACATGCGTATTAAAAAGAAATGATTGATTCTTTACCAAAAAAAAGAAAAAAAGAAATGATCGACGATGCGTCCTAGGATATTGCTATTTAATCAACCAAGTGAGGGATGGGTGCGTGCCCGAGGATCAGAGCGTGACAGTTCACCCCTTAAACTCCTATTATGAAGAAAATACGCCTCAAGGCGCTCTTGCCACACAGCCACACAAAACAAAGGACTTACCTCGCCTTAGTTTTTCCCTGCACGTTAGTATAGTTCATATTCAAGCAATGCTCGCATAGGATGCACTACCGATCCACATTGGTCTATCAATTCAATCAATCCAATCAATCGACTCATTTGATTATTCGATTCAATCGATACTATTTATCATTCAATCCAATCAATATTGTTGGAGAAATCTTTCTGGAATATTTTGAAGCTGACAAAACGTTTCTATCAGTCTAGTCTGGAGATTTGCAGACTCATCTATTCAAAGTCTGAAGACTTCCGGACTGCCAGACTCAAGACTTATAGTCTATTCTCAATGACAGTTTCTAATCCGTTGAAGTAAGGCTTTCCAGATCTGAGTGATTCATTGAGGATTTAGCCTTATCAACTGGAGAAGATCTCCTGGCTGGATTTGGCATAACGGATTCTTTTATTCGAATCAAGATTGATTAAGGATCCGATGATTGGTGAAGTATTCTTGGAAGGTTCTATTATGGAAACCTAGATCCTGATTGTATGGACGAGCATGATTGATGGGCTATCGACATGTTCCTTTAATAGCTCGGATGATCTTCCTAATTGATTCTGTCCAACGGAAGATTGGAAGAATTCCTTTGGTAAGTGCCAATGGGTATGATGGCATAAAGGAGTATAAAAGGAAGACGTTCCAGTTGTTCGAGTGAGTGCACGATAGAAGAATTCCAAAGTCTGAAGCTCCTTGATTCGTAGTCAATTCATTTGCTGAGCGAAAACCTTGTTTACTAAAGAGAGCTTATATTGTGAGATACCTTGAGGAAGTGTGGTAGAATATCCATACTGTGGAATCAAGGAAGAGCATTGCTGTAACATCTCTTTGATCATAGTGAAATCCAGCCAGTGGGCTGTCAGTGCAGAACAGTGGACGTAGGCTTGGAACAAGCCGAACCACTATAAACCTCGTGTTGAATTTTCTCTTCCCTACTATTTGTTTTTACTTTGATAACAGTTCGTTCTATTAACTAAAGAGGAGTCTCCTTTCTATTCACTGCCTAATATTGCTTTCATATCTCAAGGAATTATTTTTATACCTATTCACCCCCCTCTAGGTACTCATACTAGCAATATCAATTGGTATTAGAGCCTGTGTACTCACTTTGTTTGAAGTGTTTTACTTCAGAGTTAAAGATCCATGGCTAGTATGCTAGCTCCAGGGCTGGTGGAAGGGCAAAGCAATACCAGACCACCCTACTTTGATGGAAAGGATTACAACATCTGGAAAAACAAGATGAAAGCGTTCCTACAATCAAAGGATCCTCTGGAATGGGACGTTGTAGAAAAATGAATTACTCCTAAAGCTGCATCTGTCTCAGAGAGAGGAAAAGAAACTGTTGAGTTAAGAGAAATGACTCAGGAAGAGATAATCAAGAGACAAGCACTCGATGCAAAAGCAATTTATTCTTTATATTGTGCTTTGTCACCTACTGAATATAACAGAATATCTTCTTGTGTTACAGCAAAAGAAGCTTGGGATAGATTACATATCACCTATGAAGGAACAGATTGAGTGAAGGAGACTAGAATCAACATTCTCCTCGGTCAATACGAAGCCTTCAAAATGAAATCAAGAGAATCCATAATTGACATGTTTAGCCGTTTTACAGATATCGTGAATGGTCTTGAAAATCAATGTCAACCAATTTCTGATCCCACGAAGGTAAACAAGCTACTGCGTGGACTCTCCAAGGATTGGAATCATATAAAGACTTCAATAAGAGAGACACAAAGAATCATGCCACTATCTGTCGATGAGTTGGTTGGAACTCTTCAGTCTTATGAAGTGGAGCGAATCGATAAAGATGAAGATCCTAAAGGTAAGAAATCAATTGCATTAAAATCCAATGACGATTCTGATGTTACAAATTCTGAAGACGATATGGACGATGATGAGCTTGCTCTTATGATAAGAAGGTTCAGAAAACTAAACAGAAAAGGAAGAAGATTCAATCCTAAGAAACAGAGCTTTCAAAAGCAACATACCAAGTCTGTTGATGACGATGAATCAAACAAAGATGTAGTCTGCTTTGAATGCAAGAAAAAGGGACACATCAGACCCAACTGTCCTCTTCTAAGAAAGAAGAAAGGAAAAACTGAAAAGTATCGAAATGCTCTTAATGCAGAAACCTGGAGTGACACAGAGTGTGAAGAAAGCGATGATGATTATGCCAACATATGTCTGATGGCAAAATCAGACTCAGATTCAAACTCTGAAACAGACTCAGACTCAGACAATGAATTAGAGGTAAGTAACTTTAAAATCCCTGTTAAGGTTTCTAAATACATTAATGAGCTGTGTCTTAGTCTTAAGACTTCTCTCAAAAGGATTTCCAAACTAAAAAAGGAAAACTCTACACTAAAACAACAGGAGCTTGTTTTGAAAGAAAAGTTGAAATGTTTAGACATGAATGTTTCTTCTCTCAAAGAAAGTGAAGTCAATCTCTTAAAAGAAAATGCATTTTTAAAAAATGATTTATCAAATGTTTCAAAAAGATTTTCATTAGGATCTGAGAAACTTGAGAAAATTCTTTCTGCACAAAGACCCTATTTCAATAAATCTGGTTTAGGAATGATAGAAGAAACAATTCTTTTAATTGATTTTCCTAAAGTAAAGGAAAGAATTAAGCAAAGGCCTACAAGAGATACTTACAAAAAACATTTCAAAAAGGTTTTTGTAAAACCAGTAGGTCGAAATGCTCTCAGATGTTCAAAGTGCAATAGTGCAGATCATTTTGAAAAAGAGTGTCCTATGGTCTGGAAACCTATTAAGAAAGTATGGGCGAATACTGCATATCATACTAACACAAATGGACCCAAGAAAAAATGGGTACCAAAGAAAGCTTGAGTCTCTTTTTTTAAATGCAGGTCACTATCAAGAAAAAGGTAAAATGGTATCTGGATAGTGGATGCCCAAGACATATGACAGGAGATTCAAATTGCTTCATAAAGCTCGTACAAGTAGATGGTGGAAAAGTTTCTTTTGGAGGAAACAACAAAGGAAGAATTGTGGGATTTGGAACTGTAAAGATTGGAAACCTCACAATAAGCAATGTTTCCCTAGTGAAAAGACTTAACTACAATCTGCTCAGTATCAGCCAGCTGTGTGATACAGGTTTCAAAATCAGTTTTCAAGAGGGAATATGTTCAGGAATCAGTAAAGACTCTACTTAGTCGTTTATGGGTCGAAGACATGGAAATATCTACCTCTTGGATATGAAACCAGATGAATCACAATGTTTAATCTCAATTCAAGACGAAGCAAGCTTATGGCACAGAAAGCTTAGACACATAAATATGAAGCAGATAGCCAAAATTTCAGCAAAGAAGCTTGTTCATGGTCTACCCAATTTATCTTACCAAAAGTCTGATCTATGCACACCATGCGTATTAGGAAAGCAGGTCAGAAATTCTTTTAAACCAATAAATCAAGTTTCCACTAATCGTGTACTGCAGCTGTTGCATATGGATCTCTTTGGACCAACTAGAACTCAAAGCATTGGAGGTAAGAAATATTGCCTTGTAATTGTGGATGACTACTCTCGATTTACTTGGGTATACTTCTTGGCAAGTAAGTCTGAAACCTTCTCTTATTTTGAAAAATTTGCTAAAAGAGTTCAAAATGAAAAATGATATGTTATCTCTAGTATAAGAACAGACCATGGAGGCGAATTTGAAAATCATGATTTTACAAAATTCTGTAATGAATCGGGTTTTCAGCATGTGTTTTCCTCTCCATATACTCCAGAGCAAAATGGAGTTGTGGAAAGAAAGAATAGATCTCTTCAAGAAATGGCTAGAACTCTCTTAATTGAAAGTAACGTCTCTTCAAGATTTTGGGCTGAAGCTGTTTCAACAGCATGTTATATTATCAATAGAGTTTTTCTAAGGCTTATTCTAGAAAAAACCCCCTATGAATTATTCAAAGGAAAGAAGCCTATTGTTTCATATTTTCATATATTTGGATGCAAATGCTTTATATTGAAAAATGCAAATGATCGAGTTGGTAAGTTTGAAGAAAAATCAGACGAATGCATCTTCCTTGGATATTCTACATCAAGCAAAGTGTATAGAGTCTATAACAAGAAGAGTCAATCTGTGGAGGAATCAATGAATGTCAAATTCCAGGATTCTATGCAAAATGAACCTATCCAGACTCATCTTGAAGAATCTGAACCTGCTCCAGACTCTACAAAGTCTAAATCTCAAGAAGCAGCCCAGACTCTGAAAGAGCAGCAACAAACAATTATTGAAGATTCAAATGAAGGAAGTGATCATCAACCTGACAAATCAACCAGTAATTGGAAGCATAAGTCCAGTCATCCCAAAGATCTCATTATTGGCGACATTAATGAAGGAATTCGCACAAGATCCAAAAGGCGCGAAGAGTCTAGTGCCGTGGCTCTTATTTCTGAAGTAGAACCCAAAAGCATAGAAGAAGCTTTATCTGATGAAAGCTGGATTGAAGCTATGCAAGAAGAACTCAGACAATTCAGAATTAATGATGTCTGGAAATTGATCTCTAAACCAAAAGGTAAATCTGTTATTGGAGCTAAATGGGTTTTCAGGAACAAGATGAACGAGAAAGGAAAAGTCATAAGAAACAAAGCAAGACTCATGGCCAAGGGATATACACAAGAGGAAGGGATAGACTATGATGAGACCTACGCACCAGTAGCCAGGTTAGAAGCAATTCGATTATTACTTGCTTTTGCTTGCTATAAGAATTTCAGGTTATTCCAAATGGACGTCAAAAGCGTTTTCTTAAATGGATTTATCCATGAGGAAGTCTATGTGGAACAACCACCCGGGTTTGAAGATCCAAAGAAGCCAGACTCAGTATTCAGACTGAAAAAAGCATTGTATGGTTTAAAGCAAGCACCTCAAGCTTGGTATGACAGGCTAAGTAAGTTCTTAATACAAAATGGTTTTGTCAAAGGTAAAGTTGATACTACTTTGTTTATCAAAAGAGAAAGCAAAAGTTTTTTGCTTGTTCAAATATATATTGATGATATTATTTTTGGATCCTCTAATGAAAGTCTGTGCAAGAAATTCTCTAAGTCTATGTAGGATGAATTTGAAATGAGCATGATGGGAGACTTAACCTTCTTTCTTGGACTTCAAGTGAAACAATTGAAGGAAGGGACTTTTATTTATCAATAAAAATATGCTAATGATCTTGTCAAAAAGTTTGGATTGGAAAATTGCAAAAAGACTGATATTCCAATGTCAAGTTCCTTGAAGATAGATAAAGATGAAGGAGGAAAGAAAGTTGACCAGAAGTTATACAGGAGTATCATCGGTTCACTTCTTTATCTTACTGCTTCTAGACCTGACATTTTGTTTAGTGTTTGCATTTGTGCTAGATTTCAAGCAGACCCTAAAGAATCTCATCTAAGTGCCGCAAAGCATATTATCAAGTACATTGCTTCAACTCAAGTATTGGTCTGTGTTATCCTAAAAAGGGAGACTTCACTCTTCTCGGATACTCAGACGCAGATCTAGCCAGTTGCAGAGTTGATAGAAAGAGCACCTCGGGTACCTGTCAGTTACTTGGAAATAGAACAATATCTTGGTTTTCAAGAAAGCAAAGTATAGTAGCTCTTTCTACGGCAGAAGCAGAGTATGTAGCTCTCGGAAGTTGTTCTTCACAAATTCTGTGGATAAAGCAACAGCTAAGAGACTTTGGAATTGAAGATTCATGCACGGAGATAAACTGTGACAACACCAGTGCAATAAATCTTACCAAAAATCCTATTCTTCACTCAAGAGAAAAGCATATAGAGATTCGACATCACTTCATTAGAGATCATGTTCAAAATGGAGAAGTTTCGATTCAGTTTGTTGATTCAAAGAACCAACTGGCGGATATATTTACAAAGCCTTTGGAGAAAAATCAATTTGAAATCATCCGTTCCAGACTCAACATTTTTAAGCTTGAAGAAGTTAAAGTCTAGAGACTCTCAGACTCTCAGACTCTCAGACTCTCGGACTCAGACAATTATGGGTCTTGACTGTAAGTTATTCTCCCTTATATATTAATTCTTGAAAAGGTACGATCATTGATAATTGATTTCCGTGAAAAGTGCAAGTTTACCTTTTCAAAAATTAATTTCTATTTAAAATGGCAGTTAGTTTTTTGAAAAGGCAGTTAATTTTAAAAAAGGCACATTTTCACTTTCCTTTATGACGTTTGGCTTCTCGACTGGGTTATTTACAGTCGATTCCTCTCTGCAAAACTCCAAAACCCTAAAAAGTCTCGATCTTCCATTCCTGTCTTCCTGCATTGTTTAATCTTCGAAAAAGTTGTCATTTTTCTTGGGAAAGTCAAGCAAAGAATCTTTCAAAGATAAAGAAAGATGTCGTCTTCAAGAAAGTCTTCGAGGATTGCAAGCAGGGGACCACAACGATCGAGTGAGGGGCCTACTCACTTTGATCTTACTGGGGAAGAGGATTCACCAAGTCAGCAACAAAGCCCGCAACATTCTCAACCGCGTCATTCTCCACCATCTAGTCCACAGGATGTGGGTCATCAAGAGGAAGAAATCATTGAAGACGCCGATCCTGTAAGAGTTCAAAAGCCAAGCTTTATTTATAAGCTTTATCGTGCTTTAAAGAGTACTGGTACTCCATTGAAATATATTGATGAGTTTCTTAAAGATAAGGGATATGGGAAGGAGTTCGTATTCTTGCGAAAAATGGAAGATTTGGGAATTGCTCGTAGAGGGATGGCAGAAGAAGCCCTTGCGAACATTCCAAGTGACCCGCGTGTTGGGGGATTTAATCCGACAGATGGAAATGCTGATGATAAACTGTACAGCCAATTTCAACCGAGAATGGGTGTTGCAGCGAATATTCCAGGAAGGAGGACGGATTTGTTTAGATCAAAGGAACAGAAGGATCTATACTCTAGATTGTTGAAACGTGGGGTGATAAACCCTATGAGTGTAGATTTTGACTTCCTGGATGCTGTGAATGTGAACTTGAGAGAAAAGTTCAATTCTCTTCAATTAGAACAGTTCTGTACTGACACCACAGAGGGTTATGCTCAATTAACTGCATATTTCTATTCAAATCTTAGTTTCTTGGATGCGAATAGAATATCTTTTAGTGTCCGAGATCAGGACTTTGTGGTTGATGTGGATATGCTGGCGGATGTGATTAGGATTGAGAGAGGAAAGTATTAACCCATTAATGTCTCTATTGCTCGCACAACATTGGAACTTGTCAAAGACAGAATGACAGAGGGAAGGATTTCCTACTTAAGGATGCGTGCGAACAACATCATTCTTCACAAGATTGTGATCAATTGCCTTAGACCGAAATCAACTTCCAAGACTGATGTTTCCAACTCAGAGGCAAAGTTGATGTACGCAATCAATGCTGGGAAAAAGTTTTCTCTTCCTCACACCATTCTGTTCCACATGTATAGAGCAATGGTGAAGGATAAGGGACAACTTCCTTATCTAGGTCTCGTGTCAAAGATACTCAGACATTTGAATTTTCAGCCTCCACAAATTCTATGTGTTCGACCGTGTGACCAATTGGTGGTAGGACTGAAAATGGTGTTGAAAATGCGTATGAAAGAACTTGACAAGGCATTGGAGAAGTTTAAGGAGAAAACCCCTGTCAAAATCCATCAAGTCTCTTCTGCATCGAAAAGAAAAAGGGAAGGAGCCAATGGTCGCTTCATCCAAAAAGAGAAGAGCCCTCATCATTGAGGATGAAGATGAGGATGATCTCACCATTTCCACTATAGCATTGAAGAAGCTAAGTCGTTCAGTTCCAGAATCAATGGAACGACATGAGAAAGAAGCAGAGGAGAGAGAAGAACAGGAGAAAGAAGGTGAAAAAGAGAGAGAAGAAGAAGAGAAAGAAGAAGGAAATAGAGAAGAAGGAGAGAGAGAAGAAGGAGAAAGAGAAGCAGAGGAAAAAGAAGAAGAGGAGAGAAGAGCTGAAGAAAGAACAGAGGAGGAGAGGTTTGAAGAGCATGAAAAACACTCTTCTCCACCAGAAGCCATGGAAACAGGGGGAGATAAGGAGCAAAGAGGAACGACCTCCTATCCTGTTGACAGTGAAGGAGTCAGCCGTTCTCCTGCAGATCCAGAGGTCATTTATGCCTCTCAATTTCCAGAGGAGGGTCATGGTGCTTCATCGCCAAATCTGCGCAATTATGCTGATATTCCATCGTCTGCCTTTACTCCATCAGATCATGCTGAAGCTAGTACGCATACTGATAATACAGCAGACTTTCGCAGAATTCTTGATGTTCTCCTGGAAATGCAAGGTCAGATATATGCTGGATAAGGTTCTTCCGTTTCCCTGTCCGATCAGATTCAAGCCCTTTCTACTCAAATTCAAGCCAATGCTAAAGGAGAAGAAGTGGCTCATCTAAGGGAAGACTTGAAAAAGCTGGAGGGCATCGTTCAGTCTATGGGAGATTTCCAACTTGTTCGCGTTCCCAAGCAAATTTGACTTCTTTTTCATCTCAACCTTTTTTTTTATGATGACAAAAAGGGGGAGAGATGCAAGCTTTGAAACTTTGAACTACTTTGAACTTAACTTGTTTAAATTTTTAGTTTGTTTTGTTTGACTTGTGTGTCTGGATAAAGACTGAGTGAGGTGTGGATTTGAATTTGGATTTGAATTTGGCTGCTGCTTTTATATTAAGTATTATTGATATCTTATGAATGACTTTATATGTCAGACTGACCTATTTTCTGTGGTTGCAGATTCCAGTGTTATCATTAAGTCATTAATCTTGATAAGATATCCATATTACTTGAGTAATGTTTTGCAGGTCAAAGTTTTTCAAATCTACAGGAAAGTTTTGTCACCATAAAAAATGGGGAGATTGTTGGAGAAATCTTTCTGGAATATTTTGAAGCTGACAAAACGTTTCTATCAATCTAGTCTGGAGATTTGCAGACTCATCTATTCAAAATCTGAAGACTTCTGGACTGTCAGACTCAAGACTTAAAGTCTATTCTCAGTGACAGTTTCTAATCCGTTGAAGTAAGGCTTTCCAGATCTGAGTGATTCATTGAGGATTTAGCCTTATCAACTGGAGAAGATCTCCTGGCTGGATTTGGCATAACGGATTCTTTTATTCGAATCAAGATTGATTAAGGATCCGATGATTGGCGAAGTATTCTTGGAAGGTTCTATTATGGAAACCTAGATCCTGATTGTATGGGCGAGCAGGATTGATGGGCTATCGACATGTTCCTTTAATAGCTCGGATGATCTTCCTAATTGATTCTGTCCAACAGAAGATTGGAAGAATTCCTTTGGTAAGTACCAACGGGTATGATGGCATAAAGGAGTATAAAAGGAAGACGTTCTAGTTGTTCGAGTGAGTGCACGATAGAAGAATTCCAAAGTCTGAAGCTCCTTGATTCGTAGTCAATTCATTTGCTGAGCGAAAACCTTGTTCACTAAAGAGAGCTTATATTGTGAGATACCTTGAGGAAGTGTGGTCGAATATCCATACTGTGGAATCAAGGAAGAGCATTGCTGTAACATCTCTTTGATCATAGTGAAATCCAGCCAGTGGGCTGTTAGTGCAGAACAGTGGACGTAGGCTTGGAACAAGTCGAACCACTATAAACCTCGTGTTGAATTTTCTCTTCCCTACTCTTTGTTTTTACTTTGATAACAGTTCGTTCTATTAACTAAAGAGGAGTCTCCTTTCTATTCACTACCTAATATTGCTTTCATATCTCGAGGAATTATTTTTATACCTATTCACCCCCCTCTAGGTACTCATACTAGCTATATCAAATACTATCTATCAATCTATACTATCTATTAATCAATACCGTCTATCAATTTGTTTCCTCAATACAATAATTGCTCGCCTAAGCTGAAATACATATAGACGGTAGCTTGCCAAAGCTGATATAGATAGATAGTAGCTCGCCTAAGCTGATATAGATAGATAGTAGCTCGCCAAAGCTAATATACATTATATTATTGCTCGCCAAAGCTGATTAATGCTTACCTAAGCTGCTAAGGTACTTTAAAAACCTCTATCGGTGTCAACACCTGACACCTGGTATTTTCCAATTAAAATACCTATATACCACAACCATCACTCAATTTCACAAAACAACATTCAATTATAGAAACTTAACACATCACTGCGAACGGCTCAAAATTCTATCGAGCCGCTCTCCTAGTATAATTTCCGGAAAATATTAATTAATTAAATTAAATAAATTCCGAAATTTAATTTAATTTAAATAATAAATAATATAATTCAAATAATATTTAATAGTATTTAATTTAAATAAATAATTAAAGTATAAGCATGATTAACATTAATCTAATTACCTAATTAGACTAATTAATCCAACGTTTAATCTAATCATGCACATAATCTAATTAACATTTAAATAATCTAATTTATTCACCTAAACATACTTAGGCTAATCTAAGCACCCCTTAAGCATAATGAACTCCCTAAGCAGAGATTAGTAAGTAATTTCGATGAGTCCATGGCGAAGGCAACGCCAAGGCGGGCGATAATCCTCCTAGCAGTGACACCAACCAAGGCTGGGGAGGGCTCGAAAACGGGCCAGGAAGACCTCACGGCTTGCTGGAACTTTAGCTTCTGTTCTTGGACTGTAGAGGCCGAACTGGTGGCTGAAACAACGAAGGAAGGGGCTAATCGGAGCTCCGGTGAGTGGGTGGTCGGCAATCGGTGGCTCCCAGGGTCAAGGGGGATGTGCTGGTGGTAGGGACGGGTGGTGGAAGGGTCGAAATGAGGAGAAAATGAAGAAAATCATGAAGCAATGCAGGCGACGTGCTGCCAGACGGTTTGGCGATTGGTTCCTTCTTGCCGGCGTATCGGTCAGCCGGCGACTCCGTTCGGCGCGAGGTCAGGCTCCTTTGAATGATTTGGATGTGCTAAAGACAACGGTGGGTGGCAAGAAGGCTAATTCATTCGAGAAGACCACTTTTGACTCATATCTTTTACGAAAGGTCAGCTAGAGCATAAACTGGCAGAAGGAGAAAACAGGGGGAAAATTGTGGGCTTGGTTGGTCCGGTGGGTGTGTGATGGTCTTGGACGGCTCAACTGGTCTTCTTTTGGTTTTCTCAAGCTCTCAAGACTCCTCAACAATGGATAAAGCTGAGATTCAAGGGAGAAGAAGGCTGCTGAAGAAGGGGGGGTCCCCAAGGGCTCTTTAGCCTCCAACACTGTCTTTCTCTCCTCTTGCTTGCCTCCACCATGGCCGGCCCTCACCCTCAGCCTTTTCCTCTCCTTAGCTTCCTCAATAAACTTGCCAACAAGTCCAAAATGTTGTGTACCCCATGGCCTACGAATTTTGGACTTTGCCTCATCAATCTCATTCAATTCCATTCAATTCTCAAACAAACTAATTCAATTGAAGCCCAAATAAATCAGCCATGGTGTCCTTATCCCTCTTATGATTTTTCCCCGTCAATTGATCCAACTTGCTGGCCAAAGATGCGATAAAAAACGGCCCTTTGACTTTCCCGATAAAAAATGGCCTTACTTTGCTTTTTTGTCGAAAATTCCGGTTTGTAGAAAAATCTTCTGAGGATGAGTCGACGTTCCTAAAATAAACTGTGACATGACAGAACTTTCAATTTCTATAATCGGGTTTTAATTCACAGTTAATTTCAATCTGGCGCGATTTGAGCACGTCCTAACCTACCGGATAGCTTTTAGGAACTTTTCGTGTAATATACCTATGGCTGATTATTTTCAAGCCACAAAATACATCTTCGACATATTGGCGACTCTCGATTGTCATGGAAATGTTGAGATTTCAAATATGGACACAGGGTACCAAAACGACAAAGAAATTGTTCTAGTGTCAATCGACAAGAATTTTGCAATTAGGTGGAATCACCCACACTTAATCACATGCCTTGGTCGAGTCGACCTATCTTTGGTCTCTAATTGGTCTGTGTCGTAATAACCCTTGCATATTAGCATGGTCGAGCAGTCGATTCCTGGTCAAATTCTCAAGTCTATTGCGTTTAGATTCCTTAATGGCTTCACCTGATAGGCTAGTTATCTCATGAGTGGCCAACTCAGAGAAAAGAGTTATAGGCGCGAAGATAAAAAGCCCAACTCATTCAATTGAAAATAGAATTGGAAAATCGGGATGTCACAAATTGAAAGTTCTGTCATGTCATGATTTATTTTAGGAATGTCGACTCATCCTCCAAAGAATTTTCGGCAAGATCGAGATTTTTATGGAAAATCAATTCGGACGATTCAGAAAAAAATGAAAATTTGGATGGGCCAAATTGAAGGTATTTTTGACTTCCAAACCGAGCGATTTAGCGATGGGAACTTGTGGAAATTGTGTGGGCTTCCTCCTTAGCAAAATTGGACCTCAAATTGGGGAATTTGGTGATGAAATTGAAGTCCAAATTGTGAAATTCCTTGGATGGGGGCTACAACATTGGCACCAAAATTTAGTCAATTGTGAGAAATTGTTTGCAAGAAAGAATTAGGGGACAAGCTTTAATGGAGTAGATATTATCCTTGACTTTGGCTCCCCCTTTTTCTCAATCTTCCTTCGCACGCTTGGCCGGTTCCTTCCCCCTTCGCGCTTTTGCTTCTCTTTGATTTCTTTCCCTAGCGCCTCTATTTTTTCTTTCATTTCGAACCCAACGAAGCCCTCAAACCAACATCGTCTTTGCTGTTTCCCGCCCCCACCGAAGTAGCTCCATCATTTTCTCCTCTAGCCTTGCGCTACTCGTTCATGTCTTCTCCCCTGCTCGGTCAACCATCAACAACGACGACCGCGTGCAACTCTTACAGCTCCACCAGCGTGTGTCTCCCTCCACCGAAGCCTCACGCTGCCACTCGTCCAACTCCCTTGCAGCTGCCGAGTCAACCAGAGAAGCCGAAGTTGACCGCGGGCTTTTTGCCAGCAGCTGCCTCGAAGACGCTATAACTCCTCTCCTTGTTTCATCCCCATGATTTCTTCTTGCCAACATCTCCACCGAAGCAACGCCCGTGTATCCTTCCACTGAATCTAACCGCCCCTTTCGTCCGTCTTCCTTTCACGAGCCCAGCGAAGCCCAAAGTCAAGCCCAGCAATCTGCAATTTTCCAGCCCGTCAATTGAGTTCAGCCCAGCCCATAGTTCAGCCCAGGATCGAGCCCAGTAGTTCGCTGTGGGCTTGCAAGGCCTTTTCGGCCCAGTCCAAGTCTCTGTTAGTGCCGCTGAAAGTTCAAGTTTCGGCTGCCGTCGCGCCACCGTCACGATGAACCGGTTTTCGTGTTAAACTGGTGAGTTTATGTACTAAACTCTTATTAGTAGGCTAATGACATTTAAGTGGTGTTTAGTTTAAGTTAATTAGGGATTAGGTGGTTAGTTAGATTAAATTAGTGATTTAATTTTTCAATTATGCATGTTAGGTGGTTAGATTAGATTAATTAAGGCCTAGATAGGATGTGCTATTTATCTAGACAAGTTCGAGAATTTTCCCGACCTGTTTAGGCGGTTAATTTAGCAATTACGGCCTAGATTCGTATTTTTGGTATTTAAATTGAATTATTTAATTAATTTTGGTAATTATTTAATTATTTATTATTTTTCGAAAATTAGACCAGGATAGCTAGTAACTGAAATTTTGTGTTGATTGCAATAGTGTGTTCAATTTATGCAATTGGGTGTTATTTTGTGTAAATTGAGTGCTGATTGGAATTTTGGTTAATTATTCCAAAATTTGTGAATTGTGATATTTATTACGAGAATCTCGGGTATCGGATTTTAACACCGAAAATAGTTTTATATACTATATAAAACAATGTGATTTTAAATTGGAGGATATCAATTTTTCTGGTTCGATCTGACCATGTACCCACACACGACTTTTTTTCGCCGGGTATTTTTAATACGAAGAAAATAGGTCGGGATCACTATTTTAATCGGGGCAATGTAGTGCAAAGCACAGTGTCTTGGACCGAGATTGAATGGTTGTTTGTTGGTTAAGAGAACCCATCCCAACCGTTTATGCCAGACGTTACCCTATATGGGATTTGGGTTGCAGTAGATTCTGGACCTATACTCCTTCGAGAAAGCCGTCTTTGAGAGACGTAGCTGTGCTCAATGGGGTGAGATGATGTCTGGCTACGCCAGTAGACTATCGAACTTGGGAGTAGGTCGTACCCTAAAGGGGTGTAATTATCAATTGGAACGCGTGATTGATTGAGTTAGATGTGCCAGATTATGGAACAAAATTGGCTGGCATGAAATGTGATGTGTCATAACGGTTTGGCCCTATGATCGGGACCCTAGTGGTTGTTTGAGAAATGCATTGTGGCGTTTTAATTGACTGGGTATGAATATTGCATATGTCTATGATATGAACTGTGCTAACTTGCAGGGAGGATTTGAGACAAGGTAAGTCTTTATGGTTGTGTGGTTGTGTCGTTAGGACGCCTCTAGGCGTATTACCCTCCTAATGGGGTTTAAAGCGTGAACTCGCTAAGATTTATATCTCACCCTGGCGTGGGCTCAATTCTTGTAGGACTGTAGGGTGGAGGACCTGGAGCCGAGTTGAGGGGACTTGAAGTGAAGGTCAGTTAGAACCGTTTATTTTTTAGAGTCGGTCTTTTGTAGGCTTATAGTTGTTGACTTTTTGTATATGCCTTAGTGTGTAAATAAAAGCATGTTTTGTTTGTGAATCTATTTCCTGCTTTTCTATCCCAAGCTGTTGATGTTAGGGGATTTGTAATTCGCTTCTGCATGTGCATTAAAATAAATGGGTCTACGACTCGTCCTAGGAAGTCGCATTTTTATTATCGACCACCGAGGGATGGGCACGCGCCCGAAGATCGGGTCGTGACATCCCCGTTTAAGTGGTACCAAAGCAGGTCAGTGTTTGGAGCGATAAGGTGCGATGGGTTCTTGGGATAGCTAGTACGAATGATCTCTATTTTATGCTGATGCATGTAAGTGATAACTGTTTGGTGCTTGTTTGTGTGATCACTCAGTTTCAAATTCTTTATGGAATTGGGAACAGGTTTCGTAGATAGTCTACATTATGAGTGATCAGGAGTAGAGGACTCCTAGAAAGAGGACCATTGGATTGGTAACTCGAGGTAGGACGCCGACAAGGGTCAGTATCCGAGGGGGTCGTGGTCGAGTGCTAGCTCAGGCTAGCGTAAGTGGAGTAGTACCGCCTCCTGTTGGTGTTGGGGTAGCAGCCCCTGGTGATTCGAGAATGGACAAGATCATGCATGTGCTAGAGACGACAAGAAATTGGATAGAGTAGCAAGCTCAAAACCAAGCTGCCGTTGCCATTACTTCAGCCACCACTTCCGCAGCCGCCACTACTGCCGCCAATGCTGCCGGTGATGTTGCTGCTATTGTCGCTGCTGTTGCCGCACCTGCCAAAGTTCTACCTGGTAACGTGATTGCTGTAAGGCCTATGCATCAGTTAGTGGAGTAGTTTCTAAAGTTGAACCCACCGAGGTTCACCGGGGCAAGAGACCCCGAAGTTGCAACACTCTGGATTCAGGATTTAGAGAAGGCACACACTGCTGAGGCGCACTGAGAAGGAGAAGGTTGTCCTTGCAGTCTATCAACTGTAGGGGATTGCAAGCACTTGGTGGAGAGTCATTAGAGGAATAGTGTTTCTGGAAGGTGTAGTGCCGGAGTGGAACGCCTTTGTCAAAGTGTTCAACGGCAAGTATTTTTCTGATAGTGCCGAAGAACTGAAGATGGCGGAATTTTAGCACCTTCGCCAAGGTACCATGATTGTGGATCAATGCGAAGCAAAGTTCGCTGAATTATCGCAGTACGCCCCTAGATTGGTCGAAGATCCGATAGATTGAGCTAGAAGATTCAGAGATGGACTGAGACAGGAGTTGATAAGTCCGCTGGTGCCATTCAATTTGAAAGATTACAACGACCTGTATGAATGAGCCCAACTAATAGAGAGAGAACTGAACGAATGAGCTGCCGCATCTGGGTCGCAGTTTAGTTCTAACCGAGATGGGAATCAGTTTGGAAAGAGACCGATGACTGGAGGAAGGTATCCCGTTCCACCCAACAGGAAGGGTGGGATAGGAAAGTCAACGTCAAGCCAGAATGGAGTGTGACGTGCCTGCGGGAGACGACATGGATCAGCCTCGTGTCTTGCTAGGATGGGTGCTTGTTTTGTGTGTGGCCAGCAAGGTCATATGGCCAGGAACTGTCCTAGAAGGCAAATGAGACCGCAGTTACCACCGCCGCCACCGTTGGGTCAGAGCCGAGGATTCACACTGTAGATGCACAATAGGGTGGATTGATTAGACCTCTAGCTCAAGGAAGGACGTATGATATCTTTAGAGGATAGGCAGAGGACTCGTCTGATGTGATTACAGGTATTGTTTCGCTAAACAACCACATTACTTAAGCTTTATTTGACCCTGGTGCAACTCATTCATTTATAGTTGAGCAATTTGTTAAGCTAGTAGGATTGATTCCTGAATTATTGGAGTCAGTGGTTAGTATATCGACACCATTAAAGGATAAGGTGTTGTCTATGATGGGTTGTCTTGGTTGCAAGTTAGTGATTGGTGAGTGAGAGGAGAGGATAGATTTGATAGTCCTAGCCATGTATAATTTCGATGTGATAATTGGCATGGACTGGTTCACCAAGCAACGAACTAAAATGGATTACTATCGTAAAGCAATTTAGTTTAACCCGTTAGCGGGTGAAAGTTTCGAGTTTATTAGGAGTTAAGGAGGACCCTCGATTACCTTAATCTCATCGCTAGAGGCAACCCGTTTGTTAGACGGGAGTTGCTAAGGTTACCTAGCAACTGTCGTGAATACGACAGTTGAGGAGCCGAAGATTGAGGACATTGCAATGGTCCAAGAGTTTCCAGATGTGTTTCCAAAGAAGTTGCCAAGTCTGCTGCCAGAGAGGGAGATCGAGTTAGTGATTGAGTTAGTCCCTGGGTCAGAGCCAATCTCTAAGGCTCCTTACTGGATGGCGTTGTCAAAGTTGAAAGAGCTGAAGGTGTAAATGCAAGAGTTGTTGGATAAGGGATTTATACGTTTCAGTGCATCACCTTAGGGAGCACCAGTTCCGTTCGTGAAGAAGAAATATGGTTCGTTGTGATATTGCTAGTATGAGTACCTAGAGGGGGGGTGAATAGGTGCCTAAACAATTTATCGATATACGGAAGCGATTCTTAGCATATAATAGAAAGTAAATTCTCTCTTAATTAACAAAATGAAATACGATTGAGGTAGAGAGAGTAAGGAAGAGAAAATTGAACACATGATTTATAGTGGTTCGGTTTATTCCAAGCCTACGTCCACTCTTCCGCACTGACAGCCCACCGGCTGGATTTCACTATGATCAAAAGAGAAGTTACAGCACAGCTTTGCCTTGATTCCACAGTGTAGATGTTCTACCACACCTCCTCAAGGTCTCTCACAAATATAGACTCTCTCTTTCGTATATAAGTATTCGCTCAAAGGATTTGTCTAAACAAAAAGGAGCTTCAGACTTTGGAATTCTTCTATCGCGCACACCTTGAACAACTAAGACAGTCTTCCTTATATACTCCTTTATGCCATCATACCCGTTGGCACTTACCAAAGGAATTCCTCCAATCTACCCGTTGGACGGAATCAATTATGAAGATTATCCAAGCTATAAATGGAACGTGTTGATAGCCCATCAATCCTGTTCGCCCATACAATTAGGATCTCGGTTTCCATAAGCAGAACCTTCCAATAATATTTAGGCAATCACCGGATCTTCAATTTATCGAATCAATCTTTGATCAATCAAAGGACTCCGTTTATGTCTTCTCCAACCATGAGATCTTCTCCAGTTGATAAGGTTAAATCCTCAACGAAACATCCAGTTCTGGATAACCTTTCTTCAACGGATTAGAGACTGTCAATGAAGATAGACTTTGAGTCTTGAGTCTGGCTGTCCCAAGGTCTTCAGACTTTAAATAGTAGAGTCTGCAAGCCTTCAGACTAGACTGATAGAAACGATTTGTCAACTTCAAAACACTTCAAGAAGATTTCTCCAACACGTTGTACCTGTGCATCGATTATTATCAACTCAACCAAGTGACGATCAAGAACAAGTATCCACTGCCGAGGATTGATGACTTGTTTGACCAGTTGCAAGGAGCGTTGATATTTTCTAAGATCGACTTAAGGACAGGGTATCATCAGCTAAGGATTAGAAAGGAGGATGTATTGAAGTCAGCGTTTCGTACTCGATACGGCCATTGTGAGTTTACTGTAATGCCGTTTGGTTTGACGAATGCCCCAGCTGCTTTTATGGATTTGATGAACTGAGTGTTCAAAGAATACCTATATCAGTTTGTGATTGTGTTCATCGATGATATCCTGGTGTATTCTAGAAGTCTAAAGGAGCATGAAGGGCATTTGAGGATGGTACTTTAGACATTGAGGAATCATGAGCTGTACGTTAAGTTTAGCAAGTGCGAGTTTTGGCTAACTCGTGTTACTTTCCTAGGTCACATGATTTCAGGCGAAGGAATCTTCGTGGACCCGTCCAAGATCAACTGGCCAAGACCGACAACTGTGACAGAGATCAGAAGTTTTCTAGGTTTAACAGGGTATTACAGACGGTTTGTGGAAGGATTTTCAGCATTAGCCTCGCCGTTGACTCGACTACTGGAGAAGGAAGAGAAATTCGCGTGGACAGACAAGTGCAAGCATAGTTTCCAAGAGCTTAAGTAGAAGCTAACTACCGCACTAGTGCTGACCATTCCATCGAGTCCTGGAGGATATGATATCTATAGTGATGCATCATTTATAGGACTGGGTTGCGTGCTAATGCAATATGGTAGGGTTGTTGCATACACGTCCCGTCAGTTGAGATCTTATGAATTGAATTACCCGACGCATGACTTGGAACTTGTAGCGATCATTTTTACTCTGA
Organism: Eucalyptus grandis x Eucalyptus urophylla; assembly: GCA_028830015.1. NCBI lineage: Eukaryota > Viridiplantae > Streptophyta > Magnoliopsida > Myrtales > Myrtaceae > Eucalyptus > Eucalyptus grandis x Eucalyptus urophylla. The sequence continues at coordinate 29,888,964 of CM054203.1, forward strand.
AGATTTGGATACATTATCTGTGAGGAGAAAGATTCCAGATTTTCACTGACAATCAAAGTCTCAAGTACCTATTCTTTCAGAAGGAGTTGAATATGAGACAACGTCGCTGGATGGAACTCCTAAAGGACTATGATTGCGATATCTTGTATCACCCTAGAAAGGCGAATAAAGTCGTAGATGCACTAAGTAGGAAGTCTTCAGTTGCACACATGATGGTCAAGGAATGGATTTTACTCAAGAGAGCTCGAGATTCGATTTTCAAGTTTGAGGTAGGCTATCTTTCAAGTCTTATGGCCACCCTTAGAATTGAATCAGAAGTGCAGATAAGGATTAAGACGCTTCAGCTAACAGATCTAGAGATTTAGAAAATCTTGCAAAAAGATACCGAGAAGAGGAAGGCTAATTTTTAGATTTCTGAGGATGGAACACTAAGGTTCCGAGGATGATTGTGTGTACCTGACGATACAACACTTAAGGAAGAAATTTTGTCAGAAGCTCATTGTAGCAGTTACATCATTCATCTTGGTAGTACAAAAATGTATCAGAATCTGTGTCAATATTATTGGTGGTCCGGTATGAAGGCAGATATCGCCAAGCATGTCGCCAAGTATTTGACGTGTCAGCAAGTAACGGCACAACATTGTAAGCCGGGAGGACTTTTGCAACCTCTCGAGATTCCCAAGTGGAAATAGGAACACATCACAATGGATTTTGTGACGGGCTTACCAAGGAGTCAGAGAAGTAATGATTCTATTTGGCTAGTGGTCGACAGACTGACAAAGTCGGATCACTTAATTATAGTACAAAAGGACCTTGATTTGGATAGGTATGCAGAGCTATACGTGCGTCAGATTGTTCATCTACATGGAGTGTCGGTGACGATTACATCAGACGGAGACCCGAGGTTCACAGTTGCCTTTTGGAAGAGTTTACAGGCCGCCTTAGGAATTAAATTGTAGTACAGTACGGCTTATCATCCTCAGACGGATGGCCAATCTGAGAGGACGATTCAAACCCTCCAAGACATGCTGGAGCTTGCGTGTTGGATTTCAAGGGAAGTTGGGAGGAACAGTGTCATCTTGTCGAGTTTGCCTACAATAACAGCTACCAGTAGAGCATTCAGATGGCTCCTTTTGAAGCGTTGTATGGTAGAACGTGCAGGACACTAGTGTGTTGGGATGAAGTCGGGGAAAGAAAGATCAGAGGCCCAAAGTTGGTTCAGTAGTCAGTGGATGTAGTTGCCATTATCAGAGATAGATTAAAGACTGCTTAGAGCCACCAGAAAAGTTATGCTAATAAGCGTCAAAGGCCTTTGGAATTCCAAGTTGGTGATAAGGTTTTTCTAAAGGTGTCACCGATGAGAGGTACTTCACACTTTAACAAGAAGGGAAAACTGTTTGAGGTATGTAGGTCCCATTGAGATTCTGGAAAGAATCGGGACTCTAGCGTATCGTTTTGCATTACCGCCAAGGTTGGCATAAGTGCATGACGTCTTTCACGTGTCGATGTTGAGGAAGTATGAGCCTGACCCGACACACGTGCTGAATTTTGAGGATTTAGACGTGGATGATAGGGTGTCGTATATGGAAAGACCGGTTCAGATTATGGATTGGAAAGAGCAAATTCTGGGTACCAAGACGATCCCGTTGGTTAAAGTGGTCTGACAACACCACGGCACAGAGTGAGCAACTTGGGAAAGTGAAGATTTGATGAGACGACTGTACCTCCACCTTTTTGTTTAAGATTTGTAATGGTTTAAATTTCGAGGATGAAATTTTTATAAGAGGGGAAGAGTTGTGACATCCTGAATTTCAAGTTCTATTTTCAATTGAATAAGCAGGGCTTTTCATCGACACGCTTATAGTTCTTTTCCCTAAGTTGGCCACTCATGGGATAATTAGCCTATCAAGTGAAGCCGTTAAGGAATCTTAACGCAATAGACTTGAGAATTCGACCAGGAATCGATTGCTCGACCGTGCTAATCTGCAAGGGTCATTACAGCACCGTCAAAATCGATCAGAGACCAGAGATAGGTTGATTTGATAGAGGTATGCGATTAGTGTGTGGGTGATTCTACCTAATTGCAAAATTTATGTCGAACGGCACTAGATTGATTTTTCTGTCATTTTCGTACCTTGTGTCCGTATTTGAAATCTCAAGATTTTAACGACAACTGAGAGTCGTCAATGTGTCAAAGATGCACAATGTGGCCCGAAAATAATTGACCACATGTTAAATGCGCTAAAAATTCCTAAAAGCTACTCGGTAGGTTAGGTCACGCTAAAATCGCGCTAGATTGAAATTAATCGCAAATTTGAACTCGATTTCAGAAATTGAAAGTTCTGTCGTGTCACGATTTATTTTTGGCAAGATCGAGATTTTTATGGAAAATCAATTTGGACAATTCGCAAAAGAACAGAAATTTGGATGGGCCAAATTGAACGGATTTTTTACTTCCAAACCGAGCTATTTGGTGATGGGAACTTGTGGAAATCGTGTGGGCTTCGTCCTTAGCAAAATTGGACCTCAAATTGGGGAATTTGGTGATGAAATTGAAGTCCAAATTGTGAAAGCCCTCAAGCCAGCGTTGTCTTCGTTGTCCCCCCCCCCCCCCCCCCACCGAAGCAACTCCATCGTTTTCTCCTCTAGCCCAGCGCCACCGTCCGTGTCTTCTCCCCTGCTCGGTCAACCATCAACAACGACGACCGCATCCAGCTCCTGCAGCTCCACTAGCGTGTGTCTCCCTCCACCGAAGCCTCACGCTGCCACTCATCCAACTCCCTTGCAACTGCCGAGTCAACCAGCGAAGCCGAAGTTGACCGCGGGCCTTCTGCTAGCAGCTGCCTTGAAGACACCACAGCTCCTCTCCTCGTTTTAGCCCCACGATTTCTTCTTGTCAGCATCTCCACCGAAGCAATGCCCGCGTATCCTTCCATTGAATCCAGCTACCCCTTCATCCATCTTCCTTTCACGAGCCCAGCGAAGATCGAAGTTAAGCCCAACAGTCCGCAATTTCCCACTCCATTAGTTAAGTTCAGCCCAGCCCGCAGTTCGGCCTAGGATCGAGCCCAGCAGTTCGCTGTGGGCTTGCAAGGCTTTTTCGACCTAGTCCGAGTCTCCGTTGGTGCTGTCGAAAGTTCGAGTTTCGGTCGTCGTCGCACCGCCATTGCGGTGAACCGGTTTTCGCGCTAAATCGGTGAGTTTATGCACTAAACTCTTATTAGTAGGCTAATGACATTTAAGGGGTGTTTAGTTTAAGTTAATTAGGGATTATGTGGTTAGTTAGATTAGATTAGTAATTTAATTATTTAATTATGCATGTTAGGTGGTTAGATTAGATTAATTAAGGCCTAGATAGGAATTGCTATTTATCTAGACAGGTTCGAGAATTTTCCCGGCTCGTTTAGGCAGTTAATTTAGCAATTATGGCCTAAGTTAGTATTTTTGGTATTTAAATTGAATTATTTAATTAATTTTGGTAATTATTCAATTATTTATTATTTGCTAGAAATTAGATCGGGATAGCCGCTGACCGGAATTTCGTGTTGATTCCAATGGTGTGTTCAATTTATGCAATTGGGTGTTATTTTGTGCAAATTGAGTACTGATTGGAATTTTGGTTGATTATTCCAAAATTTGTGAATTTTGATATTTATTCAGCGAATCCCAAGTGTCGGATTTTAACACCAAAAATAGTTTTATATACTATATAAAACAGTGGAATTTTTAATTGAAGGATATCAATTTTTCTGGTTCGATCTGACCATGTACCCACACACGACTATTTTCACTAGGTATTTTTAATATGAAGAAAATAGGTCAGGATCACTATTTTAATCGAGGCAATGGAGTGTAAAGCACGGTGTCCTGGACCGAGATTGAATGGTCGTGTGTTGGTTAAGAGAACCCGTCCCAAGCGTTTACACCGGACGTTACCCTATATGGGATTTGGGTCGCAGTTAAATTCTGGACCTATACTCCTTTAGGAAAGCTGTCTTTGAGAGACGTAGCCATGTTCAATGGGGTGAGACGATGCCTGGCTATGCTAGTAGACTGCCGAACTTGGGGGTAGGCCGTACCCTAGAGGGGCGTATTTATCAATTGGAACACATGATTGATTGAGTTAGATGCGCCGAATTATGGGACAAAATTATGTGGCATGGAATGAGACATGTCATAACGGTTTGGCCCTATAATCGGGACCCTGATGATTGTTTGAGAAATGCATTGTGGCGTTCTAATTGACTGGGTATGAATATTGCATATGTCTATGATATGAACTGTACTGACCTGCAGGGAGGATCTGAGACGAGGTAAGTATCTATGGTTGTGTGGTTGTGTGGTTAGGACGCCTTTAGGCGTATTACCCTCCTAATCGGGGTTTAGAGCGTGAACTCGCTAAAATTTATATCTCACCCCGTCATGGGCTCAATTCTTTTCAGGCCTGTTGGGTGGAGGACCTGGAGCAGAGCTGAGGGGACCTGAAGTGTAGGTCAGTTAGGACTGTTTATTTTTTAGAGCCGGTCTTTTGTAGGCTTGTGGTTGTTGACTTTTGTATATGACTCAGTGTATATATAAAATTATGTTTGTTTGTAAATATATTTCCTGCTTTTCTTTCCCAAGCTATTGATGTCAGGGGATTAGTAATTTGCTTCCGCATGTGCATTAAAATAAATGGGTTGGCAACTCATCTTGGGAAGTCGCATTTTTATTATCGACCACCGAAGGATGGACACGTGCCCGAGGATCGGGGCGTGACACTAATCAATCCAGCAAATTTCAATCAACTAAGTGGAGGAATTGGTGGGATAATTTCCTGAATGATAGGAAATTGAAGCAACTGGTCAGCGTAGGAAGCAAATGAAAGGAAAATAAAAGAGGATCAATTTGATTGATTATGCATGGAATGTGGGAATTCTGACTAGCTATTCTTGCTTTGACCAATATTCAATCTTAGTAAATGTAGAGCCAAATTTCCTGCCAAGGATCAAGAAATCAAATGAATAGGAAGGCAAAATGGAAACCAAATCCAAAATCTGAGGGAATAAGGATCCGTGAGAATAATGGACAATGGCCAAATTGATAATTCGAAGAGAAAGAATCAAGGAATTATACTCATCAAGTGAGCTATTTGCGAAATGAAAAATGAACTTGGACGCATTTCTAGTAATATGAGTAAGAAGAATCAAAGCACTAATTCACAGTGGCAAATCGGGGCTGAAATTTGGCAATCCCCACAATCAAGGAAGCGTAGATTCGGACTTTCCAAAGGTAAGCGGAAGTTTTCACTATAAAGAGAGCATTCCACAGAAGGTGAAGAGGCAGTTTGCTCACGTCTTTGTGCCACTACGCTAAGCTTCCCAGCGATCTCATGATGCCGAAGTCCTCCACACATACCACAATGCAGTCCATTTCTTGAGTTCTTAGTCCTCGGATAATTTTTTTGCCGTTTGCTGCTGTGTTACTGCTGTTCGTCGCTGCTGTTTACTACTGCTTGCTGCTGTCTACTGCTGCTCACCGTTAATTACTGTTGTTCGCTGCTGTTCACTAATATTTTGCTGCTGTCCGTTGTTGCTACTACGCCATCATCTCTGTTATTTGTTGCTGGTCATTACCGCTGCATCTTTCTAGTTGCTTCCAGCATTGTGCTTCCGGTTCGTACTCATCTTCTATAATTAACTTTAACTAAGAAATCTTGCGGCAATGATAATAACATGCTGTTTTTAGTACATCCAGGTTATTGAATTCTTTTCAATAATTTTTACATGGTTATGATCATTAGATAGTATTTTATCATTTGTGCATTTGCATAATCATATTTTATATGTTACTGGCATAATATTACAAGAATTAGCAAGAGTAACATGCAAGACATTTTCAAAGAGAAAAGGTACCAAGTCCCCATACTCATGAATTTTTGGCTTGTGAAAGTAAAATGTACTCCCGCATTTTACTTGGGTGTCTAATCGATCCAAAATGGATTAGTGGCGGCTCTGAAAAGTAAGATAATTCGAGTATCAAGTTGCAATTGATAGGACTTGGGATAGTCCGTGCTAAGCATTGCGCTTAGTAATCCATTAACCTCCTCCGAGAAGGTTGCGATAGCTTGGTGACTCCGCCGGGGACTTGAATTAAAATTCATAGTGGACTTAGGCCTGAATTTCTCTTTTTGAAATATGTTTTTGCTTGGTGGCATGGAGACCAGGTACGTCACTAATTATACGTGTTAAATGGTTTTGCAAATGGAAGTTATAAGAGGTGGAGTGTATGCTAACCCTTGTTTTGCAGGGAAGTGTTGTAAATGACTGCTTTAGTTTATTAATGAAGCGGTGTATGCATCATATAAACTATTGTGCCTGTTTTACATGTTTTGGCATTACACCTTTGCACACACGTCCCGTGATCGGACCTGGGTCACATGCTAGGAAAACAAATAGGATGGTGTTAAGAGGATCTGGTCATCACCTGCAGACACGCAGGTGAGCCACCCTTTTTGACGCCGCTTCTTCTAGGTGTCGGAAGTGTTTATCTTTACTCACAGACACGCGATAGTAAAGACAACCTTTCGATTGAGCCAGTATCAAGAGGACCTGATTTAGCCAGCAGACACGCCTGGCTAGTCAGTATATCCTCTTGGACTATAGTATTAAGCCTTTTAGTATATTCCAACTTTAGGTGTCAAACCTCACATGAACATGCGCATGTTTTTGTGTCTTACTAAACTCCATTATCACTGTAAGTATTCTATCCTCTGTCTTTATTACATCATATCTCCGAATCATTTTGTGCCCTCCATGATCAAATACAAATATTTTTAAAACAATGGGGGCATTTGTTTTGATCAATACAGAATACCTCTCAAAGATACTTTCTCTTCTAATGAAATCCTAGCAAAAGACTGTCATCGTTTGCTCCGAAGATAAGTCGGTCGCTTCGCTTTCGCTTCTAGAGACAATCTCATTGAAGATCCTCCATTTCCCCTTTCTTTATTATCGCACTCATCTTTGTCTTTGACTACCCGGAAAATGACACTAAAAAACATGACCAAGAAATAGATGCTCATAGTGAAGGATGACAACAAGATCGCACAACTCCAACGTTGAGTGGAGGAATTGAAAATTGCATTACTACCTCCGTACGTAATGAAGAGGATGCAGAAGTCAGTACACAGGGGCAACCAAGCGGTGATGGAAACCCAATGACATGGCAGAGTCTAAATCGCCTTCATTCAAACATGCCTTTGAAGAAATGGTGATATTAGTTCCAATTTAAGCTCGATTCGCTTCAAAAAGAACTCATCACTTTTTATGCGTTCTTTAATAGAATTTGCAATGGTCAATGTGGGGCAAAACTATCTTGGTTATTCGATCATCCAAGATGTGGAATAGTGGCAAAAAGAAAAAGGTGGTATCCGTTCAATATCTTATGATCTCTTTAGAACCTAACACATGCAGTTGTATTTGAGGTAGATTAATAAACCAACATTACGTCAAGGTGGACCAAATCGGCACCGAATATGTCCTCAAAGAAAAGGTGGTACTCGTTCCAATTTAAGCTCGACTTGTCATGGGAGTAAGCCATCTCTTTTCTGTTTTCTTTAACAGAACTTACAAAGGCAGACGAAATTATGGTTGGGGCAAATCCCAGATGGATCAAAGGAAGAGTGACTAGGATGAGAATGAAGCCTTCTTCAAAGAAAAAGGGAGTATTATTTCCAAGTTAAATTAACCCAATCACGAATTAACTCAAATCACTCATCCTTGTAGGTGGCAGTGAAAGGTGACAATCGTGGAGAAACGACCATGCCCGCCTCAAAAAGCAAAAGGGAGTGTTCGTTTCTAATTTTAACACTTCTCTATTTCATGTTTGACAGGTCACAAAAGAAAACAAGATTTTCACGGGCAGGAAATACAAGGGAACTAAAATGAAAGAGAAGCATCCAACCTTGAAAAAAAGGGGGTATCTCGTTTCTAAACCTAACTCAATTTGTTATAAAAATTAAATTTTTTCAAGATGACAAATTGAGGGGCCCATTGGACTTTGATAGTAATGGCGGAACAATTAATCTAAACAATGCCTCGGTTTCAGCCGAAATGGAAGACCAAATTTTCCTAAGTCTCAATTTGCATAATATCTCTGGTGTGTTATTTCCATGGGCAAGCTACCAGTAAGCAAGGAGACATAAAGGAATTGAGATAAAAGGATCACCCAATTTTCGGAGAAATTGGCGTATATTATGCCCGAACATGGCTTGATTAATGACACTACTTTTATTTACAGGTGTCAAGCTGAGGGGCATGGATGGTCGGGGTTTCCCAAATTTTGTAGGGGCAGAGAACTAACTTGATTTGGTGACTAATCGGAGATTCAATGCGGGTAACCTCTATGAGCTCCCCCATAAATAGGGGCAAGATATGACACATAATAGTCCTGGTCATAGGATTTGGCACTTTGTCTTTTGCAAGGATAGTGTCCAAATCCTCCTATGCTTGCTTGTGTTCATATTCAATGTTTCTCGAACTTAAAGTTGATGAGTCCTTAATGTGCTTGTAAACTCTTCAAAGTGAAAATTTTTGCATGACAATTTTGCCTATTCAAATCACCATTTTCATCTCAAACTTGACAATTCAGTGAATGATGTGTGGTACTGAGAATGCCAAATGAGACGTGTCAGAATGATGAAAGGCGAGCCATATCCTACACACAATCCCTTATACATTGAAATGTGAGAGTAGAAAAGTTTCAAGGTAAAGATTTTTCTCGCAAAAGGTACATAGACTAAAATGACGAGGGGCGTTTCATTTCTCTCTCTTAACTAGTACAAGTATCCATTGTTCAACCACTTTGAGCCTTAATGTTATAAGGAATTCTTTTAAAATAGCCTTGTCAAGAACCACCCCACAGTGGAGCATTAGAGGTAAGGGTGCTATTACAAGGTGAAGAAAAATGGATAAAACTTTCTTGCCTTCACTTGCATTAATCTTCGAGGTCTTTAATGTAGATAAACTCAAATGTGAATTTAAGTGCCTTAGAGTGATGAAGAGCATTCATTTTGTACACACTTTTATCCCTTGTATAGCTTAATTGAGCCTGAAAATTCATTTCTAAAAACCTAGTTGGTGATCATCCCCACAATGGGGCAAGGCAAATGAGTTACTACATTGAGATAGCATGGTTCGGAGCGTCAACCAAAGAAGAAGACCCCAAGAGTTCAAAAGTGCTGAAGTTTAGCTAGTCCATTGGGGCATCATGAATCAAAAATGAAAAGATTAAAAAAAGAGCCGAAGAGAAAGAAAAGGAAAAAAAAAAAGAAAGAAGAAGAAGAAGAAAAAGGGTTAAAAGAAAAACTGTTGACACCCAATTGTTGAGGCCAAGGGCCAAGTTTATGAAAATCATCCTCATTAGAAAGGCAGTGATTTCGTAAAGATCAGCATTGGACTCTCGTGGTTAATCAAGTGTCTACATAAGAAGACAATCCTCAGTGAAGGAAAAGATTTGCAATGATGCCAAGATGATCATCAACTTCAAACTCCTTCGGTAAAAATCTTTGAGCTTAACGAATCCTTTCGTTTATCGACCTATAAACCTACACTACGTTTGTCGCGACCTGATCTTGCTGCCCTTGATCCCTCATCATCACGAGAAGAGAAAAGGGGGAAATGTCGGGTTTAGGGGTACTTGATCACGAGAGTTCCCTCATGGCTTGCATTCCAAAAGACGTCATTACCTCGCCTTTCGGATCAAGCCTCTCGTGAGTTCTCTTCACGAGATCACGAGCTCTCCCAAGCTTATACCCCTCGTGACAGCAGAGTGTCGGGATCCATACCCACACGAGCAACACACCTTAGAAGAAGGGGTCGGGTTAGGTGTGGATATTAGATTTAAGGGTACCTTTATCATTGTAGCCCTCTCAACAGTACACTTCGCCCATAAGGATGTCATCACTTCATCTTTTGGGCTACTCCTATATCGAGTATGTTAAATCATGGTGAATTTCATCGAAACTCGTACCCCACGCGACGAGTTTATTTATATGATTTAGTTATTTATGACAACCTAAAATAAGACGGGAGTCGCCACTAGCCTCATTTTGGGGGTTGGCTAGAAAACACAATCGAGGGTTGGGAGTGTTCCCTCAATTCCTACACAACCAAATATCGAGGTTTGGGAACTTGGGTTACGCTAATATTTCTATGAGCGCCATTTCGGTACTAAACAGTAGTTGTGTTTTCCTAACATTTCCATGCGTTTCTTTTTACATTTTCGGGATCATTAGTCTTAAACTAAGTGATCATGTGTGGTTGGTCATTTTCATTCTATTCTATTCTTAGAAAAAACAAGAAAAGAAAGCAATCAATGGAATTGAAATTACGAGACAGTAAGTAAATAATCAAGGAAAGTAGTAAATCTATCATGCAATCCTAGAAAATATAAAAGAGAAACACAATTAAAAAAGATGAGAGAAAGAGAGAAAACCTGCAACTCGTCGAGCTTTATGCAACAAATGGAACCCGAGACATACGTCGAGGAAATGAATAGTACATGATAATGGTCGAAATGGACATCAACCTTTACCGTCTTCGCGCTTTCTCCATCTTCAGGGTCATAATCTACACCTAATCTAAGAAACTTATAACTAGGTGCATACAATGGAAAGAAACAAGTGTACACATCAAAACAATCAAAAACAAGACATCATGTCAAGATCAATCATTTAAATGAAGTGTAATACGAAAGTCAAATTTTGGGGCCTCGAGGTAGGCCTTTGTCTTTCATGTGAGAGCCCCACTAAAACACTTACCCAATCCATTTTTTTTTATGACTTATAGCAATTGTTGACCTATTGTGTTCTCGCATGGCCAATAACATTTATAAGTCTCCTAATTAAGCGATTTATGTGATCTAGGGTTTTCTCTCGATATCATACATCGACCCAACCATTCATCTAAAAGTTACATGCATTACAAAAATTTAAACATGCATGTAGGCTTTTTGAACCTTGTTTCTCAACCAATCAAGCAAGAAAGTGAATTGTTGGCGGGTCACTTATTACCAAGGGCATGTGCCAATCACAAACACAGGCAATTTCTAGTGCATGATTGGATTATATGTATGTGGGGTACATGTGATATTTCAAAAACATATTTCGAAATCATTCATGAAAAGTTTTGAGACAAAGTGACGTCTTAGCTATGAAAGACATTCAATTGCCAAGACTAGCCCAGGACTCGCATAATGCACTCACAAGCATTGTAGGCATTTTGAATACAATTCAAACTGTGAATTTCACGATGACAAATCAGGATTTTAAAAAGGTTTGAAACTATTTAGGATTAAGGAATATCTAGGCTATAGAACAAATTCAATTGCCAAGGCTAGCCCGAGGCTCGCATAAATGCACTCACAAGCATCATGGGCATTTTAAATGTGGTCCAAATCACGATTTTTCCTTAAGCTAAATCGAGTTTTGGAGAAGAACTTTTTTATAAATTGTTTTTGAGAAATATCACATGTACCAAAGTATTTTTTAAAAGATGCAATTTGAAAAGGCCGATTGTTTAACAACAAAGATCAAAGCATTGAGAACAACTTCCATGAAGATGGCGTGGCCTAATTTCATGTACAAACTAGCCTAAAAAGTATAACTAAACAAACACAATCATTTTTATATCAGGAAATTTTAGAACAAATGTGTAAGGACGGCAAAATCTGGGCAATACCTAATGACAATTTGGTAATGAAAAAATTCCCTAACGTGCATGACATGATGATGAACAACTTTTGTGAAGAAAGTTTTCTTAAACAATCTACACATGATTTCACAAAAATCCAACAACAAGCAACAACACTTTAGAAATTTATCAAAACAACATGACATTCAGCTAATGTCGCGAGGATTTATCCTATCAAAACATGTCTAAAAAACATAAAATTTACACACAACATAGCCAACATGATTTCAAGAAAGTTTTATTAAGAAGCTGAGTTCAGATTCCAAATAGAAAAAATGAAAAAAATATCAAAGGTCTATCCAAACAGAGGTTAGAACAGGGGTCCGAATTTGATCCATTGTCCAGATTGTGATCTAGCTTTGAAAAAAATAAAAAAATAGTCCAAATGATTAGCGGTTGGCATGAAATCAGTGGTATTAGAAACTTCTAAGTGTTTTCTACGTCTTCCTAGAAGAGCTCGAGTCCAAACTAGGTCAATTTGGTATCCTAAAATCGAGATCTCTAAAAATATGCGCATCAGTAACTAAGAAAACGGAACATAAGCATTCATTAGATTACCTTAAAATCACTCAAAGAATGCACAAACGGCATGATGAAATCACATGGGACTTAGGAATGGATGCGACGGAAAGTTTGGATAGTCATCTAATCCTAAGTTGGCATGCAAAATATCATACAATTTAAATGACATTATGAGATGATTCATTTTTTACTAATAGTATGCTTGGAAATCCTAAGTATGATGAACACTTTTTGTGAGATAAATTTAATGTGCAAGATGAAACTCAAATAACATGACCTAAACATGTATGTAAACCTTGCAACATGCGGTTCAATTATCAAGAAGGCATAATCATAAGATTTGATCCCTAGATGACTCAAACAAGTATGGAAATGTGCATATATGACAAAGTTTCATTTTAGCATTAAGTTTACATAACAAGCATGATTTTAGTCATCCTCAAAACATGCATAAATCCTACCAAAAATATCATATACAAAGCATGTGATGATGAAGATTTCTTGTTAAAAGTTCGAAACTCAATTAAGATCATATGACTTACGGCAAAAATTGCAAAACGGACAAACTATATGTCCAACACATGTTGCTGCAGTAACTTTTACTCTAATGCATGCAATTGACTCACTTTGCCAATGTAAAAACCTTGTAAAGCATGCATCGATTGAACATATAAATCATGTATTTCAACTCTCATGAAGGATTTGAGACCAAATAGGTGCATTTATGGACTCAATTTTATCAAAACAAATTTCGAACCAATGCAAGATAGATTGACATATGTTCAGATCTAAGCAATTTTGACCTAGCTAAACATGTCTAAAAATTTTGAAAACAAAAAATAGGACATGCAAAACACCTATACAAGCAACTTTCATGCAGTTGTTCCAGAACTCAACACAAAAATCAGTACAAAAATGGAAAAATCAGAGATCAATGTAGAACATATTGACCTAGGCTTAAATCTGAGTAGATCTAACCTAGTTAAACACATCTAAAAATCATGAAAAAAATACTAAAGATACACGAGATGATTTGAAACAAAACTCATCAAGAAAATTTTGTTAAAAAATGACCACAAAAGTCGGCACAAAAATAACAAAACCAGAAGGAGGAACAGACTCAAAATAGAAAAAGACCTAAACTACTACAGAATCATTAATCTTCGGAGGTGTTTTTTGGGGGTCAAACAACCCTTGATTGGGAAGTTTGACCTACTGTTTTGAAGCTTGGGATGTCTATTATCTAATCCTAAGAGGACTCAAGCTGAAACAAGATCATTTCGGATCTCATTTTGGCCAAAATAGTGACCTAGGTATAGACCTACGAAAATCATAGATTAGGCTCAAGAACACAATCATCATTCAAATCATTGCAACATTCATAATCATTGATCTTAAGCATATAAAAACTCCTAATCTTGAATCCTAGCCCCAATCAACTAACTCGATCTCGCTTCATCGGATTCAAGTTTTTAGTCGTTACATTCGTTGTGATTTTCATCGATTTCTATCTCGATCAATCAGATCAAGCTGCCGGATCATGATCGAGACTCCAAGAATGTAGATCAAACCACTATGGATTGAATCGGGATCAATCAAACCACTGGCTCAAGGAAAAAAAGGAAGAACTGGTCCAAAATGGACCGGCCTTGACTCGACGGTGAAGATCGGGCCGTCAGTGAAGATTCGGCAACCAATCTAATCTCCTCTATCCACAACAAGGTCAAAGACCTCTCGTACTGCATATCATCAGTAGCTTCGATGCTTGGGGGCTCTAGTGATTGCCGGTTCAAGCCTAGAACGAAACCAGTCCAAGAGATGAACTGAAACTAGAGAGAGAGAGAGAGAGAGAGAGAGAGAGAGAGAGAGAGAGAGAGTGAGTGATCTCTTTTGGGCGGGAGTTTAGAGGAAGAAAAGAGAGAGAGAAAGAGAGAATTTTCATGCAAAATAAAGCCATTGCTGAAAATGGAAGACATTTCATTTATATACTTGTCACATTAAGCGATTTCGGCCATCGGGTCGAACCGACAGCCGAAATTTCGATATAACGGTCAAAAATCCATTTTGAAGGCTCCATCATGATCTTGAGGTGTTGGGTAATTGATCTAGTGGATTTAATTTGCAAAAAATCAAGCCAAAATCAGAAATTGCATCAAAATGTCCAATTAGGGGTTAATTTGTAATTTGACCAAATTTGAGAACTAATTTGTAAAATTTTGGGAAATTGAAGGTGTAGAAGTGAAGTTGGCATTGAGAGGGTTCTAGAACCGGTGGCCGGAGTCAAAGAACTAGCCGGAAAGGGCCAGAACCGGCCAATCTCGCCAGCGGCCGGTCAGACCAGCCAAATCGATTCGGTTGGATTTTGATCGGTTTGGTCCGGTTCTTGCTATTTTGTCCACTTGGGACCCTTGTGTATAAAAAATTTATGCAATTTGGCCCATAAAGAACCAGATTGAAAATGAATTTTATCATTTTAAAGAAGAAATTGGCCAATTAAGATACAATTAAGCTAATCAAACCTTATGAATGAGATCTAGGGGTTTTTTTATTTACCTAATTGAATGATTATCATGAAAAACAATGAGTCGAAACCATGGTGCTTTGAATTGGGCCTAAAGGGCTAATGCGGCACTCCCGATAGCCCCCGATCCGTTAAGGTCGCCACATCTCTTTCCTTATCCTGGATGTCCTTTATTTTGATACCATTGGATTTCGGCAAATCCGCGAGTTTGTGGATCTATCACATTTTTCATTGGTCCCTGCACAATTTTACTATGGAAGCGAATCTATCAACTCATTTCCTAAACTTTGAAATGATGCACACCAGATATGTACATAGATATCAACCAAGCACTTTTTATTTACATATATTTTGTTAGACGACGTTCGTTGGTACATCAAAAGCCAAAATTTTCTACATTTGGCTATCCCAAAAAGTTAGACCGACTCTTCTATTAGCTATTCACGACATCGTCTGTCTTCAAGTGCTAGTATCCCAAAAGTTCACTGCTATCCTCTCATCCCCTGCTACTCTACTCCACTCGAGCCCTCATCATCATCTTCTGGTGGTGGTGGTAGTGGTCCCGAAGTACGCTCATTCAGTCGAGCGTACAGGACTACAAACTCCAAGTACACAAGACTAGAGGGGAGTCCGGTGTCAACCGTCAGTATCACCCGTATCCAGATGAAGAAGAGTCCTGGTAGGTCTAGGTCGAGATGTTTAGTCTGTTCCCATTGCAGGTCAATGGGAATACCATAAAACGTACTGGGAGACGCAGGTAGCAGCGGCATCTTTATCACTCTAGAATGTATTAGCCCACGAGGGGTGAGTACAACTACTCAGCAGTCGAATTTCTACTAAACTATATTACGTAAAATTATCATCATCTGATTCCATGCAATCCAAGATAGAGCACACGGCCAAAGCAATGAGTGTGCATAAGTTCAAAAGAATCTCAAACAGCACAATACAATGAAACATTTAGATGTTTAAGAAACTTAGTTTATCACAACTCACTACCACCATCTTCTGGAGGACCAGTGTTTGCATCCCTCCAGGCATATTGCACCCTACCTAGCATCACGAAGGCCTCCAATTCCATATTTTAGTCACCGGCATCCGGAGCGTATTACGTCACACCCCCAGTCATCCCGCACCCCACTTGGCATCATGAGCAACCTCTGGCGCTCACCATGTCAATGATGTCCCCAGACTTCCAGAGGCATTGCCATCACCATCCTCTAGGCAACTTGACACCCGGGGCATCGTCATCATTGTGAACCGACGGCATCCATAACTCATGCACCATGGTTTAGCAATCTCAAGATTTAAAATCAACGTATTCTAACATCAATAATACAACGGTTGCTTTGATTTCTAAATCTCAAACCCGGAATTTAAGCCAAAAGCCTTTCATGTGGGTGACGCACAAGAATTACATTGCTTCCCAAAACTCTCAAATCATAAGGTAATCTTTAGTGTAAACAAATCCTTGAAATATGTCCAGCTCGCATCATTGAAAATAATTTATAAAATCGGGAGTTTCATACCAAATCCATCAAAATTTAATCTCAAGGTTTAACCCCAAAGATTTTTGAAATACTCGTGTATAAACTAAGCATATACTCACATGAACCATTCATAGATATACATGTGTAAAACTTCAAACAATTTCAGCAATATCAAGTCAGCAAATTTGTGGTCAAAAATCCTAAAGAGTTTTGAAAGCGTTTATAAAATTTAACCTTAGGAATTTGCCACCGCCCATGGCAATACATGTACGAATCCCATAGACATTTCTTGAAGTAGTGCAATTGACACATCGGCAACCAGCAATCCCAGTACAATTCTCCGAAATTTAAAGTATAGTTTACTAGAAAAACTTTTGGGCTTCGCAAACATGAAAGATCGACACATAGTTAGGTGTCAAAATCGCCTTTAACTATAAACAATATTTCACCCTCTCAACTACATAGCCCGGAGTCAATTCATGATTCCAAACTCACCGTTAGGCGCAAAATCCCGAATAGTGCTAATGTACGGACGCATTTCATCAGGCAGCGATGGAATCCACGTTGTATAGGCTAGTAGATATTGACTTGCCTTTGATTTGGTGGCGTCAATGGCAAGCAAACCGCGTGCGGTAGCTATGAGCACGGCTGAGGAGACCGGTGGCGCTGGCAGCGAGCTGTGAGCAGGGGTCTCCTCAGGTCAGTAGTGGCTGAGGAACGGTAGTGAGGGAGCCGGTGGTGCGATGGGGTGGCGCTGGTGGTGAGCGATCGGTGGCTGGAGGCAAGAACGTGAGTGAGAGGTGAGAGTTTTCTAGGCTTCTGGAGTGCAGACGCCGCTGGAGACGAAGGGAAGGAGTTGGGTGTCGAAAAGGGGGCGGAAGAAACGGTTTTCTGCTTGCCTCGTCCCCTCCGCCGGTTGACTTCTTTAGTCAACAATCTGCCTCATTCGGTGGCAGCAAAAGGGCGAGGACAACGCCCATGATTTGGGCCTTGGCGTGACACTTGCAATTCTCATGCAAGTGACGTGCCTCCACGCATGGCCAGGGGCAGCAACGGTCGTCCACGATGAGAAGCCAACGTGGCTGCAGGGTTGGAAGTCAACAGTCTTCGTTCCGCATGCGTGTGGGCTATATACGTGAGCTTCACTTGCTGCATGGAGGGGAATTTTCTTCTTACGTGATTGCATGGCCATTGGTGAGACCGTTCACGTAGCCATCTAAGGAGAGGAACGGCGGTGACGGGGTGCACGAAATTGGGGTCTTCGACTCAGTTAGTTGGCGAGACGACTTGGGGTTGACATTTGTCTTCCTAGCCGATCGCATTAAGCGAGAAACTTTAGACAAGATGACATTGCGAAACGTGGCGATACACAATGTCTCGGTCCAATGATGATAGTATCGAAACGGCATTTATAAATGACGTCAATGGTGTGGTCCAACGACAAATTAGTCAACCCGTCTCTAACCGTTACATATTCGAGGTCCGGCAAAATTCCAGATATCACAGCTAAAATGATAAAATTTGCAATTCAATGGACACAATTATAAATTAACTAAAATTGAACTCAATTAGGGCACGTTTGGTAAAGTTTCTATTCCGGGGAACAATTTTTTAACAAAAATAGTTTTTCTGTTTCTATTATCAGGAACAATTTCTAAGCAAAAGAATGCGTTTGGTAATTGCACAAAATTTCTATTCTTGGAATAGAAAAAGAACATAAACACGTTTGGTAACTGTACAAAATTTCTATTCCAAATTTTTCTCAAGTGTTTTTTTTATTTTTATTTTTTTATGAAGTGTAAACTTGGTATTGAATTCTCATTCTCATGAAATACTCACCAATTTAATTTTGTTAATGGTGAGTGAAAAAAAAAAACATTATGAACATGGTCATATGTACATACCCGGAAGAAAATTTTGTAAGTAAAGTTTGTACAATAAGAGCTAGCAAAAAGAAAGTATCTTATAGATCTCTACATGGACCCTTTCATACATGACATCATAATAATAAAGTAATATAGTTCATTGTTCAACTTTATCACATCTCACATTGACTTTGATAAGTGATTACTTAAAAGATTATGTGAACAGTACAATGAGAATTACAACTCTCGTGGATTGACTTTGATAAGTGACTGTGTGAACAAGATCATGTCAATGTGAAGCGAAAAGATTATGATGTTGATATGACGATTTAGATGCCTTTGCAGATTCTCAAAGTGATTGAGAGAAGAAAAATCTTCCCAACTCGCGTGGATTCAATGCATCAGCCGAGGTAGGAGAGCAATCTCTCCTTTTGGCTTATGTTTTTCTCACGCACAAAATTCTTCATCGTCCGGAATTCAATGCTTAACAGTATAATGAGAATTACAACTCTTCACGACTTCTAAATTGAGCTGCAGTCTTCTCTAAACTTTAGAACGAGAGCGGAACCCACCTCACGAAAAAACACAAGTTTTCATAATTTATCTACAAAGTGATAGTTTTGTATTCGAAGCAATATTGTTCGTGTATCACTAAAAAGTCACATTCCAAGGTTCTAATAATCCTTTGAAATTCAATGATTTGTTTAGTGATAGATTGAGCATACACTCTTACAGGTTTACCAGGTGAAGAAATGACTCAGATGAATACCAGGCACTGTACTATTGCTTAAACTGATGGAGAACAATAGGAAACACAAGAAGGATCACTAAGATCAAAATAGACGTACAGAGTATCCCAACCAAAAACCAGTCACTATTTCCTTCTTCAACAGAGATAATCTCAATGATTTTCTGTTTTGAGTCTTCATAAGCCATCAAATAACCAGTAAAGCACCTTCATCTGAACCAGCTGAATGTCATCCTTCATCATCAGGTTAGGCCAGCAATAGATCTAAGTAGACTGCTTGCGCTTCTGCAACAGTGGCCTTCTGAGATCTTCCAAGGTAGGATTCATCAGTCTCCTGCATCTCATTTGATGTTGATTTTATATATGCTTGTAATCTAGCAAACAAATGACTCGAAAGCGAGACACTTGTGATCCGTTCTTCAGTAAACAACTCCTGGTTCTATCACACTTGCCGTCGCATCCACATCCTATTCAGCAGATTTCATCTCGTCTATCAACAACCTTACAAAGCTCCAGATGGAGTTCACAGTAAGGCAAAGTATGGTAATGAAATGGTGAGAACTCAGGCCAGAGAGGTGAAGACTATCCAGAACAGATAATGGGCCACACATATTTAACCTCTTCTATGTCAGTCTGTTTTAGCTGTTTAACTAGTCCAGCTTCTGTTTAAGAGAAGCAATTTCAGAGTCCTTGAGTTTCCACTGAAATTCCATCTTCTTGCCATTTTTTCGTATGTTCTCAAAGGGGACTTCTGCTCCTGCATTTCAGCCAGAAGCATTGTGGTTTCCAGCGAATATCAAATTGTCTCTTCACATGAAATTGCTTCAACTCAGACAACTTCATCCACTCGAACCAATCATTTGGTGGTCGGACTGTTTCCCCATCAGCATAATAAGGGGACTGAGCAAACTGTAACTGGTAGGTGACTATCATATTTTTCCATAGTAGAGGACTCATTGCTCTGTTTCTTTTGAGAACCTATCGGTACTATCACATGTACGAAAAGCAACTTATCCAGAACCACAATTGCAGAGGCCCACAATTAGTCAGGTAATGCTAAGTGACGAGACCACAAAGCAAAATATCAGGGAGCAACTGATGGAAAGGCAGGCCATCAACCTTAAGCAGTTGTAATTAGAAGCATCTGGTGATGCAAGGTGAATACTGCTGACTTAGTTGGATGAGTTCAGAGGATTTGCACATAATGTGATAGAAGAATTTATTTCAATATTTCCAGTTTATGAATTTATTAGATGATCTACAAGCTCGACATTGGAAAACTCATTGTTCTTACAAGTAAGCGAAATCATCCTTATCCAATAATCAGCCTTCACGGCCTTTCCTTTCCTAAGACTACTCAAAACTGTTAGCAACAATTCATGATTCCCTTCCTGGCATAAAAGGTCCACAAATTTATAAACACTTGCATCATGAGGGGTGTATCCTTTAAATTCCATTTCATCCAACAAAAATGCTGCTTCCTTCAGCTGCATCTTGTCGCACAGACCAGTGAAGAGTATCCGATAAGACACGACATCCGGAGTGCACCCACGCCTCGGCATGTCCTCAAATAAATCAGTTGCTTCATCCAGTTTTCCCTCCTTGCATAATTCGCCCATGATCACATTATAGCTCGTCACATCAGGCTTGCACCCATTCTCCACCATCGCCCAGATCTACGAGACGCTCACTCGAGCAAGCCCTAGTGCTCGAGCCTCGAGCGAGCGTCTCATAGATCTGGGCAAGCGCTGGCTCGAGCAAGCTGTCGCGCTTGAGCCCCGAGCAGCTGTCGCCCAGATCTGCGAGGGGTTGCTCTCGCTGAAGCCCTCGTCAATCGGCTCAGCCAAGCCCTCGCCGAAGGCGTCCATCCCATGGTTGCAGGTCAGCAAGATGGTTGAAACTTACCTCGAATCAGAAGCTTCAGCCGATGAAGGAGCAGCAGCTGTCGGCGTCGGAGAGAATGACGAGTTGGGAGGTGCCGGAGAGGATGACGGTGGAGAAGTTGAGAGATGCCGGAGAAAGGAGGGACTTGAGACAGAGAGGGCGTAGGTGGATCGGCTGAGACAGAGGGCATGGGCTGAAGCAGAAATAAACAGAAGAAGAGTTTTGAGTTTGTTTTTTTTTTTTATTGGGGAACGGCAAGAATATATCGAGCTTTAGCCAACTATACAAAAGATCCAGCGTCAAGAACTTTCACTCATAATGCAAAGAGGCAGAATGAGTGGAAGGGAGCCGAAGTAAAAGAACTAGAAAAAACAGCAAAACGACAATGAAACAACCAAACAAATGGCAAACAACAAAACAGAAGATGCCACCTGGCACAAAAGAGATGTCAACAAGGAGCGACAACACGCAACAGCAAGGCGAGAAGGAAGCAACGGCCGGAACAGCAAGCCGAACCCCGTCAGAAACTGGAGAAGCTCCTTAGAGAACCGGAGACACTACAACTAAGGAGGAGGACCAAGGCCAGTGTCGAAAAATGGAAGGGTCAAAACCCCACCCACGTTGGAGAAGAAGAGTTTTGAGTTTTTGTTCTTTTGTTTCTTAAAAATTGTTTCCGAGAACAAGAAATAACTTTTTTCTATTTCTTATTTCTATTCCAAATCTGATCTCGGGAACAAAAAAAATATTTTTTATTCTCGGGATAAAAATGTTACCAAACATGTTTCTGTTCTTTTTTTGTTCCACAGAACAAAAGAACAGAAATTTTTATTCTAGGGAATAGAAAAAAATTTAAACAAGCAAGGCCTTAGTGTCACAATTGCACTATCTAATGAGCTACCCATATATAAGATCACTTGTCATATTCAAATTGACCTTAAATTGAAGCGCTCGAGCTTTAGGCCAAAAATGGATCTAGATTCATGAAATTAAACCATAGCCATGAATGGGTCAATTCGAATTTTGTTGATTGAAGCTTAATTGATTGGTTTTCTAATGCCTGGGATGATAAAGTTCTTTAAATTGATGAGTTCTTGTATGAATTTCACAAAATCGATTTCAAATTGGACTTATATTAAGAATATGAGTGAGAAACAATCGTCCGTTCACAAGTTATGAATAATTGATTTTTGTCCCCTAATTGGGGCTCAAAATGGCAATTCACATTTTGACTCGATAAATTGCAAAATTGAATGCTCAAATAGATTTTGGATAGTCCCTAAACCAAATGTCAAAGAAAGAACTACTTCTAATTATGAGTAGAATAAAAGTAATTTTATTTTTGGTTGATTTAGAACCTAAAACTGAAAAATTCATAAATCAAGGTTCCTAATCGAATTTTGCGAAATTTTTGACACAAAAGTCAAATTGGCATTAAAAGAAATATATTTGTGCATTTTTGGGGTCAAAGGTTTGACTAAAAGTCAACTATTTAGTTGACTTTTCCTAAAAGGTCAATTTTTGGTCAAATTTTTGAATTTTCAAGAAATTGATTTGACAAAAGTTAAATTAAAGTTAAATGGATTTTTTTGGATAAAATGTCAATTTTTTTTACCTGGGATTGACTTTTGGTCAAAGGGTTGATCAAAAAGTCAACTCGAAAAGTCAACCATTCGATTTTTCGAGTTTTTTCTTGAAAATGAGCTAGAAATTGCTTAAAATGACAATACAAAAGAAAGAAATAAAAAAAAACATTTTTTTTTTATCAAGAGATGGGGTTCCATTGCGTCAAAAGTCTAAATCTCGATTTTTTACATATTAATAATGTGTCAACTAAAAACCAGATGTCAACAATGTTACATCCCTTTAAAGTCTCTTTAGATTAGGGCATTTAAATTAATGTAAGGGTTTCAAATGTTAAAAGTTTCACTCGAAGAAGTTCAGGCAAAATTGTTTCTATCTCATTTGCAGGATTCTTGACTTGAAATCTAGCGAAGATGATGAATGAAGAACAATTCTTTCAAAGCCATGAACTGAACTATCCTTTTGTTAAGCCATTAACCAGGCTTACATTACGATCCTACATGGAAGAAAGCTCGGACCCTTATCAACATGACGATGATGGTGAGATCGAGTGATCATTTCTTTTCCCGCAATAATGGACAGGACAAAATAGCATTTCAAAGTGAGTGAGTGAAAAGTCCTTTTGGATTGAAAGTCTTTTATTTGGCATTTTGAGTAAATCCACTTTGTGAATAAAGATCGTCATAATGATGACTTTGTCTCTTGGAAATTTGGTGATGCAAACATGGTGAAATTGATATGCCTAAATCCTAACTAATGAGTTTAATGAATTTTTCAAAGTTATGTGTTCATAGATTTGCTCTAAACAATGTCTAACAGTGAGACAAGAGCCATCCAATGGGTGCTTTGCTTACCCTTGAATCGTTTAAGTACTATTCCAATACCTAATGAAGATTCTAGGTATATGTTATCAAGATTGGGAGAATTATCAAAAAAGTCCTAAACCTATTGCAATTGTGCAAATTCAGTCATAAGCTTTTTTTGAACCAATTTAATCCTAAACCTTTTACAATTGTGTCAATTCAGTCCATCTGGCCAAAATTGGCCGGCCGGTGCTGACATGAATGCCAGTTGGGGACAGCTGGCTAGCGAACGCTAATATGTCAATTTTTAAATATTTTTTAATATTCTTTTTTCGAATTTTTATTTTTGAATTTTTGAATTTTTGAATTTTTTTTTTTCCCTTTCTTCTCCTTCCTTTGGCCGCTGGCGCCGGCCAGAGGTGAGGGCCAGTGAGGTCAGCCTCGCTGGCCACTGGCGAGGTTAGCCTCGCCGGCCACTAGCGAGGCTCACCCATGCTAGCCACTAGCGAAGGCGAGCCTTGCCCAGCGATGGCGAGGTGGCCATCGCCAGATCTGGTGAGGCTCGACCTCGCCCACCAAGGCCGCCCAGACCATCTACCCACGCTTCCTCGCGCTCTTCAGCGGCGGCGGCGAGGACGGCGTTTCCCCTGACTCGCTCCTCGCGCTCTCGCCCCAATAGCTATGGCAGGGCGAGGACTCTAACCGCAAAGCTAGGTACCTTCATGACCTCGTTGAGAATTACAGGAGCGGTGCGCTGTCGAACGAGTCGATTCTCGAGATGGAAGACGAGGCTCTCCTGAGCACACTAACGAGGGTCAAGGGAATCGGGGTAGGCGAGGTCAGCTGTCGCCAGATCTAGTGAGGCAGCCGTCGTTGGGCAAGGCTCGCCTTCGCTAGTGGCCGGCGCGGGCGAGCCTCGCCAGTGGCCGGCGAGGCTGACTGATGTGAATCGTTGCGGAAAGATCATTCTACGAAGGCTCGGATGGTGTGAATTGTGAACCTCGACCTCCAATCAAACCTGTGATTGGCAACCTCGGTGTGAACGTGACCTGTTGACGAACGCGTGTCAACCAACCAACGTTATAGACGCCACGAACGAAAGAATTCGCTATCTCACTTATAAGTCGAATCAACCGCCACAAGAGAATCTTGATAAGGTTAAGTCCTCAAAAGAGCAATAGAAGAGAACCTCTCAATTATTTTCCTTAAAAATAAAATATATCTGTCCCCCAAAGAAATTCAGTCAGTCTTATATATAGGCCTTCTAGTCGCCACACAAACCCTAAAACCAACCCTAGAGATATAATGCATCATATTATAGAATATTCCTAAACAAGAAGATATATATATATATATATATATATATATGTTTGACTTGGTCAAATATTTGGTGACCAGATAATCAAATTGCGCCAAGATTTCCAATATTTTTCAAGATTTGATCCAAGGTCATCTCCACACCAAAGATCACGAACCATGACGCCAACAACTTGCCTAAATTGCTTGGCCCGCGCTCAAGTAATTGAACCAGTAGGAATATGTAATAGGTCCCTAGCACCTCCTTTTCGATATGGCTCGATGTCCACATCATTCCCTCCCCCGTGCAAAGGATTTGCCCTCAAATCATCACTAGCATCGAAAAGAGTCAAGTCAAAAACATTAAATGTGGCACTAACGTCATACTTACCTGGAAGATCAAGCTTGTAGGCATTATTATTAACTCTTTCCAACACCATGAACGGTTCATCCCCTCGCGGTAATAACTTAGAATGTTGCTGCTCAGGAAATCGCTCTTTGTGCATATGAACCCAAACCCAATCGCCGGGTTCAAACACCACTTCCTTGCGCCCTTTGTTGGCTTGCCTTGCATATTGCTCAGTCTTGCGCTCAATATTTGCTCGCATTTTCTCATGTAACGCCTTGACAAATTCAGCTTTCTTTGCTCCATCTAAATCCACACGCTTATCAACAGGTAAAGGGGTTAAATCTAAAGGAGTTAACGGATTAAAACCATAGACAACCTTAGATGGTGTAAATTTTAGTAGCAGAATGCATGCTTCTATTATATGCAAATTCAACATGTGACAAACAATCTTCCCAAGATTTTATGTTCTTTTTAATAATAGCACGCAACGATACCCCTAAAGTTCTATTAACTACCTTGGTTTGACCATCGGTCTGTGGATGACAAGTAGTAGAAAATAACAACTGTGTTCCTAGTTTTTTCCACAATGTTTTCCAAAAGTAGCTAAGAAATTTAGAATCTCGATCTGAAACAATCGATCTGGGCATGCTATGCAAACGTACAACTTCCCTAAAGAACAAATCAGCAACATGAGATGCATCATCAGTTTTATGACAAGGTATAAAATGAGCCATCTTTGAAAACCGATCAACAACCACATAAATAGAATCTCTACCATTCTTAGACCTAGGCAATCCTAACACAAAATCCATAGAAATATCAGTCCAAGGGTGCGTTGGAATAGGTAATGGTGTATACAGGCCATGCGGTTTAGTTGTAGACTTTGATTGCTTACAAGCAATGCATCTCTCACAGATATGTGTGACATCTCTCTTCATATATGGCCAATAAAAATGTTCATGCAGCACTTCATAAGTCTTATTAATACCAAAATACCCCATTAAACCACCACTATGCGCTTCTTGCACCAACAATTCACGCAAAGAACACTTAGGCAAACATAGTTTGTTTTCACGGAAAAGATAACCTTCATGCCTATAGAATTTATCAAATGCAGCATGCTCACAAGCTTCAAACACTCTCCCAAAGTCATCATCATCAATATATAAGTCCTTGATATGCTCAAAACCTAAACACTTTGCTTCTAAAGTAGTTAGAATCGCATACCTTCGAGAAAGTGCATCGGCTACCACATTCTCCTTAACTTTCTTGTACTTGATCACATATGGAAAAGTCTCGATGAACTCCATCCATTTGGCATGTTTTTTATTCAACTTTTGCTGCCCTTTCAAGTACTTCAAGGTCTCGTGGTCGGTGTGGATCACAAACTCCTTCGGCCATAAATAATGTTGCCAAGTCTCTTAAGCTCGCACTAAAGCATACATCTCCTTATCATAGGTAGGATAATTCAATGTTGCTCCACTCAATTTCTCGCTGAAATAAGCTATGGGATGCCTTCCTTGCATCAACACGACTCCAATTCCAATACTATAAGCATCACACTCTATTTCAAAAGTAGCACTAAAATTCGGCAAAGATAACAAAGGAGTAGCAGATTAAATGCTTTCTCTTGCTCTTCTCCCCACGTGAAACCCACGTGCTTCTTGATAACTTCAGTTAAAGGTACGGCAATAGTGCTGAAATTTCTCACAAATCGCCAATAAAAACTCGCCAATCCATGAAAGTTACGTACGTCTCCTATGGTCTTAAGCGTTGGCCATTCACGGATTGCTTTGACCTTTTCTTCATCAACCTGTATACCATTAGCACTAACAACAAATCCTAGAAATACTAATTTGTTGGTAACAAAAGAGCACTTCTTTAGATTAGTCTATAATTGCTCGGCCCTTAAAACCTGCAAGACAGCTCGCACACGCTTAATATGATCATCAGGATTTTGGCTATAAATCAAGATGTCATCGAAATAGACAACCACAAATCGACCAATAAAAGCACGCAAAACATGATTCATAAGTCGCATAAACGTGCTCGGTGCATTAGTTAATCCAAATGGCATGACTAACCACTCATATAATCTATACTTGGTCTTAAATGCAGTTTTCCATTCATCACCTTCTTTCATCCTAATTTGATGATAGCCACTTTTCAAATCGATCTTAGTGAAAATGCAAGAACCATGCAACTCATCTAACATGTCATCTAACCTAGGAATAGGATGTCGATACTTTACCGTAAAGTTATTGATTGCTCGGCAATCAACACACATTCGCCAAGTTCCATCCTTCTTTGGCACCAACAAAATAGGGATGGTGCATGGGCTAAGACTCTCTCTCACATACCCCCGTTTCAATAGTTTGCTAACTTGCCGCTGAAGTTCCTTTGTCTCCTTGAGATTGGTTTGATATGCAGGTCAGTTAGGTAATGGCGCACCAGAAATCAAGTCAATTTGATGTTCTATGCCTCGAATCAGTGATATCCCTCTAGGAAGTTCATCAGAAAGACATCTTCAAATTCCTGCAATAAAGACACAATAGGACTAGGCAAACTTGGGTCAAGATCGTTAGTAGAAAACAAAACCTCATTGTACACAAGTACAAGCATTGGTCGATCTAGAACTAAAGCTCTCCTTACTTCACTTGATTTTGCATAAAAATTATTTTGCCTCTTTTCTTTCCTCTCTTCTTTTCCCTCAATTTTTACCACAATCTTTCTCTCGGCCTCTCTTTTTCCTTGCGTCTCAGACACACCATGCAAGCCCTCGGATTTCTCACCTTTTCTCTCTCTCTCGGCTTCTCGTTGTAGCTTTAACTGATCTTGATACACCTCACTAGGTGTCAATGGTACCAAGGTATAAGTCTTTTGATTCATCACCAATGAATAATGATTAGTATACCCATCATGATGTACCTTTTGATCATATTGCCATGGTCTTCCAAGTAAGATATGACCCGCTTGCATAGGTACAACATCACACTCTACCTCGTCCTTATATCTTCCTATCTCAAATGGAATTCGAACTTGCTTTGATAATTTCACCTCATCACTATCATTTAACCATTGAAGTCTATAAGGTGTAGGGTACTTTATCGTTTTCAAACCCAACTTATCCATCATAGTACAACTTGCCACATTCACATAGCTACCTCCATCAATTATCATACTACAGATCTTACCATTCACCACACATCTTGTATGAAACAAGTTATCTCTTTGTTGGTGATGCTCCTCCTCCTTTACTTGCACACTCAGAGAACGCCTAACCACCAATAAGTCTCCTTTTATAGCCAATTCTCCATCACTACAATCCTCCAATGATGGCATCTCATCATCCTCTTCTTCCCTTTCACTTTCAGACTCAATAACACCATGCCCAATCATGATCATCACCCTCCTATTAGGGCATTGATTCGTCATATGGCCCCTGCCCAAACACTAAAAACATTTAATCTCACGAGTTCTAGTGTTAGGGTTTTCGGTTTTACCTGAAGCAGGATTCGTTCCAACTTTACCATCCCTCTCCTTCTCCTTTGAGGTTTCAGTTTTGGTGTTGTTTCCTCTCCAATTTGGCTTTAAATTGGATCTCCAATTCTGATTTGAACCTCCTCCGCTCTTGTGATTTCCGTCCAACTTCAATTGCCGCTCAACTTTGATGGCTTTGTCCACCAATTCCTCCAATTCAACATAGTGTTGCAGTTCCACCACCCTTGTTATGTCTCGGCTCAAACCACTCAAAAATCTTGACATTGTGGCCTCACAATCCTCCACCATATTAGCACGGATCATGGCAGTCTCCATCTCATTGTGATACTCTTCCACGCTCTTATTGCCTTGTGTGAAATTTTGTAACTTTTGAAACAAATCTCGGTGGTAATGACTTGGTACAAAACGCCTCCTCATCACCACTTTCATCTCATCCCATGTCTCTATCGGTCTTTCACCATTGCGCCTCCTACTAGTCATAAGTTGATCCCACCAAATTATAGCATAATCACCATTGCCTTTTTCCTCTCGTATTATCTTTTCACAAGCTCTTTATCGAACTCAAAACCTATCTCTCAACCCCCTCACGACAATCAATCAAACTAATAAAACAAGATTAGATCACTACTGATTTTGTTTCAGCAAGTAACGATTTCAAACCAACAAGTACAGCTTTCGAAATTTCAATTGAAACGCAAATCACTACTGATTTTGTTTCAATTCGGTCCACTAACAAATGAGTCGCCTTCTTCATTTTTTTTGTTCGGCTTTTTTTTCTGCCAAATCTGTTTTTTTTTTCTTGCGCACTTTTTTTTTTGTGTGCGTTTTCTTTCTCTTCTTTTTCTTTTGACAAACTTTCTCTTTTTTTTTTCTTTTTTTTTGACGAACTCAAATACAATTTAAGATGCTAGAAAAAAAATATTAAAACTAACAACAAACAACTTCGTATGGAAACACAAAAGCAATCGGATCCCTAAATTGGCTAGAACCGAAACCCTAGCTCAATAAATCTCAAATTGCTGAATATAAACAGAAAATTAAAGATAAATAGACATTGTAGAAGCAAGCTCTGATACCAACTGAATATTAAAAAAAATATTTAAAAATTGCCACATCAGCGTTCTGTGGCATCCTAGAATTTCTTACCAATCTTTAGGGGTGCTTTAATCCATGTCTTACATTAAGACTTTGGCCAAGCTTTTGGTGAATAATTATTTTATAGGAGAATTCTATTTTGGCCATGTGAATTATGGATTGGAATTTATTAAGTTGGGTCACAAAGTTTTGGTGAAAAATAAATCTCAATTAGGTGTGTATATATATATTTATAATTAAGGATTAGGTAAATTAATAGGATGAGGATGGGCTGGACAATTAAAAGCCCAAACCAGCCCATTACCTCACCCCATCTTCGGCCGGCCCACGAAGCCCAAGGAGAGGAAGCAGCCGTCGGCCCATGGCTGGCCCAAGCCCAGCCGAAAAATGGAGGCCCATCTTGCATGAAGAAGGCCATTTGTCCCTCCTAGCTGCCAAGTGTTCCCCATGCACATCCAATGATTGCTCATCATTGAGGGGAAGAAAAATTAGGGGAAATGATGGCTAGCTTAAGCGAGAAAGAGAGGGGGAGAGAGGGGTCCGTCTGAAGAGAGAAAGAGAGGAGAGAAAGAGAAGAAAGAAATGAAAAAAGGAAGAAGAGAAGAGGAAGGGAGGAGAGGCCGTGCGTTCGCCGTCCATCGTCCGTCGCCGCCGTGTCCAGTCGCCGTGTGCTCGTTGCTAGCTTGGTTTAGAGGCAAGTGGGATCCTTGATCTGCTCTTGCATGTTGTGCCTAGTATGTGTGCTTGAATGGTGATAGATTTCGGATGTTTAGGGTGTTAAAAGTTGAAGTTTTAAGAGGGATGTTTGAGACTAGTAAACTGTTCTTGAGAAAACATTCGACCTTGGATATTCTATTGGCTTGCATGTGTTGTTTGAGTTGGATTTTGGCCGTGACTTCTAAATGAAAGTTGTTAAGGACTTCTTGAAATATAACATATTCAAATTTGAGACAAAAAAAACAAGTATAAGTAGGTAAAATCTTCATTCTTTGGAGAGACTAGATCTGGAATTCGTTGTACTGACCTTCAGTGGTTTCGTGGTCTGTAAAGTAACCTTATTGTAAAACTATCACCTTAATCTCTGAACAAAAGTTGTAAAGGACATCCTGAGGTTTAACATATCAAAAATATATAGAAAACCAACAAGGATAAGTAGGTGAAATCGTGGTTTTTCGGAGGTTGTTGAATCTGGAGACTTCGGTACTAGGAACAGAAGTTTTAACCGACTATATTTAATTATCTAGGACAAATATGACTTTTATTCCTTCATAAAAAATATATCTTAGGGTCTTGACTACCACATAGTCGTATTTCATAATTTTTGAAGGTCATTAGGGTATTTAATCGGAAATATTTCTAAAATCGTGTAATCTGACGCGTTTGGACTTAGTCAGTTTCAATGCGTGGGCCATATAATTTTTTATGAAGTTATTTCGGCAAAGTGTTCTTCATGAAGTATCTTTCTTTATATCTTCCCTGCACTATATTCAAATTTCATAATTTTTGAAGTTCATTTACCTATTTAACTGAAAATGTTTCGAAAACTGTGCAAGTTAAGTGGTTATGATAATGGTGCTGTGATGTTCGGTCTATACCGCTTGATATGAGGGTCTTTTAGTGCAGTGTTCTTCACGAAATGTCTGCCTTTATGTCTTGAATATCACATGTTCGAATTTCATAATTTTTAAAGGTCATTTGGGTATTAAATGAAAATATTTTCTAAAACTGTGGTAGCTGGATTATGAGGACTTCAAAGGCTGCAATGCATTGACTATTCTGTTTTGCATGAGCCCCATAAACTGTATTGTTGTAAGTGATTAAATCTTGCTGCACATGTGATGATATTTGGCATTGCATATAGAATCAAAAGCTGAATTTGACTTTGTTGCCATTACATCATGTGCCATGTTGATTGTGAGACATAAATTGGTGAATATGAATTATGATGAATGAGGAGACTATTGGAGGTGAGCCGACAATGCCCTGGGAGTGTCAGGATGCCCGGAATGGGGGGTGCCGGATGCCCGGTTGTATTACGATACATGCCCGGATGTCCTCGGGAGTTTCAAGATGCCCGAAATGGTTGGGTGCCAGAAGCCTTGGAGGTTTGTGCCCGAGGAATGCCTTGTGAAGCCAGTTGGGATATGAGATGCCCGGGATGTGGGGGTGCCGGATGCCCGGTGGTGTGTGCCGGAGGTTTCTCGCGATGCCAGGTTGGGGTGTGAGTGATAAAATGTGGGATGCAATTACTGATCTCGGGAAAGAGAAATGTGGTGACCCAATTGAAAGATAAAAAGGTGAAATTGAATCATGCATGGTATGGTGATATGTATGCATGGCTGCATGATGTGATATGAAAGGAACACATGCACATGAGGCATGGATATGCATGAATGCTTGACGATGAGTGCATGGTTATGTATGCACCTATGGCATGATGGGACATGCATGGATGCTTGATGATGAGTGCATGATGTATGCACATATGGTATGATGACATATGCATGGCTGCAAGGTAAGTTATGCTTGGATGCATGAATAATATGTGCTTTGTTTGTGATGTTATGATTGTATTGTGTGATGCATTGAGTAGTTTAATGGATTTTTTACCTGCTGAGTGGTTGTACTCACCCCTTTTGGGGACTAACATTTCAGATTAGAAAGATGTCGCTCCCTCTGGTCACGCGAGGTACCTTTTACGGCCTTCCTTCTGATGTGGAGGTTAAGTGTTCAGAGATTGATTGTGTTACCATTCCTGGTCTGACTTTTATTCGGGTTCGCGTGCTGGTGATGTATGATGTGGGCTTGGCTGGGGGCTTGGTCATCCAGGAGTTCTTGTCGGTCCACGTCCGCCGTGGCGGAGTGATACGAGGGATGTTGCCGCCGCCACCGCCCGATGCGACAGGATGGGTGTGATGGCCCGTGTGAGGAGTGGAGAGCTGACACTTTTTGAGGATAGCCAACACTTGTAGATGGAGGATGACACGTGATCGATATAGAGGTCGAAATCTCTTTTTGAGTTATGGCCAAGTTTAGCTAAAAGTCTTGGCCTTTCTTTTTGGTTGTACCGACCCGAGAAATCCATCATGAAAATATATAAATAAAAGTGTCTCAGCTTTATCTTTTCTTATGATGCGTAGTTGGTGTGCATTGCATTATGGTTATTGGAGGGAGGAATGGTGAGACTTGTTTATGCTTCCGCTAATAAGTTGCGCTGGGACTGTTTTCAAAAAAAAAAATGCCTATGAACTACGATGCTTCTACTAAGTAATGTAACTAGTATTCATTAGGTGGAGCGATAGGTACCTGTTGTGACCTTAGGTGTTTCGGGGTGCCACACGTTCACCGGCCAACTGTCCCCGGCCGGCGTCCACAATAGCGTTGGCCGGCCAATTTTGGCCGGATGGACTGAATTGACACAATTGTAAAAGGTTTAGGACTAACTTAGCCCAAAAAAAAGTTTATGACTGAATTGGCACAATTGTAATAGGTTCAGGACTTTTTTGGTAATTCTCCCTATCAAGACTACCCATACTACCTGAGGTGAGTTCCAAGTATCCTTTTAGAAGATTCGAGGTGAGTTCTGAATATTTCAAAACTACCTGAGGTGAGTTCCAAGCACCCTTATAAGCAATCTGAGGTGAGTTCCAGATGTCTATTTAATTACCCGATGTGACTTTTAGGTATCCTTTTAGAAAATCCGAGTTGAGTTCCGAATATTTCAAGACTACCTGAGGTGAGTTCCAGGTACCCTTCTAGACTATCTGAGGTGAGTTCTAGAAGTCTGTTTAAATTCTTGAGGTGCTTGTTCGCCAACCCTACTTTGAAGACCTGAGGGCTATCCAGGTGTCCGAGTCTCTTGACCTTCAAAAGCCTTGGGGGCCATCCCAGTGCTTCTTCTCCTTGGTATTTGTCAGGACTCTCGGCAAATCATTTTGTGCCTAAGCAAGTTTTCCCAAGTAAGTAGCGATAGTTATGTATTCTATCTTTGCATCGGCATCATTCTCATTGCATTTCAGAAAAGGAGTGGTATGGGCTAGGTTTCTTGGAGTCCATTCCCAAAAAATAAATAAATAAATAAATAAATAATTGCATTACATTTACATCATCTAGATTTAGGTGTCATTTATCTTTGAATGAAACCTCTGCAAGCTCTCATTCAAAAAGGGGAAGTTGTTGACACTAAATTTTGGCTTCATGTTTAGTCATTTACTGCATAAAAATTAGGGATCGCCCCAAAAAAAAAAAACATTTGCATTATAGGCATTAGTAACACCTTCATTTAATAGAAATAAGTCCACTTAAATTGCACTCAAGTCCGTATGGTCGTGAATGACATTGGCTGATCTGCCCAATATTTACTTTTTATAAAGATTGCATGTAGTGATCATGGTGGGCCGTGAATAGTGAGCGAGAGAAAAAGAAACAAATCTGATCGGAAGCCTTAAAAAGAGAGAGAGAGAAAGAAAAGCCTGTGCAAATTCAATTAACATGAAGGGATCAAGAAGCTTGATCATTGCAAGATTTTGAGCGGAACAAAAAAGAAACTATGGGCTGTCTTTGGCAAGAAAGGATGACAGGCACATGATTGGGGTGCAATCGGACATTAATCTGGCCGTGAAATCGCAGAGTTGATGAAATGAGATTCGCAGCAATATGGAAAGAATACACGCATAGCTTGAATTCAAACGTAGAAATCTATCATCTTGGCGGTGTATAATGAGATTTCCAGCTGCGACAAGGAGACTAATCAATCCAGCAAATTTCAATCAACTAAGTTGAGGAATTGGTGGGATAATTTCCGTGAATGATAGGAAATTGAAGCAACTGGTCAACGTAGGAAGCAAATAAAAGAAAAATAAGAGAGGATCAATTTGATTGATTATGCATGGAAGGTGAGAATTTTGACTAGCTATTCTTGTTTTGACAAATATTCAATCTTGGTAGATGTGGAGCCAAATTTCCAAACAAGGATCAAGAAATCAAGTGAATAGGAAGGCAAAATGGAAACCAAATCCAAAATCCGAGGGAATAAGGATCCGTGAGGATACGGACGATGGCTAGATTGATAACTCAAAGTGAAAGAATCAAGAAATTATACTCATCGGGTGAGCTGTTCACAAAATGAAAAATGAACTTGGACGCATTTCTGGTAATATGAGTGAGAAGAATCAAAGCGCTAATTTGTGGTTGCAAATCGAGGCTGAAATTCGGCAATCCCCACAATCGAGGAAGTGCAGGTTCGGACTTTCCAAAGGTAAGTGGAAGTTTTCGGGATAAAGAGAACATTCCACATAATGCGAAGAGGCAGTTTTATCACGTCTTTGTCCCACTACGCTAAGCTTCCCAGCGATCTCATGATGCCGAAGTCCTCTACACATACCACGATGCAATCCATTTCTTGAGTTCTCAGTCCTCGGATAATTTTTTTGTTGTTTGCTGCCGCCGTTTGCTGCTGTGCTACTACTGTTCATCGCCACTGTTTACTACTGCTTGCTACTGTTTACTGCTGCTCGTCGTTAGTTCCTGTTGTTCGCTAATATTTTGCTACTGTCCGTTACTACTACTATGCCGTCTTCTATGTTATTTGCTCCTAGTCATTGCTGCTGCATCTTTCTAGTTGCTTCCAGCAACGTGCATCCGGTTCGTCCTCATCTTCTATAGTTAACTTAACTAAGAAATCTTGCGGCAATGATAATAACATGCTGTTTTTAGTACATCCAGGTTATTGAATTCTTTTCAATAATTTTTTCATGGTTATGATCATTGGATAGTATTTTATCATTTGTGCATTTGCATAATCATATTTTATATGTTACTGGCGTAATATTACAAGAATTAGCAAGAGTAACATGCAAGACATTTTCAAAACAAATATAAAAGGTACAAAGTCCCCGTACTTATGAATTTTTGGTTTGCGAAAGTTCCCGCATTTTACTTAGGTATATAATCAACCCAAAACTGATTAGTGGCGACTCCGAAAGGTAAGATAATTTGAGTGCCAAGTTGTGATTGGTAGGACTTGGGAGAGTCCGTGCGGCATTGCGCTTAGTAATCCATTAACCTCCTCCTGGAAGGTGACGACCACATTGATATTAGTGGACCACATATGGTAACATTGTATAGAAATTTTCATTTCAATACAGTCATTAACGACTATTTCCTTTTGATTAAAGGAAAAATTGAATCTTTGGATAGATTCAAGTTCTTTCAAACTAAAGTCAAGAAACGATTGGGATGTGTCTTAAAGATTGTTAGATATGACCATGGTTGTGAACAATTTGACAAGTATGGCAATGCTGGATAGCTTAAAAGACTATTTGTCAAATACTTGGAAAGATTATGGGATAGTAACTTAGTTTACTATACCCGAAGATCTTGAACAAATTGGTGTGGCCAAAAGGCATAGTTGGACTATAATGGACATGATAGTGAGTATGATTATTAGGACTAATTTAATAGGTTTTCTATGGGGCAAAACAACCCAATATGCATTAAACAGAATTTCTATCACATATGTTATGTTGACTCATTTTGAGTTATGGGCTGGATGTAAAGCTAACTTGAATCATCTTAAAATCTGAAGTGTCCTTTGGAAGTGATGTTATCTGATCCAACATTAGGTAAGTTGGACTATAGAACCTCTTAGTGTTATTTCATATCTTACCCAGGTCACTCGAAAGGATATCAGTTTTATAATCCCAATAAAG
Source organism: Eucalyptus grandis x Eucalyptus urophylla (assembly GCA_028830015.1). Taxonomy (NCBI): domain Eukaryota; kingdom Viridiplantae; phylum Streptophyta; class Magnoliopsida; order Myrtales; family Myrtaceae; genus Eucalyptus; species Eucalyptus grandis x Eucalyptus urophylla. The sequence goes on from CM054203.1 coordinate 29,925,061, forward strand.
GTACAAGAATTGTGGAATCACAGATAGCGAAGTTTCTAGAATTCGACATAACTGCATATGATAGCTGCTCTTAAACTATTAAAGATAATAGTACGATGGGAACCATTGAGTTGTTGTCTTTGCCTATACAGACAATTATAGAGTCTTTTACACCACAAACTTAGTTTGTTGAGGTTTGATACAATTCCTGATGAAGTTTCGCAAGCCTCTCAGGTGCAGAATGAAGTGGTTGTAGTAACTCCACTTAAGAGATCTATTAGGGAAATATGCTCAATTATACCACCGAACTATATAGTCTATTTGGTGAGAGCATGACCGATATATGCTACGTCGTCAATCTAGTGACTTATATATAAATGTTGTTTCTTCTCCTTAGTCAGATTTATGGTTAGATGCGATGAAGAGACGAAATGCAATCTATGAAATATGATAGTGTTTGGGAGCCTATTGAATTGGCTGAGGGTCACAAGCCCATCCACTACAAATGAGTGTACAAGACTAAATGAATTTCCAAAGGAAATATTGAGAAGTTTAAACTCAGACTAATAGTAAAAGATTTTACTCATAAAGAAACTTCGTCTTTTCTAAAGACTATTTCAGAGTGAGTATGGTATTAGTAGCTCATTTTTTATATGGAGTTGCACTAGATGAATGTTAAAACTCCATTTCTCAATAGATACCTTGATAAAGAGGTCTATGTGTTATAACCTGAAGATTTTGCAGTAAATGATTAAGGTAAGCTTGTGTGTAAACTGTAAAGCCTTATTTATGGTCTTAGGCAAGTTTGTAGATAATGGTACCTAAAACTTCATAGTGTTGTCACTTCGTTCGGTTTTGTTGAAAATAAAGTAGATCATCATATATACCGCAAGGTCAGTGAAAGAAAATTTAGTTTTCTCACATTCTATGTAAATGATATCTTGCTTACGAATAACAATATTGGATTACTGCATAAGATAAAGCAGATGTTGTCAATGAATTTTAGCTTGAAAGACCTTGGTCAAGTATCTTTTTATTTGGCATTGAGATTCATAGGAATTCATTCTTGGAATATGTTAGGTTTATCTCAGATTGCATTTGTTGATTGCATTTTGAAAAGATTTAACCAGTCGGGAGTCGCTCCTATTGTTAGGGCTGATAGATTGGATCTCTAACATTGTCCTTATTCAAATCTTGGGAAAACCCATATGAAGGGTATGCTTTATGCTAGTGCACTTGGAAGTATCATGTATGCTTCAATCCATACTAGTTTAGATATTGCTTTTATGGAAAGATTTTTAGGCAGATATCAGTCAAGTCTAGGATATGATCACTAGATTGCCGCCAATAAGGTTTTGAGATACTAAAAAAGACAAGAAAACTATATGCTGACAAACATGTTCAGGATCTAAAGCTAGTAGGGTATTCGAATGTAAATTTTACTAGCTATAAGGATGACAAGAAGTTGATAATAGAATATATCTTTATATTAGCAGAAGGTGCAGTGTTATGACAAAGTGATAAACAAAAATTCATGCTATCCTCTATGGTATAAAATGGAGTATGTAGCACGTTTTTCAATTGTTACTCAGGATATTTGACTTCAAAACCTTATTAAGGAGTTGACCATATTGATTTTATGGATAGACCCATACGGTTATATCAAGACAATAACTCTTCATTGTTGTTTATCGGCAATAATAAAGGTCCTGAGGGGTCTAGATATGTGATGGTCAAGTTTTTGACCATAAAGGAATGATACAGAATGGTGACACTACAGTATAGCATATTTCCACAAAAGATATGGTTGTAGACCCACTAACTAAAGACTTTCACCATTGTGTATTTGAATGACATGTCGTGAACATGGGCTAAGGAGCATCATTGGATATTGTTGTTTAGTGGAAGCTGTTTTGATTTTGCTCTAATAAAGCTTATATATAATAAAGTATTCATGAATGTATGGTCACCATATTGAATTGATTATATGTAATGAAAATCTTGAACATATGTCTTGATTATACATTAAAAAACAAAAAAGTTTACCATAAATATAAGACATATGCGAGTTCATTAGAATCATAGGGATTTTCTCTAGTGTCACATCCGTTTTTTGTGACATTTAAGGTAAGAGAATAGTGACCGACAAATGAGATAACAGATAAGGTATTACTTTTTATGAGGTGTTATTAATTTGCCATACAATCATATTGAATCCATATCAATAAAGTTGAAAACACTCGTGACCATGAAAGACTATGTGTAAGTACATGCAGTTACCACTATGATTGGGTGTTAGAGACTTTATGGGATATGATTGACTATTAATAATTGTCACTAGACCAACATAAAGGTACGCACATACAATACAGTCTCAATTAACATAGCCCAAGTGGGAGAATATAAGAGTTTTCATTATGTGGGCTACATTAATTGAGATTGTAATTTACCATTTTACGGGATTGGTCTAATAAAATAAAACATAAGATTTTCTTGATAATCGAATATGGATCTGGCTTGTGTGAACCGAGTTGGGCCCAGCCTGTGATGAGAAGGCCCATCCAAAACTCTATAAATAGTGCTAAGGCCCCTTCTCTACCCCTCGTTCTTCCATGAACCTTCTCTCACCTCACATAAGGCAAGTTGTGAGTGGTAGTCTTATCGACCTAGGAACCGAGGGTTATAGAGGAGAAGAACCTAAGCGTCGGCTCGTCGTTTGAGCGTCGGATCGTCGTCATTCTGCATAAAAAATGATGGATTCCAAATTAGGTACGCAAATTTTTGTATTCTCCTCCAGTATGTTCGGGTTTCTAGCTACATTAATCTTGGGATGCCGTTTCAACGGCCAACATCTTATTGTCCTGAGTAACGTGGACGTGTGAAGAGGACGGGATGATCATCACTAACTCTAGCAAGAGTTTCTTGTAGGATGGCTGCCCGTCATCCAACACTAAGAGGAATCTCTTCGCCTGGGCCGATTTCTGGCACAGCATCCTCTACCTCTCCACGAAATCCACATCCTTCATGTCTTTCACTTACTTCTCGACTTGCTTCAATACCTCGAACAGGAATTCCCGCCTATTCGTGCTGGCCGGGACATGGACCCAAGCGCGCCCATCAAAGTCCATGTGCTTCGCTTGGCTGTAGGCCCATCTCATGAGGCACGTCTTGCCGGTGCATTGTGTAAATGCTAGTACGAGCACCTAGAGGGGGTGAATAGGTGCGAAAACAAACTTTTGAGAAGTATAGTATAAAACTTTACTTTTAACTTGAGTCTGTTTAACAGTAGACTTTAAAAGAGAAAAGAGACTTTAACAATTAAATAAAGTTACGAGCAAAGTAAATGAGTTTAGGGAAGATAATAAGAACACAAGGTTTATAGTGGTTCGGCTTAATCCAAGCCTACATCCACTCTCCCGCACTGACAGCCCACTAGCTAGATTTCACTATGAATCAAAAGAGTCATTGCAGTATCACGTCCTTGACTCCACAGTGTAGAGACTCTGCTACACTTCCTCAAGGTCTCACAAATGTATAAGGTCTCTTTTGAGTACAGGTTTACGCTCAACAAATGAATTAGCAATGAACAAGAAGCTTCAGACTTTGGAATTTCTCTATCGCGCACACTCGAATAACTAGAGCATCTTCCTTATATACTCCTCCATGCCTTCATAACAATTGGCACTTTCCAAAGAAGTTCTTCCAATCTACTCGTTGGACAAAATCAATTAAGGAGATCTCAAGTTATTTAAGGAATATAACGATAGCCCACCAATCCTGCTTGCCCATACAATCAGGATCTAGGTTTCCATAAGTAGACTTTCCAAGTATCCTTCGCCATTCAACGGATCCAAATTACCCAAATTAAAATCAAGGCGAATAATAGATTCCGAGATGCTATATCCAACCGAGAGATCTTCTTTAGTCGATCGAATCAAATCCTTAAAGAAATACTTGATTCTGGATAAGTCTTCTTCGACGATCTAGAAACTATCAATGAGGGTAGACTTTGAATCTTGAGTTTGGCAGTCCGACGGTCTTCAGACTTTGACGAAAGAGTCTGCAAGTCTTCAAACTAGACTGATGGAAACGTTTTGTCAGCTTCAAAACAAATAAGGAAGTTTTCTCCAACAATCTCCTTTTTTAAGGTGACAAAAATTTCCTGTAGATTTGGATATTTTTGACCTACAAGACAATACTCAAGCAAACAAGGATATCTCACAAAAGATAATTGGATTAGTATTAAATCTGCATTCACAGGAAATAAGTTAGTCCTGTTAAAAACAACTATCTTTGCCATGAGTACTAACAACGCTTAAGATATTGCAAACATTAAACGATCAAACAATCCAAATCCAAACAAGTCACAACCAAACAACCAAACAAAAGTAAAGTCAATCAAAAGTCAAAAAGTCAAATCAAACAAGAGTCAAATCTCAAATCTGCACCATCTCCCTCTTTTTTGTCAGCATTAAAAAGGTTGAGACGAAAAGAGAATAAAATTAGGATTGTTTTTTGGAACGCGAACAAGCTGGAATTTTCCCATCGACTTGACAGTGTTTTCCAGCTTTTTCAAATCTTCCTTCAGTTGTGCCACTTCTTCACCCTTAGCATTTGCTTGAACTTGAAGAGCAAGGGCCTGAATTTGATCATGCAAAGAAACTAAAAAGGCTTGACTAGCATTCTGCATATTCTGAACTTCGCATCTCAGGGCATAAATCTGACCTCGCATCTCCATAAGAATATCAAGCAATCTTCGAAAGTCTGCTGAGTTGTCAGTCTGAGTGCTTGCTTCTGCATGATCAGTTTGAGGAGTATTGGCAGATGATGGCATTTCAGCATAAGCACCCAGATTTGGAGATGAAACCTCATGACTTTCCTCAGGAAATTGAGAGGCATATACATCTTCTGGATCTGCAAGTGAACGGCTAACATCTTCACTAGTAAAAGCAATTGAAGAGCTACCTCTTTTCTCAGCAGCCCCCCCTGTTTCAATGCCTTCAGGCGGAGAAAAGTACTCTTCATGCTCTGTCTCTTCTTGTTCTCCTATGCCCTCTTCTTTTGCAGTTCTTTCTTCCTCTGCTTCTTTCCTCATCAATTCTCTCTCTCCACTCCTTTGCTCTGACTCTTCTCTGTCTTGATCCTCTCTCTCCTCTATCTCTGGAACAGAACGTTGTAAGTTTCTTAATGCAAGAGCGGAAATTGTGACATCTTCCTCATCTTCGTCATCCTGTAGGATGAGTGCTCTTCTTTTCTTGGATGGGGTTGTCATGGGCTCCTTCCCTTTCTGTTTTGCAGCCATAGAAACTTGGTGAGTCTTGATAGGGGTTTTCTCCTTAAATCGCTCCAAAGCTTTGTTCAGCTCCTTCAGATGCATTTTGGAAACCATTTTCAGTCCCACCACCATTTGATCACAAGTATAAACACAAATAATCTTGGGAGGCTGAATATTCAAATGTCTGAATAACTTAGTAACAAGTCCTGAGTAAGAAAGTTGGCCCTTGTCTTTCACCATCGATCTATACATGTGAAACATGTTAGTGTGTGGAAGAGAGAACTTTTTGCAAGCGTTGATAACATACATCAGCTTTGCTTCTGAGTTGGAGACGTCAGTCTTCGAAGTCGATTTGGGTCTAAGGCAATTGATCACTATCTTGTGAAGCAAAATATTTGAGGCATTCATCCTTAAGTACGAAATTCGTCCTTCCACCATTCCATCCCGAACAAGCTCTACCGTCACACGACCAATAGACACACTAATTAATTGGAATGCCCCTCTCTCTACTCCAATCACATCAGCCAATGTGTCCATATCAACTACATAGTTCTGGTCTCGAACATTGAAAGAAAATCTATTCGCATCCAAGAAACTTAGATTAGAATAGAAATACACAGTAAGTTCTGGATGAGCCTTTGTTGTCTCAGAACAAAATCATTCAAGCTGAAGTATAGTGAATTTCTCTCGCAACTACACATTAAGAGAATCAAGAAAATCAAAGTCCACACTTCTTGGGTTGATTACCCCTCGCTTTAGCAACTTAGAGTAAAGCCGCTTGTGTTACTCAGAGCGAAACAAATCTGTCCTTTTGCTTCGAATATTTGCCGCAACACCCATTTTGGGCTTAAAATGAGTGTACATCTTGTCATCATCATTTTCATCAGGTTGACTAAGACCTCCAACACATGGATCGCTTGGAATATTTGCAAATGCTCTTTCTGCCAACCCCGCAGGAGCAACTCCCAATCGTTCCATCGTTCGCAAAAAGTGGGTTTCATTTTGATACCCTTTCTCTTTTAAAAATTCATCAATAAAGTTCAAGGGAGTACCTCCCTCCTTCAAAGCAGAGTAGAGTTTAAAGGTAAAAGCGGGCTTTGAGTTCTTACAAGTTTTGCATCTTCAATGATTTCTTCCTCTGCTCGATGATGAATATCCTGAGGTCTAGCTTGAGGAGATTGACGCAGTTGAGAATGTTGTGGATTCTGCTGTTGTCTTAGAGATTCTTCTTCCTTGGTGAGGTCAAAATGCGTAGGACCCTCACGCATATGTTGTGGTCCCCTGTTCGCAAGCCTTGAAGACTTTCTTTGGAAAGACATTCTCACAGTTTTTGAAAGATTCCAAACTCGTTCCGCGAGAAAGATGAAAACTTTGAGGATTAAACTAAAGAGTAAAAGAGAGAAGGTGATGTTCTATGCTTTCTTAGGATTTTGTGAGTAAAGCGAAAGAAAACAAATAGTATATAAAGCAATCGAAGCGAAGTATACGGAACGTCGTAAAAAGAAAAATAGAAAATCCCTTTTCAAAAAATAAATGCCTTTTTGAAAATAGATAACTGTAAAAATAACTCCTTTTTCGAAAAGGAATTATTACAAAATTTGGAAAGATAACATCAATTAATTGCAAATTAATAGGCATTCGTACTTTTTTTGAGTTTTTATCCGAAGGATAAATTTCTAAAATAGAAATAACTTACAGTCGTGATTATTGATATTCTGAGTCTGAGCATTTTTAGACTTTTTATCCCTGAGTCTAAACTTCTTCAGACTTTAAGATATTGAGTCTAGATTGAATAAACTCGAATTGACTTTTCTTCAGAGGCTTTGTAAAAATGTCCGCTAATTGATTATTTGAGTCAATTAATTGAATCAAGATTTCTCTATTTTGAATATGGTCTCTAATAAAATGATATTGAATCTCTATATGCTTTGCTCTTGAATGAAGAATTGGATTCTTGGTAAGATTAATCACGTTGGTGTTGTCGCATTTGATCTCAGTGCATGAGTCTTTGATTCCAAAGTCTCTTAGCTGTTGTTTTATCCACAAGATTTGAGAACAACAATTTCCAAGAGCCACATACTCTGCTTCTGCTGTTGAAAGAGCTACAATACTTTGCTGTTACCAAGTAATTGACAAGTGCCTGAGGTGCTCTTTCTATCAACTCTGCATCGCGCTAGGTCTGCGTCTGAATATCCAAGGAGAGTAAAGTCTCATTTTTTAGGATACCAGAGACTCAAATTAGAGGTTGTTGCAACGTATTTGATGATGCGTTAATTCTTTGGGATCTGATTGAAATCTGGCACAAATACAAATATTAAACAAAATATCATGTCTAGAAGCAGTAAGATAAAGAAGTGAACCAATGATACTCTTGTATAGCTTCTAGTCAACTTTTTTTCCTTCTTCATCTTTGTCCATCTTCGAGGAACTTGACATTGGTATATCAGTCTTTTTGCAATTCTCCAAGCCGAACTTTTTAACAAGTTATTTAGCATATTTTTCTTGGTGAATGAAAGTTCATTCCTTCAATTGTTTTACTTGAAATTCGAGAAAGAAGGATAGTTCACCCATCATGCTCATTTCAAACTCATCCTGCATAGTCTTAAAGAATTTCTTGCGCAGATTTTCGTTAGGAAATCCAAAAATAATATCATCAACATAAATTTGAACAAGTAAAAAGTTTTGCTTTCTCTTTTGATAAACAATGTAGTGTCTACTTTACCTTTAACAAAGCAATTTTGGATTAAAAACTTACTTAACCTATCGTACCAAGCTCGAGGTGCTTACTTTAAACCATATAGCGCATTTTTTAGTCTTAATACAGAGTCTGGTTTCCTTGGGTCTTCAAAACCGAGAGGTTATTCCACATAGACTTCTTCTTGGATAAATCCACTTAGGAAAGCGCTTTTGACTTCTATTTGGAATAACCTAAAATTCTTATAACAAGCAAAATCAAGTAATAATCTAATTGCTTCTAACCTTGCTACCGGTGTGTAAGTCTCATCATAGTCTATCCCTTCTTCTTGCGTATATCCTTTGGCCATGAGTCTTGCTTTGTTCCTTATGACTTTTCCTTTCTCATTCATCTTGTTCCTGAAAACCCATTTAGCTCTAATAACAGATTTACCTTTTGGTTTATGAGTCAATTCCTAGACATCGTTGATATTGAATTGCCTGAGTTTTTCTTGCATAGCTTCAATCCAGCTTTCATCAATTAGAGCTTTCTCTATGCTTTTGGGTTCTATTTCATAAATAAAAGCCACAGCACTAGACTCTTCACGCCTTTTGGATCTAGTACGAATCCCTTCATCAATGTCACCAATAATGAGTTCTTTGGGAATACTAGACTTGTGCTTCCAATTGCTGGTTGGTTTGTCAAACTGTTGATCTTTTTCTTCATTTGATTCTACAACGATCGTTCGTTGCTGGTCTTCAGAAGTCTGAGCTGCTTTTGGTGATTTAGACTCTGTAGAGTCTAGAGTAGGTTCAAATTCTTCAAGTTGAGTCTAAATCGATTGATTTTGTATAAGGTCTTGAAATTTGACATTCATCGATTCCTCCACAAATTGAGTCTTTTTGTTGTATACTCTGTAAGCTTTGCTGGTGGTTGAATATCCAAGGAAGATACCTTCGTCTGATTTTTCTTCAAACTTACCAATTCGATCATTTGCATTTTTCAATATAAAACATTTGCATCCAAATACATGAAAATATGAAACAATTGGCTTCTTTCCTTGAACAATTTATAGGGAGTTTTCTCCAGAATAGGCCTTAAAAGACTCTATTAATAATATAACATGTTGTAGAAACTGCTTCAGCTCAAAAACGAGAAGAAATGTTACTTTAAATTAAAAGTGTTCTAGCCATTTCTTGCAACGATCTATTTTTCCTTTCCACAACTCCATTATGCTCTGGAGTGTATGGTGAGGAGAACACATGCTGAAAGCGAGATTCATCACAAAATTTAGCAAAGTCTTTATTTTCAAACTCACCTCCATGGTCTGTCCGTATACTTGAAATAACATACCCTTTCTCATTTTGAACTTTCTTAGCAAATTTTATAAAATAAGAAAATGTTTCAGACTTACTTGCTAGGAAATATACCCAAGTAAATTGTGAATAATCATCCATTATTACTAGGCAATATTTCTTACCTCTAGTGCTCTGGGTTCTGGTTGGTCCAAAGAGATCCATATGCAAGAGTTGCAGCACATGATTAGTGGAAACTTGATTTATTGGTTTGAAATAATTTCTAACCTGTTTTCCCAATACACATGGTGTGCATAAATCAGATTTTTGGTATGTCAGGTTGGGTAGTCCACGAACAAGTTTCTTTGCAGAGATCTTGGCTATTTACGTCATGTTGATGTGGCCAAGTTTTCTATGCCAGAGATTAGCTTCCTCTTGAATTGAAATTAGACATTGGGATTTTTATGGTTTGATATCCAAGAGATAGATATTCCCATGTCTTTGCCCCGTGAATGTCTGAGAGGAGTCTTTACTGATTCATGAACATATTCCTTCTTGAAAGTTGATTTTGAAACCTGTGTCGCACAGTTGGCTGATACTCAGCAAGTTGTAGTTGAGTCCTTCCACTAAGAAAACGCTACTGATTGTGAGACTTCTAATCTTGACGGTTTCGTATCCCACAATTCTGCCTTTGCTATTTCCATCAAAAGAAACTTTTCCACCATTAACTTGCGTAAACTTTATGAAACAACTTGCGTCTTCTATCATATGTCTTAAGCATCCACTATCCAAGTACCATTTAACCTTTTTTCTTGATAGTGACCTGTATTTAAAAACGAAACTCAAGCTTTCTTTGGTACCCATACTTTCTTGAGTCCAATGGAGTTAGTGCAATATACAGTCTTTGCCTAAACCTTCTTAACATGTTTCCAAACCATAGGACATTCTTTCTTAAAATGTTTTGAGCTATTGTACTTAGAACATTTAAGAGCACTACGGCCTATAGGTTTTACAAAGACTTTTTGAAAATGATTTCTATAAAAATATTTTGTAGGTCTTTGTTTAATTCTTTCCTTTACTTTAGAAAAATCAATTAGAGAAATGGTTTCAACAATCATTCCCAAGCCTGATTTGTTAAAGTAAAGTCTTTGCGCTGAATGAATCTTTTCTAATTTCTCAGATCCTATAAAAAAACCTTTTTGAAATACTTGAAATATCATTTTTCAAAAGTGCATTTTCTTTTGAAAGAAAGTCTGCATTTTCGTTCAAAGTAATAACACTTTTTTCTAAATTTTCGACTTTTTCTTTCCAAACAATCTCACGTTACTTCAGTGCAGAATTTTCCCTTTTTAGTTCAGAAATTCTTTTGAGAGAGGTTTTGAGACTAAGACATAGTTCATCAATATATTTAGAGACTTTAGTAGGAATTTTAAAATTACTTACCTCGATTTCACTCTTTGAGTCTGAGTCTGTCTCAGAGTCTAAATCTAATTCTGATTGTGCCATTAGACAAATATTAGTATAATTATCACCACTCTCTTCACATTCTGTATCACTCCAAGTTTCTGCTTTAAGAGCCTTTTCTGTATTTCTCAGCTTTTCCTTTTTTTTTTCTTCAGTAAGGGACAGTTGAGTCTAATGTGTCCATTTTTCTTGCATTCAAAACAAATCACATCTTTATTGGATTCATCATTCTCAACTGATTTATTTTGAAACTTTTGAGAACTTTGTTTATTCCAATTGAATCTTTTTTTGTTCAGTTTTCTGAACCTTCTTATCATGAGAGCAAGCTCTTCATCGTCCATATCATCTTCAGAATATGTAACATCATAATCATCATTAGATTTTAATGCAATAGATTTTTTTTTTTTATCTTTGGGATCTTCATCTTCATTGATTTGCTCCACTTCATAAGACTGAAGAGTGCCAACCAATTCGTCAACAGAGAGTGGCATGATCCTTTGTGTCTCTCTTATTGAGGTCTTTACGTGATTCCAATCTTTGGATAGTCCACGCAGTAATTTGTTAACCTTCATGGGTCCAGAGATTGGTTGACCTTGATACTCAAGACCATTCATGATTTCTGTAAAACGACTAAACATGTCAGTGATAGATTCTTCTGGTTTCATCTTGAATGTTTCATATTGACCGAGCAAAATATTGATTCTAGTTTTTTTTTCACTCGATCGGTTCCTTCATAGGTGATGTGCAGTCTATCCCATACTTCTTTAGCTATTTCACAAGAAGATATTATATTATATTCAATAAGAGATAATGCACAATATAAAGAATAAATTGCTTTTGCATCAAGAGCTTGTCTCTTGGTTATCTCTTCTTGAGTCATCTCACTAGACTCAACAGCTTCTTTTCCCCTTTCTGAAACTGTTGTAGTTTTAGGAATGATTCCTTTGTTTACCACATCCCATTCAAAAGGGTCTTTCGATCTTAGGAATGCCTTCATCTTGTTTTTCCATATATTGTATCTCTTCCCATCAAAGTAAGGCGGTCTGGTATTGCTTTGCCCTTCAACCAAACCTGGAGCCAACATACTAGCCATGGATCGTTAACTCTAAAGTAAAAACACTTCAATTTAAATGAGTACACAGGCTCTGATACTAATTGTAAATGCTAGTACAAGCACCTAGATGGGGTGAATAGATGTGAAAACAAACTTTTAAGAAGTATAGTATAAAACTTTACTTTTAACCTGAGTCTGTTTAACAGTAGACTTTAAAAGAGAAAAGAGACTAACAATTAAATAAAGTTACGAGCAAAGTAAATGAGTTTAGGGAAGAGAATAAGAACACAAGGTTTATAGTGATTCAGCTTAATCCAAGCCTATATCCACTCTCCCGCATTGACAGCCCACCGGTTGGATTTCACTATGAATCAAAAGAGTCGTTACAGTATTACGTCCTTGATTCCATAGTGTAGAGACTCTGCTACACTTCCTCAAGATCTCACAAATGTATAAGGTCTCTTTTGAGTACAAGTTTACGCTTAACAAATGAATTAGTAAAGAACAAGAAGCTTTAGACTTTGAAATTTCTCTATCGCGCACGCACTCGAATAACTAGAGCGTCTTACTTATATACTCCTCCATGCCTTCATAACCGTTGGCACTTTCTAAAGGAGTTCTTCCAATCTACCCGTTGGATAGAATCAATTAAGGAGATCTCGAGTTATTTAAGGAATATGACGATAGCCCACAAATCCTGCTCGCCCATACAATCATGATCTAGGTTTCCATAAATAAAACCTTCCAAGTATACTTCGCCATTCAACGGATCCAAATTACCTGAATTAAAATCAAGGTGAATAATAGATTTCGAGATGCTATATCCAACCAAGAGATCTTCTTTAGTCGATCGAATCAAATCCTTAAAGAAATACTTGATTCTGGATAAGTTTTCTTCGACGGTCTAGAAACTGTCAATGAGGGTAGACTTTGAATCTTGAGTTTGGCAGTCCGGCGGTTTTCAGATTTTGACGAAAGAGTCTACAAGTCTTCAGACTATACTGATGGAAACGTTTTGTCAGCTTCAAAACAAATAAGGAAGTTTTCTCCAACACCTTGCTCGCCCAAAATCGAAGTCCCTTGGAACCGCCACAAATTGTTCTTAATCCAGTTCATTATTTCCTCCTTGGCCTTGCAACATAAGAAGTTTGCCCACGCTCGCCGATCCCAGAAAATAGTCAACCTCGCCAACTTTTTGCCTTGCCATGGAACACTAGCCTGGGAGGAGGAACTAGCAGGTTCCCTTTTCCTCTTGCCCTCGGCATCCTCCTCCAAGAACTTGTCATCACACAACTTCATCATATTCACCAAAATGGACAAGTCCCTCGATGGCTTGTACTTGGAGATGAGTGTGGCGAGGGGCCATGCAGCCATGTGGAGGGCCTTGTGCCTCTCACGGGCCTCTCTGAGGTGGAACTTGTCGATGAATTTCTCAACGTAGTACATGGCTCGGAGGAGCCGCCCCGACCACTCCGTGGTTTTGGATAGTCCGTATTGACTGGAAATGAACTCTTGGATCCTGGCCAGCTTCGCCTTGGCATCATTCACGACGGCTTGCGTTGGTAAGCACTCGATGCACACCGGGTGAGAGAGCAAGATATCTAGTTTATGCGACACGATTTGGGCAGTGGCTTATCGTGCAGCTTCCCGTGTTGGAAGCAGCCATGGCTAATCAATATTGTTTGTTTCGAGCAAGGTTGTGCGGGTGCGTGTATGTTGGCTTGTTAGATTGAAGTGAATTGATTAGTCGGACATAGTATTCTCTTTCAATGTATATATTCTTCATTTTTCTATGCTTTTCTTAGTGGGGCCTCTCCTATCTACAACAAGCTTTGTTTAATTCTTTGCTTGTGCGATTTTTTGCCGTGGGACCGGAGAAAATATCTCTTAGAATGATTATGATAAAAGGTAAAATTATGTGCTTTTATGACATTATTACAAATCCATCTTAGAATTCCTTACTTTGCCCGTATACATGAAAATAATCAATCCAGTTATTACTATCAAAACTAAGAAAATTATTGAAAAAGTTTTAAACATATTATATTTTTGACAATTCAGTACTAAACCTTTTAATTGTGCTAATTAAGTCATAAACATTTTTCTATTTTATCAATTTGAGTCCATTGGCCAATTTTAGTTGAAAATCATTGATGTGAGCATCGATCATCATATGTGGCATGATCGACATTGACGTGAGCAATTTTTAATAATATTTTAATATACTTTTTTATTTTTTCAATTTTTAAATTTTTTCTCTTCTTTTTCCATTTTCTTTTTTTTTTCTTTTACAACTCCAGCCAATCTAGGCAAGAGCATCGTGATCCTCACTTAGACCAAGACAGGCATCTCGGCTCTTGACTATATCTTGGCGAGGGCTTGATGCCCTCACCTAGGCGAGGGCTTGATGCCCTCACCTATGACTGGTAAGGGAAGAAAGGCTCTTGCTTGTGGCCAATGAGAGCCGTGACGACCTTACCCAGCCTAGGCAAGGGTCACTCACTCACCTATTGCAGGTGATGGTCGGCTGATGGCCTCATTTGGCAAAGTTGTAAAAAAAAAATTGAAATTTAAAAAAAAATTAAAAATCGAAAAAAATGCAAGATATTATTAAAAATGTTTACACTGCATTTTTCAGTCAAAATTGGCTGATTGGACTTAATCGGCACAATAAAATGATTTAAGACTAAATTGACAAAAATACAATAGATTTAAAAAAAAAATTGAGTGGTTTTCTCCCATCAAACTAGGAGTTGCAGAGATAAGTAAAAATTGCCTATCAAGAATTTAATTTTAGTGATGAAATTCCGCCTATCTTATAAATTGAACACTTTACCAGCATGAGTGGTGTGAGATCAAATGAGAACATTCGTCGGCTTATATTGTCTAATATAGAATACTAAAATCAATTCAAAGAAAGTCATTACTTTTCTTCTGGATTTTGGCAATTAAGGAAACTGCTAGAGATATTAGATGCTTACAAATTTTAAAATTCAATTATATGATATACAAATTTTAGGATTCAATTGCATCTCAGATATAAATTATAACTTCAATACCTTTATAAGGAAGAAGTGAAGCATGTGCTTATACACACATTATCAACTTGTCCATATAAAAACACTTGCTCAAAGAGAATATACCTGATAATACCAATATCCACATTACATATGATGCTCATAATAAATATATAAATATCATGTCTTTATCAAGTATTTTATATATATATATATATATATATATATATATATATTCAGTTTTGCTAAAGTTCGGACTCAAAGATGAGAATATTAGAGAGGGGGCACTAGGTTCGGACTTGAAAATGACCCACTTATTTTATGTCTACCACATCATTTAGCATGTCCACTTAATAAAATTATTACTACAGCGAGTCCAGCAAAAAAATTTCAAACTTTATAGTAAAAAGTTAAAACAGCGGCATGAGGAATTTATAAGAACCAGCCTTTTTCCTTCCCTCAAGCTAATCATGTTCCTCAGTCATTCTTTGCTTGGATATGTCTTATGGAGGTAAAAGATGCCCGTGCCTTTTCATGATCTTGTTTTCACCTTGTTCTTTCAACCGCACAGTTGGAATGTGGACGCCGCTCCTCAAAATACATGCACTTCAGCAGGCTGTCAAGGTAAGAGCACCCGGTAAAAAAGATATAACCCTTCTGTTCGATATTTTCAAGACAATCCACCTGTACGTCACTATAGAGTTTAGATGGCAAGTCAGTTGTCAAAACATAATGAAATCAATTAACATTGAGGACAGTACGTAACTTAGTGTGATATCCAGATTTTCGGGTTCGGATTTCGATTAGATAAATTGGGCATTTCATCGACGCGACTACAGTGTTTTTCTCTGAGTTGGCCACTAACGAGATAACTAGACTAGCTGGGTAAGCTATTAAGGACTTTAAGGCAAATAGAGTTGAGAATTCGACTAAGAATCAATTTCTCGACCGTGTTTATCTTTAGAGGTCATTACGGCACAGTTAAAAATCGAATTAAGATCAGAGATAGGTCGGTTTGATTGAGATGAATGATTGATCGTGGGTGACTCAACTAAATTGGAAAACTCTCGTCGACTGGCACTAATTTGATTTTACTGCTGTTTTGGTACCCTGTGTCGGCATGTGTCGAGTGGGTTTATCGTGGCTCGAAGAAAATCGACCACGGGTTATTTATCCTAAAAAAATTCTGAAAACTACTTAGTAGCCTGGGTCACACTAAAAACGCGCCCGAGTGAAATTAACTACCAATCTGAGTCCGATTTCAGAAATTGAAGATTATGTCATGTCACAATAAATTTTAGGAACGTCGACTCAGTCTTAGAAGATTTTCCAGAAATTTCGAGATTTTTACGGAAAATCGGTTCGGATTTCGCGGAAAATTAGCGGAAATTCAGATGGGCTAAATCGATGGAAATTGGGACTTCTAAACCGAACCATGGAGTGTCGGGGACTTACAGAAAATTATTTGAGATTTTTCTACAGCAAAATCGGACCTCGATTTGGGTAATCGGAGAAGAAATTGAGGATTAATAGAGTGAATTCGGAGCGGTATTTTGGGGCAGAATAATGGGCTTCAAAACTTGATTAATTGAGGATTATAATTTAAGAAAGAAATAGGGGACAAGAAGTTAATGCAAGGGATAGACCCTTGACTTTGTTTCCCTTTTTCTTTGTTCCAATCCCTTTGAATGAGGAAGCCAGCTGCTTCCCACGATTCAGCCCTGCTTTTCTTTCATTTCCCTCGATTGAAGCCGCCTCATATCTCTCTCTGTCCAATTCACTCAGCCCCACGACCTCTCTCTCTCTCTCTCTTGCGGATCAACGCACTCACGCCAGCAATTGTTTCTCCATTTCACTACGCCAGACTTCCAATTGAACAGCCCATCTCCACTGAAATCTCCTTGCCACCCGTCCAACGTCTGCGCTTTCTCGGTCAACCAGCAAGTCACCGAATTCCTTGGTTGACTGAGCAAGTCCTGCCGCTGCCACGTCCACCGACGATCTTCAAGCAGCCACGTCCAATGAAGCTGCAGCTGCCACCGAAGACCCTTCATCCGCGCCTCTTCTTCTTCAGCCGCGCGAGGCCTTCCACTGAAGAATACTCACGTCCGTGGACTTCAGCGAATTGAAGACCCCAGCGAAGCCACGTTGCGTCTTCTTCCCACGTCCATCGACGCCAACAGCTGCTCCCCATCTCTGCCACGTTGCGGTCCATTTCACTGGTCAATTGACCGCATACTCCCACGACCAGCTGCACCGAAGATTTCTACGAAGCTGCTCCTTCGTCCCCAGCTTCTCCAGCAGCTCATGCAAATCCAACCACGGCCGAAGTTGCCTCTTCGGTCACCTCTCCAAGCCGTGAGAAGTCCAGCATCACGTCTTCGGCCCAGCTCGCAAGAAGTCAGTCCATCGGGCCCTTGCTGTTTCTCTCGCCAGGCCCAAGCTGCAGTCCACGAGCCAACAAATTCAGCCCGTGGAATCCAATTTTGGCCCAACAGCTGGGCCTGTTTTCAGCCCAAGAGCCAAGCAGTTTTCAGCCTTTTCTCAGTCCATTGAAGTTGCATTTCGGCCCAAGCTCAGTCAACACATCTCAATTTGAAGCCCAGTTCAATTTAGTTTCAAGCCCAGCATCATTTGTATTTCAGCGAGGCCCAGCAAGTTCAGCCCATCTTGGGCCTGTGAAGCAAGTCGGCCCAAGTTCGGCTGCCGTCGCGGTTTTCGATTTTCGCTTTGCCAAGTGAGTTTTGCTCACTAATGCCTTCTTAGTTTGCTAATTATACTTAAAGGTTGATTAGATTTAATTAAGTGCAATTAGGTGGTTAGATTAGAGTAGATTTGTGATTATTAGATAACTATGATGCATGTTAGTCAATCAGATTGTGCAATTAGCGAGTAGACACGTAATACAATTTATTGAATGCTACTTTAGATTTTTTCCGACCCTTATCGGGTGTTAATTAGGCAATTCGGGCTTAAGTGGAATTTTTAGGAATTAAATATTAATTTTCGAAATTAATTATTTAATTATTTATTTTCCGGAAATTCAATTGGGATGGTTAGTGACCGGGATTTTATGCTAATGATCATGGTGCAGTCCGTTTATTTAATTGAGCTTTATATTGTGCTAAATTGAATTTATTGTATTTATTTATTTAATTTTCGAAATTATTTATTTAATTATTTATTTCCTGGAAATTCAATTGGGATAGCCAGTGACCGGAATTTTGTGCTGATTGTCGTAGCGTAGTTCATTTATTTAATTGAGCTTTATTTTGTGCTGAATTGAATTACTTGTGAAAGTGAGAATTATTCTTTAATTGAATAATCTTTGGTTATTAATTGAAAAATAACCAGGCGTCGGTTGACAGCGCCAAAAATA
The DNA here is from genome assembly GCA_028830015.1 of Eucalyptus grandis x Eucalyptus urophylla. Taxonomy (NCBI): domain Eukaryota; kingdom Viridiplantae; phylum Streptophyta; class Magnoliopsida; order Myrtales; family Myrtaceae; genus Eucalyptus; species Eucalyptus grandis x Eucalyptus urophylla. The sequence continues at coordinate 29,943,198 of CM054203.1, forward strand.
TTTTGGTGGACTATATAAAATGGTGGGATTTATGGAAATGAAATTATTGTATTTTGGCTAAGGTCGGCCGTGTCCCCACACACGGCTATTTTATTGAGAATGATAAAAAATTGAATGGATTGAATGGTCGGACAGTATACTATATCATCCTACTGGCTCTAATATGTTAGCTTAGCGAGAGCAATATATTGGTATACTATATCAGCCTACGGGCGATATGTCAGCTTAGCGCGAGTAGTACACTTTATTAGCTTAGAGTGAGCATCGGGGGTATACTATATCAGTCTGCGAGCGATATGTCAGCTTAGCGAGAGCAGTATACCGGTATACTATATCAGCCTACGGGTGATATGTCAGCTTAGCGAGAGCAGTATACCTTAACTCTATCAGCTTAGTGCGAGCTATACTATCTATATATCAGCTTAGAGTGAACAGTCCTGGACTATGGTCGGATTTATAGATAGTATTGAATGTACCGACCAAGCATGGGTCGTGATTACATGTAATTGACTAGGTCGATTGATCAATGATTCGATCTGAGTGTGATTTGATGTGATTCATTGCTTTGATCTAATGTTGTGAATTGATTGATCGAATGGAAATGATCGTGAGTGGTCTTGTTGGTGTGTAATCGACTAGGTCGATTTGATCGATGCTTCGATTTGTGATGTGATTGCTTAGGTGCTTATTTGATCTGTGCTAATATGTAAGTAGAATTTAAGGCTAAGGTAAGTCCTCTGACTCATGTTGTGCATAGGCAGCCCTAAGGTGTATTAGTTTACTAATCAGGTCTTATGGGGTAGAACTTGCTGAAACGTGGTTTCAATGGTTATTGAATAACCATTTCAAGACCCGGATGAGGAGCCTAAGGAGGAGGAATCTAACGAGGAGATCCTTGTTGAGGAACCCGAAGAGGAGTACGTGGAGGAGGATCCCGAGGATGACCCCGAGTACGATCCGGATGAGGACTGAGATCCCATCCTATCTTGTCAGACCTTGTCTGCATGTGAATAAATGTTAGATCAGATTTATGTATATATAGTATTATGGAATACTATGAGATGTGTATAAAAAAGAATAGCATGTGAATTTTCAGTATGAAAAATATATGGCCTACTTTTCTATCCCATTGTTTTATTGTCTGGGGATTTATAACTGCTTTCGCATGTGCATATATAAATGAAAGGGTCGACAATACATAGTCATGGGATATCGCATTTTAAAATCGACCAAAAGTAAGGGATGTGCGCGTGCCTGAGGATCGGGGCGTGACACTTAGACTGTCAAATGGGTGGGTCAGGTTAGTTCAAACTTGATCGACCCAATTTGATTCATTTAATCCATTTTAACCCACTTATATGCAACATAGATTAAGTGACCCATGCCCAACTCAAATTTGACCCATTTACTAAAATACCTTCATATTTAATCTAACTTATGAAATCCATATACACCTAGTTAAGCCACTTTATGAATAAAATTGTTATTTCGACTATAAGATATTTGAGAATTTGCTTTCAAGATTACGTAAAATTTTCAATTATTGTATTGATTCACAATGAAGAATAAGAAAAAGTTAGTACTTAGTAGTGAATTTATAAATTACAATAATAAATCACGTGAAGGAATTGAAATTTCAATTAAATGAAACATAAGATATTACATAAGATGATTCATGCTGACCATGAACTGCAATGAAGATAACTAAAATTAGAATTTTCCAAAAAAAAAAAAAAACTAATAAATGAAAGGGAAATGATTATATGGCAGTTTTTAATGTAATGTGAGAATAAGAGCCTGTTTTAAACCACAGAAAACCAAATGATAAATAATTATAAATTATTGTTGGGTTCATTCCATCAAGAATTTGTGACTTGTAACAAGCTATTATTATTATAATCTAAGTAGCACCGACACACGACACAACACAATAAGCTGACACGTCATTTCTAAAAAATAAAGAATTCCGATATGTTGGAACACGTTATATATTAAATGAATATTTTTATTTTTAATTAATTTGATTCAAATTCACAAATAAATCAATAATAATAAAAGAGCTTACAATGAATTTACACTAATAATATTAATAATTTATTCATAAGAAATTTGAAAGACATATTCATAGGGCTAATTCCAAAAAAAAGCACCAACTTTAGGTCAATGGACAAATCTGGCCAAAACTTTTTTTTGTCTCATAAAAAAGCACAAACTTTAGGTCGAGGGACAAATCTGGCCCAAACTTTTTTTTGTCTCGTAAAAAAGCACAAACTTTAGATTAAGTGACAATTCTTGCCCCATTTTTGTTTTGTCTCATAAAAAATAACAAACTTTCACTCCTATTCAAAATCTAACCCTTACCATTAACTTTATATTTGAAGTTAACCTTATTTCAAGAGAAAAGGTTCTAGCTGTGAGGTTGGTAGATCTCATCCATGGTTTCTCTTGACAAGCGGTGATCTACAGTTTCATATTACGACAAAACAATAAAGTCTAGCGAGAGAAATTCAATTGCGAGATTTTTTTACTTGCTAGTGAAGTATAGGAAATGGCATAGTTTCACTGTTATTCTTCAAGCTATGGCTCAAACAAGAAGAAAATGGATGGTGTTAGTCAACAAGTGCACATGGATTAAGGATAGTCAATGAATATAAGTTAAGGGTGGCCAAATTTAGGATTTAAGTGAAAGTTGATGATTTTTTTTCCAAACAAAAAAAATTTGGGCCAAAATTGTCACTTAATCTAAAGTTTGTGCTTTTTTACGAGACAAAAAAAAGTTCGGGCCAGATTTGTCCCTCGACCTAAAGTTTGTGCTTTTTTATGAGACAAAAAAAAGTTTTGGCCAGATTTGTCCATTGACCTAAAGTTGGTGCTTTTTTTTGGAATTAACCCCATATTCATAGTTAATGCGTGCCCATTTATGGGAACATATTTCTAACTTTAACAAAAATTATAGATGAAAATAATGACTAACAAAATATTATAATCCACTTATTTAAATAAATTTATGATCTTTTATAATAATCAAAATTTATCATTATTTAACATTCAATATTTTTATTTTTGAAAACTATTTTTAGCCAATTTATTTTAATTTTCTAACTATATAATCTTGCCGCCTAAAAATTATTGCCCTCCCTCCTTTTTTTTTCCCAAACCCTCATCACCAAAAATTATTTCCCTCCCTCATTTCTCTCCCCCATCCCACCTCAACTCCCTTTCAATTTCTCTTCCTCCTTTCTCCCCCCAATCACCTGTCATTTCCCTCAATTCTCTCTCCCACCCCAAGCCACCCCCCCTCGATTTCTTCCCCTTGTTTGTCCCCCGATCACCTATCATTTCCCTCATTTTTCTCTTCTCCCCTCCCCCTCACACCACCCCCCCCCCCCAACGCCACCCCAACCCCCCGAGCCATCCCCCTGCCTCCTTTCTTCCCCTTACCCCAACCCTTCAGGCCATCCCCCCCCCCTCCTCATTTCTTCCCCTTTCTTCCACCCCCCATCCCCCAACGCCACCCCAAGGCCCCCTCTTCATCTCCGATTCTTTCCCTTTCTTCCCCCCCTCCCCCCATCACTTGTTAATCGTGACCTCCTCCTCCTCCTCCTCACATGATCCTCTTTGCTCTATTTCGGTTGCCTCATTACAATCGCTCACCACCTTGCCTCCAACCCTTCCGCCTTCATAGCTGCAGCCTTGCCACCAGCCCTCCATCGCAACATCGCAATTGTGAGAGTCTAGATCACCTCTGTCTCTGCTCTTCCTCTGGCCTTCCCTTGCCATCACGACCTCGCCTCTGCTCCCTTGCCCTCACCTCAACCCTCCATCGTCTTCTTCAACGATCCTCTCTTGGACAGCGTGTCGGAATGTGTCGAGAAAAGTTAATCACGTGTCAGAAAATCTGACACATGTTGACCGCATGTCCAAGCGTGTTGAGCACATCAACACGTGTCGGACATGACACGGAAGCTTCAACAGCGTGTCCGCACTTCATAACTTATAATAGCCTACAAAAAATCAAATAATAAATAATTATAAATTATTGTGAGATCCACTCTCTCAAAAATTTATGGCTCACAACAAGCTATTACTCTTAACCCAAAGACTATTATGTTAATAAAACCGTAGATGAAATCTACACTATTAAAAAGGGGAAAAAAAGAAGCCGTCTTGATGTTTTTAAAAAGGATGAAGTTATTGTGGCCCACAAGGCTTCTTTGGACTTGGAAAAGTTTGAGTCCTTTATTTTTTCATAGGAGGTGAAGAGAGAATCACCAAGTTGGGTTGGGTTTATATAAATTGTGAACCCATTAACAATCATATTTTTTGGGCTTTACCAAGTTGGATTGGGTTTATATAAATTGTGTGAGCATGAAAGGGTTGGTCCATTCTCTTTCTAAACCTATTACATTATGTTTCACCAGAATCTAATCGATGGCAAAATATCTTTTCTGAAAGTCATTCTTCGACTTTTGATGAGAGGAAACAAGTTCCGTGCAACTCCAGACAAGAAATATCCAAATGCATAAGAAATAACTACAAACCTTTATTTTGAACTCTGAACCAAATTATACATACAAACCATGCCGGAATTCAATCAACAATAAGACTTGAAAATACAACCATTTTCATAGTAATACACGTGCACAAAATGTGTCAAAATTTAATCAACAGCAAAGCTCGAGAACATGCAAAGATGTAACAACAGAATTTAATTGACAACGCGACACCCGTGATAGAAATGCATGCCGGAATTGAATTGACGACGAAGTATTGGGACACAGATACATGTTGGAATTTAATCGATGACACAAATGGGAAAGCTATAACTAAGGAAAAATAAAGTGCATGAAAGTAAAGATAATAAAATATTACATTTTGATTATTGAGGGTCCCCTTCCAATTGATGAGAACTTGGTATTTATTTACCTTCTATCATAACTGTCTAAGAGCAATTTCTTCGTGTTTGTAACCGTGTTTCCACATCTCGGAAAATTCAGTCCCATATCCCTACGTTGGCGAGTCTTTTTTCCAAAGCAATTGTCAAAAACTCCACGTTGGTCAACTATTATCCATGATCTCGTGCATGAGCCTTGGTGCAAATTCTTTGAATGGATCATCTTGCTGCCCATTTAAGATGCTCATTGACACTCTTCAATTAAGATGCTCATCGACAACTTGGGCAAAATAATCAGCAATCATTTGCCACTTGTTGATATGTGCCAACATTTATACCAAAGTCATCAAACATCATGTAATATTGACCAATTTTCAATTCATTTAATTGGCTTCCTCCACGGATGATCAAATATGCCCGGATAGTACATTCTCCACTATTTTCCATTTTTCTTCGTTAATTTTGATGGCTGTGTATGAGGTTGTCGAGTTCACTTTTGTTGCTTTCGAATGATCATTGCATATCAATAATAACTAAATATAAGACACTTTTGAGTGTCAACATATGCCCCTTTTTAAAAGAATTGAATGATTTGTTAACCATTCGATTCTTTTAAATTAGGAAACCCAATAGTCCTCACGTGCCCCGTTGTCATTGCTATAATTGATACCACCAGAGTTAACTTGAACAAGATTAGCCGACATGCCTCTACTAATAGGTACAGTCTCTAAAAAAAATGCAAGATTATTAGGACTTGCCTGCACTTGAATTGAATGACTTGATGTTCCTAGCCCACTCATCACTTCATGGAAGGAATTGATGGTAAATGGCTTGATCACATCAATGAGATATTTTATCATATAGTCAATCAATTCATGCTTATGCTCCTCTAATAACCGTCGTATGACAGCCAACATTATAGGGCTTGACTCTAATTGTCTTCCCTGCTCATTGGTGAGTTGTCTTGAGATATTGACATCTTCACCTTGTTCTTGCTCCACCATCGATAGTGCAATCTAGGGATGAGCATGGTTCCAAGGTAGAATTTGGAACCTAAGAATCAGACCGGTAGGAACCTATAGGTTCTAGGTTCCAAGGTACGTAGAGTAGGTTCCAGATTCCAAAAAATGAACTTGTTTCAACGGGTAAGTTCTAGGTTCTCAATTGGAGGAACCTGGTGATATAGCTAGTATAAGTACCTAGAGGGGGTGAATAGGTATATAAAAGATTTTTCTCGATAATTGCACAATACTAGACAGTTGATAGATTTGAGACAAACAATAATCAAAGTAAGACTGAGAGAAGGGAAGAGAAAATTGAACACGCGGTTTATAGTGGTTCAGCTTATTTCAAGCCTACGTCCACTCTTCTGCACTAACAGCCTATTGGCTGGATTCCACTATGAACAAAGAGATGTTACAGCATTGTTCTTCCTTGATTTCTCGGTGTAGATGATCTACCACACTCGCTCAAGGTATCACTAAGTATAGACACTCTTTGTGTATACAATTTCGCTCAAAATGTATCAACTAATAATCAAGGTGCTTCAGACTCTGGAATTTCTCTATCGATCATGCACTAAAGCAACTAGAACGTCTTCCTTTTAAACTCCTTTATGCCATCATACCCGTTGGCACTTACCAAATGAATTCCTCCAATCTACCCGTTGGACGGAATCAATCAAGAAGATCATTCGAGCTATTAAAGGAACTTGACGATAGCCCATCAATCCTGTTCGCCCATACAATCAGGATCTTGGTTTCCAAGAATAGAACCTTCCAAGAATATTTCGTCGACCATCGGATCTTCAAACGATCTTGATTACGAATAAAAGAATCCGTTATATTTATCCAGCCAAGAGATCTTCTCCAGAGGATAGGACTAAATCCTCAACCAAATACTTCGGCTCTGGATTGCCTTCGTCACTGGATTAGAAAAAATCTGTCAATGAGAATAGTCTTGAGTCTTGAGTCTTGAGTGCTGAGTCTGGTGATCTGAAAGTCTTCAGACTCTAAACAGAAGATCTGCAATTATCCAGACTAGACTAATAGAAACGTTTTGTTAGCTTCAAAATATTCTGGAAAGATTTCTCCAACAATCTCCCCCTTTTTGATGGTGACAAAACTTTCCTGTAAATTTGAACAACTTTGACCTGCAAAACATTACTCAAGCAATATGGCTATCTCATAAAGATTAATAAATCAACCAGACTCTGCATCCACAGAAAATCGGTTAGTCTTTCATGAGTAAGACCATACAACAACACTTGATATAAATGCAAACAGTCAAGCATCAAAATCCACACCCAAGTCATACTCAAAAACAAAAACATTCAAACACACAAAAGAAATTTAAAGTTTAAAAGTGTGAGTAGTTCAAATTGCAATTCTCCCCCATTTTGTCATCATTAAAAAGGTGAGAAAAGAGTCAAGTCTGCTTGGGAATGTGCACAATCTGGAAATCTCCCATCGACTGTACGATGCCTTCCAGCCTCTTCAAGTATTCCCGTAGATGAGCCACCTCTTCTCCTTTGGCATTGGCTTGAATTTGAAGAGCGAGGTCTTTCATTTTATCCTCCAGGGTAACAGAAGATGCTTGTCCAGCATTCTTCAGGACTTGAAGTTCACAGTCCAGAGCATAGATTTGACCTTGCATTTCTAGAAGAACATCAAGGATACGACGAAAATCTGCTGTATTGTCCGTTTGTGTGCTCGCATTTGCTCTCTCGGATGGAGTGAAAGCAGACGATGGAACTTCGGTGTAATCTTACAGATTTGGTGTTGACGTATCATGTCCTTCCTCAGGCATTTGAGAAGCCTGAAAAACTTCTGGATTTGCTGGTGAGCGACTCACACCTTCACTGTTAACAGCATGTGGTGTAAACCTTCCTTGCTCGCCATCTCCCCCTGTCTCTAGGACCTCAATTGGGGAAGAGTGATGGTCATGCTCTTCAACGTCTTTATTCCCTTTCTCTCCGGCTTCATCTGCAGACTTTTCTTTCACTACTTCTCCTTCTTCTTCAGCTTCTTTCTCTTTCTCTTGTTGCTCCTCTGCTTCTCTGTTCTTTGCTTGCTCCTCTTCTTCTCTCTGTTCTTTTTCCTCTGTTTCTCTTCCTTTCTTCTGTTGTTCTGTTGATTCAAGTACAAAACGTCTGGTCCTTATCAATGCAGAGATAGTGAGATCTTCCTCTTCATCTTCATCCTGCAAGATAAGAGTTCTTTTCTTTTTGGATGGGGCACCAATGGGCTCTTTCCCTTTTCTCTTTGATGCAGAAGATACTGGAGTCTTCACTCTGAACTTCTCCATTGCCTTAGCAAGCTTTTTCAGATGCATTTTTGTCAGCATTTTCAAACCCACCACCATTTTGTCGCATGGTCGAACACAAAGTGTATGTGGAGGTTCAATGTTCAAGTGTCTGAAGATCTTGGTGACAAGACCTGGGTAAGGCAATTGGCCCTTGTCCTTCACCATTGCTATGTACATGTGAAAGAGAATGGTGTGAGGGAGAGAGAACTTCTATACATCAATTTCGCTTCGAAGTTAGACACGTCAGTCTTGGATGTAGACTTTGGCCTGATACAGTTGATCACAATTTTGTGAATCAAGATGTTGATGTCACGCATTCTTGAGTAGGTAATTCTTCCCTCTGTATCCCTGTCTTTGACAAGCTCCAGTGTGGCACGAGCAATCAAAACTTTGATCGGTTGATAGCGTCCTCTTTCAACTCCAATTATATCTGCCAGCATGTCCACATCTACCACATAGTCTTGGTCTCGAACACTGAAGGAAAATCTATTCGCATCTAAAAAGCTAAGATTTGAATAGAAGTATGCTGTCAATTGCGCATAACCGTCTGTGGTATCGGAGCAAAATTGCTCAAGTTGAAGCAGATTGAACTTCTCCCTTAAGTTCACATTAATGGCATCCAAGAAATCGAAATCAACACTCCTAGGGTTTATCACCCCTCGTTTCAACAGTCTGAAGAACAGATTCTCATGTTCCTTTGATTTAAACAAATCCATCCTTTTTCCCTTCACCTTCGCAGCAACACCCATTCTAGGTTGAAATTCACTGAACATTTTATCATCATCGTTCCCGTCAGTCGGATTCAGTTCCGATACACGAAGGTCACTTGGAATGTTCGCAAGTGCTTCCTCAGCCTTTCCTTTGGGAGCAATTCCCAAATCCTCCATTTGTCACAAAAAGATATACTCATTCCCATAATTCTTATCTTTAAGGAAATCATCTACGTAGTTCAGCGGAGTCCCAATGCTCTTCAATGCAAGATAGAGCTTGTAAATAAAAGAGGGTTTTTGGACTCTTACAGGGTCTGCATCCTCGATTATTTCTTTCTCTGGTTGATGACCCACACCTTGTGGGGTAGATGGTGAAGAGTGACGTGGTGGAGAGTGAATCGGGCTCTATTGCTGAGTCGGTAAATCTTCTTCTTCGGTGAGATCGAAATGGGTAGGCCCCTCCCTCATTCTCTGTGGTCCCCTGTTCGCGATTCTTGAAGACTTTCTCGAAGAATACATCATTCCTTGTCGTTGAAAGATTCCTTTACTCGCTTTCCTAAGAAAAGATGACAACTTTCTCGAAGATGAACACGAAGTAGAGACAGGATTGGGAGGAGAATGCCTTTAGGGTTTTGAAGTTTAAGCGAGGAAAAATGTATATATATAACTCAATTTAAAAAGGAAAAAACCAATCGACACAAAGGAAAATGAACAGACGCTTCTTTTAAAATCAATAACTGCCAAATAGAAGTTAATCTTTTTGAAAAGACAAGATTCCGTTTTCACGGAAATTATAAATTAACTGAACTAATAATCGTACCTTTTCGAGATTGAATATAATAACAACTTACAGTCTATAGCCATGAATGTCTGAGTCTGAGGGTTGGAGAGTCTCTAGACTTTAACTTCCTCAAGCTTCAAAATGTTGAGTCTGGAACAGATAAAATCAAATTGATTTTTCTCCAAAGGCTTTGTGAATATATCCGCTAGTTGATTTTTTGAATCAACAAATTGAATCGAGATTTCTCCATTTTGAACATGATCTCTAATGAAATGATGTCGAATCTCTATATGCTTTGCTCTTGAGTGAAGGATTGGATTTTTAGTGAGATTGATTGCGCTGGTGTTGTCACATCTAATCTTTGTGCATGAGTCTTCAATTCCAAAGTCTTGTAGCTATTGTTTTATCCATAGAATTTGCGAACAGCAACTTCCAAGAGCTACATACTCTGCTTCTGTTGTTGAGAGAGCCACAGTGCTTTGTTTCCTTGAAAACCAAGACACTGTCCTGCTTCCAAGCAACTGGCAAGTTCCCGAAGTGCTTTTTCTCTCGACTCTGCAACCGGCCAGATCTGCGTCTGAATATCCCAGAAGATTAAAGTCTCCCTTCTTAGGATACCAAAGACCGATGCTTGAAGATGAAGCAACGTATTTGATAATACGTTTCGCAGCACTAAGATGGGATTCTCTAGGATCTGATTGAAACCTTGCACAGATGCAAACACTCAACAAAATGTCAGGTCTAGAAGCAGTAAGATAAAGAAGTGAACCAATGATGCTCCTGTACAGCTTTTGATCAACTTTCTTCCCTTCTTCATCTTTGTCTATCTTCAAAGAACTTGACATCGGTATGTCGGTCTTTTTGCATTTTTCCAGTCCAAACCTTTTGACAAGATCATTAGCATATTTTTCTTGATAAATAAAAGTTCATTCCTTCAATTGTTTTACTTGAAGACCAAGAAAGAATGTTAACTCTCCCATCATACTCATTTCAAACTCATCCTGCATAGACTTAGAAAATTTCTTGCACGGACTTTCATTAGAGGATCCAAAAATAATATCATCCACATATATTTGAACAAGTAAAAAGCTTTTGTTTTCTTTTTTGATAAATAAAGTAGTATCTACTTTACCTTTGACAAAACCATTATGTATTAAGAACTTACTTAGTCTGTCGTACCAAGCTCGAGGTGCTTGCTTTAAACCATACAAGGCCTTTTTCAGTCTGAAGACTGAGTCTGGCTTCTTTGGGTCTTCAAACCCTAGTGGTTGTTCCACATAAACTTCCTCATGGATAAATCCATTTAGGAAGGCACTTTTGACGTCCATTTGGAATAACCTGAAATTTTTATAACAAGCAAACGCAAGTAATAGTCGAATAGCTTCTAACCTTGCTACTGGTGCGTAGGTCTCATCATAGTCTATTCCTTCTTCTTGCGTATATCCTTTGGCCACGAGTCTTGCTTTGTTTCGTACGACTTTTCCTTTCTCATTCATCTTGTTCCTGAACACCCATTTAGCTTCAATAACAGTTTTACCTTTTAGTTTAGATGTCAATTCCCAGACATCATTAATGTTAAACTGTCTGAGCTCTTCTTGCATAGCTTCAATCCAGCTTTCATCAGATAAAGCTTCTTCTATGCTCTTTGGTTCAATTTTAGAAATGAGAGCCACAGCACTAGATTCTTCACGCCTTTTGGATCTGGTGCGAATTCCTTCATTAATTTCGCCAATAATGAGATCTTTGGGATGACTGGACTTATGCTTCCAGTTACTGGTTGATGATCTCTTTCTTTATTTGAATCTTCATGAACAGCTTGATGCTGGTCTTCCAGAGTCTGAGATGCTTCTTGAGTTGTAAGCTTTGGAGGGTTTGGAGCAGGTTCAGACTCTTCATGATGAGTCTGACTGGATTCATCTTGCATAGAGTCTTGAAATTTGACATTCATTGACTCCTCCACAGACTGGCTCTTCTTGTTATAGACTCTGTAGGCTTTGCTTGATGTAGAATATCCAAGGAAGATGCCTTCATCTGATCTTTCTTCAAACTTACCAACTCGATCTTTTGCATTTTTCAATATAAAGCATTTGCAACCGAACACATGAAAGTATGAAACAATAGGCTTCTTACCTTTGAATAACTCATAAGGGGTTTTCTCTAGAATAGGTCTTAAGAAGACTCTATTGATGATATAACACGCTGTTGAAACAGCTTCAGCCCAAAATCGTGAAGAAATCTTACTTTCAATTAAAAGAGTTCTAGCCATTTCTTGAAGAGATCTATTCTTTCTTGCCACAACTCCATTTTGCTGAGGAGTATATGGAGAGGAAAACACATGCTTAAAGCCAGATTCATCACAAAATTTTGTAAAATCTTGATTTTCAAATTCACCTCCATGATCTGTTCTTACACTTGAGATAACACATCCTTTTTCATTTTGAACCTTTTTAGCAAAATTTTCAAAATACGAGAAGGTTTCGGACTTACTTGCAAGGAAATATACCCAAGTAAAGCGGGAGTAATCGTCCACAATTACTAGGCAATATTTCTTACCTCCAATGCTCTGGGTTCTGGTTGGTCCGAAGAGATCCATATGCAGCAACTGTAGTACATGATTAGTAGAGACATGATTTATTGGCTTAAATGAATTTCTTACCTGCTTCCCCAGAATACATGGAGTGCATGGATCGGACTTTTGGTATGGTAATTTGGGTAGACCTCGAACAAGCTGCTTTGATGAGATTTTGGCTAATTGCTTCATGTTGACGTGACCAAGCTTTCTGTGCCATAAGCTTGCTTCGTCTTGAATTGAGATTAGGCATTGCGATTCATTTGGTTTCACATCCAGAAGATAGATATTTCCATGTCTTCGACCCATGAAAGACTGAGTAGAGTCTTTACTGGTTCCAGAACATGTTCCTTCTTGAAAGAAGATCTTAAAACTAGTATCACACAATTGGCTAATGCTGAGAAGATTGTAATTGAGTCCTTCCACTAGGGAAACATTACTTATTGTGAGATTTCCAATTTTCACAGTTCCAAATCCCACAATACTTCCTTTGCTGTTTCCTCCAAATGAAACTTTTCCACCATTTACTTGAACAAGCTTTATGAAGCAATTTGAGTCTCCTGTCATGTGTCTTGAGCATCCACTGTCAAGATACCACTTTACATTTTTCTTGACGGAGACCTGCATTTAAAAGAGAGTCTCAAGCTTTCTTTGGTACCCAAATTTTCTTGGGTCCTTTGGTGTTAGTAAGATAAACAGTATCAGCCCATACTTTCTTAACAGGTTTCCAAACCATAGGACACTCTTTTTCAAAGTGATCCGGACTGTTACACTTTGAACACCTGAGGGCATTTCGACCTACAGACTTTACAAAAACTTTCTTGAAATGATTTTTGTAAGCCTCTCTCGAGGGTCTTTTCTTAATTCTTTCTTTTACTTTAGGAAAATCAATCAAGGGAATTGTTTCTGCTGTCATACCTAGACCGGACTTATTGAAGTAAGGTCTTTGAGCTGAAAGAATTTTTTCAAGTTTTTCAGACCCTATTGAAAATTTCTTTGAAATATTTGATAAGTCAGTTTTTAAAAAAGCATTTTCTTTCAAAAGATTATCTTCATTTTCTTTAAGAGTGGAAACATTCAAGTCTAAACTTTTAACTCTTTCTTCTAAAACGTTTTCCTTTTGTTTTAGAGCTGAGTTTTCCTTTTTAAGTTCGGAAATTCTTTTGAGAGAAGTCTTAAGACTAAAACACAGTTCATCAATGTATTTAGAAACTTTGACGGGAATTTTAAAATTACTTGCCTCAAATTCACTGTCTGAGTCTGATCCAGAATCTGAGTCTGAGTCTGAATGTGCCATCAGACATAGGTTGGCATATTCATTATTACTTTCTTCACACTCTGTATCACTCCAGGTTTCGGCTTTGAGAGCTTTTCGAAACATTTCAGCTTTTCCTCTCTTCTTCTTCAGAAGAGGACAGTTGGGTCTGATGTGTCCCTTTTTCTTACATTCGAAGCAAACTACATCTTTGTTTGGTTCCTCATCATCAACAGACTTAGTCTGCTGTCTTTGAAAACTTTGTTTCTTTGAGTTGAACCTTCTTCCTTTTCTATTCAGTTTTCTGAATCTTCTTATCATGAGAGCAAGCTCCTCATCATCTATCATCTTCAGAATCTGTATCATCAAAATCATCATTTGATTTTAATGCAATGGATTTCTTACCTTTTGGATCTTCGTCTTCATTAATTCGTTCCACTTCATAAGACTGAAGAGTTCCAATCAGCTCGTCGACAGATAGTGGCATAATTCTTTGCGTCTCTCTTATTGAAGTCTTTATGTGATTCCAATCCTTGGAGAGTCCACGCAGTAGCTTGTTTACCTTCATGGGATCAGAAATTTTTTGTCCTTGATTCTCAAGACCATTGACAATATCTGTAAAACGGCTAAACATGTCAGTTATAGATTCTCCTGATTTCATTTTGAAAGCTTCATATTGACCGAGGAGAATGTTAATTCTGGTTTCCTTCACTCGATCTGTTCCTTCATAGGTGATAGGTAATCTGTCCCAAACTTCTTTTGCTGCAACACAAGAAGATATTCTGTTATATTCAGTTGGTGACAAAGCACAATATAAAGAGTAAATTGCTTTTGCATCGAGTGCTTGTCTCTTGATTATCTCTTCCTGAGTCATTCCACTGGTCTCAACAATTTCTTTCCCTCTTTCAGAGACTGATGCAGCTGTAGGAGTAATTCCTTTTTCTACAACGTCCCATTCCAGAGGATCCTTTGATCGTAGGAAAGCTTTCATCTTGTTCTTCCAGATGTTGTAATCCTTTCCATCAAAGTAGGGTGGTCTGGTATTGCTTTGCCCTTCCATCAGCCCTGGTGCTAGCATACTAGCCATGGATCTTTTACTCTGAAGTAAAACACTTCAAATAAAGTGAGTACACGGGCTCTGATACCAATTGATATAGCTAGTATAAGTACCTAGAGGGGGGTGAATAGGTATATAAAAGATTTTTCTCGATAATTGCACAATACTAGACAGTTGATAGATTTGAGACAAACAATAATCAAAGTAAGACTGAGAGAAGGGAAGAGAAAATTGAACACGCGGTTTATAGTGGTTCAGCTTATTTCAAGCCTACGTCCACTCTTCTGCACTAACAGCCTATTGGCTGGATTCCACTATGAACAAAGAGATGTTACAGCGTTGTTCTTCCTTGATTTCTCGGTGTAGATGATCTACCACACTCGCTCAAGGTATCACTAAGTATAGACACTCTTTGTGTATACAATTTCGCTCAAAATGTATCGACTAATAATCAAGGTGCTTCAGACTCTGGAATTTCTCTATCGATCATGCACTAAAGCAACTAGAACGTCTTCCTTTTATACTCCTTTATGCCATCATACCCGTTGGCACTTACCAAAGGAATTCCTCCAATCTACCCGTTGGACGGAATCAATCAAGAAGATCATTCGAGCTATTAAAGAAACCTGACGATAGCCCATCAATCATGTTCGCCCATACAATCAGGATCTTGGTTTCCAAGAATAGAACCTTCCAAGAATATTTCGTCGACCATCGGATCTTCAAACGATCTTGATTACGAATAAAAGAATCCGTTATATTTATCCAGCCAAGAGATCTTCTCCAGAGGATAGGACTAAATCCTCAACCAAATACTTCGGCTCTGGATTGCCTTTGTCAGTGGATTAGAAAAAATCTATCAATGAGAATAGTCTTGAGTCTTGAGTCTTGAGTGCTGAGTCTGGTGATCTAAAAGTCTTCAGACTCTAAATAGAAGATCTGCAATTATCCAGACTAGACTGATAGAAACGTTTTGTCAGCTTCAAAATATTCTGGAAAGATTTCTCCAACACCTGGAACCTGTAACGTAGAACCTCAAACAAGTTTTAATATTTTTCTTGATTCTTGTCTCCGTGCGATCTTCTGATATTCCATAATGTTCGATGATAAATGTATAATCTAGAAGTACTAGTCTGCGTTTCCATTTTATAGCTAAGATTTTTACTTTATTAATGTTCATATTTTTTGTATATCTAAATCTAAGTTATGATTAGTGAATTGTAATCTTTCAAATAATAACATAAATGGGATCTGAGTAGACCTTGGAACCTATGACAAGATAGGTTCTAAGTTCTAGGGTATGTAAGATAGGTTTCAAATTTAAAAAAATGAGGAACCCGTTCTAACGGATAGGTTCCAAGTTCCAGATGGAACCTGCACAGAACTTAGAACCACTCACCTCTACTTTTATCTAGTTGAATTCCTTGCCAAGATTTCCTTTCTTATGTTGATAGTTTTGTTTATTTTGTATTTTCTTTGATGAATGACAAGCTTATTTATTATTATTGCGTTCATTTTCATTTTGTTTAACTAAAAAAAAAAAAAGAACTTGTTTGACCTTGGAACCAAGGGTAGGTTCCAGGTTCCAGACTCCGACGAGTAGGTTCCAGGTTCAAAAAAATGAGAAACTTGTATCCGATGGTAGATTCTAAGTTCTAGGCGGAACCTATAAGGAATCTAGAACTGCTCACCCCTAGTGCAATTGATGGGTTTTGGGTTCTAGACAGAACCTGTAAAGAACTGGGAACCGCTCACCCCTAATACAATCGATGACTTTCCCGCTTTATTATTACTAGGTTGTGATGAAAAGTTGTCACCACTAGTGTTATCATTATCAAGTTAATTTCTTATTCTCACCATTTGTATCTCCTCAAATCAACCACAATGTTCCACCAAGCATGCCATTTGTTTCGCTGGAATCTAATCGACGACAAAACATCTTTTCCAAAAGTTGTTCTTCGGCTTTTGTTGAGAGGAAAAGGATTCTACGGTGACTCTAGACAGGAAATATCTAGGCGGACTTGAAATAATTACAAACCTTTATTTTGAACTTCAAACCAAATTGTATATACAAACGGTACCAGAATTCAATTAACAACATGGCTTGAAAATACAATAATTTCCACAACAATACATGTGCATGAACTATATCAGAATTTAATTGATGACAAAACTCAAGAACATGCAAAGATGTAGAGCCAGAATTTAATCGACAATGTGACGCCCATGATAGAAATGCACACTGGAATTTAATTGACGACGAAGCATCGAGAAAGATACGTGTTGGAATTTAATCAACGACATGAATGGAAAGTTATAACTAAGAAAAAATAAAGTGCATGAAAGTAAAGATAGTAAAATATTACATTTTGATTGTCGAGGGTCCATTATGAATTGATGAGAACTTGGTATTTATAGATCTTCCACCATAACTGTTTGGGGGTAGTTTCTTCGTGTTTGTAACCGTGCTACCACATCTCTGAAAATTCAATCCCATATTATCATATTGGCGAGTCTTTTCTTCAAAGCAGTTGTCAATCTCTTCACATTGGTCAACTATTATCCATGATCTCCCGAGAGAAGTACACTATCAGTGCCATAAGTTGTGTACGGCACTCATTTTGGTGCCAAAAGTTTCCGTTGGATCACTTAAGTGCCAAATCGGAGGAAAAACAATCACTTTGGTGCTACCGGTGACAGATTCCGACCAAAATGATTACGTGACTTTTATATATATATATATATATATATATATATATATATATATATTTCAAAAAAATCAACAAGGCCTTTGAACGACGTTGTTTTCCGTCCTCCCTAAGAAAACGACGTCGTTTTGCTGTCCCAAGTGGATGGCCACGACAAAACGATGTTGCACAACTTATTTGGGTTTTTATTTATTTATTTGGGGATTGAAATTAGGGTTTTTTTGTCCGATCCTTGCCCAACGCCAACCGCTGTCACTCGGCCTCCGTCGTAGTAGCACCGTGTCCCAATCTCGGTAACATTTCATCAGCTTCAATGTCCTCAAATTCTTCGAGCCAGGACCGTGTCCAACAACTTCGAGTGGGCATGAAGGGCGAGCCTCTGGTGGCTCTAGCCTTCAATCACGAGCCAATGGCGGCATGTGAGGGAGCATCGGCCCCGGTCGTCGGAGCCTATGTATTGGAAGACGCGGGCCAAGCACTCGCTGGGGAGATCAGAGATGGAGAGGGAGAGATCGGGGGCGGGGGGCGGCGCACTCGTCGATGGCCTCCCCGAGCACCGGCCAAATCACGGCCTTCGACTTGGCGGCCGAGTGGCTGTCGTCAGGGTCGGGGTCGGAGCCACGGCTATCGAGCGTGGGGGCCGTTGAGGACGACGACTGTCCCACCGCCGGTGGCTTATCTTCTCTCTCTCTATCTCTCTCTCTCTCTCTCTCTCTCTCTCTCTCTCTCTCTCTCTCTCTCTCTCAATTTGGGGATTTTGGGTTTTGAATCGGGGGAGAGACACCAAACGACATTGTTTTGTTGTTTAAATGCTTATTATACTCTCCGGCGAGCCACATCAACTTCAAAAATTAATTAAAAAGTGCCACGTCGGATTTCCAACCAACCAGATCAGAGTTGGCACCAAAGTGAGCGTTTTTCAAACTTTTTGGCACTTAAGTAATCCGATAGAAACTTTTGGCACCAAAGTGAGCGCCGTACACAACTTATGGCACTGATAGTGTACTTATCCCTGATCTCCCTTAGTGGGTCTTCACATGCATGAGCCTTGGTGCAATTCTTTGAACGGATCATCTTGCTCCTCATTTAAGATGCTCATCGATACTCTTCAGTTAAGATGCTCATTGACAACTTGGGCAAAATAATCTACAATCATTTATCACTTGTAGATATGTGCCAACATTTATACCCAAGTCATCAAACATCATGTAATATCGACCAATCTTCAATCCATCAAATTGGCTTCCTCCACGGATGATTAAATTTGCCCGAATAGTATATTCTCCACTCTTTTTCCTTTTTCTTTGTTAATTTTGAAGGTTGCATATGAGGTTGTCGAGTCCACTTTCGTTGCTTCTGGATGATCATCGCGTATCAATAATAACTAAATATCGGACACTTTTGTGTGTCAATATATTAGTATCAATTTAGTCCTAAGTCTTTCAATTGAACCAATTTAGTCTTAAAAATATTCGCATTGGTACCAATTCAGTTCATTCAACCTATTTAGGCCATAAATTGCTAAGGTGGATGCCAATAATCCTACATGATATAATCCACACTAAAGTGAACAAATTTATAATTTTAAAATATTTTTCATATTTTTTATTTAATTTTTCTTTTCTTTTCTTCCTTTTTTTTGTGTGTCCTTTTTCTTCACCCTTTGGTTGGCAAGGTTGCTAGTCGACCATTGCCAGCAACAAGCTAGTTTGGGCGAGGGCCTCTGCACCTTGCCATCCTAGGGCAAGGGCTGCTAAGCCCAAATCCAAGTGAGGGCCGAAACCCTCGCTTGTTGGCCGACAAGGGCCTTTGCACCCTCGTTGGCCATAGGCGAGGGCATTGTGCCTTCACCCACCACGAGTGAGGACATTGGGCCCTCACCCAAATCTAGGCAAGGGCCGTGATGCCCTAGCCTAAGGTGTTGTGGCTCTTGCCTATCACAAGTGAGGGCCTTCATGCCCTCACCTGTGGCCAGCAAGGGTGCAGAGACCCTCACTAGTGGTTGACGAGGGTCGCGATGCCCTCGCCTAGTCTAGGCAAGGGCATCGTGTGGCATCCTAAAACCCCATGGCAACCTCTAGAAGCCTTACAACCTTTGGAAGGGTGATGGACGCATCATTGATCTATGTTATGGTCTTTAGACCAAAGAAGTGTAATAGAATTAATGGCCGAGCACCTTATGGGTGAATATTTTGTTGGAAACATGTTCCATGCCCATGTGAGATCCAGATTTATTTGGTGAGGAAATTATGTTTTTGGCCATGAATTTTATAAGTTGGACGTTATTAATCTATGTTACAAAGTATTATAGCCGTTTAAATCTGTAATTTAAGTACTTTGATTTAATAGGGATTTAATTAGTTTTTAAAAAGGGTCAATTCTAGATTTATTTAAGCTTGGGTCTTAGGCCCAAGAGTGTTGGGCCTAAGATGGGCCGAAATGGCCGGCCCATAAGCCCATGAAGGGGCCGTCGATCGCACGAAGAAGGGAGGGGGAGAGACCGGTTTGCATGCCCCCCATTTGTCCTTTGAAGTTAGCCAAGTGTCAAGCCATGCAAAGCTAATGATGGCTAATGATGGCTAATGATGGAGGGAAGGAAAATTAGAGGGGAAAAGTGGCCGGTTTAAGCGAGAGAGAGAGAGAGAGAGAGAGAGAGAGAGAGAGAGAGTTCGTCTGAGAGAGAGAGAGAAGAGAAAGAGAAGGAAGAAAGGAAGAAAGGAAGAAGGGAAGAAGGGAAGAAGGAAGGAGGCCGTGCGTGCGAGAGGAAGGAGGAAGGGCCGTGCATCGCTGTGTCTCGCCGTTGTGTTCGCCGTTCGCTTGGTCTAGAGGCAAGTGGGATCTTTTGATCTACTCTTGCATGCTGTGTTTAGTGTGTGTGATTGAATGGTGACAATTTCGGGTGTATAGAATGCGAAAAATTGAAGTTATAAGAATGGTGCTCTAGTCTAATGTACTGTTCTTGAGAAAAACAGCTCGACCTTGGATGTTCTAGTGACTTGCATGTGATGTTATAGTTAGATTTTGGCTTTGATCTCTAAATGAAAGTTGTAAAGGACTTCTTGTAGTATAACATACTCATATTTGGGACAAAAAAAGCAAGTATAAGTGGGTGAAATCGTTATTCTTTGGAAAGACTGAATCTGGAAATTTCGGTACTAGGAACAGAAGTTTTAACCGCCTATATTTCATTACCTAGGACGAATCTGACTTCGATGTCTTCATGAAGTATTTACCTTATGGTCTTGGGTATCACATAGTCGAATTTCATAAGTTTTGAATGTCATTTGGGTACTTAATCGAAAATGTTTCTAAAACTGTGTAATCTGATGTGTTCGGACTTGGTAATGTTGCAATGCGTGGTCTATACAGTTTTTTATGAGATTATTTTGGAAAATTTTTCTTCATGAAATATCTTTTTTTATGTCTTTCCTACAACATATTCAAATTTCGTAATTTTTTAAGTTCATTTTCCTATTTAACCAAAAATATTTCAAAAACTGTGCAAGTGGAACGGACAGAATTAGTAGTGCTGTGATGCGTAGTCTGTATTGAACTATATGGGGATATTTTGGTGTAGTGTTCAACATGAAGTATCTGCCTTTATGTCTTGACTATCACATGTTCGAATTTCATAATTTTTTAATGTCATTTGGGTATTTAATGAAAATGTTTTCTAAAACTGTACTAGCTGGATTGTGCAAATTTCAAAAGCTGAAATTGACCTTGTTGCCATCACATCATGTGCCATGTTAATATTGAGACACAATTGCAAACATGAATTGTGATAAATGAGGATGCCGTCAGAGGTGTGAGCCGACAATGCCCCAGGAGTGTCAGGATGCCCGGAGGTGGGTGCCGGATGCCCGGAGGTGTGTGCCGGATGTCCTCGGGAGTTTCGAGATGCCCAGAGTGTGTGTGCCGGATGTCCTCAGGAGTTTCGAGATGCCCGGAGTGTGTATGCTGGACCCCCGAAGGTGTGTGCCGGAGGTTCCTCGCGATGCCAGGTTGGGTATGAGCGATAGAAATGTGGGATGCAATTACTAGTCCCGGGAAAGAAAAAAAAATGTGGCGATCCAATTGAAAAACAAGAGCTGAAATTGAATCATGCATAGTGTGGTGACATGTATGCATGACTGTATGGTGTAACATGTATAAGTGCATGGTGGTATGTGCACATGGTATGGTGACATGTATGCATGATTGTATGACGTTATATGTACAAGTGCATTGGTGGTATATGCACATGACATGGTGACCTATATATGGCTGTTTTGATGTAATATGCATGACTGAAAGGTGAGATATGTTTGATATTTATGAACTATATGTACTCTATGATGCCATGATTATTTTGTTTGATGTATTGAGTAGTTTAATGGATCTTTTACCAGCTGAGTGGTTGTACTCACCCCTTTGGGGACCAACATTGCGGTACCTTTTATGGCCTTCCATCTGACGTGGAGGTTGAGTGTATGGAGCATAATTGTGTCACCATCCCTGGTTTGGTGTTCATATGGGTTCGTGTGCTAGTGATGTATGACGTGGGCCTAGCTGGGGGCCCGGTCATCCAGGAGTTTATATCTGTCCATATCCGACGCCATATAGTTATGTTAGGGATGTTACCGCCGCCGCCACCCAATGCACTGGATTGGGTATGATGGCGCGTATAGCTGTTGGGAGCTGACACTTTTTGGAGATAGTTGATGCTCGTAGTGTACATGATCGATGTAGAATCAAGTCCTTTTGGGATGGTAGCCGAGTAGAGTTAAAATCTTGGCTTTTTGTTATATCGACCTTGATGTCCATCATGAAAATATCAATAAGAGTGAATCGGCATTATCTTTTCTTATGGTGTGTAGTTGGTGTGTATTGCATTATGGTTATAGATTGGAGTGATAAGGAGCCTCATTTGGAAATTGAGAAACATGATGACAATGCACACCATAGGGTATTAAATGGAATAATCGGTTAACCTTGAATAACGGGTGATGAGTATTCACTCGTAGATCCCTAGTAGTTAATTATGAGTTGCTTTTAGGTACTAGTAACATGTATATGTTACTTATGTAGTGGTAGTTGCTTTGAATGGGGACAATGAGTCTCAGATTATTCCTGAGGCAGTGCTTGGAAATTGCAAGAAAGTTATGGTGCGAGCTGGAAGTGCTCATCCATCGAGGGCTGAAGCCTCTGCTGCAAGGGCTGAATCCCAAATGGAAGACATCCTACAGGCATTGGCCAATATTGGAAATCTGATGGATAGGCAAGCGCAGCAACAACCTGGAATGGAACGTCGCCCTCAAGGACTAATGGAACAATTTCTGAAGTTGAAGCCACTTAAGTTTAGTGGAATAGGAAGTCCTGAGGAGGTGGAACATTGGATTGATGGAATGGAGTGAATTTTCAGGTTGTTGGACTGCAGTGATGCTGAGAAAATAGTTTTGGCAGAGTACCAGCTGGAGGGAAATGCAAAGTTTTGGTGGAGAGCTTCGAGGGATTTAATCTTTCCACCAGGTACTCATATGAACTGAGAAGAGTTTGTTAGAGCTTTCAATAGGAAGCATTTCTCTGACTGTGCTAAGGATAAGAAGATCACTGAGTTTGTTCAGTTGGAACAAAGGGAGCTGACAGTGGATCAGTATGAGGCAAAATTTTCTGAATTGTCTAGGTATGCTCCCAGATTGATTGAGGATCGTGAGGAGAAAGCTAAGAGATTTCTGAGAGGATTGAGGACTGATATTAGGAAACAATTGGTGCCTTTGAGTATAAGGGATTATCATGAGATTTATGAAAGGGCACAGTTGATGGAGCAAGAACTAGTGAGAGAGCGATCAAAGTTTAAGAGACAGCCGAACTTTAGCGATGTGAGGAAGGGTAAGAGACCCTATCCTAGTCAAGGTCAGACTTGGAATGCGAAGAAAAAGAGCAATTTTGGAAATTTTGGAAGAGCACCTTATCGAAATGAAGAATGTCGAAGGTGTGATGGGCAACATGGCCCAGGACCTTGCAATGGACGACTGAGATGTTATGGTTGTGGACAAGTGGGACACCTTAAGAGAGACTGCCCACAAGAAAGGTCGCAAATGAGTGTTGGCTCGGTGCAACAGGCACAGCAGAGTGCTGTTAGACCAAACCTACCAAGGAATCCACAAAGGCCACCAGCAAAAGGAAGGGTGTATGCAGTCACCCAAGAGGAAGCGGAAGCTTCCAGAAATGTTATATTAGGTACAATTTTCATAAATAGCAAAAAGGCATATGCATTGTTTGACACGAATGTTACGCATTCATTTATATCTGAAAGATATAGGCATTTGAGTGAAATAGAAGTTACGCCTCTTGAGATGCCTCTTTGTGTTTCCACACCTTTAAGGAATATGGTATTGTCTACGATGATGTGTGCAAAATATAAGATAACTATAGAAGAGCGGGATATGGAAATAGACTTAGTTGTAATGGCTATGCATGACTTTGATGTTATCATAGGGATGGACTGGCTTCATAAGCATAGGGCTAAGGTGGATTGCTATAGGAAAGTGATCTAGTTCATGTTGCCTGATCAGTTTAGTTTCGAATTTTTCGGAGGTTAGATAAACCCCTCTATAGCCATTATTTCGATGGTAGAAGCTTGTGAACTACTTGACGAAGGATGTCAAGGATACCTAGCAGTGGTAAGAGACCTTACTAAGAAAGAGGCTGAAATTGGTGAGATTCAAGTAGTCAGGGAATTTCAGGATGTGTTTCTTGAGGAGTTGCCTGGATTACCACCAGAGTGAGAAATTGAATTTGAAATTGAACTAATGCCTGGAACAGGACCGATATCGAAAGCCCCGTATAGGATGGCCATAATGGAACTGAAGGAGTTGAAGGTGCAACTACAAGAGTTGCTTGACAAAGGATTCATTAGGCCAAGTGCTTCACCTTGGGGTGCACCAGTCTTGTTTGTGAAAAAGAAGGATGAGTCAATGTGTTTGTGTATTGATTATAGACAGCTGAATCAAGTAACTATAAAGAATAAGTATCCTTTGCTTAGAATTGATGATTTATTTGATCAATTGCAAGGAAGTTCAGTCTTTTCTAAGATTGACTTGAGATCGGGATACCATCAGTTAAGGATTAAGAAAGAGGACATTCCTAAGACTGCATTTAAGACTTGTTATGGACATTATGAGTTCTTAGTTATGCCTTTTGGATTGACGAATGCACCAGCTGCATTCATGGATTTAATGAATAGGATATTTAAGCCTTATTTGGATCAGTTTGTGATTGTTTTCATTGATGATATCTTGGTATATTCTAGAGGACCTGAAGAGCATGAGCAACACTTGAGTATAGTTTTGCAAACTTTGAGGGATCATAAGTTGTTTGCTAAATTCAGCAAATGTGACTTTTGGCTGGACTAGATAGCATTTTTAGGACACGTGGTATCAGGAGGAGGAATTTCAGTGGACCCGGCGAAAGTTGAGATGGTAATAAATTGGCTGAGACCGATGACACCCACTGAGATATGGAGTTTCTTAGGATTGGCTGGTTATTATAGAAGGTTTATTGAAGGGTTTTCACAACTAGTAGGTCCCTTAACAAAATTGACCCGAAAGAATGTAAGATTTGAATGGAATGGAGATTGTGAAAGGAGCTTTCAGGAACTTAAAAGAAAATTGACTTCAGCTCCAATCCTGACTATACCGTATGGGTCTGATGGTTTTACGGTATATAGTGATGCATCTCACAAAGGACTAGGATGTGTTTTGATGCAGCATGGCAAGGTCATAGCCTATGCATCGAGGCAATTGAAACCTCATGAGCTGAATTACTCAACGCATTATTTAGAATTGGCAGCTATAGTGTTTGCTTTGAAGATATTGAGACACTATCTGTATGGAGAAAAGTTTGAAATCTATACAGATCACAAGAGCTTAAAGTATCTATTTTCACAAAAGGAATTGAACATGAGACAAAGGAGGTGGATGGAGTTGTTGAAAGATTATGACTGTGAGATACGATACCATCCATGAAAGGCAAATAAAGTGGCAAATGCCCTTAGTCGAAAGTTGGCTATGGACATGGCTAGTCTAAGAATAACATAGTGGAATTTGTTAAAGTCTATTGTGGATTCAAACTTTAAATTGGAAATGGATTGCCTTACTGGTATGCTTACTGCATAAAGGATTGAACCCGAAGTTATTCAGAAAGTTAAGATCCTGCAAGAATTTGACCTGGAGATTATGAAAGTAAAAGATGCAGTGTCTTTAGGGAAAAGACCAGAATTTCAAGTCTCTGAAGATGGTGTGATAAGACGCCAAGGATGACTTTGTGTTCTCGACAATGAAGAAGTGAAGAAGGAAATTTTGTCGAAGGCACATAGGAGTAATTATAGTATCCATCAAGGAAGTACAAAGATGTACAGGAATCTGCGTCAGCAATTTTGGTGGAATGGCATGAAGAAGGAGATAGCTAAGCATGTCTCTTAATGTTTAACGTGTCAGCAAGTAAAGGCGGAACATCGCAAACCCGCAGGACT
This sequence comes from Eucalyptus grandis x Eucalyptus urophylla, assembly GCA_028830015.1. Taxonomy (NCBI): domain Eukaryota; kingdom Viridiplantae; phylum Streptophyta; class Magnoliopsida; order Myrtales; family Myrtaceae; genus Eucalyptus; species Eucalyptus grandis x Eucalyptus urophylla. Next base: position 29,968,993 of record CM054203.1, read on the forward strand.
GTTGAGACCATTGGATATACCAGAGTGGAAGTGGGAACATGTAACGATGGACTTTGTGCAAGGATTGCCAAGGACATCAAATGGTCACGACTCTATTTGGGTAATAGTGGATCATTTGACGAAGTCTGCTCATTTCCTAATTGTCCGTGTAGACTACTCGATGAGTAAACTTGCTGAGATGTATGTAAGCCAAGTAATACGCTTGCATGGTATTCCTATAACGATCACTTCTGATCGAGACTCTAGGCTTACTTCAAATTTTTGGCGAAGTCTTCAAGATGCCTTAGGGACAAAGCTTCAATTTAGTACTGCCTTTCATTCTCAAACAGATGGACAAACAGAAAGAGTGATTCAGACTCTAGAAGATATGCTGAGAGCATGTGTCATTGACTTTAAAGGAAATTGGGATGAGGATTTACACCTGATAGAGTTCGCCTATAATAATAGTTTTCAGAAAAGTATAGGCATGGCTCCGTATGAGGCATTATATGGAAGAAGATGCAGGACCCCTATCTGTTGGAATGAAGTAGGTGAAAGAAAATTGACAGGACCGGAGATAGTACAAGTTACTACAGAAGCGGTTGAGATAATCAGGAAAAGACTTAAGACAACCCAGAATAGGCAGAGAGATTATGCTAATAGGCATAGAAGGCCTTTAGAGTTTAATGTGGGAGATCACGTATTTCTTAAGGTATCTCCTATGAAAGGAATATCTCGATACGGAATGAAGGGCAGATAAATCCATTGAAAAGTATAAGGCTCACCTTGTGGCGAAAGGTTATACTCAACGAGAGGGTATAGACTATGAGGAAATATTTTCACCAGTTGTAAGATTTGCCTCAATATGCCTTATTCTAGACCTTGAATTACATCAAATGGATGTAAATACGACATTTCTCAATGGAGAACTAGATGAGAAAATCTATATGAAGCAGTCAATAGGTTTCATAACTAAAGGTCAAGAGCATAAAGTTTGTAAGTGTGACACCCCTCGACAGCCCCCGATCCGTTAGGGTCACCACAGGTGCTTGTCACTCATCCTATTATATACCAGTAAGGTAACTTTTTAATCAAAGTGAAACCATAGTTCATAGGGGTTGATCAATAGAATACTTTTCCTTTTTTTTTTTAAATGCCCCAACGCAGTTCATTAGCGGAAGCATAAACGTATCTCACCAATCCTCCCTTCAATAACAATAATGCAATGCACACCATCTACGCTCCAAATGAAAAGACAAAGCCGAGTCACTTTTATTCATATTTTCAAGATGGATATTTCGGGTCGGTACAGCAAAAATGCCAAGATTTTAACTATACTTAGCTATACTCAAAAGAGAACTCGACCCTACATCGAACATGTACACCTCTCCATCAACAAGCGTCGGCTATCCCCCAAAAAGTGTCAGTTCCCACCAACTATGCATGCCATCACACCCAACTCGGTGCATCGGGTGGCGGCGGCGGCAGCATCCCTAGCATCACTCCACCACGCCGGATATGAACAGACAAAAACTCTTGGATAATCGAGCCATCAGCAAGACCCACATCGTACATCACTAAGACACGGACTCGGACATACACCAGACCAGGCAAACTAACACAGGAATGCTCTGTGCACTCCACCTCGACATCAGAGGGCAATCCATAATAGGTACCGTGTGTAACTGGTAGCAAAGGCATATTTCTAATCTGAAATGTTAATCCTCAAAAGGGGTGAGTACAACCACTCAGTAGTAAAGATCCACCAAACTACATAATGCATCAAATAGAACAATCAAGGTATCATGGATAAAACACATATCATTCATGCATTCAAGCATACCTCACCTTACAGCCATGCATATATCACCATGCAACGTGCATATACCACCATGCACTTATCATCAAGCAGCCATACATATATCACCATGCAATGTGCATATACCACCATGCACTTATTATCAAGCAGCCATGCATATATCACCATGCAACGTGCATATACCACCATGCACTTCATGCTTGCATTCCCATGAGATTCATCCCATGCTATATATACACATCCATGCGCATGATACAGTCTCAATTTTTATCTTTCCAAGGACCAGTGTTTGCGTCCCACAATTTATCGCTTGCATCCAACCTGGCATCACAAGGAACCTCCGACACACACCTCCGGGCATCCGGCACACACACTCCGGGCATCTCGTACCCCAACTAGCATCACGAGGTATCCCCCCGGCACACACCTCCGGGCATCTCAAAACTCCCGAGGACATCCGGCACACACCTCCGGGCATCTCAAAACTACCGAGGACATCCGGCACACACACTCCGGGCATCCGGCACACACACTACGGGCATCCGGCACACACACTCTGGGCATCTCGAAACTCCCGAGGCATCGTTGGCTCACACCTCCGACGGTCTTGTTATTATCTCAATTTGTATTCACACATGTATCTCAATTTCAACATGGCATTTGATGCATCAATATCAAGAGTCTCAACCAGCTTTTGATGTCATATAACATGCCATATGTCACCACATATGCAGCATAATCAACCACTCAAGGCATCATATCACATGGAACAATTTCATTCATTTTTGAAAATACAACAATTTCGGATAAAAACAGATTGCACTCCTTTGGTCATAATTCTTGAAAAATTAGTAAACAGCCTTATTAAATTCTAAAAATCTGACATGTTATATACAAGATCTAGAGGAAATTATTCCGTGAAGAACACCATATCAAAAGAACATCACACAAATCAGTACAATCCCCGCATCACAGTCCTTAAAATTTCGGAATATTGCCATACACAGTTTCATTCACAAAATCAGTAAAAATCCTAAATCAGTTCCAAAAATTCTGAAATTTTTATTTTTTATAGACAAGGTCCAGAAGTAAATATTTTATGTAGAACTCGAAATCATATTTGTGATATATTAAAAATTATAATCACCGTAATCGTCTATAACCCTCGGCACCAAATTCCAGTTCTAACCGTTTTGAATAAAACAAATTTCACCAACCTAAACTCATCTATTTTCTCTAAATTTTTATTATGTTACTCCTTAACATGTCATCTTCAACTTTCATTCAGAACATGAGATCTAATTTCAACCAGAGAATTTTATAAAATTCACAGAATCACACTAGGTCAGCATTACGATTTCCAGATCTAACTTCTTCAAAGAAAAATATTTTCACCGGTCTATACTTATTCATTTCTTCTGAAATTTTGATATGTTACTCTCCAAGAATTTCTCTACAACTTTCATTGAGGAGCCGAAATAATATTCCAATTAAAAAGTCGCAAGCAGCTCACAAATTCATCAGAGGTCGGACTGCCTTCCTAGAAAACAAAATGCAAGGCTACCATACTTGTCCCTATAGCTTCGAATTTCTTCACTTCTACCACAACCAAAGTTTATCATCCCTCACAACACATATCACAGCAGCAAAGGGTAGGTTTTAGGACTCTTCTTGCCTCTAATCTGAGTACAAAACAGCGACAAAGATGGCGGGGCTAGGCAGCGAAAGAACCGCAGCGACTAGGCGGCGAACGAACCTCCTTCTTCCCTCTCGCACACACGGTCTCCCCTTTCTCTCTTCCTTTCTTCCTTTCCTTTCTCTCTTTCTCCCTTTCTCTTCGTGCGACACCCCTCTCTTTCTCTCCCTTTCCTCGCTTAATGCCCCCCCCCCTCTTCCTCTCTAATTTTCTTCCCTTCAATGATTAACAATCATTGATCTTGCATGCCGGCGCCACTTGGCTCTAAGGGGGAAACACTTGGCAAATTTTCATGCAAGAGGGTGGGCCTCTCTTGGGCCGGCTCCTCCCTCCGGACCCTCTTTGGTCAATGGCCCAATGGGGCTTCATGGGCCTGGCTTTGGGTCGGGCTTGAATGGCCGAAATGTGGGTGATCGTGGGCTGGGTTTTTGGGCTGGCTTGGCCTAAGAATTTCGGCCCACTTCCCCTTTAATAATCTACTAATATTTTTCACTTAAATAAATACCTAACTTGCAAGAATAATATGGCCAAAACTTGCGGCATTGATCCGTGAAAAAAAAAATCCATAAAGTGTATAGCCAAAAACGAAAATTTTCTCATAATCAAATTATCCTATAGCACCAACTTTGATAATTCTAAGAACATAAGATACAATTCCATTGAGATACTCGGCCTTGGTCTCTCATGGTTCAAACAAACACTTCCATTACCTTATTTATAGGTCAGGTAGTATCTATAGGTTGCCAAAAAATTTAAGATGCCACAGCTAGCTTTATCGCTCAATATATGGCTTTAAGCAATCATCTAGACAGTGGTATCTTCGTTTTCATCGAGCTATAACAACTTTTGGTTTCACGATGATCGAAGAAGATCACTGTGTATATGTCAAGCGGTTCAAAGATAAATTTATAATTTTATCACTTTATATGGACGATATTCTATTAGTTGGAAATGACAAGGTTTTGGTTATCACCATAAAAGAATGGTTGTCCTCCAATTTTGAAATGAAGGACATGGGAGAAGCTGCTTATATATTATGAGTTAAGATCAAAAGAGATTGATCAAAGAAACTCCTCACTTTATCACAAAAGTCTTATATAATGAAGATTATTGAGCGTTTTAATATGCAGCATTGTAATCCCATTGATACCCTTGTCATGTAAGGTGAAAGCTAAGTAGTGAGATGTATCCTAAAATTCCAAAAGAAATTAAAGTGATGGAAACTGTTCCTTACGCTAGTGCGGTCGGAAGTTTGATATATACTATGATGTGTACTCGACCCAACATATGTTATGCCGTGGGATTGGTAAGCCGATATCAATCAAATCCCAGTCAAGTACACTGTAAAGCAGTGAAGAGGATCCCGAGATATTTGAATGGCACAATAGACTATCGAATTTGTTACCAAAGGAATGATTTTACGCCTATTAGGCTATTTAGATGCCGATTGAGGTGGAGACTTAGATGAGCGTAAATCGACTTCTGGATATGCGTTCTTGCTCAATGGAGGTGCGATTTTTTAGAATAGCAAGAAACAAACATGCATGGCCTTATCTACGATAGAGGCAGAATTTATTGCATGCTCTACTACAGTGCAATAAGCAATATGGCTAAAACATTTCTTGGAAAATTTAGCCACTGTCACTGAAGTTCTAAGACCGGTGATAGTTTATTGCGATAGTCAAGCAGCCATTGCCTATGTGAAGGATCCCAAGTATCATGGAAGGACGAAGCACATTGACATAAAAAAACAACTTCATAAAAGATATAATAGCATAGAAAGAAGTGATCCTACAATACATTTCAACCAATAGAATGGTTGTTGATCCATTTACAAAGGCTATTCCTAGAGACATATTCTTGACCCATAGGATGTCACTAGGATTGCGTAGAATGTGATATGTGTTATTGTAAAGGATCATTGGTTTATATATTTGTGGACATATGTATTGTACTTATTTGTTTATTAGTGACTTGATGTTTTATCAATAAGTACAAATCAATTATGAGACTAGCACATACACACATATATTATTAAAAAGTATGTCAGCGAGCAATGATTAGCTCACTCACACGAGTAATCACCTCAAGTGTTATAGTCAGTATGTTGAGATGAGACATTATGTATAAATGAATGCCGAAAAGCAAGTTTAGTACATAAAATAATATGTCGTCTTGATTGGAGTCAAGATGAGGTCTGTGATTTGTTTATAATAAGACCGAACATGTTAGTCCCATAATCATGTATGCCTGAAAGATGCTGAATGCGAGTGCTTAATTGGGCGCTATAAAAAATGAGCTGATATAGCACTCAAGCTAAACATGAGTACGTGAGAAGCACGTGACTATGTTTAGGCTAAGATCCGTATAGTTGATATATTTAATAAATGACATACACTCTTATAGAAAGAGAAATCCACTATAACATGTAATTCATATTACATGTGCATTGTACGACCAACAAGGGAATGTGAGTGAAATTATCCATATTTACTCATCGTGTGAGCCCAATTACCTCATTTTGTGCCAATTTATGATTTACCTCATTTTGTGTCCTATGTTACTTTTGACTATGTTCTTGAAGTGAAAGATTAATGTTGTTACTTTAGCATGTTACCGACAGTCATGAATAGATAAGGCTTTATAGGACGTGTCTAAGAAAGCAGTTGTTCTGAAATGGAGAAAAACATGAGTGCGAAAGAAGACTATTGTTGTTTTACATCTATCACATGTATTTACTGGTCAACCAATTATATCGCCTTATGTGGTTGCGGATATAATTGTAAATACATGGTGTTTTGAGAATAGTCAAGTATAGCCTTTAAGGGATAGGTATACTTAAATTGATGTAACAAAATATGTCTGGGGCACTATGAGACATCGATTGTTTATTTCTTTTTGGGGTTGTAGCCATTATGTCATCCCTAACAAATGCATAATTTGAGCTCCCAAGTGCAGGTGTACTCACTGGTCGCACGGCTTACATGCCAGTATGAATTGTTTTGTAAAGTTGATGAATGTTGAATGCCTTATATTCTTGATAGAGTGCCATCAAGCCCATCATGTCCAAGTGGGAGATGTTATACTAAATTAGTAAGTCCATGATAAGGTGCAATGAGAACGCACCGTTTCACCTTAATACGCTACGATGGAAAGACACATTTTGAAAGAGTGTGAGGGAGTCATATAAAAGACTCTCGAAGACAACCGTTGGAATAGTTGGCAAAACCTACACTTAGAAATTCTCTCCATTTCTCATTTCCTTTCCATCAAAAGAAAGAAGGCTTTTCATTTCTCTTTTACAAGAACAATCGGTATTTACGCTATGGAAATCAGATGTTTTCCTTGTGATTACATTCAGACCAACGTGAGGTATTATTGTTCGTGATTCATCCGCAATTCAATGATCGTTCCGGGGTAAATTGTTGACTACACATCGGAAACAGGTAAGTTGTCTTCCGACGACTTGAATTCCAACACTACCCAAAATCCCAACTCCCACTCTCCAAAATTACGGGTAAAAGATTAATTCAGGATTTCAAGCCCAGAACAAGCTGGAAGAAGTTTATCTGCCGGACAGCCATCACTGAAGGTAAAACCGTTAAGCTTTCCCTCCTCTAAAAGCCTGCTCTAAGCTACTTGGGCGCAAATGCACATACCATTTCTCTAAAACTGGATTAATGTACAGCCACAGAGCTTTCAGATGCTTGAATTTGGTAGCTTACTGAAAAATGATGTTTGCACTATCGAACCTGTTTCCACACAGGCTAAGAGCAAGTAAATCCTAGCGCTAGAAAAAATGAGCATGTAAACCATAACTTCATCTCATCACAAAAGCCCAAAGATGGCACCAGAGATGATCTCCAGAGCAAGTACGTTGTAAGGAAATGATGGTTGCTCGTGCATATAGTCCCCGAAACTTGGTAATGTTAATTTTCTGTCTATAGATAACACGTGATTGAGTTTTTCTACCATAGTTATGGAAGATGAGATTGGACAACACAAATAATCACGCATGAACTGGAAATCCAAAGGGTCCAACTACACTAGTATCATTTAATTCAGAATGAATGCAGTTAACGCCAACCGGAAATTTAGCAGAAAAATCGAGAGATAAGAGCATCTCATCATCAATATCAAGCTCATCGAGTTCCAACTATCTGACAGGGTCCTTGTTCTCTTTTGCTTTACCTAGTTCATGTTCCAGTATATCCTCAATGCACATGCTGCCAGTGTCCTCTATTGAAATCCCTCCCTCAACTTCTTCATCTACATTCGCCGTTGACACACATTAAACAGCAATCCTCCGAGCCAACCCCAGAACTACCTGAATCTGTAATTAATGCACTTTTATGAAGACTCGTGCAGCCATAATAAAAGCAGTCCTGAGGGTTTCTAACTCATATTCTAACTCATATTCTTACTTATAGTTGAGTTAGAAAACCCAGTAGGATTTACAGTTTAACTAATCAAAAAGAGAAGTTCTCGCATTAACTAATCAAAAAGATCATATCACCCTACTTTACCAAAAAAAAAAGATCATATCACCCTAGAAAATGATTCTTTATTGTACACTAACACTCGCAAAATTATACCAACTATAAACTTTACACATACAATTTATAGAAGTCTTATCAACCTTCCACTAAACTCCATTTACAATCTCACTGACAATTCTACAGTCAAAACACTAGCTTTGTAGATTTTGCTCCTATATGAGAAGCTTCATTTTTTGAACTATGACACAGTAATTAAAGGAGAGGTCTTAACTAGTGTAAAACTATCCGGTAATCTATTCTTTAGCATCTTGTATGTGACTAGGTGAAAGGCTCACTCGATGTGCGTAGGCTATGAAAAGTAAAGTTGGCACCAAAGTTTACTTTTGAATCCAACATTAGGTTCCACAAAAGTTAAATGATACTACCCATGTGATTTTATTTTATTTAGTAGGACTCATTGTAGCCTTCATAGTTTCTTAATGTGTATTGACTTGGTTTGGTAAATGAGCCAACATAATTCTTATCCGATAAAATTCGCAATCGTTGTTATTCACAAATGAGAAATTATCAAGTCTATAAAACATTTTCATCACCATGTCCAAAGAACATGTTCCATAGCTGCTTGGTGTCCTTTTCAATGGGCACATAGAGCGTCTCTCCTTTTTTGTCTCTGATTTTTACCGTTCTTTTTAATAACTAATAAGTAATTATTGAAATTATCAAGTTTATGAAAACAATTTCATCATCATGCAAAAAGAACATGTTTGAGATTTGATATCGCCCATACCTATTGTCGTCATCCATAGATTTGCGCCTGTCCTTTTCAACGTGCAGATAGAGAATGTCTCCTTTTTCCTCCCTGGTATTTATCGCTCTTTTTAATGACTAATATGTAATTATTGATATTATCAATCTATGAAAACATTTTCATCATGTTTGAGATCTAATTTGGTCCCATACCTGCCGTCCTCGTCATCATCCTTAGATTCAGGCGTCTTGGTGTCTTCTCTTTTGTATAGGTACGTCCTCCGTCCCATTCCGTCCTTGAGATGGTCAACAAAATCGTGAGCACCCTTTTTGACTACCACACAGATATTCTCCAATTCCTTACACCCGTTGATCCCTTTAACATTTTTCATCATATCGAGATGCCTAAACTCGAGTTCTTTAAGATGTAGCATTGCCCCTTCTTCAATAAACACCTCCTGAAGGTTAGGCAGCTTCCAAATCTTCAAGAACTGGAGGATCGGAAACCCATCTTTGGCGAACCTCAGACTAGTGCCCAGGAAGGAATTGGCCAAGAGCCTGAAGGTCCTCAGTTGTTTCAGGAGACCACCCAACTCGGGCATCATGTCTGCTTCCACCTTCGAACCCGACAGAGTCAAAACCCTGAGCGAGACTGGCAAGAGCTGTGTCCAGTTGGGTTTGTTGAGTTGGCCCAGCAAGTAAAGCTCCAACAGGTTGTCGTGTTTCTCAGACAACGACAGTTCCGGTAACGGGCCTACCTGCGATGTCGTGCGCTTGGCTCCTTCTGCGTGCTTGGCTTTCTTCGTGGCTTGTTTTGAGAGCTGGGCTTCTTTTACGGGCTTGGCAACTTCTGTGGCTTCTTCCTCAGGCTCGGCTTCTTCCACGGGCTGGGCTACTTTCGCCGATTCTTCCGCGGGCTTGGCTTCTTGGATCATCCCGAAGGTCAAGGACTGGAGATTGGTGAGCCTGAAGCCAATCCAATCGGCTATTGTTTTTCCTGCAGTGCCTGAGGCGTCCGAATCTGAATGTTGCAAGAAAAGCTTCAGTGTGGTAAGCGTGGTCAAGCTGTTCATGTAGCCTGTCATCGAGTTGTCCTTCACTTCACCGATAACCAGCCCGCTTAAGGTTTGGAGTTGAGTCAAGGCATTGACATTGTTGCTACAAGCCTTGAGGATGTTCTTGAAGTCGATGTAGAACCAGTTGAGATGCAGGTGCCTCAAGTTCCTCGCCTTCCACAAGGAACTGGGCAGTGATGTGATGTCAGTGTGCTTTATGTCAAGAGTCTCCAGATGGTGCAGATCTGCAACAGCTCTCGGAAGCGAATCCAACACCGTGGATCTCAATCCTAGGTACCTTAGGAGCACCAGCTTGGGGAGCACACCTTGCAAGGTTGGCTTATACACACCCTCCAAATCAAGCACCCTTAGTAAGCTGTAGTCTGTCTCGGACGTCATCTTCCTAAGAAATGTGCCGATGCCTTTGGTGAGCACACCTCTTCTCAGGTAGAAAGACAGAAACGAGCGGACGTGGGAGAGGCTTAATTTGGGGTAGTTGCTACCGTGAATGTCTGTGACTATGTTCGTGTGCTCCGCAAGCCACCGAATCTTGTTTCTTTCTTGAGGTTGGGCCAGCAGCTGCTGTTTCTGGCTGGTTGGGTCATGGTAATTCCCATCTTTTGACTTTCGAGTGGCATGTATGTGGAGGAACCCCATGCTCATTGCGATTGGGTAGATCATCTCACGCAGAGGGATGACCATTTGGCAAGCTTTGGGGGATCCATCCGCCCTCCAGCTCACTACATCAATCACATTCCTATCCGCAAGCTTCAGAATGAACGTCTCTCCCACATCCTCGGGCAGCCTTCTCAATTTCCTTTCTTCGTTGTAACAATGCCAATCCAATAAGCCCTCAGCCAACCACAGCCTCACTAGCCTTCTTGTCGGAATGGGGAACGCTACAGGGAACAATACCATGTAGATGAAACACGGTTTTAAATACACTGGCAATCTATGGTAACTCAATTGGAGAGTATTTGGTAATGTCAACATAGAACCATCATTCAGCAACGCTGTGCGCTGGTGCTCTTCAGCTTTCGGTAGTAACCCGCTGAGTAAGGATATACAGAGTGGCAAGCCACAACACCTATTTATGATAACCTTCTCCTCATCCGTGCGGCTTTGAGCATGGGGTCCTCTATGCAACTTCCAAGCGTCCATCTTCCGGATTTCATCTTGGCCAAAGCCTTGTAGGATGATTATCTTTGCCTCGTATGAACTCATCTTCCAGGCTATGCCATAGTCTCGAGTAGTGGTAATTATGTGGCCCTGCGAAGGGAACGGGATGATCATCAGTAACTCTTGCAAATGTTGCTGGTTGGACAGGTGCACGTCATCCAACACTATGAGGAACCTCTTCGTTTTGGCCAATTTCTGGCGCAGCATCTTCTTTATCTCGTTGAAATCCATCAAGTCCCTTGCTAGCTTATCCACTTGCTTCAGTATCTCGAGCAGGAACTCCTGCTTGTCTGCGCTGGCCGAGACATGGACCCAAGCGCACAAATCGAAGCCCAGGTACATCGCTTCCCTGTAGACCCATCTCGCGAGGAACGTCTTGCCAGAGCCTTCCTCGCCGTAAATTGAAATCCCAAGGACGTCCACCGACTTTGCTCCCTCCCTGATCTGCTTCATAATTTCGTCTTTCTCAGCGTCGTGAAATATGAAGTTCGCCGACGCTTGCTGATCCCTGAAAGTAGTCAGCCTCCCCAATCTTTTGTTTTGCGACAGATCACTAGCATGGAAGGAGGAACTATCAGGTTCGTTCTTCATCACGCCCTCGGTCCCCTTCTTGGGCCTAAAGTACTGATCTTTACACAAATCCTTCACGGCCTTCACCAGATTAGACAAGTCCCTACGCAGCATGTACTTTGGGACGAGCGTGGCAAACGGCCTCGTGGCCGTCTGCAGGGGCTTGTGCCTCAAACAGGCCTCTCGGAGGTGGAACTTATCGATGTATTCCTCAGCATCGTACATAGCTCGGAGGAGCCGCCCCAACCACTCTGTGCTCTTGGACGGTCTGTCTTGAGTGGAAAAGTACTGTAGGATCATGGCCAGCATCTTCTTGGTGAAGTCTGCTTGGGTTTCCATGCATAAGCACCTACGTCGCTCTGGGCAAGAGAACAAGATCTTTAGTTTCTGCAAGACGATCTCGGTGGCGGCTTCGGCAGCCATCATGTAGGTTATTGCGTCGGAAGCAGCCATGACTGATCAATATGTTTGTTTCGAGCAAGCTCGGGCGTGTGTATGTTGGCTTGTCTTCTTGGACTGAATTAATTTGTTAGGACATGTTATTCTCTATGTATATATTCTTCGTTTCTCTATGCTTTTTTGGGTATGGTCTCTCCTGTCCACAACAAGCTTTGTTTCATTCTTTGCTTGTGCGGTTTTTAACCATGAGACGGGAGAAAGTATCTCTGAGAATGATTATGATGAAGGACATCAGGTAAAGTTGTTTGCTCGTGAAATCTATCGTATCACATAATATAACAATCACATAATATAACAATCTTACATATCCATCTCAATTTTCCTTTGCTCTCTTATACATGAAGATAAATCAATTTGGCATTTAGCATCGGACTAGGAGTTGCGGAGATAACAAAATATGGTCCATTAGGGATCGGAGAGATATATCAGACAAATATTACATGAGAATACTTAAATTAATTAATTGGATAAAGAAAATCATGTCCACAATTAAGTATCAAGTCTTAGTTACAAGGGAGAGTTTTTCATTTGCACAAAAAGGAAAGTATTTATTTATTTGTTTGTTTTTGCCATCACTCTTTCTCATGTGTTGTTGTCGGGCTATTCTTTATCTTTTTCTTCGCAGGTTCGACACTTCACAATCAAACATTACCGAACAGACGTGCCCTCAATACTAGGAATTGAATTGAGATGCTTATATACCTTGCCTTGATTTTTTTGTTGTACTTTTTATTCCGTAAATAGCAAGTTTGGAATATTGATGTCAATGATCAAAGCTAAGTTAATAGCCGAACGTAAAGGTATCGGTCCTAAACTATATCCTGCCACTCCTCTGACAATAGTCCCAAGATCAAACTGAAAGGGTGGATATTGGATACGTGAAATAATAATAAGCCAATCAGGATTGGGATTTTGCTAAAGTTCGGACTCAAAGATTCAAATTTTAGGCGAGTACTGCAAAAATTTCAGATTTCTAATGTAATAAAAAGTTAGACTAATATTATGAAAAACCTCAAACCGGTACATCTATAATAAATTTCCCTAAACCGCTATACTTATGACAAATTTACTCTTCGTTATCTTCAATCAAATTTTATTGTTAAATTTGCTGACCTAGATTACACATGTCTAAGTGGAAATCCATAGGGTAAATATCGCGAAAAACCTCTCACCAGTGCACCTTTGACAAACTTAATAGTACTTCTATGATAAATTCAATGGTACAACCCTGAAAATTTTGAGATTTTTCATGACATTAACCTTATGGATTTCCATGTGGACTTGCCACGTCACCATAACACATTACCACGTGTCATTCATATTAGCATATTTAACAAAAAAATTTGACAAAAGTTAAAAAATGGTAAATTTGTCATATATATACTAATTTTGGGTTTTTGGTAATAAAAAAAAAACAAATTTGAGGCATATATATTACAAGTGTATCAGTTTGGGATTTTTCATGATAAAAAAATTAGTTTTAGGTAAATTTATTATAGGTGTACCAATTTAAATTTTTTTTATGGTATTAACCAAAATAGTCATGACCCCGACTCTATCTCTAAGGTCACGAGCGACAAGAGTTATTTTCGCGACGTTCTAGACTCGTCACTGTCCCAATTCTTTTTATCTTATTATCATACATATGCGGAAACATGAATAAACAACTCACCGGACAAACAACAGCTGGAAGACTAGGACATACATCATACAAAACACACTAATTAATATTATAATATGACTTTCACAAGCCCTTTCTCTACTGGCTCTCTTTTCTTTTTACATCACAGTACAAGTTTTTTCACATAGGCCAAGGGAAATCCTATCGCCTTTAGCGTGACTACAATTCCCAAAATTGATGTGAGACTTCCATGCCTACAAGACTGAAAAATGAAGGGTGAGTTTTGGAGAAACTCAGTAAGTAAAACCTCAAATTCTCTACTAGGAAGGCATCTCACCATCAAAATCTAGTAGGTATAACACTCGCAATGCAATATCGTTGGCAGATTATTAGCAAATTTATTGCTACACCTTGGCTACATGTAGATGTTCATTACTTCATATTTCAATGCATGCTTACCTTCTGCTTGTTAATAGACATATCAACGTATCATACTTATGCATAAACTGGCATTCATGCAAATTAATTTATTGTCGTCTTGGCTCAACCAGGCCCTCCTGGCTCAACTAAGGCATCCAACTTCAAGCTAGGCATCCTGGCTCAATCAGGGCATCCCGGCTTAACCAAGGCATCTTGGCGCTAGCTCACCAAGGCATCCGGGCTCAACCCAAGCATCTTGGCATCCCAGGGCTAACTTACGTAAGACATCCGGGCTCAAACCAAGCATCCACAAACCTTGATCCACATTGCTTGCATTTTCGTTGTTGGGCTCTTGAGAGACCTGAGAGATAAGAGTTAAGCTCTTGGGACGACGTCATCGCAATGAGAAGTTTAAAAAGCAGAGACGCAAGCTTTTAGACAATGTTTAATGGTGTTTCGTTTAGCTTCTGCTGGTGCAACCCCGTCACCCGTTTGACCTTAGCAACCGGCTTGCGGACGACCCTCTTCACGCCTTTTTGTCTGCTTTGGGTCTGTTTCATGATCGATATAGATCGCCTCAAATTCGCCATTCTAACGTCAATATCCCACCACGATCTGATGCGATCAAGACAACATACGAATTAAGGAGACAAAATCCAAATATATGTCTCAACGTGGTACGATTAACTTGTACATTAGCAAAATTTATGATGTCTTTTGTCGTGATTCAATTTCTTTTGGACTTAATAAAAGTTATACATGATGTTGTAATGGCACGAGTTGACAGAAAGATACACGAATTACAGATCTAATATGAACACGAGTTTCCTCCAAATTAGCAAAGAGGAAAAAGAAAAAAAGAAGCAAAATATATTGAAACTCTCCTTGAAACTAAGGAACATATTTTGGCTACCTAGTTCCTATTGTCACTCCATGGTCAAATGACAATACTAAATTCGGGGGTGATTATGATACGTGTGGATTTATTTCCGTAGCGTTGTTACAGAGATAACCTGGAATTGTGGCTGTCTTAATCAAAGGCTTAAACCCTTTCTCCTCCATTTTCCACTCTTCAGGATGCAAGAATAAAGCTTCTCTCTCAGCGGAATGACGAGCTCCTCTCTACCATCTGGGTAGTTCTCCCATCTTCAAGGTAAGATTTTCTTCCTCCCATTGCAGAATGATGATTACCCCTCTACTGACTGAGTAGTTTTCCCCATTTTCAAGGAAAGATTCCACTCCCCAAAATGAAAAACCCTAAAAAATCCCAATTGAAACCTAGATGGCTCATTCCAAAAACCCCGCTAACCCCATACATGACAAAACCCTAATGCCCATCCTCTTCTAGTCGGTTGTGGTTGTCCATCGCACTCCACCAGATTCATATTCCATTTCACCCGACATACACGATACCCTCAGCGAGCTCCCTTCAATCAGTCTACTCTCATGCTGGTTCCAAACTGCATACGCCACCCTCACGCTGGTTCCAAACTGTAAACGCCAGCTATTGCAACGAACCTGAGATTCTAATCCTGGTGAAAAAGAAATGGCAAGTCAGCTCGAGGAAGAAAGGCGCTTAGCTGCCCTATGCAGAAGTCTCGGTGAGTTATGGTCTAAGGTTGATGTAGTGGATATAAGAAGTGCTGTCTCAGAAGAAAAAATGATAGAATGCCGCAAAACAGTGTTCGGGAAGTTGTATTCTAGGCTGAATGTGAATTTTACAGCCTTCGTGAATATTATGAAAAGAGTTTGGAGGGTAGAAAATGTTACCTGTACTCAGCTGCAACCAGGTTACTTCTCTTTTGCTTTCTAGTCAGAATCTGAAAAACAGAGGGTATTAGATTCTGGACCGTGGTGCTTCTCTAGTCATTTACTAATACTACAACAATGTGACCCTGATACTCCTGAGATGTGCTATGAATTTACTCATTGTGCCTTTTGGGTTAATTTCTACGGCCTTCCATTTGGGAGGGTTACTAATGAAGTCATCAAGGGCATAGCTTCTAAAATTGGGGAAGTACTAGAAGTGAAGTTAGAAGCAAAAGGCAATAGTCATTACAAGATTGGCAAGGTGAAGGTGAAGCTAAATCTGGAAAATCCACTAAAAACATGAGTTATTGTTAATCTGGAGAGGAAGAAATTATGGGTAGAGTTTAAATACGAGCGACTCCCACATTATTGTTACTCATGTGGTAAAATTGGACATTATGCTACCTTTTGTAAAGAAATACCTTATGAGAAATCAGGGTTGGTGGAAGACTTATCAAAAAGATTTGGGAATTGGCTCCGAGCGGAAGTAAATGAACTCAGCCCTTATGGCAAGATTTTCTATGGAAAACATGAGACACTCCTAGAAGATACTGAGTTTTTGCCAGAAACTCCTATTCAATCGCTTCCTGAAAATGACAAACAGCAGCCAGATCATAATTTGAACACCGCTTGGGAACAGATGCATGCGGACCAACCCACTCAAAAGGAGAATAGTATGTCCATAGAGCATTCAACATTACAACTTTTGAGAGAGAAAAGCCCACAAAAGAGAGGGAGTTGTTGCATTGATGAAGAATTAGCTATGGTGCTATATGAGGAACAACAGAAGGAAACGGAAGTCGATATGCTAGAGATCTCAGCAAAAGGAAAAGGGCTGATGAGGAATAAATCCAACGGCACCAAACATCCCACAGTCAAAAAATGCAAGTGCTTCTGTCCATATGGTGCGCAAAGCTCAAAAACAGCAGATATAGACAATATATAGCTAGTAGATACCCCAATCAAGGTGGTGGAGAAATCCTGTTAGTGGGCTTTGGTGGCTAGCCCTAATAAGCCACCAAACAAACCATGAAACTGCTGAGTTGGAATTGTCAGGGGTTGGGCACACCCCTGACAATTCAGGCCTTGCAAGTCCTAGTGACTCAGGAACGGCCCAATATTATATTTTTAATGGAGACAAAAAATCAGGAGCAGAAAGTGCAACGACTAAGGAGGAGGTTGAAATTTTAGAATAGCTTCTTGGTGAATCCAGAAGGAATAGCAGGGGGCTTGGCCATTTTCTGGGATGATCAGTTAGTACTATCAATTGACTCATTCTCAAACAATTATATAAATGCACAATGCCAACTAAAAGAAACCAGACAGCGGATGCATGTGACCTTTATACATGCTCCTAATGACTTCCAAGAAAGAGTGCAGCTATGGGAGGTTATTCATAGAGAAAACATAAATTATCATCTACCTTGGCTTTGCATGAGGGATTTCAACGAAATATTGTATCAATGGGAAAAAGTGGGTAGAAAACGAGCTGAAAATTACCAGTTAACAACATTCAGGGAGTTCCTCAGCCAATGTGCCTTAATGGATTTGGAATCCAAGGGATGTGCATTCACTTGGACAAATAATCGAGAAGGAGATCAATTAGTGAAAGAGCGACTAGACAGGGGATTATGCAATCTTGATTGGCGCATAGCTTATCCTAATGTTGAATGCATAGCACTACCAGCAATAGGGTTTGATCACAGCCCTATTATATTATCTTTATACTCGCAGAAAGAACGAAAGGGAGGAGTTTCCGATATGAAGCATTCTGGTCTGATGATGAGGAATGTGTGCAGTTAGTAAAGCAGGTATGGGCTGAAAATGATCAACAAAGGTATAATATAGTGGAAAAGTTAAAGCTGGTGGCTCAACAGTTGGCAAAGTGGAGTAAAAACAGATTTCATAATGCAAAGAAGAGAATTGAGGAGCTGAAAAATGAATTGCAAAGGCTGACTAATGGACATGTAGTATTTACAGAAAGGGAGGAAGCTAAGCGGATAAAGCAGGAAATTGAAAAGCTTTGGTGGCATGAAGAAATGTATTGGGGCATGCGCTCAAGAATTAACTAGTTAAAATAGGGAGACAGAAATACCAAGTTTTTTCATGCAACTACTATCCAAAGAAGAAATAGAAATAAAATTACCTTGCTAAAAAATGCGGCAAATGAATGGGTGAAAGAGGAGCAGCCATTGAAGGACATGACAGAAGCTTTCTTCAAAAATCTTTACTTGTCAGCGGGGGCTCGCCATTTTCAGCCTATCATACAACAAATACCAACCACAGTTGATGAAATGATGAACCAGCGGCTAGTAAAATCAGTGACAATGGTGGAAATTACTGATGCCATGCAACAATTAGGAGCTAATAAAGCTCCTGGACCAAATGGGCTTAATGGGATGTTTTACCGAAACCATTGGCCAGACATAAGTCAAACAATTTTCAGCGAGGTTCAGAATTTTTTTGAAACAGGACACTTGAATCCTGACATAAACATAATCCAAATCACCCTTATTCCCAAAACCCCAAACCCAGAAAAGCTCGAACAATTCCATCCCATCAGCCTGTGCAACTTTGTATACAAAATCATCTCAAAAGTAATAACAAACAGACTAAAACCCTTGCTACCAAGCCTTATTGCTGAAGAACAAAGTATCTTTGTGGGGGAGGGGGCGACAAATTCAAGATAATATATTGATAGTACAAGAGGTATTACACAAATTGCGCACACGGGAGAGAAAGAGTAAGTTCCAAGCTATCCTAAAGCTTGATATGCAAAAAGCATATGACAGAATTGAATGGGACTTCCTACAAGCATGCTTGTCTAAGATGGGATTTTGTAATCAATGGGTATAATGGGTGATGCAATGCGTGTCCACGGTTTCTTTCAGCATTAACTTCAACGGCAAGCCTCTACCTTTCTTCAAGCCATCCAGAGGACTTCGGCAAGGTGACCCACTCTCCCCCTATCTTTTTATTTTAGTGGCCAACATCCTATCTCATCTAATGAAACAAGTAGTTGCGGATGGTACTTTTCGAGGAATTAAACTAAACAGAAGCTGCCCTACTCTATCACACTTACTCTTTACGGATGATTCCATTTTCTTTCTTCATGGCACTGTATTGGAATGTCAGGGCAGCTATCCTACATCAATATTGTTTTGCAACAGGTTAGGCTATTAATCTTAACAAATCAGGTATCTATTTTAGCAAGAGTTGTCCAATGAACCTGAGGAAAAATATGGCTGAAGAGCTAAGAATCTCAGAAATAAACAAAACAGGAAAGTACTTAGGTATTCCCTCGGATTGAGGAGGTTCAAAAAAAGATATCTTTGCATGGATTCTTGCCAAAGTGAATAAGAAGTTAGAGAGTTGGAAGGAAAATTTGCTGTCCAAATCAGGAAAGGAGATATTAATTAAATCAGTGATGCAAGCCATTCCTCAATATACCATGTCCATTTTCAAAATCCCAGTGTTGATCTATAAAGCTATCAAAAGGAAGATTGCAAATTTCTGGTGGCGGAATGGAACCAAAGCTGCTGGAATTCACTGGAAAAAGTGGGAAAACTTAAAACTTAGGAAGGAGGAAGGTGGCCTCGGCTTTAAAGACCTCCTAGATTTCAACAAGGCGATGTTAGGGAAGCAAGCATGGCGAATATCTCAGCAATCTTCTTCCCTTCTAAGCCAACTAATGAAGGGCCTCTATTATCCACAATGCGACTTTTGGAAAGCTAGAAAAGGTTCCAGACCTTCGTGGGGGGTGGAATAGTATTGTTTTAGGGAGAGACTCTATAGCTCCTCAAGTTATGTGGAACATCGGCAACGAACAGCTTATTTCGGTGAGAAATGATAAATGGTTAAAAAGTGGACCAATTGGCGGGCTAGCTACAAGATATGAGCCAAAGAAAGTGGGTGCTCTCATAGACCAAAGGGAAGGAAAATGGAACGAGGAGTCGTTAAGGCTGTTGTTCGATGACCAAAGAGTTCAAGAAATCCTTGAAACCCCTATAGGATCACCTAATTCAGCGAATAAAATGGTGTGGACAAACAACAGAACATGGATTTATTCGATAAAAAGCGGATATCTCTTTATCAGAAATCAAGCAGCACATCAAATATACACAACAGCATCTTCCTCTCACCAAGCAAAACCAGACCTCTGGAAATGTATTTGGAAATCTAAAACCCTACCCAGAGCTAAACAGTTTCTTTGGAATGCTTGCCACAATGCATTATCTACAGTGGAAAACTTGCACAGACGGAGAATTGCACCTAATCCGCTATGCCCAATTTGCAAAAATGAAGCTAAGTCCACTGAGCATGCCTTACTGCTCTGTCCTTGGACAGTCAAGATATGGTGAGATAACCCCCTGCACATTCACATTTCGAGACTCGGGTTAACAAGACTCGATGAATGGCTCTATTCACCAACAGAAAATCCAAACGGTGCACAAAAGTTCAACCTAATTGCCACTACTATGTGGTGTATTTGGAAAGACCGGAACCGGTTCATTTTCAAGCATCACCCTCTGCATCCACACAAGACCCTGTCCAAAGCAATAGCCCTTTATGAAAACTACACAGCATGCAACAAAAAAGCCACAGAAGCAACGCTCAAAGACACCCACACGCAAAGATGGCAACCACCGAACAAGGACGCCCTAAGCATTAACATCGACGCATCCTTCTTTAGAGAGGAAAGCACATAACTAGATCAGGAGGGGAATAGAGAAGCGGCCGAGAATAGATCCATACCAGATCTGGAGGAAAATAGGGGAGCGGCTGACGTCTTTGATGTTGGGAATGAAGGATCTGCGCAAGTTATGGAGGAGACCAGATTGGAGAGAACTACTACACATCGCAGGGAACAGAGAGGTGAGGCCACGAACAGGGGCGCGAGGGGAGAGGCCGAGAACAGGGGCGCCATTGACATCTCTGCTATCCGGATGGAAGGCTATGCGCAAGAAATGGAGGAGATCAAAGATGCGGAACCCACATCCAACAGAACAACCTCAATTTGGGGGGAGCTCAGAGGAGAGGCTGCGAACAAGAATGCAAGAAGAGAGGTCGCGAACAGGGGAGCCATCGCTTGTATTTGCCGTGACTCTCGGGGCCGCTTGGTTGCCGGATTCTCCAAACTTGTCGACGTCTCCTCGGCCAAACATGCTAAAGCTCTGGCCCTCTTGGAAACCTTAGATTTCCTTTCCCCCGAAGCACACAGAACCCTCCAAGTACATTTTGACAGCTTGCTGCTCGTGCAAGCAGTTCACGAACAGTTAGAACCAAGGTGGGAAGTTGCAGGAATGGTGGACCGGATCCGAGAAAAGATAAAACAATTTTCGGGCCTGACTTTGGCCCACTGTAGTAGGGAGTCCAATAGGCCCACAAACTGGATTGCAAGAGCACAAAGAAAGAACTACCTCCCTCGAAACTGGGTAACAACCCCCCGAGCGCCTTAGTTGATTTACTATGTGCTGATGTTTATGATGTAATTGCTCTGAACTTACCTAAGTAAATGAATAGATCTTACATTTTCGACCAAAAAAAAAAAAAATCAAAGGCTTAAAAAGAGAGTCGAAAGAAGTTTGCTTCACCTACCCTTTTGATAGGTGGATTATATAGGTTGCAAACTTGAGGGATGTCTATGATTGCAATCCACCAACGAGTAAGTGTGATCGTAGAAAGTTCCCCTTTCCTAGCACTCATGGAATTTCAATTACGTTCCTGACTTTTGCGCACATCAACTTGCATCTTCACTCTTTGAAAACCAAGATTTTGTAATGTTGTGCTTTGTTGCCAGATTTCAGCTTGCGTATTCCACCAATGATCCTTAGTCATTTTACTTACCAAACTAAACATTTTCTTCCCCACATTGCCAAAAAAAAGAGCCAGTTTAGTGAAAGAGTAGCTCCTTACAAAACAAGGGAGGGAAAAGGTAAATAATTTTCCGTTGCCGAAACTTGAACCCGGGTCTCTCGCGTGAGAGCTGAGTACCCTAACCAGCTAGACTACACCAGAGTTAGCTGTTTCATCCGAACTAAATCTATACAACTTTTATGATGCAAGGGAGAGCGACACGGTTCAAGAGCCAGCGTCTGATAAATCCCTCGCACTCTGCTCAGTACTCACCCTCCCCCATCCGTTGCAAATGCTCGTCGACATTTTCGATTCGTCTCTGAGAAGAAGATAAACGCCGAGAGCACCTTCCACTTCGCTCTCTCCAATCGCAATCTGGGTATGGGCACTCTGTTCCTTCCTGAATCGAATTTTGTTTTCATCAGTTCTGCTTGCTCGTTCCATGCTCACCCCGAAAGTTGTCCTTTTTTAATCTCCTCGTTCCTAAGGACGAAATGGGTTTCAGTTTTTCTTTTTCCCTTTTGCCCGCCCTTAGGTCTTTTCTTGATTGTGGGTAAATTGCTGAGGGCTTTGTTGGTCGGCAGAGTTGCAGTTAACCATCATGAACAAGAAAGCTCGCTGTATGGTTACTTCTGAAATTTTCTCGTTGGGAAAAGATTCATCAAGAGATGAACATGGTTTTAATTTGAGCTGGGAATTCCTTATTTTTGGCTCTCAGTATTTTCTTGGAACGAAGCACTGTGGAAGAACAGCGAGACCCGCTAAAGTGGCGGCGGACTTTCTTGGCCGTCTGAGGTCATATGTTGTCCTTGAGCTGTGATTGTTGAGGCTGTCCATGATCCCTCGGGATAGAACATTGGGAGTGTAGGCTGCAAAAATGCAAGTTATTCAATCTGGACAAACAAAGCTAGAGTTTTGTGTATTCTTTAGGCATAGTTTGGGCGCAGCATATGATCATTGTAGAGAATTTGATGAATGAGAGAAGTCCATGCTTGGTGCCATCAGGTCAACACTGTCTTTATAAAGTGCAATTGGTATAAATGGATGATGTCAACCGACAATCTTTATGAGTTGAGAGTGTCATAGTAATGCCATTTCTTGACTGTCCATATAGAAATGGCTAAATGAACGGGGATGGGGTGTTTTTTATTTAGGTACCGTTAATAAGTGCAGTGAAATGCTACGCTACTCATGTTACAAATTCGAATCTGTTAATTATATGCACTCTGAATTGTTACAAATTTGAATCCGTTAATTATATGCACTCTGAATTTCAACTTTGCACACAGATTGTCGATAACTAACAAACTGAATCAAAGATGACTGTCTCCGGATTAACTGTTGGTCCATCAAAAATGTTTCTCGTTACCTGCTCGAGGGGCCAATTCCTTATCTGTAGACTTCCCAGCCCTTATATCTATTGCAAGACCTAAAGGAAAGTTCAGGTCCCTGCATGGACGAAGGTATTGCTCCCTCGAGGAAACTCTCATGGTTTTTGAAAATGAACCATTCTGTTCTTTGCAATTTTCTTACCTTATTTATTGGGTTAGTTCTTTGAAATTTGCAGCAGACATCAAGCTCTGTCGATCAGGTCTGCAATGGATGCTTCATATAGTGACCCAACTGGTATCAAATGCTTTATCTTTTGTCAACAAAAAGTTAATAGTTGGATGAGTTTTCTTCTCTCCTGTTCTAGAGCTATTGGAGTATTAAGGTGTTATTTTGACAGAAGCAAAATAGTTAGAAACACAATCTTGGACAAGCTTGTGAAAGCTGGTGACTATTGTTAAAACAGAGGTGTACTTTGAAGTGATTAGAAGATTTTATGAATGAGGTGTACTTTAAAGTGATCAGAAGATTTTATGAATAACTTTTTGTTCCTTACTGTATCTAATGTTTTAGGTCAATGTTTGATCATTTGATCTGGCTTTCAACTTTTTGATAGAGGTTGCTGCTACAGTTGTTTTTATTTGTTCAAGATGAATTAGGCAATGAGCTACTTCAAGAAAGCAAGATATATGCCTACTTTACTGCCATCTTTACTTTAAGCTCTCATACCTGTTGGCATTCTTTTATTCCTCAAAGTGGAATTTGCGTTGGGGAACATTTTCCAGGTCATTTGTTTCTCATACTATATGTTTTCTGATATTTAATATTTACCATTTCCTGAGTTCTGTCGAACTATTGAGTCATGGCATCATAGTATAAAAACATGAAAATAGGCGTGTCATTGAACTCCCACGCAGTATGCAGCTTATGATGGTGGTTCACCATGTCAAACCCACTAGGACTAATAGGTCATTCTGAAAGGATCTATAGTACTTAAAACCATTTGCCCGTTGAAATGCTGATTTTCACGTTGACTTAGTTGATTTTTTGTCATGGCTAAAAAAAATTGATGTTTTATCAAGAAAAAGTTGAGCTAATTAATGATACGGTGTGTTGTTTTGTTCTTTACATCACTTCATTCTGTTTGACTGGCCTCTTCAGGTTCAACCATCTTTCCTAGAATAAATGTAAGGGACCCATATAAGCGGCTTGGAATCAGTATAGAGGCCTCCGAAGATGAAATTCAAGCCGCAAGGAATTTCCTCATCCAAAAATATGTGGGACCCAAGCCCAGTTTGGATGCAATCGAATCAGCGCATGACAAAATAATCATGCAGAAGTTCTACGAGAGGAAGAACCCAAAAATTGATGTCAAGAAAAAGGTCAGAGAGGTAACTCAATCCCGCGCCGTGTAGGCTGTCCTGAGCAGGTTTCACACTCCGTCCTCAAAGTTCATAATAAAAACAGCTGCCGCATTTTTAGTACTTGGACTTCTCACCGTGCTTTTTCCAACGGAAGAAGGCCCCACTCTTCAAGTAGCCATATCCCTAATAGCTACCACATACTTCATACATGATCGGCTGAAAAGCAAACTGCAAGCGTTCCTCTATGGGTACGTAGATGACATACTATTAGCATTGTTCATCGATTTCAGTCGATGACTCTCTAGCTAGCTATTTATTTATTTATTTTTATTTGTGTATCCTGGCCTGATAGTTGAATAGCTCATTCCTCACCATTCATATATCCGTTCTTGTCAATCTGACTGCCCCATATGTTGCATACTTACAATGGATGACTTGGATTCTATGATTTGTCTCCATATGCAGGGCTGGTGCCTTCATTTTGTCATGGCTACTGGGGACATTCTTGATGGTCTCCATAATACCACCTTTATTTAAAGGACTGCACGGTTTTGAAGTGACAACTTCACTTATAACCTACGTTCTGCTCTGGGTTTCTTCTACTTATCTGAAGTAGGAAATTTAGTGACCTTCGAGAACCCCAATTTTGGTTGAAAGTGGCCTGATATGAGAGTGTTCTTGGTTTCTTCAATCTCCAATTTCATGATGCCTTTTGATGGTATTCAATCATGTATCCATTGACAGCCGCAAGCCTCATTCATTTGTCTTCTAACATTTGTTCGATGAACTCACTGGTATAGGATCAACGGTTTTGAGATGGCTGTTTTATCCTTTGGAAAAGGAAAATGATGTGAAAATGAAATATAGTGACCATTTCACTATGGTCGGTTTTTGCATTCCGTTCTTCTGTATCTCATCTTTGTGCAGCATGATGTCATGCGAGCAATGATGTTCGACGTTGTGGTATGCATTGAGGGAAGTTACAGCTTTCATGATATTTGTTAAAAATTATGTGACAATCTGAAAGTGATTACTGAAGCGTTTATTCATACACCAAATAAGAATCAGGCAAATCAAATTGCAAATTCAATGAATATGCCATTGTTAATATCTGTCACTATTTAGTGATTTCCACGAAATAAACTCTCCGTTAGGGTGCTCGTAGTGAGAGTATTCTTAGTTCATCCGAATAAACTACGAAACTACAAATTTTGATTAGTTTCAAACGTCGGCTTTTACAAAACCTTAAGTCTCATCAGGTGATTATATTATTGTTATTTTTTCTTAACTAATATAACCAGGGTACTCGCAACACTCAACTAAAATCTTCTACCAAAGATCAAAAGAACCTTGCCAGAGTAGGTGTAGGGGACTGAGGATGATGTGCTTTTTCGTGTGAAGGAGAACTCACTCCATCGACTCGGGGTTGGCATGAATACACAACCAGGCGTATCCGATGAATTGCCACAACATATATGCTTCTAAAGTGAACGAAGTGGCGATCAGTTTGAACGCTAATCCACATTACTGCAATAAAATCGACAAAAGCAGAAGAGTCGTATTTCCATATTCTTAACTTGATCTGATGCTAGTCTTTCTTATTGAAAGATGTCGAAACTTCCTCAGCTCGGGAAACTAGCCCTCATAGGGCACAAACGATTTGTTTTAGACACTAGCATCAGAGACGGTCAAAGAAAGCAGACTTTTGTGTACTTCATCGCATCACAAAAATGGCGACATGTTAAAGAAGGGAAGATGGAAGTAAGAAGATTGACCTATAATATAATAAAAATGAGTTACCACAGCCATTTAACACCGTTGGAATAATTATTCTATATTTACAGGTCGTATTGACAGAACAATTACAGGGGCAGAGCGAAGGCAAATTATTGCAATTGTCAATTCACACCAAGTCCTGGATAGACAAGTGCAACTAAGCATGATCAGGATGAGGGTTACAGTACCCTTCATAAATTAGAATTAAGCATCTCCTGAAAAGTTTATCATGATATCACGGTTAGGCAGAGAACCACCTCCCAAATTCACGTTCACCATGAGCATGCACTTCAGATAGAGCTCCTACCGCTGTTTTGGCATTCAGACAGCCACAAGTCTATGTTTTCTGTGATCTGTTGCCTTACTTTGTGGACTGCATCTGGGGAGCTGCAGTTCTGGGCATTGCCTGAAAGAAGTATGACACTCGGACAAAGTAAACTTAGAAAATTTTCTTTACTAGAGACAAAAGTATTTGAATTGCAGGTGATATTTGCTTTTCCTAACTGCAAAAACACATTCAAACCGAAGTCATTCTAATTAAGCTGGCAAGGTTAATATCAATGTCAACTCCACCAGAAGTTAAGTGGCCAGTGGCTGGCAAAACTTTAGCAGGAGATGATATCAAGGGCTCAATCCTCACTAATCATTGCTCGGTTGCCACGCCAGGAGGAGAAAGTCAACTGCACAAACACTACTCTCGAGACTGGGACTACCTGTTCTCAACAGTTCTATATTATTTCTTTTTTGAAAATAATTCACTTAGTGCAGCACTTCATTTTCATCTTCTCCTTCTCATCTCTTCTAATATCAGGATACAGCAAACACTTGCTTTGTATTTTTCATTTCAAATTTCGTCTTCATAAGGGGGGGAAATCATGAGTTTATTAAAGAAAATAATCAGATCATGAAACCGTCAGGACCAGCAGAAGAAGAGCCAAGATGAGAAGAAAATAGGCGTGGCATGCGGCGATATCAGCAAGTTATTCGTGCAAGAATCAAACTGCAAGTTCCATTTTCCACAGTGATGGCATTCAGTTCTGCTGTGATTCACACCACTGGAAAATGCAAGTCTCCCAATTTACCAGCATACAGTAGTCACAACCACAAATATTTAGTAATTTAATGCAGCATTTTAGTAGATCCAATCCGCCCATACCTCCAAGGCTCAGAGGAGACTGTGGGCACCCTCGCATATCAGTTCCATGGTCGCAATTATGACAGGAGACGAGATAGGAAGGCACTGACAACATTCAAAATTCAACAATATCTTCAGCATGAAAGAGAGTGATAGAGAGAGGTCGAAAAAGCATAAGCAATGGAACCCCATATGAACATGTAACTGCAGATGTACTAGACCTAAGAAGAACTACGTGGAAAGATCTCTGGCAGTTTATAGGGACTTTATTTAATATTCTTAACCAAAGACATTGACACACAAGGCAATTCTTCACCATCATTCAGTCTAACAGCACGACACCATAAATTGTTGTCCACATAAACAACTATGAATACTATTGATATTTAAGCAAGAGAGATTAATATCAAAATGCATTGGGAAGTTTATTATGCCATCATCTTATGGAATGTGTGTGTCAAGCATGTTGCTAGCTTGAAACCACAGACTGTCTGAAATCATGTTCTACTCTTCACTGATTGAAACCAGTGGCTAACAAAAACTGGTAAATGGTCATCTGAAATCATGGGAACTTACTATCTGGTGAAGAGGTCTGTTTTGAAGCATGCCGCCATGGATCTTGAGAGCCATTTGTGAAAATTATCTTTGAGCCTGGCAAAGTTACACCTTAATGTCAAAAGGAAGCAAGCAAGTTTCTTTTTGATAAGAAGTATGTTGTATATAAAATGTGTGCCTATTTCCTAACAGCTTCCACTTATAGGAAAAACTGTCGCCCGAGGCTGAGATATTATTAGAGCACAATCAAGAGTTCAAATCTTGGCACTCTCCTATTAAGTATATTTGTCTGCTCCCTAGTTATCTCATGGATGTGTAAGGCCTCACACTCGAGGTGGAGTATAGAAAGAGCGTGCTAGATATAGATTATAAGCCTGTTTCTTGACAGCTTTAACTTTTGGGGCTAACAAATAGATAACTTTGATGAAAAAGCTATGTGCTGATTCCAGAATATGCTCATAATGTGTCATGCACTAATATACTTCATTCGGTTTATTGTTGCCATTATATAACCAGATTCATTTTCAGCCCTTAATATGACTTTTCATTGATGCCCATCAATTCATGCAGAAAGGCTCCAACAAATAGGATTGCAAGCATAAATTGAAGAACGCTAATTACAAATACAGTAGTCTCAGCTCGATTGTCAGTTATATAATCAGTTTACTTAAAAGAGTCCCAGACAACAGGGAACAGAGACTGCATGAAACTCTTTAATATATTTAACAGTTCGGTCCATTTGGGCTTTTGTAATTGCGTGTTCCAGATTCAAGTGTCTGATATTATTTGTCGCTTGGCTTTTCATGAAAAGGATAAGCTCAGAAATTGCCAGCCGGGAAAACCAAATCTCCTAAATGGGAAAAAAAAGAAAAAGAAAAGGAACATTTTGATTAAAGGAGCATCAACAACCACAGAAATGTCCAGTCAATTCTGGAGAGAAAATCCATATGATCCTTAGATGCACGGATAACAAAACACTAATGAGCCAAACTAGAAAGATTAGTACTCAGACCTGCTATTCTTGTGCCTCCATAGTATAAATTTGTTGCGTCAACGTCAGGATATATTCCCTGGCCGAACACGTTCTTGCAAAGATCTAAATGGTATCTGTTGCAACACAAGAAATATAGACTGGGGTATAAGATTACACACAGAAAACTAATGAAACAAGGAATGAAGAGTATGAAGATGGGAACACCTCGTGTCAACTTTTGACGAGCGGACACTGTCATTGGAGGGGGCCACCTGAAAGTATGCAACTTCAGTGCAAACTTGGAACCACCACAACCGATCGCTCCTGTCTTCATCAAGAGCTGTACTCTTCAAGTGCTTTTGACTATAACTAACGCTACCTGCATAATTGTCTTTAACATATTTGGCGTATGCAACCTGCATAAACATTTCAATTTGACCAAATAAAAATCAGAACAAAGTGAGAACGGAAGAGCACACCCTCAATTTGTTTTAGGCGTCCCAGGTTCGCTCAAATAAAGCTTGCACCACAATAATACTGAAAATCCGTTTGTGCAGCTACTCCACAGAAAACAATTTGTAGGCGAATGATGACAGATATTTAAATAAAGTAGATTAATTATTGACTATGATAAATTATTGCACCTGTTCAAGAAGCATCATGAGACACAAATCACTCAGAAATGTCTAATGGATATCTGTTGCTAAAAATTAGGAATCCTACCACATAGAAAGAGAAGATTCATTTGGTAGATGGCATAGAAGTAATGGCAAACATCCTACTGTCCAGGGAATAATATATATGTAGAGAAATTTCATTGCCTCAAGGAAACTCTTCAAGCATGCATGAATGATAACCATGCCTTTGATCTGTCTAAATCATCTCAACTCAAAAAAAAAAAAAAAAAATCTCCCAAAAGCTTTCAACTATGCTATTCTATTTGGCAAAGCTAGTAAAATTATATACAATTTGCGGTTGCACTATCAATCGGAAAAAACATCTTAAAAGGTACAGACACCTTGAACATTTACTTCCATAAAGCTCTAGAATACAACAAAAGAATGAGGTTAAGGCTGGAAAAAGTTTCTTACCACCAAATCCTCCCCATCCTTCTTCGCTTGAATAAGAGGGGAGCACAATTTATCAGGATTTCCATATTGGAACTGTGGAGGATGAAATCTTTAATATCATTACCTTGTAAAGTAACAAAATAAACACAAATGAAAAACAATATGCTTACAGCTGTAACAGCAGCATCTGCCAGAAAATACAAGAAGTCACCATTGATCTCAAGCTGCAAAATATGAGAAAGATTACTTCCAAAAAGAAGAGGGACAAAAAAGGATTCTACATTGCACAACAGCTAAACATATTTCTGAAGACATAATCGCCACATTAAGGAAAGAGGAATTCGAACCTCAGCAGCACCAAACAACTCCTTCAATGCCTTTCCATTTGACTGAAGCCGTTGCTCAACAAGTTGATTTACTTCCTGCAATGCAGCCTTACATTCCCTCCAGCTGAAACACCAATCTAAGGTTGTAAACAACAGTAGAAATTTTTATTTAGTTGGAAAATATTTCCAGGTATTTCTCAATACAGATCAACTGACAGCAGCCAAACATCAAAATGCACCTCACAATATAATCATAATCCCCAACTTCTTGGCCTTCTGGCAAGTAAAAAAGACAATACTGGCAATAAAGATTGTCCTTACCTGCCTGTCAAATTCAGGGAAATCATACACAGCTTGAACAACGGCAGAACTTGCAAGACTTCCACATGTCAAATGAGGGAACTTAAGACGAAACCATGCACTGAGAGCTCCAGGATAGGAAATGCCAAAAACAAACCAGGGGTTTCCGGCATCTGTTTTATTGAGCTTCAGATTTACTGAATCCTGCACATAGTGTCAAAGCAACTTACTAGTCAGACCGCTAGCAGACATCATGTGAAAGGGAGACTCACTTCAACACACAGAAGTAACGACTATCTAGAAGAAATGCTAAAAGTTTCATTCAAAAGAATCTAGCATGACTTAGCCATATTTAATCATTTAAAAAACTGCATCAATCAATAACGCCCGAAAAGTAAGCCCTCCTAGAACATCAAACTAACTTTTTGTGCAATCAAAACTTTCAAGGTCAAGCATCACTTGCAAACACGTACAATCAAATTAATATCTGATAGTCACAGGAAGGATGATGTAAAGCCAACTATTCTCATAACAGCAACCCTTGTTTTCCAAATGCAGTAATATTCATCAGAGCCGACACTTCAATCAAACAAAAGCAACGGCAGGTCATCCAATCGCCTGGAGGGATTGTTCTCATGTCATGTGCACAACATGCAAATGATACTTAAATCAATTTCTTCCCCCATGTGCTTAATTTTCAGTCAGCTCTACATCAACATCTTTTTGTAAGTGAAAAAAAGGACACTTTGACCACATCCCGGTCATAGATCAAAATAATCCTAGTTTTGACGAGTAACAAGATTACTTCATTGATGATTTTTCCGAGTTTCAGACTATCTCTCTTGATCAAGGTTTCTTTATGAAACTTCTATTGCCATTGTCATTCATAGTTAATGACATGGTTAACAGATCCGAAAACTTGCCTGGTAAAATTGACGAAAGGAAGCCAAGTCGAAGAGTGCCTGTTTAGATGATAAGTATTTTAGATTTGTTGTGGTCAATGATTTGAAAGGAGAACTCTTCCCGTAGTACCGATGCTCAAGTGAAACTACAACAGCTCCAAACTTCTTTGCCAAAACCTGCATGAATTAACACGGGGAAATTTTTTCAAAGAATCAGCTTAGTATAACCATGAAATTCCAAATCCTTGACAGGTATTAGTTTTCAGATTTTCTCTCTAAATGTGCCAATATAATGCTTAGTGGGATGCTAACCGCTTTATAGTGATTTGACAATTGGCATGCTTATGCTAGCCAAAAGCTAGTAGAACACCGAGCTAAGTAGCACTTACACTAATGTAGTCATTCACTATCCCATTACATGCAGATTCACCGCAGATTTTTAAAAATATTGGTCCATCAGGAAGCTGGAAGTAGTCAAGGAACTCATAGTAGCGCTGCGCAAATTGACGACGATCCTGAGAATGAAAATCCAATATCCAAGAGTTAGCAATAGCATGATGCCCTTTTCTGAGGATCGCTATAAAAAAATCAGTTATAGTGCTCCCACCCCTACATTACATGTTGAGTCGCTTCACGACAATCCACAATCAGAACCATGACATAACAACTTCAACTTCAACTTCAAAGTTCAAAGACTAAAAGATAAAAAGGGCGGAACAACTTTAGTGTATGTCCAGAAACACAATGTAGAATCCGTTATTGTAATCACAAAAGTAGAATCTGTAAAATTGTAATATGAGTTTTAGCAATTAACAAATATTAACAATACTTAAACATCAAAACCCATGCAAAACAGGGTCAAGAGCACTAATTTAGATATTTTGTCAACTATTGGCCTTCTGTACTTATTTTGCCACTAACAATATGGTGTCATCACTCGTTTCAAGGAATGGAATCTTTGAATTCTCGCGTGTATTTCGACAAAGAAAATATATAAAAATTCGTTCGAGTTTAAAATAAGTGGGTTGCCAATAAAATTCACTAATAAATTAGTTGGCGGATGTAATTAAACAATATGCACAATTTTGCGGGGCCAAAATTTTTTAATTCAAAGTATCCAATCAATCGTTACCCCAATTCACAAGTAAATTGATCGCGTCCTCCAAACTCAATTAGTTCAAAGTTCAATCGGATTAACCTTCAAAAGGGAAGCAGAAATAGGGAAAAAACTGATGGGGTTTTGCATCTCAAGCAGCTCATCCCCGAGGACACCAACCACCAAACATCAAGCGACCGGTTACACGCCAATCCACATGGAATCGAGCGAAACCAAAAACCAAGATCGTCCACGCAGAGAGAGAGAGAGAGAGAGAGAGAGAGAGAGAGAGAGAGAGAGAGAGAGTACATATGGAGAGAAGTGATCGAGGGTTTGGTTGAACCAGAGCTCATCCTTGGTCAAGTAATATCCGAGGTCGTTGCTGGAAGATTGGTGAAGCAAAGTTCGGTCCTTCACGTAGCCATCGCAAAAAGCCACGAGCATCGACAAAAAGAGAGGAGTTAGCATCGAGATCGGGCTCATCGTAGTCCCCATGGAAATTGCTTCTGCTTCTCCTCTTCTTCTTCCTCCTCAAAGAATCGGTTTTGCGGAGGAAAGGTTGGCTTTTTTTCGTTGTCTTGCCAGATGATAATCGGATAAAAATATCATCTTTTTCAAGCTTCGATGTATCTCGACTCAACCTTAAAATATATATATATATATATATTGAAATTCAGGCCCAAACCTATCCTAAATATTTTTTCATCTCATGAGAAGGATCAACTTTCGATCCCGTTCGGATTCTATCATTAATTTTTTTTTTATTTCATAAAAAATCACTAATTTTAAATATAGTTTTAATTCTATCCTAATTTTTTTAACTCATAAAAAATTCTTAATTTTTACTTAAATCTCATATCAATCATGTTAATCATCCAAACAAATTCGTTTCATTACTCTAGTTTTTTTTATTTTTACCCAAAATTTTATATCGAAGACAATATCCTTTGGAGGTGAATTTTCATGTCAGCCTAAATGATGTTTCATTGAATTTGAAATTGGGGTAAAAATTAGACCAATTATGGTTGACTTTTTTTAATTGCTCTAATTCTTAAGTAAGTCTTCCTTCCATCTTATTATGGGATCTTCGATTTTGCACTCGGTCTTCAATCTTCAATACTTGGGAGCTTTCTATTTCTCGTGCTCGAGGCACTCAGCTCGGGATGCTTGAACTTTTCATGCTATGGAGTTTTTCATCTCTAGGTTATTAAGAGAAATTTTGGACAGAAAGTTAATGGGGCATATTTGGGATCCAAATAAAAATTAGTGGTTTTTTACTAGACAAACAAAAAATTATGATAAAATTGAGACTGAATCTAAAGTTGAGCTTTTAAGAGTGGAATTGGGATTGAACCTAAAGTTGGAGGTTTGTCAAGGTATTATGCAAATAATTCACTATGTAAGGCTAAATATTTCAAATACAAGTTCGCTTTCCTGATGGGTTTTAGGCCTCCAAAGCCTATTAAGGCAAATCTTTTTACAAACTATTTGGCCAAATGTTGGTCTTGACAAAGCTAAACAGCCCAAAGTAGATCCTTAGCTACCTTGAGCTTTTAACATTTTCAAAAGGCTACTTCCATCAATGAAATTTGGCCAGTAGCCCTTTTTACCCTCAAAAGCTTATTAAATGTTTTAAAAGAGGGCTTTCAATTCATCTCGTCTCAAATAAAGTTCTAAAATTATCAATTTAAGTTTGAATAAGATCTTGTACTTGTCATGACCTTACCTCAAGTGCACCGCCTATGATTCAATTAATGGATTGGTAAGCTTAGACCTATACCAGGTTCAAGTTATTAGCATGCAAAATCCTTTCAATTAGGAGTCGCCACTTATTTATTTTTTTGATGAGTCAATTAAAAATTCAAGTAAAGTACTTGAAGTATTACTTTACATTTATGAACTAGAAATTATGGATTCAAGGACTTGATTACGATATATTACTCTAACACTGTTTTGGTATATTTTCCCTTTTATTTCAAAAAAATATTTTGTAAGCAGTTTGAATTAATTTTAACATATCCACTAACATGTGAGGTTGTCATGTGGATGTGCAAACATTAAATTTAGCACTCAATAATCCAAAGCGGTACATGAATTGCCAGGAAAATCGTGGAATTTACTTACCTCAAAATAATGTAAGCATCTATAAGATTGATTAGAAAAACACATATTCAACCTAAATATAGCTTTCAATTATCACACGATTCACTCAAATCTTTTTAGGGGTTTCTCTTTCATGAAAACTATCCTATATGTGATGCATGTAATGCGCTTACTCTAAATGCAATTATTCTAATGTGATATGCAATTTCTTAATTAAATAAATCCGACATGCAAGCTATATGACATGTGGCTTTTATTAATTGGTTTAGGTATATTTATCACATGTTTATCAGTTTGAGATTTTTCGTGATATTAATCCATGAATAAAAAAATTGTCCAAAAAGTCCTAAACCTATTG
Organism: Eucalyptus grandis x Eucalyptus urophylla; assembly: GCA_028830015.1. Classification (NCBI taxonomy): domain Eukaryota; kingdom Viridiplantae; phylum Streptophyta; class Magnoliopsida; order Myrtales; family Myrtaceae; genus Eucalyptus; species Eucalyptus grandis x Eucalyptus urophylla. The sequence continues at coordinate 30,003,989 of CM054203.1, forward strand.
TACTTTTATCAATTTAATGATAAACATTTTAATTTTGTTAATTGAGTCCTAAACATTTTTATAATTTGTCAATTGAGTCTATTTGGCCAATTTTGATGGGAAACTACTAATGTGGATATTGGCCGTCCTACGTGATATGACTGGTGCTAACATGGATAATTTTTAATAATAATTTAATATATTCTATTTTTTATTAATTTTTTATTGATTTCCTATGCTTTTTTTTTTTGTTCAAAGGGTCGGTGACCCCTAGTTGAGGGCCACGAAGCCCTCACCAGCCACAGGTGAGGGATCACAACCCTCGCTCAAGCCAACAAGTGCACTACAAGCCTTATAGCCCAAGCCCTTGCTAGCCACAACGAGTCCTCATGAGCCCTTGCAAAATCTAGTGAGGACCGTGATCATCACCCCCGGTCAAGTTGGGCTTCCACTGCGGGCTTGGCTTATTAGATCACCCTGAAGGTTAAGAGCTAAAGATTGATGAGGGAAAATTGTCCAAAAAGTTTTAAATCTATTGCACTTTCACAAAATCTATTACACTTATGTCAATTCAACCCTCACCAATCCCTTGATGAGACCAACAAGTGTGTTGCAAGCCTTATAGCCCAAGCCCTTGCTGGCCACAATGAGGGCTCACGAGCCCTTGCCAAATCTAGTGAGGGCCATGACCATCACCCTCGATCGAGTTGGGCTCTTCTGTAGGCTTGGCTTCTTGGATCACCCCAAAGGTCAAGAGCTAGAGATTGGTGAAGGAAAATTGTCTAGAAAATCCTAAATCTATTGCATTTTTACCAATTTAGTTCTAAATCTTTCAATTTTGTTAATTGAGTCATAAATATTTTTATTTTCTCCCAATTGAGTTCATCTGGCTAATTTTGGCTGAAAATTGCTAGCGTGAACGATCAGTACTAACGTGACAATTTTTGATAATATGTTAATAATATTTTGAATTTTTATGGATTTTTTTTTTGTTTTTTCACTTTTCTTTGTCTTTTTTTTTTAATGTTTTTGAATTAGGGTTGGCTAACCCTTGCTAGCCCTAGGTGAGGGCTTGGTGGCCCTCAACAGTTAAAAAAAGAGAGGAAAAAAAGCATAAAAAGTCAAAAATTTATTAAAATATCATTAAATATTACGTAAAAAGTGTTATGTTGGTAATTTCCGATCAAAATTGATCAAATGTATTTAATTGGCAAAATATGAAAATGTTTAGGACTCAACTGATAAAATTGAAATATTTTGGACTAAATTAGCAAAAGTGTAATAGGTTTAGGACTTTTTAAACAATTTTCCTAGATTGGTGAGCCCAAAGCTAATCCAACAGGCTATTGTTTTCCCTATAGCACTTGGGATGTTGTTATCCAAGTGGTGAGTGGGGTCAAGTTGTCCTCAAGGCCGTCATTAAGTTTTTCTTCACTTCATCGACAACCAACCCACTTAAGGTTTGGAGTTTAGTCGCCTAGTGGCTGGCTAGACCTATCAAAATAGGTTTTAAATCTATATATGACTCATTTGAAACATAAATGAATCATGTATGAGTTGCTACCATCTTGAAAAAACTACTTAAATGGGTTTAAAAATTGAAAGGCTAAAACAAATGGGTTTTAAATGGTTGGACTTAGAACTCATTTTCAATCTAAGGCTGACACTTTCTGTTTCCCTATTTAGCCTTATAATTTTTTATAGTTTATAAAAATTGAAATTATAATTATTTTTTATATTTCCTTTTTCTTTTTTTTTCTTTTTTTTTTCTTTCTTTTATAAAAATCGATATTGGTTGAGTGTCCTGTTGCTTTGACAATTTTCTGACATGCTGTTGCTTGTTGTCTAATTTTTATAAAATCATATATAGCTCGTTTAGGAAAATTTTCTTCACAAAAGTTGTTCATTATCATGTCCTGCATATTAAGGATTTTTTTTCCATAGATAGATTGTTAGTGGGTATTGCTCAATTTTGCTGTCTTTACATGCTTGTTTTGAAATTTCCCGATATGAACATGATTGTAATTATTTAAATAAACTTTCTAGGTTAGTTTGTGCATGAACCTAGGCCATTCCATCTTCATAAAAGTTGTTCTAAATACCTCGATATTCATTATTAAATGATTTTCAATGAATCATCCTTTCAAATCAAATTTAAAAAATACTTTAGTATATGTGATGTTTCCCAAAAATAATTAGCTAGAAAGTTCTTTTCCAAAAGCTCGATTTGGCTTAAGGAAAAGTCATGGTTCGGACCATATTCAAAATGCCCACGACGCTTGTGAGTGCATTTATGTAAGTCCTGAGCTAGTCTTGGCAATTGAATGTGTTCCATAGCCTAGACATTCCTTAATCATGAATATTTTCGAATCTCTTTAAAATTCTGATTTGACATCGTGAAAGTCACAGTGTGAATTGTATTCCAAATGCCTGCAATGCTTGTGAATGTATTTATACGAGCCCCGTGCTAGCCTTAGCAATTGAATGCTTTTCATAACCGAGACATCACTTTGTCTCAAAAAATTTCATGGATGATTTTGATAGATGTCTTCGAAATATCACATGTATCCCTCATACATATATTCACGCCATTCATTAGAAATGTATGTGTTTGTGATTGGTGCATGACTTTGGTAATAAGTGATCCGCCAACGGCTCACTCATCTGTTTGATTTGTTGATAAAGAAGGTTCAAAAGACCTACGCGCATATTTAATTTCTACAATGTATGTGACTTTTAGATAAATGGTAGGGTCGATGCATGATATCGAGGGAAAACCCTAGGATCACATAGATCGCTTGGTTAAGAGACTTATAAGTGTTATTGGCTATATAATTACACAATTGTTTGATAATGGCTATAAGTCACAAAAGTAGATTGGGTAGGTGTCTTAGTGGGGCCCATGCTTGAAAGGCAAAGGCCAACCTTGAGGTTCCAAAATTTAATTTTCACATTGAACTTTTTTTAAGTGATTGATCTTGACATGAAGTTGTGTTTTTGATTGTTTTGATGTATATGCTTGTCTCTTTCTATTATATGCACCTAGTTATAAATTTCCTAGATTATGTTTAGAATAGGATCCCGAAGATGGAGAAAGCGCGAAGAAGGTGGATGTTGATGTTCATTCCGACCTTTATCATGTACTATTCATTTCCCCGCCATATGTCTCGGGTTCTTTTTGTTGTATAAACCCCGATGAGTTGTAGGTTCTCTCTTCCTCTTATCTTTTTTAATTGTATTTCTCTTTTATATTTTCTAGGATTGTATGATAGATTTATAACTTTCCTTGGCTATTTACTTACTGTTTTGCAATTTTCAATTCAATTGGGTGTTTCCTTTTCATTTCCTTTAGAAATAGATTAGCATGAAAATGACCAACCACGCATATTCACTTAGTTTATGACTAATGATCCTAAATATGTAAGAAAAAATGCATGGACACGTTAGGTAAACACAACATACTGTTTAGGTACCGAAAATATGCTAATAAAGATATTAGTGTAACTCAAGTCTCCGGACCCAGATATCTGGTTGCGTAGGAATCTAGAGAACACTCCCGACCCTCGATTGGATTTCTAGCGAACCCCCCAAAAACGAGATTAGTGGTGACTCTCGTCTTATTTTTAGATTGCTTTTAAACAACTAGACTATATAAATAAACCTGTCGCGAGGGGTATGAGTTTCGATGAAACTCACTAGGATTTAACACACTCGATGTGGGAGTACCCCAAATGATAAAGTGATGCCATCTTTATGGGCGAATCGTATTATTGAGAGGGCTACTATGGTAAAGGTATCCTTAAATCCAATATCCACATCCAACCTCTTCTCCCGAGGTGTGTCACCTGTGTGGGTATGGATTGCAACACTCTACTGTCACGCGGGGTACGGGCTTGGGAGAGCTCGCAATCTCGTGGAGGGAACTCACGAGAGGCTTGACCTGAAAGGCGAGGTGATGACATCTTTTGGAACACAAGCCGTGAGGGAACTCTTGTGATCAAGTACCCTAAACCCGGCCTTTCCTCTTCCTCTTCTTGTGATGGGAGATCGAGGATTGACGGTGAGATCGGGTCGCGACAACTATCCTAAGGTGACTCGTGTGGAATATAAAAATCACCCTTTAGCTTGCTCTAACAAGTAAGTCACAAAAAGGCCTAAAGAGGATGATAAATGCTCCCTTCAAATTGAAGCGATTCCAAGGCATCGAGTCTATTGCTTCGATCCCAATAGATAAGCATATTATTTCCTTGAATGCTAATCTCCATGTCAAATCCATGAATGAAGTTGTCACTATGATAAAACATTGCAAATCTCACATCTTTTCACCCTGAGCGGATGCGGTTTATGGCCACCATGATCACAATCTACTTTAATTAGAAGGTCGAGTTTGTTTTCTCAATCATTGCTCCAAATTTATATACTGTGAACTTCACTCTAACCACTCCGATTTCCGCCTCGTTGTTAGACACTCATCACTAGCCTAAGGTGATTCAAGTGGAAATTAGAAATCACCTCTTTAGCTTGCTATAATAAGAAAAGTCACAAAAAAGCCAAAAGAGGGTGATAAATGCTCCCTCCAAATTGAAGCAATTTGAAAGCATCGAGTCGAATATTTCAATATCGGCAGGTAAGCATATTATTTCCTTGAGCACTAATCTTCATGTCAAATCCGTGAATGTAGTTATTGCTATGATAAAACATTGCATATCTCACACCACTTTGACGTGAGTAGGTGTGGTTTATGACCACCGTCATGACAACTTGTCATCCACGCCAAACTAATTGCCCCGTGGCGCGCCATATACGAGATTTAACTAGGTGGCACATGTTGTACGACGTTTGCTGAACATTTTCCTTACCCACAAGCTGTACCGCGAAGGACCTACGGCTGGTGCACCACCTCTAGCTTAACTTGGTGAAGCCCTAACAATTGCTAATCAAGGCTACAAACATGCGACTATTAACCTGCACAAACCTCGAACTCTGACATTCATGACCTTAAAACAAGTTTTCTTTTTCACTGCCCGGAAAACAACGGCATCGTCACTATTTTTGTATGGTGAAAACCTTTTAAAACTTTTATTGAAGTGTGCCTCAACTTTTGAAAATCTACATTTAAGTGATTTCGGAAACTTAGTTTGCCGAAAAATCTAGCATGTCTCACCGAAGTCACTTAACACTTTAAAAAAGAAACTTTTGAAGTGCGCAATAGAAGCTTATGCAATTACTAAAGAGATCACCAAGAGGGCGCTCAAGTCCGAGCTTATCATCATATTCAGTTGACTTCATCTTCAACAATAAGCTTAATCTGATAAGTTATTAATTCAATTAGGATATATTAACAACTCACATTACATCCATTTTGCGATGTGAGACTATTTTTATTATAACTCACGTATATTTCAACAAACTACATGTCATACACTAAAAACAATTTGGTAAAAAGAAAAAAAATGAAATAATTTGTGGGTGTCGGTGAAGTTGAGTGAAAAGAAGTGCTTGGCCTTTTCAGGAGGGAGCTCCCTCGACCCCGGCACTCGCCCGCCAAAGGAAGCCTATGGTCACATGCACTCGAATTGCCCATAAAACAATGTTGCGAAAAAGGCAAGCGATCGAACAATAATATAGGCAAAAGAAGAAAATAAATCGGACACCAGATTTATATGGTTCAGTCGTAAAGACCTACGTCCACGGGGAGAGCAGCAGCGAATTTCACTATAGATCAAGCGATACAAGGAGATTACACACTAAAGTCACTCAAACACTCTCTTGGTGTTTCCCAAGCCCCAATTACACACAATACACCAATCTATCTTGGATGTAAATCACGAATAAGCTTCGCAGCACGAACAACACGAAAACCCAAAGCCAAGCACCTAGCACCTATGAATGTCTCTCACGAACAGAACACTCACAACACTCAGAGTAAAACCGGCGCTTCAATGTGTGGCTTTCCTCCCTCTCGGCGACATGTGGCATCCCAAAATCTCATGGCAATTCCTGGAGGCATTACAACCAATGGAAAGATTATGGAAGTACCCTTAAGTTGAATTGTAGCCATTTAATCCAAATTTGCAATAAGATTTATGGCCAAACTTTTAATGGATAATTATTTGATAGGAAAGAAAATTCTATCATTGGCCATGTGTGTTATAAATTGGAATTTATGGATTTATGATTACAAGTTTTATGGCCATATTATTTTGTAAGTTAGGAATTTATTTAAGTGGAAGATATTAGTAGATTATTAAATGGGAAGTGGGCCGAAATTCTTAGGCCAAGTTGGCCCAAAAACCCAGCCCACGATCACCCACCATTCGGCCATATGGGCCCAGCCCACAAAGCCCAAAGGAAGAGGAGGAGCTGCTGTTGACCAAGCTAGCCCAAGCCCAGCCGGATACAAGCCCATCTTGCATGGCAATTGCCAAGTGGCGCCGGCATGCAAGATCATGATTGTTAATCATGAGGGGGAAGAATTTAGAGGGGAAGAGGGGGCGGATTAAGCGAGGAAAGAGGAGAGAAAGAGAGAAATGAAAGGAAAGGAAGAAAGGAAGAGAGAAAGAGGCCATGCGTGCGAGAGGAAGGAGGAGGTCCGTTCACCGCCGTTCGTTCACCGTCTTGCCCGCCGTTTGTCGCTGTGTTCGTTGCTTGCTGTGTTCGCTTGGACTAGAGGCAAGTAAAGTCCTAAAACCTACCATTTTCTTGCTGTGATGTGTGTGTAGAAGATGGTAAATTTCAGTTATGGTGGATGTGATGAAGGGTCGAAGCTTTGGGGAGAAATTCGTTGGCCTAGTATGCGGTTTTCTGGAAAAATCAGTCCGACCCTTCACGAGTTTGTGAGTTGCATGCAACTTTTTAGTTGGAATCTCACTTCAATCTCTTCATGAAAGTTGTAGAGAATATCTCAATGGATAACATACTAAAATTTGAGATAAAACGGACAAGGATTTCCTGGTGAAACGATTTTCCTTTGGAGAGATTAGATCTGGAATTTGTTGTGCTGACCTTTAGTGATATCGTGGACTGTAAAGTAGCTTTCTTGCGAAAATCTCACTTTGAGTTCTCAATGAAAGTTGTAGTGTACTTCTTGAGGTAAAAAAATATAAAAAATTTAGAGGAAATGAACAAAAATAGGTCGGTGAAATCGTTGTCCTCTGAAGAAACTGGATCTGGGAAAATGCTACCTTGACTTAGTATGATTTTGTGATTTTTATAAAATCATACAGTTAAAATTTGATCATGTGTCCTTAATGAAAGTTGTAGGTAATATTCTGAGGTATAACATACTGAAAATTTAGAAGAAATTGACATATGCAGATCAGTGAAACAAGTTTCCTTTGAAAGAAGATAATCTGGAAAAAAAAATGACACCGAGAACAGGGGGAATTAATCATCTATATCTGTTAATATAGAACGATTTGGGGTTCGATTTCTTCACAAGATATTTACCTTTAGAACTCTTCTATAGCATATCAAAATTTCAGAATTTTTGGAGTTCATTTGGATATTTAATTTAAATTACTTCCGAAACTGTGCAAGTGGAAGTGTTAAAATTTTGAAGACTATGATGCATGGACCGTACCGTTTTGTGTGAGATTCTTTTGGTATGGTGTTCTCCATGAGATATCTGCCTTTAGGTCTCGTCTATAATGTGTCAAGTTTTCAGAATTTATTTATACCATTTACTAAATTTTCTAGAGTTTTAACCAAAGGAGTGTATTATGTTTTATCTAAAAATTGATGTGTTTTCAAAAATAAATAAATTTTTCCATGTGATGCAATGATTTGAGCAGTTGATCTTGCTGCATATGTGATGACATATGGCATGTTATATGGTATCAAAAGTTGGTTGAGACTCTTGATATTGATGCATCAACTGCCATGTTGAAATTGAGATATAGGTGTGAATATAAATTGAGATAATAACAAGACCGTCGGAGGTGTGAGCTGACGATGTCTCGGGAGTTTCGAGATGCCCGGAGTATGTGTGCCGGATGCCAGGAGTGTGTGTGCCGGATGTCCTCGGGAATTTCGGGATGCCCGGAGGTGTGTGCCGGGGGGATACCTCGTGATGCTAGTTGAGGTACGAGATGCCCGGAGTGTGTGTGCCAGATGCCCGGAAGTATGTGCCGGAGGTTCCTCACAATGCCAGGTTGGATGCGAGTGATAAATTGAGGGATGCAAACACTAGTCCTTGGAAAGATAAAAATTGAGATTGTATCATGCGCATGGATATGTACATATGGCATGGTGATATATGCATGACTGCTTGATGATAAGTGCATGGTGATATATACACATATGGCATGGTGATATATGCATGACTGTTTGATGATAAGTGTATGGTGGTATATGCACATATGGCATGGTAATATATGCATGGTTGCAAGGTAAGGTATGCTTGAATGCATGAATGATATGTGTTTTATTCATGATACCTTGATTGTTCTGTTTGATGCACTGTGTAGTGTGGCAGATCTTTACTGCTGAGTGATTGTACTCAACCCTTTTGGGGATTAACATTTCAAATTAGAAAGATGCCTCTTTCACCAGTTGTGCGTGGTACCTTCTATGGCATACCTACTGACGTCGAGGTGGAGTGCACCAAGCAATTCTGTATTAGTATACCTGGTCTGGAGTGTGTTCGAGTTCAAGTATTGGTGATGTACGACGTGGGTTTAGCTAATGGCCCTATCATCCAAGAGTTTTTGTCCGTTCACGTTCGACGCAATGGGGTGATGCTAGGGATGTTACCGCTGCTGCTGCCCGATGCATCGGGTTGGGTGTGATGGCACATAGGACTAGTGGGAGCTGACGTTTTCTTTTTGGGGATAGCCGACACTTGTTGATGGAGGGATGTACATGTTTCATATAGGGTCGAGTTCTCTTTTGGGTATAGTCAAGTATAGTTAAAAATCTTGGCCTTTTTGTTGTATCGACCTGAAATGTCCATCATAAAAATATAAATAAAAGTGAATCGGCTTTATTTTTTCTTCTGGTGCGTAGTTGGTGTGCATTGCATTATTGTTATTGGAGGGAGAGATGGTGAGACTTATTTATGCTTCGGCTGATGAACTGCGCTGGGACCTTTATAAAAAAAAAAAAGGAAAAGTATTCTACTGATCAACCCCTAGAACCATGGTTTCACTAAAATTTAAAGGTTACCTTACTGATATGTAGTAGGATGAGTGTCAAGAAATCTGTGGCGACTCTAACGGATTGGGGGCCATCGAGGGGTGCCACACGACGTGCGGCTTCTACGTAGGGTTTTCTCTCTCGCGGCTCTTGTGAATTACGTAGGGTTTCGGTTTCGGCCGTCCCACGCACGCACCCACAAGAAGAAAGTGAATCCTGTTCGTATATATACGTGTGTGTGCCCGAGGTCAAACTTTGACCTTGGGCCCACCACCTTTTAATCTTCACCCAGAGGGACTTCACGCCAAAGAAGCATTCGGAGCTTCACGACAAAGCTGCAAAGGAGTCCTTTACGTTGACTCTGGGCCCCACTGCCATATTTCCAATATTATGTGCGGAGGAACTTCACCTTCACGATTCGGATTCTGCAGCAATTGAAGAAAACTTTGCTTCAATTTATTTTATATTTCAAAATTCAGTAATTCGCTTCGGGCTTAAACTCGAGACATATTTTAATAAACAGCGTCCTGCATTATACATATTCACACCGCAATCATATCTTCTTGATCCATGTGAGTATCCTTGATGGATAAGACGAGAAAACTAAGTATTTACATGCCTTTGTTTTTCTCAACCCAATCACATCATCCTTTCGACAAAAGTACATAATGTGTATCAAAACTTATAAGAGGTACACTTAAGTGTCATTTTTAAAAAAAAAAAATTGGACACTAAAATGCCAACTCCAGTGAAGATAGTTGAAAATTTGATGTGGCATTAAATGTGGTCTACGTGGCTTGTTGGAGTTGTCTATTCAATAATCAATGTGCAAAATAACATTGTTTTGCCCCCAAATTTGATTTTTAATATAAATATTAATTAAATGAAATTTTAAAAATGAGGGAGGCAACATTCAACGGGGTCACCCAACCCCATCATAGCTAGTGCCCTCGGCTCCTCTGGGCGAGGGCCAGCGACCCTTGTTAGATTTAAGGGAGGGTTGCAACCCCTCACCCAAAATCTAGGTAAGAGTTTGCAGGCCCTTGTTGACTGTCCTGGCTAACCCTTGCCCCACCGTTTGTGGCCCTTTTCGGCGTTGGTTGTGACATCTTGATTTTCAGGTTTTATTTTTTATTGAATAAGTTAGGCTTTTCATCGACGGGCCTATAGTTCTTTTCTTTGAGTTGGCCACTCACCAGATAACTAGCTTATCGAGTGGAGCCGTTAAGGAATATAAACACAATAGACTCGAGAATTCGACTAGGAATCGACTGCTCAACTGTGCTAATCTGCAAAAATCATTACGGTACCATCAAAATCGATCAGAGATCGGAGATAGGTCAATTCGACAGAGGTATGTGATTAGTGTGTGAGTGATTCCACCTAATTGCAAAATTCTCGTCAAATGGCACTAAACCGATTTTTCTGTCGTTTTTGTACCCTGTGTCCGTATTTAAAACCTTGATATTTTCACAACAACCGAGAGTCGTTAATGTGTCGAAGATATACAATGTGGCTCAAAAATAATTGATCATAGGTCAATTGTACTAAAAATTCTTAAAAGCTACCTAGTAAGTTATGTCACGCTAAAATCATGTCTAGTTGAAATTAACCGCAAACTTGAATCCGATTTCAGAAATTGAAAGTTCTGTCATGTCACGATTTATTTTATGAACGTCAACTCACGATTTATTTTAGGAACGTCAACTCATCCTCCGAATAATTTTCGGTGAGCTTGGGATTTTTTTTTGGAAAATCATCGGACAATTCGGAAAAGAAAAGAAATTCGGATGGGCCAAATTGAGGGGATTTTTGGCCTCCTTAGTGAGCTATTTAGTGAAGGGAAATTGTGGAATTTGTGTGGGCTTCCTCCTCAGCAAAATTGGTCACCAAATTGGAGAGATTGGTGAAGAAATTGAAGCCCAAAGTGATGAAATTCGGAGGTTAGTATGGGGGCTGCAACATTTAACACCAAATTGGCTATTTGTGAGATTATCTTGCAAGAAAGAATTAGGGGACTAAGCATTTAATTGGAGATAGGTTTGTTTGACTATCCCCCCCCCCCCAATTCGTGGCTTCTCCAGCACGCAAGGCCAGCCGCCCTACTTCTTCGAGCATCCCACTTCACCGAACTTATCTCCTTCGGTCTTCTCTCCATTTTGCCTTCTTTCACGTTCATTCTCCCCACCGCTCCACCATCATTTCTCCTCCACTTCAGCATCCATCGATCCCCCTTCATCCGCGGCCACACGGCCAGTCAAACCCAGCAGCACTCCAGCGAGTCAACTCCAGTAGCGTCCCCTCTCCTTCGTCCACGACACCACCCACCGAGAACTAGCTGCTTCCCTCTTCGTGCGCCAATTGCCAGCACATCCGCCCATCTCTAACACCGACTCAGCTTGCTGCCATCTCCACCAATTCCCCTCTTCGTTCCCTGCCGCGCTAGCGCACCCCAACATCTGCTCCACCATCGATCCCGCCTCCCACTCCACCGAAGTCAACCCTCCAACGAAGCTTCCCATCTTTCACTGCCAATCTTCAATGTTCCAGCAGCAACGTTCGCGACTCAACCCTCCACCAAATCAACCAAGCGAATTCAACCCCATCTCCACCGTTTCATGCAAGAAGTCAGCCCGCCTTCACGCCATCAACGGCCCATCTGCTCCAGCGTTCCAGCGAGCCCAACAGCCCGCAAGCTCAGCTCGCAAGCTTTAGCCCTGTCAACCGAGCCCAACAGTTTGTTGTGGGCTTGCAAGGCCTTTTCGGCCTGGTCCAAGCTCCCGTTGGTGCCGCCGTGAGTCCGAGTTTCGGCCACCGTCACGCCGCCGTCGCCATGAACTGGTTTTCGCGTTAAACTAGTGAGTTTACTCACTAAACTGCTTAGAGAGTTAATTATGCTTAATGGTTGATTAGTTTAGGCTAAGTATGATTTATGTGGTTAGTTAGAATGGATTAGCGATTTAATTAGTCGATTTGGCATGTTAGGTGGTTAGAACGGCTTAATTAGCAACTAGATAGGTTGTATTATTTATCTAGATTGGTTCGAAAATTTTCCTAGTCCGTTTCGGTGTTTAATTTAGCATTTCCGGCCTAAGTCTATTTTTGGTAATTAATTGCATTTATTTTATTATTTTTAGTATTTATGTAATTATTTATTATTTTTCAAAAATTATACTGGGATAGTCGGTGACCGGAATTTCGTACTGATTTCCATGGTGTGCTTGGTTTATTTAATTGAGTGCTAATTTATGCAAATTGAGTGGTAGTTGAAATTTTAGGTATTTATCCCAAAATTGAGTAATTTTGGTATTTAATCAAAAAATACCAGGGCGTCAGTTTTTAACGCCGAAAATGTTTTCAGACACTTATAAATAGTGTGATTTTCTAAAAGAAAGATATTGCATTTTTTGCTTAGGCTGACCGTGTACCCATACACGATTATTTTTATTGGGTACTTTAACACGAAGAAAATAGGCCAAGACATTATTTTAATTGAGGAATTTAAGTGCAAAGCACAATGTCCTTGGTCGTGAGTGAATAATCGTGTGATGGTTTATAGTTAGGGCATGTTGACTATTGAAAGTTGAGGTGATATGTGTCGTGTTGAGGGAACCCAATGGGTCGTGAGCAGGTAAAGGACTAAGTACTACACGAGGATGAGATTTCGTGTGAGTCACCTCTAGTGCCTTATACCATTGCTTATTATAATCAAGGGCTAAGTGTTACATGGTGACTTGAGTCACATGGGAACTACCTCTAGAGCCTTGCAGTATTGTTATGCATAGTGAAAGGCTAAGTGCTACACGATAGAGAGACTTCATGTGAGTTACCTTTAGTGCTTTATACTATTGCTTTTTGTAGTAAAGGGCTAAGTGCTACACAATAGCGAGACTTCGTGTGAGTTACCTCTAGTGCCTTATACTATTGTTATTTGTGGTCAAGGATTAAGTACTGTACGATGACAAGACTTTGTGGGAGTCACCTTTAGAGCCTTGAGTTTGGTAATGAGTTTGGTATTGAGTTGGATTGTGGAGTCTGATATTGAGTGGGAATGTTGAATTAGAATATTGAGAGTGAATATCGGGCGTGGATTGAACAACCGATATGTTTGACCCGTGCCTAATTATGGGACGAAATTGTGTGATACGGAATATGACGTGTTATAACGATTTAGCAGTATAATCGGGACTCTTGTAAATTGCTTGATCGAATGATGGATCTATTGTGTTAATTCAATTGATTGATTGATTGACTAAGATTGAATGAGATGTTCCAAACGCTCGAGTGTTGTTACTGTACTTATGTGATATATGAATTGTGCTAACATGCAGGAGAGAACTGAGGTAAGGTAAGTTTTCTGTATTGTGTGCATAGACTGTCTCTAGGCGTATTTCCTTCCTAGTCGGGGTTTAGGGGGTGAACTTACTAAGACATTATCTCACTCCATCGTGGGCTCAACCTTTTTAAGTCCCTAGTGTGAAGAACCCGGAGCTGGAGGCGGAAGGGTCAGGAGTATGGGTGGCTCAGAATTTCTTTTAGAGATAGACTTCTTGTACTTTGACCCTAGAGTTGGCCTTTGTTTGTAAACCAGATTGTTTATAAAAGTGGTGTTGATTGATTTGAAATTTGTTGTCCTACTTTTCTATCCCATGTTTGTTGTGGTCAAGGGATTAGTAATTTCACTTCCGCATGTGCATTAAAATGAATGGGTCGGTGACGCGTCCTGGGATGTTGCAAATTTAATACCATCGAGAATGGGCACGCGCTCAAGGATCGGGGCGTGACATTGGTGGAGCGGTGGCGACGAGGGTTGTGGAGGCTCTCGTTGAATGTTGCCCCTCTATTTTTCCCTTTTTATTTTAGTTTATTTAATTAAAATCTACTGCAATATTTATATTAAAAATCAAATTATGGGTTAAACAATATCGTTTTGAGCTTATCTAGCCACATCAGTAAAAAGTCTCGTCGGAAAAAGCCACACTAGTAGTTTAGCGAGAAATTCTCGCCGTTGGCACTTAAGTGTTCATTTATTCTATGATTTTGGCACTTAACTGTACATTAAGTATCCATCCATGCTCAGTTTTGGCATTTGGGATGTCCCGCACTCCCATCCTTTTCGGATTAATAATTTGAGCCACGTAGGTGCATGCGAAGACTGTTGGAGAAAACTCCTTTATTGTTTTGAAGATGACAAAACGTTTCCATCAGTCTAGTTTGAAGACTTCTAGATTCAAGTTAAAGTCTGAAGAACTCCAAATTCTGCCGTTAAAGTCTGAAAACTGCAAGACTCAAGACTCAAAATCTACCATCACCGACAGTTTTTAGACCAACGAAGAGAAGACTTATCCAGATACGAGTTTATCTTCAAGTGTGGCATCCTAAAATCTCGTAACAACCTTTAGAGCACCATGAACCATGAACCATGATTAGGTAATGGAAGTGCCGTTTGATTTTGTATTAGCCATTGAATTAATGAATTTCAATTAATTTAAGGCCGAGCATTATAATGGATGATTGTTTGGATGGAGATTATCTACAAGTGAACCAAGGATTTTATTTAGGTGCAAATTGGCATAGAAATCTTCTTCTTGGTGGTGCACTTTATAAGTAGAATTTTATTGATTTAAATTACAAAGTCTTGTGGATTTATAAGTTGAAATTAGGCGTTTGTTTAAATAAATATTAAATGGGATAGGAATAGGAGAGGGTGGGCTGATCTTTAGGCCCAAAGACCATCCAACCAGCCCACGCCAGCCCCCTATTCGACCGGCCCATGAAGGCCTAAGGCTGGCCTAGCCTTGAAGCCCATCAACCTTGCATGTGAGCTGCCAAGTGGCATGGAGGAGGAGCCAAGTGTGGCTGCCCCCATTGGCTTCCTTGGGTGGCTTCATGCAATCAAATGATTGCAAATGATTATGGGGGAAGAAAAGAAAAGAGAGGGAGGCGGATGATGGAGAGGAATCGACCAAGAGAGAAAGAGAGAGAGAGAGAGAGTACCGTCCGAGAGAGAAAGGGAACCGAGAGAGGAAGAGAGAAAGAGAGGAAGCGGGCATGCGGGAGGAAGAGGAAGACCGTCCGTTCGCCGCTTTGCTGTCGTTCTTGTTGCTGTTTGTGCTTGAGTTTAAGGCAATTGAAGTCCTAAACCTACCTCTTGCATTTATGTGTGTATATGTAGTAGATGGTAAGTCTTGGTTGTGGTAGATGGGATGAGATTTCGGAGCTTTGAAGAGAGATTTGTTGGTCATGCGTGCTGTTCCTGGAAAGACTAGTTCGACCGTCCTTGAGTTTGTGTGTTGTATGTGACTTTTTAGTTGGAATCTTGTTTCGATTTCTTCATCAAAGTTGTATAGAACACCTTGAAGAACAACATACTAAAATTTGAGGTAAAAAGAACAAGTATTGGTTAGTGAAATAATTTTTCTTTGGAGGACTTAGATCTGGAATTCGTTGTGATGACCTTTAGAGATTTCGTGGTCTGTAAAGTAACTTTCTTGTAAAAATATCACTTCTACCTCTTAATGAAAGTTGTAGTATAATTCTTGAGGTAGAAAATATTAAAATTTCAGAGGAAATGAACAAAGATAGGTTGGTGAAATCGTTGTCTTTTGAAGAAACTGGATCTGGGAAAAACGTTACTTCGACCCAGCATGATTCCGTGATTTTTATAAAATCATATAGTTAAAATTTGTTCATGTGTCCTTAACAAAAGTTGTAGGTAATATCCTGAGGAATAACATACTAAAATTTTAGAAGAAATGAACATATGTAAGTCGGTGAAATGAGTTTCTTTTGAAAGATGATAATCTGGAAAAGATAACACCGAGAACAGGGGGAATAAATCGTCTATATCTATTAATCTAGAACGATTTGGGTTTTGATGTCTTCATGAGATATTTACCTCTAGGACTTGTCTATAACATGTCAAAAATTTCAGGATTTTTGGAGTTCATTTGGGTATTTATTTTAAATTACTCCCGAAACTGTGCAAGATGAAATATTGAAGTTTTGAATTCTGTGATGCATGGACCATACTGTTTTGTGTGAGATTATTTTGGCATGGAGTTATTCATGAGATATCTGCCTTTGGGTCTCGTCTATAATGTGTCAAGTTTTCAGAATTTATTAATGTCATTTACTAATTTTTCTGGAGTTTTAATTAGAGGAATGCATTCTGATTTATCCGAAACATTGATGTATTTTGAAAAATGAATGAAATTATCCATGTGATGTAATACCTTGAGTGGTTGATCTTGCTGCATATGTGATGAAATATGACATGTTATATGGCATGAAAATTTGGTTGAGATCTTTGATATTATTGCATTGAATATCATGTTGAAAATTGAGATACATGTGTGGATATAACTTGAGGAAATAATGAGACTGTCGGAGGCGTGAGTCGATAATGCCTCGGGAGTTTCGAGATGCCCAGAATGGGGGGTGCCGGATGCCCGGAGTGTGGGGGTGCCGAATGTCCTCGGGAGTTTCGAGATGCCTGGAGTGTGGGGGTGCCGGAAGCCTCGGAGGTGTGTGCCGGGGGAATACCTTGTGATGCTAGTTGGGATACGAGATGCCAGGAGTATGGGGGTGCTGGATGCCCAGAGGTGTGTGCCGGAGGTTCCTCGTGATGCCAAGTTGGATACAAGCGATAAATTGTGAGATGAAAACACTGGTCCCTGGAAGGATAAAAATTGAGACTGTATCATATGGCATGGATATATGCATGAATGCTTGATGATGAGTGCATGGTGATATATGCACATATGGCATGGAAATATGCATGAATGCTTGATGATGAGTGTATGGTGATATATGCACATATGGCATGAGTATGCATGAATGCTTGATGATAAGTGTACGGTGATATATGCACATATGGCATGGTGATATACGTATGGCTGTAAGGTAAGGTATGCTTGAATGCATGAATGATATGTGTTTTATTCTTGATTGTTCTATTTGACGCATTGAGTAGTATGGTGGATCTTTACTGCTGAGTGCTTGTACTCACTCCTTTTGGGGATTAACATTTCAGATTAGAAAGATGCCTTTGTTGCCGGTTGCACGCGGTACTTACTATGGCATACCTACTGATGTGGATGTGGAGTGTACTGAGCATGTCTGTGTCGGTGCTCCTGGTTTAGTTTTTGTTTGAGTCCGAGTACTGGTGATGTACGACGTGGGTTGAGCTGATGGCCCGGTCATCCAGGAGTTTTTATCTGTCCATGTTCGACATGACGAAGTTATGTTAGGGATGTTACCACTGCCACCACCTGATGCACCGGATTGGGTATGATGGCACGTATAGCTGATGAGAGCTGACACTTTTTGGAGATAGCCGACGCTCGTTGATGGAGGGTGGTACATGTTCAATGTAGAATCGAGTCCTTTTTGGGGGTGGTAGCCAATTATAGTTAAAATCTTGGCATTTTTGTTGTATCGACCTTTATGTCCATCATGAAAATATAAATAAGAGTGAATCGGCATTATCTTTTCTTATGGTGCGTAGTTGGTGTTTATTGCATTATGGTTATTGGAGGGAGAGATGGTGAGACTTGTTTATGCTTCCGCTAATAAGTTGCGCTGAGACCACTTTAAAAAAAAAATTCCTAGTCAAAGGGTATCGGTCTGTGAAGTTATATGAGATCGAGTAATGAAGAGAGATCACCTGTGGCGACCTCAGGCAAGTCGGGGGTGCCACATCAAGGATTCGATTCGTACAGTTTGAAGAAGATCTTACGGCTGGAGATAGCACCTCGTGATCAATTATTCTTATTGGAATCAATTCGGATAATCAGATCTGTTGAAAGGTGAAGTATACTTGGAAGGCTCTACTTATTGAAACCTAGATCCTAATTGTATGGGCAAGCAGGATTGGTGGGCTATCATCACATTTCTTCAATAACTCGAGATCTTCTTGAATGATTCTGTCCAACGGGTAGATTGGAAGAACTCTTTGGAAAGTGCCAACGGTTGTAAAGACATGAAGGAGTATAAGAAAGACACTCAAGTTATTCAAGTGTGTGCGTGAAAGAAGAATTCCAAAGTCTGAAACTATTAGTTTTTTGCTATTTCAATCATAGAGCTTTACTTGTATTCAAAAGAGAGAGCAAACACTTATGAGACTTTGAAGAAGTGTAGTAGAGTCTCTATATTGTAACGTCAAGGACGTAAGATTATAACATCTTTTTTGATCCTTAGTGAAATCCAGCCAGTGGGCTGTTAGTGCGGGAGAGTGGACGTAGGCTTGATCTAAGCTGACTATAAACATTGTGTTTCTGTTCTCTTTCCCTTAAACTTCTTATTTCAATTTACAGCTTCATATTGAAAGTGCTAGTACGAACACCTAGAGGGGGGTGAATAGGTGTGGAAACAGATTTTATAATATGCGATGAAAACTTTACTTTTTAACTTGAGTCTGGTTGACGACATACTTATGTAGAGGGAACCAGACTTAAATAGTTAAATAAAGCTATGAATAGAATAAAAGAATTCAGGGAAGAGAATAAGAATATAAAGTTTATAGTGGTTCAGCTTAGACCAAGTCTACGTCCACTCTCCCACATTGACAGCCCACCGGCTGGATTTCACTATGAATTAAAAGAGATGTTACAGTCTCACGTCCTTGATTTCATAGTGTAGAGACTTTACTACACTTCCTCAAAGCCTCACAAGTATCTAATCTCTCTTTTGAGTACAAATTTACGCTCAACAATTGAATCGGCAAAGAAAAAGGAGTTTCAGACTTTGGAATTTATCTATCTTGCACACTCTTGAATAACTATAACGTCTTCCTTATATACTCCTCTATGCCTTCATAACCGTTGGCACATTCCAAAGGAGTTTTTCCAATCTACCCGTTAGACAGAATCAATTAGGGAGATTTTGAGTTACTTAAGGAATGTGATGATAGCCCATAAATCCTGCTCGCCCATTCAATCAAGATCTAGGTTTTCATAAGTAGAACCTTCCATGTATACTTCACCAATCAATGGATCCAAATTACTCGAATTAATTGTAATGCGAATAATAGATCTCGAAATGCTATCTCCAGTCATGAGAACTTTTTTAGCCGCATGAATCAAGACCTTAAAGAAATACTTGCATCTGGATAAGTCTTCTTTGTTGGTCTGGAAACTGTCAATGAGTGCAGACTTTAAATCTTGAGTCTGGTGGTCTTCAGACTTTGACGGTAGAGTCTGCAAGTGTTCAGACTAGACTGATGGAAACTTTCTGTCAGCTTCAAAACAAATAATGAAGTTTTCTCCAACACATATAACTGTTTACAACTGTTTACATTGCTAGCAAATTATTTTGAAGTTTCGTAAATGTTTTTTTTATCACCTATTCACCCCCCTCTAGGTGATCTTACTAGCCCTTTCAAAGACCACCTGGGAGTAATTGCTCGACGCTTGGCCGAGACAAGAACCCTTCTCCTTCAACAAGCTATCTCTCTTCTGCATCATCACGGTTCCATAGCTGTTGCTCACCGCATGCAGATGGCAGCCCCTGTAGAACGACAAGCCATTCCCGAATATGAAGTCCACGGAACTCTCGACGTTGCAGTCCCTGAAGTAATGCCTTCCGACGTGGTTGTAGAGCGCGTTGTGCTATATGATGAAACAGCACCCCATGAAGGCCGCCGCATCTGCGGAGATGCGGAGAGCCACCGCCTGCTTCCCTAGCGCTCCAGACGCGGGCAATGGGGTTTGTTCTGTTACGAAACGATTAAGATCAAAGCCAAAAGAAGAGACACCTATCATTAATAAAAACTATTAGGTCGAAACAAAAAGCATTAAGAATGCAACTTGAAGGTGATGTTCAAGGCAATGAAGAAGGGAGGGTTGACAGCGAACGTAGCCGATGCGAACGTGCCTAGTGGGCGACAGTTGGGTCCGACTCTGTCTGCTGTGTCGTCCCACTCAATGACCGTCTTGTCCGCACCTGCTACTTTCACTGTCACATAAGCCATCGTTGCTGGAATCGACTTTCTCTCCACGCTCAATTAAAAGGAATTGGAATTAAAGATGACCAGAAATGAAATTATGTGTTAAGTTTTCAAAGCCCATGCATTTATCGACATTTAAGCACTAACCTCCGCACGTACTTTTGCCTGTCGATATACCTTATATGTGCAGGAGGATATAGGGCAAGATTAGAAGAAAAGAAGGTCATGCTCCATTCGGAAAATGCTGAGTTACAAATGTTGGGTGAGTGAGAGTTACGTTTGGCTAAGAGACTTTGGAAATGCTAAACTTTAACTCAAAGGCTTTTGAGATTATGTTACCAAATACCTCAACTTTTGGCGCAACGGTTTTTGGAGGCCCAAATTCTTTTCCTATGATACTGCATTTGGTGGGCTGGATAAAACTCTTGATAAGATAACTTTTATTCTATCCGGTGTTTTGAGCAACATGAAATCCGCATATGACCAGGTATAGCCTGGATATAGTCCGGATATAGATCGGATAAAAAAAATCTCATCTAAGGGGAAATAGACCCGAATAGAATATGTAAAATCTCAAAAAATTTAAAAAAATTAAAAACTAAATTTGAGAATATAAACAAAAGCCTCTGCTATCCTGCAACTTTTGCCCTCTCTTCCTGTCATCTCTCTCCCTCTTCTTCTTAGACTTGTTTCTGCTCTGTTCACCTTCACGACTCACCCACCACCACATGAAGACAAGAAAGCTATGAAAAATCTCCGAAGTCCACTCTGCTTCACTCAGACTAGTCATCAAGGTTTTGATTCTGGTCAGGATTTTTCACGCCTACAAGAAAGAAGTTGGGAAGAATCCACCATATCTGGGAGTGCATTCTTGTTAGTGCTTTAATTCCTCTTTTTAAATTTTCTCTCTTTCTTATTTTCACTGTTCTTATCACGCCCTTCAAAATCTTGGTTGCTAATTGACATCTTCACTTGCTAAAGATGTAATTACCATCAATGAAAAGTTGGTGTCGGTGGATTTAGAGATGAAGAGGCCTTCTCTTCTCTCACTGTAGCCTGCGCATGAGGCAGTTTTGCTGAACGGGCTATGGGAGAAAGGAGCTCCCTCCTGTCGTTAGCAAAACAGTGAAGGTGTGAAGATTGGAGGAGGTACAACGATGATCAGAGAGAGATATTTGGAAGATTTTTAAAAATATTCTATTCAAATTACACCAAACATAGGACAGGAGTTTTTACAATCTGGAGGATATTGAAAGGAATTCTAATCTTACCTTATCCTATCTTATCTCAATTGAAATTTAGATAACCAAACGCAGCCTAAATGATTGAAAATGGACCTAATTTAAAATGTTTGTCTTTGACAAAGTCAAGTGTGCATCGTTTGTTATAAAAACTAAGCTATTAGATATTGTGAGATGTGCATATATTTTGCAATTTAATGAATCGCTTATGCACATACAATCGGTGCTGACGGATGGGCAGACTCTATCATTCTGACGAACCTGGTCACTGAATTGCTTCTGCTGTGCTCAAAGGGCGAAATGAATGGACTCGGGCAAACGATTCCAGTCTTGAGACCGGCACGCTTAGGTCTTATCATCCTTATATAAAACACTTGGACTTTTAACAAATGTTCAACCAGCCGCTGACCTTGGCAAGGATTTTCAGGTTCAGTGCAAGGTCCTGCTCATCCACGCCTTTGCATTGACCAGGTTTGTTTCGGACTATGTATGATTAACACTCACCTGTAAGTTCCTGCACTAATGGAGATCACCACTCGGCAAGTATTGACTATTGGCACTGAATGCAGAGCCGCCCCCACCGAAGCAAATGCTCCTGACCTCAGCTTCTTGCTCACTCTCAGCCTCAAGCACAGCTTGAGCCTGTTCTTGGCCTTCTTGAACAGAGAACCATAGAGAGACAAACCTGAAGCCAAACTCTGTCTCACCCAATTCCGATCCCCTCCATCGATTGAGTCGAACGAGGAAGTAGTGCCAATGGTGCTTCCAAACAATAAAGGCAACAGGCAGAGCTTTGACAACATTGCTTGCATGTTCGTTGTTGCACTCTTGAGAGACCTGAGAGATAAGAGGTAAGCTCTTTGGACAACGTTATCGGAATGGCAGGTTTAAAAAGCAGAGAGGTGAGCTTTTGGACAACGTTTGAGTGTCTTTTTGTTTTGCTTCTGCTGGTGCATCCCCATTGCTCGTTTGAACTTAGTAGCTGACTTTCAGACGACCCTCTTCACTTCTTTTCGTCGTCTGTTTCACGGTCGAAATTCATCGCCCCAAATTTGCCATGATAACGACAATATCCGAACAAGATCCATTCATATAGCACGGACGCGATACTAGGCAAAATACGGAATACGAAGAGAAAATCCAAATATGACCACCACAATGCGATTTGCTTTTATATCAGCAAGAATTACTTTGTGTTTGTGATGAAGGCTTTATTAGTATTGGGCGTAAGGCCCGTCCGCCCAAGTTGGGCCCAGAAAGCCCGGCCCACGGGAATAGGGCCCATGGAAGGAGAGAGGTATAAAAGGGAGGAGAGAGAGAGAAAAATGCACCGTTTTGTTTAAAGAAAAAGACGTACGTTTTCTCTCCACGGACTCTCTCTCTCTCTCGTTTTCTTCAAAGCAAAAACAGTGAAGCGCTCGAAGGATTTTGCTTCCTCGGATTGAACAGGGCCTAATTTCTCTTCCTCCATTGGCGTTGGTGTCTAATCTATGGCTAACAAGGTACGCTCGAATCCGTGGTGTGCTTTACGATCGGTGATACGTGTTTTTCCCGGGCTTCGTCTTCCGCATTGATTTAGGGGTTCGATTTAGTGTCGAATCCGGTTTTCGGGGATCCGTTATTCCTAACATTGGTATCAGAGCCCTAGTTCACGTTTTCACGACCTGTTTGACGTTTTTTGATTGATTTTTCGCAAAAGCAATTCGGCCGTACGGATCAGGGCGAGAAATCCTGACACCCGAGCGTTGTTTGGCCATTTCACCGTGTTTTCATAAGTCGAAATCGAATTCTAATGGCATAGGAAGAAAGGCGACGTTGAGATGAGTCTGGCGATACGTCGAGCACCACCGGGAGACGCTGCATGCGCCCACACGTGCGGCCTGAAGCCGCTGCGCATGGGCGCAACGCGCTCGGAAGCGCTGGCTCGCCCAGCGCGTGCGACACATGCGCCGATCGGCGAACCAGCACGTGCTCGCCACCGGCCGGCGAATCGGCACGCGCCGATCCACGGACCGACGCGTGCTGACGTCAGCATGACATCACCCAACGGTTAGTAACCGCTAGGGTGACGTCATCGATGATGTCAGCACGACGATGTTTCGCCGGGCAGTCACCGGCCGGCGACCTGACCCGAACCGCGAACACCGGCACGCGCGTGGCACGTGCCGGCTGACGTCTGCGTGACGTCAGCCCGAGCACATGTGCGGCACGTGCCGTCGGTTCGCCCGAACTGGCCCGACCGGTATGTCCGGTCCAACCAGTCCGGCGACCGTTGACCCGACCGACGACCGTTGACCACCGTTGACCACCGTTGACCGTTGACCGTTGACAAAAAAAAAAGAAAAAAAAAGGAAAATAATGTGTTTCTTTTTCAATTAAGTCTATGTGGATTATATGTAATCCCTTATTTGTTCTGCATTTGTTGCAGGAACAGTTCTGCATTTGTTGAACGAACAATGCCTCCCCTGAGGTTGCGCACACCTATTCACGCAGTTACCGATGAACAAAAGGATAGGCTGTCTAAGTCGATAGCTAAGCTGACTGATCATCGATGGGAGAGTGGAGACTTAATTGATCATGTCCTTGAGGTCAATGGGAAGATTCAATAGGTCATATGGAATGGTCGTCCTATGCCACAGTCAGAGATGGTGCGATTTTTCATAAACACTCTTCCACCTGAATGACAAGATGTGTTGAATCGCATATGGGATGTCAACGGAGCTGCTTCCTATAAGAAAATTGTAATGGATTTTATAAATGAATATTACTGTATTGTGACAAGAGAAAAGATCAGGAAATTGAACAAAAGAGGATCTTTCCCAGTTCGTGTGCTGACTTTGTGTTAGTTGTATTGGCTGATTTATGTTAAGTGTGCTTTGTGGACATAATTATGTAATGTTTACTACCTAATTGTTTGTTTGATGTAGCAACCAATATCTTTATTGTATTAGTTGAAGGAATTATTTTTTTATTGGAAGTCAATTATCTGTTGCTTTCTGTTATTGCTGGTTGCTGTGGGTAGTTAGCTGTGGGTAGTTATAAAAGTTTTTGTAACTTCGTAGAATTTATTTTGCATGAGACAATCATATTAATGATAGTTTTAAGTTAGGATTTTTGGAGGATGATTGGAAACGTAGTGACCTTTTGATTCTGAAGCCTTACTTGAAATTATTCATTAATATGATGGGTCTATGTAAATAGGGATGCATAAATGATAGGCATTAATAATTCGCGCATATTTGTCTGATGTGTTTAGATCAATGGCTTTAGCCACAAAGAGCATAGTTGCCGAGCTGAACAAAGGTGAAAAGCTCAATGGTGACAACTATGAAATTTGGCAAATGAAAATCCAATATGTGCTGGAAGAGCAAGAAGCACTTGAGGCTCTTAACCTAACCATGGTAGAACCTGAAGAGGGAACCACTGCACAGCACAAAAGAGACAAGGAAGCTTTTTCTACGTGGAAAAGAAAGAACTCTCTAGCTCGCATCACGTTGCTGAGCAGCATGGACAATGATGTCATGCGAGAGTTTAGGCGTTTTGACAATGCCAAAGAAATGTGGGAAGCATTGGCGGCAAGATTTGGTCATACTTCGGTGACCAGACTGAGGCAGCTCACTATCAGGTTTGACTCTTATAAGAAGCCTCATGGTCAGACCATGAAGCAACATCTTAGAAAGATGTCAAACATGATAAATGAGCTGAAAGATGCTGGCCATGTCCTGACAGATGAGCAGCAAGTGCAAGCAGTAATTCGTTCCTTGCCTCAGAGTTGGGAGCATATGAAGGTGCACCTAACCCATAATGATAATATCAAAACTTTCGGGGATGTAATGCGTCATCTTGAGCTGGAAGAGGACCGCCTCTTTGTGGCTAAGCCGAATGCTGAACTCTATCATGCTAGTTCTAGCTCAAATGGAGCTTTGAGCTCCAAGTGCAAGCGCCCTAATTGGTTTGATAAAGGGAAATGCAAGGAAGAAGCAGGTCCTTCAGGGAAGAAACCCAAGTTTAACCAACATGAAAGAGGAAAACGTCATCGCATGAAGAAGCTTGCAAGGGTGAAATGCTACAACTGTGACAAGAAGGGTCACTATGCTCGCGACTGTCGTGAGCCAAAGAAGGTATGCACCTCTTGTACTTTTCAGAACTTTACTTTTGTGTCAAGTTCTGTGTTCTTAACTGAGTCTAATCCTTTGTGGACTGTGGATTCAGGAGCGACGGACCATGTAGCGAAGGATAGAGGATCCTTCGTGGAATTCCAACGAGTACCAACTGGAACTAAGTGGATCTATGTGGGAAACAACTCCAGAGCTGAAGTGAAAGGAATTGGCACATGCCAACTGAATATGCGTGGTGGACGCACTTTGTTCCTACATGATGTGTTCTATGCTCCGGAGATTCGTCGGAATTTAGTGTCTGTATTAGTGTTGGTTAAATTAGGTTTCAATATGAACTTCTATAGTGGAGGTGTGAATTTGTTTTTGGATACAAATTACTATGGTTGTGGTTATTTTCTGGATGGTTTTATTGTACTAGATATTGATTATGTTAATGCAAATGTTTGTTATTCCCTTCTCACGTCTCCTAATACATATGATAATGATGTGAATGTGTGGCATGCTAGACTTGGTCACATTGGCCAACAGCATATGAATAGACTAGCCAAAGAGGGCTTGTTGGGCAATATTGAAAAAGTCGATTTGTCCATATGTAAGCATTGCCTAGAAGGGAAAACGACAAGGAAACCATTTGGAAAAGGAAAAAGAGCTGAATTTCCTCTGCATTTAATCTATTCTGATGTCTGTGGTCCAATGAATGTGAAAGGAAGCATTGGGCTGTTTATTTCATCACTTTTATTGATGATTATACTCGATTCGGATATGTCTATTTGATTTCTCATAAATCTGAAGCAATAAGTTATTTTAAAAGGTTTATGAACCTGGTAGAGAATCAATTAGACAAGAAAATAAAAACATTGAGATCCGATCGAGGTCGAGAATATTTATCTGATGAGTTCAGAAAATTATGTGATGAAAAAGGAATAGAAAGACAGTTGTCTATTCCATATACTCCTCAACAAAATGGTGTTGTGGAGAGAAGAAACAGAACCCTACTGGAAATGGTTAGGTCCATGATGGCGCATGCTAACTTACCTATTACCTTTTGGAGTGATGCGTTGTTAACTGCTGCCTATATACTTAACCGTGTGCCTTCCAAATCAGTTGCTTCCACTCCATATGAGTTATGGACAGGTAGAAAGCCGGACTTAAGTTTTCTTAAGCCATGGGGTTGTGCTGCCTGTACACATGAGTCCTCTCACAAATTTGGGAAATTGGGTCCCAGAGGAAAGAAGAGTATTTTCATAAGGTACTCAGAACACTCGAAAGGGTATGTGTTCATAGGTGAGAAGGAAAGTGGGAGTATAACCGAGTTTGAATCACGAGATGTCATATTCTTAGAGGATGAATTTCCTAAGAAGGGCGAAATAGGGGAAGATTGTTCCCTATTTGAAACATTGAATCAAGATAATGATCTTAGTGGAGTTCGTCCAAGTGGGAGTAATATGAGAAGTGATGAATCGAATTCAAATCATTCTCTATTACAACCACATGATGAGACGACATCACCATTACCTAATCCAAGTGGGAGCATAATGGGGAATGATGTGCAAAGTGTACAATCTCCCATACGGCGAACAAGTCGCCAAAGTATTCCCCGTCGATGTTTTGACATTGAAGGGGAAACTTTTATGGTTGCTCCACAAGATGAGGATGAGCCAAGAAATATTAATGAGGCTCTGAATTGCCCTAGTAAGGAAAAATGGATTCATGCAATGGAAGAGGAAATGGAGTCAATGAAATCAAACCAAGTCTGGGAACTGGTTGATCTTCCAAAAGGACGCAGAGCTATTGGGAACAAATGGGTTCTCAAAATAAAGCGAAAGGCTGATGGCTCGATAGAAAGGCATAAGGCTCGCCTTGTGGCAAAGGGGTATAATTAGCAGGAAGGAATTGATTATGAAGATACATTTTCTCCTGTAGTGAGATTTACCTCGATTCACATTATTCTGGCAATAGTGGCTAGTCTGGATCTTGAGTTACATCAAATGGATGTAAAGACTGCTTTCCTCAGTGGAGAATTAAAGGAAGAAATATATATGGAACAACCTGTTGGTTTCATAGTGAAAGGCCAAGAAGAAAAAGTATGTCGACTTTTGAGGTCGATATATGGTCTTAAGCAGTCATCAAGACAATGGTATATACGTTTTCATAATGCCATAATGGCATATGATTTTACGATGATTGATGAGGATCATTGTGTATATATCAAAAGATCCAAGGATCAATTTGTGATCATATCATTATATGTTGATGATATACTAATTGCCGGAAGTAATATGGAGTTTGTTCATATTGTCAAGAGTTGGTTGTCTTCCAACTTTGAGATGAAGGATATGGGTGAGGCTGCATACATTCTTGGAGTTAAGATTTCAAGAGATCGTTCGAAGAGATCGTTGTCTCTTTCGCAAGAAACCTATATAAATAAGGTTCTTGAACGATTTCGTATGCAAGATTGTAAACCCATAGACACTCCTATTGCAAAAGGTGAAGGATTGAGCCATAGACTGTGTCCAAGGACTCCACAAGAGAAGGAACAAATGAAACATGTTCCTTATGCTAGTGCTGTTAGGAGCTTGATGTACGCTATGATGTGTACAAGACCCGACATATGTTTTGCAGTTGGAATGGTGAGTAGATACCAATCCAATCCAGGTCCAGCACATTGGAAGGCCGTTAAGAGAGTACTGAGGTATCTGAAGGGAACTGCTGATTTCAAGTTGAATTACCAAGGAAAGGATCTGCGACTTGAAGGCTATTCAGATGCTGATTGGGGAGGAGATTTAGATGAAAGAAAATCTACCTCAGGTTTTGTTTTCTTACTGAGCAATGGCGCCATATCATGGAGTAGTAAGAAGCAAACATGCATAGCCTTATCCACGATGGAAGCTGAGTTCGTGGCATTATCAACAGCAGTACAAGAAGCAGTTTGGCTTAAGAGATTCTTGGATCATTTAGGTGTTATTGAGAAAGCTGCAAATCAATTTTTGGTTAAATGTGATAGCCAAGCAGCTATAGCATACACCAAAGATCGAAAATATCATGGCAAGACCAAACATATAGATACCAAGTATAACTTTGTCAAGGATATGGTTGCACGAAAGGATGTGAACTTACAGTACATATCTACGCATAGAATGGTAGCAGATCCTATGACAAAGCCAATACCTAGAGATGTGTTTTGTGGTCATGTAAAATCTCTAGGATTGCGTAGAGTCTGATGTACTGGATTGTAATTTCCCTGAGTTGTTCACATTTATGAACTAGTGTTGTTTCATTATTAATGCCTATGAATCTTTGTTTGATCTTTATGCATCTTAATGCTTAGTGCATTATTTTAAGTTAAGAGAAGTATGTCGGACAGATATAAGATTAGCCCACTCACACGGGTAATCGCCTCTATTTACTGTGTGATAAATAGAGATGAGACTATTTTTAAGCTTATTATCTAGGTGATAATCGAGAGCTCCAGCTTAAAATACGCATGTCGCCTTAACTGAGTGTTACGATGAGGACATAATACTTACTATGTCCGAAAGTAAAATACCCCACATATTTTACTTTATCTGTCTAAGATGCCAGATGTGAGTTCTGATGAATTTTGTAAATGAGTAGATACGTGAACTCAAGTTAGACATTGGGTATGTTTGAACTATCATCTGTACGGTATTGAAAGGTGTAGACATACGCTCCATGGGAAAGGAGTTAATACCATAATACGTATTTCATACTACGTATGCATGAGATAACCAATAAGAGTGGCAAAAAGTTTGATCTCAACTTTTATGACGTGTGAGACTCTTGAGGAAAAGAGTTCCTCAATTTTTAGTCCCCTCATGACTCTTACTTATTCTCAAGATTTCTATTTAGTGTTTGCTATCTTAGGGTGTTGCCAATGGTCATGAGTTGATTCGATCTAATGGGGCATTTCTAGAAAAGCAAGCTGAACTGAAATTGAGAGTTTGAAGAAAAGAGGAAGATCGAATTTGGAGAATCACATTGTAGTTTTGTATTCACTGGTCGACCAATTATGACTGTCTTTGTGATAATTATAATTGTGAATACAATATATATATCATTGTTTAAAAGAGATCAAGAGAGATATAAATGTGATCGATCGATCTAGGGTACTGCATACTAAATCTACTCAGAGTGAGACGCCCATTATGAGCTGCTATATATTCCTAACAGATGAATAGCAACAAGCTCTCAAAGTATGCTGGTCGCACGAATTATTCACCGGTATGAATATTGAAAAGAGGTAAAGAGAATCCTGTTCGGCCCACCATGTGCGAGTGTGAGATGAAGGCTTTATTAGTATTGGGCTTAAGGCCCGTCCGCCCAAGTTGGGCCCAGAAAGCCCGGCCCACGGGAATAGGGCCCGTGGAAGGAGAGAGGTATAAAAGGGAGGAGAGAGAGAGAGAAAAATGCATCGTTTTGTTTAAAGAAAAAGACGTACGTTTTCTCTCCACGGACTCTCTCTCTCTCTTGTTTTCTTCAAAGCAAAAACAGTGAAGCGCTCGAAGGATTTTGCTTCCTCGGATTCAACAAGGCCTAATTTCTCTTCCTCCATTGGCGTTGGTGTCTAATCTGTGGCTAACAAGGTACGCTCGAATCCGTGGTGTGCTTTACGATCGGTGATACGTGTTTTTCCCGGGCTTCGTCTTCCGCATTGATTTAGGGGTTCGATTTAGTGTCGAATCCGGTTTTCGGGGATCCGTTATTCCCAACAGTGTCGTAATTCAATTTTCTTTTGGACATATTAAAAAAAAGTTATATAATATTTCAACTGTTGCGATGAAAATATATAACTCATAAACCTAACATTAATGCGAGGTTACTCCAAATTAGCAAAAAGAAAAAGGAAAGAAAAAAGAAAGAAAAAGAAAGAAAGAAAATATTTAAATTTTCCTTGAAACTAACGAACATATTGTTTGGGGGAAAAGTGCAAAAAAAGTCCTAAACCTTTTACCTTTGTGCCGATTTAGTCCCAAACCTTTTTTTTTGTGCCAATTCAGTCCTAAACCTTTTTACATTATGTCAATTCAGTCCTTTCTGGCAAATTTTGGCTGGATTTTGTTGACTGGACGTTGGCCGGCTGACGTGGCCTGATCGGCGCTGACATGGACAACTTTTAATATTTTAATATTAATTTTTATTAATTTTTGTCTTTTTCCTCCAGCCAGTCGTTGAGGTCCAGCAACTAGCCAGAGGTGACGGCCACAAGGGCGAGGCCGACCTCGCCAGATTTGGCCATGGGCGAGCTCACCCCCGTTGGATCTGGCGAGGCGAGCCTCGCCGGCCATGGGCGAAGCTTGCCTTGCTAGATCCAGCGAGGCTCGACCCTCGCCCACGAGGTGGTCGGCAAGGTCGACCTTGCCAGATCCGGCGGGGGCGAGCTCGCCCATGGCCAGAACCTCGCTAGATTCGGCCATGGGCGAGCTCGCTCCTGCCGGATCTGGCGAGGTTCGACCCTCACCCGCGAGGTGGCCGGCGAGGTCGGCCTTGCCCTCACTGACTGTCACCTCTGGCCGGTCGCCGGACCTCAACAACTAGCTAGGGGAAAAAGAAAAAAAGAAAAGGAAATAAAAATAAAATCAAAAATCAAAAATATTAAAATATTATTAAAAGTTGTCCACGTTAGCACCGATCAGGCCACGTTAGCTAGCGGGCGTCCAGTCAGCAAAATTCGGCCAAAATTGACCGAAAAGGACTGAATTGGCACCAAATGTTTATGACTGAATCGGCACCAAAAAAATTTTTAGGACTAAATCGGCACAAAGGTAAAATGTTTAGGACTTTTTTGGCACTTTTCCCTATTGTTTGGCTACCTAAATTCCTATAGTCAAATGACTATACTAAATTCCAAGGATGCTTATGTTAAGTGTGGATTTATGTTTCCGTGACACAATGTCATAAAGCTTATGTGAAATTCAAGTTGTCCTAATCAAAGGTCTAAAAAGAGGGTTAGAGAGAAATTTGCTCCAATTACCTTTTTAATTGGTGGATTATAAGTTGCGTGCATCGATCATATATAAAATCAACTAAATTATATAGTAATGAGTGATGTCTATGAAGTGTGGTTGAAGGAAGTTTCCTTTTCTCCAAACAGGGGATGGAGACAACATGACCATTATATTGCAAAAAAACTTTAATTATCATTCAAATTTCTGTGTCCATACATCGAGTTACATCCACATTTTTTAAAACCTACATTTTGCATCTTATGATTTGTTGCTAGAATTCAACTTCTGTCTTCCCCCAATGATCCTCATATATTTATTTATCGAGTTACCACTTTCTTTCTCAAATTGCCCTCTTTGCTCTCTGTCCCTCCAACGAAAAACCATAAACCTCCATTATTCCTTCCTCTTTCATCCTCCTCTCTCTTTCCCCTACACTCTCAGCCACTTACCACCCGACTCGGCTATTGTGGCTAGTGCTTTCTCAGTCCGAACCACCATCCTTGGTGATGCATCTGATAGTGCTAGTATGAACACCTAGAGGGGAGTGAATAGGTGTAAAAACTAATTTTATAAAACTTAGCAACTTAATTCAACTTATATGAAAACTGAAGACTTAAGATATAGAAGATTTGCAATAATATATAAGACACCGAATTAAGTAAAGAGATAAGGGAAAGAGAATTGAAACACGATATTTTATAGTGGTTCGGTTTAGATCAAGCCTACGTCCACTCTCCCGCACTGACAGCCCACCAGTTGGATTTCACTATGAATCAAAAGAGATGTTACTGTCACACATCCTTGATTCCACAGTGTAGAGACTCTGCTACACTTTCTCAAGGCCTCACAAGTATCTAATATCTCTTTTGAGTACAAATTTACACTCAACAAATGAATCAGCAAAAAATAAGAAGTTTCGGACTTTGGAATTTTTCTATGTCGCACTCACTCGAATAACTAGAGTGTTTTCCTTATATACTCCTCAATGCCTTCATAATCGATGGCACCTTCCAAAGGAGTTCTTCCAATCTAACCGTTGGACAGAATTAATTAGAGAGTTCTCGAGTTACTTAAGGAAAATGAAGATAGCCCACCAATCCTGCTCGCCCATACAATCAGGATCTAGGTTTCCATAAGTGGAACCTTCCAAGTATACTTCGCCAATCAACAGATCCAAATTACTCGAATTATTTGCAATAAAAATAATAGATCTTAAGATGCTATCTCCAGCCGTGAGATAATCTTCAACCAAACGAATCAAATCCTTAAAAATAAACTTGCATCTGGATAAGACTTCTTCGTCGGTCTAGAAACTGTCAATGAGGGCAGACTTTAAATCTTGAGTCTGGTGGTCTTCAGACTTTGATGGAAGGAAACGTTTTGTCAACTTCAAAACAGATACGAATGTTTTCTCCAACAATCTCACCTTTTTTGATGGTGACAAAACTTTCCCGCAGATTTGGACACTTTGACCTGCAAGATAACAGTTAAGCAAACCAAGATTTCTTATAAATGAAGAGATTACGATAGGGATAGTAGCAATTCTGCAACCACAGAAAACGTGTAAGTCCTGTAAACACAACTATCTTTAACATAATCAATAATAGCTTAAGTTGCAAGCATCATCAGTCTAAACAAGTCCGAATCAAAACCACACCAAACAGAAAATAAAGTCCAAATAAAAAAAAAGTCAATAAAAAAGATATGAAGATAAGTCATCAAATCTGTATAAAACCTCTCTCCCTTTTTGTCAACAGCAAAAAGTGGAGAATAGACTAAAGAGATGGATTGAAAATGAAGTCAAAATCAAGGCTGTTTGGGCAGGTGAATAAGCTCGAATTCTCCCATAGAATGCATTGTCTTCTCAAGCCTGTCAAAACTCTAGTTTAGCGACTGAAAATCTTCACCCTACACATTAGACTGAACTTGAACCTTCGGGGCGTTCAACTATTTATGCAAAGATACTGAAGTGGCCTTAAAAGCATTCTTGAGATCTTGCATCTCAAATCCCATGGCATATTGCTGCTTTCTAATGTCCAATAGAACTTCCAGCAGTCTTGAAAAGTCTGTTGTCTGCGCAGATGCATCACTAGGACCAACCAAGTCAAAGACGGGAATTTTGAGAAACGATGGCGCTTCAGCAGATTGTCCATCATAATTGTCTTTTGGATTGTGCGAGGCATACGCATCCTCAGGGTCTACTGCAGAACGACTTACATCACTAGCAAACAAAGATGAAGAAATACCTTTTGGTTCAACAGCTCCCCCTGTTTTGATGCCCTCAGGTGGAGTAGGTAAGGTTTCCTCATCTGCAAATGCACTAGACAGAGAGATAGCCAAGGTTGACTCGAAAGAGTCTTCTTGACCCTGATCTTGTTCTCCTTCTCTCTCTTCTTCTTCCTCTTCCTCTTCTTCTTCTCTTCTTCCTTCCTCTTCTTCTCTTCCTTCCTCTTCTTCTTCCTCTGCTTCTCTTCCTTCATCTTCATCATCTTCATCTTCTTCTCTTCTTCTTTCCTCTATCCTCCTCTGTTCTTCTTCCTTCTCTGTGTCTTCTCTCCCTCTTTCCCCTTCTTCTGGCTCTTCTCTTGTCTCACGAAAGTTGACAAAACTCTTTAAGTTTCTCAAGGCTGATATGGTCAGTTCATCCTCATCTTCTTCATCTTGCAAGATGAGAGTTCTTTTCTTCTTCACAGGAGCAACCATGGGCTCCTTGCATTTTCTCTTCACAACAGCAGAGTCTTGTTTTGCTTTTGAGGGAGACTTTTTCTTCATATGCTCCAATACTTTATTCAACTCTTTCAATCTCATCTTTGTGACCATTTTGAACCCAATCATCATAGGGGAGATGATTGACAAGCATAATGGTGTAGAGATATGAATTTTAAAGTGCCGAAAGAGCCGCGAGATAATAGCAGAATAAGGGAGTTGTCCCTTATCTTTCACCACAATGCGGTACATATGAAACAATATGGTGTGAGGCAGAGAGAATTTAAATCCAGTGTTGATGGCACACATCAATTTAGCTTCCGATCGAGAAACATCTGTCTTGGATGTTGATTTAGGACGAATGCAGTTTATTATAATCTTGTGCAGCAAAATGTTAGAGGCACTCATCCTTGAGTAAGAAATCTTGCCGTCAACATTCCTATCTTTCACCAACAACAGAATAGCATGAGCAATAGACACACTAATTGGTTGGAAACTCGATCTTTCCACCCCAATTATGTTGGCCAGTGTGTCTGTATCCACCAAAAATTCTTTGTCCTTCATAGTGAAAGTAAAACTGTTTGCATCCAAGAAAGATAAGTTCGAATAAAAGTATGCAGTGAGTTCTAGAAAAGCAGCAGTGGATTCAGAACAGAACCGTTCCAGTTGTAGTTGCAGTAAAACAAATTTCTCACGCAGATTGACCTTTATCAAATCAAGGAAATCAAAGTCAACAGTTCTAGGGTTCATCACCCTCCTCTTCAGAAGTTTCAAATAAACCTTCTTGTGACCCTTCAATCTAAACAGATTAGAGCCATCAGTAATGTTTGCAGCCACACCCTATCTAGGCTAAAAATGAGTAAACATTCGTTCGTCGTCGTCCAGAGTTTGTGATTGATTTGCAGTGCCATAGAATGGGTCACTCGGTATGTTTGCAAATGTTCTTTCAGCTGTTCCTTTCTCTACAACTCCTAATTTTTCGAAATCCTGCAAAAACAAGGTTTCATTCTTGAATTCTCTATCTTTTAAGAATTCATCGATTAAAGACATCGGCGTTCCTCCTTTCTTCAGATTAGAGTAGAGCTTGAGAGCAACCTTGGGAGTTAGAGTTCTTACAGGTTCAACTTCTTCTATAACCTCATCGTCTGGTTGAGTCGGTGGAGAAGGTTGACGTTGCTGAGAAGGTTGTTGCCGATTCAGACGTAATGGTGGAGAAGAATCTTCTTCCTCGGTTAAGTCAAAATGGGTAGGTCCCTCGGGCATAAATTGTGGTCCCTTGCTTGCAATTCTTGAAGACTTTCTCGAAGACATTGTCGTTTCAAGGGAGGAATTCACCACTTGCTCAAAAAAGGAGATAACTTTTGGATAGATCGGGAGTGAAAGTGAAAGCAAATAGGAATTTTTTATTCTAGGGTTTTAGTGTAAAAACGAAGAAGACAAGTCTCGGCAGTATATAAAGCAAGTGAAGCGGGGTAAACGAAACGTCGTAAAAGTAAAATAAAAATACCTTTTTGAAAAGAATAACTTCCATTTTTGAAAATAACTGTCTTTTCCAAAATTGATAACTGCCTTTTTGAAAAAGTAAAAAAAACTTGGAAAGATAATTTCAATCAATTAGCAATTAATAAATAACCGTACCTTTTCAAGTTTAAAATTTAGAAACAACTTACCATTGTAACTCTTGGTTTTCTGAGTCTGAACACATTCAGACTTTGCCTTTTGATTCTTGTGCACATCCAGACTCTACTGGGTAAGAGATATAATGTTTAGTCTGGTGCGAATAGATTCAAATAGACTTTTCTCCAGTGGCTTTGTAAATATGTCCGCCAGTTGATTTTTTGAGTCAACAAATTGGATCATAACTTCTCCATTTTGAACATGATCTCTAATAAAATGATGTCGAATCTCTATATGCTTTGCTCTTGAATGAAGAATTGGATTCTTGGTGAGATTAATAGCGCTTATGTTATCACATTTGATCTCAGTGCATGAATCTTTGATTCCAAAATCTCTTAGTTGTTGTTTTATCCATAAGATTTGAGAACAACTACTTCCAAGAGCCACATATTCTGCTTCTACTGTTGAAAGATCTACTGTACTTTGCTTCCTTGAAAACCAAGATATTGTCCTATTATCAAGCAATTGACAAGTACCGGAAGTGCTTTTTCTTTCAACTCGACAACCTGCTAGATCTACGTCTGAATATCCAAGGAGAGTAAAGTCTCATTCTTTGGGATACCATAGACCTATCTTCGAGGTTGTTGTAACGTATTCGATGATGCGTTTCGCAGCACTTAGATGAGATTCTTTTGGATCTGACTGAAATCTGGCACAAATGCACACACTAAACAAAATGTCAGGTCTAAAAGCAGTAAGATAAATAAGTGAACCAATAATACTTCTGTAAAGTTTCTGGTCAACTTTCTTTCCTCCTTCATCTTTATCCAGCTTTGAAGAACTAGACATTGGTATTTCAGTCTTTTTGCAATTATCTAATCCAATTTTTTTAACAAGTTCTTTTGCATATTTTTCTTGAAAATCCCTTCCTTCAATTGCTTTGGTTGTAGTCCAAGAAAGAAAGATAATTCACCTATCATGCTCATCTCGAATTCATCCTGCATAGACTTAGAGAATTTCTTGCATAAATTTTCGTTAGATGATCCAAATATTATATTATCAACATAAATTTGAACAAGGAAAAAGCTTCTACATTCCCATTTAATAAATAGAGTAGTGTCCATTTTACATTTGACAAAACCATTTTGGATTAAAAACTTACTTAACCTGTCGTACCAAGCTCGAGGTGCTTACTTTAATCCATATAGAGCCTTCTTCAGTCTAAATATAGAGTATGGTTTCCTTAGATCTTCAAAATCGGGAGGTTGTTCCACATAGACTTACTTTTGGATAAATCCAATCAAGAATGCACTTTTGACGTCCATTTGGAATGACCTGAAATTCTTATAACAAGCAAAAGCAAGTAATAATCTAATTGCTTCTAACCTTTCTACCGGTGCGTAAGTCTCATCATAGTCTATCCCTTTTTCTTGCGTATATCCTTTGGCCATGATTCTTGCTTTATTCCTTACAATTTTTCTTTTTTCATCCATCTTGTTCCTGAAAAACCATTTAGCTCCAATAACAGGTTTACCTTTTGGTTTATGAGTTAGCTCCCAAATATCGTTAACATTGAACTACATGAGCTCTTCTTGCATAACTTCAATCCAGCTTTCATCAGTTAAAGCTTCTTCTATGTTCTTGGGTTCTATTTCATAAATAAGAGCCACAGTGCTAGACTCTTCATGCTTTTTGGATTTTGTACGAATTCCTTCATCAGTGTTACCAATGATGAGTTCTTTGGGATGATTGGACTTGTGCTTCCAGTTGTTGGTTAGTCTGACAGACTACTGAACTTCTTTTTCAGTTGATTCTTCAATATTCGTTTGTTGTTGTCCTTCTGTAGTCTGAGTTGCTTTAGGGGAAGTAGACTTTGTAGAGTCTGGAGCAGGTTTAGATTCTTCAAGTTGAGTTCGGATCGATTGATTTTGTATAAAGTCTTGAAATTTGACATTCATTGACTCTTACACAGACTGAGTCTTCTTGTTGTATACTCTGTAAGCTTTGCTGGATGTTGAATATCCAAGGAAGATTCATTCGTCTGATTTTTCTTCAAACTTACCAATTCGATCATTTGCATTTTTCAAGATAAAACAATTTCAACCAAATACATGAAAATAAGAAACAATTGGCTTCTTTTCTTTGAACAACTCATAGAGAGTTTTCTCCAGAATAGGCCTTAAGAAAATTCTATTAATAATATAACTTGCTGTAGAAACTGCTTTAGCCCAAAAACGAGAAGAAATATTACTTTCAATTAAAAGAGTTCTAGCCATTTCTTGCAACAATCTATTCTTCCTTTCCACAACTCCATTATGTTCGGGAATTATGGTGATGAGAACATATGCTGAAAACCAGATTCATCACAAAATTTAGCAAAATCTTGATTTTCAAACTCACCTCCATGGTCTGTCCGTATGCTTGAAATAACATACCCTTTTTCATTCCGAACCTTCTTGGCAAACTTAGTAAAATAAGAGAAGGTTTCGGACTTATTTACCAAAAAGTAGACCCAAGTAAATTGTGAATAATCATCCACTATTACTAGGCAATATCTCTTACCACCAATGCTTTGAGTTCTAGTTGGTCCAAAGAGATCCATATGCAGGACCTGCAACACACGATTAGTGGAAACTTGATTTATTAGTTTGAAAGAATTTATAACCTGTTTTCCCAATACACATGGTGTGCATAAGTCAGATTTTTGGTACATCAGATTGGGTATTCCACGAACAACCTTCTTTGAAGAGATCTTGGCAATTTGCTTCATGTTGATATGGCCAAGCTTTCAATGCCAGAGATTTTCTTCATCTTGAATTGAAATTAGACATTGAGATCTTTCTAGATTGATATCCAAAAGATAGATATTCCCATGTCTTCGCCTAGTAAAGGATTGTGAAAGATTTTTACTAGTGCCCGAACATATTCCTTCTTGAAAATTGATCTTGAATCCAGTGTCGTACAATTGGTTGATGCTGAACAAGTTGTAGTTGAGTCATTCCACTAAGGAGATATTGTTGATTGTGAGACTTCCTATTTTTACAGTTCCACATCCAACAATTCTTCCCTTGTTGTTTCTGCCAAAGGAGACTTTTCCACCAATTACTTGCCTAAGTTTAATAAAACAATTTGAATCTCCAGTCATATGCCTTGAACAGCCACTATCCAAATACCATTTAACCGTTTTCTTGATAGTGACCTGCAATTAAAAAATAAACTCAAGCTTTCTTTGGTACCCACACTTTCTTGAATCCAGTGGACTTAGTGCAATATATGGTCTTTGCCCAATCATTCTTAACAAGCCTCCAAACCATAGGACATTCTTTCTCAAAGTGTTCTGAGCTGTTACACTTAGAACATCTAAGAGCACTTCGGCCAACAGGTTTCATAAATAATTTTTGAAAATGATTTCTATAGAAGACTTTTGTAGGTTTTTGTTGGATTCTTTTCTTTACATTTGGAAAATCAATTAGAGGAATAGTTTCAGATATCATTCCCAAGCCTGATTTGTTAAAGTAAGGTCTTTGTACTGAAAGAATCTTTT
This sequence comes from Eucalyptus grandis x Eucalyptus urophylla, assembly GCA_028830015.1. Classification (NCBI taxonomy): domain Eukaryota; kingdom Viridiplantae; phylum Streptophyta; class Magnoliopsida; order Myrtales; family Myrtaceae; genus Eucalyptus; species Eucalyptus grandis x Eucalyptus urophylla. Next base: position 30,043,243 of record CM054203.1, read on the forward strand.
CCAATTTCTTAGATCCCATAGAAAACGTTTTTGAAATGCTTGAAATATTATTTTTCAAAAGTGTGTTTTCTTTTGAAAGAGATTCTGCATTTTCTTTTAAAGTAATAAAACTTTTATCTAGATTCTTTTCTTTCCATAAAATTTCCTATTGCTTCAATGTAGAATTCTCCCTTTTTAGCTTGGAAATTCTCTTGAGAGAGGTTTTGAGACTAAGATACAGTTCATCAATATATTTCCAGACCTTAATAGGAATTTTAAAATTACTTACCTTGATTTCACTATATGAATCTGAGTCTGTATTGATTTCAGAGTTTGAATTTGATTCTGATTTTGCCATTAAACAAATATTAGCATAATCATCATCACTCTCTTCGCATTCAGTATCACTCCAAGTTTATGCTTTGAGTGCCTTTATGTATTTCTCAACTTTTCCTTTCTTTTTCTTCACCAAGGGACAATTGGGTCTGATGTGTCCCTTTTTCTTGCATTCAAAGCAAATCACATCTTTATTGGATTCATCATCCTCAACTGATTTGTTTTGAAATCTTTGAGAGTTTTATTTCTTCCAATTGAATATTCTTCCATTTTTGTTCAGTTTCCTGAACCTTTTATCATGAGAGCAAGTTCTTCATCATCCATATCGTGTTCAGAGTCTGTAATATCAGAATCTTCATTAGATTTTAAGGCAATAGACTTCTTACCTTTGGGATCTTCTTCTTCATTGATTTGCTCCACTTCATAGGACTGAAGTGTTCCAACCAATTCGTCAACGGAGAGTGGCATGATTCTTTGTGTTTCCCTTATTGAAGTCTTGACATGATTCCACTCTTTGGAAAGTCCACGCAGCAATTTGTTAACCTTCATGGGTCCTGAGATTGGTTGACCCTGATACTCAAGACCATTTACGACTTCTGTAAAATGGCTAAACATGTCAGTAATAGATTCTCCTGGCTTCATCTTGAAGGCTTCATATTGATTGAGCAAAATATTGATTCTGGTTTCTTTCACTCGATCTGTTCCTTCATAGGTGATGTGCAGTCTATCACAGAATTCTTTAGCTGTTTCACAAGAAGATATTCTGTTATATTCAGTAGGAAATAATGCACAATATAAGGAATAAATTGCTTTTGCGTCAAGAACTTGCGTCAAGAACTTGTCTCTTGGTTATCTCTTCTTAAGTCATGTCGCTAGTTTCTGTAGCTTCTTTCCCCCTTTCTGAGATTGTTGTAGCTTTAGGAATGATTCCTTTGTCTACCACATCCCATTCCAGAGGATCTTTCGATCTTAGGAATGCTTTCATCTTGTTTTTCCATATGCTATATTCTTTTCCATCGAAATAAGGCGGTTTGGTGTTGCTTTGCCCTTCAACCAAACTTGGAGCCAACATATTAGCCATAGATCTTTAACTCTGAAGTTAAAAACACTGCAATTAAATGAGTACACAAGCTCTGATACCAATTGATAGTGTTAGTATGAACACCTAGAGGGAGGTGAATAAGTGTAAAAACTTATTTTATAAAACTTAGCAACTTAATTCAACTTATATGAAAACTGAAGACTTAAGATATAGAAAATTTACAATAATATATAAGACAGCAAATTAAGTAAAGAGATAAGGGAAAGAGAATTGAAACACGATATTTTATAGTAGTTCGATTTAGACCAAGCCTACGTCCACTCTCCCGCACTGACAGCCCACTGATTGGATTTCACTATGAATCAAAAGAGATGTTATAGTCACACGTCCTTGATTTCACAGTGTAGAGACTCCGCTACACTTTCTCAAGGTCTCACAAGTATCTAATCTCTCTTTTGAGTACAAATTTACGCTCAACAAATGAATCAGCAAAGAACAAGAAGCTTCAGACTTTGGAATTTTTCTATGTCGCACTCACTCGAATAACTAGAGCATCTTCCTTATATACTCCTCCACGCCTTCATAACTGATGGCACCTTCCAAAGGAGTTCTTTCAATCTAACCGTTGGATAGAATCAATTAGAGAGATTTCGTGTTACTTAAGGAAAATGAAGATAGCCCACCAATTCTGCTCATCCATACAATCAGGATCTAGGTTTCCATAAATAGAACCTTCCAAGAATACTTCGCCAATCAACGGATCTAAATTACTCGAATTATTTGCAATATGGATAATAGATCTTAAGATGCTATCTCCAGCCGTGAGATAATCTTCAAGCAAACAAATCAAATCCTTAAAGATAAACTTGCATCTAGATAAGACTTCTTCGTCAGTCTAGAAATTGTTAATGAGGGTAGATTTTAAATCTTGAGTCTGGCGGTCTTCAGACTTTGATGGAAGGAAACATTTTGTCAACTTCAAAATAGATAAGGACATTTTCTCCAACAGCATCAACTATACCAAGGTCTACATGCAAGAGAACATATTCAAGAACCTCGTTCCCGATCTCCAGGTCGTCATTCTAGATGGACACTGTTTCATCCACGAGGAGAGAGCCCAGCAAGTTTGGGACGAAATTCTCTACCTCTTCCATGAACTTCCTGTTTGAATAGCGACTTTTGGTGGTCTTGAACATACTGCAGAAAATTTCTCACTGTCCCACTACCTGCCCCACTTTCTCTCCACTTTGCAGTGTACGTGCCGATGACAGTCACCATAAGAATAAGATCATTTGCATAGTGACATGCTTCTTCGGTCCCTCATGAAACGAATTGTGCATTTTCTTCCTGATGTCTTCCCTGGCTTCGCTGGTCCATAGAAGTCGCAGCTCGTTCTATGTTGAGCATCGTGAATTCGCAGGCTAACTGAACTAGCACGCCAAGTTCTCTTGTGAGCCTGAACAATCGTGTCTTCAAATGCATATGATATGAGGTTGGAACACATGCTTTACTGGTTGCATGCGAGTCTGAAGCACGCCATAGACAATTCAGCGGCAGCGATGGAGAAAAATTACACACAGGCGTACAATTTGTGGGAAAAGCAATCTAATTTCCTTAGAGAATAATAGAAGTGTAGGTTATGCAACCCTTTGCTTTGATATTAATTGTAGAGTGCGTAGCTTATAAAATATGCAGAAGAATTAAAATACTCAAATCAAACTAGCCGATACAATCACATACTCAAACTAACTAATACAAGCATATACTCAGCTATTCTATTTTCCCTTCTTGATCACGGGGGATCACTCGCTCACACAGAGCTACTGAGGCTGCAGTGCCTCCTGAGGCTCACACCTTAATTTCTCTTTGACGAGATTCTCTGTCTCTCCTAATCTCTTCTTCTCTCAACTCGTGTGGCCTTGCTGCCTTTCTTACTCTCAAGCCTTATTTATAGGCTCAATCTTCACCGCCTGGACTCCACCGCCTGGACTCTGCCGCCTAGACTTCAACATGCAAGACAACTCATTTTCTTCTTCTCCAAGTACTCTTGCTGTCCACATACAAGTTTCTTCTTCAGCCACTATTGTTGACTTTCTTCAAGTTTTTATTCTTCACCGCCTCACGTCCAGACTAGCAAGTTGAACTTTGCTTCCTGCTCCTCGAAGGCTCCGGTAACTACTATAATATTATTATAATGTGTGCCCCTTCATTCCTTCATGCGTGACTTTCATTTTCTCTAGAATTCTCACGTGTGTAGTGGATAATTCTTTCTTTGTTTTCTTCATGCTCTTGGCTTCTTGTTTTTATATTAGGTGTTGACTCCAACAAGAAGGAAATGATTTTGCTTTAGATCCTGTCCTACCTCTTCATCCATTTAAAAATTTGGACTAATCTTCGTTACCTTTTATTTGTCGCCAATCTCTATGAACATACACAATACCGAACCTCAAAGGCATTTTCTGCTTCCCTTCTGGTTCTTCGAACTGTTTAGAGTGACAATAAAGATCGATTACGTATTATTAGGACATTACACATGTAGGAAAATATTTGGTGATAACCGTTAGAAAAAAAGTGTTTTTTGATTTACTAAACTTTTGTTGTTCCTAATCTAAGTGTTTTTTTTTTCCTGGTTGAAGCTAAGCCAAGTGTTGAATTAGTTGGAACATTGCATTAGTTGTGAATCTCTGTAATTCCAGTATGAAAAAAATATGGAAGGAACGAATAATCTCCTAAAATTAAAGAAATAAAATACGTTTTTGAGAACAATCAATAAATCACCAAAGGGTACGGCTTTGATTTTTGCGTAGATATACGTATTATCATTACTCTTCAAAAACATGATGTAAAAGAAATATGATATTTCTAACAAATTGAAACTAAAGTAGATTTGACCAAATCCAGATAACAATACTGTTAAGGATAATTTTTCGCTTGGTGAAGTCATTTTTGTGGCTAGATTTCAAGAAGAACCATATGGGGATAAATATCAGTTTTTTTTCCCCTTCTTCTACGGTTACCAAGCCGAAGGCTACTTTTATTTAAAAGTAATTATAGAATATTTAGTTATACATTTTTGGGTCATGTGACGATGGATATTACTAATAAAAATTCTTTTGAATAATGAAATTAATTTATGTATATAGAATTTGAAGTGAAACATTTGAGATAGCTAGTATAAGCACCTAGAGGGGGGTGAATAGGTGCATAAACAATTTATCGAAATACGGAAGCAATTCTTGGCAAACGATAGAAAGGAAGTTCACTATTGATGAAGTACGATCAAGGTAAAGAGAGTAAGGAAGAGAAAATTGAACACATGGTTTATAGTGGTTCGGCTTATTCCAAGCCTACGTCCACTCTTCCGCACTGACAGCCCACCGGCTGGATTTCACTATGAACAAAAGAGTAGTTACAGCACATCTTTTCCTTGATTCCACAGTGTAGATGTTCTACCACACTTCCTCAAGGTTTCTCACAAATATAAACTCTCTTTTGAATACAATATTTTTCGCTCAAAGGAATTGTCTAAACAATAAGGAGCTTCAGACTTTGGAATTCTTCTATTGCGCACACCTCAAACACCTTAGAACGTCTTCCTTATATACTCCTTTATGCCATCATACCCGTTGGCACTTACCAAAGGAATTCCTCCAATCTACCCATTGGACAGAATCAATTAGGAAGATTATTCGAGCTATTAAAGGAACGTGTCGATAGCCCATCAATCAAGTTTGCCCATACAATCAGGATCTCAGTTTCCATAAGTAGAACCTTCCAAGAATATTTAGGCAATTTTCGAATCTTCAATCATCGAGTCAATCTCGATCAATCAACGGATTCCGTTATGTCTTTTCCAGCCACGAGATCTTCTCCAGTTGATAAGGTTGAATCCTTAACGAAACATCCAGTTCTGGATAACCTTTCTTCAACGGATTAGAGACTGTCAATGAGGATAGACTTTGAGTCTTGAGTCTGGCTATCCGGAGGTCTTCAGACTTTAAATAGCAGAGTCTGCAAACCTTCAGACTAGACTGATGGAAACGTTTTGTCAGCTTCAAAACACTTCTAGAAGATTTCTCCAACAATCTCCCCCTTTTTGATGGTGACAAAACTTTCCTGCAGATTTGGACAACTTTGACCTGCAAAACATTTCTCAAACGCATATGCATATCTTATAGAGATAAATGGCTAAATGAATAACACTAGAATCTGCAACCACATAAAATAGGTTAGTCTAATAAGTGATAAAGCCATCCATACGATACCAATGATAGTTAATAAAAGCAGTCAAGTCCAAGTCTAGTTCAGTTCTCATCCAGACACAAAAACAAAGTCAAACAGATCAAAACAATCCAACAAACTGTAACCACACAGTCCAACAAACCACACTAGAATCTGCAACCACAGAAAATAGGTTAGTCTAATAAGTGATAAAGCCATCCATAAGATACCAATGATAGTTAATAAAAACAGTCAAGTCCAAGTCTAGTTCAGTTATCATCCAGACACAAAAACAAAGTCAAATAAATCAAAACAATCCAACAAACTGTAACCACACAGTCCAACAAACTACACGATTTAAAAGTCAAATTGTTCAAATCTTGCATCTCTCCCCCTTTTTGTCAGCATTAAAAAAGGTTGAGATGAAAATGGAATGAAGTCAAGATGGCTTGGGAATGCGGACAAGCTGGAAATCTCCCATAAACTGAACGATGCCTTCCAGCCTTTTCAAGTCTTCCTTCAGTTGTGCAATCTCCTCACCCTTGGCATTGGCCTGAATTTGAACAGAGAGGGCTTGGATTTTATCATTCAATGAGCATGAAGAAACTTGACCCGCAGTTTGCAGGTTTTGAACCTCGCATCCCAAGGCATAAATTTGACATCGCATTTCTAAGAGAATATCCATGATTCTGCGAAAATCGACTGAGCTATCGGTTTGCGTACTAGCTTCAGCACGTTCTGCAAGTGATGGCATATCAGAATAATCTCGCAGGTTTGGCGATGAAACTTCATGACCTTCTTCTGGAAATTGAGAGGCATAAACATCCTCTGGGTCTGCAGGTGAGCGACTGACTCCTTCACTTGCATCAGGATATGAGGACTTCCCTCCTTTCTCTTGATCTCCCCTTGTTTCAATGCCTACAGGTGGAGAAGAGTGTTCCTCAGTTTCTCCTTCTTTTCTTCTTTCTTCTTCAGGTCTTTCCTCCTCTGCTTCTTTTTCGCCAACTGCTCTTTTTGCTTCTTTCTCTTGTTCTTCTCTTTCTTCTTCTTCTTTCTCTTTTTCTTGACCTTCTCTTTCCTCTTGGCCTTCTCTTTCCTTTCCTTCTGTCTCACGTTGTTCCATTGACTCTGGAACAGTACGACTTAGCTTCTTCAAAGCTATGGCTGAAATGGTAAGGTCATCATCGTCTTCATCTTCCACAATAAGAGCTCTCCTTTTTGGTTTTGAAGCAACCAAGGGCTCCTTTCCTTTTCTTTTTGAAGAAGAGATTTGATGAGCTTTGACTGGAGTCTTCTCCTTGAATTTCTCCAACTCCTTGTTCAGTTCCTTCAGACGCATTTTGGTTACCATCTTTAGTCCTACCACCATGTGATCGCACGATCGAACACAAAAGATTTGCGGATGCTGAATATTCAGATGTCTGAATAACTTCATCACAAGGCTTGGGTAAGGGAGTTGACCTCTGTCCTTCATCATCGCTCTAGACATGTGGAACATGATAGTGTGGGGAAGAGAAAACCTTTTTCCAGTGAGAATGGCATACATCAGCTTTGCCTCTGAACTTGAAATATCAGTCTTGGAAGTTGATTTTGGTCGGAGGCAATTGATCACAATCTTGTGAAGCAAGATGTTGAATGCACTCATCCTTAAGTAGGTGATCTTCTCCTTTGTTCTCCTATCCTTCACCAGTTCCAGTGTGGCCCGTGCAATGGAAACTTTGATCGGTTGATATCTTCCTCTTTCAACTCCTAACACATCTGCCAGCATATCCATATCCACCACATAGTCTTGATCTTTGACACCGAAAGAGAATCTATTCGCATCCAAAAAGCTAAGATTTGAATAGAAATATGCGGTTAATTCAGCATAGGCCTCTGTAGTGTCGGAGCAGAACTTGTCAAGTTGAAGATAACCGAACTTTTCCCTCAATTTCACATTCACCGTATCCAGAAAGTCAAAATCCACACTTCTAGGGTTTATCACCCCACGCTTCAGCAATTTCGAATACAAATCCTTTTGTTCCTTCGATCTGAACAAATCTCCCATTTTTCCTTGACTTTCAACCGCAACACCCATTCTTGGTTGAAATTGACTGTACAATTTGTCATCATCATTCCCATCTATAGGATTCAGTCCCTAATCACGAGGATCACTTGGGATATTCGCAAGGGTTTCCTCAGCCACCCCTTTACGAGCAATTCCCAAACTTTCCATTTTTCGCAGAAAGATATATTCGTTCCCATATCCTTTGTCTTTAAGAAAATCATCGACATAGTTCAAGGGAGTGTAAGTTCCTTTTAAGGCACGATATAGCTTATAAATATAAGCGGGCTTTTGAACTCTTACTGGATCTGCATCCTCAATGATTTTTTCTTGTTGTTGACGATCAACGCCTTGAGGACTAGATGGAGGAGTATGACACTGCTGAGAATGTTGTGGGCTCGGTTGCTGTTCTGGAGACACTTCTTCTTCAGTGAGATCGAAGTGCGTAGGCCCCTCACTCATTCGCCATGGTCCCCTGCTTGCGATTCTCGAAGACTTTCTTGAAGATGACATCTTTCTCAGTTTTTGGAAGATTCCTTGCTTGACTTTCCCAAGAAAGATGACAACTTTTTGAAGATTAAACAAGGGAAGAAAACGGGAATGGAGGATCGATGCTTTCTAGGGTTTTTGAGAGTAAAGTGAAGAGGAATCAACAGTGCACGATCGGTTAAAAAGAGAGATAAACGAACTGTCACAAAGGAAATAAAAAGATGCCTTTTCAAAATAACTGTCATTTTTCCGCGAAAATAGTCATTTAAAAAAAATAATTTCTCTTTCGAAAAGGAAACGATGCAATAATTAAGCCGATTAAAGATAACAATAAAACACGGTTCACAATCGTACTTTTTCAAGATAAGATTTGAGAGAGAGAAAGACTAACTTACAGTCTGACGGTCGTACCAAGACTAACTTACAGTTGAAGTCTTGTATGTCTGAGTCTGAAAGTCTTTAGACTTTGATTTCCTCAAGCTTCAAAATGTTGAGTCTGGAACGGATGATATCGAATTGATTATTCTCCAAAGGCTTTGTGAATATATCCGCTAGTTGGCTCTTTGACTCAACAAATTGAATTGAGATTTCTCCATTTTGAACATGATCTCTAATGAAGTGATGTCGAATCTCTATATGCTTTGCCCTTGAGTGAAGGATTGGATTTTTAGTAAGATTGATTGCGCTGGTGCTGTCACATCTAATCTCAGTGCATGAGTCTTCAATTCCAAAGTCTTGTAGCTGTTGTTTTATCTACAGAATTTGCGAACAACAACTTCCAAGAGCTACATACTCTGCTTCTGTTGTAGAGAGAGCCACAATACTTTGCTTTCTTGAAAACCAAGACACTGTCCTGCCTCCAAGCAATTGGCAAGTTCCCGAGGTGCTCTTTCTATCAACTCTGCAACCGGCTAGATCTGCGTCTGAATATCCAAGAAGATTAAAGTCTCCCTTCTTAGGATACCAAAGACCGATGTTTGAAGATGAAGCAACGTATTTAATAATACGTTTCGCAGCACTAAGATGAGATTCTCTAGGGTCTGATTGAAATTTGGCACAAATGCAAACACTAAACAGAATGTCAGGTCTAGAAGCAGTAAGATAAAGAAGTGAACCGATGATACTCCTGTACAGCTTTTGATCAACTTTCTTCCCTTCTTCATCTTTGTCTATCTTCAAAGAACTTGACATCGGTATGTCGGTCTTTTTGCACTTTTCCAGTCCAAACCTTTTGACAAGATCATTAGCATATTTTTCTTGATGAATAAAAGTTCCTTCCTTCAATTGTTTTACTTGAAGTCCAAGAAAGAAGGTTAACTCTCCCATCATACTCATTTCAAACTCATCCTGCATAGTCTTAGAAAATTTATTGCACAGACTTTCATTAGAGGATTCAAAGATAATATCATCAACATATATTTGAACAAGTAGAAAACTTTTGCTTTCTCTTTTAATAAAAAGAGTAGTGTCTACTTTACCTTTGACAAAACCATTATGTATTAAAAACTTACTTAATCTGTCGTACCAAGCTCGAGGTGCTTGCTTTAAACTATACAAGGCCTTTTTCAGTCTGAAGACTGAGTTGGCTTCTTTGGGTCTTCAAACCCTGGTGGTTGTTCCACATACACTTCCTCATGGATAAATCCATTTAGGAAGGCACTTTTGACGTCCATTTGGAATAACCTGAAATTTTTATAACAAGCAAAAGCAAGCAATAATCGAATAGCTTCTAACCTTGCTACCGGTGCGTAAATCTCATCATAGTCTATCCCTTCTTCTTGCGTATATCCCTTGGCCACGAGTCTTGCTTTGTTTCTTACGACTTTTCCTTTCTCATTCATCTTGTTCCTAAACACCCATTTAGCTCCAATAACAGTTTTGCCTTTTGGTTTAGATGTCAATTCCCAGACATCATTAATGTTGAACTGTCTGAGCTCTTCTTGCATAGCTTCAATCCAGCTTTCATCAGATAAAGCTTCTTCTATGCTTTTTGGTTCAATTTCAGAGATGAGAGCCACAGCGCTAGACTCTTCGCGCCTTTTGGATCTGGTGCGAATTCTTTCATTAATTTCGCCGATAATGAGATCTTTGGGATGACTGGACTTATGCTTCCAGTTACTGGTTGATTTGTCTGGTTGATGATCTCTTTCTTTACTTGAATCTTCACGAACAACTTGATTCTGGTCTTCCAGAGTCTGAGATGCTTCTTGAGTTGTAAGCTTTGGAGAGTCTGGAGCAGGTTCAGACTCTTCATGTTGAGTCTGACTGGATTCATTTTGCATTGAATCTTGAAATTTGACATTCATTGATTCCTCCACTGATTGACTCTTCTTGTTATAGACTCTGTAGGCTTTGCTTGATGTAGAATATCCAAGGAAGATGCCTTCATCTGATCTTTCTTCAAACTTACCAACTCGATCTTTTGCATTTTTTAATATAAAGCATTTGCAACCGAATACATGAAAGTACGAAACAATAGGCTTCTTACCTTTGAATAACTCATAAGGGATTTTCTCTAAAATAGGTCTTAAAAAGACTCTATTTATGATATAGCACGCAGTTGAAACAGCTTCAGCCCAAAATCATGAAGAAATCTTACTTTCAATTAAAAGAGTTCTAGCCATTTCTTGAAGAGATCTATTCTTTCTTTCCACAACTCCATTTTGCTGAGGAGTGTATGGAGAGGAGAACACATGCTTAAAGCCAGATTCATCACAAAATTTTGTAAAATCTTGATTTTCAAATTCACCTCCATGGTCTGTTCTTATACTTGAAATAACATTTCCTTTTTCATTTTGAACCTTTTTAGCAAATTTTTCAAAATACGAGAAGGTTTCAAACTTACTTGCAAGGAAATATACCCAAGTAAATCGGGAGTAATCGTCCACGATTACTAGGCAATATTTCTTACCTCCAATGCTCTGGGTTCTGGTTGGTCCAAAGAGATCCATATGCAGCAGTTGTAGTACATGATTAGTAGAGACATGATTTATTCGCTTAAATGAATTTCTTACATGCTTTCCCAATATACATGGAGTGCATAGATCAGACTTTTGGTATGATAAATTGGGTAGCCCACGAACAAGCTGCTTTGATGAGATTTTGGTTAACTGCTTCATATTGATGTGACCAAGCTTTCTATGCCACAAGCTTGCTTCGTTTTGTATCGAAATTAAGCATTGCGATCCATCCGGTTTCACATCCAAGAGATAGATATTTCCATGCCTTCGACCCATGAAAGACTGAGTAGAGTCTTTACTGGTTCTAGAACATATGCCTTCTTGAAAGAAGATCTTAAAACTAGTATCACATAGTTGGCTGATGCTGAGAAGATTGTAATTGAGTCCTTCTACTAGGGAAACATTACTTATTGTGAGATTTCCAATTTTCACAGTTCTAAATCCCACAATACTTCCTTTGCTGTTTTCTCCAAATGAGACTTTTCCACCATTTACTTGAACGAGCTTTATAAAGCAATTTGAGTCTCCTGTCATATGTCTTGAGCATCCACTGTCCAGATACCACTTTACCTTTTTCTTGATGGAGACCTGCATTTAAAAGAGAGTCTCAAGCTTTCTTTGGTACCCATATTTTCTTGGGTCCATTGGTGTTAGTAAGATAAACAGTATTAGCCCATGTTTTCTTAACAGGTTTCCAAACCATAGGACACTCTTTTTCAAAGTGATCCGGGCTATTGCACTTTGAACACCTGAGGGCATTTCGACCTACGGACTTTACAAAAACCTTTTTGAAATGATTTTTGTAGGCCTCTCTTGAGGGTCTTTGCTTAATTCTTTCTTTTACTTTAGGAAAATCAATCAAGGGAATAGTTTCCGCTGTCATACCCAAACCAGACTTATTGAAATAAGGTCTTTGAGCTGAAAGAATTTTTTCAAGTTTCTCGGACCCTATTGAAAATTTCTTTGAAATATTTGATGAGTCAATTTTTAAAAAAACATTTTCTTTCAAAAGATTTTCTTCACTTTCTTTAAGAGTAGAAACATTCATGTCTAAACATTTAACTCTTTCTTTCAAAACTTTTTTCTGTTGTTTTAGAACAGAGTTTTCCTTTTTAAGTTCGGAAATCCTTTTAAAAGAAGTCTTTAGACTAAAACACAGCTCATCAATATACTTAGAAACCTTGACAGGAATTTTAAAATTACTTACCTCAAATTCACTATCTGAGTCTGATTCAGAGTTTGAGTCCGAGTCTGATTGCGCCATCAGACACAAATTGACATATTCATCATCACTTTCTTCACACTCTGTATCACTCCAGGTTTCGGCTTTGAGAGCCTTTCGATATTTTTCAGCTTTTCCTTTCTTCTTCTTTAGAAGAGGACAGTTAGGTCTGATGTGTCCCTTTTTCTTACATTCAAAGCAAACTACATCTTTGATTGATTCATCATCATCAACAGACTTGGTCTGTTGTCTTTGAAAGCTTTGTTTCTTTGAGTTGAATCTTCTTCCTTTTCTATTCAGCTTTCTGAATCTTCTTATCATTAGAGCAAGCTCCTCATCGTCCATATCATCTTCAGAATCTGTAACATCAGAATCATCATTTGATTTTAGTGCAATGGATTTCTTACATTTTGGATCTTCGTCTTCATTAATTCGTTCCACTTCATAAGACTAAAGAGTTCCAACCAGCTCGTCGACAGATAATGGCATGATTCTTTGTGTCTCTCTTATTGAAGTCTTTATGTGATTCCAATCCTTGGTGAGTCCACACAGTAGCTTGTTTACCTTCATGGGATCAGAAATTGGTTGTCCTTGATTTTCAAGACCATTTACAATTTCTGTAAAACGGCTAAACTTGTCAGTTATAGATTCTCCAGGTCTCATTTTGAAGGCTTCATATTGACTGAGAATGATGTTGATTCTGGTCTCTTTCACTCGATCAGTTCCTTCATAGGTGATATGTAACCTATCCCAGACTTCTTTTGCTGTAACACAAGAAGATATTCTGTTATATTCAATAGGTGACAAGGCACAATATAAAGAATATATAGCTTTCGCATCAAGAGTTTGTCTCTTGATTATCTCTTCCTGAGACATTCCGCTGGTCTCAACAGTTTCTTTCCCTCTTTCTGAGATAGATGCAACTTTAGGAGTGATTCCTTTTTCTACAACGTCCCATTCCAGAAGATCCTTTGATCGAAGAAATGCTTTCATTTTGTTTTTCCAGATGTTGTAGTCCTTTCCATCAAAGTAAGGAGGTCTGGTATTGCTTTGCCCTTCTACCAGCCCTAGAGCCAACATACTAGCGATGGATCTTTTACTCTGAAGTAAAACACTTCAAACAAAGTGAGTACACGGGCTCTGATACCAATTGAGATAGCTAGTATAAGCACCTAGAGGGGGGTGAATAGGTGCACAAACAATTTATCGAAATACGGAAGCAATTCTTGGCAAACGATAGAAAGGAAGTTCACTATTGATGAAGTACGATCAAGGTAAAGAGAGTAAGGAAGAGAAAATTGAACACAGGGTTTATAGTGGTTCGGCTTATTCCAAGCCTACGTCCACTCTTCCGCACTGACAGCCCACCGGCTAGATTTCACTATGAACAAAAGAGTAGTTACAGCACAGCTTTTCCTTGATTCCACAGTGTAGATGGTCTACCACACTTCCTCAAGGTTTCTCACAAATATAAACTCTCTTTTGAATACAATGTTTTTCGCTCAAAGGAATTGTCTAAACAATAAGGAGCTTCAGACTTTGGAATTCTTCTATCGCGCACACCTCGAACACCTTAGAACGTCTTCCTTATATACTCCTTTATGCCATCATACCCGTTGGCACTTACCAAAGGAATTCCTCCAATCTACCCGTTGGACAGAATCAATTAGGAAGATTATTCGAGCTATTAAAGGAACGTGTTGATAGCCCATCAATCCTGTTTGCCCATACAATCAGGATCTCGGTTTCCATAAGTAGAACATTCCAAGAATATTTAGGCAATTTTCGAATCTTCAATCATCGAGTCAATCTCGATCAATCAACGGATTCCGTTATGTCTTTTCCAGCCACGAGATCTTCTCCAATTGATAAGGTTGAATCCTTAACGAAACATCCAGTTCTGGATAACCTTTATTCAATGGATTAGAGACTGTCAATGAGGATAGACTTTGAGTCTTGAGTCTGGCTATCCGGAGGTCTTCAGACTTTAAATAGGAGAGTCTGCAAACCTTTAGACTAGACTAATGGAAACGTTTTGTCAGCTTCAACACACTTCTAGAAGATTTCTCCAACAACATTCTCTGATGCAGTAGCATTTTGCATTCTATGCGTGCATATGTTTTAGCACTTTATTAAGAAAAAATAGCAAGAGTTTTAATTTAAAAACAAAAAAAGATCGTCTCCTTAATACTAAAGAAAGGCGAAGCCTTGACTCAACGGAGTGTGATGACCGATTATTCTCAAATGAATTACTACATCCCCAAAATTGCTTGACATGATTGAAAAGCTAGTGGTAATATTTTGAAACTAATTAAAAGTTAAACCGTTATATTATTCAATTTCGTTAGTAGATGTAAGACCAAAAAATAAAAAATAAAAAATGAAACAACCAAAAAGTTTCTTTCCGACGCTTCCTTATTCAACTTTAACGAAAATATTGTCGGTCTTATTGTGAATAGCCTAATGATATTTACTTTGTATATATTGGGAATTGTGATGGATTTACATATATTTTGCAATAGTTTTTTGTATCACATAATTGTTGTTCCTTCGTAATTTTACAATGTAAGAGTCTATAATACTATAAGATGCTTGTAATTAAATTGAGACTTTTTTGACTTTTTTGACAAAAAAAAAAATTGAGACTTTAAAAATATATCTCAAATTTTATTCTTTGATTTACTACAATTTTAAACTTTTATTTGTGGAAGACAAGCTCCTGTCATTAAAGTGTATTGAATTCGCCAAAAGTTTATTTTTGCTAGTTACAAAACTTTTAAACTTTAATTTGTAGAGGAAGGGCTTCTCTCAGTAAATTAAAGCAAAATTTCCATTAAGTGTCCGAAGTAGGGCTGTCTTCTCAAAAGAGGGCTTCAAGTGAGCATTGTTTTAAATAAGGGTCTGCAGTAGTCAATTTAATCTTAAATAAGGGCCTAGTAATACTAAGGACACAAATGATAACTATTTTGTTCAAAAAATCAATATATGTTCTAGAAATAGATTTCTATTCCCTAGATGACTTTTTGAGAAAAAAATGCATTTAATAACGACACAAAATTTATGTTCCATAAATAGGAATTCGTTTGATAATCGTACAAAAGTTCTCTCTCTCGAGCGACGGCAGTGGACAGCGACAGTGACTAGTGTCGCTGTCCGTTGCCCGATGGATGGTGGCTGGTGGCAGCGCATGACCACTGGTAGAAGGCAATGGGCGACGGCAAGTGGGCGGCCAGCTAGTAAAGGTGAGTAATGAGAAGAGTTTTTATTTCTCATTTCTATTTAAGAAATAGATAAGTTGAAAATTTTTATTTCTCATTTATATTCCAAACTTATTTCTGAAGTAAAAATTTATTACACAAATAGAAAAATAAAATTATGTTACAAATGAATTTCTATTTCAAACCTATTTTTAGGAACAAAAAAATAGTTCTAGCCAGCGATAAAATGATTATTATGTGCATCTTAACTAGCAAAATCTTATCAACATCCAGGGCATTCTCGTCGAATCACATTTTTTTCTTTATTTTTCTTTTTATTTTTCTTTCTCTCTTTGTTTCATGTTTTTGTTTTCTTTGTTTTCTTTTTCTCTTTTGCTCTGCCTTAGCTCCACCTTTGACGCCATCATCAGCCCCTCCCTCTCTCTGCCATCTCGTCGTATGATCAAGACCAGCTTTTCTTCAGAGAAAGCCATTACAGCATAACCGAGACCACTGGAGATTAAAAGTTTCACTCATCGAAATGGTTCATAGAAGATTCCCCCAAAGCCAAAGCAGGTGAGTTTACAAAAATATGATTCCTTTATCATGGGATTCATTGCAAATTTCGATTTGCTTTTGGGCACCCCACGCTCCCCAAAGATGTTCGATGAAATGGCTGAATGGATCTATTTTTCTTTAACAATAGATAATTTCAAACTTCTTCCTTTCTGATGTGATTATACCATTGTCCAGGGCTTCAGTATATTAAATTGCTCGATGAGAAGGTGTTGAGCAAAATAGGTATGGGCAAAGACGACTGCTACTTTTGGAAGCAGCTATGCAAGAAGTTACTGGCCACATACACGCTCATTGGCATCATGTGGCCCAACAACGAAACGTCGCCCCTAGGGTGGTGCACACTAAAGCCTTGGTTGAAGGAAGAGAAAGATACAAGCGGCAACAATTTATCAAGGCGATAAAAAAGCCATGGAAAAGTTTGTTAACAAGCAGGTATATGATCGGAACGACCAGTGGGCCCAACGGATTTGTCGAAGCTGATGAAGATGCTTGTAACTAGAAAACAAGAAGTTTGAGCAAGAAGCTCATAAGCTGTGGTTTAGGATGAGGAATGAAGCCATTATGGAGCTCCAAGAAAAAGGGTATTCTATTGAGTTAATTGGGAGTGTGGAGAACATGTTATGAAGTAATAGCACTATGAGCAAATTGGTAGTGTTGAATTTGATTATAAAGTTTGAGCAATCTATGGTTGGCTTTGATTTAGCTTTTTGCATCTTTGCTTTGTTTGCAACCATTCTGTGGCATCCTAAAATCTCGTGATAACCTCTGGAGTGCCATGAACCATGATTAGGTAATGGAAGTGCCGTTTGATTTTGTATTAGCCATTGAGTTAATGATTTTCAATTAATTTAAGGCCGAACATTGTAAAGGATGATTGTTTGGATGGAGGTGTGTCTTCAAGTGACCCAAGGATTTATTAAAGTGCAAATTGATATAGAAATCTTATTCTTGGTGGTGCACTTTATAAGTAGAATTTTATTGATTTAAATTATAGAGTTTTGTGGGCTTATAAGTTGAAATTAGGAGTTTATCTAAATAAGGGTTAAATGGAATAGGAATAGGAGAGGGTGGGCTGATTTTTAGGCCCAAAAGACCATCCAACCAGCCCACGCCAGCCCCCTATTCAACCAGCCCATGAAGGCCCAAGACCGGCCCAACACTTGAAGCCCATAAGCCTTGCATGTAAATTGCCAAGTGGCATGGAGGAGGAGCCAAGTGTGGCTGCCCCTATTGGCTTCCTTGGGCGGCTTCATGCAATCAAATGATTGCAAATGATTATGGGGACAAGAAAGCTAAAGGGAGAGAGAGGCGGATTAGGCGAGGAAAGGGAGAGAGAGAGAGTGTCGTCCGAGAGAAAGAGGAGAGAAAGAGAGAAAGGGGAAGCGGGCGTGCGAGAGGAAGGAGGAGGATCGTCCACCTAGCTCGCCGCCGTCCGTTCGCCACTTTGCCGTCGTTCTTGTTGCTGTTTGTGCTTGAGTTTAAGGCAAGTGAAGTCCTAAAGCCTGCCCTTTGCATTGCTGTGTGTATGTGTAGTAGATGGTAAGTCTTGGTTGTGGTAGATGGGATGAAATTTCGGAGCTATGGAGAGAGATTCGTTGGTCATACATGCTGTTTCTGGAAAGTCCAGTTTGACCATTCTTGAGTTTGCGTGTTGCATGTGACTTTTTAGTCGGAATATTGCTTCGATTTCTTCATGAAAGTTGTAGAGAACACCTTGAAGAACAACATACTAAAATTTGAGGCAAAAAAAACAAGAAAGGTTAGTGAAATGATTTTTCTTTGGAGAGACTAGATCTGGAATTCGTTGTGCTGACCTTCAGTGGTTTCGTGGTCTGTAAAGTAATCTTCTTGTGAAAATATCACTTTTATCTCTTAATAAAAGTTATAGTATACTTCTTGAGGTAGAACATATAAAAAATTTAGAGGAAATGAACAAAAAGAGGTCGGTGAAATTGTCGTCTTTTGAAGAAACTGGATCTGGGGAAAAACGCTGCTTCGACCTAGTATGATTTCGTGATTTTTATAAAATCATACAGTTAAAATTTGATCGTGTGTCAGTAATAAAAGTTGTAGGTAATATTATGAGGAATAACATACTAAAAATTTATAAAAAATTAACATATTTAGGTCAGTAAAATGAGTTTCTTTTGGAAGATGATAATCTGGGAAAAGATGATACCGAGAACAGAGGAAATAATCGTCTATACCTGTTAATCTAGAACGATTTGGGTTTTTATTTCTGGATAAAATATTTACCTCTAGGACTTTTATATAACATGTCAAAATTTTAGAATTTTTTGAGTTCATTTGGGTATTTAATTTAAATTTCTTCAGAAACTGTGCTAGCCGAAATATTGATGTTTAATAATCTGTGATGTATGGATTATACTGTGTTGTGTGAGATTCTTTTGGTGTGGAGTTATTCATGAGATATCTGCCTTTAGATCTCGTCTATGATGTGTCAAATTTTCAAAATTTATTAATTCCATTTACTAATATTTCATCACATATGCATTCTGATTTATTTGAAAAATTGATGTGTTTTGAAAAATAAATGAATTTATCCATGTGATGAAATACTTTGAGTGGTTGATTTTGCTGCATATGTGATGGCATATGACATGTTATATGGCATGAAAAGTTGGTTGAGACCCTTGATATTGTTGCATCAAATGCCATGTTGAAATTGAGATAGTAACAAGACCGTCGGAGGTGTGAGCTGACAATGCCCCGCGAGTGTTGGGATTCCCGGGATGTGGGGGTGTCGGATGCTCGGTTGTATTACGATACATGCCCGGATGTCCTCGGGAGTTTCGAGATGCCCGGTGGTATACGGTATGTAATTCCAAGTGGAATACCTGGTGGTATGGCGGTACGTAATTCCGGAAGCCTTGGAGGTGTGTGCCGGGGAGATTCCTCGTGATGCCAGGTGAGATACGAGATGCCCAGAGGTGTGTGCCAGATGCCCGGAGGTGTGTGCCGGAGGTTCCTCGCGATGCCAGGTTGGGTGCGAGCGATAAATTGTGGGATGCAAACATTGGTCTCTAGGAAGAAAAATTGATGAGATCCTTATGAAAGATAAGAATTGAAAGTGAATCATGTGCATGGGTGTATGCATATGGCATGATGCATGATCTGCTTATGAAAGTAAATTGATGCTATTTGATATTGAAAATGCGATCATAAAGGTACGAATAGATCTCATGGTGATATATGCTTGATAGCATGGATGATATGAATCATGGTGGTATATGCACATATGGCATGTAGACATATGCATGAATGCTTGATGATAGGTGCATGGTGATATATGCACATATGGCATGGTGATATATGCATGAATGCTTGATGATAAGTGCATGGTGATATATGCACATATGGCATGGTGATATTGCATGAATGCTTGATGATAAGTGCGTGATGGTATAAGCACATATGGCATGGTGATATATGTATGGCTACAAGGTAAGGTATGCTTGAATGCATGAATGATATGTGCTTTGTTCATGATACCTTGATTGTTTTGTTTGACGCATCGAGTAGTTTGGTGGATCTTTACTGCTAAGTGGTTGTACTCACCCCGTTTGGGGAATAACATTTCAGACTAGATAAGATACCTCTGCTGTCACTGCCACCGGTAGATGAATTAAGTGGTTGGATATGACCGCGAGGAGGAGGATAGCATTTGAAGGAACTTTTGGACGCCGACACTGATCGATGGACTTTAAATATATGACTGTTGGAGGAGATGTCGGTCATCTTTTAAAGTATAGCCGAGTATAGAAGACTACGGCATTCTGATGCACCGATGAATGATGTCCATATGGTTTAAGTAAATAAAGTGTTCGGCTTTTACCTATAAATGTTTAGTAGGTGTGCATCGTTTTCTGAATATAGGGAAGGAGAGTTGTTGGATATGCTTCCGTTATATGAATTGCGCAAGGGACAAATCTAAAAGATGTAAACCCCTAGGTTGTATGGACCCACTGCAATTGAAATGGTATCAGAGTGACATGTTATTAGGGAAAGTGAAAGGTAAGCGCATTGTGGCGATCCTAACGGTTCGGGGGCCGTCGAGGGGTGCCACACATTCTATCAATAAAACTTTGTTTATGTCATCGGGATCCTAATTTATTTGGCTACAGCATCGCCAATTGAGTTGAGGAAGTTTTTGTAAGATTAAACTAATAAAAAGATTAGAGTTACTATCAACTAGTTAAATATTGCTTCAGGAAGTTCTATCCTGACAATATTGCTTCAGCAAGAAGGTAGATAGCCAACATTACATTTATGTGATATACCAAATTCAAAGACAAAGTATTTGAAAGCATTCATGTCAAGTGCCTTGGAGGTCAGAAAAACTCGGACCACTGGTGCAAACCACAATATTGAACCAGACAGTTATTTTAAAACTAGTAGTGATTTTCGGTAAGTAGTAGCAAATGCAATATTCAGCAGCATCCGACCTATGGGTTTTGTCCTTAACATTGATTTTCTTCCTTTTGAGGCAATGAATTGAGAGAACAATAGAGATAATGGATTGAATATAATAGACTCGAGCTTTAAATTTTTGAGAAATTGTGCAGTTTGTCTCTATCACATTAACTCTAACAAATAAAGATTTGGCAATAGCTTCACAAAAATCTTTCCAGCAGACATTGTGGCACCCCTGAAATGGCCCCCTGATTCATTAGGATCGCCACATGTGGCACCCCTCGATGGGCCCCTGAACCGTTAGGGTCGCCACAGTTCGATTTCCATTCTCTTTCCCTAATAACATGTCACTCTGATACCATTTCAATTGTAGCAGGTCCATACAACCATGGGGGTTTACATCTTTTAGATCAGTTCCTTGCGCAGTTCATATACGGAAGCACATCCAACAACTCCCTTCCCTATATTCAGAAAACGATGCACACCTATTAAAAATTTATAAGTAAAAGCTGAACACTTTTATTTACTTAAACCATATGGACATCATTCATCGGTACATCAAAATGCCATAGTCTTCTATTCTCGGCTATACTTCAAAAGATGACCGACATCTCCTCCAACAGTCATATACTTAAAGTCCATCGATCAGTGTCGGCATCCAAAAGTTTCTTCATTTGCTATCCTCCTCCTCGTGGTTATATCCAACCACTTGATCCATCTACCAGTGGCAGTGGCAGCAAATGAATCTTATCTAGTATGAAATGTTAATCCCCAAAAGGGGTGAATACAACCACTCAGCAGTAAAGATCCATCAAACTACTTAATGCGTCAAACAGAACAATCAAGAATAAAACACATATCATTCATGAATTCAAGCATCACTTACCTTGCAGCCATACATATGTCATCATACCATATGTGCATATACTATCATGCACTCATCATCAAGCATTCATGCATATATCACCATGCCATATGTGTATATACCACCATGCACTCATCATCAAGCATTCATGCATATATCACCATGCCATATGTGCATATACCACCATGCGCTCATCATCAAGCATTCATGCATATCCATGCCATATGTGCATATACCACAATGCAGTCATGTATATCTCACCATGCCATCGTACATATACCACCATGATTCATATCATCCATGCTATCAAGCATACATCACCATGAGATCCATTCATGCCTTCATGATCGCATTTTCAATATTAAATAGCATTAATTTACTTTCATAAGCAAATCATGCATCATGCCATATGCATACACCCATGCACATGATTCATTTTCAATTCTTATCTTTCACAAGGATCTCATCAGTTTTTCTTTCCAGGGATCAATGTTTGCATCCCACAATTTATCGCTCGCATCTAACTAGGCATTGCGAGGAACCTCCGGCACACACCTTCGGGCATCCGGCACACACACTCCGGGCATCTCGTACCCCAATTGGCATCATGAGGTATCCCCTCAGCACACACCTCCGAGGCTTCCGGAATTACGTACCGCCATACCACCAGGCATTCCCCCTGAAATTACGTACCGTATACCACCGGGCATCTCGAAACTCCCGAGGACATCCGGGCATGTATCGTAATACAACCGGGCATCCGGACCCCCACATTCCGGGCATCCCGACACTCCCGGGGCATCGTCGGCTCACACATCCAACGGCATTCTCATTTATCATAATTCACATTCACATTTATGGCTTAATATCAACATGGCATATGATATGATGGCAATAAGGTCATTTTCAGCATTTTGATTCTTATATGTAGTGCCAAATATCATCACATGTGCAGAAAGATTCAATCACTTAAGACAACATAATCCATGAGGTTCATACAACTTAGAATAATCCATACATCACGGCTTTTTGAAATTTACAAAATCCAGCTTGCACAATTTTAGAAAACATATTAATTAAATACCCACATGACCTTCAAAAATTAATAAATTTAAACACATGATAGTCAAGACATAAAAGCAGAAACTTCATGAAGAACACATACCCAAAAGAACCTCACACAAAAAGATATTGCTCACGGTTACAGCTTGCAAAATTCGGACACATCATATTGTGCGGTTTTAGAAATATTCCAAATTAAATACCCGAATGACCTTAAATAATTATGAAATTTTACCATGTGATATTCAAGACCCTAAGGAAGATTTTTCATGAAGACATCAAGGCCATATTCGTCCTAGATAATTAACTATGGACGATTGAAGCCCCTGTTCCTAGTACCGAACATTCCAGGTTTAGCCGTCTCCGAAAAATCAAGGTTTCACCTACTTATCTTCCTTCTTTTCCTCTGAATTTTTGATATGTTTTGCCTCAAGAGGTCTACTACAACTTTCATTAAGAGACCCAGGTGAGATGTTTAAAGAAAAGTCACTTTATAGTCCACGAAGTCACTGGAGTTCAGTACAACATTTCCAGATCTATCGTCTTCAAAGGAAAAATCGTTTCACTAGGCTATGCTTATTCGTTTTACCCCAAATTTGAGTATGTTAGTTTTCAAGATGTTTTCTACAACTTTCGTGAAGCGGTCAAAGTGAAATTCTCAGTAAAAGGTTACATGCAACACACAAAATCACCAAGAGGTCAACAAAACAGCTTCAGATCTAACATTTTCGTAGAGAAAGGGTTTCACCCCTCAATACTTGTCCATTTTGTCTCAAAGTTTAGTATGTTATACTTCAAGATGTTCTCTACAACTTTCATGAAGTAGTCGAAACAATATTCCAACTGAAAGATCACATGCAACCCACAAAATCGCAGACGGTCGGACTGGTTTTTCCGAAATCAGCATGCATGACCAACGAATCTCTCTTCAAAGTTTCGAAATCTCATCCCATCTACCACAACCAAGACTTACCATCTACTACACATACACACAGAAATGCAAAGAGTAGGTTTTTTAGGACTTCACTTGCCTTAGATTCAAGCACAAAACAGCAGCAAACAAAGGCAAAACGACGACGAACGGGCGGACTTCTTCCTCATGTGGCCTCCTCCTCCTTTCTCTCGGTTTCCCTCTCTCACTTGACAACTCTCTCTCTCTCTCTCTCTCTCTCTCTCTCTCTCTCTCTCTCTCTCTCTCTCTCTCTCTCTCTCTCTCACTCTCTCAAAACCGGCCACTCCCTCTCTCTCTTTCTTTTTGGTTGTTTAAATACTTGCATGCTTCCCTTTTTGCATGGAGGGACACTTGTCCCCAAGAAGGAGACAAGTGTCTCCCTTGTTGAAGACACTTGGAGGAGGCCCATCCGTCTCCTCTCCCCGTCCATGCGGTCGACAGCCCAATGGGCTTCATGGGCCTAGCTTTGGGCCGAAGTGGTGGGGGTCTTGGGCTGGGTTTTTGGGCTAGCTTGGCCTAAGAATTTCGGCCCACTAACCTTTTAATAATCTATTAACATTTTCCACTTAAATAAATACCTAACTTGCAAAAATAATAAGGCCATAAAACTTGTAGTCACAAATCCATAAATTCCAATTTATAATACACATGGCCAATGATAGAATTTTCTTTCCTATCACATAATTATCCATTTAAAGCTTGGCCATAAATCTTATTACAAATTATGGATTAAATGGCTATAAAATAACTTGATGGTACTTCCATCACCTATTCATAGACTTTAAGGTAACTAGAGGTCGTCATGAATTTTGGGATGCCACACCACAGTTCACTATCCTTTCACTTGACCTGGCAAAACATCACTCCGATGCCATAGAATTGTGATGGGTCCCTAAGTCCTAGGGTTTTATATCATTTAAAACGGTCCCAGCGCAATTTGTATAATGGAAGCATATTCGATGTCTCCCTAACCCATACTCAAACTAAATAAAGCAATGCAATGCACACCAACTACACATCTTATATAAGTTAGAGCCGAACACTTTTATTTACATAACTTGATGGATATCAAGAGTCGGTACATCAAAAGGCCAAGGCTTTTTTTTTTAAGCTCGGCTATAACCAAAAGTACCCGACTCCACAGCAGACATGTACATCAGTCCATCATTCAGTGTCGGCCATCCAAAAAGAAGCTTCATCCTCCCTCCATCGCGTTTAGTCACACCCAACCTGGCCCGTTACCCAGTGGCGGCAGTGGCATCCCCAGCATAACCCTGTCTCGGCGGACATGCACGGACAAGAACTCCTGAATCACTGGGCCATCGGATAAACCAATGTCGTACAAGACCAGAACCCACACACGAACAAAAACTAACCCCCGTATCTCGGGGTGATGATGCTCTGTACACTCAACCTTGACATCGGTCGGTATGCCATAGAAAGTACCAGGGGTGATTGGCGACAGAGACATAACTCATAGTCTGAAATGTTAGTCCCCAAAAGGGGTGAGTACAACCACTCAGCAGTAAAAGATCCATTAAACTACACAATGCAACAAGCAAGACGACCAAGATTTCATGTGAAATGCACATACGACCAAGATTTCATGTGAAATGCACATATCATCCATGCAATCGTGCATATATCTCCATGAGATCCATTCAATACCTTAATGACCACATTTTCAATGCCAAATTGTACCAACTCAAGTTCATTTTCCATTTTGATTTTCAAAAGGATCTCATTTTTCCCAGGGACCAATATTTGCATCCCTCCCAATTCTTGCACCCGAATCTGGCATCGCAAGACCTCCGGCACACACCTTCGGGCATCCGGCACACACCTCCGGGCATCTCACACTCCAACTGGCATCGCGAGGCCTTCGGCACACACCTCCGGGCATCTCGAAACTCCCAAGGACATTCGGCACACACCTCCGAGCATCCCGACACTCGTGGGGCATCGTCGACTCAGCCGTTCGATGGTATCATTAACATCACAATATATACATATATGTCTCACTTTGAAAACAACATTTGATGCAATACAATCATAAGTTTCAATGAGTTTACAAAGCCTCATCAATTTCATTTTTGATGTCATATGATATGCTAAATTTCACCATATATGCTGTATAATAACAACCCAAGATATCACATCTCATAGAGTAATTCATTTGTTCTTGAGAATAAAACAATTTTCGGATAAAACAGAATGCACTCCTTTAATTAAAATTCAGGAAAAAATAGTAAAATATCTTAATAAATTATAAGAATTTAACATGTTATAAAAGAGATCTAGAGAAAAAGGTTTTATGAAGGACACCATGTCAAGAAAACTTCGTACGAGTTGCTATGGTTCATACATCACAGCCATAAAACTTCAAACATCACTATTGCACAGTTTTAATAAAAAATTCGGTATAACCCTTAAATAAACTCAGAAAATTCTGAAATTTTGATATGTTATAGATAAAACTTAGAAGTAAAAGTTTCATGAAGAACTTAAAGTCAAATTCATTATATATCATGAGCTATAATCACTATAACTCTCCTTAACCCTCGGTTACGATTTCCAGATTTAACACTTTCAAAGAACCAATACTTGTCCGTTTCTTCTCAAATTTTAGTATGTTACTCCTCAAGATGTCATCTACAACTTTCATCAAGGACACGAAGTCAGATTTCAACTAGATAATTGCGTAAAATTCACGGAGTCACCAACGGTCCAGCTGTTTTTCCATGAAACAGTTTGCTAGCCTAAAGAACTACTCCTAGACTTTCGAAATTCCAACATTCAGCATATCCAAAATCTATTACACTTCACACACAACCACAGCAAGCATCATGTAGATCAATGGACTTCACTTGCCTTAAGTCCAATGCAATCACAGCAAGCAAAACGGCGATTTGAGGACTTCGGGCGCGACTCGATCGATGGCAAAGCTAGGCGGCATCGACGGCGGCAGCAGGCACGCGCACGGTGGGGCTGGTCTCCTTCTTCCCCTCCTCTCTCGCTTGCTCGTCAGCTTGAACTCTCTCTCGGTCTCACTCTTTCCCTCTTCTCTTGATTACTATCTCTCTCTTTCTCAATCACTCTCTCCCTCGGTAGCTTCCTCGTCCATTCCGCCCCTTTCTTTCTTTTTCTTTTTTTTCCTTTTACTCTCATGATTAGCTAGTAATCATGAGGTTTTGCATGAAGGATCTCTCGTGAAGCAAGGGGTGGCGACACCTCTTGGAGTCCCCCTGCCACTTGTTGATTCCATGCAATTGATAGGGCCTCAATCGGCCGGGCCTTGGTCAACCGATCCAAGAGGAAACGTGGGCCAGTTTGGGCGGTTTTTGGGCCTTAAGAAATCAGCCCACATCCACTCCTAATATCTCACTTTAATCTCCACTTATAATTACATAATCACCAAGATTTGCACGACCATAAATATTACAACAATACACAAGGATAGATCAATTCATGGGATTCACGGCCAAAATTTCTTATCAAACCCATCTTATAATACAACCTCGGTCTCACAAGAGCATATGATACATTCCGACAAAGCAATAGTCCATTCAATGCTTGGCCTTGTTTAATTGTAATCCATTGGTTTAATGACTATAATATAGTCCGATGGCGCTTCCATTACCTATTCATGGGTCGTAGTGCATTTAGAGATCGTTATGAAATTTTAGGATGCCACAAACATCGTCCTAGCGATAACATTATAACTCTTTCCAACAGACATCGTTCCTACCAATAACACTATAACTGCTCTTATGTGTCTATTACCAATTAATTCATCTTCCTTGCGATGTTGTCCTTGCCAAGGACTCAGCAGCCACTAACTTCATATCAAACTCTCCAGCAATGCAACTTTCTCCCCTTAGCGACATCTCCTGTCACCTTCAATGCGCATCAAACTCCATGTATTCTAAGTCTTCCGCCAACACAGCAACCACAATTCCCATCTTGCTCAACAATTTCTCGGCATCGAGCAATTTAATATACTGAAGCCCTGGACAATGGTATAATCACGTCAAAAGTTTGAAATCATCCATCGTTGAAGCAAACTTTGACCCATTCAGGCATTTTCATCGAACATCTTAGGGCTGTGTGGGGTGCCTCAAAGGAAAAGGCTCAAACCAGACCGAAATTTGCAATGAATCTCGGGATGGAGGAATGATATTTTTGTAAGCTTACCTGCTTTGGCGTCGTGGAATCTTCTATGAACCATTTTGAGAAGTGAAACTTAGAATCTCCAAAGAGTTCAGTTCTCTTGTAATGACTTGCTCTGAAGAAAAGATGGTCCTCATCAAATGACGAGATGGCAAAGAGAGAGAGAGGCTGGTGATGGCCTCAAAGATGGAGCCCAGGCAAAGCCAAAGAGGCACGAGGATGAAAGAAAAAGAAAGAAAACAAAACAAAAACATAAAGAAAGAAAGAAAGAAATAAATAAATAAATAAATAAAAGAAAAAAAACTTGGACGAGAATGCCCTTGAAGGTGCATAGATTTAGGCTATTTGGCGAAGCCAAGCCCTTATTTGAAATTAAATTGGTCACTTGAGATCCTTACTTGAGACAAAATCTCTTTAAACAAAATAGTTTCACTTAAGTCCTTACTTGAAATTTTTCTTACTTGAAATTTTTCCATAAATCAAAGAAATAAGTGTATTATAAACCTTAAAATTAATCACGAAAGTATAATTATATCTTAAAATTTGTTTAATTGGTACTATTGTACTTTAGCTAGTACGTCCATGATGAGGTGCGATTGGACCGCACCATTTGGACTTGATATGCTACGATGGAAAGACACCCTTTTGAAAGGGTATGAAGGGTGTCGTATATAAGTCTTTTGTAGACACCCAAAATTTCTCTCCCTTTCCATCAAAGAAAAATGAAGGCATTCCATTTCAGTTTTACAAGAGTAATTGGCATTTACGTCGTGGAAATCGAATGCTTTTCTTGTGATTGTATTCAGAGCAAGGTGAAGTAATTTTGCTCATGATTCATCCACAATTCAACGTTCATTTCAGGATTAATTGTTGTTTGCGCGTCGAAATCAGGTAAGTCGTCTTCTGCTGACTTGAATTCCAACATTGGTATTAGAGCCCGGTCGTGATTTCTGCCTTGTTTTTCATTGAATTTTCTCGTTTACCATTTGATATCGAGATCAAAAGTATGAAATCTACACTGTTTGGATGTTTATTGGTCGGAATTGCAATTTGAAAACTCCAAATCGAACCAAAGCAAAGAACGGGTTCGGAGTCGTGTGCATCTGTGTGGTTTTGGCCAATTTTTGAAATATTTTTTCAGCCAAAATAAAATTTTCAAAATACAGGGTGAAAGTACTCGTCGAGACGAGTTTGACAATGGTTCGAGCATCGCTGGAGGACGCCAGACGCACCCACACGCGCGGCCAGAAGCCATTGCGCGTGGGCGCCACGCGCCTGAAGCGCTGGGAACGCTAACGCGTGCGCAACATGTGCCGGTCAGTGAACCGACACATGCGCGTCACGCGCCGGTAGGCGAACCGGCATGTGATGACGTCACTGTAATGTCACCCAACGGTCGGTAACTGTTGGGATGACGTCATCGGTGATGTCACCTTCGGCGCTAGTTGGCTGGCCGGTCCCCGGTTGGCGACCGACCCGTGACTCGACCCGACCTGACCCGACCCGAGGTTGACTTGGAACTCAACTCAACCGTTGACTGGTCAACGGGTCGGACCGGTCAACGGGTCCGGCGGTCAACCGGTCGGATCGGTCGCCAGTTGGACCCATCGAACCAGTCTCCGGTGGGACCAGTGGGATTGGTCGGACCTACCGTGCACTCAAGCGGCGCGTGCAAGCTCCGATTGGAGCGTGGTTGGTGGCGTTAGGTTTGTATGAATGTGGTCTACACTATGGTATAATTATTTTATACTTTTGAATTTTATAAATGTATGAAAATGCGTAGGAAACCCTAAGTACGCGTATTTTTTGGGATTTAATGCATAGTTTATTCATTTGTAGCTCGTATTTTCTTGTCGTTTAGGAAATACAATAGCTAGCTTGTGTGCAAATGATGTCATATATGCTGTGTAGAGCTTGGTTCGATGATATCATGTATATAGTTTAATATACTTGCAATTTTCTAGTTGCTAGGAAATTTGAATAATGGTAGGAAATCCATTATATGTTGGATTGCAATTTTGATTATAGTTGAAGCATGATTGTTGTTTGTACGTTGGTTCATATCATGCTATGTTTTTGTGTTAATGGAAAATTATAAAAATTACATGAGGTCATGTAATTATTTTTCCTAGTGAGAGTTCGTAGATTGGTAGAATTCGAAGAAGTTCTCACCTAGAACTTAAAATTTGTGCAAATTAAACTAATTAATGATAATAGAACAATTGTACATAGAAGTTGATTGGGAACATAGTGAACTTTTGTTTCTGTGTCTTTTGTTGAATTATTATTAATTTAGTTTGTCTTTGCTGCAAATTAAATATGTATGTTACTCTGAAATGTGTGCTAGTATTGATTCTGCGTTTATTATGCCAATGTGTTATAGCAATTGATTATGGTTTCGGCATTCAAGACCATTGTGGTTGACCTCAATAAGGGAGAGAAGCTGAACGGTGACAATTATGATATTTGGCACTGAAAGGTTCAGTACATCCTTGAGGAGCAAGAGGTTTTGGAAAACCTCAACCACACCATGGATGAACCTGAGCATGAAACTTCAACTCAACACATAAGAGATCTAGAAGCTTATCAAGCTTGGAAAAAGAAAAATAGCATTGCTCGCATCACGTTGCTAAGCTGTATGCAAGATGATCTCATATGTGAGTTTGAAAGTTATGATAAAGCTCAAGCTATGTGGGTTGCCTTGAAAGATAAGTTTGGAGGTACATCTGCCACTAAGTTGAGGAGACTCACCATCAAATTTGACACATTCCGAAAGCACCCAAATGTAACGATGAGGCAGCATCTTTGGGAGATGTCAAACATGATTTGTGAGCTGAAGTCGACAGGTCACTCCTTTACTGATGAATAGCAAGTTCAGGCTGTTATAAGGTCTCTTCCTGACAATTGGCGGCATATGAAAATCAATATGACGCATAATGAGAATATTATCACTTTTGATGATATAGCACGTCATTTGGAATTAGAGGATGAGCGCCTAGAGGCTGCGAGATCTTCTACCCATGCTTATGTTGCTAAATCGAGTTTGTGCAAAGCTCTGGGCTTCAAGCGCAAAAGGAATTCTCAATTCAACAACAAAGGGAAGAAGACTAATTAGGCACCTAAGAGGGCTAAGACCTTTCAACGCAAGAAGCGTGGTAGGAAGAAGGACAAGGCCAAGATGAAGTGCTACAATTGTGGCAAGATGGGTCACTTTACTCGTGAATGCACTGAGCTGAAAGAGGTACCCTATTACTCCATTACTTTAAGTAATGCTTTCGTTTCTAGCACTGTAATGCTTGCTGAATCCTATCCAATGTGGACTGTAGACTCAGGAGCAACAGACCACGTAGCTAGAGACGGAGAAGCATTTGTGGAGTATCGTCGGATTCTGATTTATGTTGGGAATAACTCAAGAATTGAAGTGAAGGGTATCGGCACATGTAAATTAATTTTATGTGGTGGTCGAAACCTATTCCTACATGATGTCCTTTATGCTCCAGATATTCAATGAAATTTGGTCTCCGTAGTCGTTCTTCTTAGCTTAGGTTATGTATTGAATTTCCATGGTGATTGTGTTGATATTATGTATGGAACAGTTTATTATGGTTTAGATCATGTATCGAATGATTTTGTGGTGTTAGACTTTGACTATGATCAGTACAATATTAATGTTGATGGTTGTTTTTCTTTAATTGCATCTTCTAATAATGTTGAGATTGATGCAAGTACTTGGCATGCTAGATTAGGTCACATTAGGTTGCAAAGAATGCAAAGATTAACTAGAGAAGGCCTTTTAAGGTCACTCACTAATGTTGATCTATCCATATGTGAACATTGTCTAGCGGAAAAAGCAACTAGAAAACCATTCGGTAAAGAGACTAGAGCTGAATTTCCATTGCAACTCATACATTCTAACATTTGTGGTCCTTTCAATGTGAGGGCAAGGCATTGAGCCTCATATTTCATCACTTTCATAGATGACTTCACGCATTTCGGTTATGTCTTTTTGATCTCCTATAAGTCAGAAGCATTAGACTGCTTTAGATGATATATAGTGATGGTAGAGAATCAGTTGAACAAAACAATAAAGGCATTAAGAACTGATCACGGATGTGAGTATCTATCTGAGCAATTCAAGGTTTTTTGTAATGAAAAGGGAATTGTACGACAATTGACTATTCCTAGTACTCCACAACAAAATGGGGTGGCTGAGAGAAGGAATATAACCCAATTGGAAATGGTTAGGTCTATGATGACGTAAGCAAATTTACCTATCTCCTATTGGGGAGATGCGTTATTGATTGCTGTCTATGTACTTAACCGAGTGCCCTCAAAATCGGTCACTTTCACCCCTTATGAATTATGGACTGGTAGGAAACTAGACTTGAGTAGTCTACGTCCATGGGGATGTGCAGCTTACGTTCATGATTCTTCCCATAAATATGGCAAATTAGATCCTAGAGGGAAGAAATGTATATTTATAAAATATTCTGAACACTCCAAAGGGTACGTGTTCATAGGTGAACAAGCTGATGGAAGTATGACCGAAATGGAGTCATGAGATGTCACGTTCTTGGAGAATAACTTTCCTAGTAGAGATGAGATTGATTATGACTTCCAATTATATGAGATGGAATATCCTAATAACACACCCACTGATGTTGTAGAGACAAATGAAGATTTACCTCAACATGCAAGACTTAGTGGGAGTGTTGCATCGCCTTACGAATTAAATTCAAGAGAAATTCAATTGCGTAAAAGTAATCGTAAAAGTATTTCCCGTCGCTGTTTTGAGATTGAAGGAGAAGCATTTATGATTGCTCAAAAAGACGATGCCAAGCCTAAGACTGTTCAAGAGGCTCTCTTATCCTCTGATAAGGAAGAATTGAGAAAAGATTTGGAAGATGAAATGGAGTCAATGAGGGCAAATCATGTCTGGGACTTGGTTGATCTACCACCCAACCGTAAGGTCATTGGAAACAAATGGGTCTTTAAAATTAAGTGAAGGGTGTATGGATCCATTGAAAAGTATAAGACTCGTCTTGTGGTGAAAGG
This sequence comes from Eucalyptus grandis x Eucalyptus urophylla, assembly GCA_028830015.1. Lineage (NCBI taxonomy): Eukaryota > Viridiplantae > Streptophyta > Magnoliopsida > Myrtales > Myrtaceae > Eucalyptus > Eucalyptus grandis x Eucalyptus urophylla. The sequence goes on from CM054203.1 coordinate 30,075,850, forward strand.
TTATACTCAACAAGATGGTATAGATTATGAGGAAACCTTTTCACTAGTTGTAAGATTTGCCTTAATATGCCTTATTCTAGCCATCATTGCACACTTGGACCTTGAATTACATCAAATGGATGTAAAGATGACATTTCTCAATAGAGAACTAGATAATGAAATCTATATGAAGCAACCAATAGGTTTTATAGTTAAAGGTCAAGAGGATAAAGTTTGCAAGTTTCATTGCTCAATATATGGCCTTAAGCAATCATCTAGACAGTGGTATCTTTGTTTTCATCGAGCCATAACAACTTTTGGTTTCACAATGATTGAAGAAGATCACTGTGTATATGTCAAGCGGTCCGAAGATAAATTTGTGATTTTATCACTTTATGTGGACGATATTCTATTGATTAGAAATGACAAGGTTTTGGTTATCACCATAAAAGAATGGTTGTCCTCCAATTTTGAAATGAAGGACATGTGATAAGTTGCTTATATATTAGGAGTTAAGATCGAAAGAGATTGATCAAGGAAACTCCTTACTTTATCACAAGAGTCTTATATAATGAAGATTCTTGAGCGTTTCAATATGCAGCATTGTAATCCCATTGATACCCCTGTCATGCAAGGTGAAGGCTTAAGTACTGAGATGTGTCCTAAGACTCTAGAAGAAATTAAAGTGATGGAAACTGTTCCTTACATTAGTGCGATCGGAAGTTTGATGTATGCTATGATGTGTACTTGACCCAACGTATGTTATGTCGTGGGATTGGTAGGCCGATATCAATCAAGTCCCGGTTAAGCACACTGGAAAGTAGTGAAGAGGATCCTGAGATACTTGAATGGCACCATGGACTATTGACTTTGTTACCAAGGGAATGATTTACGCCTATTGGGCTATTTAGATGCTGATTGGGGTGAAGACCTCGATGAGCGTAAATCGACTTCTGGATATGCGTTCTTGCTCAATGGAGGTGCGATTTCTTGGAATAGCAAGAAACATACATGCACAACCTTATTTACGATGGAGGCATAATTTATTGCATGCTCTGTCGCAGTGCAAGAAGCAGTATAGCTAAAACGTTTCCTAGAAAATTTAGCCATTGTCACTGAGGTTCCAAGACCAGTGATTGTTTATTGCGATAGTCAAGCAGCCATTGCCTATGTGAAGGATTCCAAGTATCATGGAAGGACAAAGCACATTGACATAAAGAACAACTTCATAAGAGATATAATAGCGCAGAAAGAAGTGATCACACAATACATTCCAACTGATAAAAGGGTTGCTGATCCATTTACGAAGACTATTCCTAGAGACATATTCTTGACTCACAGGATGTCATTAGTATTGCGTAGAATGTGATATATATTATTGTTGAGGATTATTGGTTTATGTATCTGTGAACATATGTATTGTACTTGTTTGTTTATTAGTGACTTGATATTTTATCAATAAGTACAAATACAATATGAGACTAGCACTTCACACATATATTATTGGAAAGTATGTCAGCAGGCAATAATTGGCTCACTCACACGAGCAATCGCCTTAAGTGCTATAGTTAGCATGTTGAGATGAGACGTTATGTACAAATAAATGCTGAAGAGTAAATTTGGTACATAAAATTTGTCGCTTTGATTGGAGTCAAGATGAGGTCTGTGATTTGTTTATAATAAGACCGAACATGATAGTCCCGTAATCATGTATGCCTGTAAGATGCCGGATGCGAGTACTTAATTGGGCGCTATAGAAAACGAGCTCATATAGTACTCGGGCTAAACATGAGTACGTGAGAAGCACGTGACTATGTTTAGGCTAAGATCCGTATAGTGGATATATTTGATAAATGACATACGCTCTTACAGAAAGAGAAATCCACTATAGCATGTATTTCATACTACATGTGCATTATATGACCGACAAGGAAAGGTGAGTAAAATTATCCCTATTTACTCATCGTGTGAGTCCTTGAGGTAATTTATAATTTACCTCATTTTGTGTCCTATGTTACTTCTGACTATGTTTTTGAAATGAAATATCAATGTTGTTACTTTAGCATGTTATCGGTGGTTATGAATAGATATGAGTGCAGTTATTCTGAAATGGAGAGAGACATGAGTGCGAAGGAAGACTATTATTGTTTTACATCTATCACATGTATTTACTGGTTGACCAATTATATCGCCCTCTGTGGTTGCGGATTTAATTGTAAATACATTGTGTTTTGAGAATAGTCAAGTGTAACAAAATATGCCTAGAGCATTGTGAGACATCGATTGTTTATTTCTTTTCAGGGTTGTAGCCATTATGAGTGCGTTTGTATGCATTTCTGTTTAAAAATTGTTCTAGGAAACAGAAATAGAAAAAAGTGTTTCTGTTCCTGGGAACAATTTCTGAACAAAAAAACGCGTTTGGTAACTGTATAAAATTTCTGTTTCTGGAATAGAAAAAGAACAGAAACACGTTTGGTAACTGTAAAAAATTTCTGTTTCTGGAATAGAAAAAGAACAGAAACACGTTTGGTAATGTACAAAATTTTTGTTCCAATTTTTTTTCAATTGTTTTTTTTTTTAATAAAATGTGAACTTGGTATTGAATTATCATTCTCATGAAATGCTCATCAATTTAATTTTGTTCATATTAAGTGAAAACAAACATTCTAAACTTGATCATATTTGCTTAGTCGGAAGAAATTTTTTTAAGTTCGTACCAAAATTTTCCCATTTATTTATTTTTTTAAATAAAGTGTAAACTTGACTTTGAATTCTCATTATCATAAAATGTTCATCAATTTAATTTGGTTCATGGTGAGTAAAGTCAAACATTCTGAACATGGTTATAAGTGCATACTTTGAAGAAAATTTTATAAATAAACTTTGTTCCAAATTTTTCTCACGTGCCTTTTTTTTCAATAAAGTGTAAACTTGGTATTGCATTATCACTCTAATGAAATTCTCATCAATTTAATTTTGTTCATGGTTGGTGAAGACAAACATTTTGAATATGGTCATGTGCATACTTGGAACAAAATTTCGTAAGTAAAAATCCCACAATAAGAGCTATCTAAAAGAAGAATACTTCATAGATCTCTACGTAGACCCTTTCATACATAACATCACAATAATGAAGTAATATAGTTCATTGTTCAACTTCATCACATTGGATTTGATAAGTGAATACTTAAAAAGAAAATTACAAAAGTCGGAAACACAAAGTCATGAAATTTCAGGCATATTATGATCCCTCGCCATTTTATTTGCAATCCTTGTCCTAAGCATGTTTATTCCAGGTGCATCATGCAATGTATCATCTGCAACCTCCAATTCTGTAGGTCCGCATAGATATTCCGGATCTCCATATAGGGAAAAGTTTCTATCCATCGCATCTTGATCACGAATGTAATTGTGGAGAGCACAACAAGCAATTACAACAAGTGCTTACTTCCGAATTGTAAATGGAGGCATCTGTCTCAAAATGGTGAATCGATTCTTTAATACCCCAAATGACCTCTCAATTACATTTCTCAGTGAAGAGTGCTTTTTGTTGAACAATTCTCTTGCTGTCCTTGGTCGTCCCCCATTCCCTCTATACTCGCTTAGATGATACCGATCGCCTCTAAATGGAGTTAAAAATCCTGGAAGTGCTGCATAACCTAACTCTACCACGTAATATTTCCCTGTAACATGATATATATAAAATTTGTTGTGATATTGAACCATAATATATAATCATAAAATTGTCTTCATAAACAAAGTAAATACCAGGTGGTGGTCGAGGAAATTGCAGTTGCAGATTTTCGAGTGCTGCTGAAAGCACTCGACAATCGTTGGCATATCCTTCCCATCCAGCATACACGAAAGTAAATTTCATATCAAAAGAGCAAATACACAGCACATTCTGGGTTGTTCTCCCACTTCTACCTCTAAATGGAATCTGCTGAGACACGGGAACGGTAGCATCTATATGGGTGCCATCCATAGCACCTACGCAGCCCTGTTAATATATTAACAATCTAATATCATATAAGATTATCAACTACATGTATTTCACGGTATAAAATCAATATAAAAATCATACCTTGAAGTAGCGTTTATGACTAGGATCAATAAGAATTTCTTGTGGAATGACGTCAAAGGACGGTGGTTTGATTATCTCCTTTGAAAGTTTGATCATTGCTTTCAACACTTTATTGAAATACTTGCTGATCGTTTCTCCTGAATGTTGGAATCTCTCACATAAATCTCTATTTGAGTTATTGTGAGTAACCACACTTAAAAATATCCCAACTTGTTCATCTATTTGAACAAATCGACTATCTTTCAACCAACCCCTTACCCTCATTAAGTCACATAAATTCAGAAAAACATGTCTCTCCATCCTAAATGCTTCATATATCCTATCTGAATGTCCATGAACAATCTCCCTTATCCATTCTCCTCCTGATAATTGACTGTCCCTAATAGGTTCTCTCGTATGGAGGGATGTCTCCATCGTAGCTAAGCAGAGCCACGCTACCAATATGTTAATGTCATCACCCGAGAATTGTTCAACTGGTTGTACTTGCTCATTAGACACACTATTTGATCCCCCTTCCATAGTACCTATACAATCACAAAAATGACCAAAACATCAATATAGATTTTGAAAACACATCCTAATAACAATTAATAACATAAGTCATAAAATCTCAATAAGATATGCCATTACATATAAGTACAAGAGTCTCAACACTAATCATATTTGAATAAACTAGAGATTAATAGATAATATACGTTATACAATCTAATGAAACTCCATGCAATTCATAATATATTTCCAAATATCTACTAAAGAAATTGAAGAAGGCCAATCCTCCTAGCAGGTATGCATGTAATGAAAGCCTCCCTCCATTCACGATTGACGCATGCTCGTTCCACTACTTTATTGTAAACATCTTGCTCTAGCTCGGGCATATTGTTTAGAATCTGGACCGCAGTAGATACGGAGAAAGGGTCAACAGGTGGTTGTGAAGTCCCTGAGCTCACAGAGCCATCACCAGATGGACTTGATGACCTAACTTTTAGAAAATCTTGTATGGCTCTACAAGTTTCAGCAAAACTGGATTGGTTGCTCTTTCTTCTCCGCCTACTATTTGGAGTTCTATCCAATTTGTGCTTCCCACGAGCTGAAGTTCCAGTATCGTCTGTTGTAAAAAGTCTGTCATCACTATGGTATCCAATGAAATCATTTGCATTGCTACCATCATAGTCACCACCTGCATTGACACCATCTGCATCGCCACCACTATTGTCACCACGTACATTGTCATCACCATTGTCACCACGTACATTGTCATCACCATTGTCATCATCATCCGACAGATTGTCTTCTTGAGCACATCCTACGGCACAATTCCCAGTAGCATATGTACCACCAAAAATAATACAAAGCTCAGGATACTGAGGAAGTCCATTCTTCCTGAATTTTGCCCACTCGACATTATCCTACAATTTTTACAATAATGACATTTCAGCAATATAATCATACATTTTATAAATGACATCTGTAATGATATCAAAATGACCACAAAAGTTAAGAAATACCTTGATATGAGATTCCCATACACTTGGATCGTCGACAATAACTTTTTTGTTGACATTATCCCAACCAAATCCGGACTGAGAAATGAGTTTGTGAAAACTACCATACTGTTTTTTCAGTTTGTTTACCTTGTTCCTCAGCTGAACCATGGTAAATTGGAATCCTGTCTGTGTACTGAGTTCAGACTGTACATTCCTCCACCCCACTTTGTTGAAAGTGGAAGAGGTGCGGTTTCCCTTTTTGACCTCATCCACCAATAAACCGATAAGTATATTGGTTACAGACTCCGTCCACTTTGCATTGAATGGGTGTCTCTCGGATGCCATTGAATCTTCGACCGGTTGAGCATCACATGAGTTATGAATTAAATCATTAACATAAAACCGTAAGAACTACATGCCATATACAAAATTAGCATGGTAACCTATATGGATCCGTATACCCTATCCTATTTTGTGAATGGTCCAACTAAATTATAAGATCTCTAAGATTAAGACAATGAAAAAAAAAGCCGAGAGGCCAACCTTAGCGTGCGGATGATTGTTTCCAAATTCAGCAAATTGCGATTTATGTGGCAGGGACTGGCAAATTCCGGACAAAGCAAGGGAAAAAGAATATGTCTTCGTGGATTGGCACCGGCAATCCGGAACTTTGGATGGATCCACCGAAGTTCTCAAAGCATCAGCGTTCACCTGAGAATGAATCAACCAATTGAGGATGTACCTTAAGTAAAGAAAAATTCAAGACAATAAGCAATAAGCCAACAACGAAACAGCACCCTCCATTCTCTGCAAATCCATAACTTAAAGAGAAAAAATCGAAGCATTATAGCCATAAGATACCAAGGATCTCGCATAATGTATAATCCCCAACATTCCTACAAAAAAAAGTCGAACAACGTTGTTCTTATAGATTCACAAAGAATGTACTAAATGAACTACACGTCATATGCGGTCGCATATGAAAAATGACATGGTAGGGCACAAAGTTTTCACTAAGCAGTTGTCGCGACCTACCCAAAGGGGGGAGGGGAGGAGAAGAAACACAGAAAACACCAGCACAAAACAGAGCGAGGGAGAGAATTGAGCCACTCTCTTCTCACGTGCCTTTTTTTTTCTGTTCTTTTCTTTTCTTTTACTTTTATTTTTCTCCTCCCCTTTAGTCTACCCCTCTACACATTCTCTTCTTCGGGCGTCATCTTCTTCCTTTTGTCTTTCTCACTTTTAACACCCATTTTTTCCTTTTTCTTCCTCGACTTCCGATTGGATCAAAATGTGGCTGAGCCGCAAGGGTTCATAGAGACACACAGAAAATACTAATATTAGACCAAATCCAAGCAATACAGGACAAAACGCAAATTGAGAAGCTTTAACACAAAGGCAGAAAAATAAATAACAATAACTTCGACATTGATTCACATCACTTTGATATATTCAGCCACAAATCCATAGATCTACATGATGTCATAGAGATTGAGATTAAAGAAACAATAATGTATAGAACTATGAGAGTGATAAAAGGCTATTTTGTCATGCCCGATGTTGTCAATTGATAGTCCACACACAATGAAAAGTGTAGCAGCAGTGAGCAGACGCTCGCTTGGCAACAATAACTTCTATGCTCGCTGTTGCGAGCGCTCGAGCGAGCAGAGCAGGGCTCGCTGCTCTGCTGGCTCGAGCGGAGAAGCAAGCGAGCAGACGCTCGCTGCTCTGCTCGCTCGAGCGTGAGCAGCAGCGACGCTCGCTGCTCTGCTCGCTCGATTCAGGCATTTGCATGATTCTTGCTGACTACTTTGATTGACATTAATAGATCAATAAATGGAGAAAGACTAGGAAAATACCCACTGGAAGATATTGGCCTAGATAGGGCGTCGTTTTTTTTGCCACAGAACAACAGGATCGCGAGACAAAGATCAACGGAATAGCAACTCCTCATGGTGTCGAGGAACGCCAGCAAAGGCCAGATATTTGCCCCGTTTCGTGCCCTTTCCCCATCACCAGTGCCAGCACCATTGGGCACGGCAGAAGAGCCGCCGATGGTTCCAGTTCCGGCACACAGCGGGCGGCTCGCTGCTCTGGTCGCTGGAGCCTGAGCAGCAGCGACGCTCACTGCTCTGCTCGCTGGAGCCTGAGCAGCAGGGACGCTCGCTGCTCTGCTCGCTCGAGCCTCAGCAGCAGCGACGCTCGCTGCTCTGCTCTCTCTCCCAGATCTCGAGCGAGCAGACGAGCTACTGTCGCAGATTTGGGTGAGCAACGCTCGCCCAGATCTGCGAGACTCGCTCGAGCAAGCGGCTCGCAGATCTAGGCAAGCGTTGGCTCGAGCGAGCCCTAACACTCGAGCTCCGACTAGCCATTGCCCAGATCTTCGAAGGGTGGCTCTCGCCGAAGTGAAGACAATCGGTGAAGGAGGAGCAGTGACCACGTTTACCTGGTGAAGGAGCAGCGGCTGTCGAGACAAAGGCCGCTGTCGGCGCCGGAGAAGACAATGGACTTCTCTGCTCACAGGAGGAGACGCTCGTCGTAGGTCGCAGGAGGAGAAGCTCGTCGCTCGTCGCAGGTCGCAGGAGGAGAAGCTCGTCGCTCGTCGCTCGTCGCAGGTTGCAGGAGGAGAAGCTCGTCGCGGGGGGGAGAGAGGCGGTGTTCGAAGGGAGCAAGAAATAGAAAAGGAACACAATTTTGTTCCTTTTTTGTTCCTCAATTGTGTTTCAGAAACAAGAAACACAAATTTTGTGTTTCTTGTTTCTGTTTCTTTTTTGTTCCTGGGAACAAAAGAACAAAAAAGGAACAGAAACGCACCCAAACACGTTTCTGTTCCTTTTTTGTTCCCAGGAACAAAAAAACAGAAATTTTTGTTCCTGGGAACAGAAATAGGTGCCAGCCAAACGCACCCTATGTCATCCCTAACATGTGCATAATTTGAGTTTCCAAGTACAGGTGTACTCACTGGTCGCACGGCTTATTTGCCAATATGAATTATTTTGTAAAGTTGATGAATGTTGAATGCCTTATATTTTTGATAAAGCGATATCAAGCCCATCATGTCCAAGTGGGAGATGTTGTACTTTAGGTAGTACGTCCATGATGGGGTACAATTGGACCGCACCATTTGGACTTGATATGCTATGATGGAAAGACACCCTTTTGAAAGGGTATGAAGGGTGTTGTATATAAGTCTTTTGTAGACACCTGTTGGCACCGGTTGGCAGATCATTTGCACCAAAATTTCTCTCCCTTTCCATCAAAGAAAAAGGAAGGCATTCCATTTCAGTTTTACAAGAGCAATCAGCATTTATGCCGTGGAAATCGAATGCTTTTCTTGTGATTGTATTCAAACCAAGGTGAAGTAATTTTGTTCGTGATTCATATGCAATTCAACATTCGTTTCGGGGTTAATTGTTGTTTGCGCAATAGAATCAGGTAAGTCGTCTTCCGCCGACTTGAATTCCAATAGGTACAATTAAGTCTTTCAGTTAATCTCACACAATTTGCTAACATGATTTTGTTATTATTGTTAGGACACGTGGCATCTATGTGGCATTTTTAAAAAGAGAGGTGCTGACAAGGAATTTTTGTTATTTGTTAAAGAGAGACCCGCATCTTCTTCTTCCTTTAGTCGTGCATCATCATCGTCTTCTTGGAGCTTGAATTCTTTGACAGCTGCGAGCTTTGAGGTCGAAGCTGGCGGCCTGAAGCCATGGCCGTTTGAGCTTAAGCCAGATCTGAGCTTCGAATCTTGGGGCCGCTTTGGTCACTCAAGCTAGCCATGGCAGTTGAAGCTCACGGCCAGATCTTGCTTTGAAGCTCGAGCTCTAGCCGTGAGGTTTGAGGTCGAAGCTCGCTGTCAGATCTGGCCTCGAAGCTCTCGAAGCTAGCCATGGCAGTCGCGAGCTTTGACCAGATCTGGTTTCAAAGCTCGCAGCAGCCATGGCCGATCGAGCTTGAGCTCAAAGCGAGCTTCTCTGTAATTTTGGAGCTCAGTTTTATGATTTTTACATAACTTTGGCGGTGAACGAATTACTTGACAGATCCAAATAAAAGACAAACTTGAAATCGGCGATCCACTCAATTGGTTCCACGAAAGATCCATCAACTGCAAATTTCGGCACGCTCTTAACGATGCAGGTATGGAACCTAGTAATTGGCTATTGGAACCTCGTAAACTTCGGACTAATCGCTTCAGGCATTTCTTCATCTCGAAAAGTTTCAGAAAAACGAAAATTACTTTTGTTCTTGCAATGCTGTAAAGTCTCCAGATTTGCGGATACGTTGCGAAGGCCTATCCTTGAGAGCGACATCATTGTTAGCTACTGAAGATTTTGAAAGCTACAAGGAAGAAACCCAGTTCAAGTTATCTCGAGCCATGAAGGCAGAAGAAGATGCCGGATCAGCGCTTTTCTCTTATAAAATGTTGCCACGTGTTTAAAGAAATAAATACAAAAAATCATGTTAGCATTTTTCTCTTGTCAAATTAGATGGGGTTAACAGAAAGACTTAATTGTGTCGATTTAATAAGTTTTAAGATTTGATTACACTTTTTGAAAGTTTTAGGACTCAATGTCAATTTTACGATAAGTTTTAGGATTTTTGCTGTGCTTATGTCACGCTCCAAACCCCAAGCGCGCAAACATACCTCGACAGTTGATTAAAAATGTGACGTCCCAGGACGTGTTGCTGATCCATTCTTTTTATCTTTCGATTAAACGCATTCGGAAGCAAATTAAATAAACACCCAGTCAACCAACAAAACAGGGATAGTAAAACACAATAAACGATTTCCAAAAGTCATACATTTATTTATCCACTTGTTAACCCACGGAGTTTAACATTTACATGCCCAAAATAAAATACAACTCCTACATGACTTATGAGCCAAAATGGGTCCGAAAGGTCAGGGTTAACTCTAGCTTCACTAACGGCAAGGCCAGCTAAAAAGTGTCGCATCTCGCGCCCACACATCCGCACTTAGCAAATCTCCATGCTATGGCCCTCAAAATGGTTAACAACAACAAGGTGAGATAAAATCTCAGCAAGTCAACTTCCTAAATCTCGATTAGGATGCAAATTCGTACGGAGGCAGCCTAATCATGCAACGGCATACATTCTTACCTCACCTTGGCACACCCATCCATATTAATACATCACATATGCCATTATCGATACAATAAGCATAATCATTAATCAGAACACATAACTCTCGTACACCAAGCATCCACACAGGTCCCGATTATAAGGTAAAACCTATTTTGGCACGTCCTATACCATGCCTAATAGTTTTACCCCATAATCAAGCGCAATACATCACAATCATTCACATGTATTCCGATTATTAAAACCCCTCGGGCCACGGCCATCACACGAGTTGGCGGTCTTCCGGTATGATCCAGCATCATCCCACCCCATCAGGCACGACAACGTCTAGGACCCCTGCCTAGATGGCATTCCATAAAGGAGTATCGATCCGGCCTCAACCGCGACTCGTTATCTGGACTCCCGTCGGGCATTTGATAAAAATCGGGCATCGCCCCCAAACTCCCGTTGGGTGGCGGGTTCAATTAAATGACCACATAGGCACGCCAACACTCAAGCCAATTTTTATCTTTCGTCAATTAGCCCAGTGTAAAAGAATTTGTGCTTAAATATCAAACCTAGGAAAATTGTTACATTTAAAATTCTGATAAAGTAATCACACGTGGTCATGTATTTAAAATCAACCCATCAAAATTTGTATACTTCTATTTTAAAAATCCCATTGTTTTATTTGGCACGTACAATTCGGCGTCCAAACTTGACACTTCAAACTTTGCCATTTAATTGCCTATAAAACCTTCTTTAATAATAATAAGTGAACTTATCATATAGCAATCAGTAACATGGCATCGCACATGCAAACAATCAGAATTATACACAATCTCACCCGGAAAAATGGGCATAAAATTCTACTTAATGGTTAATCCATCATTAATTACACTAATCGCAATTCATTATACTCATTATGATTAATTAAGCTAATTACACTTAATTAAACTAAATTTGATTAATTAGCCCAACTTAAATTAATTAAAAATTAATCAATGTTAATTAAAATAATTACGATTAATTAAATAAATAACAATTAATTAAACTAAACTCAATTAATTAATATAACCATGATTAATTAATCTAATTGTAATTACTTAAACTAATTGTCATTAATATCAAACTAATCACCCCATAAACGCAATTAACGTCCTAATCCACGATTAGGAGGTTAACTCACTGATTTCTGGCGACGGCTAGCCCGCGATGATGGTGGCGTGATGGCAACGAAGACACGAGTCTCATGACACCAATGGCGGCACCAACGGCACGGCGAAGATGGCGGCAGCCGCGGCTCCTCAAACCCACAGCCGAGGGGGGGGGGGGAGGAGGTTTGGCTTGGGGGTGGCTCGCGGCAGCTTGTTGTGGCAGCAAGCGAGCGACGGTGCGACAGCTCGTCGGGCTCAATGGCGAGATGGCTCGTCGGACGAGAGGTGGGTGGTGGTGGTTTGGTGGCCAAGAGGTGGTGGTGAGTAGGGCGTGGGGCGGCGGTGGTGCTGGTGGTGGGTGAAGTAGCAGCTAGCAACCAGAAGAAGAAGAAGAAGAAGAAGAAGAAGGGGGGTTTAGCCGAGAGGGGGGAGAGAAATCGCGTGGGGGAGAAGAGAAGAGAGAAGAGGGGAAAAGAAAAAGGAAAAATAAAAAAGAAAAGGGTGTGGAGGGCATAGGGGTAGCGTGTGGGGAGGAGGAGAGAGAAGAGAAAGAGAGAGAGTGAGAAAGGGGAAAGGGGGGAAGAATCGGCAGGAGGGAGGAAAAACGTGGGGAAAAAAGAAGGAGAAGAGAGAGAAGAAGAAGACAAAAGAAAAGGGGGAGAAGGGGGCGTCACAACTTATTTATAAATTAAATGCATAATGTCCAAATTGTAGTATATTGTATAGTTTAGATGGGCAAAATTAATGAAGGTGAAGGTGAGCCAAACTTATATTAATAGGCATAATTAAATATTTTAATCTTCCATAAATTTTTTGGTGCTCATCGAGTGGAAACTTTTCAAAGTATTTAAATATTGTCACGTAAAATCATATACAACGAGTTTTTCATCCTTTTCCAAACTTAGATTATTGTTAGACATAAGTAAAAGTTATAAACAGGCAAAAATCGGCTCAAAACTGGATTTTTTGAAGTAAAGAGTCCACGCGGACAAGCTGGCTACTAAACTTCTGATAGGTTGGAAGTTAGTTTTTCTAATTGAAACTTACTAATCACTCTGAAAAAAATTACTAGCCTCAATCTCGTGGAGGGATAGATAATTGCTTTTTCTCAAAACTAAAAATTTTACAATCCAGGGTGAAAGTTAATTACGTTAAGGAGTTGCTAACCAAATAGACTATTGAAAAGTTACACCAACCACTTCTGAGGGGAGAAGGGACTCAAGTTCTCCGTGCCCAATTTGGCTGGCTTCAGGGTAATAATAATGCCTTCTGGTGAATAACGACTGAAACGCAGTTTCATAATTTCCTGACAAGACTCCAAAGTACAACAACTATTGAAACACCTACCTCGCCATCTCAAGATGATGATGATGAGCTTCACTTATTTAACTTCTTACTCCGATAACATTGCAGTTAAACCAAAAGATACCTTCCTTCCAGCCGAAACTTCTACTTTTTGATCAGTGTGGCAGCGCATTGGGGTTCAGAAGTTTGTACTACCTCCACAAAGCCGAGATGCGCCATGAGAAGCCAAATATGGCTGAGAAGCTCTCCTCCTCTGCTCAGGCTCTTGCAGTGTTCGTAGCCTCTGCATGGCAAGCCGCGTATATCAGCAACTTCGCCCAGACCTTGCCAATCACTTCCCATTTCCGGGGCACATCATTCAACAGGGATGCAAGAAGGCACGCATCGTACAGCACCGACCTGCTTTTGCCTCTGCGCCTGTCCGCCTCGCGGTGGTCAGTTCTCCTTTGGAGCAGGAGATGGCAGAGTTCGCACAGATTGCTCGACTTTCTCGTCTTGTGCCCCGTCTTGCAGCTTTTAACACCAGTGTGGAAATGTCTCTCTTTCTTGAATAATTTCTTTGCCCACTTGATGACGTCGGATGAGACCCTGCCTTCGTTCTTTGAGATCCCCGTTAAAGAACTTTTGAATGTCAACCAAAGTATCTTTGAATCGGAGCACCCCTAATCCTGTTGGCAACATGGAAGGATGCAGTAGTACAAGATAGAGCTGTCATTTATATTTTGTGATCCCACATTCTCGGACCCACATTTTCTCTTTAAAATGGCAGTTATTCGACATGTAGTGTTTCGACTCTTCGTACCTGTTGACACCTAATTTTTGTTTTCAAGTACATAAAAAAAAATTAGAGAAAAAGAGAAAAGAGAAAAAAGAAAAATAACAAAACAACAATATATATATAGATATATATTGGGCTTGGCCTTTTTCCCTTCGACCCGGCCCGCGCCAGCTTGTCTCCTTCCTAGCCATCCTCGCACGCGAAACCTACAGAAAGCAAAAAGCAGTAGCGTGGCAGGCGTGGGGAACCAGCGGAGACAGCAGAGAGCAGGGCATGCATGGGGAACCTGCATGGGAAAAGAGGAAGGAGAAGACAAAGGAGCAAAACAAAAGAAAGAGACGGGGAGAAAGACAGAAAACAGGGAGAAGGGGATCGAGCAGAACAGGAGTGGAGGGAGAGAGGGAAATCAGAGGAGGCGTCGTCGACGCTGCTCGACACCATCCGAGCCACCGCTCTCCGACCTTGACGCCTTCCAAGCCGCCACAACTCCTGGGCTCAACGCTGTTTGGGCCGTTGCCCTCTGAACACTAACTTGCAGTGCCCACCGCCATCGTTGTTGAAGCCAACAGCTCGAGCCCCCTCGCCGTGCGACCTGTTGCACCCGCGGTTCGAGCCACCGTCGCTTCGCCTGCAACCCAACGTCACCGTAGCAACCTGCAGCAACTTGCGAGCCCTCTCACCGAGCCTCTGCCGTGTCTTCGCCACTGACCGTCCCTCTACGCCGGCCACCGCAGCTCCTGCGACTAGCCCCAATTACGACTCCAAACGCCGCTCCTACCGTGACTCGCCTCTACTAGCATCACGCCAGAGCGCCGCCCACCTTTTGCCGCGAGATCTGCAACGTCCGTCGTTGCGGCTAATGGCCACCACTTTCCGTGCTCGCCTGCTGGCCCACGATGACCACCAGGCATTTTTCACCGGCCCCTACGAGTTGCTGCTGTTGACTGCCTCTACTTGCTACTGTTGCTGCCGTCGACCTTGCAACCTGACGCCTCCACCCGCGATGCCGCCTTTGCTCAAGTCCTATCCTTGACAAAGCGCCGACACTGCAACGAATGCCAGCAACCCGATCCCTCTGCCACTGTCGCAGCACCAGTACCGTTGCCACCTGTCCTCGTAGATGCCGCCTCGCCGCCATCGCCCGCCGCGTTGCCTCCGCCGTTAAGCCCGTCACCATCGTCGCCGCCTATTCACCCGATGCTAGCACCATCAAGAAGCCCAATAGGAGAAGGTTGGCAATCGGGTAGAGTTCGCCGGGAATCGGGTTGCGGCCACCGGTTTGAGTCAGACTCGGGTCGTCGGCTGGGTAGGGATCCGTTCGGCTGGGCCTGCCGGATGGGTTGATCCATCCCTGGGCCGGGCCTATTTCTTTTTAGGAAAATAGGGCTAATTTAGTTTGGGCCGGGCTTGTTTTAAAAAAAAAAAAAAGAGGAGAAAAAGAAAAGATGGGTCCCAAGCCGGGTCTGTACTGTGGGCTCGCGCCGCAGGCCCTGAATAGGCCTGGCTCGACCCGCCCGACCTGGTCGGACCGGACGTGGCCTAGTCCGGCCCCCCAAAAAAATTTATTATCTTATTATTATTTTTAAAAATTAAAAAATTAAAAAATTAAAAAATTAAAAAATTCGAAAATCCAAAAAATGATGGGGTTTGGTTAGGAATTGACATATTTTGCCTTCTTAGTGTAATTAGGCATTTACTTGCTCGTATTTTGATTATATTGTATGTTTAATTTGCAGATCTAATTATGTTTAATAGCACGTGTTTAATTTTATTGCAATTAGGATATTGGTTGCTATAATTATTATTTTAATGATTGTGCACCCGCTTGATCACCTCACATGTTAGTGGATAGGTATAAAATCAATCTAAACCGCTTGACAAAAATGTTTTCTTCTAAAAATGAACATGATTAGGTATCGAAAGGGCATTAATTGATCAATTAGTGTAATCAAGTCCCCAACCCTAGATTCTTTGGTTGTGTAGAAAGTGAGGTACACTCTCATGCCTCACTTGGTTTCTAGCCGACCCTCATTAGCTAGTGGCGACTCCTTTTGTGAAAAATTCCTAAAAAAATATCCCAATGTCACACGAGGTATGGGCTTGGGAGAGCCCACGCCTAATCTTGGGCCTTAATCCCATCATTTAGGCAATACCCCTAAACATATTCCCTCCCCTTCAGGGTAGGTCGCAATAGTACCTTTTGCTAACAACCACCCATTATGGTAACTATTTTAATGGGAGATGGTATATAAAAGGAACGATCATTCATTTCTAACAGGGTGATCATAAGGTCTAACACAAACCCTCTCAATTTTGGAATACATCATCAGCATGTGAGGGAATTGGGTTAGTAGAGTGTGCCCAATATTTCTCTAAATTTTTAGGATTTTCCGACAAACATGAATATGAACAATGGCTGGAAGTTTGTCTATAATCGATCTTGGTTTCCACATTTGATTTTATGTCTAACATTTGATATCAAAGCGTGTTTAATGCCTCGACCTTGTTTTTTGTTGAATTTTTGGTGTATTTTCGGGCCTTTTGAAGATGAACATTAATTCGGAATTTTGAGGCCAAAAGAGAAACTCGCCGATTCAGGCCAAATTCCGGTGACTCACCACTTGACTTTGGACCGATATAGTCACACCGCCATGAGGAAGAATAGCCATGAGTTATTTTGGCATATCGGTGTTCGCCGGAGGCTAATCGGGTGGTGGAAGTCGTGGTGGTTAAGGGTTTGCGTTTTGAGAAATTTCGTTTGATTTGGGCCAATTTCTTGCTCATTTTCGCCGAAACTTGGATCAATGTGGTCGTGTCGGCATGGTCTTCAAAACCCATTATTTATTTCTGTTTGAGATGGGCTGCTAGAGAAGAAAAGCTGGTGAAATCGCAGCGAAAAACAGTGAAAACTTGCGGAAATCAGCTCTATCATGCGAGGGAGAAGGCGCGTGGGCTCCATGCGTGTGCTGCGGTTGCAGGCACATGGAACTCACGCGCTATGCACGATCACGCAAGCACAACTACTACGCATGTGGGATCCATGCTTGCGCCAACCGCTGGCGCATGGGCCTACGCGTGTGGAACTGCCTGCTGCAGTTGCCAAGCACTTGCGTCGCATTGCCAGGCGCTTTCACTGTTTGAGATGGGCTGCTAGAGAAGAACAGTTGGTGAAATCGCAGCGAAAAACAGTGAAAACCTGCGGAAATCAGCTCTATCGTGCGAGGGAGAAGGCGCGTGGGCTCCATGCGTGTGCTGCGGTTGCAGGCACATGGAACTCACGCGCCATGCGCGGTCACGTGAGCGCAACTACTACGCATGTGGGATCCATGCTCGCGCCAACCGCTGGCGCGTGGGCCTACGCGTGTGGAACTGCCTGCTGTAGTTGCCAGGCGCTTGCGTTGCACGCGCCTGTGTGGCATCCTAAAATCTTGTGACAACCTCTGGAGCACAATGAACCATGATTAGGTAATGTAAGTGCCGTTTGATTTTGTATTAGCTATTGAATTAATGAATTTCAATTAATTTAAGGCCGAGCATTGTAATGGATGATTGTTTGGATGGAGATTATCTACAAGTGAACCAAGGATTTTATTTAGGTTCAAATTGGCATAGAAATCTTATTCTTGGTGGTGCACTTTATAAGTAGAATTTTATTGATTTAAATTACAAAGTCTTGTGGATTTATAAGTTGAAATTAGGTGTTTGTTTAAATAAAGATTAAATGGGATAGGAATAGGAGAGGGTGGGCTGATTTCTAGGCCCAAAGACCATCCAACCAGCCCACGCCAGCCCCTTATTCGACTGGCCCATGAAGGCCCAAGGCCGGCCCAGCCTTGAAGCCCATCAACCTTGCTTGTGAGCTGCCAAGTGGCATGGAGGAGGAGCCAAGTGTGGCTGCCCCCATTGGCTTCCTTGGGCGGCTTCATGCAATCAAATGATTATGGGGGAAGAAAAGAAAAGAGAGGGAGGCGGATGATGGAGAGGAATCGACCGAGAGAGAAAGAGAGAGAGAGAGAGAGAGAGAGAGAGAGAGAGAGTACCGTCCGAGAGAGAAAGGGAACCGAGAGAGAGGAAGAGAGAAAGAGAGGAAGCGGGCGTGCGGGAGGAAGAGGAAGACCGTCCGTTCGCCGCTTTGCCGCCGTTCTTGTTGCTGTTTGTGCTTGAGTTTAAGGCAAGTGAAGTCCTAAACCTACCCCTTGCATTGCTGTGTGTATGTGTAGTAGATGGTAAGTCTTGGTTGTGGTAGATGGGATGGGATTTCGGAGCTTTGAAGAGAGATTTGTTGGTCATCCATGCTGTTCTTGGAAAGACTAGTTCGACCGTCCGTGAGTTTGTGTGTTGCATGTGACTTTTTAGTTGGAATCTTGTTTCAATTTCTTTATAAAAGTTGTAGAGAACACCTTTAAGAACAACATAATAAAATTTGAGGTAAAACACACAAGTATTGGTTAGTGAAATGATTTTTCTTTGGAGGACTTAGATCTGGAATTCGTTGTGATGACCTTTAGAGATTTCGTGGTCTGTAAAGTAACTTTCTTGTAAAAATCTCACTTCAACCTCTGAATGAAAGTTGTAGTATACTTCTTGATGTAGAACATATAAAAATTTCAGAGTAAATGAACAAATATAGGCTGGTGAAATCGTTGTCTTTTGAAGAAACTGGATCTGGGAAAAACGTTACTTCGACCCAGCATGATTCCGTGATTTTTATAAAATGATACAGTTAAAAATTGTTCATGTATCCTTAACAAAACTTGTAGATAATGTCCTGAGGAACAACATACTAAACATTTATAAGAAATAAACATATTTAAGTCGGTGAAATGAGTTTCTTTTGAAAGATGATAATCTGGAAAAGATAACACCGAGAACAGGGGAAATAAATCGTCTATATCTATTAATATAGAACGATTTGGGTTTTGATTTCTTCATGAGATATTTACCTCTAGTACTTTTCTATACCATGTCAAAATTTCAGGATTTTTTGAGTTCATTTGGGTATTTAATTTAAATTTCTTCAGAAACTGTGCAAGCTGAAATATTGAAGTTTTGAATTCTGTGATGCATGGACCATGCTGTTTCGTGTGAGATTCTTTTGGTATAGAGTTATTCATGAGATATCTGCCTTTAGGTCTCTTCTATAATGTGTCAAGTTTTCAGAATTTATTAATGTCATTTACTAATTTTTCTGGAGTTTTAATTAGAGGAATGCATTCTGATTTATCTGAAACATTGATGTATTTTGAAAAATGAATGAAATTATCCATGTGATGTAATACCTTGAGTGGTTGATCTTGCTGCATATGTGATGACATATGACATGTTATATGGCATGAAAAGTTGGTTGAAGTCTTTGATATTATTGCATCGAATATCATGTTGAAAATTGAGATACATGTGTGGATATAACTTGAGAAAATAATGAGACTGTCGGAGGTGTGAGTTGATAATGCCTCGGGAGTTTCGAGATGCCCAGAATGGGGGGTGCTGGATGCCTGGAGTGTGGGGGTGCCGAATGTCCTCGGGAGTTTCGAGATGCCCGGAGTGTGGGGATGCCGAAAGCCTCGGAGGTGTGTGCCGGGGGGATGCCTCATGATGCTAGTTGGGCTATGAGATGCCCGGAGGTGTGTGCCGGAGGTGTGTGCTAGAGGTTCCTCATGATGCCAAGTTGGATACGAGTGATAAATTGTGGGATGAAAACACTGGTCCCTGGAAGGATAAAAATTGAGACTGTATTATATGGCATGGATATATGCATGATGCTTGATGATGAGTGCATGGTGATATATGCACATATGGCATGGAAATATGCATGAATGCTTGATGATAAGTGCATGGTGATATATGCACATATGGCATGAGTATGCATGAATGCTTGATGATAAGTGCACGGTGATATATGCACATATGACATGAGTATGCATGAATGCTTGATGAGAAGTGCAAGGTGATATATGCACATATGGCATGGTGATATACGTATGGCTGTAAGGTAAGGTATGCTTGAATGCATGAATGATATGTGTTTTATTCTTGATTGTTTTGTTTGACGCATTGAGTAGTGTGGTTGATCTTTATTGCTGAGTGGTTGTACTCACCCCTTTTGGGGATTAACATTTCAGATTAGAAAGATGCCTTTGCTGCCGGTTGCACGCGGTACTTACTATGGCATACATATTGATGTGGATGTGGAGTGTACTGAGCATGTCTGTGTCGGTGCTCCTGGTTTAGTTTTTGTTTGAGTCTGAATACTGGTGATGTACAGCGTGAGTCGAGCTGATGGCCCGGTCATCCAAGAGTTTTTATCTGTCCATGTTCGACATGACGGAGTTATGTTAGGGATGTTACCGTCGCCGCCACTTGATGCACCGGATTGGGTATGATGGCACGTATAGCTGATGAGAGCTGACACTTTTTGGAGATAGCTGATGCTCGTTGATAAAGGGTGATACATGTTCGATGTAGAATCGAGTCCTTTTTGGGGTGGTAGCCAAGTATAGTTAAAACCTTGGCCTTTTTTTGTTGTATCGACCTTGATGTCCATCATGAAAATATAAATAAGAGTGAATCGACATTATCTTTTCTTATGGTGCATAGTTGGTATGTATTGCATTATGGTTATTGGAGGGAAATATGGTGAGACTTGTTTATGCTTCCGCTAATAAGTTGCGCTAGGACTGCTTTCAAAAAAAAAAATCCCTAGTCAAAGGGTATTGGTCTGTGAAGTTATATGACATCAAGTAATGAAGAGAGATCACCTGTGGTGACCTCAGGCGAGTCGGGGGTGCCACAGCCTGCCATATGGATGGCGTGCATGCGGGCCATGCACCCGCTGTGAATGCAGGTGCATGCTCGGCACACGCCTAACGTGCCACGGTGTCTTTTTTTTACCCTTTTGCCCCCCTTTTTTTCACGTTTTTAGATCCTACACTTGGTAGATTTATTTTACTGTTCTGCCCCTTGGTGCATTTACCTTTTTGCCATTTCATGCATTGCATGAAATTAAATTATGGCGGCCCCCAACCCGTTGGGGTCGCCACGGCGTTTCACCGTCCTGGCTATCCTTTGCTTGATACAACTTCGTTGCAGTGGTATCCTTTCACGGCGGCGGCTTTATTTAAGCGACCCTTGGCCCTTAAGATTTGCCTATGCCACAACTTTCATTGGTCCCTGCGCTAAACCATTGCGAAAGTGAACACATACTCCAATTAAACTGAGAATGATGCACACTATATACCATGTCACGCCCAGAAGCTCGAGCGCGCACACATCCTTCGGTAGTCGACTAAATTGCGACGTTCCTAAGATGCTTCGTCAACCCAATCGATTATGCACATGCGGAAGCGAATTGAACAATCCCCAGACCACTCAAACATGTGATAGAAAAAGCAGGACAACCAAATTTCACAAACACACTTTTATAAACAAACTAAGTCATTACTACCACTTTATATAAAAGAGCCTAACTGAAAAAGAAAGAGAGCTACTGAGCCATCTAGGCACTACACTCCTCATCCACGGGCTCCGGGTCTATCACGACACCGTAAGGAGTGTCGAGATCCATCGGGTGACCTGCTTCTCACTCCCCGGTCCCAACGGGAGGCTCGTCGAAACCCAGCAGGGGACCCCGACCCCTTTGAGGAAAGCAAATGAACCATGCTATGTATCAGTGAGGTACCAACTGAGGTAGGCCCTCATCGACCCATACCACGAACTCAACTAGCTCTTGGGTTAGGGTGGTCCTAGGGATAGGGAAGAAGGTGTGCTCAAAACCCATCACCTACGGAACCCCATACTGTACCTGTCGCACCTCTATCTAGGGACTTGAAAAATTGTAAGCCACGACAGGGTGAGACAATGTCTCAGTGAGTCTACACCCTAAACCCTGATTAAGAGGATAATACACTTAGAGGTAGCCTATACACATATCATATAAGACTTACCTCGCCTCGGCACCTCCCTACACATCAGTAAAGTTCATATAACAGATGCATACAATAAATGCACTCGATAATTGAAACGCTTCACTTTCATATCTCAATCAATTACATGGGTCTCGATTATAAGGCCAAATCGTTATGATATGTTGTGGCATCCCAAAATTCATGGCGACCTCTAGATACATTAAGGCCTATGAATAAGTGATGGAAGTACCATCAAATTGTATTGTAGCCATTTAATCCATAATTTTGCAATAAGATTTATGGCCAAGCTTTTAATGGATAATTATTTGATAGGAAAGAAAATTCTATTCTTGGCTATGTGGTTTATAGGCTGGAATTTATTAATTTATGTTGCAAGCTTTATGGCCAAGTGAATAAGTGTAATTAGGTAATTATATGATGGGTAATTAGGGGATGATTAAAGGGAAAAATTAGAAGAGTGGGTTGAATTTTATTGGCCCAAGATTAGCCCCACCATTCGGCCCTTTTGGCCTAGCCCGTGAAGCTCAAAGGAAAGGAGCTGCCGTCGACCAAGGGGGAGGAGGCCCGGCCCATGAAGCCCGTAGGGGGCTGTCGACGAAGGAGGGGCGGCCCATGAGAGGCCCATCCTCTTGCATGGCAATTACCAAGTGGCATAGGGGACTTACCAAGTGTCACCTGCATGCAAAGAAATGATTACATGCTAATCATGAGGGGGAAGAAAGAAGAAGGGGCGGATTGAGCAAGGGGGGTCGCACGAAGAGAGAGGAGGAAAGAGAGAGAGAGAGAGAGACCGTCCGAGAGAAAGAGAGAAGAGAGAAAGGGAGAGAGTGAGCGAGCGAGAGAAGAAGGGGAAGAGGGAGGTCGATCGCTACTGTTCGTCGCCACCGTTGAGCTGCCGAGTCCCACCTTGCCCTGCCGTCTTTGCTCGCTGTTTTGTGCTCGGATTAGAGGCAAGTAGAGTCCTAAAACCTACCTTTTGCTTGCTTTGATATGTAGATATGTATTGTAAGGGATGATAAACTTTGGTTGTGGTAGAAGTGAAGAAATTCGAAGCTCTAGGGAAAATTTGGTAGCCTTGCATTCTGTTTTCTAGAAAGGCAGTCCGACTTTTGATGAATTCTTGAGCTGCATGCGATTTTTTTTTGTTGGAATCTCACTTCCACTTCTTGATGAAAGTTGTAAAGAAATTCTTGGAGAGTAACATATCAAAATTTCAGAAGAAATGAACAAGTATAAACCGGTAAAACTATTTTTCTTTGAAGAAGTTAGATCTGGAAATCATAATATTGACCTAGTGTGATTATGTGAATTTTATAAAATTCTCATGTTGAAATTTGATCTCATGTTCTGAATGAAAGTTGAAGATGACATGGATGAGTTTAGGTTGGTGAAACAATCTTTATTCAAATCGGTTAGAACTAGAATTCGGTGCCGAGGGTTATAAACGGTTATGGTTATTATAGATTTTAATCTATCACGAATATGGTTTCAAGTTCTTCATGAAATATTTACTTCTGGATTTCTTCTATAACATATAAAAATTTCAGAATTTTTGGAATTGATTTAGGATTTTTACTGAATTTGTAAATAAAACTGTTTATGGCAATATTCCGAAATTATAAAGACTGTGATGTGTGGACTGTACCGAATTGTATATTGTTCTTTTGATATGGTGTCCTTCATGGAATATTTTCCTTTAGATCTTGTATATAACATGTTAAATTTTTAGAATTTATTAAGGCTGTTTACTAAATTTTCAAGAATTATGACCAAAGGAGTGCAATCTGTTGTTATCCGAAATTGTTGTATTTTAAAAAATAAATGAAATTGTTCCATGTGATATAATGTTTTGAGTGGTTGGTTATGCTGCATATGTGGTGACATATGGCATGTTATATGACATCAAAAGCTGGTTGAGAACCTTGATATTGTTGCATCAAATGCTATGTTCAAATTGAAATACATGTGTAAATATAAATTGAGATAATAACAAGACCGTCGGAGGTGTGAGCTGACGATGCCTCGAATTTTTCAAGATGCCCGGAGGTGTGTGCTGAGGGGATACCTCATGATGCTAGTGGGGGTACGAGATGCCCGGAGTGTGTGTGCTAGATGCCCGGATGTGTGTGCCAGAGATTCCTCGCGATGCCAGGTTGGATGCAAGTGATAAATTGTGGGATGCAAACATTGGTCCCTGGAAAGAAAAATGATGTGATCTAATTGAAAGATAAAGATTGAGAATTGAATCATGCACATGGATGGATGCTTGATAGCATGGATGATATGAATCTTGGTGATATAAATTTGGCTGCTTGATGATACATGTATAAGTGCATGGTGGTATATGCACGTTGCATGATGATATGCATGGCTGCTTGATGATATAAGTGCAAGTGCATGGTGATTTATGCTTGTTGTATGGTGATATATGCATGGCTATAAGGTGAGGTATGCTTGAATGCATGAATGATATGTATTTTATTCTTGATACATTGATTGTTTTGTTTGACGCATTGTGTAGTTTGGTGGATCTTTACTACTGAGTGGTTGTACTCACCCATTTTTGGGGATTAACATTTCAAATTAGAAAGATGCCTTTGCTACCAGTTGCATGCGGTACCTATTATAGATTGCCATCTGATGTCGAGGTGGAGTGCACAAAGCATTCGTGTGTTAGTTTGCCTGGTCTGGTGTATGTCCGAGTCTGTATCTTAGTGATGTACGATGTGGGTCTTGCTGATGGCCCGGTTATCTAGGAGTTTTTGTCTGTTCATGTCCGGCATGGTGGAGTGATGCTAAGGATGCTGCTGCCACCGCCGCCCGATGCACCGAGTTGAGTGTGATGGCACGTATAGCTGGTGGGAGCTTACACTTTTTAGGGATAGCGGACGCTTGTTGATGGAGGGGTGTACATGTTCGATGTAGGGTCAAGTTCTCTTTTGAATTATAGCCAAGTATAGTTAAAAATCTTGGCCTTTTGCTGTACCGGCCCAAAATATCCATCTTGAAAATATAAATAAAAGTGACTTAGCTTTGTCTTTTCATTTGTAGCGTAAGTGGTGTGCATTGCATTATCGTTATTGAAGTGAGGATTGGTGAAATACATTTATGCTTCCGCTGATAAACTGCGCTGGGACCTTTACAAAAAAAATGGAAAAGTATTCTATTGATCAACCCCTATGAACAATGGTTTCACTTTAAATAATAAAAAAATTACCTTACCGGTATGTAGTGGGATGAATGACAAGTACCTGTGGTGACCCTAACGGATCGGGGGTCGTCAAGGGGTGCCACAGCGATTGGTATCGGAGCAATGGTTATAGTTGGAGTAATAAGGAGTCTCATTTGGAAATTGAGGAATATGATGAGAATGCACACCATAGGATATTAACTGCAATAGTTGAGTAACGGGTGAAGGGTATTCACTCGTAGATCCCTAGTAGTTAGTATGAGTTGCTTTTAGGTGCCAGTAACTTGTTTATGTTACTTATGTAGTTATAGTTGCTTTTAAATGGAGATAGTGAGTCTTAGATAATTCCTGAGGCAAATGCTTGGAAACTGCATAAAAGTCATGGTGCGAGCTGGAAGTGCTCATCCATCGAGGGCTGAAGCCTTTGCTGCAAGGGCTGAACCCCATATCGAAGATATCCTGCAGGCATTGGCCAATATTGGAAATCTGATCGAAAGGCAAGCACAGCAACAACCCGGAGTGGAACGTTGCCCTCAAGGACTGGTGGAGCAATTTCTAAAGCTGAAGCCACCTAAGTTTAATGGAATGGGAAGTCCTGAGGAGGCAGAACATTGGATTGATGGGATAAAACAGATTTTTTGGTTGTTGGACTGTAGTGATGCTGAGAAAATAGTTTTGGCAAAGTACCAGCTAGAAGGAAATGCAAAGTTATGGTGGAGAGCTTTGAGGGATATGATCTTTCCACCAGGTATTGATGTGAACTGAGATGAGTTTGTTAGAACTTTTAATAGGAAGCATTTCTCTGACTATGCTAAGGATAAGAAGATCACCGAATTTGTTCAATTGGAACAAAGGGAGTAGATGGTGGATCTGTCTAAGGCAAAATTTTCTGAATTGTTTAGGTATGCCCCCAGATTGATTGAGGATCATGAGGAAAAAACTAAGAGATTTCTGAAAGGGTTGAGGATTGACATTAGGAAACAACTGGTGCCTTCGAATATAAAGGATTATCATGAGATTTATGAAAGGGTATAGTTAGTGGAACAAGAGCTGGTGAGAGAGCGATCAAAGTCTAAGAGACAGTGGAGCTTTAGTGATATCAGAAGGGGTAAGAGACCCTATCCTGGTCAAGGTCAAACGTGGGATGCGAAGAAAAAGAGCAATTTTGGAAATTTTGGAAGAGCTAGGGATGGCCTGAATATAGGGAAAGCACCCTATCGGCCTAATGTTTGTCGAAGGTGTGATGGGCGGCATGGCCTAGGACCTTGCAATGGACAGCTGAGATGTTATGATTGTGGACGAGTAGGTCACCTTAAGAGAGACTGCCCACAAAAAAGGTCGCAAATGAGTGTTGGCTCGGTGCGACAAGCACAATAGAGTACTGTTAGACCAAACTTACCAAGGAATCCTCAAAGGCCACCAGAACAAGGAAATGTTTATGCGGTCACCCAAAAGGAAGCGTAAGCTTCCATAAATGTTATATCAGGTACAATTCTCATAAATGGCAAGAAGGTATATGCATTGTTTGACACGGGTGCTATGCATTCATTTATATCTGAAAGATATAGGCAATTGAGTGAAATAGAAGTTACGCCTCTTGAGACGCCTCTTTGTGTTTCCATGCATTTAAAGAATATGGTATTATCTACAATGATGTGTGCAAAATGTAAGATATTAATAGGAGGAAGGGATATGGAAATAGACCTAGTCGTAATGGCTATGTATGACTTTAATGTTATCATAGGAATGGACTGGCTCCATAAGCATAGGGCTAAGGTGGATTGCTATAAGGAAAGTGATCCAGTTCATGTTGCTTGATCAGTTTAGTTTCGAATTTTTCAGAGGTTAGACAAACCCCTCTATAGGCATTATCTCGATGGTAGAAGCTTGTGAACTACTTGGTGAAGGATGTCAAGGATACCTAGCAATGGTAAGAGACCTTACTAAGAAAGAGGCTAAAATCGGTGAGATTCAAGTAGTTAGGGAATTTCAGGATGTGTTTCCTGAGGAGTTGCCTAGATTACCACCAGAGTGGGAGATTGAGTTTGAAATTGAACTAATGCCTGGAACAAGACCGATATCGAAAGCCCCGTATAGGATGGCCTTAGTCAAGTTGAAGGAATTGAAGGTACAACTACAAGAGTTGCTTGATAAAGGGTTTATTAGGCCAAGTGCTTCACCTTGGAGTGCACCAGTTCTATTTGTGAAAAAGAAAGACGGGTCGATGCGTCTATGTATTGATTACAGACAGCTGAATCAAGTGACTATAAAGAATAAGTATCCTTTACCTAGAATTGATGATATATACGACCAACTACAAGGAAGTTCGGTCTTTTCTAAGATTGACCTGAGATCGAGATACCATCAGTTAAGGATTAAGAAAGAAGACATTCCTAAGACTGCATTTAGGACTCGTTATGGATATTATGAGTTCTTAGTTATGCCTTTGAGATTCACGAATGCTTTAGCCGCATTCATGGATTTAATGAATAGGATATTTAAGCCTTATCTGGATCAGTTTGTGATTGTTTTCATCGATGATATCTTGGTATATTCTAGAGGACTTGAAGAGCACGAGCAACACTTGAGCATAGTTTTGCAAACTCTGAGAGATCATAAGTTGTATGCCAAATTCAGCAAGTGTGAATTTTTGCTGAACCGGATAATATTTTTAGGACACGTGATGTCAGAAGGAGGAATTGCAGTGGACCCGGCGAAAGTTGAGATGGTAATAAATTGGCCGAGATCAACAACACCCACTGAAATATGGAGTTTCTTAGGATTGGCTGGTTATTATAGAAGATTTATTGAAGGGTTTTCACGACTGGCAGGCCCCTTAATGAAATTAACGCGGAAGAATGTAAAGTTTGAATGGAGTGGAGAATGTGAAAGGAGCTTTCAGGAACTTAAAAGAAAATTGACCACGGCTCCAATCCTGACTATACCATTTGGGTCTGATGGTTTTACAGTATATAGTGATGCACCTCACAAAGGACTGGGATGTGTTTTGATGCAACATGGCAAGGTTATAGCCTATGCATTGAGGCAATTGAAACCCCATGAATTGAATTACCCCACACATGATTTAGAATTGGCAGCTATAGTGTTTGCTTCGAAGATATGAAGACACTATCTGTATGGAGAGAAGTTTGAAATCTATACAGATCATAAGAGCCTGAAGTATTTGTTTTCGCAAAAAGAGTTGAACATGAGACAAATGAGGTGGATGGAGTTATTGAAATATTATGACTGTGAGGTACGATACCATCCAGGAAAGGCAAATAAGGTGGTAGATGCCCTTAGTCGAAAGTCGGCTATGGACATGGCTAGTCTAAGAATAACATAGTGGAATATGTTAAAGTCTATTGTGGATTCAGACTTCAAGTTGGATATGGACCACTTTACTAGTATGCTTACTGCATTAAGGATTGAGCCTGAAATCATTCAAAAAGTTAAGATTTTACAAAAAATCTGACCGGGAGATTTTGAAGATATGAGACGCTGTGTCTTTAGGAAAAAGACCAGAATTTCAAGTCTCTGAAGATGGAGTGGTGAGATGTCAAGGACGACTTTGTGTTCCCAACAATGAAGAAGTGAAGAGGGAAATTCTGTTAGAAGGACATAGGAGTAATTATAGTATTCATCCGGGTAGTACAAAGATGTACAGAAATTTGCGTCAGCAATTTTGGTGGAATGGCATGAAAGTAGATACGGCTAAACACGTTTCTCAATGTTTAACGTGCCAACAAGTGAAGGCGGAACAACGCAAACCTGCAGGACTATTGAGACCATTAGACATACCAGAATGGAAATGGGAGCATGTAACGATGGACTTTGAGCAAGGACTGCCAAGGACATGAAATGGTCACGATTCGATTTGGGTGATAGTGGATCGCTTGACTAAGTCTGCTCATTTCCTAGTTGTCTACATGAACTATTCAATGAATAAACTTGCTGAGATGTATGTAAGCTATGTAATACGCTTACATGGTATTCCTGTAACGATCACCTCTGATCGAGACTCTAGGTTTACCTCAAATTTTTGGCGAAGTCTCCAAAATGCCTTAGGGACAAAGCTTCAATTTAGTACTACTTTTCATCCTCAAACAAATTGACAAACAGAAAGAGTGATCCAGACTCTAGAAGATATGCTAAGAGCCCGTGTTATTGACTTTAGAGGAAATTGGAATGAAAATTTGCACCTGGTAGAGTTCACCTATAATAGTAGTTTTCAAAAAAGTATAGGCATGGCTCCATATGAAGCATTATATGGAAGAAGATGCAGAACCCCTGTCTATTAGACTGAAGTAGGTGAAGGAAAACTGACAAGACCCGAGCTAGTGCGAGTTACTACAAAGGCGGTCAAGATAATTAGAAAAAGACTTAAGACAGCCCAGAACCGACAAAGAGACTATGCGGATAGGCATAGAAGGCCTTTAGAGTTTAATGTGGGAGATCATGTATTTCTTAAAGTATCCTCTATGAAAGGAAGATTTCGATTTGGAATGAAGGGTAAGTTAAGTCATAGATTTGTTGGACCTTTTGAGATACTTGAAAGAATAGGAGATGTAGCTTATCGTTTGGTGTTGCCTCCTAAATTGGGAAATTTACATGATGTGTTTCATGTGTCGATGCTGAGAAAGTACCAACCGGATCTTGGTCACATACTCGATCATGAAGCCATCAAAGTGGACGAGAAAGTGAGATACATCGAAGAGCCTGTGCAAGTGCTGGATCGAAAGGAGCAAATTCTTAGGACCAAGAAAATCCTGTTAGTAAAGATATTATGGAAACATCACGGTGTGGAGGAAGCCACATGGGAAAGTGAGGAATCGATGAAGGAAAAGTACCCCTACTTGTTTAAAGAGGCATAAGTGATGTCTAATTTCGGGGACAAAATTCTCTAAGGAGGGGAGAATTGTGGTATCCCAAAATTCATGGCGACCTCCAGATACATTAAGGCCTAAGAATAGGTGATGGAAGTACCATCAAGTTGTATTGTAGTCATTTAATCCATAATTTGCAATAAGATTCATGGCCAAGCTTTTAATGGATAATTATTTGATAGGAAAGAAAATTCTATTCTTGGCTATGTGGTTTATAGGCTGGAATTTATTAATTTATGTTGCAAGCTTTATGGCCAAGTGAATAAGTGTAATTAGGTAATTATATAATGGGTAATTATGGGATGATTAAAGGGAAAAATTAGAAGAGTGGGTTGAATTTTATTGGCCCAAGATCAGCCCCACCATTCGGCCCTTTTGGCCTGGCCCGTGAAGCTCAAAGGAAAGGAGCTGCCATCGACCAAGGGGGAGGAGGCCCGGCCCATGAAGCCTGTAGGGTTGTCGACGAAGGAGGGGTGGCCCATGAGAGGCCCATCCTCTTGCATGGAAATTACCAAGTGGCTTAGGGGACTTACCAAGTGTCACTTGCATGCAAATAAATGATTACATGCTAATCATGAGGGGGGAGAAAGAAGAAGAGGCGGATTGAGCAAGGGGGTGTTGCACGAAGAGAAAGGAGGAAAGAGAGAGAGAGTGACCGTCCGTGAGAAAGAGAGAAGAGAGAAAGGGAGAGAGCCAGCGAGCGAGAGAAGAAGGGGAAGAGGGAGGCCGATCGCTGCTGTTCATCACCGCTGTCGAGCCGCCAAGTCCCGCCTTGCCCCGCCGTCTTTGCTCGCTGTTTTGTGCTTAGATTAGAGGCAAGTGGAGTCCTAAAACCTACCCTTTGCTTGCTGTGATATGTATTGTAAGGGATGATAAACTTTGGTTGTGGTAGAAGTGAAGAAATTCGAAGCTCTAGGGAAAATATGGTAGCCTTGCATTCTGTTTTCTAGAAAGACAGTCCGACCTTTGCATGCGATTTTTTTTTGTTGGAATCTCACTTCGACTTCTGATGAAAGTTGTAGAGAACTTATTGGAGAGTAACATATCAAAATTTCAGAAGAAATGAACAAGTATAGACCGGTGAAACTATTTTTCTTTGAAGAAGTTAGATATGGAAATTGTAATACTGACCTAGTGTGATTTCGTGAATTTTATAAAATTCTCCGGTTGAAATTTGATCTCGTGTTCTGAATGAAATTTGAAGATGACATGGATGAGTTTAGGTTAGTGAAGCAATCTTTATTTAAATCGGTTAGAACTGGAATTCGGTGCCGAGGGTTATAGACGGTTATGGTTATTAGAGATTTTAATCTATCATGAATCTGGTTTCGAGTTCTTCATGAAATATTTACTTCTAGATTTAATCTATAACATATAAAAAATTCAGAATTTTTGGAATTGATTTAGGATTTTTACTGAATTTGTAAGTAAAATTGTGTATGGGAATATTCCGAAATTATAAAGACTGTGATGTGTGGACTGTACCGAATTGTATGCTATTCTTTTGATATGGTGTCCTTCACGGAATATTTTTCTCTAGATCTTGTATATAAAATTTCAAATTTTTAGAATTTATTAAGGTTATTTGCTAAATTTTCAAGAATTACGACCAAAGGGGTGCAATCTGTTTTTATCCGAAATTGTTGTTCTTTAAAAAATAAATG
This sequence comes from Eucalyptus grandis x Eucalyptus urophylla, assembly GCA_028830015.1. NCBI lineage: Eukaryota > Viridiplantae > Streptophyta > Magnoliopsida > Myrtales > Myrtaceae > Eucalyptus > Eucalyptus grandis x Eucalyptus urophylla. The sequence continues at coordinate 30,107,387 of CM054203.1, forward strand.
AAATTGTTCCATGTGATATAATGTTTTGAGTGGTTGGTTATGCTGCATATGTGGTGACATATGGCATGTTATATGACATCAAAAGCTAGTTGAGAACCTTGATATTGTTGCATCAAATGCTATGTTGAAATTGAAATACATGTGTAAATATAAATTGAGATAATAACAAGACTGTCGGAGGTGTGAGCCAACGATGCCTCGGGAGTTTCGAGATGCCCGGAGGTGTGTGTTGAGGGGATACCTCATGATGCTAGTTGGGGTACGAGATGCCCGGAGTGTGTGTGCTGGATGCCCGGAGGTGTGTGCCAGAGGTTCCTCGCGATGCCAGGTTGGATGCGAGCGATAAATTGTGGGATGCAAACATTGGTCCCTGGAAAGAAAAATGATGTGATCTAATTGAAAGATAAAGATCGAGAATTGAATCATGTGCATGGATGTATGCTTGATAGCATGGATGATATGAATCTTGGTGATATGAGTTTGGCTCTTTGATGATACATGTATAAGTGCATGGTGGTATATGCACGTTGCATGATAATATGCATGGCTGCTCGATGATATAAGTGCAAGTGCATGGTGATTTATGCATGTTGTATGGTGATATATGCATGGTTGTAACGTGAGGTATGCTTGAATGCATGAATGATATGTGTTTTATTCTTGATACCTTGATTGTTATGTTTGACGCATTGTGTAGTTTGGTGGATCTTTACTACTAAGTGGTTGTACTCACCCTTTTTGGAGATTAACATTTCATATTAGAAAGATGCATTTACTACTAGTTGCACGGGGTACCTATTATGGATTGCCATATGATTTCGAGGTGGAGTGCACAGAGCATTCCTGTGTTAGTTTGCCTGGTCTGGTGTATGTCCGAGTCCGTGTCTTAGTGATGTACGATGTGGGTCTTGCTGATGGCCCGGTTATTCAGGAGTTTTTGTCTGTTCATGTCCAGCATGGTGGAGTGATGCTAGGGATGCTGCCGCCGCTACCGCCCAATGCACTAAGTTGGGTGTGATCGCACGTATAGCTGGTGGGAGCTGACACTTTTTGGGGATAGCCGACACTTGTTGATGGAGGGGTGTACATGTTCGATGTAGGGTCGAGTTCTCTTTTGAGTTATAGCCAAGTATAGTTAAAAATCTTGGCCTTTTGTTGTACCGACCCGAAATATCCATCTTGAAAATATAAATAAAAGTGACTCGGCTTTGTCTTTTCATTTGGAGCGTAGGTGGTGTGCATTGCATTATTGTTATTGAAGTGAGGATTGGTGAGATACGTTTATGCTTCCACTGATGAACTGTGCTGGGATCTTTACAAAAAAAAAATGGAAAAGTATTCTATTGATCAACCCCTATGAACAATGGTTTCACTTTAAATAAAAATAAAAATTACCTTACTGGTAGGTAGTGGGATGAGTGACAAGTACTTGTGGTGACCCTAACGAATCGGGGGCCGTCGAGGGGTGCCACATACGTCCCATTCCGTGCCATACAATTTTGCCCCATAATTAGGCACGATCATATCATTCATTCAAGCGTTCCAATTAATTACAACTTAACGGCCACGGCCGACTCAACAGTCAGCGGTCATCTGGCATAGCCGGGTGTCGTATCGCCCTATCGAGCACGGCAACTTTTACCTCTAGACGGCATTCTTGAAGGAGTATCGGCCCAGCCTCCACTGCGACCGGCATCCGTTGACAGGAGGCATTCCTGAAGAAGCATCATCTGGCGTAAAAGCACATGACAGGTTCACATAACGATCACACGCATCTCCAATCTCGGCCAAGGACATCGTGCTTTGCACTCAAATGCCTCAATTTAAATAATGTGCTTGACCTATTTTCTTCATATTAAAAACACCCAGTAAAATAACTGTGCGTGGGTACACGATTAGATTGAACCATAAAATGCGATATCCTCACTTTTAAAAATCCCACAATTTTATATAGTACTTAAAAAAAATTTTGGTGTCAAAACCCAACACCTGGTATTTTTCTAATTAAATACCAAAAATCTATATATTTGAAATAATAACTGAAAATCATCAATTAGCATTCAATTGCACAAATTAACACTCAATTGCACAAACCAACTACACCATGATGATCAGCACGAAATTCTAACAATCGGCTATCCCAGTATAATTTACGGAAATAAATAAATAATTAAATAAAGTACATTTAATTAAATAAATTGCAAAATAATTAAATTAAAGCACTAATTAACCTACATATACTAATCTAGCCACTTAATTGGACTAATTGAATTAATCTACCTAGGCTAGATGCATAATAACCTAATAAACTAACTATTAGGGCGGTTGAGTGGTGTGAATGGGTGCGGGGACAGTAGCGACGACGCGAGGCACACGTTGGGCTCGAGGGCGGCTTGGCAGGGTGCGGGTAGCTCGAACGCACGGCGGGGACCTAGCGGTGGTTGGTTCGGCTTGCAGGGGTGGTGGCTACTTTGCTGGTTCTCTAGTTCTATTTCAGAAACAATGAAGAACAAAGAAGCAAGGAAGAAGAAGAAGAGGCTCCTGCTGGGGAAGGAGGGGACAAGAGCCTCCAAAGTCAAGCCAAAATATCCCATTTCATCATTTCTTGGCCCCCAAAGTCCAAGCTCTATCACCAGCAGCCATTTTCTCACTCAATCTTCTCCAACAAGCCACGCTTGAGGTCTAAAATGTTGCAGCCCCCATGGCGTACGAATTTCAAGTTTTCCCTCACCAAATAAACTCAATTTCACTTCAAATAACTTCCAATTGATGGACAAAATGCTAAGGAGGAAGCCCACACTAAATTCCATAATTTTCCTCACCAAATGATCCAACTTGAAGGCCAAAAGTGCACTCAATTTAGCCCAACCGAATTTCCCGGTTCAACTTCAAAGAATTTCAATTTTTCACCAAAATCCCGAGCTTACCGAAATTTCTTCGAAGGATGAGTCGACGTTCCTAAAATAAATCATAACACACTAGAACTTTCGATTCCTGAAACCGGGTTCAATTCCGTGGTTAATTTCAACCGGGCGCGATTTTAGCGTGACGTAACCTACTGGGTAGCTTTGAAGAACTTTTGGCACATTTGACCCATGGTCGATTATTTTCGATCCACATTGTGCATCTCTGACTCATAGGCGACTCTCGGTTGTCGTAAAAATCTCAAGGTTTCAATTATGGGCACAAGGTACAGAATTGACAGAAAAATCGGTTTAGTGCCATTCGACGCGGATTTTGCGATTAGGTGAAATCACCCACACTTTAATTACGTGCCTCTGTTGAATTGACCTATGTCTGGTCTCTAATCAATTTTAACAGTGCCGTATTGACCATTACAGATTAGCATGGTCGAGCAGTCAATTTTTGATCGAATTCTCAAGTTTGTCGCGTTTAAATCCCTTAATAGCTTCATCAAATAGATTAGTTATCTCGTGAGTGGCCAACTCAGAGAAAATGACTATAGGCGTATCGATGAAAAGCCCAATTCATTAAGTTGGAACATGGTCGAAAATCAGGATGTCACAACTCTTCCCATCTTATAAAAATTTCGTCATCGAAATTTAAATCATTATAATACTTCTTCAAAAAGGTGGAGGTATTGTCGTCTTATCGAATCTTCACTTTCCCATGTCGCTCCTTCTGTCCCATTGTGTTGTCAAACCAGTTTGACTAACGAGATCATTTTGGTGTGCAGAACTTGCTCTTTGTGATCCACAATCTGAACTGGTCTCTCCACGTATGACACTCTGTTGTCCACATCTAACTCTTCAAAATTCAGCACATGAGTTGTGTCAGGCTCATACTTTCTCAACATCAACATGTCAAAGACGTCATGCACCTGAGCTAGTCTTGACGGCAGCACAAGACGATACGCTAAAGTCCCTACTCTCTCTAGAATCTCAAAGGGACCGACATACCTCGGACTTAGCTTCCCTTTCTTACCAAAGCATGAAGTACCCCTCATCGGTGACACCTTCAGAAAGACGTGCTCACCAACTTGGAATTGCAATGGTCTTCGACCATTATCTGCATAGCTTTTTTGGCAACTCTTAGCGGTCTTCAGTCTTTCCTGGATGACTGCAATTGCATTCATTGATTGTTGAACTAACTTTGGGCCGATAATCTTCCATTCTCCGACTCCATCCCAACAAACTAGAGTTCTACATGCTCTGCCATACAACGCTTCAAATGGTGCCATAAGAATACTCTGTTGATAATTGTTGTTGTAGGCGAACTCAACTAGATGAAGTTGTTCCTCCCAGCTTCCCTTGAAGTCTAGCATGCAAGCTCACAACATGTCCTTGAGGGTTTGAATCGTCCTCTTAGACTAGCCATCCGTTTGAGGATGATAGGCCATACTGTACTGCGGCTTCGTTCCCAAGGAGGTCTATAAACTCTTCCAACAGGCTGCTGTAAATTTCAAGTCTCGATCTGAAGTAATCATCACTGGAACTCCATGCAGTCAAACTATCTGGCGCACATACAACTCTGCATATCTGTCCAATGCAAAGTCATTTCGTACGGCGATGAAGTGAGTAGACTTCGTCAATCTGTCAACTACGGCCCAAATGGAATCATTACCTCTCTGACTCTTTGTCATTCCACCCCGATCATAGTCCAAAATTCTTAGACGTGGATTTAAAATGTTTTCACATTTGAAAACTGAAGATATGTATGCGATAATTTTCATCAAAAGCATAAGCTTTTCTTGAAATATCAAAATTGACGCACCGGTGAGTCATCAAACTTGGTCCCAACCTTAAGATTTTCAAAGTAGTTCTTATGTAAAATCTTAGAGCTTCGAAAACACCAAAATTAGTACATACATATGTGCCTAATTCACGCTCAACCATAATAGATATGCAATCCATTATCACATAACTCAAAACCAATTCAGCAACTTCCGAGCTCACACTTTTGCGCGAGTATTCAAAACAACGTTAGTGTACGGGATGCATTTCACCAACCGACGACGGAATCCACGTCATATAGGTTAGTAGATATCAACTTGCGTCAGGTCCGGTGGCATCGATGTTGAGATAAACCGTGAGTTGCAAGCTATGGCGTGGTCAAGGCGAGCTAGACAATGCAACGGTAGGGTGAGGACGCGGCTGGTGGCGAGCTACGGGACGATGAGGAGACCGGCGACGCGGTGGCATGGCGATCAGCAGCAAAGCTCGAGCAGGTGGGTGGGAGAATTCCTAAATGAACCTACTAAAGATCTCGCTAGAAGAAGGAGATCCAAGCTGCCGAGACGGAGAGAGATCAACAGCAAAGCTCGAGCGGGAATGCTCAGTGCACTCCACCTCGACATCAGATGGCAATCCATAATAGGTATTGCATGCAACTGGTAGCAAATACATCTTTCTAATATTAAATGTTTATCCCCAAAATGGGTGAGTATAACCACTCAGCAGTAAAGATCTACCAAACTACACAATGCGTCAAATAGAACAATCAAGGTATCATGAATAAAACATATATCATTCATGCATTCAAGCATACCTCACCTTACAGCCATGCATATATCACCATACAACGTGCATATATCACCATGCACTTGTACTCATATCATCGTGCAACCATGCATATATCACCATGTAACGTGCATATATCACCATGCACTTGTACATATAACATCATGCCGCCATACGTATATCACCATACAACGTGCATATCTCACCATGTACTCATCATTAGATAGCCATGCATACATCATTATGCAACGTGCATATCCCACCATGCACTTATCATTAAATAGCCATGCCTATATCACCATGCCATATGCACACATCCATGCGCATGATTCATTTCTTGATCTTTATATTTCAAATAGATCACATAATTTTCTTCCCAGGGACCAATGTTTGCATCCCTCAATTTATCACTCGCATCTAACCTGGCATCGAGAAGAGCCTCCGACACACACCTCCGGGCATCTGGCACACACACTCCGGGCATCTCGTACCCCAACCGGCATCATGAGGAATCTCCCCAGCACACACCTCCAGGCATCCCGACACTCCCAGAGCATCTGGCACACACCTTCGGGCATCCCGACACTCCTGAGGCATCCGGCACACACACTCTGGGCATCCGGCACCCACACTCCGGGCATCCCGACACTCACAGGGCATCGTCGGCTCACACCTCCGACGGTATCGTTATTATCTCAATTTATATTCACGCATGTATCTCCATTTCAACATGGCATTTGATGCAACAATATCAAGGGTCTCAACCAGCTTTTGATGCCATATAACATGCCATATGTCATCACATATGCAGCAAAATCAACCACTCAAAGCATTACATCACATGGAAAAATTCATTAATTTTTGAAAACGCATCAATTTTCGGATAAAACAGAATGCACTCCTTTAGTTAAAACTAAAAAAAAAATTAGTAAATGGTATTAATAAATTATGAAAACTTGACACATTATATACGAGACCTAAAGGCAGATATCTCATGAAAAACACCATACCAAAAGAATCTCACACAAAACAGTACGGTCCATGCATCACAGTCAAAATTTCAACACTTCAGCTTGCACAGTTTCGGAAGTAATTTAAATTAAATATCCAATGAACTCCAAAAATTATGAAATTTTTATATATTATATAAAATTCCTAAAGGTAAATATCTTGTGAAGAAATGGAAACCCAAATCGTTCTAGATTAATAGATATAGACGAATAATTCCCCCTGTTCTCGGTGTCGTTTTTCCAGATTATCTTCTTTCAAAGGAAACTCATTTCACCGACCTACATATGTCCGTTTCTTCTAAATTTTCAGTATGTTATACCTCAGAATATTACCTACAACTTTTATTAAATACACATGATCAAATTTTAACTGGATGATTTTATAAAAATCACATAATCATACTAGGTCTAGGTAGCATTTTCTCAGATCCAGTTTCTTCAAAGGACAACAATTTCACCAACCTATTTTTGTTCATTTCCTCTAAATTTTTTATTTGTTTTACCTCAAGAAGTACGCTACAACTTTCATTCAGAAATGAAAGTGAGATTTTCGCATGAAAGCTACTTTACAGTCCACGAAATCACTAAGGGTCAGCACGACAAATTCCAGATCTAATTTCTCCAAAGGAAAATCATTTCACTAGGCAATATTTGTTCGTTTTATCTCAAATTTTAGTATGTTACTTCTCAAGATGCTCTCTACAACTTTTATTAAGTGATCAAAGCGAGATTTCAACTAAAAGTCGCATTCAGCTCACAAACTCATGAAGCGTCGGACTGATTTTTCCAGAAAACAGCATGCTAGGCCAACAAATTTCTCCCCAAAGCTTCGAAATTTCATCACTTCCACCACAACCGAAGTTCACCATCTTCTACACACACATCACAGCAAGCAAAGGGTTGGTTTTAGGACTCTACTTGCCTCAAATTCGAGCACAAAACAGCGACAAAAATGGCAGGGCAAGGCGGCGAACGAACGGCGGCAACTAGGCAGCGAACTCCTCCTCCTTCTTCCTCTTCTTCTCTCGCACGCTCGCTCTCTTTCTCTCTTCCTTTCTTTCTCTCGGACGACCACTCTCTCTCTCTTTCTCTTTCTCTCATGTGACCCACTCTCTTTCTCTCCCTTTCCTCGCTTAATCTGCCCCTCCCCCTCTTCTTTCTTCCCCCTCATGATTAGCTTGTAATCATTTCTTTGCATGCAGGTGACACTTGGTAATTGCCATGCAAGATGGGCTTTATCCGGCTGGGCTTGGGGCCAGCCTTGGTCGAGGGCCCAATGGGGCTTCATGGGCTGGCCTTTTGCCCACTTTAGGCTCAACACTCTTGGGCCTAAAGTCCAAACTTACATGGCCCAAAATTTTCTTAAATAAGTCCATGTTTACTTTGAATAATTTACCTTAAATCCCCACTTATATAAATACTAAATTACAATTTCATATGGCCATAAAACTTGAAATCATAAATCAATAAATTCCAATTTATAAAACACATGGCCGATGATAGAATTTTCTTTCCTATCAAATAATTATCCATTAAAAGCTTGGCCATAAATCTTATTGCAAATTATGGATTAAATGGCTACAATACAACTTGAGGGTACTTCCATCACTTATTCATAGGCCTTAATGTATTGGAGGTTGCCATGAATTTTGGGATGCCACATGTCACCGACCCATACATTTCATTGCACATGTGAAAGCATAATAACAATCCCTATACAACACAAAAGTAGGATAGAAACATAGGATGAAATTTTCACAAAGCACACTTATCATACAACAATGTTTATATACAAAAGAGTCTAAAACAACATGGGTCTATTTCAAAAGAAGAGCTACTAGGCTATCTATGTGCTAACCTCCTCGTTCGCGGGACCAGAGTCCCCTACGACCCTATTAGACTTCTCGATATCCATAGGGTGAATTGTCACCCACTGTCTAGTCCCAACGGAAGGCTCGTCAAAACCCGGTAGGGGATGTAGATAAACCTAAAATCCACTGTCTGCGGAACCCCGTACCTCACCTGGCACTCTTCCATCTAGGAACCTGAAAAATTTAGCCAACGACGAGGTGAGACGACGTCTGAGCGAGTTCACACCCTAAATCTCAATTAGGAGAGAAATACACCAACGGGTGATCTAACCACATATCGGCAAAAACTTACATCGCACCAGTGCTCTCCTACACGTCAATACAATTCAATTTACATATAATTGCATTGAAATCATTTATCATTGGGACGTCTCAACACATATATCACCACAATTACTCGAGTCCCGATTACCAGACCAAATCGTTATGGTACGTCTCATACCGCACCACACAATTTCGTCTCATAATCAGGCACCTCGGTTTCAATCCTTCATGCGACTCAATTGATTACAACCCACCGGCCACGACCAACTCAACAGTCAGCAGTCTTCCCTTGTAGCTGGGCATCGTCTCGCACCATTGAACACGGCAATGTGTACATCTAGATGGCATTCCTCATAGGAACATCGGTCTAGTCTCCATTGCGACTGGCATCCGTTGACTTGGGGCATTCCTAAAGGAGCATTGTCTGGCCCCAAAGGCTCGTGACAGGTTCTCATATCATTCGTGCACTCACCCGATTTCGGCCAAGGATACTGTGCATTGCACTCAAATGTCTCAATTAAAATAGTGAACTTGGCCTACTTTCTTCATATTAAAAATACACGGTAAAAAAATCGTGTGGGGTACCCGATCAGATCGAACCAGAAAATTTGATATAATCTCTTTTAAAACCCCACTATTGATATAGTATTTAAAAATACTTTCGGTGTCAAAACCTGACACCCGGTATTTTCTAATTAAATACCGAAATTCACTATTTTGAAATAAATACTCAAAATTAACAATCATCACTCAATTGTACAATCCAACAATCCATCGCATAAATTGAGCACACCACCGCAATCAACACAAAATTCCGGTCACCAGCTATCCCGGCATAATTTCGGAAAATATTAAATAATTAATTAAATTATAATTAAATCATTTTAAATTAATTATTTAATTAATTAACGTTTATCAAATTAAACTATCAATTTAAATTGATCATAGTCCCAATCAATTATTTAAATACCTAACTAAATCAATCTACTAAACTAACTTCCTAAACTAACCATTCTAATTAATAACTAAATTCCTAACTAAATGGCCTAACTAAAGTAACTAACTAGACTAACCACCTAGTTCACTCAACTAACTTAACTAACTAACATTTACTCTAACTAGGCTAATTACTAAACATGCTTAAGCCTAATCCAACTCTTAATAAGTGTAATTAACCCCTAATCAAAACATAGGAGGTTAACTCACCTAATTTGTGAATTAGAGAACTTCCGGCGACGGTGGCGCGACGGCAAGCAAGCCTTGGGTCCCAGGTGATGTGGCATCCCAAAATTTCATAACAACCTCTGGATGCATTACGACCTATGAAAAGGTGATGGAAGTGTTATTGATTTATGTTATAGCCTTTAGACCACATAATTTTAATAGATTAATGCCGAGTATTTTAATGGAGAATTATTTGGGTAGAAATACATCTTATGTTAATGGATGATCAAGGTTGGTGCTATAGGATAATTTGATAAAGAAGACTTTGTTCTTGACTATGCACTTTATAGATTTGATTTTATGGATTAATGTCACAAAGTCTTTTGGCCATTTTATTATGCAATTAGCTATTTATTTAAATGAGGATTAAGATGTATTATTAAAAATAAACTTGGGCCATTTAAGTTTGGACTTTAGGCCCAAGAGTGTTGGCCTAAAGTGGGCCAAGAGGGGTGGGCCATAGACCCCATAGGGCTGTCGACCGCATGGAAAGGGGAGAGAGGAGCCGGATGGGCCTCCTCCATGTGTCTTCAACAAGAAGACACTTGTCTCCTTCTTAGGGACAAGACAAGTGTCTCTCCATGCAAAAATTTGGAGACAAGTGTCCCTCCATGCAAGAAGTAAAGCATGCAAGGGTTTTAATTCAACTAAAAGGAAAAGGGGGAGGAAGATTTTCGACTGGAAGAGAGAGGAGAGAGAGAGGAGAGAGAGAGTTACCGTCCGAAAGAGGGAGAGCGAGCGAGCGAGCGAGAGGAGAAGAGGAAGAAGGAGTCTGCGCGTCCGCCATCGTTCGCCGCCTCGCCCCGCCTTGTCTTGCTGTGTTTCCTTCGAATTTGAGGCAAGTAGAGTCCTAAAACCTACCCTTTGCTTGCTGTGATGTGTGTGTAGAAAATAGTGAATTTCGGTTGTGGTGGAAGAAATGAAATTTCGGAGCGTTGGGGAAAAATTTGTCGGCCTAGCATGCTGTTTTCTAGAAAGATCAGTTCGACCTTTGAAGAAAATGTGAGCTGCATGTGACTTTTTAGTTGGAATCTTAATTCGACTCCTTCATGAAAGATGTATAGAACTTCTTGGAGAGTAAAATATCAAAATTTCAGAAGAAATGGACAAGTATAGACCGGTGAAACTATTTTTCTTTGGAAAAGTCAGATCTGGAAACGAAATGCCGACTTAGTATGGTTCTGTGAATTTTACAAAATTCTCCGGTTGAAATTTGATCTTGTGTTCTGAATGAAAGTTGGTGATGACATGTTAAGGAGTAACATGATAAAATTTTAGAGGAAATTAATGAGTTTAGGTTGGTGAAACGATTTTATTTGAAATGGTCAGATCTGGGAATTTTGCCGAGAGTTAGAGACGGTTATGATGGCTATAGTTTTTAATACATCACAAATCTGATTTCGAGTTCTTCATGAGATGTTTACTTTTGGATCTTTTATATAACATATAAAAATTTCAGAATTTTTGGAGTTGATTTAGGATTTTTACCGAGTTTGTGAACAAAACTGTGTATGACAATATTCCGAAATTTTAAGGACTGTGGTGCATGAATTGTACTGATTTGTGTGATGCTCTTTTGATTTGGTGTTCTTCACGAAATATTTTTCGCCAGATCTTGTATATAACATGTTAAATTTTTATAATTTAATAAGGCTGTTTACTAATTTTTCAAGAATTATGACCAAATGAGCGCAATCTGTTTTTATCCAAAATTTTGTTATATTTTCAAAAATAAATGAAATTGCTCCATGGGATATAATGTCTTGAGTGGTTGATTATGCTGCATATGTGGTGACATATGGCATGTTATATGACATCAAAAACTGGTTGAGACTCTTGATATTGATGCATCAAATGCCATGTTGAAATTGAGATACATGTGTGAATATAAATTGAGATAATGATCAATACCGTCGGAGGTGTGAGCCGACGATGCCCCAGGAGTCGGGATGCCCAGAGGTTCGAATGAGTCAATGCCCTTCGGATGCCTGGTTATATTATGAATACATGCCCAGAGGTTTTCCCCGGGAGTGTCGAGATGCCCGGTTGTATTATGATACATGCCCGGAGGGTGAGGGGTTGTATTGTGATGCATGCCCGGAGGGTAGGGGTAACCAATTTCATGGCGAGCCTCAGAGATTCCTCGTGACGCCAGGTGGGATGCGAGATGCCCGGAGGTGTGTGCCGGATGCTCGGAGATGTGTGCCGGAGGCCCTCGAGATGCCAGGTTGGATGCGAGCGATAAATGAGCGATGCAAACATTGGTCACTGAATGAAAAATAATGAGATCCTTATGAAAGATAAGAACTGAAATTGAATCATGTGCATGGGTGTATGCATATGGCATGATGCATGATCTGCTTATGAAAGTAAATTGATGCTATTTGATATTGACAATGCAATCATGAAGGTGTGAATGGATCTCATGGTGATGTATGCTTGATAGCATGGATGATATGAGTGCATGGTGGTATATGCACGTTGTATGGTGATATATGCGTGGCTGCTTGATGATATGAGTGCATGGTGGTATATGCACATTGCATGGTGACATATGCATGGCTGCTTGATGATATAAGTACAAGTGCATGGTGGTATATGCATGTTGTATGGTGATATATGCATGGCTGTAAGGTGAGGTACACTCGAATGCATGAATGATATGTGTTTTATTCATGATACCTTGATTGTTCTGTTTGACGCATTATGTAGTTTGGTGGATCTTTCCTGCTGAGTGGTTGTACTCATCCCGTTTGGGGACTAACATTTCAGATTAGATAAGATACCTCTACTGCCACTACCACCAGTAGATGGATCAAGTGGTTAGATATGACCGCGAGAAGGAGGATAACGAAGGAATGAACTTTTGGACGCCGACACTGATCAATGGACTTTAAGTATACGACTGTTGGAGGAGATGTCGGTCATCTTTTGAAGTATAGCCGAGTATAGAAGACTATGGCATTTGATGTATCGATGAATGATGTACATCTAGTTTAAGTAAATAAAAGTGTACGGCTTTTACCTATAAATGTTTAGTTGTGTGCATCGTTTTCTGAATATAAGGAAGGGAGTTGATGGATGTGCTTCCGCTATATAAATTGCTCAGGGACCGATCTAAAAGATGTAAACCCCCAGGATTGATAGACCTTCAAGTCAAGCAAGAGAATGGAAATCGAACTGTGGCGACCCTAACTGTTTGGGGGCCGTCGAGGGGTGCCACAGGTGATGCCAAGGAAGGCTCGGTTGGCTCGGAGCAAGCCCGCAAGGCTCTCAGCTCATTGCTAAGATGCAGCCTTCCTTGCTGGTCGTAGCCAGACGGCTGCCGCACGGGGGCGAGACAACGGCACGGTAGGAGTTGCTGGCCATCGGTGGGCTAAACCGAAGCTACTGGAGTCCCTGCGATGGGGCGGCAGCAAAGGCGAAGAGGCTACTGGTTTTAGGTAGGCTGGTGGACCGAAACAGGTAGAGGGTTGGCGGTTGGTTGCAGTGAAGGAGCGGCGGAGGGATGGCTATAGCAGTTGGGTACCGAGGAGCAGAACTTCATGAGAAGGGATGCAAGGGATGCGCTGGATTTGGAGGGGCGACGGGCTACCAGTGGAGGGGAGTGAGTGGTAGCTAGGCACCACGAAAGAGAGAACCAGAACATGAGGGCAGCGGTTGACCGGTTGGTGGCGGCGCTGGCTGAAAACGAGCAGCACGAACAGAGTTCTTGCTCTATTTTTATGTGTTGGTTCGGTCGGCCAAACAGGAGCAGAATCAAGCAACAAGAGGGAGAGAAGGGCAAGGGAGCTAGCGGGAATAAAAGAAAGGAAAAAGGAAAGGAAAAAGGAAGGGAAAGAGAGAGAGAGAGAGAGAGAGAGAGAGAGAGAGAGAGAGAGAGGCAAACCGGTCGAGAGAGGGGGGCTAGGCGCGCAGGGAGGAAAGAAAAAGGAGGAGAAACTAAGGCCAAGGGAGGGTCCACCTCTTCAATGCCAAGCCTTTAGTCCTTGTGCCCATGGAAGTCTTGGCCCCTCTTATTGTCAAGGGTCCTACCACTCAAAAGTGATCATATCCTTCATAAACACAACCCAAATGAAAGGGAGATTCCCCTTAACATTTGGTCCTCCGAATTTGCAACCCTTTGCACTAGCTTTTCACCTTAATACTTTGCAATTTAATGGCCTCATGTAACAATGATAAGGACTAAAATAATTCCTTGTATTTCCCTTTATTAATCGCTCCACATTGAAGACCAAAAACTCACTTAAAAGCGGTCATTCTAATTCTCAACTTAATTTGTGGAATTTGAATTTACCGCCAAAAATTCAGGTTCACCAAAAATTCTAGAAAGGATGTATCGATGTTTCTAGAATTAATCGTGACACGGCAGAACTTTCAATTTCTGAAATCGGATTAAATTTTGCAGTTAATTTCAATATGACGAGATTTTAGTATGACCTAACATACCGGGTAGCTTTTAGGAATTTTTAGTGCAATTGACCTGTGGTTAACTATTTTCAAGACACAATGTACATCTTCGACTCATTGATAACTCTCGATTGTAGTGTAAATCTCGAGATTTCAAATACAGCCACAAGGTACCAAAACGATAGAAAAATCAGTCCAGTGCCGATCGACGAGAATTTTGCAATTAGGTGGAATCACCCACACTTAATCACACACCTCAATTGAATCGACCTATCTCCGGTCTCTGATAGATTTTTGACTATGCCGTAATGAGTCTAGCAGATTAGCACGGTCGAGTAGTCGATTCCTAGTCGAATTCTCAAGCATGTTGCATTAAAATCCCTTAATGACTTTCCCAAATAGTCTAGTTATCTCATGAGTGATCAGCTCAGAAAAAAGCACTATAGGTGCATTGATGAAAGGCCCGGTTTATTCAATTGAAATTGAACTGAATTTTCAGGATGTCACAAGCTGATACTTCCTCAGCATCGACATATGGAAAACGTCAAGTAGATTTGTCAATTCGAGGATTTCAAAAGGTCCAACAAATCTGAGGCTTAACTTACCCTTTATCTCGTATCATGATAGTCCCTTCATCAGGGATACCTTTAGAAACACATGATCTCCCACGTTAAATTCTAATGGCCTTCTACGCTTATCTGTGTAACTTTTCTGTCGACTTTGGACCGTTTTGAGCCTAATCCTGATAATTTCTACCGCATCCGTAGTAGCTTACACTAATTCAGGTCCTGTTAGTTTTCTTTCACCTACTTCATTCTAGCAAATAGGAATTCTACAAGTTTAACCATACTTCTGCTGCGCCACTCTAATAAAATTATCCCAGAAACACTGCCCTTCCTGTTCAGTGCGTACTTCGGTTCATTCTCGCCCCCTTTGCCATCCTAGAAGCCTGCTAGGAGTCGCTCATTGCTCAGGCCCTCTAGCCTTGGCGACCACTCCCCACCCTCATCAGACCAAGTCGTTACAGGTCCACTAGCTTTCACCTGGTTTGAACCCGAGCTATACACCTACTGGAGGGGTTCCATTGTGATAGGGACTAACTTACAGAGATATTATCCGCTTTGGCCTATCCTATACTATGCCTCATGGTTTTATTCTCGGCACATGGGTAGGCACTATCCTAAGAGATCATCCATCCTAGTCCATTGCTTACGGAGCCAATCCATTCCTACGATGACGTCAAAGTCATACATAACTATCACTACCAAGTCCATTTCCAAATTTCGTCCCCCTATGGTTATCTTACACTTCTCACATACTAACGTGGACGACAACGTGTTCTTTAGTGGTGTAGAAATACGAAGAGGCATATCTAAAGATTTGGTTCCTATTTCTCCCAATCGTCTATATCTCTCAGACATAAATGAATGCATGTCACTGGAGTTAAATAATGCATATGCCTTCTTATCATTTATAGAGATCATACCTGAGGTAATGTTTTTGGAAGCTTCCGCTTCCTCCTGGGTGATCGCGTACACCCTTCCTTGTGCTAGTGGTCTCCATGATTTCCATTGTGGAGGTGGTCCGCCTACACATTGTTGCACTTGTCGCACCGGGTAAACGTTCAACTGTGATCCTCCTTGTGGATAGTCTCTTCTAAAACGACCTGTGTACCCACACCCAAAACACCTTTGGTAATCGAAATAGGGTCCTGGCCCATGTTGTCTACCACACCTTTGGCAAAAGTTGTCTTGATATGACATTTTTCCTAGAGCCTGACCACTCTTGGTCTTTTTGAAATTTCCAAAATTCCACTTCATCTTAGAGTCCCAAGGTGGCTCTTGGGCTGGATAGGGTCTCTTACCTTGTTGGGCATCACTCAATGTCAATTGCCTCCTTGATTCCATTCGCTCCCTTATCCCTTCCTATTCCACAAGCTGGGCCCTTTCATAAATTTCATTATAATCTCTCATATTCAGGGGCACTAGTCACCTCTTAATATCCATCCTCAGACCCTTCAAAAATCTCTTAGCCTTTTCCTCTCAATCCTCTACCAATCTAGGGGCATACCTAGATAGTTCAGAAAATTTTGCTTCATATTGGTCTACCGTCAACTCCTTTTGTTCTAGTTGAACAAATTCTATTATCTTCTCATCCCTAGCATAGTCAATGAAATGTTTTCTATTGATAGCTCTAACAAACTCATCCCAGTTCACAGCAGTATTGGGTGGAAAGATTGTATCTCTAGAAGCTCTCCACCAATACTTGGTGTTTCCCTCTAGTTGGTACTCTGCCAAGGTTATCCTTTCTGTGTCATTGCAATTCAACAATCGAAAGATCCTTTCTATTCCATCAATCCATTGTTCTGCCTCCTCAAGACTTCTCATTCTCGTAAACTTATGTGGTTTCAATTTTAAGAATTGTTCCACCAGTCCTTAAGTGCGGTGTTCTGCTCCGGGTTGTTATTGTCGGGCCTGCCTTTGCATCAAATTTCTTATGTTAGCCAATGAATGCAGGATGTCCTCCATTCAAGGTTCTACCCTCGAAGTCGTAGCTCCAGTCCTTGATGGCGGAGAACTCCCAATTCGTACCATGGTTTTCCTACGGGTCATCAAGTATTTGCCTCAAGAGTAATTAGTGACTTAGGGTCACTAATCAGCTAAGAAAGAAAAGTAACGTTCACACTCTACTGAGATCCTATAAGAAACATAAAAATGTTACTCGCACGTAAAGGTAACTCACAATCGTTACCTGTATTTTACGAGTGAAACTCAATCACCCGTTATTCACAGTTAATCAACTACTTGCAGTTAGTGCCTTATCGTGTGCAATCATTTTATCCTCCTTTTTTCTACTAATACACCTTATTACTCCAAATAGATCCAAAGCTTTGATACCAAAATTGTGGCGGCCCCCAACCCGTTGGGGTCGCCACGGTGTTTTACCGTCTTAGCTATCCTTTGCTTTGATACCACTTCGTGGCGGTGGTATCCTTTCGTGCCGGCGGCTTTGTTTGAACGACCCTTGCCCCTTAAGATTCACCTATGCCACGACTTTCATTGGTCCCTACACTAAACTATTGCGGAAGCGAACACATACTACAATCAAACTGAGAATGATGCACACTATATACCAACCAGGCACTTTATTTATTTATAGTTTCGAACGACATTAGTCAGTACACATAGGCCAAAAATCTCTATATTTGGCTAAACCAAAATGGGACTGACTATCCAACTGTCTATCCACATTGTCATCTTGGCGTCATGACCTAGCTTCCAAAAATTTGCTACAGTCCTCCCGAGCCCTCCACTACTCCACCCCGCTGACCCATCGTCATCATCACCCGACAACATCAGTGGTCCTACCGTACGCCCGTTGACCCGGGCATGCAGAGCAATGAACCCCATGAGCATAGGGCCCAAGGGAAGTCCAGTGTCTATAGTAAGGATCACCCGAATCTGGATGAATGTGATCTCCAGGTTGGGGTCAGGATGCTCTGTCAGCTCCCATCGAAGGTCAATGGGGATACCATAGAATGTACTTGAGGACGCGGGCTGCAGCGGCATCTCTATATCTCTGAAATATGGTAGCCCCACGAAGGGTGAGTACAACTACTCAGTAGTCAAAGTTCTACTAAACTATATTACATCAGTCTATCACCACCCGATTCTATGCAATCTAAAACAAAACACATAATTGTAACAAGGGATATGCATCAATCAGGAGAATATCATAACAAAACGGCACATCAAAACCAATGAGAATTTAGAAACTCAATAAATCTCAATTGACTACCACCATCTTCCGGAAGGACCAATGTTTGCATCCCTCCAGCCTCTTGCACCCCACCTGGCATCACAAGGACCTCCGGTTTCATATTTCAGTCACCGGGCATCCAGAGTGTGTTATGTCACACCCCCAGGCATCCTGCACCCCACTTGGCATCACGAGGAACCTCCGGGGCTCATCAAGTCATGATGTCCCTAGGCATCTGGTACGTGTTACATCACACTCCCGGGCATCCCGCCTTCCAGGGAACCTCCGAGGCTCACCAGTCCCCAGACTTCCAGAGGCATTGCCATCACGATCCTCTGAGCAATCCGACACCCGGGGCATCATTGTGCCAAGGGTCCGACGGCATCAATAACGTTTCAACCATGGTGTAGTAGTCTAATCAATTTAATGCCAAAACATTTTCGTATCGACAATAAGAAAATTGCTTTAGTTTTCAAAATCCCAATTCATGATATAAAGCAACGTGCAATGAAAACTTTAGTGATATACCAAATCAGTGACAATAAACCTATGATATCCGGATTTCGCCGGACCTCAATTATGTAACGGTCCGTGACGGGTCGATGAGTTTGTTGTTGGACTATGTCATTGGCACCATTTACAGCCCTGTTTCGTCACCGTCCTCGTCATTATTGAGACATCACGATATCGCGATAACGTCTCATTTAGAAAATTTCTCGAATCGTCACACGTGAGACCAAGGGTTCGCTCTCATTCATACATTGCCGAGTGGAACTTCACACAATGTCCAGCGCGTGCACATGCCATCGTAGCTAATAAAAATGAGAAAATGCCGGCCCGAGTTGTCCTGCCAACTAACTGGATCGTGGACCCCGATTAAGTGCACGTCCAGCTACGTTTTTCTTTCCTTGCGATCAGCCAACGAAAGGAATTGCTGCTCGGAGATTTGAGAGGTTGACCGAGTGGTCAACCTGTGCAAGGCGTCGGCCCCTTTGGTGGCCACGTTCCTGCATGAGACATGCAAGGTGTCTCATGCAACGATCAAAACGGTGAGCTGTCCACGCTCACGGTTGCCACGAGCAGAAGAGAAAAGTTGACTGGAGGAGTCAACAAACGGCGGAGTCCACGAAGCTACCTCCTCCGCTCTCTCTCCTACAGCTCGTGTCTTCTTCATTTCAGCAGTGTTGCCAACAGAATAACCCAGAAAGCCTTTACCCTCTCACCCACGTTTTGACGCCAATCATTGGCACGGTACCCCAGCCCCTTCGCCGCCGGCCTCGCTCCTCGTGACCCGCTCACAGTTGCTATTGACCATGCCTCGCCGCCGTCCCTTAACCCGCGGTCAGCCAGGAGAGCACGCTGTCTCACCTCAACCGCTACAGATCACAGATGCAGCAACTTTACGCCCACTGCCGTCACTGTCGACTTGCCACAGCCGCCGGATTTGAGGCAAGTTGATGTCTACTAACCTATATCATGTAATTCCGTCGCTGCCTGATGAACTGCATCCCAAAAGTGTAGCTTGATGCTAGATTACTCGCTTTGAATTATGAATTGGGAATCGTGGGATCGGCGATGAGCTATTTTGAGAAAGAATTTAGTGTTGGTACGATTATGTTTGGATTCAGGACTCATGAACGTACTGGTTTTGGAATTTCAAAGTCTTTAGGTTCAAAATCTTCATGTCGGGACCGATATTATCGACCCGTTGAACTGTGATTTCCAATATTGCAAGATACATGCACTGTTTTGATAAAAATTAGCAAGTTTTCGAGGCATGAGCGTGATTTGAGCCCACACCTATCAAATTCGGATTTTGATTGGGTTGGAACGATAGAAAATCTCTTCCATTTATTCGAGTATTTGCACTTGAGACTTTATGTGAACTTGTTGCTGCTGATTTGGTATATCTCTAAAGTCTTTATCTCGCATTGCTTTATACCATAAATCAGGATTTCGAAAAACCAAGTTTTCTATATTGGCTGTATAAATGTTTTAGCATTGAATTGATTAGACTACTACACCATGGTGGAAACGTTATTGATGCAGTTGGACCCCTGGGACGATGATGCCCCGGGTGTCGGGTTGCCTGGAGGATCGTGATGGCGATGCCTCAGATGAGCCTCAGAGGTTCCTCAGGAGTCGGGATGCCCGGGAGTGTGACGTAACACGTACTGGATGCCTGGGGACATGATCAGCCCCGGAGGTTCCTTGTGATGCCAAGTGGGGTGCGGGATGCCTAGAGGTGTAACATAACACGTTCTGGATGCCCAAAGATAGAAATATGGAACCAGAGGTCCTCGTGATACTAGGTAGGGTGCGAGAGCCTGGAGGGATGCAAACACTGGTCCTTCCAAAAGATGGTGGTAGTGAATTGAGATTTATTGAGTTTCTAAATTCTCATTGGTTTTGGTGTGCCATTTTGTTATGATATTCTGATTTGATGCATAGCCCTTGTTACAATTATGTGCTTTGTTTTGGATTGCATAGAATCGGGTGGTGATAAACTGACGTAATATAGTTTAGTAGAACTTTGACTACCGAGTAGTTGTACTCACCCCTCGTGGAGCTAGCATCTTTCAGAGATATAGAGATGCCGCTGCAACCTGTGTCCTCAAGTACATTCTATGGTATCCCCATCGACCTTCGATGGGAGTTGATAGAGCATCCAGACCTTGACTTAGAGATCACATTCATCTGGATTCGAGTGATCCTTACCATAGACGCCGGACTTCCTTTGGGCCTTATGCTCATGGGGTTCGTCACTCTATATGCCCAGGTTAACGGGCATACGGTGGGACCACTGCCACTACCGGAGGATGACGATGACGATGACGGCTCCGGTGGGGTGGAATAGTAGAGGACTCAGGATGGCAGCACTATTTTTTGGAGGCCAAGACATGATGCCAGGACAATGATGTGGATAGACAACTAAATAGTCAGTTCAATTTTGGTTTAGCCAAATATATAAACTTTTGGCCTATGTGTACCGACTAACGTCATTTGAAAACTTTAAATAAATAAAAGTATCTGGTTTATATATACATCGTGTGCATCATTTTAAGTTAAGTTGTGATGAAGTTAGATACTCACTTCCGCAATGATGTAGCGCAAGGACCAGGATATGTAAGTGGCGAACCCTAAGGATTAAGGACCGTCGTGGCCCGTTCGGGGTCGTCACAGCGAGTGGTATCAAAGCTTAGGTTTGTCTGGAGTGATAAGGTGCATTAGTAGAAAAGGAGGATATAAGGATTGCACACGATAAGGCACTAACTAGGGGTAGTTGACTAACTATGAACAACGGGTGATTGACTTTCACTCGTAAAATGTCGGTAATGATCATAAGTTACCTTTGCATGTGAGTAACATTTGTATGTTACTTATGTGACTCCAGTAATGTTCTTACATTACTTTTCTTTCCTTAGTTAATTAGTGACACTGAGTCACTAATTGTTCCTGAGGCAATTGCTTGATGACATGTAGGAGACAACAAACCATGGTACGAACTGGGAGTTCTCCTCCATCAAGGACTGAGGCTACTGCTTCTAGGGTAGAACCTCCAATGGAGGACATCCTGCAGGCATTTGCTAACATAAGAAATCTGATGGAAAGACAAGCTCAACAACAACGACTCGGAGTAGAACGCCGCACTCAAGGACTGGTGGAACAATTCTTGAAATTGAAACCACCCAAGTTCACTAGGATGGGAAGTCCTGAGGAGGCGGAATGATGGATTGATGGAATAGAAAGGATCTTCCGGTTGTTGAATTCCAACGACACGGAAAGGATAACCTTGGCAGAGTACCAACTAGAGGGAAACACCAAGTATTGGTGGAGAGCTTCTATAGACATGATCTTTTCACCCGGTACTGCTGTGAGCTAGGATGAGTTTGTTAGAGCTTTCAATAGAAAGCATTTCTCTAATTGTGCTAGGGATAAGAAAATAACTGAATTTGTTCAATTAGAACAAAAGGAGTTGACGATAGACTAGTATGAAGCAAAATTTTCTGAGTTGTCTAGGTATGCTCCTAGATTCATAGAGGATCGAGAGGAAAAGACTAAGAGATTTTTTAAGGGTCTGAGGACAGACATTAGGAGGCAATTGGTGCCTCTGAATATGAGGGATTATAATGAAATTTAGGAACGGGCATAGCTTGTGGAACAGGAAGGGATAAGGGAGCGAATGGAATCAGGGAGACAGTTAACATTGAGTGATGCCCAACGAGGTAAGAGACCCTATCCAATCTGAGAATCGCCTTGGATTCTAAGAAGAAGTGAAATTTTGGAAATTTCGGAAAGACCAAGAGTGGTAAGGCTTCAGGAAAAGTGCCATATCAAAACCATTCTTGCCAAAGTGTCCAAAGCGAACAATATGTGTATAATGGAGAACCAAGGTGTTATGAGTGGTGTCAGAGCTGACTCTCGACTGCGTGTGGAGCCACAGCAAGGACACTGTGCTCCTAAGGGATGGAGAGTGTGATGGCCCAGGCGGCGATGCGTCTGCGCCTCGGTCCCCGAACATGCACAGGGAGGGGGCGCGTCTCTTGTCCCACATCACCTAGGGAGGGAGTTATAGGCTGCCTTATAAGGCAATGGGATCTCTAATTGTAGACATGCATTTTCTTAGAGTAGTATGGACTGCCCTGAGAAGAATAAAAGCATGAGAACTTAGGCCCTATTTGGTTCGGCTTTGGGACTCTAAAGTCCCTTGGCCAAATGCAAACGCGTTTAGTTCGATTTTTTGGGCGACTTTGGCCAGATGTAATTGCATCTCCAAATGACTCTAAGGGCCCTTAGTCTAAAGTAGGTCTAGAGGTCCTTTGGGTCTTGCATTTTCGGAATGCAACTTCCGGTTACTGTTCATCTTCTTTGGTGGAGAAGCCGATTAGTGGCATCCCAAAAAATTCAAAGCCAAGCCATAAGGTGTGTTAAAGTCTCTAATTAGGTGATAAAATTTTCCATGGCTTATGCTTTAACCATTAGTCTTTTAATTAGATGATTTGTGCATGTGATTATGAGAATTTAAATTTGATAGATTAATAATCTATGCTTGGCCATGCACTTTATAAATTAAATTTCAATAAACAAGATGTCCCAAGACTTTGGCCAAGATGAAAATTGAAATTTGAAAATATTTATAGACATGAATTTCAAAAAAAAAAAAAAAGAAGAGGAAAAGGTCAATTTTTAGGATGGGCCTTAGGCCCATTGGCCTAAGATTTTAGTGGGCCAAGCTAGTCGGCCCAATAGAAGCCCATGTAAGGGGGCTGTCGCCGGCCCATTTAGGCCCAAGGAGATGTGGCCGTGGGCCACAAAGAAGGCCCAAGAGGAAGGCCTAAAAGCCCATCAAGACAAGTGGCACAAGAAGGCCATGCATTGGCCAATTGAAAGGCAATCTCATGATTGCCAATGATGAGAGTTTGGGGGTATAAGAGGGAAGAGAGAGAGAGGGGTGGCCGGTTCCCTCATTCGGCCAAGAGAGTGAGATAGAGAGAGAGATTTCGAGAGAGAGAGGGAGAGGCCGAGAGAGAGAGGAGGAGGAGGAGCCGCCGTGTGCCGCCGTGTTCGCCGCCCTACGCCGTCGACCGACCGGTCTAGAGGCAAGTGGGAGTCCTCTAGCTTCTCTTGCATGCTTGTATGTTGTTTGCATGTTAAATTTTTTGGTGTTTAAGTGAGAAAAACCGAGGTGTGGTTGGCTTATTCTTGAATCGCATGACTATGCTTGCTCGGATCACGTGAGTCAGAAAGTTGTTTGAGCTCACATGTGTGTTTAGAGTCCGATTTTGGCTTCGATTTCTTCATGAAAGTTGTAGCTAACATCATGTAATACAACATACTAAATATTCGTGGACAATGATGGAGATTTGAGGGTTAAAGTCTCATCCTACGGAGACCTCAGATCTGGAGAGTTTTTACTGACCTTTTGCTGGATTCGTGATTGCATGTTGGTTTGTGATGAGAATCTCACTTCTATTTCTTCATGAAAGTTGTAGGGGATATCTTATAATAAAACATACTCAAATTTGAAGTGAAACAAACAAGTATAGGCTAGTAAATCGACTAGATCTTGAAGACGATGATTCTGGTGATGTATTCCGAGACACCCGAGATATCATGGACCTAAATGACGACTATACTGTGGTTATATGACTTATATATTTTCACAAAAATTGTAAAGGACATCTTGATGTATAACATATCCAAATTTCAGAGGAAACGAAAGAGAATAGGTAGGTGAAACCTCAGTATTTCGGAGAAGCATGCACTGGACGATGCGGTAATGGATCCAGAAGTTTCGTGAGATTGTATAAAATAATATAAAAATAATTTGGCTTATAATTATTCATGCAAGTTGTACGAAAATGTCTTGGCTATAACTCATTAAAATTTCATAATTTTTGGAGGCCGTATGGATATTTTAATTGAATTTATTCGGAAACCGTGCATTCTGGTTTCATCCGAGAAATATAGGATGTTTTGTGAAAATTGTGAGATTGTGTAAAATTCAATTTGGCCATGAATTTTGCATGTAATTATCATCCTATTGGTTTGTTTAATGATTTCTTGAATTTTTATAATGTTAGGAATTTATAGATATAAAAAAAAAATAATAATAAATAAATAAAATAAAATAGATTATTTTGGCCATAGATTCCATTTAATTAATTTATGTTGCATGTGTGATAAATTCCTAGTATATGTATGACATTGAATCGAAATGCATGTGTGAATTTCATGCCAAGTATGACTTGTTTGATGTCACGCCATGTGCCATGTTAAATTGAGACCAAAATAATGGTAAATGTGGATAATGATAAGTGAGGAGGTGGTTGTGGTGGAGGTTAATGCCGGAATGTATAGAGATGCATTGCCGGATTACCCTGGGAGATTCAGGATGCCCGGAATGTGGGGGTGCCGGAAGCCCTGTCGGAGGTTTCTGCCGGAAGGGAATACCTCGCGATGCCAGGATTTGGGGTGCGGGATGCCCAGCCAAGGAGTGTAAATGCCGGAAGCCCTGTCGGAGGTTTTTGCCTGAAGGGAATGCCTCGTGATGCCAGTTGGGATGCGAGATGCCCGGAATGTGGGGGGCCGGATGCCCGGTGGCCTAGGAGGCTGAATGCCGGAAGCCTCGGAAGTCTTTGCCCGAGGGGATGATGAAATTGACGATTTGAGAAATGGGTGATGTGGTGATCAAATTGAAAGCAAAAAGTGGAAATTAAACCATGGCATGATATGCATGATGATATGCATGATGATGATGGTGACGATGATGATATGTGATGTGAGATAATGATGATCACCCATGGCATGATATGCATGATGATATGCATGATGATATGTATGATGATATGCATGATGATGATGGTGACGATGATGATATGTGATGTGAGATAATGATGATCACCCATGGCATGATATGCATGATGATGATATATGTTATGGCATGATGACATGTGTAATGTGATGATGTCATGATGATGATGACATGTATGATATAATGATGCCGTGATGATGATGACATGTTAGATGTGATGATGTCATGATGATGATGACATATATGATATAATGATGCCATGATGATGATGACATGTGTGATGTGATGATGTCATGA
Source organism: Eucalyptus grandis x Eucalyptus urophylla (assembly GCA_028830015.1). Lineage (NCBI taxonomy): Eukaryota > Viridiplantae > Streptophyta > Magnoliopsida > Myrtales > Myrtaceae > Eucalyptus > Eucalyptus grandis x Eucalyptus urophylla. Next base: position 30,133,017 of record CM054203.1, read on the forward strand.
TAATGATGACTTGTATGATGTAATGATGCCATGATAATGTCATGATATATGATATGATGGTGCATGATAGTATGCGCATGGCTTCAAGGTAAGTAACGCCTGTAATACATGTATGATTTGTATGATGCATTGAGTGGTTATTGGATTCCTTATCTGCTGAGTGGTTGTACCCACCCCTTTTAGGGACCAACATTTCAGATTAGCAGTATGCCGCTTCCTGCCGTCGCGCGGGGTGCATTTTACGGGTTACCGTCTGACGTCGAGGTAGAGTGTGAGGAGTTCAGCTGTCCTTCTGTGCCTGGACTCACCTACATACGTGTGCGATGTTTTGTTACATACGACATAGGTCTGGTTGGGGGTCCAGTCGTCCAGGAGTTTGTCTCCGTCCACGTTCGCCGCGATGGGGTGATGAGAGGGATGCTACCGCCGCCGCCGCCTGACGCACCGGATTGGGTGTGAGACCTGTGTGCGATGAGTAGGGGCTGTGTTTTTTGGGAGTTAGTTAGCCGACACATATGATGGGAGTTGAGCACATGTGATGTAGAGGGTCGAGGATCCTTTTTGTGGTTTTAGGCTGGACATGGCAGAGTCCTAGCTTTTCCTTTTTGATGTACCAACCCAAAAGAAGTCCCATCTTGAAAATATATGTAAATAAAGTGTCGTGGCTTGTCTATAAAAATTATGGTGATTAGTGGTGTGTATTGGTATCATGGATTGGTAGGGGGATAGATGGTGATGCTTTATTTTGCTTCCGCTAATGAGTCGCGCTGGGACCGCTTTAAAAAAAATGCTTGTGAATAATGACGCTTCTTCTGAGTATAAGTACAAGAGGGTATTAAGGTGTAACGTTGGTGCTTGTGGCGACCGCCGAAGGGTTCGGGGTGCTACAACGCCCCTTTTTTTTTGTATCAGAGCGAATGGTTATAGGTGGAGTGATAAGGAGCCTCAATTGGATATTGAGGAACATGATGACAATGCACACCATAGGATGTAAAACGAAATAATTGAATAACGGGTGATGAGTATTCGCTTGTAGATCCCTAGTAGTTCATTTTGAGTTGCCTTTAGGTACCAGTGACATGTATATGTTACTTATGTAGTAGTAGTAGTTGCTTTGAATAGAGGCAGTGAGTCTCAGATTATTCCTGAGGCAATGCTTGGAAATTGCAGGAAAGTCATGGTGCAAGCTAGAAGTGCTCATCCATCGAGGGCTGAAGCCTTTGCTGCAAGGGCTGAACCCCGAATGGAAGACATCTTGCAGGCATTAGCCAATATTGGAAATCTGATGGAAAGGCAGGCGCAGCAACAGCCCGGAGCAGAACGCCGTACTCAAGGACTAGTGGAGCAGTTTCTGAAGCTGAAGCCACTTAAGTTCAATGGAATGGGAAGTCCTGAGGAGGTGGAGCAATGGATTGATGGGATGGAACGAATTTTCCAGCTGTTGGACTGCACTGATGCTGAGAAAATAGTTTTAGTAGAGTACCAGTTGGAGGGAAATGCGAAGTTTTGGTGGAGAGCTTCGAAGGACATAATCTTTCCACCAGGTACTGATGTTAACTGGGAGGAGTTTGTTAGAGCTTTCAATAGAAAGCATTTTTCTAACTGTGCTAAGGATAGGAAGATTACTGAATTTGTTCAGCTAGAACAAAAGGGGTTGACAGTAGATCAGTATGAGGCTAGATTTTCTGAATTGTCTAGATATGCTCCTAGATTGATTGAGAATCAGGAGGAAAAGGCTAAAAGAATTCTGAAAGGGCTGAGGACTGACATTAGGAAGCAACTGGTGCCTTTGAACATAAGAGATTATAATGAGATTTATGAAAGGGCGCAGTTAGTGGAGCAGGAGTTGTTGAGGGAACGATCGGAGTTTAAGAAACCGTTGAATTTTAATGATATGAGAAAGGGTAAGAGGCCTTATTCTGGTCAAGGTCAGACCTGGAATGTGAAGAAGAAGGGTAATTTTGGGAATTTTGGAGGAGCAAGGAGTGGTCCGAATATAGGGAAAGCACCCTATCAGCCTGGTATTTGTCAGAAGTGTAATGGACACCATGGCCCAGGACCTTGTACTGGACAACTGAAATGTTTTGGTTGTGGACAAGTGGGTCATCTTAGGAGAAATTGCCCACAAGAGAGGTCGCAAGTGAGTGTTGGCTCGGTGCGACAGGGATATCAGAGTGCTGTTAGGTCAAACCCACAAGGAAATCCTCAAAGACCACCTGCACAAGGAAGGGTGTATGCGATCACCTAGGAGGAAGCAGAAGCTTCCAAAAATGTTATCTCAGGTATGATTCTTATTAATGGTGAAAAGGCATATGCATTGTTTGATATGGGTGCAACGCATTCGTTTGTGTCTGAGAGATATAGATGTTTGAATAAGATAGAAGTTGTGCCTCTTGAGACGCCTCTTTGTGTTTCCACGCCTTTAAAGGATATGGTATTGTCTACGCTGGTGTGTGGAAATTGTAAGATATCGATGGGAGGAAAGGATATGGAAATAGATTTGGTTGTAATGGCTATGTATGACTTTGACGTTATTATAGGAATGGACTGGCTTCGTAAGTATCGGGCTAGAATGGATTGTTATGGAAGAGTGGTTCAATTCGTTTTACCTGATTAGTCTAGTTGTGAATTTTTAGGAGGTCAGGTCCATTTTCCTGTAGCTCTTATTTCGGCAGTAGAAGCCTGTAAGTTACTTGACAAAGGATGTCAAGGGTACCTAGCCATAGTTAGAGATTATGCAAGGGAGGAGCCTAAATTTGAGGAAGTTTGTGTAGTTAACGAATTTCAAGATGTATTTCCTGAGGAATTGCCTAGATTGCTGCCAGAGCGGGAGATTGAATTTGAAATTGAATTAATGCCTGGAACAGGACCAATATCAAAAGCGCCATATAGGATGGCCTTAGTTGAATTGAAGGAATTGAAAGTGCAATTACAAGAGTTGCTTGACAAAGGATTCATTAGACCAAGTGCTTCACCTTGGGGTGCACCGGTCTTGTTTGTGAAAAAGAAGGATGGATCGATGCGCTTGTGTATTGACTATAGGCAGTTGAATCAGGTGACCATCAAGAATAAGTATCCTTTGCCTAGAATTGATGACTTGTTTGACCAACTCCAGGAAGTTCGATCTTCTCTGAGATTGACTTGAGGTCAGGATACCATCAGTTAAGAATTAAGAAGGAGGACATTCCTAAGACTGCGTTCAGGACTCGTTATGGACACTACGAGTTCCTTGTTATGCCATTTGGATTGACTAACGCGCCGGCTGCATTTATGGATTTGATGAATAGAATATTTCAACCTTATTTAGACCAGTTTGTGATTGTTTTTATTAATGATATTCTGGTATATTCAAAAGGGCCTAAAGAGCATGAGCAACATTTGAGAATAGTTTTGCAGACTCTGAGAGAGCATAAGTTGTATGCTAAGTTTAGTAAATGTGAGTTCTGGTTGGATCAGATAATATTTCTAGGACATGTGGTGTCAGGAAAAGGAATTGCAGTAGACCCGGCAAAAGTTGAAATGGTAGTAAATTGGCCGAGACCAACGACACCTACTGAAATACGAAGTTTCTTAGGACTGGTTGGTTATTATAGGAGGTTCATTGAAGGATTTTCACGACTGGCAGGACCTTTAACTAAGTTAACCCAAAAGAATGTGAAATTTGAATGGAATGGGGAATGTGAAAGGAGTTTCCAGGAGCTCTAAAGGAAATTGACTTCAGCTCCAATTCTGACTATACCTACTGGACCTGATGGTTTCACAGTGTATAGTGATGCATCTCACAAAGGACTGGGATGTGTTTTGATGCAGCATGGCAAGGTTGTAGCCTATGCATCCATACAATTGAAACCCCATGAGCTGAATTACCCGACGCATGATTTAGAGCTAGCAGCAATAGTGTTTGCCTTGAAGATATGGAGACACTATTTGTGTGGGGAAAAGTTTGAGATTTATACGGATCATTAAAGTTTGAAGTATCTGTTCTCACAAAAGGAGTTGAACATGAGACAAAGGAGATGGATGGAGTTATTGAAGGATTATGACTGTGAGATAAGATATCATCCAGGGAAAGTGAATAGAGTAGCGGATGCTCTTAGTCGTAAGTTGGCTATGGAAATGGCTAGTTTAAGGATGGCAGAATGGGAATTGTTAGAATCTGTAGCAAACTCCAAATTTAAATTGGAAATGGATTGTCTTACTGGCATGCTTAGTGCATTAAGGATTGAGCCGGAGATTATCAAGAAAATTAAAATCCTGCAAGAATCTGACCCAGAGATTTTGAAAGTAAAGGATGCTGTATCTTTAGGAAAAAGATCAGAATTTCAAATCTCTGATGATGGAATAGTAAGATGTCAAGGACGACTTTGTGTTCCCGACAATGAAGAATTGAGGAAGGAAATCATGTCGGAGGCACATAAGAGTAATTATAGTATCCACCCAGGTAGTGCAAAGATGTACAAAAATTTACGTCAGCAATTTTGGTGGAATGGTATGAAGGCAGATACGGCTAAGCACGTTTCTCAATGTTTGACGTGCTAGCAAGTAAAAGCGGAACATCGTAAACCCGTAGGACTCTTAAGACCACTAGACATTCCCGAATGGAAATGGGAACATATAACGATGGACTTTGTGCAAGGATTGCCAAGGACGTCGAGCAGTCATGACTCAATTTGGGTTATAGTGGATCGTTTGACTAAATCGGCTCATTTCTTAGCGATTCGCATGGACTGCCCAATGGATAAGTATGCGGACATGTATGTAAGTCAAGTGGTACGCTTACATGGTGTTCCAATGACCATTACTTCAGATCGGGATTCGAGGTTTACTTCGAATTTTTGGCGAAGTCTTCAAATTGCGTTAGGGACTAAGCTTCAATTTAGCACTGCTTTTCATCCCCAGACCGATGGACAAACAGAAAGAGTAATCCATATAGTGGAGGATATGTTAAGAGCTTGTGTAATTGACTTCAAAGGAAATTGGGATGAAAAATTGCATTTAGTAGAGTTTGCCTATAACAATAGCTTTCAGAAGAGTATAGGCATGGCTCCCTATGAAGCATTATATGGAAGGAGATGTAGGACTCCTATCTGCTGGAGTGAAGTAGGTGAAAGGAAGTTGACAGGACCTGAACTGGTACAAGTTACCACTGAGGCTGTTGAAATTATCAGAGAAAGACTTAGAACAGCTCAGAGTAGACAGAAAGGCTACGCAGATAGGCGTAGAAGGCCTTTGGAATTTAGTGTAGGAGACCATGTATTCCTTAAGGTATCTCCAATGAAAGGGATATCTCGATTTGGGATGAAGGGTAAGTTAAGCCCTAGATTTGTTGGACCTTTTGAAATACTCGAGAGGATAGGGGAAGGGGATGTAGCTTATCGTTTAGCATTACCTCCTAAGTTAGAAAATCTGCACGATGTGTTTCATGTATCGATGTTGAGGAAGTACCAGCCGGATCCTCGTCACATACTCGATCATGAAGCCATCAAAGTAGATGAGAAAATAAGGTACATTGAAGAGCCTGTGCAGATATTGGACCGAAAGGAGCAACTTCTTAGGACCAAGAAGATCCCATTGGTTAAGGTATTATGGCGACATCACGATATGGAGGAAGCCACGTGGGAAAGTGAGGATCAAATGAAGGAAAAGTATCCCTATTTGTTTCAAGAAGGCGCGAGTGGTGTTTGAATTTCGAGGACGAAATTCTCTAAGGAGGGGAGAATTGTGGCATCCCAAAAAATTCAGAGCCAAGCCATAAGGTGTGTTAAAGTCTCTAATTAGGTGATAAAATTTTCCATGGCTTACGCTTTAGCCATTAGTCTTTTAATTAGATGATTTGTGCATGTGATTATGAGAATTTAAATTTGATAGATTAATAATCTATGCTTGGCCATGCACTTTATAAATTAAATTTCAATAAACAAGATGTCCCAAGACTTTGGCCAAGATGAAAATTGAAATTTGAAAATATTTATAGACAGGAATTTCAAAAAAAAAAAAAGAAGAAGAGGAAAAGGTCAATTTTTAGGATGGGCCTTAGGCCCATTGGCCTAAGATTTTAGTGGGCCAAGCTAGTCGGCCCAATAGAAGCCCATGTAAGGGGGCTGTCGCCGGCCCATTTAGGCCCAAGGAGATGTGGCCTTGGGCCACAAAGAAGGCCCAAGAGGAAGGCCTAAAAGCCCATCAAGACAAGTGGCACAAGACTCTCATGTATTGGCTTAGGGAAGAAGGCCATGCATTGGCCAATTGAAAGGCAATCTCATGATTGCCAATGATGAGAGTCTGGGGGTATAAGAGGGAAGAGAGAGAGAGGGGTGGCCGGTTCCCTCATTCGGCCAAGAGAGTGAGATAGAGAGAGAGATTTCGAGAGAGAAAGGAGGAGGAGGAGCCGCCGTGTGCCGCCGTGTTCGCCGCCCTACGCCGTCGACCGACCGGTCTAGAGGCAAGTGGGAGTCCTCTAGCTTCTCTTGCATGCTTGTATGTTGTTTGCATGTTAAATGTTTGGGTGTTTAAGTGGGAAAAACCGAGGTGTGGTTGGCTTATTCTTGAATCGCATGACTGTTCTTGCTCGGATCACGTGAGTCAGAAAGTTATTTGAGCTCGCATGTGTGTTTAGAGTCCGATTTTGGCTTCGATTTCTTCATGAAAGTTGTAGCTAACATCTTTTACTACAACATACTAAAATTTCGTGGAAAATTACGGAGATTTGTGGGCTTAAAGTCTCATCCTACGGAGACCTCAGATCTGGAGAGTTTTTACTGACCTTTTGCTGGATTCGTGATTGCATGTTAGTTTGTGATGAGAATCTCACTTCGATTTCTTCATGAAAGTTGTAGGGGATATCTTAAACTACAACATACTAAAATTTTAAATGAAACGAACAAGTATAGCCCAGTAAATCGACTAGATCTTGAAGACGATGATTCTGGTGATGTATTCCGAGACACCCGAGACATCATGGACCTAAATGACGACTATACTCTGGTTATATGACTTATATCTTTCACAAAACTTGTAAAGGACATCCTGATGTATAACATATCCAAATTTCAGAGGAAACGAAAGAGAATAGGTAGGTGAAACCTCAGTATTTCGGAGAAGCATGCACTGGACGATGCGGTAATGGATCCAGAAGCTTCGTGAGATTGTATAAAATAATCTAAAAATAATTTGGCTTAGAATTATCCATGAAAGTTGTACGAAAATGTCTTGGCTATAACTCATTAAAATTTCATAATTGTTGGAGGCCGTATGGATATTTTATTTGAATTTATTCGGAAACCGTGCATTCTGGTTTCATCCGAGAAATATAGGATGTTTTGTGAAAATTGTGAGATTGTGTAAAATTCTATTTGGCCATGAATTTTTCATGTAATTATCATCCTATTGGTTTGTTTAATGATTTCTTGAATTTTTATAATCTTGGGAATTTATAGATATAAAAAAATAATAATAATAATAATAAATAAATAAAATAAAATAAAATAAAATAGATTATTTTGGCCATAGATTCCATTTAATTAATTTATGTTGCATGTGTGATAAAGTCTTGGTATAAGTATGACATTGAATCGAAATGCATGTGTGAATTTCATGCCAAGTATGACTTGTTTGATGTCACGCCATGTGCCATGTTAAATTGAGACCAAAATAATGGTAAATGTGGATAATGATAAGTGAGGAGGTGGTTGTGGTGGAGGTTAATGCCGGAATGTATAGATATGCATTGCCGGATTACCCTGGGAGATTCAGGATGCCCGGAATGTGGGGGTGCCGGAAGCCCCGTCGGAGATTTCTGCCCGATGGGAATACCTCGCGATGCCAGGATTTGGGGTGCAGGATGCCCGGCCAAGGAGTGTAAATGCCGGAAGCCCTGTCGGAGGTTTCTGCCGGAAGGGAATGCCTCGTGATGCCAGTTGGGATGCGAGATGCCCGGAATGTGAGGGGCCGGATGCCCGGTGGCCTGGGAGGCTGAATGTCGGAAGCCTCAGAGGTCTTTGCCCGAGGGGATGATGAAATTGATGATTTGAGAAATGGGTGATGTGGTGATCAAATTGAAAGCAAAAAGTGGAAATTAAACCATGGCATGATATGCATGATGATATGCATGATGATGATGGTGACGATGATGATATGTGATGTGAGATAATGATGATCACCCATGGCATGATATGCATGATGATGATGGTGACGATGATGATATGTGAAGTGAGATAATGATGATCACCCATGGCATGATATGCATGATGATATGCATGATGATGATGACATGTATGATATAATGATGCCGTGATGATGATGACATGTGAGATGTGATGATGTCATGATGATGATGACATATATGATATAATGATGCCATGATGATGATGACATGTGTGATGTGATGATGTCATGATAATGATGACTTATATGATGTAATGATGCCATGATAATGATGACATATATGATATGATGGTGCATGATAGTATGCGCATGGCTTCAAGGTAAGTAACGCCTGCAATGCATGTATGATTTGTATGATGCATTGAGTTGTTATTGGATTCATTATCTGCTGAGTGGTTGTACTCACCCCTTTTGGGGACCAACATTTTAGATTAGCAGTATCCCGCTTCTTGCCGTCGCGTGAGGTGCATTTTACGGGTTACCGTCCGACGTCGAGGCAGAATGTGGGGAGTTCAGCTGTCCTTCTGTGCCTGGACTCGCCTACATACGTGTGCGCTGTTTTGTTACATACGACATAGGCCTGGTTGGGGGTCCAGTCGTCCAGGAGTTTGTCGCCGTCCACGTTCGCCGCGATGGGGTGATGAGAGGGATGCTACCGCCGCTGCCGCCTGACGCACTGGACTGGGTGTGAAACCTGTGTGCGACGAGTAGGGGTTGTGTTTTTTGGGAGTTAGTTAGCTGACACATATGATGGGAGTTGAGCACATGTGATGTAGAGGGTCGATGATCCTTTTTGAGGTTTTAGGCTGGACATGGCAGAGTCCTAGCTTTTCCTTTTTGATGTACCGACCCAAAAGAAGTCCCATCTTGAAATATATGTAAATAAAGTGTCGTGGCTTGTCTATAAAAATTATGGTGATTAGTGGTGTGTATTGGTATCATGGATTTGTAGGGGGATAGATGGTGATGCTTTATTTTGCTTGTGCTAATGAGTCGCGCTGGGACCGCTTTTAAAAAAAAAATGCCTGTGAATAATGACGCTTCTTCTAAGTATAAGTACAAGAGGGTATTAAGGTGTAACGTTGGTGCTTGTGGCGACCGCCGAAGGGTTCGGGGTGCTACACGATTGGAGGCGACGACCGCTGGCCAAGGGGTCGCGAGCGCCGGCGACTGTTGCTTGAGGGTCGCCCGACCCCGGCGACCGTCCTTGGACCTCGAACGACGCATGGGTCACACGACCCAAGCGACTAATGGCCTGAATCATGGGACCCAGGCAGCCGCCTGAGGTTGTGCGACCTCAGGCAACGGTTGTCAAGGTCAAGCGGCCATCGCCTGGGGTCGCCCCACCGCGGTGACCATTCGCCCACCATATCCGGTGGTCCTGTCGCCCAATCTGGCGATTCAATGGCCAGATTTAAAAAAAAAAAAAGCACAAATATTTTTTTTTAATTTAATAAAAGTCATTTACAAATGCAAATTTTACTAAATAGTATTTTGGCCAAAGTTGTTTCTCATTGCAAAATTTACCAAATGTTATTTGCATTTCGGAAAACCCCCTTCACCCAAAGTTATTTGCATTTTTGCAAATGCATTCCCCAAAAGCCAAACTAAACGGGCCCTTAGTGTCCAAAGTGGACAATATGTGTATAGTGGAGACCTAAGGCATTACAAATGTAAAATACTGGTTTGACAAGTTAAGAAAGGAATTAAAAAAAAAAAAGTGTTGACCAGTCAATAAAGCAAAGAGAAGTGGGCGTTCTCCTTTATAGGGGCCGAACCACTTCGGGAGAGAGAGAAAAGAAGAGACAAAGAGAGAGGAAATGAAAGAAGAATAAAAAGAAGAAGAAGAAGAAGAAGAAGAAGAAGAAGAAAGAAAGGGGAAGAAAGAAAAGAGGGCTTGGTGCATGCATGCCGTGGACGCCTCACCAAGCCAGCTCGACTCCTTAACACAACACCCAGTAAGAGATTAGGCCCCTCGTTCATCCAATAGAAGTGATTTTTGTGTTTAGGGCTCAAATTCGGAATTTCAGGAAAATCGAGCGGTGAAATCCGATTTTTGAGTCGTTGAGCCACGTATTTTTATAAAAGTGATAGTTTAGGGTGGTGTTGAGCCATAGGATTTTACGAATCGTGATTTGAGCTTACAGTTTGCCCAAAATAAAATTTTGAAGTTTCCTGCGTGCAGTGAACAGTGCGCATCCAGCAGCTTCGGTCCCATATTTTGTTGATTTTCAGCTTGATTTTGGGATAGTCAAGTTTGGATTCTTGTAGTATGTGTGAAGGGCTTTCTATTGACTATAAATATGTTTGGAATGGGATTTAGAGGAGAAAGTTATAGCGTAATCAAGTTGTGCGCCGAAACCCTGCATTGTGAATAGGTTGAATAATCGCTTTGGGTATGCGATTTGTTAACGCGTAGGAGTTGTTTTTTTTAGCGTTAAGGTGTAGTTTAGTCATTGTAGTTAAGGTAGAGTTTTATTTGATAGGGTTGTGAGTTCAACGATACAAGTATTATTTATTGTTTGGTTGAGGGCATATCCAAGTGAGTGGTGCTATCTATTCTATGGATTTATAAATTCATGTCTTAAAAGAGATAAAAAAAAAAATTAAGTATCATATGAGCAATTGAAGCATGCTTGTTGCATAAAAGTCTGGATTGGGCAATTACTACATTTTAATAGTTGAGAATGATTTGAGAATGTTTTTACGAAAGGTATTGCGAAATGATACATCGCTTTATGAATTGGTTTATGGAATGAGTTATATGATGATTTGAGAAACGTTTACATATATATATATATATATATATATATATATATATATCGATTTGTGAATTTGATTTATGAAATGATAAGAGAAATGCTTTACGAAAAAATATTTCTATTGAATGAATTGAGTTACGAAAGGTTATGTGGTTGGTTTATGAAATGCATTGTGGATTATGAGATCAATTATGGATTGAATTTCTGAATATTGGAGGATGTGGGTTTAGTGCTCAATATCGCTGTGAGCCCATGGAGGGGCTAATGGGTATGCATACCGGATTTAGGATATCCTTCTAGGCCGAATCACCAGCTTTGTAGGTAGAGACCTTGCCAAGGGGGGAATCTTGGTCACCTTGTCACAAGGCGTTGTGTTGTGACCATGGTTAGGTATTGAGAAAAAGATTAGTCGATGGATGGACCACCGACATGTGTTTTGATATGAGATGGATCAATGGATAGACGATTGATTTTTGGTAGAGATTAATCAATGGACTTGACCATTGATATTTGAATCGTGATGGTGGATTTAAATATGTATTTCTGACTTGTATAAAGTTTTGTTGAAATAAACGATTCGTACTTGATTTGATATGTATATATAATGAATTGGATTATGATTTTTCGATAATGCTCTATACTTATATATATGTATAGTGGCTGCTCAATCTACTTAGAAGAGATATGTACTACTTACTGAGCGTGTGGTTTCTCACCCCTCTATTTCCAAATCTTTTCAGGTCCCTCAGTTAATGACCAACATAATGAGAGCGATATCGACAGGGACTTTTGAGAGTTGGATTTGGATGGATAGAGGATGCGTCATTTGGGTGGAAGGACGGCCATGTTACCCTCATCCCTGTAGGAGTTGGGGTGTGACACAACCAATTGGCCCATGGTATGCAATGATTGTCATACTTTTTTCTCCATCTATAAAGGATGTTTCACAAGGCGGCATGTGGTGCATGATGGTTGCTGAACATTTCCGTTGCCCACATGCTGTCCTGCGAAGGTCACCTCTAGCTTAACTTGATTAAGCCCTTACCATTGCTGTTGTGATGAGACGAGCGATCGAACAATAATATAGACAGAAAAAGAAAATAAATCGGACACCAGATTTATGTGGTTCAATCGTAAAGACCTACGTCCGCGAGGAGAGCAACAGTGAATTTCACTATAGATCAAGCGATACAAGGAGATTACACACTCAAGTCACTCAAACACTCTCTCGGTGTTTCCCAAGCCGCAATTACACCCAATAACACACACAGTATTTAGCCCCGAAATTTCTCAAGAAATAATCTCTTAATCTCACGAAAGAATTACACACAAATCTTACCACAAGATTTAATTGGCTTCAACATTAAACCTTCTTGGATGTAATTCACGACAAAGAAAAATCTCTCCCCAAGCACTCGACAACGAGGCGGCGCTTCAAGACCAATTCTTCACGATCAACGGCGGAACACCAAGCACTCACGCGGCGCTTCAAGACAATTTGTGATCCACGTCTATCACCCACAGCCTCAAGTCTAAGTAAAACCCTTATTTTTTTGCCAACTTCTTATAGGATTTTGTTTCTTATCCAAAACATATCTTTGTATATTTTAAACAAAAATCCAAGTCCTAGTCAAAGTTGGACTTTCCTATTTTAGTAGCCAAACTCTCCAACACAGATTCAAATTTGGGAAGTTGATCTTCGGACCTTCTTTGCTCGATTTCGAACATCCGCAACATATCCAATTCGGAATATTCGTAATTTTGCATTGAGCTTAAACTCGAGACATATTTTAACAATCTCCACATTGGCTCGACGTTTGAGCTAAGTCGCAATCGCTTCGCAAAAATTCAAACTCTGCTGCTACTTTCCCATAGCCCTCGATGGGCTCAACCGCCACAAATATTGTCCAAGTCCAAGCCTCGCTTGAACTTCGCTATAACCAAGGACCTCATCAAAATACCAACTCCACATGCACCTCCGCAAGGATTTTCCAACATAACCTCCTTAACCTCAAATAAAACAAAACCATTGTTGCATCCATATTTGTCAAGAGATCGAATACGTACCTTGTTAATATTAGTAGTTACAGCAACCATTGGCTCTATAGGCTCTACCTCGCTATGAGCACCATCTGTGTCGATTACTTTGCTAGTACTCGTACTTGCTACCTCAGGATTTTCTGGTCGCAACTCCACCTCAAGCTGAACACCGTTCAGATCCGTTTGAACACTGCTATAATCACTCCTAGCCAGAAGTACTGGAGACTTGCCAAAAGTAACTTCTCTGCTGTTAACAGGTGAATTTATATCTAGGCACCACAACCGATTGCCTTGCTCACCTTGTGCATAGCCATGGAATATGCACATTGCCTTCCCATCGAGCTTACCATCACTCACTCGAAAATAATACGGGCAACGTAACATTCTAATGATAGAATAACTAGCAACGTTACCTGACCACACTTCTTCAGGAGTCCGCCATTCAATAGCAGTTGATGGGGATCTATTCACCAGGTAGCTTATCGTACTAAGCACATCAACTAGGATTCTCCTAGTAATACCAACACTAGAGATTATTTTACAAGCCATCTCTAGTAATATTTTGCTCATCAATTTTGCAAATTGTTGTGATTTACTAGCACTAGTGTAGTGTTTCATTATGCTCTCTTTCATGCAGAATTTATTTGTCAACTCCGAGCAGAACTCCATGCTATTGTTAGTCTGCACATGCTTGATCGACTTACTAGTCTCCATCTCGATCAAAGCTCTGGACTGCGTGATCCTGACATCAGCATCAAACTTGTGCATTGGCACAAACATCCAGGTCTTCCTCGAGTAGTCAATAGACTCTCGAATAGATGCATCCGACATCTCTACAGCGAAATTTGTCACTGTCTCACCTTGAAGTTTATACAGGTCTCCGTGCTTGATTCCTTTCATTATCACCAAGGCACCTCAAACAACCTTCCGAACTCCACCTTCTGAAGAATACCTGCAACTAGCTGAATCTAGAGCACCCAAGGAAATTAAGCTCTTCTTCAACTCTAGAACATGCCTCACTCCAGTCAATGTCCTCACAATGCCATCATGCATTCTGATTTGAACATTACCAACACCCACGACATCGCACTTAGCGTTCTTCCCTAACTGAACTTTACCACTACCTGTGCACGGATAAGTGATAAACCAGTTTCTATTTGGTGTGACATGAAAAGAACAACCAGAATCCATAACCCATTCATCAAACGATGAATCATTAGTGATAGACAAGACATAATCGGCATTATCTGCTACAGCTGCAACATTATCTATAGAATCAACTACAATTTCCTTACCTTTCTCATTCTTCAGCTTAAGGCAATCCCTTCTAAGATGCCCCCTCTTACCACAACTCCAACAGACAACATTAGCAATCCTAGATTGACTACATCTGTTCATATTGGTACTACTTTTACCCACACGTATTACAGATCTTCCTCTATTTTCATCTACTAAAACAGTAGAAACAGATTGGCCAGATTATCTTCTACGAATATCATCGCTCAGAATCAAATCTTGAACCCCATCAAATGTCAAACTTGTTGACCCAGATGAATTACTAACAGCAGTAACAGTAGTATTCCAACTATCAAGTAATGAGGATAACAGAATCAAAGCACGTACCTCATCTTCAAAGTCAATCTCAACTAAACTCAATTGACTAACAATCACATTAAATTCATTAATATGATTAGCAACTGACGCACCTTCGCTCATCTTCAAATTAAACAAACGTTGCATCAAACAGACCTTGTTGATCATAGAGGGCTTCTTGTACATATCCGACAGGGCTTGCATCAAATCAGCAGTGGTCTTCTCCTTCAAGATGTTAAACGCAATGTTACGAGCCAACGTCAACCGAATAACACCCATAGCTCGTCTATCCAGCAAATCCCAATCAGCTTGCTTCATCGTCTCCGGTTTCTCCCTAAACAAGGGCAAGTGCAGTTTCATCTGATAAAGATAATCTTCAATCTTCATCTTCCAGAAACTAAAATCCTTCCCATCAAATCTGTCGATTCTCACTTTTACTTCTTCTGCCGCCATCGATTCGCTTCAACTTAGCCAAGCCTGGCTCTGATACCACTTGTTGCGATAAGACGAGCGATCGAGCAATAATATAGACAGAAAAAGAAAATAAATCGGACACCAGATTTTCATGGTTCAGTCGTAAAGACCTACGTCCACGGGGAGAACAACAGTGAATTTCAATATAGATCAAGCGATACAAGGAGATTACACACTCAAGTCACTCAAACACTCTCTCGGTGTTTCCCAAGCCACAATTACACCCAATAACACACACAGTGTTTAGCCCTGAAATTTCTCAAGAAATAATCTCTCAATCTCACGAAAGAATTACATGCAAATCTTACCACGAGATTTAATTGGCTTCAACACTAAACCTTCTTGGATGTAATTCACGACAAAGAAAAATCCCTCCCCAAGCACTCGACAACGAGGTGGCACTTCAAGACCAATTCTTCACGATCAACGACGGAACACCAAGCACTCAAGCGGCACTTCAAGACAATTTGTGATCCACGTCTATCACCCACAGCCTCAAGTCTAAGTAAAACTCTTATTCTTTTGCCAACTTCTTATAGGATTTTGTTTCTTATCCAAAACATATCTTTGTATATTTTAAACAAAAATCCAAGTCCTAGTCAAAGTTGGACTTTCCTATTTTAGTAGCCAAACTCTCCAACGCAGATTCAAATTTGGGAAGTTGATCTTCGGATCTTCTTTGCTCGATTTCGAACATCCGCAACATATCCAATTTGGAATATTCGTAATTTTGCATTGAGTTTAAACTTGAGACATATTTTAACAATTGCAAATCAAGGCAAGAAAACATGAGACTGAAACTACTAAAACCTGGAAGTCGAACATTCATAACCTCAAAACAGGTTTGCGTTTTCACTGCCAAGAAAAAGATGGAGTGGCCACATTTTCTATACGGTCCCCATTTCGTGTTAAAATTTTTAAAGCGATCGTAGAAGTGCCACAACCTTTCAAAAGCGATCATCTAAGCGACTTTGATGATTTAGTTTCTTGAAAAAAATCTCGTATGGCTTGCCAAAACCACTTAAATGGATGGTTTAAAAGTTTTGATACTCAATTGATTAATTATAAAATTATTGCTCTAAAATTTATAAAATTAGCCCCTGTTTTGGTCTCCACAATCGTACCATCCATTTGGGTAATAATCCTATCCATGTAGGTATAATCAACCCTCTGTTTTTGTTCTATCACAGAACGAGTAAGATCGAGGTCGAAAGGAGATCTACCTTTCAATGGTCCAAAAACTATTAAACGACAAGATATTGCATAAATTTATTCAAATTGGTCAAGTGATCTACGCTAAGATACATAATCTCCAAGTCATACATTAAATAGAATTGGTCAAAGCAAAAGGGAGCCATATATGGGCATCGATGAACTCGAGTGAAACGAAGGGCTTGGGCTCTTATGGAGGATTTACGCGTAGATGCACTTTACATGTGCAGGAGGATATTGGGTAATATAAGGAAAAAAGAAAAGGTCCTTTAACTTCTTAATAACATTCCGAAAATGCTAACATGCAAATATTGGACCAGAGTTGCATTGGGTTAGGGGACTTTGCAAATGCTAGTAAATTTTAACTCAAAGACCTTTGGAATTGTGCTAGGAAAAAGTACCGAAAAAGTTCTAAACCTATTTCATTGGTTTCAATTCATTTTTTTACCTCTCAATTGGATCAATTTAGTCATAAACATTTTCACATTTGTACCAATTTAGTATATCCAGCCAATTTAGGCCAGAAATTACTGATGTGGAAATAGACCATTTTACGTGGCATAACTAGTGCTGATATGGATATTTTAAAATATTTTTTAATAATTTTTTGATTTTTTACTCTTGTTAAAAAAAAATTCTTTTTTTTTTCCCTTTTCTTTTCCTTGTCGAACTGTGGCCGATGACTGGCCATAGGTGAGGGCCGGCGAGGGGGTCATGGCCCTCACTGTCCATAGGTAAGGGTTGCTCTTTCATAGACAATGTGAGGGTCAAGCCCTTGCCCGGGTCATGAGGGTTGTGCCCTCGCCAAATCTAGTGAGGGCCGCAACGCCCTTGCCTCTCATCGGCCCTTACCTATGGCCAATTGCCAACGACCAACTGCAGTCCAAAAAGAAAAAGAAAAGGAAAAAAGAAAGCAACGAAGAAAAATGATAAGAAAATAAAGAAGGATTTTAAAATAAAAAATTATTAAAAAATATTTAAAAAATCCAAGTCAGCGCTAGTCATGCCACGTAGGTGACTGGCGCCTATGTCAGCAATTTCTGGCCTAAAGTGATCGGATGGACTGAATTGATACCAATACAAAGTAAATGATTAAATTAGTCAAATTGAAAGTTTATAACTGAATCGGTACTAATGCAATATGTTTAGAAATTTTTTGATACTTTTCCCGATTGTGCTACCAAACGCCTCAACTTTGGCATCCATTATAATCCATGTAGGTATAATCAAACCTTTTGGGGGGGGGGGGGGGAGACCCAATGTCTTTTAGAAAACGTGAGACCATTAATTATAGAAATGTAAGCTATTAGAGAACGTGAGACGCACGTATTTTGTATCTCAACGAGTCACTTATGCATAAACAATCGGTGCTGCTCGATGGGCAGACTTTATCGTTCTAATGAACCCTAGAGACCGGATAGCTCTTGCCAGATTGGCTCAAAGGGGCAAAATGGATGGACTTAGCGGCCTGCCTAGGTCTAATAATCTTATATAAAATATTTTCAATCAGCTGCTGGCCTTGATAAGGATTTTTAGGTTCAGTGCGAGGTCCCACTCGTCCACACCTTTGCATTGACTGGGTTTGTTTCGGACTATGTATGATTTACACTTACCTGTAAGTTCCGGCACTAATGGAGATCACCACCCTGCAAGTATTGACTACTGGCAATGAAGGCAGAGCCGCTCCCACCGAAGTAATTCCGCCTGACCTCGGCTTCTAGCTCACTCTCAGCCTCAATCACGGTTTCACCCTGTTCTTTGCCTTCTTGAACAGATAATCATAGAAAGACGAATCCAAACACGAACCTATCCGTCTCAACCAATTCTGATGCCATTTATCGATTGAATTGAATGAGGAACGACTAATGCTGGCGGTGCTTCCAAACAGTAGAACTTTAAGCTCTTTGGACAACGTTATCGCAATGAGAGATTTCAAGAGCTGAGACGTGAGTTTTCCGACAACGTTTGAACAAAACTGCTTGCACGTTGGTTGTTGCACCCTAGAGACCTGAGAGAAAAACTTTAAGCTCTTTGGACAACGTTATCGCAATGAGAGATTTCAAGAGCAGAGACGTGAGTTTTCCGACAACATTTGAACAAAACTGCTTGCACGTTGGTTGTTGCACCCTAGAGACCTGAGAGAAAAACTTTAAGCTCTTTGGACAACGTTATCGCAATGAGAGATTTCAAGAGCAGAGACGTGAGTTTTCCGACAACGTTTGAGTGTGCCTTTTCGTTTAGCTTCTGCTGGGGCAACCCATCACTCGTTTGACCTTAGCAGCTGTCTTTCAGATGACCCTCTTCACTCCCTTTTCCTGCTTTGGGTCCGTTTCGTGGTCAAAGTTGATTGCCCCAAATTTTGATGGGAGAACAGTAACAATTCGAACAATATCAAATTAACGCAGCGGAATAAAATAATCTCATCTCTTGTGTAAACCTAATAAGAATCGATATAGTAGAGTAAAATAAATACGAAGCACGCAAACACAAGACGAGTTTTTTACGTGGAAAACCTCCTCGATGTGAGAAAATAAAAAACCACGGGACCGGAGTCCACCCGAAATTCTTCACTATCAACAAAATTAAGTGAATACTAGCAAATACTAGAGGTACATAGCAACAAAGATCTCAAGAATATAATTCTTGGCAATACACATGAATTTTACAAGAGATCAAGGATAAATCTGACCAAAAATGTAGGTTTTGATTAATCCATGAAAAACCTGATGTAGGGAGCTTGAAACGAAAATCAAACCATTCAGATTCGAGAAGATTGCGCCACGAACATGCTGACAAAATTTCAGCTCAATCGGATCACGAATCGATCTTCGATGCCAGCTTGATGTAAATTAGATTTTGCCCCAATCCCAGATTTTCTGCTCTCTCTTTTTCTCTTATTACTACGTTTTTTTGCGGCTACAACTTTAAAGATAGTGAGAAACCCTATTTCTCCATATGACTTATCATATGAGCTCAAGCTCTTTTTTGGGCTTGCAATTCATTGGGCTTCCTCCACATAGGAGTAAACCTAGCTAACAAATCTCCCCCTCACGACAATGTGGAGGGATTCACCATCCTTGTTATCAATTGGCAATGTTCAAGCTTCTCTCTTGGTAGAGTCTTCGTCATCATATCAGAGCCATTATGATCCGTATGAATTTTCTCAAGTTCCAACAACTTTTCATCTAGAACATCTCTTATCCAATGATATCTAACATCAATATATTTTGATCTAGAATGAAAAGATAAATTCTTACCAAGATGAATTACACTTTGATTATCACAAAATAGCACATACCTCTTTTGCTTGTACCCAAGTTCTTCTAAGAACTTCTTCATCCATAGCATCTCTTTAATAACTTCAGTCGCTGCAATAAATTCAGCTTCGGTTGTAGAAAGTGTAACACACTTCTACAATCTTGACTTCCATGACATAGCTCCACTCGCAAAAAAAATCAAATAACCAGAAGTAGATTTACGAGTATCAATATCTCCTGCCAAGTTGGAATCAGTGTATCCAATTAACTCAAGTTTCCCAGTCCCAAAACTAAGTTTCAAATTTGAAGTTCCTCGAAGATACCTCATAATCCACTTCACTACATTCCAGTGCTCTCTACCTAGATTTGACAAATAGTGACTAACAATGCCAACCGCGTGCACCAAGTCTGGGCGTGTACTACCATCGCATACATTAAGCTTCCTACAGCTGAGGCATATGGAACACTTTCCATATCTTTCTTCTCTTTATCAGTCGTAGGACTTTGCTTTATATTTAACTTAAAGTGGGTAATAAGAGGAGTACTAATCATTTTAGCCTTATCCATGTAAAATTTCTGAAGGATCTTCTTGATATATTTCTCTTGCGACAAAAACAACTCTTAGCATCTCTATCTCGGGTAATTCTAATGCCAAGAATCTGTTTCACCGAGCCCAAGTCTTTAAGGGAAAAAGACTTGCTCAACTGTTTCTTCAATAACTCAATTCTTAAAGCATTCCTGCTAACAATCAACATATTATCAACATAAAGCAAGAAAATAATAAAGTCTTCATCAGAAATTTTTTTGACAAACACACAGTTATCCGAGGAAGTCTTCTTATAGCCCTGTCTGTTACAACTGACGCAAATTTTTTGTACCACTGCCTTGGTGCTTGTTTTAGGCCATAGAGACTTTTCTTTAATTTGCACACATAATTCTCTTTCTCTTTTACTTTAAAACCCTCAGGTTGTTCCATGTATATCTCTTCCTCCAAGTCACCATGTAGGAAGGTTGTTTTGACATCCATTTGCTCAATTTCCAAATCTAGGGTAGCTGCCAAGCCTAGTTCCACACAGATAGAAAACATTTTCACTACCGGAGAAAATATATCATCAAAATCAATACCCTTTCTCTTACCAAATCCCTTAACAACCAATCTAGCTTTGTACTGTGGTTGTGAAGTATGTTCATCTTGCTTCAACCTATATACCCATTTGTTCTTCAAAGCTTTTTTACTTTTAGGTAACTTCACCAACTCAAAAGTATGATTATCATAAAGTGACCGCATCTCATCTCCATAGCATCCAACCAATTGCTTTTGTACTCATCTTCTATAGCTTCTGCATAGCACTCTGGTTCACCTGCATTAGTCAATAATATATACTCATCTTCAAAAGACCTGGTGGAAGGTCGTCGGTCTCTAACGGATATCTAGACTGGAACATTCAGCGGAACATTTAATTGAGCCTCTAGTTTAGGAATAGTATTATCCGTTTCAAAATGTTCAGGAACATGTGTGTTATTTGGAACATTGACTTCTTGCTGCTCTTCATCAATCTGTGTAGGAATATTTGTAAAATAAACTAGATCCAAATCAACCAAATTATCACTAACCTGTGGTGCTGAAATCATCTCTACTTTCTCAATATCCTCTATTGTTTGATATTTCATAAACACAACGTCTCAGTTTCTTACAATTTTCTTTTTAACCGAATCATAAAATTTGTAGCCAAGCATATCCTATCCATAACCAATAAATATGCACTCTCATGTTTTCACATCAAGTTTAGACCTCTCATCTTTGGGAATATGCACAAATGCTTTGCACCCAAAGATATGCAAATAATCATAAGAAACATTTTTGCCTGTCCAAACTCTATTAGGGACATCAAACTCTAAAGGAACGCGTGGAGTAAGATTTAATACATGCACAACTGTACTTAAAGCCTCACCCCAAAATGATCCAAGTAGCTTTGACTGTAAGAGTAAGCATCTTACCATTTCAACCAGTGTTCTGTTCATGCTCTCAGCTAAGCCATCTAACTGAGGTGTCTTGGGAGGTGTCTTTTGATGTCGAATATATTGTTGTCTGCAATATTCATCAACAGGTCCAATATACTCTCCGCCATTATCAGTTTTGATGTATTTCAATTTTTTTCCAGTCTATCTCTCAACTGAAGCCTGAAATTGCTTAAAAGTATCTAATACTTGATCTTTAGTTTTCAAGGTATTAATTCAAATTTTCCTTAAAAAATCATCTATGAAGGTAACAAAATAAAGAGAGCCACCAAGTGATTTTGTTTTTATAGGACCACAAACATCAGAATGCACTAAATCCAGTATACCTAACTTTCTTGAAGGAGGGGAGCTTTTAAATGCAACTCTTTTCTGTTTTCCTGCTAAATAGTAAGCACACTTCTTTAGCGCCGAACTTTTCCATCTTGAAAGGAGCTTCTTCTTGACCAATATTGACAAACCCTTCTCACTGATATGACTGAGCCTCTTATGCCATAACTTAGCTGCATCTTCGCTGTCTACTGCATTAATTTTGTCTATGGACAACTTTGCCTACATAATGTACAACGAATAATATTTTTCATCTCTAGCCACAACAAGAGAACCCTTGGTGAGCTTCCATTGACCATTACTGAAGGTGCTGCAATACCCATCATCATCCAACTTGCCTGTAGAAATCAAATTTAAGCAGATATCAAGTATACGTTTAACATTATTCAATTAACCTTATGCCATTGCTGGTTTCTAGGCACACATCACCGATGCCTATAACTTGAGCTAGCCCATTGTTTCCTATCATCATAGATCCAAAGTCACCTGACATGTATGATGTAAAGAAATCCCTACGAGATGTAGCATGAATAGATGCACCACTATCAATTACCAAACTGGTCTCATCAAATACATAATTCACCGCATCACCATAAAAAATGATGAGAAAGTCTTTTTTAAGTGTAGCAACACGATTGTCATCACTGTCATTATCACTTTTCTTCTCTTTACCTTTCTTCTTTTGTTTCTCCCTTTTTAACTGGCGAAAAAATCTTTGAATATGTTCCTTCCGATGACAATAATGGCACTCAACATTAGCAAATTTATTATACTTACCTCTGCTTTTATCTCGACTTTTATATCTATTTCACGGACCTCAAGACTCACTTCTTCCCTTTTTTCTCAACAACCAAGGCATCACAATGTGAAGATGACGATCCTTATGTCTTCCTTCTCATCTCTTCATTCAAAATACTACTATTGGCCAAATCCATGGTAATTGTACCATCCGGGACAGAATTAGACAAAGATGTTTAAAACGTCTCCCATGAGTCCGGCAAAGTACCAAGCAACCATAGTGCTTGTATCTCATTATCAAACTTGATTTCCATCGCCAACTGATTTATAATTCCTTGAAAAGAATTTAAATGATCAGTCAAACGAATACCATCTTGATATCTCAGAGCTATCATCTGTTTTATCAAAAATAACTTATTATTTCCCAATCTTTCGATCATATAACTGTTCAAGCTTATCCCATAAACTGCGTGCATGTGTTTCCTCAATAATATGGTTCAAAACATTATGATCCACCCACTGCCTAATATAACCACACACTTGACGATGAAATATAGACCATTCAGCATCAGTTTCATTCTTCGGTTTCTCCTTGGCAAATACGGGCAAATAAAAATCTTTCACATATAAAATGTATTCTATCTTCCCTTTCCAAACATGATAATTCGAACCATCCAGTGTAACCATTCTACTCGTATTTGTTTCCATTGTTTAACACAAGGCAAAAAAATCAAGCAATAACCATAAACTCTTATACCACTTTGATGGGAGAACGATAACAATTCGAAAAATATTGAATTAACGCAGCGGAATAAAATAATTTCCCCTATTGTGTAAACCTAATAAGAATCGATATAGTAAAGTAAAATAAATACCAAGCATGCAAACACAAGACGATTTTTTTACGTGGAAAACCTCCTCGATGTGAGGAGATAAAAAACCATGAGACCGGAGTCCACCCAAAATTCTTTACTATCAACAAAATTAAGTGAACAATGTTCTTTTCTAGCAAATACTAGAGGTACATAGCAGCAAAGACCTCAAGAATATAATTATTGACAATACACATGAATTTTACAAGAGATCAAGGATAAATCTGACCAAAAACGTAGGTTTTGATCAATCCATGAAAAACCTAATGTAGGGAGCTTCAAACGAAAATCAAACCGTTCAGATTCGAGAAGATTGCGCCACGAACATGCTGACAAAATTTTAGCTCAATCGGACCACAAATCGACTTCCGATGCCAGCTTGATGTAAATCAGATTTTGCCCTAACCCCAGATTTTCTGCTTTCTCTTTTTCTCTTGTTACTACGTTTTTGCGACTACAACTTTAAAGATAGTGAGAAACCCTATTTCTCCATATGACTTATCATATGGGCTCAAGCCCTTTTTGAGCTTGCAACTCATTGGGCTTCCTCAACATAGGAGTGAACCCAGTTAACAAATTTGTCATCCTAACGACAATATCCATCTATTCATATAGCACAGATGGGATCCAAGACAAAATACAGAATACAAAGAGATCATCTGAATACATGACTCAATGCGGCACAATTAACTTGTAGATCAGCAAGAATCGTAATTCATTTTCTTTTGGACTTGTTTAATAGAAGTTATACATGATGTTCTAACTATTGACATAGATTGATGTGGAGATATACGAACCACGGACATAATATGAACATGAGTTCACTCCAAATTAGCAAAACGGAAAAAGAAAAAAGAAAGCCGAAGTTATTGGAACTCTCCTTGACACTAACAAACGTTATTTTGGCAACCTAATTCCTATAATCACTACATGGTCAAATGACTACTAAATTCGAGTGATGCTTGGCTTAATACTCTAAAAAGTTTCAAACTTTCACCTGATTATGATTTTCACTTAAAAAAAATTTACAATCATCGCCTATTCATACCCAAAATATTTACAAATAACACAATCAATTACATGTAAAACTCTCAGCACAAATACCATGTCTTCAAGCCCAAGCAAAACTCTTCACACGACTCACTAAAACATTAATACGTTCTATCTTCTTTTTTTCATGCGGCACGCTTGCTCGAGAGCTTCATCATGTGGCTGCGGCTTCTTCATGTTGCCGAAGGAACCTTCATAGGTCCTATTTGATTCGGTTTTGGGGCATGTCTTTGGGAAAATGTAAATACCTTTGGGTCAAAGGGGTTTTCCAAAATGTAAATAGCATTTGGTGAATTGTAATTTTAAAGTGCATTAGGAAACAACTTTGGCTTAAATGTCGTCCAGTAAAAATTGTATTTGTATAGGATTTTTACTAAATTAAAAGAAAAAACATAGATTTTTGCAATTTTTTTTTTTTGAAATTTAGCTGCAGGATGGCTAGATCTAGCCACTAGACGGCCTTGCCTAAGGTTGCCCACCTTAGGTGAGGTAGCCTAAGGTCACGCAACTTCAGGTGACGGCCGCCTATGGTCGGGCAACCCCTAAGTGATGGTTGCCTGAGATCGAGCAACCCCAAGTGTCGTGAGGTCGGGCGACCCCAAGTAGCCCAACCTCAGGCTTGGTTGCTTGGGTTACACGGCCTCAAGCGACCTTCGCCTGGGTCGCGTTGCCTCAAGCATCGCCACCTGGGTTCGTGCGACCCAGGCATCTCCTTTTGAGTTTGCATGACCTTAGCTGCTTGGGTCTCGTGAACCCAAGCATCGCCAGTGGGCTGAGGTCACCTGAGGTTGTGCAACCTCAGGCGGCCACTTGGGTTGTGCCATTCAAGCCAATAGTCACTTGGGTCACCTGACCCAAGTGTCGCCTGAGGTCCAACAACAATTTTCGAGGTCGGGTGACCCTAGCCGACGGTCGCCGGCGTGCATGCCTTGGCCAGCGATCATTGGCCTCCAATAGGCTTTTTCATGGCAGTCTATGGAGAAGAGGAACAGTAACCGAGGGCCAACACTTGCATTCCGAGAATATAACTTCCCAAAGTACCCCAGGCCTACTTTGGGCTAAAGGCCCTTAGAGCTATTTGGAGATGTAATTGTATTTTCCTATAATTGAGCAAAAACACGAATTAAACGTATTTGTATTTTGGTCAAGAGACTTTAGAATTCCAAAGCTCATTGCAAATGCCAAACCAAACGGCTCAATTCTTCCTGTGCGGCTCCCTAAAAGAAACCCTACCTGACCTCACAAAATATATTTACATAATGCATTTTAGCCCCTTTTGTTGCGCGGCTTCAAGGAGTCAAAGGAGTTTATCCTTTGTTGACCGACCAATCACGAAGCAAAGCAGAGGTGTTCACTGTACGGGCCAAAAAGTTAGTTCATTCGTTGGCAATAAGAAATCCTCCATTGGTTAGAATATTTAATATATGTGTAAAATATTCCATAGCACTAGCATATCAAAATTTTATAGGGAGCAAACGCACACAGATTGATATAAGAATCAACCTCTAGCTAGAACTTTCCTTTTACACGTCATCCAATTTGGTCGGCTCCTTTACACGAACTTAAACTCAAGACATAATTTAACAAGTCTCCACTTTGACTCGACATTTGAAGCCAACTCATAGTGCTTTTCATCGATGCTTCTCTCGCAACATCCCAATGGGCGCTCACTCTTTACAAACGCCAATTGTGCTCAAGCAAAACTTGAGCTTTGCCAAAATGAACATGTTTTGTCATCATGTTTGACGGGTTCTCTGCTGTCGTAATCTTTGCTAAAATTTCTCGGGTGAAATGGTACTTGATGTCAATATGCTTCGCTTGCTCATGAGAAACCAAATTGTATGCTAGATATAACATATCTTGATTATCACAATATATATCGACACTTTTCTATTCTAACCTAAAGTCCGAGAGCAAACTCCTTAGCTCTATTGCCTCTTTCATTATAAAGGTTAGTGCTATGTACTTTGCCTCCATTGAAACCGAGGCAACATGATACTATAAGGACACCTTCCAACTCATTGAACAATATGCTAGAGTAAACACATACCTTATTAAAGACTTGCGCTCATCCAAGTCACCAACAAGATCTGAATCTATATAACAAGTAGTCTCACCGCCACTGCTGTTCCCAATACAGTACATCAACATCTATTGTCTCCTTCAAATATCTGAAGATTTATTGTGACATCCCGAAATTTGGCTCCATTTTGGATATATGAAATGGTTGTTTCGTCGACGCGCTTATGGTCATTTTACTCGGAACTGGCCACTCACGAGTTAACTAATCTATTAGGTAAGGCCATTAATGGATATAAACGCGATAGACTAGAGAATTCAATCAGAAATCAACCGCTCGACCATAATAATCGCTAATGGTCAATATGACACCGTTATAAATTGATAGCAAACGGATATGAGTCGATTCAACGGAAATATGTAGTCAAATTGCGGGTGGTTCCGCAAGATTGCGATATTTGCGTCGAACGGCAATAACTGGATTTTCTATCGATATTATACTCAGGACACATAATTGAAACCTTGCGATTTTATGACAACCGAGGGTCGTCTATGATTCGGAGATGCACAAACGTGGATAAAAAATTATCGACCACGGGTCAAACGTGCTAAAATCCCTAAAAGCTACCTGATAAGTTAGGTCATACTAAAGTCGCGTTTAGTCGATTTTAATCACAAAATTGAATTCGGTTTGGGGAATCAGAAGTTCCAACGTTTCACGATTCAATTATAGGACGTTGTCTCATCTTTTGGAGAAATTTCGTCGTGTCCGAAAATTTTGTGGAAAATTGATTTTCGGACAAAAAGGAAAAATTAAAGGAAATTCGGATTAAGGGGAAAAGGGGGAAATTGCTGCCCAAAAAAGGATTTATTTGTGGAAATAAAGACTAATTTGTAATTGGGTGAGCTATGGACTTTGGGCATGAAGACTTTGGGACATTTGCAATGGGTGTTTAGATATTTCTCCTAGGTTCTCATTGGCTAGCATTTCCCTTTCATTTTCTCTCTCTTTTCTCTCCCTCTCTCTCTCACGTTCAGCCCCTCCCCTCTCTCTGCCCATTCTTTCTTTTCTCTCAGCTTCATCTTCTTCTCCTTTACCGCACGCCCACCTTCACCGCCCAACCACCTGCCACTTCCATCTCCACCCGCATTCGCTCATCCCCTCTTCATCATCCCATCTCCCTCATCCATCACCGCCCTCTTATCCCCACGCCATCAACCGACCAGCATCACCCCATCACCATCATCCCCCATACACCACCCATCATCCCAACGCCAACACCACCGCCGGGACAACCCTCCAACATCCCCTTTCGTTTTGCTGCTGCCACAAGCCCACGTCCAACCAGCAACCATCACGCCATCACCACAACATCTCTCCTCTCCGCCTTCAGCATCATCTTCTTTAGTTCAGTCCACCGCCATCTCCATTTCACGCCCAGAACAGCAGCCACCACCACCGCACCTCCACCGTCTAGCCTCCCACGCCACTGCCCAGCTCACTGTCCAGCCGCCATCCCGACCTCACCGCCTGTCCCGCCGACTAGAAGCACCCACAGCTCCACCGACCAGCCGAGCCAAGCCAAGCTTCCCTTGGGCGTGAGCTTGTAGGGCTGATTCCGCTACCGTCAAGCCTCCATTTGAGATGCAATTGTTACATGTTCTCGTCACCATCACATTGCCGTCGCCATGAGCCCGTCGCCGTCTTAATCTAGTGAGTTAACTCCCTAATCCTTGATTAGGCTATTAATAGCACTTAAAGGGTGTTTAGTTTAGTGCTAATCATGGTTAGATTAGTTCTAAGATGGATTAGTCTTAATCAAGCATGGTTAGGTTAGTTACCCATGGTTAGGTTAGTTAATCGTGGTTATGTTAAAATGTGCTATGATTTTGAGGTTACTTCCTTCTTGAGAAATGTTCTAGACATCTTTAGCTATGATATATATTTTACTCAAGATTTTATGGATTTAAAAGAACAAGATTTCAACTTCGTTGCATGCAAAGCAGAATCTCGATTTGTGCTGGAACCCGTGAGGTTTTGGTGTTTAATGGATTTTTATCAACTCTTAGAGTTCGAGTTTTGGAAGAGTTTCTTCACAAAAGGTTTTTATCACATCTTGAAGTTTAACATAGTCAAATTTCAAAGTAAACGGACGATTTTTGACCTTGAACCAAGCTGGTTTTGGAAAACATAATTTATGGACAAGGACACAGTTTTGGTAACGGATTGAGCGATTTACT
This sequence comes from Eucalyptus grandis x Eucalyptus urophylla, assembly GCA_028830015.1. Lineage (NCBI taxonomy): Eukaryota > Viridiplantae > Streptophyta > Magnoliopsida > Myrtales > Myrtaceae > Eucalyptus > Eucalyptus grandis x Eucalyptus urophylla. The sequence continues at coordinate 30,161,781 of CM054203.1, forward strand.
ACACTTATTCTAGAAAGATCTAGGTCAAGGTGTCTTCATAAAAAGTGTTCATTTAAGTGTCTTTTATAACATATTTAAATTTGAGGATTTTTCAAACTTTTTTGGTTATGTTTCTGGAATTAATCTTGGGAACGTGCGAGTGGACTCAGTTTCTGCCGGTGAGGGCCGGTTGTGGTCTTGTGGTTGTTCTTGGTGTCTTGCTTTCTAGAAAATGTATATTTTGTGATTTGGTTGATTTTTGGCATGCTGCAAACTTATGTGTGATATTATGAGATTGGTTGCTCTATGTTGGTTCCGATTATTATGTCAAAAGATGGCTTTATAAGCTTTTAAATAGAAAAACAATGAGGTGTCAAGTTTGGTCACCAAAACTTATTTTCTTAACAAAACAATGAGGTTTTAAATTAAGTGCGTGCAAAATTTGTCGTGTTCTACTATCCCTATGTTTGTTTGTTGACCGAGTGTTTATTTAATTCGTTTGTGCATGTGCTTAATTGAAAGATAAAAAGAATGGGTTAGCAACGCGTCTTGGGACATGGCATTTTTAATCGACCTTGGTGGGATATACGCGTGCCTGGGGTTTGGGGCGTGACATCCCCGCCTGAAGTGGTATCAGTGTGACATCCTGATTTTCCACTTCTGTTTTTAATCAAATAAGTTGGGCTTTTCATCGATGCACCTATAGCATTTTTCTCTGAGTTGGCCACTTATGAATTAACTAATCTATCAGGTGAAGCCATTAAGGAATTTTAACGCTACAGACTCGAGAATTCAACCAGAAACTGACTACTTGACCGTGCTAATCTGCAAGGGTCAATACGGCATTGTCAAAATCGATTAGAGATCAGAGATAGGTCGATTCAACTGAAATATGTGATCAATGTGTGGGTGATTCCACTTGATTACAAAATTCTCGTCGATCGACACTAGATTGATTATTATGTCTTTTCTGTACTATGTGTCGGTATTTGAAATCTCGATATTTCCACGACAACTGAGAGTTGCCAATGTGTCGAAAATGTATATTGTGGCTCGAAAATAACCAACTATGGGTCAAATGCACTAAAAATTCCTGAAAGCTACCCGGTAAATTAGGACGAACTAAAATTGCGTCGGATTGAAAATAACCGCGAAATTGAACTCGATTTTAGAAATTGAAAGTTCTATAATGCCACAATTCATTTTAGGAACGTCGACTCATCCTCTGAATATTTTTCTACAAACTGAGATTTTCTGCAAATTTTCAAAGTAAGGGTATTTTGGATCGGAAAAATCCGAGAATCGTTTTTGGTTGCATTTTTAGGATTTACGTTGGACGAATGGATGAGGAAAAATGTTGACTGTGATGATGGCACCTTGGTGGGATTTATAGACTTCAAATTAAGTTAATTTGAAGGAGAATTGAAGAGGAATTTAATGGATTTGATGAGCAAAGGTCCAAAATTCATAACCCCCCATGGTGTGCAACATTTGGACCCTTAGGAGGCTTGCCAAGGAAGCTTTGGCAGCTACTATTTGGCTGAGAGTGATAGCCATCCATGGGGGGCAAGAACTTAAGAGTCTAGGATATTTTGTGGCCCCCTCCTTGACTAGTTGCTTCTTCTTCCTCATTTGGCTTCGCTTTCTCCATTGTTGAAGCAATCGAGAGCTTGAGAAACCAGAGGAAAGCTAGCAACACCCCTCCCTTGGAAGTCACACACCACTTAGGCAATCGGAGCCACCGCCGGACCCTTTCCTCCCCTGTTTTCTCCTTCTAGCAGTTTCTGCTCCTACTGACCTTCGTGAAAACCGAGTTAAAAGTTGTCTTCCCGTAAGAATCAGCCTTCGTGCCACCCACCATCGTCTTCAGCACATCTAGTCCGTCCCGTCCGCCGGCGAGAAGCCGCCGCTCGCCAGACCGCCAGGAGTCTGCCTGGAGTGAACTGTTTTACGTTTTCTTCATTTTTCCTCCCATTTCAACCCTTCCTCCGCCCATTCCAAACACCAACAAGTCCCCCTTGACCTCTGGATGTCACTGATTGCCAGCCACCCGCTCACCGGAGCTCCGATCAGCCCTTCTTCACCGTTCAGCCATTGGTTCTCTCTCTGTAGTTCAGCAAAGATCAAAAGCAGAAACTCAGCAAGCCGTGATGTCTTCGTGGCCCATTTTTGAGCCCTTCCTGGCCATGGTTGGTGTCGCCGCTTGGACATTTTTCGCTCGCCTCGTTGTTGCCGTCGCCGTGGACTCACCAGAATGCTAAACCAGTGAGTTTACTCACTAAACATTGCTTAGGAGGTTAATTATGCTTAAGGGTTGTTAAGATTAGCTAAAGTATGGATTAGTGATCATTTAGAATGGTTAGATTAGCCTTATAATGGATTATTGTTAATCTAATTGGTGAGATTAGCACTAATGGTGTTGGATTAGTCCAAATCAGTGGACTTTCTATAGCTCAGATTTCTGGACCCTCGCCATTTGCCATTTTTGTAGATCGAAATGAGTTGCAAATTTGAGGTTGCTTCCTTCTTGAGAGATTTTTTAGACACCTTCAACTATAACATATATTGTTCTCAAGATTTTTAAGGATTTAAAAGAATGAGATATCAGCTTCGTCATTTGCAAACAGAATCTCGGACTGTGCTGAAATTTGTGACCTTTTGAGATTCTAGGGGTTTTTATCAACTCTTAGAGTTTGAATTTCAAAATGGTTTCTTCACAAAAGTTGTTTGTCACATTTTCTAGTTTAATATACTCAAATTTGAGATTAAATGGACAAGTTTTGGATCTCAAACCAAATGATTTTGGAAAATAAACTTTATGGAAACAGACTCAATTTTTGTTCTGGATTGAGCGATTTACTGGGTTAAGGTATCTTCATAGAAACGTTTTTTTTTTATGTGTCATTTACAACATATTCAAATTTAAGAATTTTCCGAAATCGGTTGATTAGATTTCTGGATTTAAACTCGGAAACACACGAGTGGACCGTTTCTACCGGTTAGGACCGGTAGTAGTTCGTGATTATTCTTGATGCTTTGCTTGATTTAATTAGTGTTTTAATAACTTATGGATTTAATTTATTAATTATTAACTTCTGAAAATTTACTATTCACAAGTTACTGTTCACGAAACACTGTTCACGTGCACTGTTCACTCGAGAATGAAAAGTTGTCCAATTTCATGTGTTTTAATCTTATAAGATGATTTGAGTGTATAAATACATGGGCATCTGCATGAATTGAGTGATTTTTACAAAAGGGGAAATATGCCTAGTCCAAGGGACGTTGGAAATGGACCGCTTTTGGGAGAAAATGATTTGAAAGTGTATATGCAAGCGTGTATGCAAGGGCTAAGTGCTATACGATAGTGAGACTTCGTGTGAGTTACCTCTAGAGCCTTATATCATTGCTTATTGGAATCAAGGGCTAAGTGTTACATGATGACTTGAGTCGCATGGGAATTACCTCTAGAGCCTTGTAGTATTGTCATGCATAGTGAAGGGTTAAGTGCTACACGATATCAAAACTCATGTGAGCCACCTCTAGTGTCTTGCACTATTGCTATTTGTGGTCAAGGACTAAGTACTACACGATGGCGAGACTTCGTGTGGGCCACCTCTAGAGCCTTAGACTATCGCTTATTGTAATCAAGGGCTAAGTGTTACATGGCGACTTGAGTCGCATGGGAACTACCTCTAAAGCCTTGAGCTTGTTTATTGAGTGGGGATGTTGAGTGGAATTGGAAATTGGATTATTAAGAGTGAATATCAGGGGTGGATTGAACCACCGATATGATTTATCCGTGCCTGATTATGGGATGAAATTGTGTGACACAGAATGGGATGTGTCATAACGATTTGGCCATATAATCGGGACTTTTGTGTTTGATCGGTTTGATAGTGAGATGCTCTAATTGTTATGTGCATTAATTATATGCATTTGTAATATGAACTGTGCTGACGTGTAGGAAGGAACTGAGGCAAGGTTAGTCTTCTATTCTAATTGTGTGGTTGTGTGGCTAGAGTGCCATGAGGTGTATTTTCTTCTTAATAGGGGTTTAGGGGGTGAACTTGCTGAGACATTGTATCACCCCGTCGTAGACTCATTTTTCAGGTCCGTAGATGGAGGACCAAAGCCCCGAGTCTGTGGAGGTGGAGTTTGAAGGATCGGCGTTTGTGTCCGACGAATAGGTTATGGGACAACTTCCTTTTGAGAGTCGATCTTTTGTAGACTTTTGACAAGACTGGTTTTGTAACTAAACCTCGTTGTTTATAAAAGTTGGCTTTTGTGAAATGTGTCATGCTTTCCTATCCCATGTTGTTTGTTGTCAGGGGTTTAATGTGTCACTTCTGCATGTGCATTAAAACGAATTGGGTCTGCAACAACCTAGGAATGTCACATTTGTATCGATCATTGAGGGATGGATGTGTGCTCGAGGATCGGGGCGTGACAATCAGAGCCTGGTTAGTGTCTAAAGTGATAAGGTGTGATGGGTCATGGGATAGTTAGTTAGGAAAGACATTTTCCTTATGCTGATACTTGTGAATGATTGATTGTTTTGTGCGGGTCGCTCAGATTTCTAATTCTGTGATGGAATTGAAAAGCATGATGAGTGATCGTGATCAGATGACTCCTTGAAAGAGGGCAGTTTCAACTGGTACTCGAGGAAGGACGCTGACTAGGATCGGTACCCGAGGTAGAGCGCCAACTCAGGCTAGCACGAGGGAAAGAGTACCGCCTCAGGTTGGTACTAAGGGAGGAGCATCAAGCGATCCTAGGATAGATAGGATCGTTCAGGCACTAAAGACCCCAGGGAATATGATGGGTCAACAGGCTCGGAACCAACCTATTGCTACCGCCGCCGCCACTGCTACTGCCAATGCCATTGCTGTTGTTGCCGCCACACCTACTGAAGTTCCACCAAGAAATGGGAATGGTGAACGGCTGATGCATAAATTGGTGGAGCAATTCCTGAAACTGAAGTCGCCGAGGTCCACCGGAGCGATCGATCCTAAGGTTGCAACTTTCTGGATCCAAGAGTTAGAGAAGGTTTTCGCGCTGCTTAGGTGCTTTGCAGAGGACAAGGTAGTCTTGGCTATCTACCAGTTGTAGGGTAACGCGTGTGGCATCCCAAAATTCATGGCGACCTCCAGATACATTAAGGCCTATGAATAGGTAATGGAAGTACCCTTAAGTTGTATAGTAGCCATTTGATCCATAATTTGCAACAAGATTTATGGCCAAGCTTTTAATGGATAATTATTTGATAGGAAAGAAAAATTCTATCATTGGCCATGTGATTTATCAATTGGAATTTATTGATTTATGATTTCAAGTTTTATGGCCATATGAAATTGTAATTTAGTATTTATATAAGTGGGGAATTAAGGTAAATTATTAAAAGTAAACATGGACTTCTTTAAGAAAATTTTTGGGCCATTTAAGTTTGGACTTTAGGCCCAAGAGTGTTGAGCCTAAAGTGGGCCAAAAGGCTGGCCCATGAAGCCCCATTGGGCTGTCGACCAAGCTGGCCCCAAGCCCAGATGGATAAAAGCCCATCTTGCATGGCAATTACCAAGTGTCCTTTCCTAGTAGCCAAGTGTAGCAAGCCATGCAAAATCTAATGATGGCTAATGATGAAGGGAAGGAAATTAGAGAGGAAAAGGGGGACAGATTAAGTGAGGAAAGGGAGAGAAAGAGAGGGGGTTCGCACGAGAGAAAGAGAAAGGGAGAGAGAGTGGTCATCCAAGAGAAAGAAACCGTGCGTGCGAGAGGAAGGAGGAGGTCCGTTCGCTGCCGTTTGTTCGCCGCCTTGCCCGCTATTTGTCGCTGTTTTGTGCTTAAATTCGAGGCAAGTAGAGTCCTAAAACCTACCCTTTGCTTGCTGTGATGTGTGTGTAGAAGATGGTGAATATCGGTTGTGGTGGATGTGATGAAAGGTCGAACCTTTGGGGAGAAATTCGTTGGCCTAGCATGCTGTTTTCTGGAAAATCAGTCTGACCCTTCATGAGTTTGTGAGCTGCATGCAACTTTTTAGTTGGAATCTCGCTTTGATCTCTTAATGAAAGTTGTAGAGAGCATCTTGAGGAGTAAGATACTAAAATTTGAGATAAAATGCACAATTATTTCCTGGTGACACGATTTTCCTTTGGAGAAATTAGATCTGGAATGTGTTGTGCTGACCTTTAGTGATTTCATGGACTGTAAAGTAGCTTTCTTGCAAAAATATCTCTTTGATTTCTTAATGAAATTTTAGTGTACTTCTTGAGGTAAAACATATAAAAAATTTAGAGGAAATGAACAAAAATAGGTCGGTGAAATCGTTGTCCTTCGAAGAAACTGGATCTGGGAAAATGCTACCCCGACCTAGTATAATTCTGTGATTTTTATAAAATCATCCAGTTAAAATTTGATCGTATGTCCTTAATGAAATTGCAGACAATATTCTGAGGTATAACATACTGAAAATTTAGAAGAAACGGACATATGTGGGTTGGTGAAATGAGTTTCCTTTGAAAGAAGATAATCTGGAAAAATGACACCGAGAACAGGGGGAAATAATCGTCTATATCTGTTAATCTAGAACGATTTGGGTTTCGATTTCTTCACGAGATATTTACCATTAGAACTTTTCTATAACATATCAAAAGTTCAGAATTTTTAGAGTTCATTTGGATATTTAATTTAAATTACTTCCAAAACTGTGCATGCCGAAGTGTTAAAATTTTGAAGACTGTGACGCATGGACCGTACTGTTTTGTGTGAGATTCTTTTGGTATGGTGTTTTTCATGAGATATCTGCCTTTAGATCTCGTCTATAATGTGTCAAGTTTTCAGAATTTATTTATACCATTTACTAATTTTTCTAGAGTTTTAACCAAAGGAGTGTATTCTGTTTTATCTAAAAATTGATGTGTTTTAAAAAATAAATGAATTTTTCCATGTGATGCAATGCTTTGAGCGGTTGATTTTGCTGCATATGTGATGACATATGGCATGTGATATGGCATCAAAAGCTGGTTGAGACTCTTAATATTGATGCATCGAATGCTATGTTGAAATTGAAATGCATGTGTAAATATAAATTGAGATAATAACAAGACCGTCGGAGGTGTGAGCCGACGATGCCTCGAGAGTTTCGTGATGCCCGGAGTGTGTGTGCCGGATGTCCTCGGGAGTTTTGAGATGCCTGGAGGTGTGTGCCGGGGGATACCTTGTGATGCTAGTTGGGGTACGAGATGCCCGGAGTGTGTACCAGATGCCCGGAGGTTCCTCGCGATGCCAGGTTGGATGCGAGCGATAAATTGTGGGATGCAAACATTGGTCCCTGGAAAGAGAAATGATGTGATCTAATTGAAAGATAAAGATCGAGGATTGAATCATGTGCATGGATGTATGCTTGAAAGCATGGATGATATGAATCATGGTGGTATATGCATGTTGCATGATGATATGCATGGCCACTCGATGATATAAGTACAAGTGCATGGTGATTTATGCATGTTGTGTGGTGATATATGCATGGCTATAAGGTGAGGTATGCTTGAATGCATGAATGATATGTGTTTTATTCATGATACCGTGATTGTTTTGTTTGACGCATTGTGTAGATTGGTGGATCTTTACTGCTGAGTGGTTGTACTCACCCCTTTATGGATTAACATTTCAGATTAGAAAGATGCCTCTTTCACCAGTCATGCATGGTACCTACTATGGCATACCTACTGATGTTGATGTGGAGTGTACGGAGCACATCTGTTTCAGTGCCCTTGGTTTAGTGTTTGTCTGAGTTCGTGTCTTGGTGATGTACGACGTGGGTCTTGTTGATGGCCCGGTTATCCAGGAGTTTTTGTCTGTCCACGTCCGGTGCGATGGAGTGATGCTAGGGATGCTACTGCCGCCGCCTGATGCACCGGGTTGGGTGTGATGGCGCACATGACTGGTGGGAGCTGACACTTTTTTGGGATAGCCGACGCTTGTTGATGGAGGGCTGTACATGTTCGATGTAGGGTCAAGTTCTCTTTTGAGCTATAGCCAAATATAGTTAAAAATCTTGGCCTTTTGGTTGTACCGACCCGAAATATCCATCTTGAAAATATAAATAAAAGTGACTCGGCTTTGTCTTTTCATTTGGAACATAGTTGGTGTGCATTGCATTATTGTTATAGAAGGGAGGATTGGTGAGATTCGTTTATGCTTCCATTGATGAACTGCGCTGGGACCTTTACAAAAAAAAATAAAAATCTCTCTAGTTAAAAGGGTATCAGTCTGTGAAGTTCTAGGAGATCGAGTAATAGGTACCTGTGGCGACCTCAAGTGAACCGGGGGTGCCACAATGTGAGCACTTGGTGGGAAGCAACCAAAGGGAGAGTGTTTCCCAAAGGTACGGTTCCGAAGTGGAACGCCTTTGTTGAGGTCTTTTACGGAAAGTACTTTTCAGATTGCGCCAGGGAGCAGAAAATGGCCAAGTTCCAACGTCTCCATCAGAGTCAGATGTCTAAGGACCAGTACGAGGCAAAGTTTGCTGAGTTGTCCAAATATGCATCGAGGTTGATTGAGGACCCGGTGGACAGGGCAAGGAGGTTCATAGATGGTTTGAGACCAAAGATTAAGGACCCGTTGGTACCGTTGAACCTCAAAGACTATGATAAGCTGTACGAGAGGGCCTAGCTGATTGAAAGGAATCTAAATGAACGGGCCGCTGCATCTGGGTCACGATTTGTGCCCAACAGTGATAACAATCGGTTTGGGAAGAGACCAATGACTGGAGGAAAGTATTCCATTCCTCCTAACCGAAAGGGTGCAATCGGAAAGCCAGCACCCAATTCGAATGGTGTGTGCCGATTCTGTGGAAGGAACCATGGATCAGCCACGTGTTCTGCTAGAGCGGGAGCTTGTTACGGATGTGGCCAATACGACCACCAGATAAGGAACTGTCTGCATGGGCCCATGGGAGCACAGGCACCACTACTCCAAATGGGACAGACAACGAGGAGTGCATCGCAGAATGCACATCAGGGCATTTTGAACAGGCTTCTAACGTAGGGAATGTTGTATGCTGTCACTCAAAGGGAGGCGGAGGACTCACAGGACGTGGTTACAAGTACGGTATCACTGAACGATCATGTTGCTTATGCTTTGTTTGACCCTAGAGCTACACATTCATTTATTGTTAAGCAATTTGTTAAGTTAGTAGGATTGAGTCCACAACCGTTAGGAACGGTCATTAGTATATCCACCCAGTTAAAGAATAAAGTGTTATCTGCGATAAGGTGTCCTGGTTGCAAGTTAGTGATTGGTGAGTGAGAGGAAAGTATAGATTAGATTGTGCTTGCCATGTTTGATTTTAATGTGATTGTTGGCATGGATTGGCTCACCAAGCAACAAGCTACCATAGACTATTATCGTAAAGCAATTCCATTGAACCCATTAGTAGGTGAAAGTTTCAAGTTTATCGGAAGTCAATGAGGACCCTCGATTACCTTAATCTCTTCGCTTGAGGCAACCCATTTGTTAGAGGTGGGTTGCCAAGGTTATTTAGGGCGCGTTTGTTTGCACCGTGTTTCTGTTCCCAGGAACAAAAATTTCTTTTTTTTTGTTCCTGGGAACAAAAAAGGAACATAAACGCGTTTAGGTGCATTTCTGTTCCTTTTTTGTTTTTTTGTTTCCAGAAACAAAAAGGGAACAGAAATAAGAAACAAGAAATTCTTGTTTCTTATTTCTGAAACATATTTGAGGAACAAAAAAGAAACAAAATCGTGTTCTCCTGCGAGCCTCTTCTTCTGCGAGCGTCTCCACCATCGTCTTCTCCGGCGCCTCCCACTCTCCGGCGCCGACAGCCGCCTCTGTCTCGAGACCATCCGACTTCTCCACCGTCGTCCTCTCCGGCACCGACAGCCGCTGCGAGCGTCTCCACCTGTGAGCGGGTGACAGAGCTGGGTCGCGGGTCGCTGGGCGGCAGCGGCAGCTACGGTGCAGGGCTCAGCCGTGGGGTCTCGAGCGGCGGACGTCTAGCAGCGGAGTGGCAAGGACAGCCGGTCGAGTCGTGGGTCGGTGCGGGGTCGACGATCGAGCGGATCTCGAAGTCGTGGGTCACGACGCGGTGAGATCTGATGCGGCGGTGGCGAACGAAGGCTCGAGACCTACAGATGCGTCGATCGGGCGTGAGGCGGAGGGGTGGTTGCCGATGCGGTGGCAGCGAGGAGGCGTCGAGCGCGGTCGCCGATGCGGTGGAGGGAGACAACGGTGTGGCTCTGGGTCACCGTCGGCACGGCGCGGCGAGGCCGACCTCGCACTTGGCTGGGCGAGCTCGATCTCGCCCAGATCCGGCGAGGCCGAGCTCACCCAGCGGTCGGCGAGCCTCGCCGTGGCTGGGCGAGGCCGCTAGCCCTCGTCGGCCGGTCGCCGGCCATGGCCGAGGCCGGCGACAGGCCAAAAGAAGAAAAAAGAAAAAAGGAAAAATAAAATATAAAAAATAAAAAAAGGAAAAATAAAAAAGAAAAATAAGAAAGAAAATAGAAAATAAAAGTAAAAATATTAAAAAATTAAAAGAAATAAAAAAATTATACAAACTTACCAAATGTGTTTCTATTCTTTTTATATTTCTAGAACAGATTTACTAAACGCGTTTTTTTGTTCAAAAATTGTTCGCTGGAACAGAAACACTTTTTTTTAATTTCTGTTCCCAGAAACAATTTTTAAATAGAAACGTTACCAAATGCACCCTTAGCAACCGTGGTTGATACGTCAGTTGAGGAGCTGAAGATAGAGGACATTGCCCTACAAAAGGACTTTGCATTAGACAGATATGCTTAATTGTACGTGCGACAAATAGTTCGTCTTCATGGAGTGCCAACGACGATCACGTTAGATTGAGACCCGCAGTTTACGGTAGCTTTTTGAAAAAGTTTACAAACTACCTTGGGAACAAAGCTGCAGTACAGCATGGCCTATCATTCGCAGACGGATGGCCAGTCTAAGAGGACGATTCAAACCCTCGAGGACATACTGCGAGCTTGCGTATTAGACTTGAAAGGAAGCTAGGAGGAATAGCTTCATCTAGTTGAATTTGCCTACAACAACAATTATCAGCAGAATATTCAGATGGCACCATTTGAAGCGTTATATGGTAGAGCCTGTAGAACTCCTATTTATTGGGATGAAGTTGGAAAACGTAATATTACGGGCCCTGAATTGGTTCAACAATCTGTTGACGCCGTCAAAGTCATTCGAGAAATACTCAAGCCCACTCAAAAGAGTTATGTAGATAAGCGGCATGGACCATTTGAGTTCCAAGTTGGTGAACATATATTCTTTAAAGTGTCACCGATGAGGGGTACTTTGCGCTGTGGCAAGAAAAGGAAGTTAAGTCCAAGGTACGTCGGTCCCTTTTAGATTTTGGAGCAAATCGGGACTTTGGCGCATCGTCTCGCATTGTTGTCGAGACTTACTCAAGTGCATGACGTCTTCCACGTGTTGATGTTGAGGAAGTATGAACCTAATCCAGCCCACATGCTATATTTCGAGGAAATAGACGTGGAGAGACCGATTCGGATAGTGGATCGAAAAGAGCAGTGTTACGCAGCAAGACGATTCCCTTGGTTAAAGTGGTGTGGCAACACCACGGAACAGAGGGAGCCACATGGGAAAGCGAAGAGTCAATGAGACGTCAATACCCCCACCTTTTTGTAGAAGGGTTGTAACGGTTTAAATTTTGAGGACGAAATTTTTATAAGAGGGGAAGAGTTGTGACATCCCAAAATTTGGCCCCGTTTCGGATATATGAAATGGTTGTTTCGTCAACACGCTTATGGTCATTTTACTTAGAGTTGGCCACTCACGAGGTAACTAATATATTAGGTGAGACTGTTAAGGGATACAAACGCGGTAGACTAGAGAATTCGATCAGAAATCGACTGTTCGACCATAATAATCAGCAAGGGTCAATACGACACCATTATAAATCGATAGCGAACGGATATGAGTGGATTCGATGGAAATATGTAGTTGAATTGCGGGTGGTTCCGCACGATTGCGATATTCGCGTCGAATGACAATAACTTGATTTTCTATCGATATTATACTCGGGACACGTAATTGAAGCCTTGCGATTTTATAACAACCAAGGGTCTTCTACAATTCGAAAATGCACAAATGTGGATAAAAAATTATTGACTATGGATCAAACGCGCTAAAATCCCTAAAAGCTATCCGATAAGTTAGGTCGTACTAAAGTCACGTTCGGTCGATTTTAACCATGAAATTGATCGGGAATCGGACGTTTGAGTGTGTCACGATTCATTTATAGGATGTCGTCTCATCTTTCAGAGAAATTTCGTCAAGTCCGATAATTTTGCAGAAAATCGATTTTCTGACAAAAAGGAAAAATTAAAGGAAATTCGGATTAAGGGGAAAAGAGGGAAATTGCTACCCAAAAAAGGATTTATTTGTGGAAATAAGGACTAATTTCTAATTGGGTGAGCTATGGACTTTGGGCATGAAGACTTTGGGGCATTTGCAATGAGTGTTTAGATATTTCTCCTAGGTTCTCATTAGCTAGCCTTTCCCTTTCATTTTCTTTCTCTCTTTTCTCTCCCTCTCTCTCTCTCACGTTTAGCCCCTCCCCTCTCTTTGCCCATTCTTTCTTTTCTCTTGGCTTCATCTTCTTCTCCTTTACCGCACGCCCACCTTCACCACCCAACTACCTGCCACTTCCATCTCCACCCCCATTCGCTCATCCCCTCTTCATCATCGCATCTCCATCATCCATCACCGCCCTCTTCATCTTTATACCATCCCCACGCCATCAACTGACCAGCATCACCCCATCACCGTCATCCCCCATACACCACCCATCATCCCAACGCCAACACCACCGCCAGGACAACCCTCCAGCATCCCCTTCCGTTTTGCTGTTGCCACAAGCCCACGTCCAGCCAGCTCCCATCACGCCATCACCACACCATCTCTCCTCTCCGCCTTCAGCATCATCTTCTTCAGTTCAATCCACCACCATCTCCATTTCACGCCCTGAACAGCAGCCACCACAGCCGCACCTCCACCGTCTAGCCTCCCACGCCACCGCCCAGCTCACTGTCCAACCGTTGTCCCGACCTCACCGCCTGTCCCACCGACCAGCAGCACCTGTAGCTCCACCGACCAGCCAAGCCGAGCCAAGCTTCCCTTGGCCGTGAGCTTGTAGGGCCGATTCCACCACCGTCGAGCCTCCGTTCGAGACACGATTGTTACGTGTTCTCATCCCCGTCACATTGCTATCACCATGAGCCCACCGCTGTCTTAATCCAAGAGTTAACTCCCTAATCCTTGATTAGGCTGTTAATTGCACTTAAGGGGTGTTTAGTTTAGTGCTAATCATGGTTAGATTAGTACTAAGATGGATTAGTCTTAATCAAGTATGGTTAGGTTAGTTAACCTTAGTTAGGTTAGTTAACCATGGTTATGTTAGTTAATCATGGTTAGGTTAATTAAGTTGGATTAGCTTAACTTCAGAGATGTTTACTGGACCATTGTTGTTTGCTATTTTCATGGATTAAAATGTGCTACAATTTTGAGGTTATTTCCTTCTTGAAAAAATGTTCTAGACATCTTTATCTATGACATATATTTTACTGAAGATTTATGGATTTAAAAGAACATGATTTCAACTTCGTTGCATGCAAAGCAAAATCTCAATTTGTGCTAGAACCCGTGACGTTTTGGTGTTTAACGGATTCTTATCAACTCTTAAGGTTCGATTTTCGAAAGAGTTTCTTCACAAAAGGTTTTCATCACAGCTTGAATGTTTGAAGGATGAGAATCCTGTGTTCTGGTTATTAATTATGCTTGTCGTGTGTATAATGGCATATGTGATGCACTAATGTGCAGAGACACGCCGATGCGGGGTGAGTTTTGCATGGTGTGTGTTTAGGACCGCCTTCGAGGCGAATTTGCATCCTAACCGGCGTTTAGGGTTTTAACTCGCTGAGATTTTATCTCACCCCATCGTGGGTTGACCTTTTTCAGGGCCGTAGTGTGGAGATCTGTTAAGTGCGGATGCGGTGGGCGCGAGATGCGACACCTTTTAGCTCGCCCTACCGTTAGTGGAGTTTAGGTTAACCCTAGTAAATGAAGGTTTTTGAAAAGGGTCGATAGGAAGTGGCCGTGGAAAGGTTTGTAAGTATTAAACTTCCTAAGGTTAACAATTGATAATCGAATATATTATTTTCAGCAATCGTTGTCATGTTTTATTATCCCTATGTTTATTTGTTGGCCGGTTGTTTCTTTAATATGCTTCTGCATGTGCTTAATTGAAAGATAAAAAGAATGGGTTGGCGACGCGTCCTGGGACGTCGCATTTTTAATCAACCTTGGTGGGATGTGCGCATGCCCGGGATCCGAGGCATGACATTTATTTCACAACTTCCCAATGAGTTTTATCACGACCTTTCATGTAACTACTAATTATGCCGTGTGACATTTATTTCACAACTTCCCAATGAGTTTTATCACGACCTTTCATGTAACTACTAATTATGCTCACGGCTTGTGAAATGTCAAGCCTAGTGCATACCATGGCACACATAATTCTATCCATTACACTAGAATAAGGAACTTGGGACATGTGCTCCTTCTCATCCTCACTTTGCGGTGATAAATTATTTGAAAGTTTAAATGTTTCCCTAAGGGTGTACTCATAGATTTTGCTGTTTGCATATTAAAACGTGTCACATTCTTCTCAATATATTTCTTGTGAGACAAATGTAAAACTCCAGCAATCCTATCACGTAAAATCTCCATACCTAATCTTTTGTATCACCTAAATCTTTCACCTAAAACTCATTACTCAATTGCCTCTTTAGCATATCAATATCATACATATTCTTAATTTCTATCAATGTCATTAATTTATAATGACAAATAAATCTAAGACCTATCCTCCAATGTCCTAAAATAAACACAACTATCGATTTGACTTTTCCAATAATCCTGACTAGCCATGAAAGCATCAAAACGCTTACATCACTGGCTAGGAGTCTGTTTCAGCCCCTAAAAAAATTGTTTAACAAACAAACATGGTCTTCCTTACCCGAAATAGCAAATCCCTCTAATTACCACATGTAAATCTGTTCCTCCAACTCACCATGAAGAAACGTCATTTTCGCATCTAGCAATTATTCCTCAATGAATTGTCTTTTCATTTAATACTTCTAGTGGATGCATGCTGTGATTACCCCAAACTTTGCATGCGAGGTTCACTAGAGTTATTATGCTTTGTCCACATCAAAGAATGTTATATATCTTGTATATCTCATTTATATACTTGGGCGTGACACCCCATGACCCAAGTGGATGGGAGTTATTGGGGCCTAGCCTGCGTAGGTCAGACTGGGATTCTTTTATATTGTGCCGGAAAAGATACTACGGACAAGGTATAGAAGCCATGGCTTTGAGGTGTTTAAAGTTTGTCAAATATTTTTTAAATCAGAAAATGTTGATTTCTCTAAAGATAGCTTTTCTGTGTACAAATATGTGATGACCGATGTAGTGATATTGCCTAGCTATGGTTTCAGCTATATGAGTCTTGTCATATGTAAATGTGGATATCAAGATCTTACCTCGAGTGAACCACCTAGGGGTTTGGCTAATAGATTATTAAGTCTAAACTTAACTTGAACTCTCCCAAGCCCATGCCAATTTGCGATTTACGTCCAAGTTATTTAACATGCAGATGAATTTTATCTTTAAGTCGTCACTAATCGGTTTATGGTGAGTCGATTAGATATTCACGTAAAACATTGGAAAAAATACCTTACTTTGATGAACTAGAGATTAAATAAGTTTAGGGACTTGATTACATTAGATTACTAACACATTTTCGGTACATTTTTCTCTTTTATTTTTAAAAATATTTTGCAAGCAGCTTGGATTGATTTTAGCCTAAATCACTAACATAGAGTTATCACATGAGTCCACAAACATTAATGATCAAATCAAAGAAATTGCATAAAAGGAATTAAACACAGCAAAGCAAGCAATTATTTTTTAGGTTTTCTCTTATCTTGAAATTAAAAGTTACCCATATGACATGCACTTTAGCAACATGACCTAGTTCTATTGGCAGACAATTTCTAAACAAATGAACCTAGCATGGAAACTGACATGCATATGATATTTTTGGTATTTTTACTAAAATTCGTAAGTAGAAATAAATTAAAATAGAAATACACCTAGAGTGAAATATTATCTAATTTAAATTAGAAAATGGACTCACCTAAATCCTATCTTATTTTGGATACTTATATGAACATGCAATTCTATGTATATAAAAAAAATGATATCTAGCCTAGATATTATCTAAGCACGCATTTAAAATAAAATAAGAAAATATCTATCTAATCCTATCATGCAATCTAAAATGATATGATATGCCATACAATCTGTTTTTGTTTTTTTTTTTTATTCATTAAAGCTAGCAATCCTATATGATCAAAATTTCAAACATAGTAACACCTTCATGATATCGATCAAGATTCAAATAAAAGATTACGATATTCTGAAAAATAATCCGTGCATCTTAGATTAACGAATATCATAATCTTTATTTTCTTGGAAAATAATTTTGTGAAAATACCACTATTTCCGCTGGATGATGGAAAATAACTTATAGAATTTTTTTTTTATTTGGATTTTCCAACGTTCGTTTCGTGAAAAATGAACTAGTCAAGAATTTTTCATTCCACTTTTCAAGAAGTAGGGAAAATAGTTTCCACTTTTCAAGAAGTAGGGAAAATATTTTCCACTTTTCAAAAAGAGGAAAATATTTTTCATAACTTCTTCCACTTCACTTTCTTCCACCAAATAGATTTTTGTTTTATTTTTATGTTTTATTTTCCCTTTTTTATTTTTTTTTATAAAAAAATCGTGTTTTGTTATTTTATTTTTTTCTTCCTTTTCTTCTTATTCCATGGGCTTGGTTAGTCACCGACTATGACAATTGCCGGCGACCGGCCACCAGCGAGCTGCAGCTTCGCCCTAGGCTTGTGAGACGGAGCCTTGCCTAATTTGGCGAAGTCGATCTTGCTGGCCTTAGGTGTCGCCCGATTGGGTGAGACTTGACCTTGCTGGAATCTAGCGAGCTCGAGCCTCACTAGCCTAGGGTGAGGCCAAAGCTCATAATGGCTGGTTGCCGGTCGGCTATCGCTGTAGCTAGTGAGGTCGCCAGATCCTCGCCAACCTTTGGCGACCTTGGGCGAGGCTCGAGCTCCACCCAGCTCATTGGATCTAGTGAGGCCTAAGCTTGCTACCCTCAAGCGTCGCTCAATCATGCAAGGCTCGACCTCGTTGACCTAACACAAGGCTGTAGCTCACAATGGCTAGTCATCGGCCGGTCATCATTGTAGCCGACAACCGGCCAAGGCCAAGTAAGAAGAAGAAAAAAGAAAGAAAAGAACCAAAACAAAAAAAAAAAAGGCAAAGAAGAAGAAAGAAAAAGGAAAGGAAAAAAATTCAAAATTCAAAAATCAATTTAAAAAAATAAAAAATTATTGAAAATGAGTGCATGCAAGAAAAGATTTTCCTTATCGAAAGACAAAACATTTTCTATTTCATTTTTAAAGTTCAGCCGAACATTGGAAAATATGGTTATTTTATTGGAAAATAATTTTGTGAAAATACCCCTATTTCCGCTGGATGATGGAAAATAACTTATAGAAAAACTTTTTTTTTTTTTATTTTCCAACGTTCGTTTCGCGGAAAATGAACCAGTCAAGGAAAACGTTTTTCATTCCACTTTTCAAGAAGTAGGGAAAATATTTTCCACTTTTCAAAAAGTGGAAAATACTTTTCATAACTTCTTCCACTTTACTTTCTTCCACCAAACAGTTTTTTCTTTTATTTTTATGTTTTATTTTCCCTTTTTTAAATTTTTTTAAAAAAATCGTGTTTTATTTTATTTTATTATTTTATTCCTTTTCTTCTTCTTCCATGGGCTTGGTTAGTCGCCGACTATGACAACTGCCGATGACCGGCCACTAGCGAGCTCCAGCCTTGTCCTAGGCCTATGAGGCTCCGCCTCGCCTGATTTGGCAAAGTCGAGCTTGCTGGCCTTGGGTGTCGCTCGATCAGGCGAGACTTGACCTCGTTGGAATCTAGTGAGCTCGATCCTCACTAGCCTAGGGTGAGGCCGAAGCTCATAATGGCTGGTTGTCGGTCGGCTGTTGCTATAGCTAGTGAGGTCGCCAGATCCTCACCGACCTTCAGCGACCATGGGCGAGGCTCGAGCTCCACCCAACTTGTTGGATCTAGCGAGGCCTAAGCTCGCTACCCTCAGGCGTCGCTCAATCATGCAAGGCTAGACGTCGTCGGCCTAAGGCAAGGCTGTAGCTTGCAATGGCTAGTCGTCGGCCGGTCATCATTGTAGCCAACTACCAGCCAAGGCCAAGTAAGAAGAAGAAAAAAGAAAGAAAAGAACCGAAAAGGAAAAGGGCAAAGAAGAAGAAAAAGAAAGGAAAGGAAAAAAATTAAAAATTGAAAAATCGATTTAAAAAATAAAAATATAAAAAAAATTATTGAAAATGAGTGCATGCAGGAAAAGATTTTCCTTACCAAACTGTCGCGAGCCAATCTCGTCACCTTCGATCTCTCACCATCACAAGGAGAGAAAATCAAGAAAGGTCGGATTTATGGGTACTTGATCATGAGAGTTCCCTCATGACTCACGTTCTAAAAGATGTCATCACCTCACCTTTTAGATTAAGCTTTTCGTGAGTTCCATCACGAAATTGCGAGCTCTCCCAAGCTTGTACCCCACGTGGCAGTGAAGTGTCACGATCCATATCTACATGGCCGACACACCTCGAGAGAAGAGATCGGGTATGGATATTGTATTTAAGGGTACCTTTACCATGGTAGCTCTCTTGACAATACACTTCACCCATAAGGATGACATCACTTCATCCTTTGGAGTACTCTCATATCAAGTATGCTAAGCCATGGTGAGTTTCATCGAAACTTGTACCCCGCACGACTGGTTTATTTGTACAGTCTAGTTGTTTACGACAACCTAATAATAAGATGGGAGTCACCACTAGCCTTGTTTTTTGGGTCGGCTAGAAAACCTAGTCAAGGTTGGGAGTGTTCCCTGAATTCCTACGCAACCAAATATCTAGGTTCGGGGACTTGGGTTACGCTAATATTTCTATTAATGCCATTTCAGTACCTAAATAGTATGTTGTGTTTTCCTAATGTGTCCAGGCATTTCTTCGTACATTTTCAGGATCGTTAGTCCTAAACTAAGCGATCATGCATGGTTGGTCATTTTCATACTATTCTATTTCTAAATAACAAGAAAAGAAAGCACTCAATGGAATTAAAATTATGAGACAGTAAGTAAATAATCAAGGAAAGCAGTAAATCTACCATGCAATCCTAGAAAAAATAAAAAGAGAAACGTAATTGAAAAAGATGAGAGGAAGGGAGAAAATCCGCAACTTGTCGAGCTTTATACAACAAATGGAGCCCGAGACATATGTCAGGGGAATGAACAGCACATGATAATGGTCAGAATGGACATCGACCTCCACCATCTCTGTGTTGTCTCCATCTTCGGGGTCCTAATCTAAACCTAATATAGAAACCTATAATTAGGTGCATACAATGGAAAGAAACAAACATACACTTCAAAACAATCAAAAACACGACGTCATGTCAAGATCAATTACTTAAAAAAAGTTCAATGTGAAAGTCAAATTTTAGGGCCTTGAGGTCGGCCTTTGTCTTTCATGCGAGGGTCTTACTAAGACACCTACACAATCCATTTTTGTGAATTATAGTAATTATTGACCAATTGTGTTCTCGCAATGCCAATAATGCTTATAAATCTCCTAACTAAGTGATCTATCTGATCCAAAGATTTTCCCTCAGTATCATGCATCGACCCTACCATTAATCTAAAAGTCATATGCATTGCAAAAATTTAAACATACATGTAGGTCTTTTGAACCTTATTTATCAACCAATCAAACAAATGAGTGAGCCGTCGGTGGATCACATATTACCAAAGTCATGCGCCAATCATAAACACATACATTTCTAATGAATAGCGTGATTATATGTATGAGGGATACATGTGATATTTTAAAAACATATTTCAAAATCATCCATAAAATGTTTTATGTGGCATCCTAAAACTCCGTGGCAACCTCTAGATGCCTTACAACCTTTGGAAGGGTGATGGACGCATCATTGATCTATGTTATGGTCTTTAGACCAAAGAAGTGTAATAGAATTAATGGCCGAGCACCTAATGGGTGAATATTTTGTTGGAAACATGTTCCATGCCCATGTGAGATCCAGATTTATTTGATGAGGAAATTATGTTTTTGGCCATGAATTTTATATGTTGGACTTTATTAATCTATGTTACAAAGTATTATAGCCATTTAAATCTGTAATTTAAGTACTTGGATTTAATAGGGATTTAGTTAGTTTTAAAAATGGTCAATTCTGGATTTATTTAAGCTTGGGTCTTAGGCCCAAGGGTGTTGGGCCTAAGATGGGCCAAAATGGCCGGCTCATAAGCCCATGAAGGGCTGTTGCTGCATGAAGGAGGGGGGGAAGTCTGGTTTGCATGCCTCCCCCCATTTGTCCCATAGTGATGGCCAAGTGTCAAGCCATGCAAAACTAATGATGGCTAATGATGGAGGGAAGGAAAATTAGAGGGGAAAAGTGGTCGGTTTAAGCGAGAGAGAAGGAGAGAGAGAGGAGAGTTCGTCCGAGAGAGAGAGAGAGAGAGGAGAGAAAGAGAAGGAAGAAAGGAAGAAAGGAAGAAGGGAAGAAGGAAGGAAGCCGTTCGCCACCGTCGAGTCCGCCTCGCCCTCCCTTCGTGCTTGATGTGTTCGCTCGGTTTGAAGGCAAGTGGGATCTCTTGATCTACTCTTGCATGCTGTGTTTAGTGCGTGTGATTGAATGGTGACAATTTCAGATGTATAGAATGCGAAAAATTGAAGTTATAAGAATGGTGCTCTACTCTAATGTACTGTTCTTGAGAAAAACAGCTCGACCTTGGATGTTCTAGTGACTTGCATGTGATGTTCTAGTTTAAGTTTGGCTTCGACTTCTCAATGAAAGTTGTAAAGGACTTCTTGGAGTATAACATACTCAAATTTGGGACCAAAAAAAAACAATTATATGTGGGTGAAATCATTATTCCTTGGAAAGACTGGATCTGGAAATTTCGGTACTAGGAACAGAAGTCTTAACCGCCTATATTTAATTACCTAGGACGAATCTGACTTCGATGTCTTCATGAAGTATTTACCTTATGGTCTTGGCTATCAAATAGTCAAATTTCATAAGTTTTTAATGTCATTTGTGTATTTAATCGAAAATGTTTCTAAAACTGTGTAATCTGATGTGTTCGGACTTGGTAATGTTGCAATGCGTGGTCTTTACCGTTTTGTATGAGATTATTTTGGAAAAGTGTTCTGCCTGAAATATATTTTTTTAAGTCTTTCCTACAACATATTCAAATTTCGTGATTTTTTAAGTTCATTTGCCTATTTAACCAAAAATGTTTAAAAAACTGTGCAAGTGGAACGGACAGAATTAGTAGTGCTGTGATGCGTGGTCTGTATTGAATTATATGAGATCTTTTGGTGTAGTGTTGTGCATGAAATATCTGCCTTTATGTATTGAATATCACATGTTCTAATTTCATAATTTTTGAAGGTCATTTGGGTATTTAATTAAAATGTTTTCTAATACTGTGCAAGCTGGATTGTGCGAATTTCAAAAGCTGTAATGCATGGACTATTCTGTTTGTATGAAATTCTGGTGGTGTTGTGTTCTTCATGAGATAAATGCCTCTAGAGCTTGTCTATGATGTATTAAATTCTTAGAAATTATTAGGGTCAATCACTAAACTTTAAGAAGTGCAAATTAAAAGAACCCATTCCGTTTCTAAAATAATAGCAATAATCCACGAGTTTGCCCCATGAATTATATTGTTTTTAAGTGATTGAATCTTGCTGCACATGTGATGATATTTGGCATTTCATATAAAACCAAAAGCTGAAATTGACCTTGTTGCCATCACATCATGTGCCATGTTGATATTGAGACACAAATGTGAATATGAATTATGATAAATGAGGATACCGTCGGAGGTGTGAGCCAACGATGCCCCGGGAGTGTCGAGATGCCCGAAATGTGGGGGTGCCGGATGCCCGGAGTGTGTGTGCTGGATATCCTCTGGAGTTTCGAGATGCCCAAAATGTGGGGGTGCCGGAAGCCTCGGAGGTGTGTGCCGGGGGATACCTCGTGATGCCAGTTAGGGTACGAGATGCCCGGAATGTGGGGGTGTCGGATGCCCGGAGGTGTGTGCCGGAGGTTCCTTGCGATGCCAGGTTGGGTGCGAGTGATAAAATGTGGGATGCAATTACTGGTCCCGCGAAAGAAAAATGTGGTGACCCATTTGAAAGATAAAAAGTTGAAATTGAATGATGCATGGTATGGTGACATGTATTCATGGCTATATGATATAATATGTATAAGTGCATGGTGGTATGTGCACATAAGGCATGGATATACATGAATACTTGATGATGAGTGCATGGTGGTATGTGCACATAAGGTATGGATATGCATGAATGCTTGATGACGAGTGCATGGTTGTACATGCACCTATGGCATGATGGTACATGCATGGATGCTTGATGATGAGTGCATGATGGTGTATGCACATATGGTATGATGACATATGCATGGTTGCAAGGTAAGTTATGCTTGGATGCATGAATGATATGTACTCTACTATGATGTCATGATTGTTCTGTTTGATGCATTGAGTAGTTTAATGGATCTTTTACCTGCTGAGTGGTTGTACTCACCCCTTTGGGGACCAACGTTTCAGATTAGAAAGGTGCCTCTCTCTCCGGCCACGTGGGGTACCTTTTTACGGCCTTCCATCCGTTGTGGAGGTCGAGTGTATGGAGCTTAATTGTGTCACCATTCCTTTTTTGACGTTCATACGGGTTCGTGTGCTGGTGATGTATGATGTGGGCCTGGCTGGGGGCACGATCATTTAGGAGTTCTTGTTTGTCCACATCCACCGTGATGGAGTGATATGGGGGATGTTGCCACTGCCACCGCCCGATGCACCAGGATGGGTGTGATGGCCCGCGTGAGGAGTAGGAGCTGACGTTTTTTTTTTGGAGATAGCCGACACTTGTAGATGGAGGGTTATATGTGATCAATATAGGGGGTCGAGATCTCTCTTTTGAGCTGTAGCCAAGTTTAGCTAAAAGTCTTGGCTTTTTGGTTGTACCGACCCAAGATGTCCATCTTAAAAATGTAAATAAAAGTGGCTCGGCTTTATGTTTTTCCTTCGATGTGTAGTTGGAGGTGCATTGTACCATCATTAAGAGAGTAGAGGGATGGTGAGACTCATCTTTAATTTCTCTATGAGCTGTGCTAAACTTTTTTCCAAAAAAAAAAAAAAGCCTATGGACCTCGGTCCTTCTTTAAACCCCTTTATATCAAAGACAAGTAACGAGTATCCAAAAGATAGAGCAATAGGTATCTGTGGCGAGCTTAGCTGTTTGGGGGTGCCATAGCGATTTTGGTATCAGAGCTTTGGTTATAGATTGGAGTGATAAGGACCCTCATTTGGAAATTGAGAAGCATGATGACAATGCACACCATAGGATATTAACTGGAATAGTTGGGTAACTTTGAATAACGGGTGATGGGTATTCACTTGTAGATCCCCAGTGGTTATTATGAGTTGCTTTTAGGTACTAGTAACATGGTTATGTTACTTATTTTCCTTAGTTGCTGTTGTTTTTAATGAAGACATTGAGTAACAGATATTTCATGAGGCAAATGCTTGGAAACTGTAGGAAAATCATGGTACGATATGGAAGTCATCATCCATCGAGGGCTGAAGCCTTTGCAGCAAGGGCTGAACCCCAGATGGAAGATATCCTGTAGGCATTGGCCAATATAGGAAATCTGATGGAAAGACAAGCGCAGCAACAGCCCGGAGCAGAACGCCATACTCAAGGACTGGTGGAGCAATTTTTGAAGTTAAAACCACCTAAGTTCAATGGAATGGGAAGTCCTAAGGAGGCAGAGCATTGGATTGATGGGATGGAACAAATTTTCCGGTTGTTGGACTGCAATGATGCTGAGAAAATAACTTTGGCAGAGTACCAGCTGGAGGGAAATGCAAAGTTTTGGTGGAGAACTTCGAGGGACACAATCTTTCCACCAGGTATTGATGTTAATTGGGACGAGTTTGTCAAAGCTTTCAATAGAAAGCATTTTTCTAACTGTGGTAAGGATTAGAAAATTTCAGAATTTGTTCAGTTAGAACAAAAGGAGTTGACAGTGGATCAACATGAGGCAAGATTTTCTGAGCTGTCTAGATATGCTCCTAGACTAATTGAGGATCAAGAAGAGAAAGCTAAGAGGTTTCTAAAAGGGTTGAGAACCGATATCAGGAAACAACTGGTGCCTTTGAACATAAGAGATTATCATGAGATTTATGAAAGGGCACAGTTAGTGGAGCAAGAGCTGGTGAGAGAGCGATTAGAGTTTAAGAGACAGCTGAACTTTAGTGATGTGAGAAGGGGTAAGAGACCCTATCCTGGTCAAGGCCAGACTTGGAATGCGAAGAAAAAGAGCAATTTTGGAAATTTTGGGAGAGATAAAAATGGCCTGAATATAGGGAAAGCACCCTATCAGCCTGATGTTTGTCGAAGGTGTGATGGGAGTCATGGCCCAGGACCTTGCAATGGATGACTGAGATGTTATGGTTGTGGACAAGTAGGTCACCTTAGGAGGAATTGCCCACAAGAAAGGTCGCAAATGAGTGTTGGCTCGGTGTGACAGGGACAATAGAGTGCTGTTAGACCAAACCTACCAAGGAATCCTCATAGGCCACCAGCATTAGGAAGGGTGTATGCGGTCACTCAAGAAGAAGCGAAAGCTTCTAGAAATGTTATATCAGGTACGATTTTCATAAATGGCAAGAAGGCATATGCATTATTTGATATGGGTGCTACGCATTCATTTGTGTCTGAAAGATATAAACAGTTGAGTAAAATAGAAACTACGTCTCTTGAGATGCCTCTTTGTGTTTCTACGCCTTTAAAGAATATGGTATTGTCTACGCTGGTGTGTAGAAATTGTAAGATAACAATGGGAGGAAAGGATATGGAAATAGACTTGGTCGTAATGGTTATATATTATTTTGATGTTATCATAGGAATGGATTGGCTTCATAAGTATCGGGCCAAAATGGATTGTTATAGAAAAGTGATCCAATTTATTTTACCTGATCAGTATAGTTGTGAATTTTTGGGAGGTCGGACCAACCTATCTATAGCACTTATTTCAGCAATAGGAGCCCATGCGTTACTTGACAAAGGATGTCAAGGGTACCTGGCTATGGTTAAAGATTATACTAAGAAAGAGCCTAAGCTTGATGAAATTCGAGTGGTTAATGAATTTCAAGATGTATTTCCTGAGGAGTTGCCTGGATTACCGCCGGAACGAGAAATTGAGTTTGAAATTGAATTAATGCCTGGAACAAGACCAATATCGAAAGCCCCGTATAGGATGGCCTTAATGGAACTGAAGGAGTTGAAAGTGCAACTACAGGAGTTGCTTGATAAAGGATTCATTAGGCCAAGTGCTTCACCTTGGGGTGCACTAGTCTTGTTTGTGAAAAAGAAAGATGGGTCGATGCGCTTGTGCATTGACCATAGGCAACTGAATCAAGTGAACAATTAAAAATAAATATCCTTTGCCTAGAATTGATGACCTATTTGACCAACTCCAGGGAAGTTCGGTCTTCTCTAAGATTGACTTAAGGTTGGGATACCATCAGCTAAGAATTAAGAAAGAAGACATTCCTAAGACTGCGTTTAGGACTCATTATGGACACTACGAGTTCCTTGTCATGCCATTTGGATTGACAAATGCACCGGCTGCATTTATGGATCTAATGAATGGGGTATTTAAGCCTTATTTAGACCAGTTTGTGATTGTTTTTATTGATGATATCATGATATATTCAAGAGGGCTTAAAGAGCATGAACAACACTTGAGGATAGTCTTGCAAACTCTGAGAGATCATAAGCTGTATGCCAAATTGAGTAAGTGTGAATTATGGTTGGACCAGATAATATTTTTGGGGCACGTGGTATCAGGAGGAGGAATTGCAGTGGACCTGGCGAAAGTTGAGATGGTAATAAATTGGCCGAGACCGACGACACCTACTGAAATACGAAGTTTTTTAGGACTGCCTGGTTATTATAGAAGGTTTATTGAAGGGATTTCACGATTGGCAGGTCCTTTAACAAAATTGACTTGAAAGAATGCGAAGTTTGAATGGAATGGGGAATGCGAAAGGAGTTTCCAGGAGCTTAAAAGAAAATTGACCTCGGCTCCAATCCTGACTATACCAACTGGATCTGATGGTTTTACAGTGTATAGTGATGCATCTCACAAAGGATTGGGATGTGTTTTGATGTAGCATGGCAAGGTCATAGCCTATGCATCTAGACAATTGAAACCCCATGAACTAAACTACCCAACGCATGATTTAGAATTAGCAACTATAGTGTTCGCTTTGAAGATACGGAGGCATTATTTATATGGGGAAAAGTTTGAGATTTATACAGATCATAAGAGCTTGAAATATCTATTCTCACAGAAGGAGTTGAACATGAGACAAAGGAGGTGGATGGAGTTGTTAAAGGATTATGATTGTGAGATACGATACCATCCAGGGAAGGCGAATAAGGTAGCAGATGCTCTTAGTCGTAAGTCAGCTATGGAGATGGCCAGTTTAAGAATGGCGGAATGGAGCTTGTTAAAGTCCGTAACGGACTCAGAGTTTAAATTAAAAGTGGATTGTCTTACCGGTATGCTTAGTGCATTAAGGATTGAACCTGAAATTATTTAGAAAGTTAAGATCTTGCAAGAGTCTGACCCGGAAATTATGAAAGTGAAAGATGCAGTGTCTTTAGGAAAAAGATCAGAATTCCAAGTCTCTGAAGATGGAGTGGTAAGATGCCAGGGATGACTCTGTGTTCCCGACAACGAAGAAGTAAATAAGGAAATTCTATCGAAGGCACATAGGAGTAATTACAGTGTTCATCCGGGTAGTACAAAGATGTACAGGAATTTGCGTCAGCAATTTTGGTGGAATGGTATGAAAGCAAATACGGCTAAGCACGTTTCTCAATGTTTGACATGCCAACAAGTAAAAGCAGAACATCGCAAACCTGCAGGACTCTTGAGACCGTTAGACATACCAGAATGGAAATGGGAGCATATAACAATGGACTTTGTACAAGGATTGCCAAGGACATCAAATGGTCATGACTCTATCTGGGTAATAGTGGACCGTTTGACTAAGTCTGCTCATTTCCTAATAGTTCGCATAGACTACCCAATGGACAAATATGCGGATATATATGTAAGTCAAGTAGTACGCTTACATGGTGTTCCGGTAACTATTACCTCAGACCGGGACTCGAGATTTACTTCGAACTTTTGATGGAGTCTTCAAATTGCCTTAAGAACTAAACTCCAATTTAGTAATGCTTTTCACCCTCAAACAAATGGACAAACAGAAAGAGTAATCCAGACATTAGAGGATATGTTAAGAGCTTGTGTGACTGACTTTAAAGGGAATTGGGATGAAATATTGCATTTGGTGGAGTTTGCTTATAATAATAGCTTTTAGAAAAGTATAAGCATGGCTCCCTATGAAGCATTATATGGAAGGAGATGTAGGACTCCTGTCTGTTGTAATGAAGTAGGTAAAAAGAAATTGACAGGACCTGAACTGGTACAAGTTACCACTGAAGCTGTCGAAATTATCAGGAAAAGACTTAAATACGCAAATAGGCGTAGAAGGCCTTTGGAGTTTAGTGTAGGAGATAATGTATTCCTTAAAGTATCTCCAATGAAAGGAATATCTCGATTTGGAATGACGGGTAAGTTAAGCCCTAGATTTGTTGGACCTTTTAAGATACTTGAAAGAATAGGATATGTAGCTTATTGTTTGGCACTGCCTCCTAAATTAGGGAATTTACATGATGTGTTTCAGGTGTCAATGCTGAGAAAGTACCAGCAGGATCCTGGTCACATACTCGATCATGAAGCCATCAAAGTATATGAGAAAGTGAGGTACATCGAAGAACCTGTGCAAGTACTGGATCGAAAGGAGCAAGTTCTTAGGACTTAGAAGATTCCTTTGGTTAAGATATTATGGCGACATCATGATGTGGAGGAAGCCACATGGTAGAGTGAAGATGAGATGAGGGAAAGGTACCCTCATTTGTTCGAGGAGACATAGGTAATGTCTAATTTCGAGGACAAAATTCTCTAAAGAGGGGAGAATTGTGGCATCCTAAAACTCCGTGGCAACCTCTAGATGCCTTACAACCTTTGGAAGGGCGATGGACGCATCATTGATCTATGTTATGGTCTTTAGACCAAAGAAGTGTAATAGAATTAATGGCCAAGCACCTAATGGGTGAATATTTTGTTGGAAACATGTTCGATGCCCATAAGTTGTACTTTATTAATCAATGTTACAAAGTATTATAGCCATTTAAATCTGTAATTTAAGTACTTGGATTTAATAGGGATTTAGTTAGTTTTAAAAATGGTCAATTCTGGATTTATTTAAGCTTGGGTCTTAGGCTCAAGGGTGTTGGGTCTAAGATGGGCCAAAATGGCCGGCCCATAAGCCCATGAAGGGCTGTTGTTGCACGAAGGAGGGGGGGAAGTCCGGTTTGCATGCCTCCCCCCATTTGTCCCATAGTGATGGCCAAGTGTCAAGCCATGCAAAACTAATGATGGCTAATGATGGAGGGAAGGAAAATTAGAGGGGAAAAGTGGTCAGTTTAAGCGAGAGAGAAGGAGAGAGAGAGGAGAGTTCGTCCGAGAGAGAGAGAGAGAGGAGAGAAAGAGCAGGAAGAAAGGAAGAAAGGAAGAAGGGAAGAAGGAAGGAAGCCGTTCGCCACCGTCGAGTCCGCCTCGCCCTCCCTTCGTGCTTGATGTGTTCGCTTGGTTTGGAGGCAAGTGGGATCTCTTGATCTACTCTTGCATGCTGTGTTTAGTGCGTGTGATTGAATGGTGACAATTTCAGATGTATAGAATGCGAAAAATTGCAGTTATAAGAATGGTGCTCTACTCTAATGTACTGTTCTTGAGAAAAACAGCTCGACCTTGGATGTTCTAGTGACTTGCATGTGATGTTCTAGTTTAAGTTTGGCTTCGACCTCTAAATGAAAGTTGTAAAGGACTTCTTGGAGTATAACATACTCAAATTTGGGACAAAAAAAACAATTATAAGTGGGTGAAATCATTATTCCTTGGAAAGACTGGATCTGGAAATTTCGGTACTAGGAACAGAAGTCTTAACCGCCTATATTTAATTACCTAGGACGAATCTGACTTCGATGTCTGCATGAAGTATTTACCTTATGGTCTTGGCTATCAAATAGTCAAATTTCATAAGTTTTTAATGTCATTTGTGTATTTAATCGAAATTTTTTCTAAAACTGTGTAATCTGATGTGTTCGGACTTGGTAATGTTGCAATGCGTGGTCTTTACCGTTTTGTATGAGATTATTTTGGAAAAGTGTTCTGCGTGAAATATATTTTTTTTATGTCTTTCCTACAACATATTCAAATTTCGTGATTTTTAAAGTTCATTTTCCTATTTAACCAAAAATGTTTAAAAAACTGTGCAAGTGGAACGGACAGAATTAGTAGTGCTGTGATGCGTGGTCTGTATTGAACTATATGGGGATCTTTTGGTGTAGTGTTCTGCATGAAATATCTGCCTTTATGTATTGAATATCACATGTTCTAATTTCATAATTTTTGAAGGTCATTTGGGTATTTAATTAAAATGTTTTCTAATACTGTGCAAGCTGGATTGTGCGAATTTCAAAAGCTGTAATGCATGGACTATTCTGTTTGTATGAAATTCTGGTGGTGTTGTGTTCTTCATGAGATAAATGCCTCTAGAGCTTGTCTATGATGTATTAAATTCTTAGAAATTATTAGGGTCAATCACTAAACTTTAAGAAGTGCAAATTAAAAGAGCGCATTCCGTTTCTAAAATAATAGCAATAATCCATGAGTTTGCCCCATGAATTATATTGTTTTTAAGTGATTGAATCTTGCTGCACATGTGATGATATTTGGCATTTCATATAAAACCAAAAGCTGAAATTGACCTTGTTGCCATCACATCATGTGCCATGTTGATATTGAGACACAAATGTGAATATGAATTATGATAAATGAGGATACCGTTGGAGGTGTGAGCCGACGATGCCCCGGGAGTGTTGGGATGCCCGGAATGTGGGGGTGCCGGATGCCCGGAGTGTGTGTGCTGGATGTCCTCGGGAGTTTCGAGATGCCCAGAATGTGGGGATGTCGGAAGCCTCGAAGGTGTGTGTCAGGAGATACCTCATGATGCCAATTGGGGTACAAGATGCCCGGAATGTGGGGGTGTCGGATGCCCGGAGGTGTGTGCCGGAGGTTCCTCGCGATGCCAGGTTGGGTGCGAGAAATAAAATGTTGGATGCAATTATTGGTCCCGGGAAAGAAAAATGTGGTGACCCATTTGAAAGATAAAAAATTGAAATTGAATGGTGCATGGTATGGTGACATGTATGCATGGTTGTATGATATAATATGTATAAGTGCATGGTGGTATGTGCACATAAGGCATGGATATGCATGAATGCTTGATGATGAGTGCATGGTGGTATGTGCACATAAGGTATGGATATGCATGAATGCTTGATGACGAGTGCATGGTTGTATATGCACCTATGGCATGATGGTATATGCATGGATGCTTGATGATGAGTGCATGATGGTGTATGCACATATGGTATGATGACATATGCATGGCTGCAAGGTAAGTTATGCTTGGATGCATGAATGATATGTACTCTACTATGATGTCATGATTGTTCTGTTTGATGCATTGAGTAGTTTAATGGATCTTTTACCTGCTGAGTGGTTGTACTCACCCCTTTGGAGACCAACATTTCAGATTAGAAAGATGCCTCTCTCTCCGGTCACGTGGGGTGCCTTTTACGGCCTTCCATCTGACGTGGAGGTCGAGTGTAAGAAGCTTGATTGTGTCACCATGTGGCACCCCCAAACAACTAAGGTCACCACAGATACCTATCACTACACCTAATATTTATCAGTTACATCATTTTGTTATAAAGGGGTTTAAAGAAGGACCGAGGTCCACGGGCATTTTTTTTTTTTTTTTGAAAAGAGTTTAGCGTAGCTCATAGGGAAGTTAAAGACGAGTCTCACCAACCCTCTACTCTCTTAATGGTGGTACAATGCACACCAACTACACATCGAAGGAAACATAAAGCCGAGCCACTTTTATTTACATTTGTAAGATGGACATCTTGGGTCGGTACGACCAAAAAGGCCAAGACTTTTAGCTAAACTTGGCTACAGCTCCAAAGAGAGATCTCGACCCCCTATATCGATCACATGTAACCCTCCATCTACAAGTGTCGGCTATCCTCAAAAAGTGTCAGCTCCCACTCCTCATGCGGGTCATCACACCCACCTTGGTGCATCGAGTGGTGGCAGTGGCAACATCCCTTGCATCACTCCGTCACAGCAGACATGGATAGATAAGAACTCCTGGATGACCGGGCCCCCAGCCAGGTCCACATCGTACATCACCGGCACCCGAACCCTTATGAACGTCAAACCAGGGATGGTGGCACAATCAAGCTCCATACACTCGCCCTCCACGTCAGATGGAAGGCAGTAAAAGGTACCCCGCGTGACCGGAGAGAGAGGCATCTTTCTACTCTGAAATGTTGGTCCCCAATAGGGTGAGTACAACCACTTAGCAGGTAAAAGATCCATTAAACTACTCAATGCATCAAACAAAACAATCAAGGCATCATAAACAAGCACGTATCATTCATGCATCCAAGCATAACTTACCTTGTAGCCATGCATATGTCCTCATACCATATGTGCATACACCATCATGCACTCATCATCAAGCATTCATGTATATACCATCATGCCATAGGTGCAAATACAACCATGCACTCTCATCAAGCATTAATTCATATCCATGCCTTATGTGCACATACCACCATGCACTCACGCACATCATATCATACAGCCATGCATACATGTCACCGTACCATGCATGATTCAATTTCAACTTTTTATCTTTCAATTGGGTC
The DNA here is from genome assembly GCA_028830015.1 of Eucalyptus grandis x Eucalyptus urophylla. Classification (NCBI taxonomy): domain Eukaryota; kingdom Viridiplantae; phylum Streptophyta; class Magnoliopsida; order Myrtales; family Myrtaceae; genus Eucalyptus; species Eucalyptus grandis x Eucalyptus urophylla. Next base: position 30,194,042 of record CM054203.1, read on the forward strand.
ACCACATTTTTCTTTCCCGTGACCAGTAATTGCACCCCACATTTTATCACTCTCACCCAACCTGGCATCGCGAGGAACCTCCGGCACACACCTCCGGGCATCCGGTACCCCCACATTCTGGGCATCTCATATCTCAACTAGCATCACGAGGTATCCCCTCGGCACACACCACCGAGGCTTCTGGCACCTCCACATCCCGGGCATCTCGAAACTCTCGAGGACATCCGGCACCCCCACATTCCAGGCATCCTGACACTCCCAGGGCATTGTCGACTCTCACCTCCGACGATATCCTCATTTCCCATAATTCATATTCACATTTGTGTCTCAATATCAACATGGCACATGATGTGATGGCAACAAAGTCAATTCAGCTTTTGATCTTATATGTAATGCCAAATATCATCACATGTGCAGCAAGATTCAATCACTTGAAACAATATAACTCATGGGGCTCATACAAAACAGAATCGTCCATGGATTACAGCTTTTGAAATTCGCACAACCCAGCTTGCACAGTTTTAGAAAACATTTTAATTAAATACCCAAATGACCTTCCAAAAATTATGAAATTCGAACATGTGATAGTCAAGACATAAAGGCAGATATTCCATGAAGAACACTACACCAAAAGACCCTCATACAATTCGGTATAGACCATGCATCACAGCATTACTATTCTAACAATTCAACTTGCACAGTTTTTGAAACATTTTTGGTTAAATAGGCAAATGAACTTCAAAAATTACGAAATTTGAATATGTTGTAGGGAAGACATGAAGAGAGATATTTCATGCATAACACATATCCAAAAGAACCTCATACAAAACGATATAGTTCACAAATTGCAACTTACCAAGTCCAAACGTATCAGATTGCACGGTTTTAGAAACATTTCCGATTAAATACCCAAATGACATTAAAAAATTATGAAATTTGACTATGTGGTATTCAAGACCCTAAGGTATATATTTCATGAAGACATCAAAGTCCGATTCGTCCTAGGTAATTAAATATAGGCGGTTAAAAATTCTGTTCCTAGTACCGAAATTTCCAGATCTAACTACCTCCGAAAGATCACGATTTCACCTACCTATTCTTGTTGGTTTTCTATAAATTTTTGATATGTTAAACCTCAGGATATCCTTTACATATTTTGTTAATAAATCGAAGTGAAATTTCAACAAAAAGATTGCCTAACTGTCCATGCATTCATCAAAGGTGGGTACCAGAATCTCCAGATCCAGTCTTTCCAAAGAATAACGATTTCACCCACTTATACTTGTTTTTTTTTGTCCATAATTTGAGTATGTTATACTACAAGAAGTTCTTGACAACTTTCATTTAGAAGTAAAAGCCAAAATCCAACTCGAACATCACATGCAAGTCACTAGAACATCCAAGGTCGAGCTGTTTTCTCAAGAACAGTACTCTAGCCTAGAACACCACCCTTAAAACTTCAATTTTTCACATCCTAGACATCCGAAATTTGTCACCATTCAATCACACATACTAGGCACAACATGCAAGAGCAGATCAAGGATCCCACTTGCCTCTAGACCGAGCAAACAACGAGCACAACGGCGGCGGGACAGAGTAGCGACGGACGGCGGACACACGGCGGACGATCGACGAACGGTCCTCCTCCTTCCTCTCTTCCTTTCTCCCTTTCTTCCTTTCTTCCTTCTCTTTCTCTCCTCTCTCTCTTTCTCGGACGAACCCTCCTCTCTCTCTCTCCCTCTCTCTCGCTTAAACCGGGCATCATTTCCCCTAATTTCCTTCCCATCATCATTAGCCATCATTAGATTATGCATGGCAAACACTTGGCAACTAGGAAGAAACACATGGCATTTTCCATGCAAGATGGGCCTCCAATTCGGCTGGGCTTGGGCCAGCTTGGCCGATGGCAGCTCCTCCCTCTCTTTGGGCTTCGTGGGCCGGTTGAAAAAGGGTGGGGCTATGGGCTGGTTTGGTCTTTAAATGTCCAGCTCACCCTCATCCTAATAATCCACCTTAAACCTTAATTATATAATCACCTAATTGAAATTTATAATTCACAAAACTTTGTGACCTAATTTAATAAATTCCAACTCATAAATCACATGGCCAAAAATAGAATTTTCCTGTCAAATAATTACCCATCAAAAGCTTGGCCAAAATCTCAATGCAAAACATGAATTAAAGCACCTCTAAGGATTGACAAGAAATTCTATGATGCCACACACCATCCCTGGTTTGATGTTCATACGAGTTCATGTGCTGGTGATGTATGATGTGGGCCTGGCTGGGGGCTCGGTCATTCAGGAGTTCTTGTCTGTCCACGTCCACCGTGACGGAGTGATACGGGGATGTTGCCACCGCCGCCACCGCCCGATGCACCAGGATGGGTGTGATGGCCCGCGTAAGGAGTGGGAGCTGACTTTTTTTTGGAGATAGCCGACACTTGTAGATGGAGGGTTATATGTGATCGATATAGGGGGTCAAGATCTCTCTTTTGAGCTGTAGCCAAGTTTAGCTAAAAGTCTTGGCTTTTTTGTTGTACTGACCCAAGATGTCCATCTTAAAAATGTAAATAAAAGTGGCTCGGCTTTATGTTTTCCTTCAATGTGTAGTTGGTGTACATTGTACCATCATTAAGAGAGTAGAGGGATGGTGAGACTCCTCTTTAATTTTGCTATGAGTTGCAGTAAACTCTTTTCAAAAAAAAAAAATAAAATTTGCCTATGGACCTCGGTCCTTCTTTAAACCCCTTTATATCAAAGACAAGTAACGAGTATCCAATAGATAGAGCAATAGGTATCTGTGGCGACCTTAGTTGTTTTGGGGTGCCACATTTTAGGACAAAGTAATGTCTCAGCTATGAAAGGCATTCAATTGCTAAGGCTAGCCCATGGCTCGCATAAATGCACTCGCAGGCATCGTAGGAATTTTGAATACAATTTAAACCGTGACTTTCACGATGTCAAATCAGGATTTTAAAAAGGTTTGAAAATATTTAGGATTAAGGAATATCTAGGCTATGTAACACATTCAATTGCCAAGGCTAGCCTGGGGCTCGCATAAATCCACTCACAAGCATCGCATGCATTTTGAATATGGTCAAAATCGCGACTTTTCCTTAAGCCAAATCGAGTTTTGAACAAAAACTTTCTTAACCAATTGTTTTTGGGAAACATCACATGTACCATAGTATTTTTGAAAGATGCAATTTGAAAAGGCCAATTGAGTAATACCCATTGACAATCTAACTATGGAAAAATTTCTTAATATGTAGGACATGACAATGAATAAAATTCGTGAAGGAAGCCTTTTTAAGCAAGTTACACATTATTTTACAAAAATCAGACAACGAGTAACAGCATGTTAGACATTTGTCAATTCAATAAGATACTCAGCCAATATCACAAGGATTTGTCCTATCAAAAGAAGTCTAAAAATCACTAAATTTTCACACAACACAACCAATATGTTGACGAACAAGTTTTATAAAGAGATCAAATACAGAATCCTAATAGAAAAAATGGAACAAAAATTCAAAGGTCTGTTCAAATTCTGATCTAGTTTTGAAAATTGAAAAGTAGTCTAAACGATAAGCGATTGACATGAAATTAGCAGCATTGGAAACTTCTAAGTGTGCTTTTCAATTTCCTAGAAGGGCTCGATTCCAAATTAAGTCAATTAGGTGCTCTAAGATCAAGATTTCAAAAGGTACACATGTTGGTAACTAAAAATCAGAACACAATCATGCAATAATAAATCTTAAAATCATTCAAGTAATGCACAAATGGCATGAAAAGATCATATGTGACTTAGAATTAGATTTGAAAAAAAAAAATTGGGTAATCATCAAACCCTAAGTTGGCATGAGAAGATGTCATACAATTCAATGACAATGCAAAATGACTCAATATTCATGATGAAATGCTTGAGAGTTTCTTGATGAACATACGCTCTTGCAACACAAATTTAACATGCAAAATGACACTCAAATACAATGACACAAACATGTACTCAAACCTTGTAACATGAGATTTAAGTGTCAAGAAGACATTATCTCAAAATTTAGTCTCTAAATGTCTCAAACAAGCATGGTAAGATGCATAAATGGCAAGATTTCATTTCAACATTGATTTCACAGAACATGCACAATTTCAGCCATCTCAAGACGTGCAAAAATCTTACGAAAAATCCTACGTACAGAACATGTAATAATGAATGTTTCTTGATAAGGATTCAAAACCTAAACGTGATCGAATGAATCACAGCAAAAAATGACAAAACAGAGATCTACATTTAGACTATATACAGATACAACACGTTTTAACCTTAACTCATGCAATTGACTCACTTACCAATGTCAAAACTTTGCAAAGCATGCATCAATTGAACATATGTATCATGTATTTCAACTCTCATGAAGGATTTGAGACCAAATAGGCGTATTTGTGGACTCAATTTCATCAAAACAGAATTCGGATCAATGCAGGATAGACTGTCCTATGTTCATATCTAAATGATTTTGACCTAGTTAAACATGTTTAAAAATTTTGAAAAAAAATTACAAGATATGCACAACACAAATATGAGAAACTTTCATGAAGGAAATTTATTCCAGAACTCAACACAAAAATCAGTACACAAATAGCAAAATCAGAGATCAATACGGAATAGATTGACCTAGGCTTGGATTTAAACAGATTTGACCTAATTAAGTACATCCAAAAATCATGAAAAAATTCTAAGATATTCTCCACATAATTATGAGCAACTTTTAGGGGGAAAGTTCTTCCAGAATTCAACACAAAAATCAGCACAAAAAATGACAAAATCAAAGATCAATACGAAAGAAATTTACCTAGGCTTAGATCTGAGTAGATTTGACCTAGTTAAGCATATCCAAAAATCATGAAAAAATTACAGGATGTGCACAAAAGGATTAAGAACAAATATCATAAGTAAATATTGTCCAAAAATCATCATAAAAGGCTACACAAAAATAGCAATGTCTCATTTCGTAGCAAAAACAGAACCGAAAGTCCAACTAAACTATAGCAGAATCACTCATCTTCGGAGATGTTTTTTGAGAGTCAAATGATACTCAAGATGTCTATTATCTAATCCTAAGAGGACTCGAGTTGAAACAATGTCGTTTCGGACCTCGTTTTGGCCAAAACAGTAGGTTAGTCCTAGAGTTATGAAATTGCAGATTTATGACTAATCAAGCACAATCATCTACACTCATTCAATTAATCACATTCAAACTTGAGCAAAATCATCTATGAGCATATATCACTAATATTGAACCCTAGGCCTAACCGGCTAATTGAGCCTCGCTTCACGATGTTCGGGACCGAGAAATTAACTTCATTGCGATTTTTGTCGATTTTGATCGAAATCGATCGAAGTTTTCACCAAAACTTCGATCAAACCTCCACAAACCACCAAGGACTAGATTTGAATAGTAAGGGATAGCTTCGAAAGGTGGCTAAACAACTTTCATCGAGGGAAAACAGAACTGGTCCAAAACTAGACTGGTTTGGATGCTACCGAAGGAGATCGAACTCGAACGGAGAGATTTGGCTCTTACCAAAGGTTGATCTTACTCCAACCACCATTGGAAGCGAAGGACAAATGGGGTGGATGGTAGTGCAGGGCTGAAGACTGTTGTCGGGGGCTAAATTGAGAAATAGAGAAAGGGAAGCCTCTAGAATGAGAGAATTTCATCTAGAATGAAAAGCCCCTAGAAAATGGATGGAAGATTCATTTATATAACCTAAAATTAAGCGATTTCGGCAGTCGGTTCGATTTAACAGTCAAAATTTCGATCCAATGGTCAAAAATAGATTTCGAAGGCTTCATCATGATCTTGAAGTGTCGGGTAATTGATCTAGTGGATTTGATTTGCAAAAAACCAAGCCAAAATCAAGAATTGTGTCAAAATGTCCAATTAAGGGGTTAATTTGTAATTTGATGAAATTTGAGGATCAATATGTAACATTTTGGGAAATTGAAGGTGCACAAGTAAAATTGGCATTGAGAGAATTCCAGAACCGGTCTTCGGAGGTTAGGAATCGGCCGGAAAGGGCCTGAACAGGCTAATCTTGCCGGTGGCTGGTTAGACTGGTCAAACCAATTCATTCATATTTTGACTGATTCTTGATCGGTTTGGTCTGGTTCCGGCTGCTATGTCCAGTTGGGACCCTTGTAGGTCTAAAATTTATGGAATTTGGTCCCTAAAAAACCAAATTGAAAAGGAATTTTATCATTTTTAAGAAGAAATTAGCCAATTAAGATACAATTAAGCTAATCAAACCTTATGAACGTGATTTGGGGGTCTTTTATTGACCTAACTGAATGATTATCTTGAAAAACAACAAGTTGAAACCATGGGCGCTTTGAATTGGGCCTAAAGGGCTAAAATGATAAAATTTGCAATTCAATGGGCAAAATTGCAAATTAACTAAAATTGAACTCAATTAGTGTCACAATTGCCCATCTAATGAGCTAATCATGTGTAAGATTACTTATCATATTCAAATTGACCTTGAATTGAAGCGCTCGAGCTTAGCTCAAAAATGGATCTAAGCTTAATATTAAAACTAGACCTAGATTTATGAAATTAAATCATAACCATGAATGAGTCAATTCAAATTTTGATGATTGAAGCTCCATTGCTTGATTTTCTTATGCTCGGGAAGATAAAATTCTTCAAATTGATGAGTTCTGGTGTGAATTTCTCAAAATCGATTTTGAATTTAGACTTATCTTAAGGAAACGAGTGAGAAACAATCGTTCGTTCACAAGTTATGAATGATCGATTTTGGTCCCTTAATTATGGCTCAAAATGATAATTCACATTTTGACTCGATAAATCATGAAATTAAATGCACAGGTAGATTTCAAATAGTCCCTAAATCAATTGTAGAAGGACTTACACCTAATTATGACTAGAATAAAAGTAATTTTATTTTTGATCAATTTAGAATCTAAAATTCAAAAATTCAAAAATCAAGGTTCTTAATCGAATGTCATGAAATTTTTTACACAAAAGTCAAATTGGCATTAAAAGAAATGTATTTGTGCATTTCTATTTGTTTTTTCATTTTTTTGGTCAAAAGTTTGACCAAAAGTCAACCATTTAGTTGACTTTTTCTAAAATGTCAATTTTTTTGTCAAATCTCTGAATTTTCAAGAAATTAATTTGACAAAAGTGAAATTAAAACTAAATGGAATCTTTTTGGGTAAAAAGTCAATTTTTCATCCGAGGTTGACTTTTGATTAAAAGGTTGACCAAAAGTCAATCGTTTGACTTTTCGAGTTTTTCTTGAAAATGAATTAAAAATTATTTAAAAACGCCAATGCAAAAGAAAGAAATGAAAAACAACACTTTTTGGCCGAAAGATAGGGCTCCGTCGTGATCAGAAACCTAAATCTCGATTTTGTACATTTTAATGACACGTCGACTAAAAATGAGGTGTGAATATGAATGTCAAAAAACAATTTTTAGTTTACTTTCAAAGTTCCAGTTGGACATTGGAAAATATGGTTATTTTCTTGGAAAATAATTTTATGAAAATACCCCTATTTTTGCGAGACAATGGAAAATAACTTCTTGAAAAACATTTTTTATTTTTATTTTCCACCGTTCGTTTCATAGAAAATGAACTAGTCAAGGAAAACGTTTTTCATTCCACTTTTCAAAAAGTAGGGAAAATGGTTTCCACTTTTCAAAAAGTGGAAAACATTTTCCATAACTTATTCCACTTCACTTTCTTTCACCAAACACATTTTTCTTTTATTTTTATGTTTTCTTTTTCTTTTTTTTTCTTTTAAAAAAAATCGTGTTATTATTATTTTTCTTTCTTTTCTTCTTTTTCTTCCTTGGGCTTGGTTAGTCACTGATGACAACTACCAGCGATCGGCAATTGGTGAGCTTTGACCTCACCCTAGGCCAGTGAGGCTCCGCCTTGCCTAATCTGGGGAAGTCGAGCTTGCTGCCCCCTAGCATTGCTTGATTAGGTGAGGCTTAACCTCATTGGAATCTAGCGAGATCAAGCCTAGCTAGCCTAGGGTGAGGCTAGAGCTCGCAATGGCCGGTCGTCGATCGGCTGTTGCTGTAGCCAGCGACAAGCCAAGGCCAAGGAAGAAGAAGAAAAAAGAAAGAAAAGAAAAGAAAAAAGGCCAAGGAAGAAGAAGAAAAAAAAAAGAAAAAAGGAAGAAAAATTAAAATTGAAAAATTGATTTTAAAAAAGTGAAATATAAAAAAAATTATAGAAAAGGAGTGCATGCATGTAGGAAAAAATTTTCCTTATTGAATGGTGGAAAAAAATTTCTAGTTTATTTTCAAAGTTCAGCCGAACACTAGAAAATATGGTTATTTTCCTAGCAAATGACTTGGAAAACGATTTCCGGGAACGCCACTATCTCCGTGAAACGAATGGAGACCCTAAGGTACGAGAAAGACCCAACGACGGAATAAATATTTTTCTAGTAAGAGTGTCCCTTGTCCAACAACTTTAGCAGAAATTGCAAATAAGCTGCTGAACGTGTCAAAAATTTGTTTTAGGAATGTGTAGTGCACTATAAAGCATATCATCCCAAACCAGTTGAATGGTGCAAACCTCATCTTTAACAGCTGTAGTATACACTTCTCCTCACAATTATGTCTTGTTCTCATCCTTTGTGCAATCTCTTGATCCTTTTCTACCTCGTTTGCTCTCCTGTTATCCCCTTTGTCAATTCTCTTCCCTTCAATATAAGTAGCTTTGACCTAAATGGAGGCGACATACTGCTCGAAGGAGTTGTGAGAACTGTGTTTGGATCTGTTGAACTAATTAATAACTATACCCAACCAGCAAACTTTCAAGTAGGCCACATTCAGTATTCCAAACCCATCGATATATGGGATTATGTTGTAGGGAGACAAGCAGACTACTCGTTTCTCATTCACCATCAATACTAACAACGCCACTCAGTATAGTGTTGGCATTGCCTTTTTTCTTGCTCCTGTTGGCTTCCCATTCCCCCCTAACTCAGATGGTGGATTCTTCGGATTGTGGGCCTTGGAACGAAATTGTCACGGTCGAGTTCGATACTTGGGTAAACTCAGAATTTGATCCTCTGATGTAGCACATAGGAATCAACAAAAACTCACCCCTTGGAATGCTAGATTACACAACGGCATTGCAACTGATGTTACGGTGACCTATAATTCTACTACCAAGAATCTTAGTGTATTCTAGTCATTTGATGATGAGCCGGTTTCTCCAGATAACAAAAGTTCCTCGCTTTCTTGCCAAATTGATCTTGCTAAAGTTCTCCTTAAATCAGTTGCAATTGGATTTTTAGCTTCGTATGGCGTCTATGAGGAGAGACACATCCTCAATTTATGGGAGTTCACTTCAAACTTGTATGTAGCACATCCCCCATCAACAAGTACATCATAAAAGGGGGTAAAATCTAAGAGATATAGGTTGATAACATTTATTGTGGTTCCCGTAGCATGTCTCTTGCTGGTTATCACAGCAGGTTCTTGCTTATTTATGATCAAGATGAGGAAAAAATGTGAGTTTTGGGCTCTGACTCGCATTGAAAAAGAGATAGGAGGATTGCCACTGAAATTCTCTTATCAATAGTCGTTTGTTGCTACAAATGGCTTGGCAAATGATTGCAGACCAGGCCATGGAGGGTTTGGCCAAGTTTATAGAGGATTTTTTTAGCAGTTTAGATCACCTAGTCACCATCAAAAGAGTCTTTGCAGAATCCAAACATTCAAAAAAGGTCTTCACCAACGAAGTGAATATAATAAGCTGCATGATACACCGAAATTTGGTGCAATTCATTGGATGGTGCCAAGAGGAAGGGGTGTTTTTGCTTGTTTATGAATATATGCCTAATAGTAGCCTTGGTAATCATCTCTTTGCAACTCGAACAAGTCTACCATGGGATATGAGGTACAAGATAGCTCTAGGCCTAGCGTTAGCGCTTAATTATCTTCATGAAGAACTAGAGCAATGCGTCCTTCATTAGAGATGTAAAAGCCGCCAACATGTTACTCGACACAAACTTCAACACTAAGCTTGGCGACTTTGGAGTGGCTAAGCTCGTTGATCCCCAGTTCAGGACTGAAATGATGGATCTAGTAGGGACATGTGGTTATCTGGCATTAGAATATGCAAGTGAAGGGAGGGCTGCTAAAGAGTCTAACATGTTCAGATTTGGGGTTGTGGCTCTTGAAATCGTTTGTGGTAGGAGGGCGTATCGGGAAAGTGATTATCAAGTTTCACTGTACAAGTGGCTTTGGCAACTTTACCTAATCGGAAACCCACTTGAAGCAACCGATGAATCATTGAATTTGAGTTTTGATAGGAAGGAAATGGAATGCTTGATGATGGTGGGACTTTGGTGTGTGCATCCAAATCCCAAGAGAAGGCCAAAAGCAGGACAAGTTATAAGATTTCTTCAGCTAAAAGTCCCGATGCTTGAGTTTCCACGTGGCACCTATGAGGCCCCCGCTTTATATCAGCAATCAACACTAAGAATAGAGTCTTCCTCTTTTATGTAAGAATCACTTCCCAGAAAGCAAGACATGTCATGGCACCTAAAGCCATCCAACAACACATGTTGACTTTTGGGAAAATGAAACAGATGTTGTGATGGATTATTTATGCTCAATCGACCTTTTCTTTGCTGTATATATTGTCTAGCTTCTGATCGATTGATTGATGTAGATGTTACAGAGACATCAGTACCATTAAAAAGATGCCCACTTCAGCAGAAGCTTGTATTACATAATATGATTTTATGAGGAATCATGCCAAAGAAGTATGTGCTTTGTGTAAGGCCCTCTAGGTCCGTCACTGTACATATATTGTCCGTTTTGGATACTAAACCCTCATAGTTTTGTTCTTTTTAGGACAGCCCATACTATCCCAAGAAAACATTATGTACATTTAGAGGGTCTAGAATCTTATAAGCCAACTTAAGACTCCTCCCCTAAGTGATATGGGACAGGAGAAATGCGCTTAGCCTTGCCCATGTAATGCTTAGCCATAGCGTCCCTTGCCATCCTTCCGTATTGCCCTGGGTCCAGTTGTCACATTCTTCACCCCTCATGGCACAACGCTCTCGCTATGGCCCCACACGCTATAGGAATCGGCTTTGATACCACTTGTGAGGCCTTATGGGTCCACCACTGTACATATATTGTCTACTTTGGACACTAAATCTTGACGGTTTTGTTCTTCTTGGGGTAGCCTATACTCCCCAAGAAAATGTGTATGTACAGGTAGAGAGCTCAAAATCTTATAAGCCAGCCCAGGACTCCCCCCAATCGATGTGGGATAGGAGATATGCGCTTAGCCTCGCCTATGTATGGTTGAGGCACAACCTCCCTTGCCATCCCTCTATACTACCCCGAATATGGGTCATCACATTTTTCACCCCTCATGGCACAGCGCCTTCGCTGTGGCCCCACACCTTGTGGTATCGACTCTAATACCACCTTTAAGGCCCTCTGGGTCCACCACTATATAGATATTTTTTGCTTTGGATATTAAGTTCTCACAATTTTGTTCTTTTTATGATAGTCCATATTAACCTAAGAAAATGCGTATGCACAATTAGATGGCCTAGAATCTTATAAGCCAGCCCAAGACTCCCCGCAAGCACTGTGGGACAAGAGACATGTGCTTAGCCTTGCTTGCATACTGCCAAGGCACAACCTCCCCTGCCATCCCTCCGTATGCCCTGGATCTAGGTCATCATATTCTTCACCCCTCATGACACAGCGCCCTCGTTGTGGCCCACGCGTTGAGGGAGTTGGCTTTGATTCCACCTACAAGGCCTTAAGGGTCCGCCACTATACACATATTGTATGCTCTGGACACTCAGTCCTTACGGTTTTGTTCTTCTTAAGGCAGCCCATATTATCCTAAGAAAATGTGTATGTATAGAGGGCCTAGAACCATATAAGCCAACCCATGAATCCCCCTAAGTGATGTGGGACAAGAGACATGCGTTTAGCTCGCCCACATACTGCCGAGGTGCAGCCTCCCCTGCCATCCTTCTATATGGCCCTAGGTTTGGGTCATCACACTTTGTGACTCTATTTTCGTTACAATCTAGAAATGCCTTTAGCCCTTACAGGGGGATAATTTAGTTAAAAGATTGGGTGGTTATAATAGGTAGAAACTTTCCAATAAAATGAATACTTAATCTATGTACCGAGGATAGTAGCGAAACAGGAGCATTAGAAGTGTGTCTGCAATTTGGAGCTAAACCAAGGGGAAAAAAAAAACCATACTAGTGACAAATTGTAGGTTCTTGACAACTTATTGTTAAAAACTATCTCTATCTCTTAACACGGCGTATATCCAATCTCGCCGACCCGTAGTGGTGCTTGCTTGTCTTTTAAGTAGAACAGTCCATTTTGGAAATTAGTGTTGTTGTATAACTTGGTTAATGTTATCAACAAAGTTCTTACCATTAAGTGCTTTGTATGAGTAACTTGCCACTAATTATAAATGTTCCTCTCCGAAAGAGAAAAATGCCATACTCGACCAAATCTTTCCAGTCCCACCACAACTTTGGCACTTTTTAGGAAATAATGGTCCATCGAAATATGAACTTTTGTTCTGCTTCCTAGGATCAGTTAATAAAAGGGGAGTCAGTTATAGCAAGAATCTCTGACTGGACCGATATTGCAAGAGCAAGTAAGCTTTGACTTGTCTTTTACTATTAGATTACTGTGTTTTCTCCCCATGCGAGCTCTTGCCAGATTATGGAGGGAAATAGATCTTGCTTAACACATTAAGCAAAGATCTGGCTGCAACATTATTCTCGCCACTTGTTAGATCAGTTCATATAATCTAGGAGCAGGTTCTTAAGATCTTTTACACTTAATTGAGTATTTTGGTCATTATCGAGATAACACGATCAAAAAAGCCAACCAGAAGGAGAGTTGCATGATCCGCAATTGCAAGCTAAACAATCAGAAAAAAGAAAAGTAGGAAAGCAGAAAGGTGTCTCGGACTCGAATTTGTATTAACATGGATGGAGGTATTAGCATGTTAGGATGTATCCAACGCTGATTGAATTCGTCTTGATCGATTCATGACGCATCAGATATAATCGAGTCGAGCAGCCAAAAAAACATACAAAAATAGGCTCTTTATGATTCCAGATAGTGAGGTATGACCCAGATGCATGTACTTAAAGCTTATGGGCTACAAAATTTACTTTTGTCCATCGTTTGATTAGCTTTTATTTGAGTCGAAGTAGATGGAGCGTGTTAATCAGTTAACACAAGTATAATTGACCATGGAACAGTGCTTCATCAATCATTAGTGCATTCTATCATGTAATCGCATGCCAATTCCAATAAAATACCGCAAGCAAACAATTTACCAAGTAGAATATAATAATAAAATAACAGAATTAGAAGAATATGCTAGAAAATTTGTTATTGAAGTTCACCCAAACCTAGACTACGTCTCCATGTAGAGGTATTCTGCGAATCTACTAGACTTCGAAGAAAGCTGGAATATAATAATGATCTTCTCTCAAGATCAAAATACAAAGAGTTTGAAAACCCTCACAAAGAAATACTCGCTTTTTCTTCTCTCTTTTTCTTGCCTCTATTTTATTTTTCAGCGTCTTGACATTTAGTGTTTTGCTATCTCTAATATAAAGGTGCAGCTTTTAACCTAAAAGCAAATCTAATAGAAAAGACAAAAAAAAAACCCCTTAAAAAAGATTTGGCTTCATCTACAACAATCTCCCACTTGAAGACAAATATACCCGATGCACAAAGGTACTTTGCATCCATTTTCTTCAAAAACTAGTAATTGAAAAACTTATGCCTCTGCGATACTCCTTATCAATCAATACAGAGTAATACTAATGGTAGTAGTACATAAAAGATGCTTCTCTCTATCTACTGCCTTAGTCAACATGTCAGTTGGATTCTTCGAGCCATCAATCTTCTATAGCTTTAACTCATAACATTTCTTGATATGTCTATCCTTAAGTGATAAGCTGCATTCTTTGCTAAGTCCACTACATTTGACTGTCACTTTACAATGTACTAACTGGTTGTTTTCGATATAGCTCCTCCATGTAATCTTATAACCACATGATTTCCTTGAAAGCTTCCATGATCGCCACATACTCTACTTCTGTTGTTGATAGAGCTAATACTTTTTATAGTTAAGATACCCAACTTATTGTTGTACTTGTAAATGTAAAGATATATCCAATGGTACTCTTACCACTATCTCGATCACCCAAGTGATCTGCATCTACATAACCATACAACTCTAAAGATTTACCACTATAACAAAAAGAGTAATTTGATGTACCTGCTAGATATCTGAGTATCCATTTCATTGTATTCTAATGCTCTCTACCTAAGTTTTTCTTAAATCGACTCACGACTCCCATTACCTATGCAATGTCAGGTCTTGTGCTCGCCATGGCATATGCCAAACTCCTAATTGTCGATGCATGTGGAACTACTGGCGGGGGATGTCATGCCCCGAACCCTGAGCACGCGTACATCCCTCGGCGGTTGATTAGAAATGCGATATTCCAGGACGCGTCGCCGACCCATTCTTTTTTTTTTCTTTTCGATTAAGCACATGCGGAAGCGAATTAAATACAACACCCAATCAACAAATAAACATAGGGATAATAAAACATGATCACGATTCTCCCATAGAAACCATGACTTATTTATCCATTGTTGTCCCTAGGAAGTTTAATGATTTACAAGTCCTTACTATGGCCACTTCCTATTGATCCTCTCAAAATCCTCAGGAATCAAGGTCGCCGTTCATTAATGGTAGGGCCAGTCAAAAGGTGTCGCATCCCGCGCCCACCACATCCGCACTCAGCAGATCTCCATGCTACGGCCCTGAAAAAGGTTAGCCCACGATAGGGTGAGATAAAATCTTCCCGAGTCAAAACCCTAAACCACAATTAGGACGCAAATTCACTCAGAGGCGTCCTAAACATGCACCATATTGGACTTACCTCGCCTTGGCGCGTTCCTGCACATTAGCTTATCACACATACTATATGAATACAACAAGCGTATTTAATAACCAGGACACTTCATTTCATCTTTCAAACAATCACATGGGTCTCGATTATAAGGCCAAACTGTTATGACACGTCTCATTCCGTGCTACACAATTTTGTCCCATAATCAGGCATAATTATCTCAATCACTCAGGCGTGTCCTAATTATTACGACTCATCGGCCACGACCAACTCAACAGTTGGCGGTAGCATAACTGGGCGTCATCCCGCTCTGTCGGGCATGGCAGCGTCTACATCTAGACAGCATTCCATAAAGGAGCATTAGCTTAGCCTCCACTGCGACCGGCATCCATTGACTTGGGGCATCCAAACTTAATCAGGCATTGTCCCTCGTGAATGCATCAGGACGGGTTTCGATAGTGACCACACACACATCCATGCTCAGCCAAGAACACTGTGCTTCGCATTCAAATACTTCCATTTCAAATAATGGACTTGGCCAATTTTCTTCGTATTAAAAATCATCCCAGTAAAATAATCGTACGTAATCACGCATTTAAATCGAATAATTAAGCATGGTATACTCTCATTTCAAAATTCCACGATTTTGTATAGTACATAAAATATTTTTGGCGTCAAAGACCGACACCCGGTATTTTTCTATTTAAATACCATAAAATCGAGCTCTAATTGCACAACCAAGCACCCAATTGCACAATTAAACAATCAATTTCACATATAAATTCAACAACAAGAATCAGCGTAAAATTTCACGAGACGGCTAATCCGTCACTAATTACACTAATTGCAATCAATTAAATAAATCGCGAGTAATTAAACCAAACTACTTAATTAATCTGACCATGCGGGCACATCATCAATCAAGTCAAGTTTTACCTTCCATCATATAGCCAAAACACCAAAATCCCCTTTTAAAATAAACTTAGAAACTCTTTTTCTTTTTTGTTCAAACTTTCTGAAATAAATTCGTACGGGGTCACGTATTTGAAATTAACCTGCCAAACGTTGCACGCATCTAGTATATAACCTCCTTGTTTTATTGAGCACATAAAACTTGGCATCCAAACCCGCCACCATATTTCTTTTCTAATTTCTTTTCCAACCACCCTCTTTTGAAAACAAACCCTAGTAACCCCTCTTTTTTTTTTTTTTTGGTTCAAAACGTTTAGAAATAAATTCGTAGGTGCTCACGTACTCAAAATTAATACGTCAATCTTTGCACGCACCTAGTTTAAAACCTCATTGTTTCATTGAGCAAATGAGTTTTGCTGTCTGAACCCGACACCTCATTTATTTTATATTTAATATAGTCCACAAGACCATGTTTTGTAATGCTAATAAGAAACCACTATAGAACAACCATTCACATAACATCATGCATAAGTCCTAAGCATGCCAAAATTCAACCACATCACCAAATATACATTGTCCAAGAAGCACAATATCAAGAACAATTACAAAACCACTACCGATCCTAATTGACAGAAACCGGGCCACTCGCGCGTCTCCAAGTTTAATTCCAGAGACATAATCAAACATGCTCATAAATTTCTCAAATTTGAATATGTTCTAAAGGTCATCTAAAAGAACATTTTTCATGATATAACTTGACCCAAATATTTCTAGATTAGGAGCAGTAAATCGCTCAAACCGTTGTCAAAACTGATGTCCGTGTCCAGAAATTCTGTTTTCCAAAATCAATCTGGTTCGAGATCTAAAACTTGTATGTTTGCTCTGAATTTTGACTATATTAAACTAAAAGATGTGATAAAAAAACTTTCATGAATAAAGACTTTCAAAAATCGGACTCTAAGAGTTGATAAAAATCCTTTGAACACCAAAAGGTCACAAGTTCCAGGAGCAACCCGAGATTTTGTTTTGCAAATGACGAGGCTGAAATATTATTCTTTTAAATCCCCAAAATCTTGAGTAAAATATATGTCATAACTGAAGATGTCTAGAACATTTTTTAAGAAGGAAGTAATCCAAAAATCTTAGCACATTTTAGCCCACAAAAATAGCAAATGGCGAGGGTCTAGTAAACTAATCCGAATTTCGGCTAATCCAACTTACTTAACACTAATCCTTCTTAGCACTAATCTAACCAAGATAATTAACACTAATATAACCATATAGGTGCAATTAACAACCTAATCAAGGATTATGGAGTTAAGTCACTAGATTAGGGTGGCAATGGGTTCACGGCGACGGCGGCACGACGGCGGTGAAAACCCGAAACTACTGGGTCTCCAACGGAGCTCAACCAGTGAAGGAAACGGCCTTACAAGGCTCAGCCAAGGGAGAGGGGGCTTCGGCTTAGGGTTGAGCTTGCTGCGAAGTTGGTGGTGCTGGCTGGTAGCTGCGGTTGCTGAAGGTGGAGGGTGCGTTGGGCGGTGGAAGGCCGGCGTGAGGTGAGCCGATGGTGCTGAGATGGTTGCTGTGGAGTTGGAAGTTTGTGGGACATGAGATGGATGAAGGTAGATGATGGGTGGTGGGCTGGTGAGATGATGATGGTTGATGATGGGGTTACGGGCATGAAATGGTGGTGGCGTGGGGCAAAGGATGTGACATCCGGATTTCGCCAGACCTCGAGTACGTAACGATTTGTGACAAGTTGACAAATTTGTCATCGGACTATGTCGTTGACACTAATTACGGCCCCGCTTCATAACCACACTTGCCGTAAGTAACGAAATATTACGTTTCATAACGTTCTGGTAATAGCTCCTCGTCTAATTTTCTCACTTAACAGGTTGGCTATGAAGACACGTTAACCCCGAGCGGCCTCACAAATCAACGGAGTTGAAGACCTCGATTTCGTACCACCCCACCACCACCGTCCTTTTTCTTAGATGGCCTCACTGATGACCATGCATGAAGGACCATGCAACCACGATAAATTGCATTCCCATGCAGCCGTGTGACTCCATGCATTTTCATGCAATGGACGAAGATCTTGATCGCATCAAGTCACGCCACGTCCGTCTCTCTCTCTTGGGCAGCAAATGAAGACAACCGACCGTCACGATCTCACGCATGCATTTCCTCGTCATGGAATGACCATACCGTCACGCCAATGTCTTCCATGCATGCGATACGTCGAGACGCCCATGCACATGCGGCAATTGAAGGCCATGTTTATAGGAGTCAACCAAGAGACATTTGCTGACCCATGCAGCTATGTTTGCATGCAAGAACTGCTTACGAAGAAGTCACGTCCCACAATGGTCAACAAACGAAGAGTTGTTCACTGAGAGGAACCGAATGGCAGCCACGTTTTCTACCCTACTCAGCAAGCCGAAGAAGCCTCGTGAAGACCACGTCCTCCTCCAGCTGTCGTCATGCGCGCGCTCCTCTTCTCCTTCGGCCAGCAAACCGAAGGCTTGAGCGATGGACTGGCACGTCCCTGCATGAGGTGTGCCTGGTGTTCCACGCACGCGCTGCCAGCAAGTCCTATTTAGTTGACTATAGGGGTCAACTAACACGTATCTGCATGGAGAATCATGATGTCTCGGCAAGGAGAGAAACCGACATGCAAGGAGCCACATCTTCACCAGCTGCCTTGCGTGCGTGCGGCCACCGGGATCCCCATTTGGGTAACTCACGAAGTCAGCGGCCAGAGGGAACGAAGCAAGTAGAAGACCTCATTCTCTCTCTCTTTTCTTTCGTCTCTCTCGGCGCCCAATTCTCTTTCTCTTTTCCCCATTTCCAGTGGTGTTTGTATCGAAGAAAACCCAGAATTCCTTCACCCTCACTCGTAATTTGTTGTTCCGCCCGTGCTTCGTTGACCACTCGCACCACACCGTCGTACCACCAGCGCCACCAACCTCCCACGCTGCCGTAGGCCTGAGTTTCGGTCGCCATCGCGTCGTTGTCAACATGAACCGCTTTTTGCGCTAAACCGGTGTGTTTATGCACTAAACTCTTCTTAGTAGGCTAATGACGTTTAAGGGGTGTTTAGATTTATTTAAGTGTAATTAGTTTAATTATTAAATATTTTCTAGAAATTAGGTCGGGGTAGCCGGTGATCGGAATTTCATGCTGATTGCAATGATGTGGTTAATTTTTGCAATTGAGTGTTAAATTGTGAAAATTTGAGTGCTGATTAGAAATTTGGTCAATTATTCCAAAAATTGTAAATTTTGATATTTATTCAAAAAATCTTGGGTATCGAGTTTTAAACACTGAAAATAGTTTTATATACTATATAAACTGTTGGGATTTTGAAAAGAAGGTTATGAATTTTCCGGGTCCAATCTAACCATGTACCCACACACAACTATTTTTCATCGGAAGTTTTCAATATGAAGAAAATAGGCCAGGAACACTATTTTAATTGAGGCATTTGAGTGCAATGCACAGTGTCTTAGGCCGAGATTGATTGGTCGTGTGTTGGTTAAAAGAACCTGTACCCGAATTGTGTCGGATGGACGTTACCTTTTATGGGATACCCATTTATTGGGATTTGGGTCGCAATAGAGGCTGGACCTATACTCCTTCGGGAAAGTCATCTTTGAGAGACGTAATCGTGCTCAATGGGGTGAGATGATGCCTGGCTACGCCAGTAGCCCGTCGAACTTCAAGTAGGCCGTACCCTAGAGGGACGTAATTATCAATTGGAACATGTGTTGAGTGAAATAAATGCGTCGGATTATGGGACAAAATTGTGTGATATCGTATGGGACGTGTCATAACGATTTGGCCCTATAATTAGGACCCCGGTGATTTATTGAGTTGAGTATTGCGTTTCAATTGTTGTGTGCATCGATTATATACATAATGTGTATAAACTGTGCTAACCTACAAGGTAGAATTGAGGCGAGGTAAGTCATCTATGCTAAAATGTGTGATTGTGTGGTTAGGGCGCCTCTGGGTGTATTTCCCTCCTAATTGGGGTTTAGAGTGTGAACTCGTTGAGATTTATATCTCACCCCATTGTGGGCTCAATTTTCAGGGCCGTAGAGTGGAAGGTCTGGAGCCGAGCTAAAGGGGATCTGAAGTGTAGGTTAGTTAGGACTGCTTCTTTTTGGAAAGCCAGTATTTTGTAGTCTCTTGGTCATAGACTTTGTACATGACTCAATTGGTTTATGAAAGCATGTTTTGTTTGTAAATCTGTTGTCCTACTTTTCTATTCCGAGATGGTTACTGTCAGGGGATTTATTATTCGCTTCTGCATATGCAATAAAATGAAAGGGTTGGCGACTCGTCCTGGGTAGTCGTAAATTTTATCGACCACCAAGGGATGGGCACGCGCTCAGGGTTCAGAGTGTGACATCCTCGTTTAGTGGTATTAGAGCAAAGTTTGTGTCTGGAGTGATAAGGTGCGATGGGTTCATGGGATAGTTAGTAGAAATAACCTTTATTTTATACGGATGCATGTGAGTGATAGCTATTTGGTAGATTAGTTGTTGGATCACTCAATTCTTATTCTGTATGGAATTGGGAACCGATTTTGTAGAGAGTCTACAACATGAGTGATTAGGAGCCAAGAACTCCTAGGCAGAGGACCTTATCTTCAGTGACTTAGGCTAGGACGTCGACTAGGGTCGGTGCCCGAGGTGGCTGAGGTAGAGCGCGGGCTGAGGCCAACATGAGTGGAGTAGCACCACCTCCAGTTGGTGCTGGGGTAGCAGCCCCAAGTGATTCGAGAATGGATGGGATCATGTAGGAGCTAGAGACAATGGGAAATCGGATGGAGCAGCAGGCTCAGAATCAAGCTACCGCCGCCAATGCTTTAGCCACCGCTACAGCTGCCACTACTGCCGCCAATGCCGCCGCTGAGGCTCCTGTTGCTGCCGCTACTGCCGTAGCCATTGCCGCACCTACCGAAGTTCCACTCGAGAACGTGGTCATTGAGAGAGAGAGGCCCATGCATAAGTTAATGGAGGAGACTTTGAAGTTGAACCCGCTGAGGTTCACTGATGTAGGAGATCTCGAGGCTGCAACACTCTAGATCAAGGAATTGGAAAAGGCCTTTGCATTGCTGATGTGCACTGAGGTGGAAAAGGTCGTCCTTGCAATCTATCAACTGCAGGGGATTGCAAGCACTTGGTGGAGAGCCACCACCAGAGGAATAGCATTCCCGGAAGGTGTGGTCCCGGAGTGGAACGCCTTTATGGAGATCTTTAACAACAAGTACTTTTCAAACAGTGCTGGAGAACTGAAGATGGTGGAATTCCAGTGCCTCCGCCAAGGTACCATGACTGTGGATCAGTACGAAGCGAAGTTCGCTGAATTGTCGCAGTACGGCCCTAGATTGGTCGAGGACCCAGTAGATCGAGCACGAAGATTCGATGATGGACTCAGACAAGAATTGAGGAGTTCGCTGGTGTCGTTCAATTTGAAAGATTACAACAACTTGTATGAACGGGCCCAACTAATAAAGAGAGACCTGAGCGGACAAGCTGCCATATCTGGGTCGTGGTTTAGTTCTAATCAAGATGGAAATTGGTTTGAGAAAAGACCGATGATTGGAGGAAGGTATCCCATTCCGCCCAACAGGAAGGGTGGGATAGGAAGTCAGTGTCAACCCAGAATGGAGTGTGTTGTGCCTGCGGAAGACAACATGGATCAGGCCCATGTCCTGCTAGGATGGGTGCTTGTTTTGTGTGTGGCCAGTAGGGTCACATGGCCAGGAACTGTCCCAGAAAGCAAATGGGACCGCAGTTGCTGCCACCACCACCGATGGGTCAGAATCGAGGAATCAAGCCACCGAATGCACCGCAAGGTGTTTTGAATAGGCCTCCAACTCAAGGAAGGGTGTACACCATTACTAGAGGACAGGCTGAGGAGTCGCCTGATGTGGTCACAGGTATGATTTCGCTAAATGACCATGTTGCTTATGCTTCATTTGACCCTGGTGTAACTCATTTGTTTATAGCTGAGTAATTTGTTAAGCTGATAGGATTAAGTCCTGAGCTGTTAGAGTCAGTGGTTAGTATATCGACACCATTAAAGGATAATGTGTTGTCTACGATGGGTTATCCTGGTTGCAAGTTAGTGATTAATGAGCGAGAGGGGATGATAGATTTTATAGTCCTAGCCATGTATGATTTCGACATGATAATTGGCATGGACTGGCTCACTAAGCAACGAGCTAAGATGGATTGCTATCGTAAAGCGATTCAGTTTAACCCGTTAGCAGGTGAAAGTTTTGAGTTTATTGATAGTCGAGGAGGACCCTTAATTACCTTAATCTCGTCGCTTAAGGCAACCCGATTGTTAGACGGGAGTTGCCGAGGTTACTTAGCAATAGTCGCGGATACGACAATTAAGGAGTTGAAGATCGAGGACATTGCAGTAGTCCAAGAGTTTCCCAATGTATTTTTGAAAGAATTGCCAGGTCTGCCGCCAGAAAGAGAGATAGAGTTCATGATTGAGTTAGCTCCCGGGACAGAGCAAATTTCTAAGGCTCCTTACTGGATGGCGTTGTCAGAGTTAAAAGAACTAAAGGTGCAGATGCAGGAGTTGTTGGATAAGGGATTCATACGTCCCAATGCATCACCTTGTGGAGCACCGATTCTATTCGTAAAGAAGAAATATGGTTCATTGCGCCTGTGCATCGACTATCGTCAACTCAATCAAGTGACGATTAAGAACAAGTACCCACTATCGAGGATTGACGACTTATTTAACCAGCTACAAAGAGCGTCGATATTCTCTAAGATCGACTTGAGGACGGGGATATCATCAGCTAAGGATCATAAAGGAGGACATACCAAAGTCAACGTTTCGTACTCGATATGGCCATTATGAGTTCGCTCTAATGCCGTTTGGTTTGACGAATGCTCCAGCTGCTTTCATGGATATGATGAACCGGGTATTCAAGGAGTATCTAGATCAGTTTGTGATCGTATTTATCGACGATATCCTGGTGTATTCGAGAAGTCTAGAGGAGCACGAAAGACAATTGAGGATAGTGCTTCAGACTCTGTGGAGTCATGAACTGTGCGCTAAGTTCAGTAAGTGCGAGTTTTGGTTAACTCGTGTGACATTCCTAGGTCACGTGATTTCAGGAGAAGGAATCTCCGTAGACCCGACCAAGATTGAGGCCGTGATCAACTGGCCAAGATTGACGATAGTGACAGAGATAAGAAGTTTCTTGGGATTGGCAGGTTATTATGGAAGGTTCATGGAAGGATTCTCAGCAATAGCCTCACCTTTGACTCGATTGCTGAAGAAAGAAGAGAAATTTGTATAGATAGATAAGTGCGAGCATAGTTTCCAAGAGCTTAAGCAGAAGCCGACTACCGCACACATACTGACCATACCATCTGGTCCAGGAGGATATGAGATCTATAGTGACGCGTCATTTAGAGGACTGGGTTGCATGTTAATGCAGTATGGCAGAGTCATTGTATACACGTCCAGTCAGTTGAGACCTTATGAGTTGAATTACCCGACGCATGACTTAGAACTTCCAGCGATTATTTTCGCTCTGAAGATTTGGAGACATTACTTGTGTGGAGAAAGGTTCTAGATCTTTATAGATCATCAAAATCTCAAGTATTTATTCTCTCAGAAGGAGTTAAATATGAGACAGTGTCGCTGGATGGAACTTCTCAAGGACTTTGATTGCGACATCCTGTACCATCCTGGAAAGGCTAATAAAGTCGCAGATGCGCTAAGTCGAAAGTCTTCAATTTCGCATATGATGGTCAAGGAGTGGAATTTACTCGAGAAAGCTCGAGATTCAGTTTTCAAGTTTGAGGTAGGCCACTTTTCGAATCTTACGGATGCCCTCCGAATTGAGCCAAAAGTACAGATCAGAATCAAGACGCTTCAGCCGATAGACTCGAATGTTCAGAAAATCCTGCAAGAGGATAGCGAAAAGAGGAAAGCTGATTTCCAGATTTCTGAGGACGGAACACTGAGGTTCTGAGGACGATTGTGTGTACCTGACGATGTAGTGCTTAAGGAAGAGATTTGGTCAAAAGCTCATCATAGCAGTTATAGTATTCATCCAGGCAGTACAAAAATGTATCAGAATCTGTGTCAACACTATTGGTGGACCAATATGAAGGTGGATATCACCAAGCATGTCGCAAAGTGTTTGACATGTCAGCAGGAAAATCACAGCACTGTAAGCTGGGAGGACTTTTGCAACCTCTTGAGATCCCAAAATGGAAATGGGAGCATATCATAATGGACTTTGTGACGGGCTTACCAAGGATTCAGAGAGGTAATGACTCTATTTGGGTAGTGATCGATAGACTAACGAAGTCGACTCACTTCATTGCAGTACGAAAGGACCTTGATTTGGATAGGCACGCAGAATTGTACGTACGTCAGATTGTTCGTCTACATTGAGTGCCAATGACGATTCCATTTGACCAAGACCCAAGATTCATAGCTGCTTTTTGGAAAAGTTTGCGGAGTGCATTGGGAATGAAGCTACAATATAGTAGGGCATATCATCCTTAGATGGATGGCTAGTCTGAGAGTACGATTCAAACCCTCAAAGATATGCTGTGTGGCACCTTTCGATGGCCCCCGATCCAATTGGGGTTGCCACAGTTCGCTTACCATTCACTTGACCTAATAACATGTCACTCTGATAGCATTTCAATTGCAGCAGGTCAATACAAACATAGGGGTTTACATCTTTTAGATCGGTCCCTTGTGCAGTTCATATACGGAAGCACATCTAACAACTCCCTTCCCTATATTCACAAAACGATGCACACCTACTAAACATTTATAAGTAAAAGCCGTACACTTTTATTTACTTAAACCAGATGGACATCATTCATCGATACATCAAAATGCCGTATTCTTCTATACTCGGCTACACTTCAAAAGATGACCGACATCTCCTCCAACAGTCATACACTTAAAGTCCATCAATCAATGTCGGCGTCCAAAAGTTCCTTCCTTTGCTATCCTCCTCCTCGCGGTCATATCCAATCACTTGATCCATCTACTAGTAGTAGTGGCAGCAGAAGTGTCTTATCTAGTCTAAAATATTGGTTCCCAGAGGGGTGAGTACAGCCACTCAGTAGGTAAAGGATCAATAAACCACTCAGTGCATCATACAATACAATCATAACAATCATAGCACAATACATGTCATTCAAGCATCCATGCACAATTTACCTTGATACCATGCGCATGTCATCATACTGCATGTACATACATCCTCATATAATCATCACCATCATCATGTCACATATACCATCATGCCATAGGTGCACATACATCCATGCACATACTATCATGCATCCATGCACTCATCATTATATCATATGTACCATCATGCCATAGGTGCACATACATCCATGCACTTACCATCGTCATGTCACATGTACCATCATACCATAGGTGCACATACATTCATGCACATATCATCATCATATCACATGTACCATCACGCCATAGGTGCACACATATCCATGCACTTACCATCATCATATCCCATGTACCATGTCATGCATATTTCAATTTTTAATTTCCCAATTTTATTCTTTCATTTCGGGCCGCCACATTTCTCTTTCCTAGGACCAGTATCTGTATCCCACATTTATCACTCGCACCCAATCCTGGCATCGCGAGAACCATCCGGCACAATACCTGCCGGGCATCTGGCACAATACCTGCCAGGCATCTCGTATCCCAACTAGTATCACGAGGCATCCCTCGGCACAATACCTGCCGGGCTTCCGGAATTACGTACCAACATACCACTAGGATTCTCCCCCTCCTCTGGAATTACGTACCGTATACCACCGGGCATCTCGAAACTCCTGAGGAAATCTCCGAGGCTCACCATGAAAATGGTTTCCCTTACCCTCCGGAATTCCGTACCGACATACCACCAGGCCTCCCCTGGAATTACGTACCGTATACCACCGGGCATCCCGACACTCCCGGGGCATCGTCGGCTCACACCTCCGACGGTCTTGTTACCATCTCCATTCTCATTTATACATGTATCTCATTCACAATTATGGCTCAATTTCAACATGGCATATGATGTGATGGCAAACAAGATCATTTTCATCCTTTGATTCATACATGCATCTCCAATCATCATCATACATGCAGCAATTCACAATCATTCATAACAATACAATTCATGGAGTCCATACAATTCAGAATAGTCCATTTATCATGCTTTTTTTAAGTTTATTAAATTCCAACTTGTACAATTTTTGAAAACATTTAAAGTAAATATCCATATGATTCTCAAAAATCATGAAATCAGGACATGAGATAGAAAAAACAATAAGATAACAATTTCGTGAAGAATACATGCCTTAAAGAGTTTCACACAAGAAGATATAATCCACACAACTACAGCATGCAATTTCGGATAGAAACAGACTGTGCAGTCTTTGAAATAATTCGATTAAAATACCCAAATGATCTCCGAAAATTATGAGATTTTACCAGGTTATAGCTAAGACACTTAAGTTAATTTTTCATTTATACATCTAGGCCAAATTCGTTCTAGATAATTTTCTATCGACGTCCGAAGCTCCTGATTCTAGCAACGAAACGTCCAGTATAGCTATCTCCGAAATATCGAGTTTTTACCCACTTATTCTTCTTTGTTTCCTCTGAAATTTGGATATGTTTTTCTTAAAGAGGTCCCCTACAACTTTAATCAAGTAATATAAGTGAAATTTCCAAATATTAACCACCATATGGGTCCAAGAAATCTCGGGTGTCCCATACCGTATTTCCAGATTTACAGTCTTCAAGAGAAAGTCGATTCACTAGGCTACACTTGCTCATTTTACCTAAAATTTGAGTATGTTAGTACTTAGGATGTTATCTACAAGTTTCATGAAGAAGTCAAAGGGATATTCTCGGTAAAAAGTGACATGCAGCACATAAAACCATCAAGAGGTCGAGGAAACCGTTCCAGATCTAGCCTTTTCGTAGAGGATGGGTTTCACCCCTTAAACATCAGTATTTTTGTCTCAAATTTTAGTATGTTATACTTTGAGATTTTTTATACAACTTTCATGAAGGAGTCAAAGTCAAAATCGAACTCGAAACATGCATGCAAGCCTCCACAAGTTTCTGGGTCAGGCGGTTTACACGAAATCAGCAAGCTTTTCAAGAACAAGTCACACTCTAGCTTCCGTTTTGCCTACCTTAAACATCCGAGATCTACCACCAACCAATCACACATGCAAGACACACATGCAAGAGCAGAATACAGATCCCAACTTGCCTCCAAAATCGAACAAACGACGGCACACGGACGGCGACGAACGAGCGGATGGATGGCGACGGACGAGCGGACCTCCTCCCTCGCTCGGCTTCTCCCTCTCTCTCTTGGCTCCTCACTCTCTCGCAACTCTCTCTTTCTCTCACTCTCTCAAAACCAGCCACTCCCTCTCTCTCTCTCTCTCTTTTTGGTTGTATATATATTTGCATGCATTCTCATTTTGCATGGGGGACAAGTGTTCTCATGGAAAGGACAAGTGGAAGATGCATGGACAAGTGGTCAAAGAGGAAGGACAAGTGTTGGTGGTGAAAGGCATGCTCTCCCCCCTCCCCTTTTGGTTCGTACGACACCCTTGGGGTGTCTCTTGGGCCTTCTTGGGCCCGAAATCTTGGGCCCAAGAGTCCTTAAAATAAAGCCCAATTCCCCTTTTTTCTTAATATATATATATCTATCAAATTTAATTTAATAACAAAAATTCAGATTGCTTTATATACAAGTATATACACACATATATATATACTCCAAATTCTTACGGCCCTCTCAATATCTTCAAGTTCTAATTCTTTAATTTTTAGCGCATATCTTAAGCAAGATCAAATCCCATCCTTTTGGTTCAAAGGATAAAATTGAAATACTATTCCAAATGAACAAATACGAATCAATGCATGTAAAATAAAAACAAAGTCACAGTTCGGTGACTATCACCTATTCATGGACCTTAATGTATTTGGAGGTTGCCATGAATTTTGGGATGCCACATGCTGTGAGCTTGCGTGTTGGATTTCAAGGGAAGTTGGGAGGAACAATTTCACTTTGTCGAGTTTGCCTACAACAACAGTTACCAACAGAGCATTCAGATGGCTCCTTTTGAAGCATTATATGGTAGAGCGTGCAGAACGACGGTATGTTGGGACGAGGTCAAAGAATGAAAAATCACAGGCCCAGAGTTAGTCCAGCAGTCAGTGGATGTAGTTGCCGTCATCAAAGACAGACTAAAGACTGCTCATAGCCGCTAGAAAAACTACGCCGATAAGCATCGAAGGCCATTGGAATTCCAAGTTGGTGAGCACGTCTTTCTGAAGGTGTCACCAATGAGGGGTACTTCGCGCTTTGGCAAAAAAAGGAAAACTAAGTTCGAGGTACGTAGGTCCCTTTGAGATTCTAGAAAGGATAGGGACTCTAGCATATCGTCTTGCATTACCGCCGAGACTGGCGCAAGTGCATGACGTCTTTCACGTTTCAATGTTGAGGAAGTATGAGCCTGACTCGACTCACATGCTGAATTTTGAAGAATTAAACGTGAACGACAGGGTGTCGTATGTGGAAAGACCGGTTCATATTTTAGATCAAAATGAGCAAGTTCTACGCACCAAGATGATCTTATTAGTTAAAGTGGTATGGCAACACCACGGGACAGAAGGAGCAACTTGGGAAACTCAAGACTCTATGAGATGACAATACCCCCGCCTTTTCCAAACAGAAGCGTAATAGATTTAAATTTTGAGGATGAAATTCTCTAAGGAGGGAGAATTGTGACATTCGGATTTTGCCGGACCTTGAGTATGTAACGATTTGTGATGGGTCGACGAATTTGTCGTCGGACTATGTCGTTGACACTAATTATGGCCCCGCTTAATCACCACACTCGCCATAAGTAACGAAACGTTACGGTTCGTCACGTTCTCGTAATAGCTCCTCGTCTAATTTTCTTGCTTAACGCAGTTGGCTATGAAGACACGTTAACCCCGAGCGGCCTCACAAATCAACGGAGTTGAAGACCTCAATTTCGTACCACCCCGCCACCATCGTCCTTTTTCTTAGATGGCCTCACTGACGACCATGCATGAAGGAGCATGCAACCACGATAAATTTCTTTCCCATGCAGCTGTGTGAGTCCATGCATTTTCATGCAATGGACGAAGATCTTGACCGCATCAAGTCACACCACGTCCGTCTTTCTCTCTCTTGGGCAGCAAATGAAGACAACCGACAGTCACGATCTATTTCCTCTTCATGGAATGACCATACCGTCACGCCAATCTCTTCCCATGCATGTGATATGTCGAGACGCCCATGCACATGCGGCAATTGAAGGCCATGTTTATAGGAGTCAACCAAGAGACATTTGCTGACCCATGCAACTATGTTTGCATGTAAGAACTGCTTAAGAAGAAGTCACGTCCAACAATGGTCAACAAACGAAGAGTTGTTGACTGAGAGGAACCGAATGGAAGCCACGTTTTCTACCCTACTCAGCAAGCCGAAGAAGCCCCGTGAAGACCACGTCCTCCTCCAGCTGTCGACATGTGCGCGCTCCTCTTCTCCTTCGGCCAGCACACCGAAGGCTTGAGCGATGGACTGGCACGTCCCTGCATGAGGTGTGCCTGGTGTTCCTTGCACGCGCTGCCAGCAAGTCCTATTTAGTTGACTATAGGGGTCAACTAACACGTATTTGCATGGAGAATCATGCTGTCTCGGCAAGGAGACAAACCAGCATGCAAGGAGCCACATCTTCACCAGCTGCCTTGCGTGTGTGCGGCCACCGGGATCCCCATTTAGTTGACTCACGAAGTCAGCGGCCAGAGGGAACGAAGCAAGGAGAAGACCTTCTCTCTCTCTTTTCTTTCGTTTCTCTCGATGCCCAATTCTCTGTCTCTTTTCCCCATTTCCAGCGGTGTTTGTATCGAAGAAAACCTAGAATTCCTTCATCCTCTCACTCGTAATTTGTTGTTCCGCCCATGCTTTGTCGACCACTCGCACCACACTGCTGCACCACCAGTGCCACCAACCTCCCGTGTTGCCGTAGGCCTGAGTTTCGGTCGCCGTCGTGTCATTGTCACCGTGAACCAGTCTTTGTGCTAAACCAGTGAGTTTATGCACTAAACTCTTCTTAGTAGGCTAATGACATTTAAGGGGTGTTTAGATTTATTTAAGTATAATTAGTTTAATTATTAAATATTTTCCGGAAATTAGGTTGGGGTAGCCGGTGACCGGCATTTCGTGCTGATTGCAATGATGTGGTTAATTTTTGCAATTGAGTGTTAAATTGTGAAAATTTAAGTGCTGATTGGAAATTTGGTCAATTATTCCAAAAATTGTAAATTTTGATATTTATTCAGAAAATCCCGGTGTAGGGTTTTAAACACCGAAAATGGTTTTATATACTATATAAAACGGTTGGATTTTGAAAAGAAGGTTAAGAATTTTCGGGGTCCAATCAGACTGTGTACCTACACATGACTATTTTTCATCAGAAGTTTTTAATACGAATAAAATAGGCCAGGAACACTATTTTAATTGAGGCATTTGAGTACAATGCACGGTGTCCTAGGCCGAGATTGATTGGTCATGTGTTGGTTAAGAGAACTTGTTCCCGAATTGTGTCGGATGGACGTTACCCTTTATGGGATACCCATTTATTGGGATTTGGGTCACAGTAGAGGCTGGACCTATACTCCTTCGGAAAAGTCGTCTTTGAGAGACGTAACCATGCTCAATGGGGTGAGACAATGCTTGGCTGCGCCAGTAGACCGCCGAACTTCAAGTAGGCCGTACCCTAGAGGGGCGTAATTATCAATTAGAACACATGTTGAGTGAAATAAATGTGCCGGATTATGGGACAAAATTGTGTGACATGGTATGGGACGTGTCATAACGATTTTTCCTATAATTAGAACCCCTGTGATTTATTGAGTTGAGTATTGTGTTTCAATTGTTGTGTGCATCGATTCTATACATAATGTCTATAAATTGTGCTGACCTGTAGGGTGGAACTGAGGCGAGGTAAGTCCTCTATGCTAAAATGCGTGATTGTGTGGTTAGGGCACCTCTAGGCATATTTCCCTCCTAATCAAGGTTTAGAGCGTGAACTCGCTAAGATTTATATCTCACCCCGTCGTGGGCTCAATTTTCAGGGCCGTAGAGTGGAAGGTCTGGAGCCGAGCTAAAGGGGATCTAAAGTGTAGGTCAGTTAGGATTGCTTTTTTTTTTAGAGCTAGTCTTTTGTAGTCTCTTGGTCATAGACTTTGTACATGACTTAGTTGGTTTATGAAAGCACGTTATGTTTGTAAATTTGTTGTCCTACTTTTCTATTCTGAGATAGTTACTGTCAAGGGATTTATTATTCACTTCCGCATGTGCCATAAATTGAAAGGGTCGGTGACTCGTCCTGGGAAGTCGCAAATTTTATCAACCACCAAGGGATGGGCATACGCTCAAGGTTCGGGGCATGACAAGGGAGTTGCTGGCGTGAGGGAAAAAGTATGGAGCAGCGATGGAGATGGGGAGCTGATGTTGGGCTAGTGGCTATGCATGCGGCAAGGATGAAAAGGGAGAAAAAAACTAAAGCTAGGTGGAAGGAAGATGAAGCTACGGTAGAGAGATGGGGGAGGCATGCACGCATGAAGATAGAGAGGAAAGAGAAAGGGATGGGAGGTCAAAGCACTAACCAATCAAAAACTAAGAGGAATATCTAAACACTCAGGTGTTTATGCCCCAAAGTCTTCATCCAACAAAGTCCATGCTTCCTCCAATCAAGATTTACCTCAATTTCCCACAAACAAATCCATTTTGGGCAGCCAAAAATCCCTTAAAACAGCCTATCCGAATTTCCACTTTCATTTCCGATTTATCCGAAAACCGACTTTTCTGCAAAATCACGAACTCGACGAAAATTCTTCGAAAGATGAGACGACGTCCTAAAAATAAATTGTGACACACTTGAACGTTCAATTCCCGAAAGCGAATTCAATTTCGTGGTTAAAATCGACCGAATACAATTTTAGTACAACCTAACCTATCGGGTAGCTTTTAAGGATTTTAGCACGTTTGACCTATGGTCGATAATTTTTTATCCACGTTTGTGTATCTCTGACTCGTAGATGACTCTCGGTTGTCGTAAAAATTGCAAGGCTTCAATTACGTGTCCAGAGTGCACTATCGATAGAAAATCGATTTATAGCCTTCGACATGAATATAGCAATCATGTGGAATCACCTGCAATTCAATTATGTGTTTTCGTCGAATCGACTTATATCTGATCTCAACTTGATTATACGGTGTCGTATTGACCCTTACCGATTATTATGGTCGAGCATTCGATTTCCAATCGAATTCTCTAGTCTGTTGCGTTTATATCCCTTAACAGCTTCACCTAATAGATTAGTTAACTCGTGAGTAGCAAGCTCAGAGTAAAATGACCATAGGTGTGTCGACGAAATGCCCATTTCATATATTCGAAATGGGGTTGAATTTCAAGATGTGACAGTCGACATCTCATCTTTCAAAGCCTAAGTGCTCGAACATATATCCTTGGAAAGTTGGAAGTGACTTACTAGAGGAATTGCAACCGGTTTTGCCTTGTTCACATAATCTTCCTACGACAACCACAATTATATTTCATGTCCTTGATATTTTCATGCCTAAAATTTTCTTGGCCCCTCCTAAGTCTTTCATAGTAAATTGCGATGATAACATCTTTTTCACTTCTACGATTCTCTGCATATTGGAGCTAGCCACCGTCATGTCATCCACATATAAAGAGACATACATGATATTGCTATCGTCATACTTGCGAAAATAAGCACAATGATTAGATTCACAATGTGTAAATCTTTTTTTTCCATCAAACCATCAAACTTTAAGTACCATTGCCGCAAAGCTTGTTTCAAGCCATACAAGATTTTCTTCAAGTAACATATGCTTAAGTTGCGCCATGTATAATTCTCCATCTAAGTCACCGTGTAAAAACATTGTTTTCACGTCAAACTACTCAAGATGAAGATCCTCCAATGCGACTATACTCAGCAGAACTTTGATTGATGTCATTTCCATTACAAGTGAAAATATCTCAGAGTAGTCGATCCCTTCTTTTATGGGAAAAGCCTTTGACCATAAGTCTCGCCTTGTATCTGATACTATCATCTACTTCATTCCTAATGTTTTACACCTACATGTTTAACCAAGCTTTTTTACCTATGGGTAAGTTGATCAACTCCCAAGTTTTGTTCTGAAGTAACAAACTCATCTCGTCTTTCATAGCACGCTCTCACTACAAGTGAGATGTGTCTTTCTTTGCCTCATCATAAGTCCCGATTCTCTTGAATTTGGATATAAGACATGACTTAAAACAGTATCAACTGATGGATAAAAAATTACCTTTGGCTTTCTCACACGTGTAGACCTCCTCAAGATAGGTACTTTAGGGTTGTTAATTTGCTTCGAATCACTGCGTACCTCTTGAACTACCTCTTCACTAATAATAGGCTCATTTTGAACCTCTCTTTCAAGTGCACTTTGATCTACTGGAACGATCTTCACGGGCATTGTGTCTAGATTGACATATTCTGGTTCTACTGCCTTATCATGCTCTATCCGACAATCCTTGTACATTTTTTCTTCATGGAATACCACATTTCCATTACAGATGACTTTGTTATTTTCATAATCCCAGAGCCTATGGTCATACTCATTGCCACAGTTTCCGATAAAGACACTTTTGGGACTTAGCATCATGGCTTTTTCCTATCCTCTTTGTCAGTCAAAGCATATACAATACAACCAATACTTTTAAATTTGAATAATTAACCTTTTTACCTGACTAGTGCTCTCATGGTATTTCTCCATCCAATGCACTAGATTGACTCCTATTGATAAGATACACATTTGCATCTATTGTGATAGCCCATAAGTGTAGTGGAGACCCGCGTGTAGTCTCATGCATCTCGCACGTTCTAAAATAGTCTTATTCATCTTCTCAGCTATACCGTTCTCTTGAGAAGTTCTGGGAACAGTCTTCAACCCATGTATGCCTTTAAAGCTAAGTAATCCGCAAATTCCTTGCTTGTATATTCACCACAATTATTAGACTTCAGATTCTTAATATGATAACGTGTCTCTTTTTCTACTACAGTCTTCCACATTTTGAATATCTCGAATACTTCTGATTTTTCTTTGAGGCATAGATCCAAGTTTTCCCTCTTGCATCATCAATGAAGTTGACAAAATATCTCTTACCACCGTAAGAGAGTTCTTAAGCCAGTCCCCATACATCAACATAAACCAACTCTAGCTTTTGGGCTTTATTTTGTTGCCCATTTAATTGAAAACTAATAGCCTTTTGTTATCCATAAATGCAACTCTCACAAAAATCTAACTCAACTTTTTGTAAACTCAAAAGTAATTTTTTTGAGTGTAACTATTTTACTCCCTTTTCACCAAGATATCCTAAACGGTAATGTCAAAGAGTAGACAAATTACTTATAGCCATTGTAGTTGCAATCATATTACAAATAGTCTCCTTGGAGAAGGTAAAGTGTATCCATATACTTTCCCTTTGTTATTACTCTTGCCCCTAATGTTATCTTCCATTCTCCGCATCCAAAGGTTGTTATCAAACCTTCTTGGTCAAGTATACTGGTTGAGATAAGATTTTTCTTAATTTTGGAATATGTGTAATTTCACACAAAACTAGACGTCCTCCATTGAGATGTTCATAGTCATAGTTCCTTTTCCAACAATCGGACACACGTGGCTGTTTCCCACAACTACTTGCCCAAAATCTCCACTAACATAATCATCAGATATGTCTCTTTGCGAGGTGCAATGGAAATAAGTATCATAATCAATAAACCACTTGTCTATCGTCAAGTTAAACCATATAGACAAACACAAGTTCTCTAGCAAAGGTTCATTGCTAACCACGTTAGCTTCTTGATTCTCATCTTGCTGTTTACGCTTTGTCACGCCCCAAACCTCAAGCGCGCGCACATCCATCAGTGGTTGATAGAATTTTGCGACGTTCCCAGGACTCGTCGCTGACCCTTCATTTTTATTACACATATGGAAGCGAATTACTAATCCCATGACGTCAACAAACATAGGATAAAAAAGTAGGACAACAATTTCCAAATCAAAATACACATTCATAAAAGCCTCAAGCTTATACAAAGGTCTGTCTCATAAAGAACTACCGAGCCACCTATGCTCCTTACCCTTTCGCTTCAAGCTCCGGGTTCTTCACACTAGGGACTTGAAAATGGTTATTTAATAACCAGTGAGCTATAAATCTCAGCAAGTTCCCCCCCTAAGCCCCTAGTTAGAAGACCAACTCAACTCAGGGTATCTATCCAAAACTACCCCACCACAAGCAACCAACAGTCGATTCGCATACAACCTTACTTGGTGTGTCATACCCTGCACGTTATAATTCAGCACGACACACGCAATGCACATGGCCAATAGATGATACATTTTATCAATCACATACGAGTCGCATCACAAGCAATCTCACCTGGCCATTGCCACACCCAGCACGTTATCGATTCATGCGTGCATGCCATAAATAATGTGCTTAACTTATGCATCATCAAAATCACAAATACCATGGTCCTCATGCGTTCTTACACATCGGCACAGTTCATAAACACAATGCATATACTTAATGTATACAACAATTGAAACGCGTTATCCACTCAATTAATCACAGGGGTCTCAACCCAATCAATCACAAGGGTCCCGATTATAAGGCCAAACTGTTATGACACGTCTCATACCATGCCACACAGTTTCGTCCCATAATCAAGCGCATCAACTCAAATAATCATGCGTTCCAATTGTTAATTAAGCCCCTCAAGGGCATTACCTACTCATCACTTCGGTGTCTTCTTAATTAAACCCGTCAAGGCACCACCTACTTGTCACTTCGATGTCTTCTTAATTAAACCCGTCAAGGCACCACCTACTTGTCACTTCGATGTCTTCTTAATTAAACCCGTCAAGGGCACCACCTACTCGTTAGTTCGGTGTCTTCTGACTTGGCCACGCTTTGTCTCTCCCCATGGAGCACGGCGTCGTCTTTCAATAGACAGTTTTCCTAAAGGAGTGTAGGTCCATAATCTACTGCGACCTGAGTCCCACTTAGTGGGTATCCCTTATAGGGTAACGTCCATCCGATTTAATTGGGGATAAGTTCTCTTAATCAATCACACGTCAATTCAAACTCGGCCCAGGACACCTTGCATTTCACTCAATTTCATTCATTAAAATAGTGATCCTGGCCTCCTTTCTTCATATTAAAATCATCCAAGAAATTAGTTATGTGTGTGGATACCCATCAAATTCAAATCAGAAAGGCCAATGCCACTCTTTTTCAAACCCCACCATTTGATATAATACTCAAATTTCATTTTTGGTGTCAAAACCCGACACTCAGGATTTTCTGAATAAATATCAAATTTCCAATCACCACACCATTGCATAAATCATCACTCAATTCATGCGGATGCCCATGCATTAACACATCCATTCACTTCTAGGATCAAAACACATGAATTTTAGACATTTTTTCGCATTCTGGATGAACAGTGTACGTAAACAGTAAACTTCCAGAATTTAATAAACTATAAATTAAATTCAGAAATCATTAAAAGCATTAATTAAAGCGACCGTCAATTAATTAAAGCCAAGCATACTTAATTAACCACATAAACTACATTAAGCAAATAAATCAAGATTAAGCTAAACTAATCTAATGCATCCATCTAACCACCTATCTTAGGGCTAATACAACTTAATTAAATCATCTAAACTAGAACTAAATCTAACTAAACCAACCCTAATCAAGTTTAGGCTTTAATTAAAGGATTAGGAGCTAAACTCACCCGTTAAGTGGGCCAGAGGCACCGACGCAGCGGCAACGACGGTGGCTACACATTGGGACTTCTACAATGACAATCCAAGGCAGTCCCAAGCTCAACACAACAACCACAGCTCAGACTCCCTTTGAAAACACTGAAAAACAGCCCTGCCGGATGAGAAAACAAGTTGAACGACTTGGCCGGAGCTCTGGCGAAGGGGGTGGTCAGTAACTAGTGGCTCCCGGGGGTCTTGGGGATCTTGTGGGTGGATGGAATGGGTAAAGGAAGGGCTGGAATGGGAGAAACATGGCCAAAAACGCGAAACAGTGCAGGCTGCAGGCAAACCGACGGACCGGCGACCGGCAGCTTGCGACGGCCGTACAAGACAACCGGCGGCTCCGTTTGGGAAATGTTGGACTCGTTGGAACGGTCTGTGTCTCCTGGTCATGGTGATAGCTGTCTCGTTCACTGATTCATCTGAGAAGACCACTTTTGACTTGATTCTTCACCGAAGGGTCGGCTGGAGCAGAAACTGGAGGAAGAAGAAAAACGCAGAGAGAGAGAGAGAGAGCTCCGTTGAGGGAGGCCGAATGGGGGAGAGAGAGAGTGATGGGAGGGCTATCAAGGCCTCCATAAAAACTACCCCAAGTTCCCATGCCCATGATGGCCTCATCTTCTCTCTCTTCTCTAGCCTTTTCTCCCTACAACTAGGGGTAATTTGGTCATTTCACCTTGCACAAATTACAAATCTAACATTG
Source organism: Eucalyptus grandis x Eucalyptus urophylla (assembly GCA_028830015.1). NCBI lineage: Eukaryota > Viridiplantae > Streptophyta > Magnoliopsida > Myrtales > Myrtaceae > Eucalyptus > Eucalyptus grandis x Eucalyptus urophylla. Next base: position 30,231,676 of record CM054203.1, read on the forward strand.
GGCTTAAATTGGTGGATGGGCCTAAGGATTGGGCTTGGCCATGAATAGGAGTGGGCTTGGAAATTGGTTGGGCTTGAAATTGCTAACAATTAGCCCATGGGCTTAGAAAGATGAATAGTTGGTTTGGGCCCAATGGGCTCATTTGCTTGCTTTAGGCCCACTATGGTGGCTGTCCCACCTTGGGCCTAAGGCCCACACTAATTTGGCCCGGCCCACATCCTCATCAGCTCCCTTCCTCGGTCCGAAAATCCCTTTTTCAAATACTCGGCTTAACTGGCGTTGTCAATTGTCTAAAGTAGCTTCATCCAAAGTCCATCCCGGACATTCCCGATAATTTGAAGCTCAATCTTTAGTCCTCAAGCCATGTCAATTTCGCCCTAATGCTATTTTGGTTTTAACTCAGACTGACAGGTGGCTTTGAGGATTCACGCGTGACCGACTCGTGCCAAACCAAGTCCAAGATATCTCGACGCATGGACGTCTTTGACTACATGAAATTGCAGATGATAGATTCTTATTTCAAAGTACACGATTACTAAGGATCGACCTAGGGTCGTTCGCGAGGTTGATAATGATAAACGGAATCACCCGTCGTTCCATTATGTTCTGTCCATGAATCGACTTCTACTCGTCCTTGAAATCGATCTGCCTATCTACAGGATCGTCCTCGCACAAGTCTCACGGTCAAGTCGTTTTCCCAGGTCGAGTCCTTTAGTTGTACGAGTTCTGTCCTCATTAGCCTTTCTCCTCAAGGTCAGTATCTCAAGAGTGATCAATTCCGAGTGAGATCAACCAACAATGCATTGACGAAATTCACATCCATTCCTTCCTCAGAGGACTCGAATTTCAGGATGTCACACGCTTCACATTGAAACCTCCGGTGTCTGGTTTGGTGACAAAACCAATACTCATCGTTTGCAACCTATCTCTTACCCCTTGATTGTGACCTGCGATGCCCGTTAAATTTTCCTTTGCCTTTACTTCTTCCACGGTTCTCCACTGCTAGTGCCATTCAAGCTATAGATGTCGAAAAATTATCTCGACCTAAGACTTTCTTTTGCATCTCTTCATCCATGATGCTGTTCACAGCATCATCTAGAGTCAAATCATCCTTCATGGCTCAAAATTCCCTACACTGCGGTATTGTAGCTTTCTGGAAGGGAATATAAAAATATTAAAGCCTGGAGCTTCATATCTAGTTTATGCTTGAGGATTCCAAATGACCCGTGACCTGCGTGAAACTAGTAATATGGTCTGCCACATAATCTCTGTCAGATAACTTCATATTAACCAATTTCTTCAGCAAAAATATCTATTTTGATGTTGACAGCTTTTCGTAAATAATTGTTAGAATATCCATGGCTTCTTTTGCCGTTTTTGCTTTCGCAATGTGGTACCCTGTCTTTTTCGTCAACCCTAGACAAATCACACCTAATGCCTTTCGATCAAGAATTTTCCATCTGGCTTCTACTGTCGAATCCACGTCTGCCATCTCGAGTTTCCAACCCTCAAGTGGTGCATAGAGATCTTTTCGATAAAGACAATCCTTGATTTGGAGTTTCCACCATCCGAAATCCTGCCCATCAAACTTATCAATTTTGATTTTATATTCTATCATACTGTTTTCTTTTAGTCGAACATCATCGAAAAACCCTTGATTTTCTCGACTAGCTAACCCAGGCTCTGATACCAATTGTTACATAATTTCATGCCGATTCTAGAAAAAATACCACAAGCAAATAATCCACAAGAAATAATATAATAATAAAATAACATAATCCAAAGAACACGCCAAAAAATTTGTTGTCAAAGTTCACCTAAACCTACACTACGTCTCTGTGCAGAGGTCTGCGAATCCACTAGACTTCGAAGAAAGCCGGAATACAACGACCATCTTCTCTCAAGATCAGGGTATAAAGAGATTGAGAACCCTCACAAAGGAAAAACTCGCGCTTTCTTCTCTTTTTTTCTTGCCTCTCTATTTTCCTTTTTTAACGTCTTGACGGCTAGCATCTTGCTATCGCTAATATAAATGTTTATCTTTTAACCCAAAAGCAAATCTAATAGAAAAAGACAAAAAAAAAACTCCTTAAAAAAGATTTGGCTTCATCTACAGCACATTTTGTCCAAAAAGGTATTGCTAGTGTTGAATTCAAATGAAGTAGTAAACTTTGGTAGAAAAATTGCCTTTTGAAGTAAGCACGTGTATCTAAACGCTCTGAATCATACACAGAAAGACATAGCTTTGGGATTGTGGAAGGCTTCTTCTATCACGCCCCGAACCTCGGGCACGCGCACACCCCTCGGCGGTCAATTAAAAATGCAACTTCCCAAGACACATTGCCGACCCATTATTTTTATCTTTCAATTAAGCACATGTGGAAGCGAATTAAATAAACACCCAGCCAACAAACAAACATAGGGTTAGTAAAAACATGGGAACCAACACCGAAAACAACATATTCATTTATCAACTGTTAACCCTAGAAAGTTTAATACTTACAAGCCTTTCCTATGGCCACTTCCTATCGACCCTCCCAAAAAATTTCAAGGACTAGGGTCAGCCTAAACTTCACTAATGACAAGGCCAGCCAAAAGGTGTCGCATCTCGCACCCATCAAATCTGCACTCAACAAATCTCCACGCTAAGGCCTAAGAAAGTTTAACCACGACGGTGTGACATAAATCTCAGTGAATCAAAACCCTAAACCCCGGTTAGGATGCAAATTCGCCTCAAAAGCGGTCCAAAATACGCACCACACCAAAATCACCTCGCCTCGACGCATCCCTGCATGTTAGCTCATCACATATGCTATTATCCATGTAGCAAGCGTAAGTTAATAACCGGAACACAAGTCCTCATTCTGCAAACATTCACATGGGTCTCGATTATAAAGTAAAACCGTTATGACACGCCCCATACCGTGCCACATAATTTTGCCCCATAATCAGGCGTAACTATCACAACCATTTAGGCATGTTCCAGTTATTACGACTCAACGGCCATGGCCAACTCAACAGTAGGCGGTCATCCAGCGTAACTAGGCATCGTCCTGCTCCATTGGGCACGGCAACGTCTAGCACTACACACCCAGACGACATTCCATAAAGGAGCATCGGCCTGGCCTTCACCGCAATTGGCATATGTTGTCGTGGGGCTTCCAAACTTAATCAGGCATCGCCTCCCCGACTCTCATCGGGTGACGGGTTCCGATAGTGACCACATTTGCATGCATACTTGGCCAAGAACACTATGCTTTGCATTCAAATACCTCGCTTTCAAATAATGAACTTGGCCCATTTTCTTCGTATTAAAAATATCGGTAAAATAATCGTGCATGGTCACGTATTTAAATCAAACCATTAAACATAGTACGCTCCCATTTCAATATTCCATGATTTCATATAGTATATAAAAATTTGCGTCAAAACCTGACATTTGGTATTTTTCTATTTAAAAGTCCATAAAATCGAGTTTTGAAATAATAATCGACAACTACCACCAAGCACTCAATTGCTCATCATAGCACATATAAACAATCAAATTCACTTATAAATTCACTCACGAGAACAAGCGCAAAAATTCTGGAAAGCGGCTAATCTATCACTAATTACGCTAATTACGATTAATTAAATAAATTGCGATTAAATAAATAAATTATGATTAATTAAAATGAACCACTTAATTAACCTAGCCATGCAAGCACATCATCATTCAAATCAACTGTATCTTCCATCATATAGCCATGAACACCAAAACCCTTTTTTTTTTTTTTAAAAAAAAATCAACTTAGCAACCCCTTTTTTTGTTCAAACTTCCTGAAATAAATTCGTACGGGGTCACATATTTGTAATCAACCCGCCAAACTTTGCATGCATCTAATTTGAAACCTCATGGATCTATTGAGCACATAAAACCTCGTGTCCAACCCGACACCTCATTTGTTTTTCCATTTACTTGCCCAATCATCCCTTTTTAAAACAATCTTTAGTAACCCCCCTTTTTTTTTGGTTAAAAAATTTTAGAAATAAATTTGTAGGTGCTAACGTACTAAAAATTAATCCATCAAACTTTGTATACACCTAGTTTAAAACCTCATAGTTTTGTTGAGCAAATAAGTTTTGGTGTCTAGACCCGACACCTCATTTATTTTCTATTTAATAGTCCATCACACCAAGTTTTGCATCAAAAATCGGAACCAACATAGAGCAACCAATTTCGTCCTATATCCCTCGACGATTGATAAAATTTACATCTCCCAACAAGCTTGACACCAAGTGTCATGCCCCGAACCCCAGGTACGCACATATCCCTCGACGATTGATAAAATTTGCGACGTTCCCAGGACACGTCGCCGACGCATTCATTTTATGCACATGCGGAAGCAAACTAATAAACCCCAAACAACAATCAAACACATGGGATAGTAAAAACACATGCCAACACATTTTCACTGTTGACACCTAAATTTTGGCGACCCGTTTAGTCATTTATCGCATTAAAAAATTAGGGGTTAATTTTATCCATGAAAAAATAGTTAATTGCATAGCATATATTTTTAGGTACATTTATTTTTAATTTGCATTTACATTGGGCTGGTGATAGATGGATTTGAATTGATAGTTCTGAACTTTAATTTGATGAGTTTGATTAAGACCACAAAGAGAGCAAATTAGCCCGAGCCCATTATGGAGAATTGACGGTGGATTTTTCAATATTTTCGAGGAGATAATGCGAGCTCATTTTTGTTAGATTCGGAATCTGGAAAAATTCAATTACAGTCAAGGAAGTTCGGCAATGTTCGATCAATCTTTGGTGAGTTATTAAAAATAATAAAATCAATGGACGATCTAATGGGAAAAAGGATTTCTTGCTGATCGTGTGAATGTAATCTTGTGGACAAAGACATTAGAAAAAGGCAAGAAAGGATTAGCTGATGGGATGAATTGTTTAAAAAATATTCTTTAATACAAGGGAAAGAAAAAAAGAATAAAACCTCACAAAAGAAGGAAGTCGGTCGATAGCTTTCTTTAGTATATTCATATTTCCTGTTTTGAAGTGCAGAGTCGGACGCTATAAAAGCAAGCTCACGATAGACAAAAGGGAGGAGGCCACACAATTAAAGACATGGCCATAGATTGAATTGAGGGAAAAATCGTGAGGGGAAGCTTCTGTACAGAGTGCTCGTGAAGCATCAGGAATCGCAACACCTCCTATTGCCGATTGAGGAGTCCCATATGAAAAGCTAGGTTCGGCAAGCCCATTGATACCACCAGTAGCCTTGTGACGAGATGCAGCTTCCAAAGGACAAGTTGTTCTGATTTGCCCTAGCTAGATCGATGCCGACCTTGACAATGTTGCAATCCACCGCCCATGGACGTCGCTACTCCTGTTGTCCATTGCATCGATGAGGGCTGACTTGACTGGGATCCACAACACCGATGAATCCCCTCCATCAGCAAATAATTTGGTGCAGTCAATCTGCAACACTTGGCTTTCTTCTCTGCAGTACCCTCCACACGTGAAGATTGAGACGGCCATAGCACAGCACACACAAAAATAGGAGGTCGGCAATTCAGAGTTCTCAGAGCACGTTGATCAAAACACGTGAGAGATAGAGAAGAGGGGTCCTTCGGCCAAGGCTTGGTTGAAACACCGCTCATGCTATCCCTTTGCTATGGAGCCCGGCGACGTTAAGCACCTGTCGCCGCGAGCCCCAACCTCAACGACTAAGCCGCTGACCCGATACGCCACGAGCTCTACGCTCACCATTAAGTTCCAGCAATTCCAAGCATGGTTCTTTTGCCGAAAGCACTCGCGTTGAATATTCCGCTTGCTGCATGAAGACAATTCCATTTGCTGCATAAAGAAGATCCATTGACTTTGACTTGAAAAAAGGCCACCTGTTTTGCCGCGCCTACAAATCATCCGCGAGCTTCTTCGTCCAACCTCGATCTCCACCAGCGGCGAGAGATTCATTAACAAAGGAACACCACCATTATAGCATACAACGTTCCTGATTCAAGCAGCCACGAGCCAAGTTGACCTTCGAAGTTTTCATTTTTGCAAGCTCATCGAACTGTGCCAGCTTCAATCGTGAATCTCCATGCCCCCACTGCTCACCACCATCCATCGCCTTTCACCGTTAAGGAGCCGGTTGTGATCCCGGTCCAATTGCGTTTGGTCCAAATTTGGAAAGAATATCCTCTAATTCGGTAAGATGCACATCTCTAGTATATTTGGATATTTCGTTGCCTAATGTCTGTCTATTAGCATCTAGTGTTCATAACCATGAATGATAGACATATCTCAAAATTAGGATTTATTTCCTAATTCACAACCGCACATGGATTTTTTATTTCATCTATAAGGCTTTGATGAAATAATTAACCAAGCGGGAATAAAATTGATATTTTGATCTTTAAAGCTTAAGATCAATTTATCGATTTTATTAGCGAGAATATTATCCATTGATCTGAACAATGTGTGATGTTTTTTGATGATTTTGAATTGTTTGTTTTGTCTTGTTTGCGTTATTTATTTTGAAATATGTTTGAGTTAGAATATTGCATGCTTTAGGGTTATTTGTATATTTAAACTAAACATTTTATTTATCATGAATTTTCGAAATAAAAAAAAATTAGGGTGTTAGATTTTTGTTTCATTAGCTTAAATTGCATGTTTAATTATATGACATTTTTTTTAAATTTCGAAATTAATTATAAAAAAATCATCATGCATATTTCATGTAGAATTAGGTCATCCTTTGTATGTCATTGCACATTAGGATAAAATTGCATATTTTATTTTAAGTTAGATTGATTTAGATAGACTGCATCTTAGGTTAGAGATTGCTAAGTTAAGATAATATCTTGGTTTAAATTAGGGTTTAGCTTGACCTAATCCTTAATATAAGTTGGATAGAATCTTAATTTAGCTAGATAATTTTCACATTTTTCTAATTTCGAATTTCATTAAAAAAATACAAAAAATGTCTTAGAATAAATTAGTTTCGATTCCTAGGATAGATTGATTCTTTTTTAAAAAAATAAAAATAAAAATTGTCATCGCATGTCATTTAGTGATTGTTGCTAGGTTCATTTAATTAGAAATTGCATGTCATTAGAATTAGGTCATTTAGTTATATTGCATTGCATAAAGCATGATTCTCATTAATTAAATAAAAACAACAAGAAATTGCGTGTTAATTAGAAATCATATCTAGGGTTATTGATGTAAATTCTGAATTAACCTTACAGATGTTTTCGTTGCTACAAGGTAAGTCCCGTAATTTATTCATTGCTTTCTTGGGTATTAAATTAGTGGTTTGCACACCCGTATGATCACCTCACATGTTAGGGAAATAGATTTAAAATCAATCCAAGCTACTTGCAAAAAACATTTTTGAAAATAAAAAGAAATGGTATCGAAAGGGCATTAGAGAAGTCTAGTATAGCCAAGTCCCCGTACCCAAAGTCTCTGGTTCGTAGGAGTAAAATAATTCTCCCATTATTTTATTTAGGTGTCTAATCAACCTACCATAAAACTGATTAGTGGCGACTCTTAGATAAAATTCATTTGCATATTAAAACACAAAAACCTAAGTCGCGAATTGGTATGGGCTTGGGAAAGCCCGAGTTAAGTTTAAAACTTAGTATTCCATTAGCCTAAACCCCAGGTGGTGCATCCGAAATTTTGCTCGCGACAGCTTGGCGACTTCGCTGGGGACTTGAGTTAAAACTCTTAGTGGACTTAGGCCAATTTTCCTTTATGAAAAATGTTTTTGTTTGGCAGCGAGGATTCTAAGTACGTCCCTAACATTTATGGTGTTAAATGTTTTTACAAATGAGGAAATATAAGGGGAGTAATCTTTGCTAACCCTTGTCTTGCAGGTTAGGGTTGGAGGTGAATGTTTTAAATTCAAGTTATTGAAGTGTTGCATGATTTAAATTGTTGTGCATGCCTTGCATTTAACATTACATTATTGCACACACAACCTGCCATTGAACCTGGGCCACACTAGGATATTTAGGATGGTATTGAGTTAGATACAACTTCGACCGCAAGGCCACATAGTAGAGGTTGTCCAACTCAATCCCGAAAGTTTTTTTTCTTGGTGTCAAGAATGTTTACCTCTGCCCGCGAGACTATGTCGCATTGGGGTATCATTCTTGACCGAGTCGGAGCTAAGAGGACTTGACTTAGTACGCGAGGCTGCGACTAGTCATCCCATCCTTTTAGCTCCACCTTGGTAAACCTATCTAGAGTAGAAATCAAGCCTCACATTCCATGTGCATGTCTATGTGATTGCCGTCTATTTTTCTTGGTGAAGTAAGTCTTCTATCCCTATACCATGCAATTTATTTTGTCGTGCTCTTGGTCAGTCCATGACAATTTAGGTCAATCATTGATTTACCTCCTTTGTCAATTAGAAATGAAATGAGGAAATTGCTATCTTTATTGTTTTTATTAGGAAATTTTAAATTTTGGTTTTTCCTAGTTCATGTTTAGGAAATTTCGTCCTTACTAGGGCATTCCATGTCTTTATTTTCCTAGCTCTTTTTTAGGAAATTACCTTCATGTGTGGTCTTTTCGCGAAAAAAAAATGAAAAATCGATTAGATTGTTGTCATGGATTGGCTCTCTATTTACACCTCATGCTTACATGTTCCCGTTAATTTGAATTAGATAATTATGGTCAAGAGTTACATGTTCCCGTTAATTTGAATTAGATAATTATGGTCAAGAGCTAAGATGATGGATCAAGACAAGTGAGAAATTGCAACTTGAAGAAGAGAGCCAAAGGGACTTTTGAACTGTCTCATTTTCCTGAGGTAGCCGAATTTGATGCAACCATGAAGAGACTAGTGACATATCTAGAAGGAAGAATCTCTGACCTGGAGGGTTCACATCGCAAGACCAAGGAGGAGCATTACTTTCTTGGCCTGATGAGAAAGCATCTAAAAAGGCACATCGGGATCAATTGGCTTGACTGAGAACACATATGACGAACTTAGGAGCATGTCAAATTTCGATGGGGCAAAAGCAGGAATGGAATGTTCTTCAAATCAAAGATTGGACTTCCAATATCAGTTGCTTAATTTATATGTCCAAACCTGTTCAAATAAGGGACAATTCATGGACAACCATCTCTACAAATGTCTCTCGGCACTTGATATTCTAACGTATTTTGAAAGGACTATCCATGTTGAATGACGTTCTTGACAGTTCATAAAGTGCTTGAAATCTTTCAAAAGGAAATTTCTGCATGACAGTTTTACTTGTTTAATTCACCAATTCCAGCAAAGATTGCCAACACAGACCAATTTAATGAATGATGTGGAATGGATTAAGAATGCTGAATGAGACGTGTCAGGATGATGAAAGGCAAGCCTTATCCTATACATAGTCCCTCTACTTATACACTTGTGAGATTAGTGTAGGAAGTTCCATTTTCGCAAGGTAAAGAGTTTTCTTGCGAAAGGTACGATAACCAAAATGATGAGGGGCAATTCATTTCTCTATCCCAAACACTACATATAATCCATTGCTTAACCACTTTGAGCCTTATTCACCTGTGGAGATTTTTTTTTCAAATTATCCCTATCAAGAACCACCCCACATCGGGGCAAATTGGAGGTAAAATAACATCATGAGGTGAGGAAAATGAAAAGAATTTCTTTTTCTTGCTCTCACTTGCATCAATGTTCAAGTCATGCTATTACATTGAACTCATGTGGTAATTTAAGTGCCATAGGATGACGAGGAGCATTTCTTTCGCTATCCTATACATTTTATATCCTTTGCATAGCTTACTTGAGCCTGCAATTTCATTTCTTTAAATCCAGTTGGTGATCATCCCCCACACTAGGGCAAGGCAAAAAGCAGATGAAGACCCTTGAAAGTTCGAGTGTCATTCAAAGTGTAATTGCTTGACGCATGCATTGTGCGCAAGAATTGAAATCAAAATAGAACTAAGGGGCATGAAAAAGCAGTGTGCCTAGTAAAAGCAAGGCCAATGCCCATGAAAAAAGAAGTAAAGAAAAAATGAATGAAAACTAGGGGCATGGAAAAGCAATGTGCCTGGTAAAAGCAAGACTGATGCCCATAAATGGAAAAAAGAGAGTCAAGATAATGACTATCGGTTGCAAAAAGGTTGTCAATGAAGTAATACTCAAAGAACTCAAACGGTGAGTTTTTACAATCAATGAGGCGTCTTATAATGACAATCCCTGATGAAGAAGAAGACCGGCGAAAATGCCTAGATGATCATCAACTTTGACCCCTATACACATCTTTGAGCCTAACAATCTTTCGTTTCTCAACCCATGAACCTAGCCTACGTTATGTCCCTTACAAAGTCTCTTCTGATTAGAGCACTTGAATTAACATAGGGGTTCACATGTTTAAGTATCGCTTGAAGAAGTGCGAGCAAAATTATTTCTTTATCATTTTGCAAGGTTCTTGACTTATAAACACGGAGATCATTATAGAATTATTCTTTCAATTGCATTGACTCAAAGAATTCCTTTGTTAAACCATTAACCAAGCCCACATTACAGTCCCTATTAAAGACCTCTCAAATTGGTAAGGTCATACTGCTTGCGAGAATACTCAAACCCTTGTCAATATGATGGTGAGATGGAGTCATTCTCATAAAATAATCATTCTAAATGAGAGTTAGTGAAAATCATTTCAAATTGAAAGTCTCTCATTTAGTATTCTTAAGAAATCAATGCCTCTTGAACGACAATTCTCTACTGTGGAAATTTGGGGTGATGCAAATATGGTAAAGTCATTATGCAAACCCCATTGAACTTTGATATATGCATTCTAGAGTAGCTCAAATTGTCTACGTCTTAAATGAATTCATATTAGTTTTTGCTCCAATCATGTCTAACAGGTAATATTTTCTTCAAGACCAAGTAATATTTGACGTTTAAGTTGCTCCTGGAAGCCTTGAGATTTGATGTGCTTTTGTAGCTTGAAGCCCTTTTCACTGACCCAGCGTGCTTCTGTATCCCGGTGTCCATTTATATTGACCTGGGGTACTTTTGTAGCCCAAAGTCCCTTTTATCGAACCGACATGCTTCCGTAGCCCAGATTTCTTTTATCGACCTGATGTGCTTTTGTAGCCTAGAGACCTTTTCATACACCCGGCGTGCTTCCGTAGCCCGGAGTTCTTGACTCGGCGTGCTTCCGTCGCCCGGAGTTCTTGACTCGGCGTGCTTCCATCACCCGATGTCCCTTTTTATAGTCTCGACATGCTTCCGTAGCCCGGTGTCCATTTATATTGACCTAGCGTGCTTTCATAGCTCAAAGTCTCTTTTATCGAACTGGTGTGCTTTTGTAGCCCGGAGTTCTTGACCCGGCATGCTTTTGTAGCCTAGACTTCCTCTTTATTGACCCGGCGTGCTTTCTGTCACGCCCCGATCCTCATGGCACGTGCACATCCCTTATCTTTGGTCGATTTAAAATTTGCGATACCCCAGGACTATGTATCGCCGACCCTTTCATTTATATATGCACATGCGGAAGCAGTCATAAAATCCCCAGACAATAAAGCAATGGGATATACAAGTAGGACTAGGAAATTAAACCTGAAAACTAACACCCTTATACTCATATACAAACCATACTAAATCGATTGGTTTCTACTCAAATTGATTTTATAACAATAGTCATCAGAATCCTACTCCGGATCATCCTCGGGGTTCTCCTCCACGTACTCCTCTTCGGGTTCCTCAACAGGGATCTCCTCATCAGATTCATGCTCTTTAGGCTCCTCATCCAGGTCCTGAAATGGTTATTCAATAACCACTGAGACAACGTCTCAGCAAGTTCTACCTCCTAAGACCCGATTAGTAAACTAATACACCTTAGGGCTACCTATGCACAACATGAGTCAGAGGACTTACCTTGGCCTCAGATTCCACCTGCATATTAGTACAGATTAAATAGGCACCCAAGCAATCCCATCACAGATCGAAGCATCGATCAAATCGACCTAGTCGATTTCACATCAACAAGACCACTCACGGTCATTTCCACTATTCCAACCAATTTACAACATCAATTCAAGGCAATGATCAATCGACCTAGTCGATTACGTCTCAATCAACCATTCATTGATAATTCCATTCAATCAATCAATCCACAACATCAAATCAAGACAACGATCAATCGACCTAGTCGACTACATGACAACAAGACTACTCATCAATCATTTTAGTCATTCCATTTCATCTTCCTCCTAACAGCTCAATTAAATAAACAGACTGTACCACGACAATCAGCACGAAATTTCGGTCGCTGGCTATCTCAGCCTTAATTTCCGAAAATAAATAAATAATTAATTAATTTCGAAAATTAATTAATAAATATTAAAAATTCAATTTGGCTCATAATAAAGCCCAATTAAATAAACGGGCTGCACCACGATCATCAGCATAAAATTTCGGTCACTAGCCATCCCAGTTGAATTTCCGAAAAATAAATAATTAAATAATTAATTTCGAAAATTAATATTTAATTCCTAAAAATACCATTTAGGCCCGAATTGCCTAATTAACACACAATAAGGGACGGGAAAAATCCCAAGAAGCATCCAATAAATACTACATGCAATTCTCTATCTAATTACACTAATTACATCACTAATATACAAAGCAATTAACTAATAATCACTAATCAATTCTAATCTAACAACCTAATTACACTTAATTAACACTAATCAACCTTTAAGTATAATTAGCGCACTAAGAAGGCATAGTGAGTAAAACTCACTCAAAACGACGGGCTCGACGCGAGGATCGACTTTCCTCAAAGCGGGCCGAGCATCCGGGCTCGGGAAGGCGGCCAAAACGGGCCAAACAGTTGCTGCAATACCCATTTTCGAACCTCTCTGTTCGCTGCTGGTTGGGGCGGATCCGGGGCCAAGAGGGCGAGGCAAGGGCGGCTAGGCTCGGGGGAAGGCAGATGGTGGTCCGGCGAGGCTGACGGTGGCCGAAGGTGGCCGAATCGTGGCCTGTGATGGCCAAAACGAAGCTTAACAGAGGCGGAACAGGGGTTAGGTCGCACAACGAGGACGGCAGGCGCGAGCGTGAGGCGGCGGAGTGCATGGCATTGCGCGGGTGGCGGTGCGGCAGCTCCGGTGCGGCGGCGTCCAGGTAGCTGGTCGCGGTTCCTTCCGGCGACGCTGGATGATGCCTCTGTTTCTGCTGTCTTCTAGTTCGCACAAGCAAGAGGAGGGAGAGAGAGAGAGGGCGGAGGGTGCGCGGATGGCCGTGGAGCAGCGGCGGTGGCTCCGACTTCGGTGGGCGGCGAGAGGCGGCGACGATTCCGACTTCAGCAGATCTCCAGCAGCTGCTGAGGTCTTCTTCGGGTTGCTGGTTCTTCGCGCAACAAGGAGAGATGGGGGAGGAGTTCCGTCGACGAAGGAGAGAGGAAGAAGAAGAGAAAACCAATTTCTCTCCCCCCTTTGGTCTTCGAACGGGGCCCACCAAGAGGCTGTCATCCACCCACCTTTTCAAGCCCCAAAATAACCCTTCTAGAAGACTTTAGGTAATTTAAAATATTGGGTCTATGGGCATACGAATTTGCTAGGGTTTCTTTCCAAATTGAACCTTAATCCCACTTGAATCAAATCAATTTGACCCCTATAATTTCATTCAATAGTTCATCGATCAAATTGGTACTTTTCCTTACCAATATAGCCCACTTGTATCCCGAATTCACAATCTCTAGCTTCAACTGAACAAAATGGCCCTATTTATCCAGTCAAATTAAAACCCGAAAATCTGGATGTCACACTTTCATAGCCCGATGTCCATTTATATTGACCTAGCATGCTTTTATAGCCTAGAGTCCTTCTTTATCAACCCAGCGTGCTTTTATAGCCCGGTGTCCATTTATATTGACTTGGCGTGCTTTCGTAGCCCAGAGTCCCTTTTAATCGACACTCGATTGAGTTATCCCCGAAAGATTTTTCTCCAGATTCAATCTGATTAAGGCGACCAAAGAAAGGTTCGGGTCCTAGTCAGAGGATATTTGTTGCAAGACTAAGCGACCAAAGAAAGGTTCGGGTTCTAACCAAGCAAAACCTCAGTTTAGGCGATCATAGAATGGTACGGGTCCTAGACAACATCTATTTTCCCATTCAGCCGACCATAGAATGGTACGAGTCCTGGAAAGTGAATCCCCATTTAGGCGACCGTAGAATGGTACGGGTCCTAAACAACATCTATTTCCCCATTCAGGTGACCATAGAATGGTACAGGTCCTGAAAAATCAATTTCTTTGTCAAGACAACCGTAGAAAGGTATGGGTCCTAGACACAACCCAACACTGCCCTACTGGGTGACCGTAGAAAGGTACAGGTCCTAGGAAAGCAGTCTCTTTACTAAGCTATGTTACTATTCTAGGCAACCGTGGAATGGTACGGGTCCTAGACATGTAACACCAACTATCTCCAATTACTCTATCCTTTTTGAAGGTAAGTTATTCTAGGTAGGTTCCTTTATCATTTGCATTAGCATTTCCATGCATCATATAAATTACTTTTGAAGTGATTCATTTTCCAGAAAAAAAATCATTCACTGCATGTGCATGGTCAAAATTTAGGTCTCAATTTGTCTTTGAATGCAACCTCTACGAGCTCACTTTTAAAGAGGGGCAGCTAATCGGCAGAAACTGGGTTCACTCGCGCGTCTCCAATATTAATTTCAAAAACATAAATAAACGAGCTCAAAAAATTCTTCAATTTGAATATGTTATAAAGGACGCTTAAGCAAACACTTTTCATGAAGACACCTTGACTCAGATATTTCTATAATAAGAGCAGTAAATCACTCAAACCGTTACCAAAATTGTGTCCATGTCCAGAAATTTTGTTTTCCAAAATCAGTTTGTTTTGGGTCAAAAAATTGTCCGTTTGATCTGAAATTTGACTATGTTAAACTAAAAGATGTGAAGAAAAAAAATTATGAAGGAATTCTTTCAAAAATCGACCCCTAAGAGTTGATAAAAATCCCTTAAACACCGAAAGGTCACTGGTTCCAACACAGACCGGGAGTCTATCTAGCCTGAAACGAAGCTGGAATATTGTCCTTTTAAATCTATTAAATCTTGAATAAAATATATGTCATAGCTGAAGATGTCTAAAACATTTTTCAAGAAGGAAGTAACCTCAAAATCGTAGCACATGTTAATCCACAAAAATGGGAAATGCCTAGTGTCCAGTAAACAGATCCGAATTTAAGCTAATCCAACTTAACACTAATCTAACCAAGCTAATTAACACTAATCTAACCCCCTAAGCGCAATTAAAAACTTAATCCTTGATTAGGGAGTTAACTTATCGGAATTCGATGACAACGAGCTCACGGCAACGGCAACGAAAACCCGAAACAACCACAACTCGAACAGAGGCCATGATGATGGCGGTTACAGACCTACAAGCTCTCAGCCAAGTGGGTGAGCTTGGCTTGGTGCTGGTCGAGGGTTGCTGGTGGTGCTGGAGTTGCGGTCTGTGGAGTTGGGACGAGTGGGCAGAGTTGTTGGATGGTGGCTCGGCTGGACGTTGGTGGGGCGGTTTAGTGGCTGTGGGCGTGAAGATGGTGCGGTGGAAGATGATGGGCGTGCTCCTGGACTTGGTGAGGCGTGAGGTTGCTACGTGGGTGGAGAGCTGTGGCTGTGTGTTGAAGAATGGTGGTGGCGGTTGGGGTGTTTTGCTGGGCGTGAGGAGATGTGTGGGGGTTGGTTGGGGCGGTGGAGAGTGGGTTATGGAAAGATGCAGCAAGAGGAAGGAGAAAAAGACAGAACCAGAGCCAAGGAGGGAAATGCGTGATGAAAAGTTGAGGGGAAAAGAAGAAGAAAAAGAGAGTGGCAAAGGGGGAGGGTGAACGGTTGAAGGGGGGATGCGCATGAGAAGGAGGGGGAGAGAGAAAGAGAGGGGAAAGAAGGTCAAGGGGAGGGCCAATGAGAAGCTTGGCCAAAATATCAAGCACTCATGACTATGGCCTCAAAATCTTCATGCCCATGAAGTCAAGGGCTCCTCCAATGAGAATATTACTCTCATTTCACCCAATTAAGCCATTTTGGTAGCCAAATAAACCCTTTTCTTCAGCCATCCGAATTTCCATTTCTTCTCCGTTTTGTCTGAAATTGATTTTTCCGCAAAATTCCAGACTCAACAAAATTTCTCTAAAAGATGAGACGGCGTCCTATAAATGAATCGTGACACACTCGAACGTCCGATTCCCGAAACCGAATTCAATTTCGTGGTTAAAATTGACCGAACACGACTTTAGCACGACCTAACCTATCAGGTAGCTTTTAGGGGTTTTAACGCGTTTGACCCATGGTCGATAATTTCTGATCCACATTTGTGCATCTCTGACTCATAGACAACTCTCGGTTGTCATAAAATCACGAGGTTTCAATTACGTGTTCCGAATATAATATCGATAGAAAATTGGGTTATAGCCATTTGACGCGAATTTCGCAATCATGCGGAATCACCTGCAATTCAATTACGTGTTTCTGTCGAATCGACTTATATATGTTTGCTAATCGATTATAATTGTATTGTCTTGACCCTTGCTGATTATTATGGTCGAGTAGTTGGTTTCCAATCAAATTCTCTAGTCTATCACGTTTATATCCCTTAATAGCCTCACCTAATAGATTAGTTAACTTGAGAGTGATTAGGTCCAAGTAAAATGACCATAGGCGCATCCACGAAACAACCATTTCATATTATCGAGACGCGGGTCAAATTTTGGGATATCACATCTTCTCTCTACTTAGAGACAAGTACAACAATCACACATGGTCAACAAAAATAAACTATGCATAATCATTCATCTATGTACCTAGTGCTGCATAAAAAAATTCTAAAAATCATCTACGTCAGTGTTAGTCGGTTAAAGTCCATATCAACAATTTTCAGCTAAAATTGGAGAAATCGTTAAATGTTTTAGGTTAAGTTAGCAAATTTAAAATATTTATAACTGAATTGATTGTTGTGCAATAGATTTATGAATTTTTGGACAATTATTCACTTTTCTTTCTCTTGATACCTTCCAATAAATTGCACCGGCTTTCAATGCATCATGCGGGCTGAAAATCTTCACTTCAAGATGAACACTTTCTAGGAGTGGCTGAATTTCGCAAAGATTCTCTTGACTACCACTAGATGATCTACGCGCACAGCTTTCTTTTATAACTTGGCTAGACGCTCCTTGGCCAAGTTCCTATCTTTTGCAGAACCACTAATAGCTACAAATGACTGGTGAATAGAGAAATTCATCGAAAAGGCTTCCTTATCTCTCTATTAACGTCAATCGCAATGCCTGCATTTGCTTGAGAATTATACCTCTTCCACTTCTCCATGAGCAAGCATCACAACCATTAGTAGAAACATACATGCTGCAAGACTGTTGTCAACCCACGAATTTGGTAGTTTTTTTGGTTGAAAAGTATTTTGCAGTTTGATCAACAAAGGGTTACTGATTAAAGTAAAATCCCATGAATTGATGATGTGTCTTGCTGATGGATGTCCCAAGAAGCTAAAAACCCAATTAGGACCTTTTTGGGAAAGTACTTCATGAGACCAATGAGGCAGGAAAGTGAAAATTTTGTTTTATAATCAAGCAAAGCCGTGTTGTCATCGAATGACCAAAGCACATTAAGGTCCTCTACGTGAAGATTAAGTCTCGTTGTTATAGGCACTGGGGTGTAACAAAAGTAGAGTTGTTGATCCTGAAATGGCTAGTAAGAACACCTAGAGGGGGTGAATAGGTGTTAAAAGAAATTTTCGCAATACTTTAATGAAAATAGATCGCCTTTAGAAGAAAATAGACTAAAGATGTAAATGACTATAAGCAGTTATATAAAGCTACGAATTAAAGTTAGGAGTTCAGGGAAAGAGAATAGAAACACAAAGTTTATAGTGGTTCAGCTTAGATAAAGCCTACGTCCACTCTCCTGCATTAACAACCCACTAGCTGGATTTCACTATAAACCAAAAGAGATTTTACAGTCTTATATCCTTGACTTCACAGTGTAGAAACTCTACTACACTTTTTCAAAGTCTCACAAGTGTTTGATCTCTCTTTTGAGTACAAGTTAAGCTCAACGATTGAAATAGCAAAGAACTAAGAGCTTCAGACTTTGGAATTTTTCTTTCACACACACACTCGAACAACTTGAGAGTCTTCCTTATATACTCCTCTATGCCTCTACAACCATTGGCACTTTCCAAAGGAGTTCTTCCAATCTACCCATTGGACATAATCAATTAAGGAGATATCGAGTCGTTTAAGGAATGTGATGATAGCCCATCAATCTTGTGCGCCCATACAATCAGGATATTGGTTTCCATAAGTAGAACCTTCCAAGTATACTTCGCCTTACAAAAGATCTGATTATCCGAATTGATTCCAATAAGAATAACTGATCATAAGGTGTTATTTCCAGCCGTAAGATCTTCCACAAACCGTACGAACCAAATCCTTGAAAATAAATTCACATCTGGATAAGTCTTCTCTCGTTGGTCTGGAATCTGCCAATGAGGTCAGATTTTGAGATTAAAGCCTAACGGTCTTCAGACTTTGATAGATGAGTCTTGAGTTCTTTAGACTATAACACTTGAGTCTGCAAGTCTTTAGACTTGACTATTTGGAAAAAGTTTTTTCAGCTTCAAAACAATAAGGAGTCTTCTCTAACAATCTCCCCATTTTTTTATGGTGACAAAACTTTCCTGCAAATTTGCAAAATTTTTAACCTACAAAACAACACTTAAACAAAACGTGATATCTTATAAAGATAAATTAATTATGGTCTGGATAGTATTGATTTTGCAACCACAGAAAACACATTAATCTTGCATAATAAGTAACTATCCATCCATAATTAAAATCACATACTTAGTTGCTGCAAGTCAAAATCGAAACCAAATAAAATCACAGAAGTTTGTCAGTCCAAAATCTTCAAACCAAAGTCAAATCAAGCAAAGGTCATCAAAAGATAAAGATAAAATCAAATCAAATCTGCACACACTCTCTCCCCCTTTTTGTCATTAGCAAAAAGTGGAGAAAACTAAAAAGAAGATAGATAAACTGTTTAGGGATGCGAACGATCAGGAAATCCCCCATAAATTTGATAGTCTCCTCCAACTTCCTCAGGTCCTCCTTCAGTTGCTCAAAATCCGCACCCTTTGCAGTGGCTTGAACTTGAAGCTTAAGGGCTTGTATTTGATCATGCAAAGAAACTGAAGTGGCTTGATGAGCTGATTGCATGTTCTGAAATTCACATTTCAATCCATAAAGCTGAGCTTTGATCTCCATAAGAAGCTCAAGCAGTCTCTTAAAGTCTGTTGTATTATCAGTTTGAGTACTCGCTTTAGCACAATTAGTTTGAGGAGTGTTAACTAATGATGGAACCTCAGTAAGAACATCCAAACTTGGAGATGATGCCTCATGACCACTTTCAAGAAATTAAGAGGCATGCATATCCTCTGGATCGGCAGGAGAATGACTAACATCATTCCTAGTAAAAGCAAGTGAAGAAGAACATCTTTTATCAGCGGCTCCCCCTGTTTCTATGCTTGAGGTGGAGAAAAGTACGCTTCTTCCTATTCTTGCTCTTCTTTAGCATCAATGTGATGTTGTCCTTCTTATTCTGCAAGAGAATCATCATGGCCCTCTTCTTCTTCTTGTTCTCTTCCTCTCTCTTCTTCCTCTGTTCTTCCTTCCTCTTCCTCTGTCCTCATCGCTTCTCTTGCTTCATCTCTCTGCTCTATCTCTTCCCTTTCTCTGTTCTCTCGGTCCTCTGTCTCTGGAAAGCTAATAAAACTCTGTAAATTCTTTAAGGCAAAAGTGGAGAGAGTGATGTCATCCTCATCTTCTTCATCCTGCAAGATGAGTGCTCTCCTCTTCTTAGTTGGTTCACTCATAGGCTCTTTGCCTTTTCTTTTTCCTGCTGCAGAGTCTTGCTTTGCCTTGACAGGGGACTTTTTTAGCTCATTCAAACGCATCTTGGAAACCTTCTTCAGTCCCACTACCATTGGAGCAATGGTTCGAACACACAGAATTTTATGAGGCTGAATGTTGAAGTGTCTGAATAATCGAGTAACAAGAGTAGAATAAGGGAGTTGCCCCTTGTCCTTCACCACTGTCTTATACATGTGCATAAGGATAGTGTGAGGCAAAGTGAACTTGTAACCAATGTTGATGGCGTACATCAGCTTCGCTTCAGAGTTTGAGACATCAATCTTTGATGTGGATTTGAGTTTGAGGCAATTAATCACAATATTGTGAAGCAAGATATTAGAGGCATTCATTATAGAGTAAGAAATTCTGCCTTCAACAATCCTATTCCAAACAAGCTCCAAAGTAGCGTGAGCAACAAACACATTGATTGGTTGGAAACTTCCTCTTTCCACTGCAATCACATTAGCCAGAGTGTCCACATCAACCACAAAATCTTTGTCTCTAACAATGAAAGAGAATCTGTTCGCATCTAAAAATGATAAATTTGAATAAAAGTAAGCCGTAAGTTCTAGGTGAGCAACAATTATCTCAGAGCAAAAACGTTCAAGTTGAAGGAGTGCAAACTTCTCCCTCAGTTTCACTTTCAACGAATCAAGAAAATCAAAATCGACACTCCTAGGGTTCATCACCCCTCGCTTTAGCAGTTTAGAATAAGTTCTCTTGTGGTCCTTAGAACGAAAAAGATACGTCCTTTCACCACGAACATTCGCAGCGACGCCCATCATAGGCTGAAAATTTATGAACATTCTTTCATCGTCATCTTTCCCTTCAGGCTGATTAAATGATCCAAACCCTTGCTACTGAACCAACAGGTGAAATGCCCATGCTTTCCATCATCCTCAAAAAATGAGTTTCATTTCTGTACCCTTTTTCGCTTAAAAACTCATCAATGAAAGACATTACAGTACCACCCTCCTTTAATGTAAAGTAGAGTTTGAAGAGAAATTCGGGCTTAAGAGTCCTTATAGGTTCAACATTTTCGACGATTTCTCACTTACTAGGCTAGAACACAACTCCTATAACTTCGAAATTTCTCACTTCAACCACATCCAAAATTCACCATTCATCACACACAAACACAGTAAGCAAATGGTAGATCAATGGACTCTACTTGTCTCTAATCCAAGCAAAACACAGCAAGCACACGGCGGGGTAAGGCGGCTCGACGGCGGGACTCGGGGCACGCATGGCAGCGACGGTCCTCCTTCTTCCTTTCTCTCTTCCTCTCTTTCTCTCCTTCTTGCGCACGACAACTCTCTCTCTCTCTCTCTCAATCCGCCTCTCCTCTTTTCTTTCCCCTTCATCATTGGCAATCATTTGATTTTGCATGGCATCTTACACTTGGCTACAATGGACTAACACTTGGCAAGCTTCTCTTGCCACTTGGGGATTTGCATGCAGGTTGATGGGCCTCCCTTGGGCCGGGCCTCTCCCTCCATCCGATCGACGGCAACCCTCTCCCTTTGGGCTTCGCGGGCCAGGCCTTAGTGGCCGAATGGTGGGGCTCTTGTGGGTTGGCTTTAGCCTTATAATTTCAGCCCACTCCTTCTCTTAATAATTTACTCTAAATCTCCACTTATATAAATACCTAATTGCAATTTATAAAACCATAAAACTTGCCACATAAATTAATAAATTCCAACTTATAAAACACATGGCCAAGAGTAGAATTTTCCCATCAAGTAATTATCCACTGGAAAGCTTTGCCTTAATCTTATTGCAAATCATGGATCAAATGGCATAAATATAAATTGATGGTGCTTCCATCACCTATCCATGGTTCATAGCACATCTAGGGATTGTCATGAAATTCTAGGATACCACTGATGTAGCTTTAGGAATGATCCCTTTTTATTCTACATCCCATTCCGGGGGATCTTTCGATCTCAGAAATGCCTTCATTTTGTTTTTCCACACATTGTATTCATTTCCATCAAAGTAAGGAGGTCTGGTGTTGCTCTGGCCTTCAATCAAACCTGGAGCCAAAATACTAGCTATAGATCTTTAACTCAAAAGTAAAAACACTTCAGTAAAATGAACACACAAGCTCTGATACCAATTGAAAAAGGCTAGTAAAAACACCTAGAGGGGGATGGATAGGTGTTAAAAGAAATTTTCGCAATACTTTAATGAAAATAGATCGCCTTTAGAAGATAATAGACTAAAGATGAAAACGACTATATGCAGTTATATAAAGCTACGAATGAAAGTAAGGAATTCAGGGAAAGAGAATAGAAACACAAAATTTATAGTAGTTTGGCTTAGATTAAGCTTATGTCCACTCTCCCATACTGACAGCCCACTGGCTAGATTTCACTATGAACCAAAAGAGATTTTACAATCTCACGTCCTTGACTTCACAGTGTTGAAACTCTACTACACTTTTTCAAAGTCTCACAAGTGTTTGATCTCTCTTTTGAGTACAAGTTAAGCTCAATGATTGAAATAGCAAAGAACTAAGAGCTTCAGGCTTTGGAATTTTTCTTTCACGCACACGCTTGAACAACTTGAGAGTCTTTCTTAGATATTCCTTCATGCCTCTATAACCGTTGGCACTTTCCAAATGAGTTCTTCCAATCTACCCGTTGGACAGAATCAATTAAGGAGATCTCGAGTCGTTTAAGGAATGTGATGATAGCCCATCAATCTTGCTCGTCCATACAATCAGGATCTTGGTTTCTATAAGTAAAACCTTCCAAGTATACTTCGCCTTTCAAAAGATCTGATTATCCGAATTGATTCCAATAAGAATAATTGATCACAAGGTTTTATCTCCAGCCGTAAGATCTTCCACAAACCGTACGAACCGAATCCTTGAAGATAAACTTGCATCTGGATAAGTCTTTTCTCGTCGGTCTGGAATCTACCAGTGAGGTCAGACTTTGAGATTAAAGTCTAACAGTCTTCAGACTTTGACATATGAGTCTTGAGTTCTTTAGACTATAACACTTGAGTCTGCAAGTCTTTAGACTAGAATATTTGAAAGGTTTTGTCAGCTTCAAAACAATAAGGAGTCTTCTCTAACAGATCCCAATCTACAAGTATAAAGTCTTAAATTCTCTATTTCCAAACATGTCTCACCCCAAAACCATCAAGAATGGGGATGGCACAGTGCCCTTCCATCCGAAGAATGCAGTCTCAAACTATATCCAAACTCCAACTCCTAAAAGTCCCTTAATAGCGCTCTTGCTCTGTTGGCCATTGACAAAGGAGTTGGTAAAGGTTGAGAAGGAAGGGTGAGCAACCATAGCTCAGTGAATTGTGTGTATCTTTTCTAGGTAGATCTAGCATCTATTATGTATCTTTAAGACACAAAAACATAACTCATTGCATCAAATTTCAGGATATAACAAACTTAAATGAAGAGAATGAGTTATATACACTTCAACATAACTATATATATATAGAAAAAAATCCATTCTACAATAATATCAAAACAAATATTAATGGTCTAGCCCATTGATCAATCTAATCAAAATTACAGGCCAATGGTCTATTTCATTGGCCAATTTCAAATCACATATCAATGGTTCATTCCATCGACTAAACACGTATTTACATGTCAATGGCACATCCATTAGAAAGACTCATGCTAAAATATCTAACCATGGTCACGCATAATGTCCCGTAATAGGGTGACCTCTGCCTTGGCAATGTCTCCACCTATATTGCCGGTGACTGGCCTGGAAGAATATCCTAAACTAATATACATACCCACAAGTCCTTCAATGAGCTCACAATAGTATTGTTTACCAAAACAACATCCTTCACAATTCACAAGACAATTCGGAATTAATATCACGAAAAAAAATTTCATAAACCAAAACGTATAATCATTCATAACTTAGTTTATTCACTAGAAATGTATTTCTCGAAACATTTAGCATATTATTTCCGAACTCATTTTATAAACCAGTTCGTAAAGCCATATATAACTTATTTCACAATATCATTCGTAAAACCATTCTCAAACAATTCACAAATACTAAAAGGTAGTAACTACCTGACCTGGATTTATGCTATAAACATGTTCTAATAACTCATACACAAATAGCTATCACTTTCAAGACATGAGTTTACAAATATATATATATAAAAAAAAAAAATAGCACCACTCACCTGGAAATGCCCAAAACTAAACCACAACCATGAAAATCGATGTCTAAGTCGAGGAAAACACTACCTCCGAAGAAAATGAGCTTAAAAGCTAAGAAAATGACTCCTACGCGACAACAAATTGCACACTCAAAGCGATTATTCAAG
Organism: Eucalyptus grandis x Eucalyptus urophylla; assembly: GCA_028830015.1. Classification (NCBI taxonomy): domain Eukaryota; kingdom Viridiplantae; phylum Streptophyta; class Magnoliopsida; order Myrtales; family Myrtaceae; genus Eucalyptus; species Eucalyptus grandis x Eucalyptus urophylla. The sequence goes on from CM054203.1 coordinate 30,255,993, forward strand.
CTATTCCCAAAATAGAACTCGCACACTAAACCCTGAAATGTCGCTCCGACTAAATCGTACGATGCTATAATCCACTATTTCCATGAAATCACAAAACTCAACAATTCAAAAATCAAACATCATGGCACAAATTTCACAAAACTTAGAATATACGACCTAACTTCGAAAATTACTCCAATTGGCCGAACGAAGGGCGCAAACACTTACTAGGCGCTGCAATATGTAGTTGAATCGGCTTGGCAAGATCATTGTTGTGACATCTTGAATTTGAGGTTCTACTTTCAATTGAATGAATCGGGCTTTTCATCGATGTGCCTATGGTTCTATTATCTGAGCTGATCACTCACGAGATAACTAGTCTATCTCAGGAAGCCATTAAGGGATTTTATCGCAATAAATTTGAGAATTTGATGAGAAATTGACTACTCGATCATGCTAGTTTGCAAGGGTCATTACGACATAGTTAAAAATTGATCAGAGATTAGAGATAGGTTGATTCGACTGAGATATGTGATCAAAGTGTGAGTGATTCCACCAGATTGCAAAATTCTCTTCGATCGGCACTAGAGCAATTTTTCTGTCGTTTTGGTACTCTGTGCTCGCATTTGAAATCCCAAAATTTTCACGACAACCAAGAGTCGCCAATATGTCAAAGATGTACATTATGGCTCGAAATAAATCGACCATGGGTCAATTGTACCAAAAATTCCTAAAAACTACCCGATAGGCTAGATCATGCTAAAATCGCGCCAGACTAAAATTAACCGCGAATTTGAATCCGATTTTAGAAATTGAAAGTTTTGTCATGTCACGATTCATTTTAGGAACGTTGACTCATCCTTTGAAGATTTTTCTGTAAACCGAGATTTTTAGCGAAAATTCAAAATAGGGTCGTTTTCGACCGGAAAATTCAAAGGACCATTTTTTATTGCATTTTTGGGATGAAAGTTCATTATATTGGTGAGGAAAAATGTGAATTCAAGTGTGGACATCTTAGTTGGATTTATGGGGACTGGTTTAGGTCCATTTGGAGAGAAATTGATCCGATTTGGGGAAGTTGTGACCAAAGTTCGTAGTCCATGGTCCCCTCAACCTTTTGGACCCCTTGGGGATTGTTCTAGGGAGATATTTGTGCATAAAATTGGCTGAGGAAGCCAGCCAATTGAGGTAGGACTTTGCCAAGGAGATAGAGATGAGATTGAAGACTTTTGGGGCCAATGAGGGACCCCCTTCTCTTCAGCCACTTCTTCTTCTACCTTAGGCTTGCTTTATCCATTTTCAAGCCCTTGAAGCTCCAAAAGTTGCAGAGGAAACAGCCAGCCACCCTTTCCGCCACTTTTTCTTCTACCGCGTCACCGTCGCGCCCCCATGCGAGCCTGCGCCCGTTCGTCGTTCGTCTTGCCTATCCCGCGAGCCCAACCGTGCCCCCGAGCCATCCCTGGTCACTGTCGAAGCCCTGGCCACCGCCCGAGCTCGCCTTCACTGTTGTCCAAATCCGCCTGCTCGCCTGCCTGGCCGTTGGTCCTCCTTAGCCTGCTGTTTCCAACCTAACTTAGATTGCTCGGTCCTTGGAAAGAACTGAGCAGCCCAGCCAGCCGTGAGCCTTCAATGCCCATTTTAGGCCGCTTCCGGGCCTTGTTGGGTGTCACCGCTAGGAGATTTGTCGCCCGTCTCAGCATTACCGTCATCGTGGACTCATTGGATCGCTAAACCGGTGAGTTTACTCACTAAACTCTACTTAGCAAGTTAATGATACTTAAGGGTTGATTAGTTTATGCTAAGTATGGTTTAAGTGGTTAGTTAGAATGGATTAGCGATTTAATTATTCGATTTTGCATGTTAGGTGGTTAGAACAGCTTAATTAGAGACTAGATAAGCTGTACTATTTATCTATATAGGTTTGGAAATTTTCCAAGCCCGTTTTGGTGTTTAATTAGGCATTTCCGGCCTAAGTTTCTATTTATGGCATTTAATTGCATTTATTTAATTATTTATTATTTTCCAAAAATTATACCGAGATAGTCAATGACTGGAATTTCATGCTAATTGCTTGGTCTATTTAATTGAGTGTTGATTTTGTGCAAATTGAGTGGGAATTGTAATTTTGAGTATTTAACCCAAAATTGTGTAATTTCGGTATTTTAATTAGAAAATACCGGGCGTCAATTTACAACGCTAAAAATGTCTTTATGCTCTATATAAATAGTGGGATTTTTGAAAAGAAAGATATTGCGTTTTTGGCTTAGGTTGACCGTGTACTCACACACAATTATTTGTATCGGGTATTTTTAACTTGGTGATTTGTTAGCTTGTGAGAGCATTCATTGTTAGCTTGTGATAGCCCTTTTGCACGTCAGCTTGTGAGAGCATTTATCGTCAGCTTGTGAGAGCAATATACTATATCAGCCTATGAGCTTGATATGTCAGCTTGTGAGAGCGGTGTATATTATATCAGCTTGTGTGAGCAACGATCATTGATCAGCTTGTGAGAGTACGATTTATATCAGCTTAGGAGAGCTACTATCTATCTATATCAACTTGTGAGAGCTATGACCATATATTTTAGCTTGTAAGCAGTGGTTGTATCAATTGAATTGATAGATAGTACGGATCATATTGATGGTATCGAATTGAGTTGATTGACTAAGTGGACTAATGACTTGAATTGAGCCGATTGATTAAGTATATGAATCGTACTAACTTGCAAGAAGAAATTGAGGCAAGGCAAGTCCTTTGTCTTGTGTGTGCATAGACGGCCTTTAGGCGTATTTCCTTCCTAGTTAGAGTTTAGGGGATGAACTTGCTGAGACATTGTCTCACCCCCGTCATGGGTTCAACCTTTTCAGGTTCTTAGATGGCGAATCCTCCTGAGTGTTTCGGCTGGTCCATGAGAGTTGCCAAGCGAGTTTTTAGCTACCCCAACCTCGGAAGTCACTGGATCTATGAACTTGTAGTGACCACTGTCTGGGTCGAAGAGGATCTACCTTATAGGGTAGCTCATCGATTCAGAGCGTGGTTTCGCTACGAACCAAATGGATTTTGGGTGGGTCCCCTCAGGAGTTTTGAAATCCCCGCTGTGGTAGTTGATGCTACTCTAGACGAGGATGCGACTGACCCTCTCGATGGTGTTGTGGAGGACCCGACGCCCCCGAAGCCTATGGAGACCGAAGAATCAGCAAATGAGTCTGGCCAGCTAGTCTGAGGACAGTTTCGTTTTGAGAGCCGGTCTTTGTAGACCTTTTTCTATAGACTAGTACTGTAAATAAACTAGTCAGTTGAGTATAAATGTGTGTTGTAGTTGTGCAATTGCGGTCCTAATTTTCTATCCAATCTTTGTGCTGTCTGGGGATTTATTTATTCGTTTCCATATGCGCATTAAAATGAAAGGGTCGGTGACGCATCCTAGGATGTCACGCCCCAATCCTCAGGCACGCACCCATCCCTCACCTTGGTCGATTAATAGCGACGTCCCAGGACGCATCACTGACCCTTTAATTTTAATACGCATGCGGAAGCAGATAAAATATCCCCAGACAATAAAACAATGGGATAGAAAAGTAGGGCTATATTTTTCACAACTAAAAAACGATAACCACACTTTTATACAAGGTAAACCTCATCTTATATATTACAATACTATTAACAAGAGTCTGATCTATCTCAAAGCAGTTCACACTCAGGGTTTGCAAAATGGGGTGAGGTCTCAGTTCTCATCCAAATCATACTCCGGATCATCATCAGGATCCTCCTCGGACTCCTCCTCTGGTTCCTCATCAGGGTCCTCCTCTTTGGGTTCTTTCTCCTCAAGGTCCTGAAATGTTGTCCCACAACCGGGATGAGACTACATCTCAAAAGTTCTACCCCCTAAGACATGATTAGGAAGCCAATACAACTTAGGCTGCCTAAGCACAACACGAGTCAGAGGACTTATCTTGGCCTCAATTCCTTCCGTCAAGTCAGTATATATCAAATATATATGAATCACATCAACTCACCACATCAGATCAAATCATTGATCAATCAACCTAGTCGATTATATGTCAAGCAGACCATTTCCCGGTCATCTCAATTAATACTATCTATAAGTTTAACCATACCCAGGACTGCTTATTATAAGCCCATAATAGATAGTATAGCTCGCTAGAAGCTGCCTTAAATACTGAGATAATATACTATATATATGCTCGCCAAGACCTACCTCAATTTCTGATATAGTATATTATATATGATCGCCAGAAGCTGTAAGACATACTTTCATAGTATGCTGAGAATTTATATATGCTCACCAGAAGCTGCCAGCCATACTTTCATAGTATGCTGATAAATGTATATATGCTCTCCAAAAGTTGCCATCCCTACTTTCCTAGTATGCTGATAAATGTATATATGCTCGCCAGAAACTGCCAGCCATAATTTCCTAGTATGCTGATAATTGATCATTTAATCAATTCACAATTTTTATCATTCCTGATAAAAATACCAATGCGTGGGTACACGGTTGGCTTTAGACAAAATATAAAATTTCACATTTTCAAATATCCCACCAATTTCAATAGCCCATTACACATCTTTGGCGCTGTAAACTGACACTTGGTTAATTTCCAATCAATTATCAAAATTCGTTAATTTAGGAATAAAATCCTAAAATCACAATTAATTCAATTCAGCACAAATTAACACTTAAATAAATAAACGGACTACACCACAATGATCAGCATGAAATTCCGATTATCGGCTATCCTTGCCTAATTTCCGGAAAATAAATAAATAAATAAATAATTAATTTCGAAAATTATTAAATAAATACAATAAATCCAATTTAAGCCCGTAATGTCTAATTGGAAGCCAAGACGAGCCCAGAAATTACCGAGACTCGTTCAATAAATAATAGAGTATGTCTACTTGCTAACTACGCTAACCATTTGCCTAACATACATCAATGAGTCTCTAATTTAATTACTTTAATCTAATCTATCTACCGAATTGCACTTAATTAAATCTAATAAACCCCTAAGCATCATTAACCAACTAATAAGGGATTAGTGTGCAAAACTCACTTGTGCAAAGCGAACACCGGAACACCGTGATGGTGACGCGACGGAGGCCAAATTTGGGCTCACGGCGACATTGACGAGCTTGGACTGGGCCTTAAATTGGCCCAACAAATCTCAGCCCAATCTTAGATTTGTTTTTGCGTTGGACTGGGCTCACTGCAGACACCGGGTTTGGGCCTCAAAATCGCGGGCTTGGGCTTCAAGAATTTGCTGGGCTTCGCTGAACTCAACGGGCTGAAAACAGGCCCAGTTGTTGGGCCAAAATTGCTGGCTCCGTGAGCTGCTGAACCTGGCCTGAGCTGCACTTGAATGGGCTGAATTGCTGGCTCGTGGAAATGTGGGACTTGGGCTTCAAATGGGCTGAAGTTGCTGCAGAGAAAATGGGCCGAAGACGCTGGATTTCACGGGCCTGCTTCATGGACTTCAATTGGGACAGCTTCAGCGAAGCAGAGAGGTCAATGAAAGAGGGAGGCTTCGGTGGGTTGCTGCAGCTTGCTGGCGAGCGGGTGGGTGGCGTGAGCTGGCTTGCGGTCGAAGAGCAGTGGCACTCGATGGAGATTTGCGGTCAACAAGATGGGGGAAAGGATTTCTTCGGTTGACCATGTGGATGCGTGGCCTCGCTTGGGTGGAAGCTGCTGGCGATAGATGGGATGATGCGGTCGAAGATGGGGCAGCTGGCGTGGAGATTCGCTGGACTTGCGGGCTTCGATGGAAAGATGGGGCAGAGAACGTGGGCTGGATGGGCGAGTTAGGTCAATCAAGAGACGCGCGGCAGAAGCTGGAGCTGCCTCGGTCAACTATGGGGAAGAGTTTTTCGTTGGTTGACCGAGAAAACAAAAGGTGGTCGAGGTGTGTAAGCTGCAGGTGGCGATGGCAGAGTGAGGAAGAGAAATGGAGGAAGTTGCAGGCGTGAGGGAGATGGGCAGAAGGAAGAAAACGTGAGGGAGAAAATTGAGAGAGAAGTGAGCCGAGAGGAAGGCTTCGTCGCACGAAGGGGAGGGGTTTTGGAGGAGAGAGAGAAAGAGAATTAAGCTTAAAAGTCAAGTAAAATATCTATTTTCATCATTCTTTGGCCTCAAAATTCTCCATACTTATCCTTTGATGTCCCCCAAACACTTTCTTGCAAATTAATCCATAAAAATTCCAATTTTAAGCCAATTGTTGCTCCCCCCGTGCCTAGTCCGAATTTCTTCAATTTTGGACCTCAATTCCAACACAATTTTCTCCAATTGATGTCCAATTTTGCCAAAGAAAAAGCTCACATCAATTCCACAAATTCCCATCACCAACTGACTCGGTTTGGAAGCCAAAAATCCATTCAATTTGGCCAATTCGAATTTCCATTCATTTCCGATTCGTCCGAATCAATTTCCCGTAAAAATCCCAAACTCGACAGAATTTCTTCGAAAGACGACGATATCCTATAAATGAATCGTGATATGCTCGAACGTTCGATTTCCGAAACCAGATTTAATTTCGTCTATTAAAATCAACCGAACGCGATTTTAGTCTAATCCAACCAATTAGGTAGCTTTTAAGGATTTTACCGCAGTTATATCCCTTAACGGCTTCCCCCAATAGATTGGTTAACTCATGAGTGATTAGCTCAGAGAAAAAGGACCATAGGCGCGTCGACGAGATACCCATTTCGTTTTATCGGATGGGTCGAAAATTCAGGATGTCACATGGGACGTCGCAATTTAATCGACCACTGAGGGATGGGCACGTGCTTGAGGATCGGGGTGTGACAATTGTTGTGTAAATGCTGGAGTTTCCTTTTACCCCATTTCTTTTCTAGTGTGCGCATCGGTCCCCTTTAAACAAGCTAAAGACCACTGTTGCTTTCTTGTTGACTTTCAACTTTTCTCATTTTCTCTCCTTCTCCTTTTTTTGACTTTTCAACGTCTATATTTTACATTCTCCTTTTCTTGATTTCTTCCTCGAAATTACATTTATGTCAAACCGTCAAATGGTTTGTGAAGTCCCTTTGTCATTTCCTCTCAGCTCTCATGAGCAAATCAATCAAGCTTGTTTTCCATGCAAATGGAGCATGTTCCACCCAATATGCTCCGGTTGACCATCGTCGGAGTTAGTAAGAAAGAAGAAAAGCAGAAAGAGAAGAAGAGAAGTTGAAAAGTCAACAAGAAAGCAACAGTTGACTTTAGTGCATTTAAAAGGATCGAGACACACAAGGAAAAGAAAATGAAAGGGGAAAAAGAAAGGGAGAAGGAAGAGAAAGGGAAATAGAAGAAGGAAACTCCCACATTCACACCGTGAGGATCTCACCAAGCCGATCCAATTACATATTGCAATGCTCAGTAAGTGCTCACACCTTCGTTTGTCCAATCAAAGTACTTCTTGGATTTATGCTGTATCTTCGAAGTTTTGTAAAATTCGAGCCACTAAGTCTGATATTTGAGTTGTTGAACTATGTGATTTTATGGAAATGGTGGATATGGCGTTGTAGAGAGGGTTTGACATAAGTTGATTGGAAGCAATAGTTTCATCAAAGTGAAATTTTAAGGTTTTGCATGCAAGTTCTGTTTTGAGAATGGCTTGAATAATCACTTTGAATGTGCAATTTATTGTCACGTAGCAGCCGTTTTCTTAGTTTAGTATGGCCATTTCAGAATTGAGGTAGTATTTTCCTAGACTTTGACATTGATTTTCATTTAATTATTAGGATAACAAGAGAGTGGGTTCGTTTAGCTACATGTTGTTTAGTGGCTTGTAGGGTGAGAGGGCTATCGAGAGGACTTTTGGGAGTTAGAGTTTGAGTATCGTTTGAGGCTGTGTCCTTCGAGTGGAAGGACGACCATGTCATTCCCCATTCTTGATGGTTTTGGGGTGTGACAAAACATGTCGAACTCGAGAAATACAATTTGGTTCTTTGTGCTATGATTTATGGTGCTCTCATGGAACAATCCTAAGTAGGAACAAGCAGAGTTGGGCGGGATTACGAACCAACCCGAGCAAGTAAAAATGCCAAGCCATTGTGGATTTTCGTGGGACTAGATCTTTGATGTGTGAAGGAAAATCAGGTCGAGAAATTCTATTAACAATGTCATAACTTTTTTACGACGTTTATTTTGACGTCATTAGCTTCCAAGCAATTAATAAAGTGCCACAATTTTAAAAAAATCGACCATTCAAATGATATTGATTATTTGTGTTGAATGACAATCTTATGCGGCCTTATCTTAGAATAAATAATATAACATGTGAATATTTAAGATACAAATCAAATGACATTGTTCGACAACACAATTTTCCCATGGACTGAGAAATTAGGTTCAATTTGCTTCACAACTAAACCCTAGGATTAACTGAAAATGTGAACATGCGATTTTCTCGTAGAACGTTTTCAGCTGGAGATTGGGACCACATGGAAGAGTGACATTCCAAATGCAGCCAGCGAGGTATGCTCCATTCTTTTCACAAGAAATAACTTTTAGAAAGACTTTTTCGAATTTTTCGTCATTCATCTCACGAAAAATGAATTAGTTAAGGAAAATATTTTCCATTTTCAAAAAGAAAAACATTTTCCATAATTTTCTTTCACTTTACTTTCTTTCACCAAACACATTTTTCTTTTTCTTTTTTTCTTTTATTAAATCGAGTTTTCATTTTTTATTTTCTTTCTTTCTTCTTCTTCTTCCTTCGGCTTGTCTGGTCGCCGGCTACGACAAAGGTCGATGATCGGCCACTAGTGAGCTCCAGTCTTGCCCCTAGCGAGCTCGAGCCTCGTCAGTCGACAAGGCTCTGCCTCACTTAATCTGGCAAAGCAGAGCTCGAGCCTCGCCAAATCCGACGAGTTGAGTTGAGCAGACCTTTGGCAACCTTGGGCAAGGCTCGAGCCATGCCCAGCTCGCCAGATCTAGTGAGACCCGAACTCATCGGCCTTAGGTGTCGCTCCATTAGGCTAGGCTTGACCTCACCGACCTTGCCAGAATCTAGCGAGCTTGAGTCTCACCAGCTTAGGGGGCGAGGCTGGAGCTTGCTATGGCCAATCATCGGCTGGTCATCGCCATAGCTAGCAACCGGCCAAGGTCAAGGAGGAAGAAGAAAAAACAAAGAAGAGAAAACAAGAGAGAGAGAGAGAGAGAGAGAGAGAATGCCAAGGAAGAAGAAGGAAAAAAAAAGAAAGCAAAAATACAATACAAATTAAAAAATCAAATTAAAAAAAATTATCGAAAATAAGTGCATGGAAAAGATTTTCTTTACAGAATGGTGGAAAAATATTTGCTAGTTCATTTTCAAAGTTCAGCTTAATATTGGAAAATATGGTTATTTTTCCTGGAAAATAGCTTTATGGTAAATGATTTCCGAAAACGCCACAATTTCTACAAAATAAATGGAGCCTCAGTCGATCCTTTTACTCTCCGTGACAGGGCGTTTTGCAAAGGCCAATGCTACTTAGGTCATATGACGTGTAGTCCACACGTCAGACAAAGAAAGGCCCCTTTGGAATGTATCCTATTAGCATTATATTATAAATTTTGCGTGTAGAAATAGCATGTTTCCAATATTGCATGTTTTGTTATCTTCCACATGCATTTTCCATTTTAGCTTAAAAATATAGAAAATTGATTAAAGAAGTTTTTCCCTGCATATCACCTGTTTATGGTTGTTTAATTGCATTTAAGGATAAACGTTGCTTTTTTGCATAGATATTGTCTTCGTGGTTGGGAATTGCATTTTGCGTTTTATGAAGAATTAGTATACATTTGATTGTATGCATAGCTCAGGACATGTAATATCATTTGTCCGATTCGTATCGGGTTTATTTTTTGCATTTTATTTACTCGTTTATTATCACTTTTGATGTACTGTGTTAATTCCTTTATTTCGGTTCTATGCTTTGACTTCTTTAGCTTCGGTGAGTAGACCGTACTTTTGGATCGAAATCGATAGAAACCTTGCATGGACATTTAATGAAAAACGCCTTAGGACTCATAACTTGGGAAGACCAGGTGAATTACATAATTGACAAATAAACAAGTTAATGTACCAAAAGGTCGCTAATTAGATAATTAGTGTAACTGAGTCCTTGAACTTAAATATCTAGTTACTTAGAAAGTGAGGCGTCTTCTCGAGTCTCTCGCTTGCCTCCTAATCGATCCCAATGGGTTAAAGACGACTCCAAAATAGGATAGAATTTCATAAAAGGATCAAATTAAATGAACCTTCAACATTGCATGAGATAAGGGTTTGAGAAAACCATTGCTAATTGAGGACTGTTGGTTCCCAACTCGACATTACCTCTAAATCCACTCCCTGAATGATCAATTCGGGAGGGTCGCAACAATTCCAAACCCAAAAGCATAAGTTGGGTTGGAGATTTGAATCGTGCCTTGATTGAGAGTTAGATTCTCAAAAAGGCTAATATATCCAAATTCACATGAGAGAGAGTTAAGCTTCAACCTAATCGAGATGAGATGGTTGCTCAATCTGCTAGTGGACGAGACAGTTTATTGGGTTTTGGACTTGGGCCGCCTGTTATGGGCTTGACATCAAGCCCAACCCATAGCTACTTGAAGTTCCCTACGTGGTAACATTTCACAAAAGGGAAGATAACTTTACGCCGGTTTCATGGTTTATGGATGTCCTGAAAACCGCCTATATATAACCTAAAACCAATGTCGCAACCTGTTTCATGATTTATGGATGGCCCGGACCAGATTTCCATCACTGTATTTGTGCCTTCTTTTTTATAACCTGACTCCGGAGCTCCCTTGCAAACTATGACCCGGTTCATGGAGCCACTTTTTATTCAAAGGCAACAATTTAATGAAAAACATTGCTATAAAGAAAATAATCCTCACATAGGTTGAGTAAAAATTGCTAAATTTGCATTGAATATGAATGAGTCAAAACGGTTTAAATAAGTCAATTTGAGTATGATCATTTTTCGATCTGATTTAAATCCAACCCCACCCACTTGTTTGACTGGCCTACAGATAGGTTGGGACTTACTAACCAGTTTGAGGGACTCAAATCGTCCCAATTTGGCTGGCTTCAGTGTAATGCCTCCGGTGAACAGCAACAGTCAACATAATTTCATCATTTCCCGACTACTCCAAGTACAGCAAATACTGAAGTAACTCCCCACCATCTCAAGATGATGAGCTTAACTTATTTATCTTGCTCATATAAACATTAGGTTAACCAACATATTTCTGCCGAAATTTCTATTGCACGATCAGTATGGGAAGACATTGTGCTTCGAAAGTTTGTACTGGCTTCGCCATGCCGAGATGCGCCATGAGAAGCCAAACATGGCTGAGAAGCTCTCCTCCTCTGCTCAGTCTCGCGCAGTGTTCGTAGCCTCTGCTTTGGAAAGCCACGCACATCAGGAGTGTTGCCCAGACCTTGCCAATCAGGTCCCACTTATCGCGTCCGAATTCTCGCAACTGGGATGCAAGATCGCACGCGTCAAACAGCACCGACCTGTTTTTGCCTCTCCGCATCTTCCTCTCGGGGAGCTGATTTACCTCTGCTGAGGCCAGAAGACGGCGGACCTGGTGCAGATCGTACAACTTTCTCGACTTGTGCTTCTTGTTTCTGTCGCAAACACCATTAGAGACGGGTGCCTCTTTCTGGAATAAATTCCGAGCCCACTTGATGACGACCGATGACATACTGCCGTCGTTCTTTGAAGACACCACTTGCTTGTCCTTGAGGAACTTCTGAATGTCGACCAAAGTATCTTCGTATCGGAGCACCCCTATCCCTGTTGGCAACATTGAAGGATGGAGTAGCATAAGATAGAGCATGTATCGAGAGACCAACTTACTCATCTTGATTCCAACGATGTGATCCCCGAACTCATGTTCAAAATCCCTGCGGTCCTCGTAGTAGCAGAGCTCAGTGGCGACGTGCCAGGTGAGGATGCTCTGGTCTAACTCCATCTCTTCCACACTCCAGATCAGCTCAGAGCAGGGTGACCTCTTCAGTACTGCGCCTGCAGCCAGCTTGTGACTTGCCAAAACTCCGATTGATTCGCCGTTCCTTTCCAGATGTCCGATTGTCTCCCGCATGTGACGGAAGATCCAGTCTTTGAGGTTGGTCCCAAACTCTTTGTAACTGATGTGAAAGTTCTTCTCCAACCTTTGGTCTAACCTGACGAGAGTCGGATACCTGTTGAAGATCCAGTTTCTTCTCCTTACAGATAATTTCAAGAGGCTGAACTGGGCCACGGATCTCGACCATCTTTGGTGTGGGCGGACCTTGAGAAAAGCAACGTCAGGCCAAATTCTGCATCTCCTGGGTCTTTGAAGCAGCAAGGGGCGGATCCAATCGGATGAAATTGCTTGAAGAAGCGAGTAAATATCTAAAAATATAGCCACGCTTATCAGCATGAAAGTTATACAGATGTCAACTTCGGGGTAATCCTTCTTATCCTGCAAGGAGAAGAATACTAACACGGCACACAGCACCGAAAGATTGATGACCCAACGAATGTTGCCCCAAGCACCCTTCAGCAAAGGCATCTTGGTGTAGAGCAGATCGTGCATGCAACTGAGCTCGATCTCCACGATTTCAAATGCCTCCATTGAATCCACGTTCGGGTCCATGAAAATGCGCTTACTGGCATCCAGGTCGCTGAAGTTGCGGATAAGGTCCAAGAATAGAAGCTTGAAGATCTGGAACAACTCATAGGCTTTGACCAGAGTCGTGTCTTCCTCTTCACTGTAGGCTTGACGGCTATTCACTGGGACATCGACTGGAGCCAAAGCCTCTGTAATGTGTTCGATTCTGACCCGGTAACCCTCCTCTTTCTTCAGAGCGTTCTGCTTCATTATCCTGGAGTGTATGGCACCAAAATCCGGAAGTGAAAGCATTGAATCTCGAAGTTGACCTTTGCTTGCCAAGTACAAACACAATATCCTCTCTGCATATTTGATGAACCCCACCAGGATCATAACCACCGCTAACACTGACAGTGTAGACCCCGACAAGGCCATGAAGTAAATGAAACATGATAGTCCTCCCTGGACGCAAAGCTGCGCTAACTGCTTGAGCCATAGCTCGTTGTCCTCCAAGATAAACGCGGTGACTGTGTCAGGCCCGCCCAAATGGAGGAGAAGGAATGGCGCCCAGAATGCTGTGATTTGGCTCTTCAGATCGGTCGTCCCCTTCGTTTCCCTGATGTTGGCCAGGCGGTTTGAGAGGACGCCAAGTGTGAAGGTCGCAATGGAGTCGGCCAATAGGTACATTATCCAGATAGTGATTTGGAACCGGTACTTGGAGTTGGATTTCCTCCGGCTGACCTGAGTCGCAAGGTTCAATTGGAAGAACAAGCTGAGGAGGACGAGCAACCGCAGCTCCCACTCCTTCCACAGCTCACGAGTGATTTGGAGGAGCTGCCAAAATTTCATGTTTGAACTCGAATTATTGGCACCGAAAGACGCAACGATTGGAGGGCTGTCTCAAAGAGCGGTCAAACTTATGATCACATACGGAGAGGAAAAGGCAAGGCAAAACAACACCAGCCTTGAAGTTTTCTCAGAACTGACGCCATTTTATAACCATTAACTTGGGATAGGAAACAAATTTAGAAGCACCTTCTTACCCCCATAACATTACAAGGAACCAAAAAGCATTATGCTTTTTGAAACACCATCCACACATTATTTACGACATCACTTTTGGATGCACAATTGTCAAGTAATTCTCTACATTTGCTCAAGGGGGAAGTAAAGTAACAAAATCAGGTTCCGGCATATCATGTTAGCATGAGTATAATCTTCTTTACTTGAGAAAATTGGAATATAGAGAGAGTTAAAATTTGATTTTTCAGTCATTGCTCTAAATGTACAGTGTGAACTTTACTCTAACCACTATGATTTTCACACTGTTGTCCGGCATTAATCACCGGCCTAAAGTGATTGATGTGGAATAAAGATATCGCCTTTTTAGCTTGCTATGACAAGTAAAGTCACAAAAAGGCCAAAAGAATGTGACAAGTGCTTACTCCAAATTAAAGCAATTCTAAAGTATCGAGTTGATTGCTTCAATTCCATCGGACAGCATTTTATTTTCTTGAACACTAGGTCACCATATCAAATTCTCGCGAGTGAAGTTGTCGCTCAGATAAAACATTGCACGAAAAGCGAGTATATCTCGCATCACGTTGCCTTTAGTTGATGTGGTTTTTGACCACCGTGACCGCAACTTGAGATCCGTGCCTAACAAATTGGCCCGTTGTGTGCGACAGTAGCGGAACGTTTTTCTCCATATATATGCAAGATTTCTCAAGGAGGCACATGGTGTGCGACGTTAGTTGAACATTTACCTTGCCCGCACGCTGTCCCATGAAGGACACACGTCCGGGGCACCAACTCTAGCTTAACTTGATTAAGCCCTTGACATTGCAAATCGAGGCTAGAAACATGCGGCTAGGAACCTGCGAAATGCTTGAAGTCTAACAACATACATAACCTCAAAACAGGTTTTCTTTATCATTACCAGAAAAAAGGATGGCGTCGCCACAATTTTCATGCGGTCTTTCCACTTTGTTATTAAAATGTGTTAAACAATCATTGAAGTACCATAACTTTGGAAAAACGATCATTTAAGTAACTTTGATAATTTAATTTGTCAAAAAAAAAGGTAGTGTGGCTCACAAAAATCACTTTACTAGGCACTTTTAAATTTTTTAAAGATTAAATATAAAATTGTTACTCTAAAATTTATAAAATTGGCCTCTGTTTTTGTCTCCACAACCGTACTATTCATTAGGGTAATAATCCTATTTATGTAGGTAGGATCAAACCTCTGTTTTTGTTTTTCACAGAACGGGTAAGATCAAATTGAAGGTATGAATAAATTTTCAAAGCCCATGCATTTATTAACACTTAAGCACTAACGCACGTACATTTACATGTAAATTTAAGTTATGTCGAGGAGGCAAGGACCGAAAAGGAATCGAATATCAAATGTTATGATTTCGACAAAGTCGAGTGCAAAAGTGTTTTCTTTAATACAAACCAACAAACTAAGCTATCAGAGAAACGAAGCAACTTGGCCCACATAATAAGTGCCCGAAAATATCGGGTAGTCTGCCACGTAGGTAAAGTTCCTCCCCTCCAGTTAATTGACATGTGTCCAATATGACTCATTTTTCATCTTAACTCCCCGACAAATTATTGTAAGTGCCATGTCAATATATAAGTTAGCTTGCTTTAATTTTATTTATGTCCGATAATTGGTTGACATGTTTGCGAGCACCACGTCACTATTTAATGGACAAATAAGTATTTTAAGTTTTAACGAAAAGTACAAATGACAATTTCTGGAAAAAAGTGAAGATGCGAATTGACATTGACGGATGAATTTTGAAAATTTTCGTTATGGTCATGGATAGAGCACGGAGCCATGGTGGAAACTGCACATGCCTCTTTTTTTTCTTCACCGACCAACCAATTTTGACTTCCACACCCCAGTTTAAGAAGAAGAGATTCCGCATTTTGTTTCATTTTAGCATTTCGTGATTCATCATCCTGATCCCTTCCCCAAAAATACTTTTTATTTCACCCTATTTAAAGAAAACTTTAGGACAATTTTATGACTTTAGTATAATAGTAATTAGGTAAAAAGAGTTCAAAGGGTACTTGGATTGGCAGTCGGTTATGAGACTTTTTTTGAAGGACGGCTAGCCAAGTAGAGGGCCTTTCACCCTCACTCACTCACCTCAAGTGCAGGAGGTTACTATACATTTCTACCCAATGGTAGCTAGGGTTGAAATCTTGATGAGGCGGCATGTAGTGAAATTTTTTTTCCCTACCTAAGAGGAATACGGGGGATGACATTGCAGGATCTCTCACCTCAGGGCGGATCTCCCACCCACTTCTCTTGTTCTTCCTCCTTGGGCCTTAAAAAATCCTATTGCTAGGACTTGAACTCGGGTTTCTCAAGTAAGAGCTGAGTATCCTAACCAGATAGATTCCAATGCATCTCTGCGAACTAAAGTATATACGTTCGAGATAAAGAGAAGTGGGAGGGCTCCAAGGCAGCGTCTGTACAATCCTTTGCCCTCGTACTCAGCTCACCCTCATTCTATCTGTTGCAATGGGCGTCATTTTCAATCATCTTTGAGAAGATAAACTTGTTGGCCATCGAAACAGCTTCCTAGGATCAACATAGCTAGATACTTGAACATAGCGAATGAGAAGAAAGAGATTTGCCTACTTGATTTGGAATCCATCATTCTTTATGCAGAATGGCAATGATTCGATGCTTAAGTTCTTCTCCTCTATTGTCCTCGGATCTTGGCTTGGTGAGACCACCTCATACGCCTTTCTTTATGTGTAAACCATATCAGGAAAACTCTAATATTCTCCCACTTGGACTATATTAATTGAAACCATATTGTATGTGTGCAAATTTATGTTGGTCTAGAGACAATTCTTATTAGTAAATCCTATCCCATAAAGTTTTAAGTACCGAATCATGGCAGTAGCTATATGTATCCACATAGAGTCTTCTATGGTCACAAGTGCTTTCAGCTTTATTGATATTGATTCAATATGATTACGTGGCAAATGGATAACACCTCATAAAGAGTAATACCTTATATGTCATCCCCTTTGTTGGTCACTATTCTCTTACCTTAAGTGTCACAAGAAATCGGATATGCCACTAGAGAATATCTTTATAGTTCTAATGAACCCATATATATCTTATCTTTATGGTTAATCTTTCTTTATATGTAATTAAGACATATGTACAAGGTTGATAACTAGATGCCTCCAGCCTTCACTCAAGGTTTACATAATACATTTAGATTTCTATAACATGTAATCAACTCAACATGATAATAATACATTCATAAACACTTTATTGAATGTAAAAGAGTTTATATATGTCAAAATGTTACTAATTGTAACAAAACACAAATATAAACTTTATTAGAGCAAAACCAAAATAGTTCCCACTAAACATCAACATCCAACGATACTCTTCAGCCCATGTTAATGTTATGTCATTGAAGAACAGAAGGGCAAAGGCCTTCAATTACTAGATCTGCAACCATATCATCTATTGAAATATGCTCTACTGTAACATCATCATTCTGTGTCGTTTCTTCATTGTCAAAAACTTGACCGTCATATGTTTAGACCTCGAGACTTCTATTGTTATTAATAAACAACATTAAAGAATTATTGTCTCAATACAACCGTATGAGTCTATCCACAAAATCAAATATGGTCAACTCCTTAATGAGGTTCCAGAGCCAAATAACTTGAGTAGCAACTGAAAAGCATGCTATAAACTCCGTTTACATGATAGATGATGATATAGATTTCTATTTCTCACTTTTTCCATGACACTGCACTTCTTACTAATATAAAGATGTATCACGTTGTTGACTTTTTGTCATCCTCATAGCTAGCAAAATCTACATCGGAATACCCTACTAACTTCAAGTTATGAACATGTCTGTAAATCAGCATATAGTTTTTTATTCTTTTTAAGTATCTCAAAATCTTCTTGGTAGCAACCTAGTGATCGTGTCCTAGAGTTGACTGATATCTATTTAGAAGTCTCATTGTAAAAGCAATATGTGGCCTAGTGCAAACTTGAGCATACATGATACTTTCAAGTGCACTAGCATAAGGTACATTTTTCATTTGGGCTTTTTCAATCTCCGAATAAGGACATTGCAATAGACTTAGTTTATCACCCTTAATAACTGGAACAATTCCAGACTTCCGATGCTGAATGCTGAACCTTTTTAAAATATGATCAATATATGCCCTCAGATATAAGCCAAATACATGATGAGATCAATCATTATGGATCTCAATGCCAAGTATAAAAGACGCCTCACCAAGGTCATTCATGTCAAATTTTCTTGACAACATTTACTTTGTTTCATGTAGTAATCTAATATCATTTCTCACAAGCAAGATATCATCTACATAGAGTATGAGAATTTTTTTTTGTCCCACTGACCTTATAGTATATATACTGATCTACTTTGTTCTCAACAAAACTTAATAAAGTGACAACACTATGAAACTTCAAGTGTCATTGTCTAGAAGCTTGTTTGAAATCATGGATAGACTTTTTTCAATATAGACTTCTTTATCAAAGAATCCATTCAAAAAGACATTTTTAACATTTATCTGGCGTAACTCTATACCAAAATGAGTTATTAATGCCATATTAACTTTGAAAGAATCTTTAGTAGTCTACTCCATCTCTCTGACTGAAACCCTTGGTTACTAGTCTGAATTCGGACTTCTTAATATTTCCTTTAGACTCTCTTTTAGTATTGTATACCCATTTGCAGCAGATTTTGTAGTCATGCTCTCATATAAGGCTATACAATATGGTGGTATAACTGATTATCTTTCCCTAATAGATTTCCTAAGTGGAGCTACAATCACTTTGTCTTGCACCTGAGAGGCTTAAGAAACTTCATCAGGAATTATATCAATAACAGTATCTTGAATCTCAACAGGGATAGTTTGTGGTGTAGGAGACTCAACAATTATCTATATAGGTAAATACAAGGACATAGTAGTCTCCAACATATTATTATATTTAATAGTCTGAGAGCAGCTATCCTCTACAGCTATGTCGAACTCTAGAAACTTCATTATCTGTGATTCCATAATTCTTCCACCTTCATTGGGATTAAAAAACTAATATCCCTTTGAATGATATGAGTAAGATACGAAACAACACTGAGTGGTTATGGAGTCCAACTTACTCACTGTTGATTATATAACCTCACTACTGCAGTGCACCCCTAAACTTTAAGATAATTCAAGCTAGGTTTACGTCTAGTCCATAACTCAAAAGAATCAATGGGACAGTCTAAGTAGAAACACAATTTAATACATATAGGGCTGTTTTCAATGCTTCGCCCTACAGAAAACCAGATAAATTTATCTCACTAATCATACTCCTCATCATCTCCACAAAGGTACAATTGCATCTTTCATCTACTGTCACGACCCGATCTTGCTGCCCTCGATTCCTCATCATCACGAGGAGAGAAAAGGGGAAAATGTTGGGTTTATGGGTACTTGATCATGAGAGTTCCCTCACAGCTCACGTTCCAAAAGACGTTATCACCTCACCTTTCGGACCAAGCCTCTTGTGAGTTCCCTCCACGAGATTGCGAGCTCTCCCAAGCCTGTACTCCGCGTGATAGTGGAGTGTTGCGATCCATATCCACAAGGAAGACTCACCTTAGAAGAAGGGGACATGTGTGGATATCAGATTTAAGGGTACCTTTACCATGGTAGCCTTCTCAACAGTGCGATTTGCCCATAAGGATGGCACCACTTCATCCTTTGAGGTACTCCCATATCGAGTATGCTAAACCATGGTGAGTTTCATCGAAACTCGTACCTTGCATGACAAGTTTATTTATATGGTTGAGTTGTTTATGACAACCTAAAAATAAGACGGGAGTGGTCACTAGCCTCATTTTGGGAGTCGGCTAGAAAGCCCAATTGAGGGTCGAGAGTTTCTCTTGATTCCTACGCAACCAAATATCAAGGTTCGGGGACTTGGGTTATGCTAATATCTCTATTAGTAACCTTTTGGTACCTAAAGAGTATGTTGTGTTTTCCTAACATGTCCATGCATTTCTTTTTGCATTTTCGGGATCATTGATCCTAAACTAAGTGATTATGCATGGTTGGTCATTTTCATTATATTCTATTTTTAGAAAAACATGAAAAGAAAACAATCAATGGAATTGAAATTAGACAATAAGTAAACAATCAAGGAAAGCAGTAAATCTACAATGCAATCCTAGAAGATATAAAAGAGAAACACAATTGAAAAAGACGAGAGAAAGAGAGAAAACCCGTAACTCGTTAGGCTTTATACAATAAATGAAACCCAAGACATATGTCGGGGAAATGAATAGTACATGATAATGGTTGGAATGGACATCGACCTCCACCGTCTTCGTGCTTTCTCCATCTTCAAGGTCCTAATCTAAACCTAATCTAAGAAACTTATAACTAGGTGCATACAATGAAAAGAAACAAGCATTCACATCAAAACAATAAAAAGTAAGACATCATGTTGAGATCAATCATTTAAAGGAAGTGCAATACGAAAGTCAAATTTTGGAGCCTCGGTGTCGACCTTTGTCTTTCATGCGAGGGTCCACTAAGACACCTATCCAATCCTTTTTTTTTTTTTACTTATAGCAATTATTGACTAATTGTATTATCGCATGACCAATAATGATTATAAGTCTCCTAATCAAGAGATCTATGTGATCCCACGGTTTTTCTTTGATATCATGTATCGACTCTACCATTCATCTAAAAGTCACATGCATTGCAAAAATTTAAACATGCATGCAGGTCTTTTGAACATTGTTTTTCAACCAATCAAGTAAGAAAGTGAACCATCGGCAAGTCACTTATTATTAAGGGCATGCGCCAATCACAAACACAGAAAATTTCTAGTGCATGATGATATTATATATATGAGGGGTGCATGTGATATTTCAAAAGACATATTTTGAAATCCTTCATAAAAAGTTTTGAGACAAAGTAATGTCTCAGCTATGAAAGGCATTTAATTGTCAAGGCTAGCCCGGGACTTGCATAAATGTACTCACAAGTATCGCAGGTATTTTGAATACAATTCAAACCGTGACTTTCACGATGTCAAATAAGGATTTTAAGGTTTGAAACTATTTAGAATTAAGGAATATCTAGGCTATGGAACACATTCAATTGCCAAGACTAGCCCGGGGCTCGCATAAATGCACTCACAAACGTCACAGGCATTTTGAATATGGTCCAAACCACGATTTTTCCTTAAGCCAATTTGAATTTTGGAGAAAAACTTTTTTAGAAATCGTTTTTGAGAAACATCACATGGACCAAAGTATTTTCTTTTTTTTTTGGAAAAAAATGCAATTTACAACAACTTCGATGAAGATGGCATGGCCCATTTTCATGCACAAGCTAAGCTAAAAGGTATAACTAAACAATCACAATCATATTTATATTAGAAACTTTCAGAACAAACTTGTAAGGACAGAAAAATTGGATAATACCTAATGACAATTTGGCAATGAAAAAATTCCTTAACATGCATGACATGATGATGAACAACTTTCGTGAAGAAAGTTTTCTTAAAAAATCTATACATGATTTCACAAAAATCAAACAACAAGCAACAACACATCAGAAATTTGTCAAGACAATAGGACATTCAGCTAACGTCACGAGGATTTGTCAACATGATGACAAGAAAATTTCATTAAGAGGCCGAGTTAAGATTTCAAATATAAAAAAGAAATAACAATATCAAAGGTCTATCCAAATAAGGGTTAGAATAGGGGTTTGAATTAGATCCCTTGTCCAGATTGTGATCTAGTTTTGGAAAAATGGAAAATTGGTCCAAACAATGAGCGATTGTCATGAAATTAGTGGCATTAGAAACTTTTAAGTGTGCCTTACATCTTCCTAAAAGAGCTCGAGTCCAAACTAGGTCAATTTGGTATCCTAAGATCGAGATCTCTAAAAGTGTGCTCATTAGTAATTAAGAAAACAGAACATAAGTACTCATTGGAAAACCTCAAAATCACTCAAAGAATGCACATACGACATGAAAAAATCACACGGGACTTAGGATTGGATGTGACGGAAAGTTTGGATAGTCATCTAATCCTAAGTCAGCATTCGAAATGTCAAACAATTTAAATGAAATGATTCGTAATTCCTAATGGTATGCTTCAGAATCCTAAGTGTGATGAACACTTTTTGTTAGTCAAATTTAATGTGCAAGATGATACTTAAATAACATGATCTAAACATGTATGCAAATCTTGCAACATATGGCTCAATCATCAAGAAGGCATGATCATAAGAATCGATCCCTAGATGACCTAAACAAGCATGGAAAGGTGCGCATATGATAAGGTTTCATTTCAACATTTAGTTTACAGAACAAGCATGATTTCAGCTATCCTCAAGACATGCATAAATCCTACCAAAAATCTTACTTATAGAGCATACGATGATGAAGATTTCTTGTTAGAAGTCGAAACTCAATTCAGATCATATGAGTAGAGGTGGCAAAATGGGTTACGGACCCATTTTGCGACCCATATTTTTTACTATGGGTCGTATATGGGTTATGAAGGATGTAATGGGCTCATTATAGCGTGTAACCCATTTTAAGTTCAATTCTAATATGGGTCGAAAATGGGTCACACGCCGTGACCCATTTTCGACCCATTTTCAAAACCTAAAGCCATAAAGCGAGTCGCGACACTGCCCTTCGTCTTTGACTCTTCGTGACTTCGTCAGTGTGACAGTGACCCATTTCGACCCACCTCCGCCACTCGCCTCCACCACTCGCCGCTTCTGCCACTCACCTCCACCACTCGCCGCCGCGGCTAGCCTCCGAGTTGCCTCCGCCGCTCGCCTCCGCCGCTCCCTCGAAGGTCGACGAGCTTCGTCACCCACCTCCGTCGCTCGCCTCTGCGGCTCGCCCACGAAATCGGAGGTTTCCGGGCCGACGCCCTGCGGTTTGGCCTCCAAGGCGTCAAGAGCGAGATCGTCGGATCTCACCCTCTCGAATCCGCCTACCAATCGGTAACCCCTTTTTTTCCATCCCTTTCCGTTTGCAGTTCTGCTATTTTGGATCAACATGTTGTTTTCTGCGAATTGCTTGGATAAAGAGGGAAACTTGGGGTTGGTCGGGTTCTTATGGGCATGGGAAGTGAAATTGGTGAACTGGGCTTGGTGCTCGTTGTAGGTTAGGCGCAGGGGAGAATTTCTCCTCAATTGCTACGTTTATCTGTCTTTGATATACTTCTGTGAGTATTCCGACACATTTGACTTCAGAAACCGGGTGGAGTTAGCATGCAGTTTCATCGCGGTGTTGATGCTTATTTAGAGAAAATCGCTATGCCTTACAGCATTTACCTTGTCATTGTCTTGACTTCTGAGGTATGAGTAGGAGATTCTTTGCTGCTCAGGACAGTTTCATGCAGAGATAGTGCTATTTCATGGCATCTCTTTTTGTAGAAATGATGACATTATAAGAAGCTCTTCTGATGTGTCTTTTTTTTCCCAAGTAACATTCATTTTAATTGAACTTCACCGTGGTAGAAATTGGATAATTTGAATGTGATAGGTGGACCTCTATATTTAAGGCTGTCATAAGACAGCCATTAATTCATCTGCTAAACCTCAATGCTATGGTTTCTCATGTTAAAATAGCATCCATGTTCTTTTCTTGGGTAGATTATACTGGATCAACCCTGTGCTTTGCCCGTGATGAACCATTTAATATTGCATTATTTGTTCATCCTTTGCAATAGCTATGGTGGTTTCCACTTGCGGTCTAGTGGAATTGAGGAGTTTTTGTCGCATACAATGGCACTTGTAAAAGGTCACATCCTGTTCATTAGAATGGGCCACACTGAAAAACCCCAACCATTTAGTCTTAAATCTGTCGTCTTTTACTTTCACAAGCATCATCTTTTCTTTTTAGATGTTTTTCAGATAGGATGATGCTTTAAGAAACAGTATGCCTTTTTTTTTTTTTTTGGTTTCTCTTGCAAAACAGTATGTCTTAAATCTATCATCAAGTATGTTTTTGGGAGTCCTCCTATGAGAAGGGTGTTGTATGCTCAGTTTATGCTTCGGTGTTTTGTAGATTGTGTGGACTATGCAATTCCATGTGGATGTGTTCCCTGTAAATGGGCAAAGTAGTTTATACTTGTCACTCGGCTGAGTTGGAGATTTTTATGTTGCTGTCTGGATCTTAGCCTATGGTTTATGGATTTTCCGTCTGTGACAATCTTCAAGATGATGTCTCTTGTTCTTGCCTGAATTTGCCTTTGAACCAAGTCTTTTGCTGCACTGGCCTGAAGCTGGCTTACTCTTTTTTCTCTTATGTGGCCAACCATTCATTTTTTTACCAAGGCGTGTTTTCCCTCCCACTGTTTATGACGTATTCCCCCTTATTTTACAGGCCCCATTTTGTCAGCAACCACTGAGGAGATTCCCCAAGAAGAGATTCTTTGCTGGTTTAGTTTTTTGTTGTAGTTGAAGGTGGATAAAGCAGGGGCGACTGTGCTGTTTGAGGAGCCAACCAAGGGGAGCAACAATGTGGGAGTGGTGGTGAGTCCAGTTCGTCTTGCCAGCCTTGGCGAATTCGGGAGTCCTCAGTTTGTCGCAGACAAGCTCATACAAGCTGAAAAGCGCATAGTAGGTGCTGCTTCAATCGATTGCTTGGTTTTGAATGTGGAATGTCTTAACAGTATTGCATCTGAAGCCTCTTCTGTTTTGGGGCAATCTATTATTTGGTAGATAATTTGGTTCTTGGTAGAGTTGCTGAGTATTGTGTCTTGGAGCTGTCTTATTGAGGGTAAACATTGAAGTGAAGTATCTTTCTGCAGTGCTGAAGAATTAATCCTTTGTATGGTCACCATACGAATTTCTTACTCAAAAGGCTGGAAATGTTAGCTTCATATCTTAATCAAGATGATGAACTCATTTGTGAGTAAATAATTTGACCTCAATAGTATGCTTACTTTAAATAAGAGAAGCATGTGTATAGTCCAATTCTCATAAATATTTCAATTTATAGGTTTTTTTAACAATTTTTATTTTATTTACTATTTTTTAATTTAATTTGAGGTTTTTATCCAATTAGCATATAGCTTAAAGTGAGCACGGTTTTTTTTTTTTTAGAATATTAGTAAGTTTTAGCAATATGGGTCGGGTCGGATATGGGTCGGGTCGGGTATAGGTCATTATATTTACATTACAATAATATGGGTCAAAACGGGTTAAATGGGTCGAATATGGGTCGACCCATTTTTGACCCGACCCATACCCGACCCGACCCACCCATTTGCCACCTCTACTCAAAACGGGTTAAATGGGTCGACCCATATTCGACCCATTTAACCCGTTTTGACCCATATTATTGTAATGTAAATATAATGACCCATACCCGACCCGACCCATATCCGACTCATACCCGACTCGACCCATATTGTTAAAACTTATTAATATTCTAAAAAAGAACCTGCACTCACTTTAAGCTATATGCTAATTGAATAAAAACCTCAAATTAAATTAAAAAATAGTAAATAAAATAAAAATTGTTAAAAAAACCTATAAATTGAAATATTTATGAAGAATTAGACTATGCACATGCTTCTTTTATTTAAAGTGAGCATACTATTGAGGTCAAATTATTTACTCACAAATGAGTTCATCATCTTGATTAAGATATGAAGCTAACATTTCTAGCCTCTTGAGTAAGAAATTCATATGTCACCATGCATACGAAGGAATAATTCTTTAGCACTGCAGAAAGATGCTTCACTTCAATGTTTCCCCTCAATAAGACAGCTCCAAGACGCAATTCTCAGCAACTCTACCAAGAACCAAAGTATCTACCAAATAATCTATTGCCCCAAAACATAAGAGGCTTCAGATGTGGTACTGTTAAGACATTCCACATTCAGAACCAAGCAATCAATTGAAGCAGCACCTACTTTGCACTTTTCAACTTGTATGAGCTTGTCCGCGACAAACTGAGGACTCCCGAATTCGCCAAGGCTGGCAAGACGAACTGGACTCACCACCACTCCCACATTGTTGCTCCCCTTGGTTGGCTCCTCAAACAGCACAGTCGCCCCTGCTTTATCCACCTTCAATTACAACAAAAAACTAAACCAGCAAAGAATCTCCTCTTGGGGAATCTCCTCAGTGGCTACTGACAGACTGGGGCCTGCAAAATAAGGGGGAATATGTCATAAACAGTGGGAGGGAAAACACGCCTTGGTAAAAAATGAATGGTTGGCCACATAAGAGAAAAAAGGAGTAAGCCAGCTTTAGGCCAATGCAGCAAAAGACTTGGTTCAAAGGCAAATTCAGGCAAGAACAAGAGACATCATCTTGAAGATTGTCACAGATGGAAAATCCATAAACCATAGGCTAAGATCCAGAGAGCAACATAAAAATCTCCAACTCAGCCAAGTGACAAATATGACATTGAACAGCATCAATGCAAGAAACCACCAATTCCACTAGACTGCAAGTGGAAACCACCATAGCTATTGCAAAGGATGAACAAATAATGCAGTATTAAACAGTTCATACACGGGCAAAGCACAGGGCTGATCCAGTATAATCTACCCAAGAAAAGAACACGGATGCTATTTTAACATGAGAAACCATAGCATTGAGGTTTAGCAGATGAATTAATGGCTGTCTTATGACAGCCTTAAATATAGAGGTCCACCTATCACATTCAAATCATCCAATTTCCAGCACGGTGAAGTTCAATTAAAATGAATGTTACTTGGAAAAGATTAAAAAAAAAAAAAAGAACATATCAGAAGAGCTTCTTATAATGTCATCATTTCTACAAAAAGAGATGCCGTGAAACAGCAATATCTCTGCATGAAACTGTCCTGAGCAGCAAAGAATCTCCTCCTCATACCTCAGAAGTCAAGACAATGACAAGGTAAATGCTGTAAGGCATAGCGATTTTCTCTAATTAAGCGTCTACACCGTGATGAAACTGCAAGCTAACTCCACCCGGTTTCTGAAGTCAAATGTGCCGAAATACTCACAGAAGTATATCAGAGACAAATAAACGTAGCAATTGAGGAGAAATTCTCCCCTGCGCGCCTAACCTACAACGAGCACCAAGCCCAGTTCACCAATTTCACTTCCCATGCCCATAAGAACCCGACCAACCCCAAGTTTCCCTCTTTATCCGAGCAATTCGCAGAAAACAACATGTTGACCCAAAATAGCAGAACCGCAAACGGAAAGGGAGAAAAAAAAAGGGGTTACCGATTGGTAGGCGGATTCGAGAGGGTGAGATCCGACGATCTCGCTCTTGACGCCTTGGAGGCCAAACTGCAGGGCGTCGGCCTGGACACCTCCGATTTCATGGGCGAGCCGTGGAGGCGAGCGGCGAAGGTGGGTGACGAAGCTCGTTGACCTTTGAGGGAGCGGCGGAGGCGACTCGGAGGCTAGCCGCGGCGGCGAGTGGCGGAGGCGAGTGACAGAGGCGGCGAGCGGCGAGCGGCGAAGGCGAGCGGCGGAGGTGGGTCGAAATGGGTCACTGACGAAGACGAAGTCACGAAGAGTCGAAGATCGCGACTCGCCTTACGGCTTTAGGTTTTGAAAATGGGTCGAAAATGGGTCACAGCATGTGACCCATTTTCGACCCATATTAAAATTGAACTTAAAATGGGTCACACGCTGTAATGGGCCCATTACATCCTTCATAACCCATATACGACCCATAGTGAAAAATATGGGTCGCAAAATGGGTCCGTGACCCATTTTGCCACCTCTACATATGAGTCATGGCAAAAATGGCAAAACAAACCAAACTATATGTCCAACACATATTGTTGTAGTACCTTTTACTCTAATGCATGCAATTGACTCACTTTGCCAATGTAAAAATCTTACAAAGCATGCATCAATTGAATATATATATATATATATATATATCATGTATTTCAACTCTCATGAAGGATTTGAGACCAAATAGGTGCATTTATGGACTCAATTTCATTAAAACAAATCTCAGACCAATGTAGGACAGACTAACCTATTTCAGATCTAAGCGATTTTGATCTAGCTAAACATGTCTATTTTTTTTTTTAAAAAATACAGTACATGTACAACACCTATACAAGAAACTTTTATAGGGGAAAGTTGTTCTAGAACTCAACACAAAAATCAGTACAAAAATAGCAAAATTAGAGATCGATACGAAACAAATTAACCTGGGCTTAGATCAGAGTAGATCTGACCTAGTTGAACACATCCAAAAATTATGAAAAAGTTACAAAAGATGTATGAGACAATTTGCAACAAAACTCATGAAGAAAATTTTGTCAAAAAATGATCACAAAAGTTGGCACAAAAATAACAAAGCTAGAAGGCGGAACAGAATCAGAACTGAAAAAAAAAACCTTAACTATTGCAGTATCGTTAATCTTCGGAGGTGTTTTTCAAGGGTTAAAAGACACCTTCATTGGGGCATACAACCTATTGTTTCGAATTTCGGGATGTCTATTATCTAATCCTAAGAAGACTTGAGCTGAAACAAGGTTGTTTCAAACCTCGTTTTGGCCAAAACAGTTACCTATGTATAGACTTACGAAAATCACAGATTAGGCTCAAAAACACAATCATCATTCAAATAATCAACAAATCATTGCGGCATTCATACTAATTGATTTTAAGCATGTAAAAGCTCCTAATCTTGAATCCTAGCCCCGATCAACTAACTTGATCTCGCTTCATCGGATTCAAGTTTCGAATCGTTACATTCGTCACGATTTTATTTTGATCAAAATCGATCAAAGTTTTCGCCAGATCTTCAATCCAACCTCCATGAACTAGTGAGCATAAGATCTAGATAGAAAGGGAGATGATCGTTGATGAAGATGGTGGAGGTTGAATTAGCGACGATGCGGTCACCGAAAAAGGAAACCAACCATATTGAAGAAGAGAGAGAGAATCGAGTCTCTTGGTGCCAAAAAAACAGAGAGAGGAGAGAGAGAGAGAGATATGGAGAGAGAGAAAATTCCGTGCCAAATGAAGCCCTTACCCTAAAAAATGGAAGAAATTTTATTTATATACTCCTCACATTAAGCGATTTCGGCCATCGATTTGACTCAACGGTCGAAATCTTGATCCAACGGTCAAAAATCCATTTTGAAGGCTCCATCATGATCTCGAGGTGTCGGGTAATTGATCTAGTGGGTTGACTTGTAAAAAACCAAGCCAAAATCGAGAATTGTGTCAAAATGTCTAATTAGGGGTTAATTTGCAATTTGATGAAATTTGAGGATTAATTTGTAAAATTTTGGGAAATTGAAGATGTAGAAGTGAAATTGGCATTGAGAGGGTTTCAGAACGGATGGTCGGAGGCCAAGAACCGGCTGGCAAGGGCCTGAACTGGCCGAACCGGTTCAGTTCGGTTCAGTTGGATTTTGACCAGTTTGGTCCGGTTCCTGCTATTTTGTCCACTTGAGACCCCCGTGGGTCAAAAATTTATGCAATTTGGCCCATAAAGGACCAAATTGAAAATGAATTTTATCATTTTTATGAAGAAATTGATCAATTGCGATACAATTAAGCTAATCAAACCTTATGAATGTGATCTAGGGGGTCTTTTATTGACCTAATTGAATGATTATCTTGGAAAAAATAGTCAAAACAATGTTTTCTTTGAATTGGGCCTAAAGGACTAAAATGGTAAAATTTGCAATTCAATGGGTAAAATTGCAAATTAACAAAAATTGAACTCAAATGGTGTCACAATTGCCCTATCTAATGAGCTACCCATATGTAAGATCACTTATCATATTCAAATTGACCTTAAATTGAAGCGCTCGAACTTAGGTCAAAAATGGATCTAAGCTTAATATTAAAATTGGACCTAGATTCATGAAATTAAACCATAGCCATAAATGGGTCAATTCGAATTTTGTCAATTGAAGCTTAATTGCTTGATTTTCTAATGCTTGGGGTGGATAAAATTCTTCAAATTGATGAGTTCTTGCGTGAATTTCACAAAATCGATCTCGAATTTAGACTTATCTTAAGGAAATGAGTGAGAAACAATCATCCATTCGCAAGTTATGAAAGATCGATTTTGGTCCCCTAATTAAGGCTCAAAAGGGCAATTCGTATTTTGACTCCATAAATCCCGAAATTGAATGCTCAAATAGATTTCAGATAGTCCCTAAACTAAATGTCAAAGAAGGAACTACACCTAATTATGACTAGAATAAAAGTATTTTTTTTTCGATTTAGAACCTAAAACTGAAAAGTTTAGATTTCAAGGTTCTTAATCAAATTTTGCGAAATTTTTGAGACAAAAGTAAAATTGGCATTAAAAGAAATGTATTTGTGCATTTATTATTATTATTATTATTATTTTGGGTCAAAGGTTTGACCAAAATTTAACCATTTAGTTGACTTTTCCTAAAATGTCGATTTTTTACTCAAATCTTTGAACTTTTAAGAAAATGATTTGGAAGAAGTGAAAGTGGAATTTTTTTGAGTAAAAAGTCAATTTTTTTGACTTGGGGTTGACTTTTGGACAAAGGGTTGACCAAAACGTCAATCGAAAGTCAATCATTTTACTTTTTGGGTTTTTCTCGAAAATGAGCTAGAAATTGCGTAAAAATGACAATGCAAAAGAAATAAATGAAAAATGAACTTTTTGATCGAGAGATGGGGCTTCGTCGCCATTAGAGACCTAAATCTCCATTTTTTTTTCCTTTTAATGATGCGTCGACTAAAAATCATGTGTCAACATCTATAACATTTTGTTAAGGACTTCCAGGCATAGTAAACTAAACCACTATTCTATAATCCTTCAAGTATTTGGCAAATGGCTCTTTAAGTTGCCATGTCTACCAAAATACTCATTACCACAATCAAAAATCTATTTTGAAGGCTCCATCATGCTCTCGAGGTGTCGGGTAATTGATCTAGTGGATTTGATTTGCAAAAAACCAAGCCAAAATTGGGAATTGCGTCAAAATGTCTAATTAGGGGTTAATTTGCAATTTGATGAAATTTGAGGATCAATTTCTAAAAATTTGGGAAATTGAAGATGTAGAAGTGAATTAGCATTGAGAGGGTTTCGGAACCGAGGGCCGGAGGCTAAGAATTGGCTAGCAAGGGCCTGAACCGGCTGGACCGATTCAGTTCGGTTCGGCCGGATTTTGACCAGTTTGGTCCGGTTCCTGCTATTTTGTCCACTTGAGACCCCTGTGGGTAAAAAAATTATGCAATTTGGCCCATAAAAGACCAAACTGAAAAGGAATTTTATCATTTTTATGAAGAAATTGACCAATTACGATACAATTAAGCTAATCAAATCTTATGAATATGATCTAGGGGTCTTTTATTGACCTAATTGAATGATTATCATGGAAAAAAATGAGTCGAAACCATGTTAGCTTTGAATTGGGCCTAAATGGCTAAAATGGTAAAATTTGCAATTCAATGGGTAAAATTGCAAATTAACTAAAATTGAACTCAAATAGTGTCACAATTGCCCTATGTAATGAGCCACCCATATGTAAGATCACTTATCATATTCAAATTGACCTTAAATTGAAGCGCTCGAACTTAGATAAAAAATGGATCTAAGTCTAATATTAAAATTAAAATGGATCTAAGCCTAATATTAAAATTGGACCTAGATTCATGAAATTAAACCATAGCCATAAATGGGTCAATTTGAATTTTTTCGATAGAAGCTTAATTGCTTGATTTTCTAATACTTGGGGTGGAAAAAATTCTTCAAATTGATGAGTTCTTGCTTCAATCTCACAAAATCGATATCGAATTTAGATTTATCTTAAGGAAATGAGTGAGAAGCAATCATCTGTTCACAAGTTATGAATGATCGATTTTGGTCCCCTAATTAAGGCTCAAAAGGGCAATTCATATTTTTACTCCATAATTCCCGAAATTGAATGCTCAAATAGATTTCAGATAGTCCCTAAACTAAATGTCAAAAAAGGAACTACACCTAATTATGACTAGAATAAAAGTAATTTTATTTTTTTTCGATTTAGAACCTAAAACTGAAAAGTTCAAATTTAAAGGTTCTTAATCGAATTTTGCGAAATTTTTGACACAAAAGTCAAATTGGCATTAAAAGAAATGTATTTGTGCATTTATTATTATTATTTTTTTTATTTTTTTGAGTCAAAGGTTTGACCAAAAGTTAACCATTTAGTTGAGTTTTCCTAAAATGTCGATTTTTTAGTCAAATCTTTGAACTTTTAAGGAAATGATTTGGAAAAAGTGAAATTAAAGCTAAGCGGAATTTTTTTGAGTAAAAAGTCAATTTTTTGACTCGGAGTTGACTTTTGGACAAAGGATTGACCAAAACGTCAACCCGAAAGTCAATCATTTGACTTTTCGGGTTTTTCTCGAAAATGAGCTAGAAATTGCATAAAAATGACAATGCAGAAGAAATAAATGAAAAATGAACTTTTTGATCAAGAGATGGGGCTTCGTCACCATCAGAGACCTAAATCTCCATTTTTACCTTTTAATAATGCATCAACTAAAAATCATGTGTCAACATTTATGACATTTTGTTTAGGACTTCCAGGCATAATAAGCTCAATCACTATTCTATAATCCTTCAAGTATTTGGCAAATGACTCTTTAAGTTGCCATGTCTACCAAAATACTCATTACCACGATCAGATCTAATGATATTTATGACATTTGTCAATTGTTTCTCGAATTTAGTCTGAAAGATCTTGAATTTGTCAAGAAACTCAAACTTTTCTTTAATTAAGTACAAATAACCATATCAGGAGTAGTAGTAAATAAATGTGATAAAATTTTTTACACAAGGTTGCCATGTGGATATCAACATAAATGATCTCCACTAGACTAGAACTTTGAATGCAGTTTTCTTCTTTATTTTAGCCATCTTACCACTGCAACAGTATGCGAAAGTTTCTAGGTCACCTTTAACAACAAATAGGATGTCAGCTTTTATCAGCCTCTCTACTCTTTTTCTAGAGATGTGACCCCAAACATCTATGCCATAATGCATAAAATTGTTCCTTAGGCGGTGATCTCCTGAAAACAATCATTTTAGTTGGATAAGCAATGTACATATCATCGAGAGATAAATATAATTGGTACAATCCATCTGACATATTGTAGTATCCAACTTTATTTGAATTGGAAAACAGAGAAATAACATTATTCTTTACTTCAAAAGAGTGGCCACACATGTCTAGACATGATATGGAAATTAAGTTTTGTCTAAAGGAAGGTACATAAAAGGTGTTTCTCAACATCAAATGAAAACCAGAATCCATAATCAGAACAACATCTCCCATGAACTCAACGTCGATTTTAATATTGTTTCCATATGAGCTTTGATTCATCCCGAATTTGTGAATCCCTTTAGACTTACTCTTGGACAATCAATTTTTACATTTATCGCAGTATTTCTTTAGGTGTCTTTTCTTCCTACAAAATAGCAAATGACACAATTCCTCTCAAAGGGTGCTATCCAAGGACCCATACTTTAGAAGGACTAGTAGCTTTTTTTACTTACGACCTAGACTGTCAAAATAACCGTTGATTTCATGAATTCATTTATGAGTATGATTTTTAGACTTTAATCTACTAACCTTAGGACGTAATCCTTACCTCATCAAAACCATCATACCTTATAAAGTGTGTTCAAAAGTCCTTGTAAATATGTCATAATCTTTGCATTAGACAAAACACAATTTCAAACCACAAAGGCTTCCATTATCGTTTCAGCAATGCAATTAGCTCGTAAATTATTTTTCAAGTGTTCATGAACGAAACGCTTCATGGATAATGAGAAAATTTGATTGCTCTTTTCTCAAGCAGCAAAATATGTTTTCTAGTTTCATATCGTCGGCAATGAAATTGCCAGCTTGTTCTTAATAAGAGCAATATGAACATTCATAAGCTTCATCCTAAACAAAAAAATTTCTTTTTACTATTTAAAGTGTGTCTCAGTAAGAACCTCAATCACAATGGAGTTGCCATTTACAAAGAATGTAACTTAATAACAAGCAATGTATATGATTGGCATTATGTGAGTACTGTGTAATTTGAAAATCTTGTAAGTACACACCTTGAGAGCTACATACATCATCATATAAACACATTTGGATTGAATATATGACATGCAATTGCATACTTTCCACATGACAATGACCACGAGAATATATTCCGATCTTTTGTGAATTCACCACCTTTAAGTGTATGAACCACTAGGGTCAGTCATTTTTACCAAAAAAAAAAAAAAACCACTCGGGTCAGTCACTCATCGATCATATACTATACATATGTCCCTCCATGAACTAATATACAATGATCTCCTTTGGGAGTATGATCACGCATTAGAACATGAGACATCCCACCATAATATGAGACCGATATTTCTCAAATTTAATCAAATGTACCATTTTGGCGGTTACAACCCAATTGAATCATTGATACTCCTCATACTAGAGATATAAACTTTATGTCTTATGTTTACCTTATATATGTGATTTTCACTTGATGACAGGGTTGTCACTAAAATCACATGTCATACCAATTACATTAATCCATTCATTGATACATAGTGAACATAGTGAACCTTATACATGTCATCAATAAATCAATACTCTACACACTCCTTATGTGATGATATATATGTGAGCTTGCACTTGTATTTTCAATCATAGAGAAATACATGAAAAAAAAAACCCCAAAAATTAATGTATTTAGGTTTCCGTATGTATTTTCACATCCTTAAGAGCATCAAACATGTCAAATAAATGCATTATAGTGTAGAGAATTTCCATACAAGCACATCGATACCAAGCACGCGCCAAGCGGAGCACTCACGCGCCTTCATGCGTTGCTAGAGTGCGAGGCGCATGAACTGCACATGCTAGTGCACATCAGCAAATCTAAAAACCTATTCGACCAGGTTTGACCTATTCGACCGGTCAATAGTCCAATCGGTCAATGGTTCGACTAGCCAACGGTCCAATCGGTTAACGGCCAAATCGGGTCGGGTCAACTTGATCAAATCGGACGAGGTTAATTTAATGGGGGAATGACGTCAGCGATTGCTGAATGACGTCATCCATGACATCAGCCTTAGCAAGGTGGTGGCTGAGTCGGCGAGGGTGACGTCATTGATGACTTAAGGCGATCACCCGCCCGTGCGAGCGCATAAGAGCACTCGGTGGCACGTTGTGCCGCTCACCGGAGCCACTGCGGCGCATATAGGCATGTGGGGGTGTGTTCGGCCTCTTCCGGAGGCGTGCCACCCATCAAAATGCTCGTCTCGCCGAAAGGAGTCCAAATATATGATCAAAATTCACTTTTACCAAACAAAAAATCACGAAAATGAGCAAAACATTCCGAAGCCATGTCAAATCTGAGATGCTCATGGGTGGCGCATTTGGTCTCCGCTGGAGGCATGCCACCCATTGAAATGCTCGGCTTGCCAAGACGAATCTGAATATGTGTTCAAACGAGGCTAAATTCCTTATGTTTGAATTCTAGTCTATGAGGCTCTGATACCAAATGTTGGTCATCGAAACGACATCCCAAGCTCAACATGGCTAGATACTCGAACATAGCGAAGGGTGAAGAAAGAGATTTACGTATCTGATTTGGAACATTCTTTACGCGGAATGGTGATAATCCAACGCTCAGGTTCTTCTTCTCTATTACCTTCAGATCCTAACTTGATGAGACCACCCCTCACGCTTTTCTTTATGTGAGGTGATAATGTTCGTGGAGATAAGAAGATTAGAGGAGGGACCTTAGTGCTATTTATAGAGTTTTCAGCGAGGCCCTCTTATCACGGGCCGGTCACGGGCTGGGTCCAACTCGGCCCACACAAGTCAGGCCTATATTCAACTATTAAGAAATCTTATGCCGTACCTTATTATACCAACCCTGTAAAATGGTAAATTATAATTTCAATTAATGTTGATGTAAAACTCTTACAAAAGCCCCGCCCACTTCGCTCTCTCTAATCGCAATCTAGGTGTGGGCGCTCTCTTTCTTCTTGGATCAATCCTGCCTTCTCATTCCGTGCTCAATCCAAGCTTGTCCCTTTTTAACTCTTCGTTCCTAAGGACAAAATGGGTTTTGGTTTTTCTTTTTGCCAGCCTTTTTTTCTTGATTGTTGCAGTTGACCAGCATGAACTAGCAAGCTCATTTTATGGACACTAACGAATTTTTCTCACCCGTAAAAGATTCATCACGAAATAAACGTGGTTTTATTTGAGCTGGGAATTGTTTATTTTTGGCTCTCAGTATTTTTAACTGAAGCACTATAAATGAAGAGCAAGACCTGCTAAAGTGGCGGATTTTCTTGGCCTTTATGAGGTCATTGACATTGATCTTGTCCTCGAGCTGTGATTTTCGAGGCTGTCCATGATCCCTCGGGATGGAACATTGGGAATGTATGCTGCAAAAATGCAAGTTGTTAGAGTCTAGAAAAAGCTGGAGTTTAGTGTATTCTTTAGGCATAGTCTGGGTGCAGCATATGATCAGGTCAACTGTTGTTGTGCGCGTGCGGAATATAGACGGACCAAGCGAATCGGATAAAATAGTCGGAATGAAGGATAGGAAATCGAACACCGGATTTACGTGGTTCGGTCCGAATATCGGAACCTACGTCCACGGGGAGAGCAGCACGGAATTTCACTATAGAAACAAGCGATACACCGGAGATTACAATCACTCGAGCACTCAAACACACTTTCAGTGTTTCCCAGCCCCAAATTACACCCAAATAACTCACACAGTGTTTATCTCCTCACAATTCCTAGTGAAACCTCACTCAAGGAATTATACAAATTCTACTCACAAGAATTTAACTGGCTAAAACACTCGGATGTAATTTCAAAGAGAAAAATCTCTCTCTGCCGAGAGCTTCTGAAGCCTCACGACTTCTCTCTTCAGCTCTCTCTCGGCCACTGAAATAACTCAGCGCGGCGCCATCTTCTCCTTCGCTCCTCTGCCTTTTAAGGGCGAAACAAGACAAAAAATGTGAAGCCATTCAAGCGCTCGCAATCAGCACTGACGCCCACCAAAATTCACGGGCACGCATGCATGCATGGGACGCATTTAATAAGGCAGAAAACATGCGCCCATAATCTAAGCGCGAAAGAAGGATGACCGCCGTCTTCCAAGACCATCTCCACGACGTTGAACTCCTTCAAGTAATATTTTATCCTTTCTTTCCTTCTGTTGGTTTTAGCTGAATAAACAAATGGCAAAGGAAAGAAACAAGGAGAAAGAAGACAAAACAAGCCTACAAACTTTTACTTTTGTCTTGGTCTTCAACGTCCACTTCTTGCCATGCATGCACGTCCATGTGCATGCAATTAAAGAGGTAGAATAAAATTAATGGTCTTCCCCTCTTGCGGCTGCACTCTCTCTTTATTCTTCATGCTTGCGGCTCATAGATCCGCATGCGATCTTCTTCTGACAATTTCGGCCAATTCACATGCTCTACTAACTCGCACGTGGTTGAGTTCACATACTCTCGTTCAACGGGCTCAAATCGAGACATATTTTCAACAATCTCCACCTTGGCTCAACGTTTGAGCCAAATCATAATCGCTTCAATGGACACCTCGCTACTACTCTCCCACAGCCCCAACGGGCTCAACTGCCACAGAGTGCTTCCAAGTTCAAGCCGTGCTTGAACTTTCTCATAATCGTGGACTTCATCAAGACACCAACTCCACCTGCATAATTAGCTACTCCACAAGGATTTTCCAACATAACCTCCTGTATCACAGATAAAGCAAAACCATCATTGCTTCCATATCTGACAGAAGGTCGAACACGCACTTTGTCACATTCAGCAGCTATAGCAACCGTTGGCTCTATTGGCTCCACCTTACTACAAGCATCATCCGTGTCGATTATTCCGCTAGTACCCGCTACCTCAGGAGTTTCTGGTTGCAACTCCACCTTGAGCTGAACACCGTCCAGATCCGTATTAACACTGCCAAAAACACTCATATCCAGAAGTACTGGAGACTTGTCAAAGGTAACTTCTCTGCTGTCAACAGGTGAATTTATATCCAGGCACCACAACTGATCGCCCCACTCACCTCGTGCATAGCCATGGAATATGCACCTTGCCCTCCCATCGAGCTTACCATCACTCACTTGAAAATAACATGGGCAACCAAACATTCTAAAAATAGAATAATCAACAACGTTACCTGACCACACTTCTTCAGGAGTCTGCCATTCAATAGCAGTTGATGGGGATCTATTCACCAGGTAGCTTACCGTACTAAGCACATCAGCTAGGATTCTCCTAGCAACACCAGCACTAGAGATCATTTTACGGGCCGTCTCTAGTAATGTTCTGCTCATCAATTCTGCAAATTGTTGTGATTTACTGGCACTAGTGCGGTGTTTCACTATGCCATCTTTCATGCAGAATTTATTTGACAGCTCAAAGCAGAACTCCATGCTATTGTCAGTCCGCACATGCTTGATCGATTTACCAGTCTCCGTCTCGATCAAAGCTCTCGACCGCGTGATCCTGACACCAGCATCAAACTTGTGCATCGGCACAAACACCTAGGTCTTCCTTGAGCAGTCAAAAGACTCTCGAACAGATGCATCCAACGTCTCCGGGGCGGAACGTGTCACCGTCTCACCTTGAAGTTTATACAGGCCTCCGTGCTTGATTCCTTTCATTATTACCAGGGCACCTCGAACAACCTTCAGAACTCCACCTTCTGAAGAATACCTGCAACCAACTGAATCTAGGGCACCCAAGGAAAATAAGTTCTTTTTCAATTCTGGAACATGTCTTACTCCAGTCAATGTCCTCACAATACCATCATGCATTCTGATTTTAATATCACCAACACCCACAACATCGCACTCAGCGTTGTTCCCTAACTGAACTTTACCACTACCCGTGCACTAATAAGTGATAAAACAGTTCCTATTTGGTGTAACGTGAAATGAACAACCAGAATCCATTATCCATCCGTCAAATGACGAATCATCAGTGACAGACAAGACACAATCGACACCATCAGAATCATTCTCAGCTACAGCTGCAACATTTTTTGTAGACTCAACTCTAATTCCCTTACCCTTTTCATTTTTTAGCTTAAAACAGTCTCTTCTACGATGCCCACTATTGCCACAATTCCAACAGACAATCCTACCAGTCCTAGACTGACTTCGTCTGTTCATGTTCCTGTTAACACGTGGGCTAGTTCTTCCTCTACCTTCACCTACTAAAGCGGTAGACACAGGTTCACCAGATTCTTTCCTACGAATATCTTCACTCAGAATCAAATCGTGAACCTCATCAAACGTCAAACTTCTTGATCCAGAGGAATTACTAACAGTAGTAACAGTAGTATTCCAACTATCAGGCAATGAGGATAATAAAATCAACGCACGTACCTCATCCTCAAAGTTAATCTCAACCGAACTCAATAGGTTAACGACCTCATTGAATTCGTTGATATGTTCAGCTACTGACGTACCTTCGCCCATTTTTAAGTGAAACAGACGTCACATCAAATAGACCTTATTAATCGTAGAGGGTTTCTCGTACATATTCGACAGGGCTTTCATCATTCCCGCAGTGGTTTTCTCCTTCACGATGTTAAATGCGACGTTATGAGCCAACGTCAGCCGAATAACACCCATCGCTTGTCTATCCAGCAATTCCCACTCGGCATCCTTCATTGAGTCTAGTTTCTCCCCAGATAAGGGCAAGTGCAAATTTCTCTGGTACAGACAATCTTCAATCTGCATCTTCCAGAAAGCAAAATCCTTCCCATCAAATCGATCGATTCTCACCTTTCCTTCTTCCATAGTCACCAATTCGCTTCATGTCAGCCAAACCAGGCTCTGATACCACTTGTTGTTGCGCACGTGCGGAATATAGACGGACCAAGCGAATCGGATAAAATAGTCGGAATGAAGGAAAGGAAATCGGACACCGGATTTACGTGGTTCGGTCCGAATATTGGAACCTACGTCCACGGGGAGAGCAGCACGGAATTTCACTATAGAAACAAGTGATACACTGGAGATCACAATCACTCGAGCACTCAAACACACTTTCAGTGTTTCCCAGCCCCAAATTACACCCAGATAACTCACACAGTGTTTAGCCCCTCACAATTCCTAGTGAAACCTCACTCAAGGAATTATACAAATTCTACTCACAAGAATTTAACTGGCTAAAACACTCGGATGTAATTTCAACGAGAAAAATCTCTCTCTGCCGAGAGCTTCTGAAGCCTCACGACTTCTCTCTTCAGCTCTCTCTCGGCCACCAAAATAACTCAGCGCGGCGCCATCTTCTCCTTCGCTCCTCTGCCTTTTAAGGGCGAAACAAGACAGAAAATTTGAAGCCATTCAGGCGCTCGCAATCAGCACTGACGCCCACCAAAATTCACGGGCACGCATGCATGCATGTGATGCATTTAATAAGGCAGAAAACATGCGCCCATAATCTAAGCACGAAAGAGGGATGGCCGCCGTCTTCCAAGACCATCTCCACGACATTGAACTCCTTCAAGTAATATTTTATCCTTTCTTTCCTTCTGTTGGTTTTAGCTGAATAAACAAATGGCAAAGGAAAGAAACAAGGAGAAAGAAGACAAAACAAGCCTACAAACTTTTACTTTTGTCTTGGTCTTCAACGTCCACTTCTTGCCATGCATGCACGTCCATGTGCATGCAATTAAAGAGGTAGAATAAAATAATGGTCTTCCCCTCTCGCAGCTGCACGCTCTCTTCATTCTTCATGCTTGCGGCTCATAGATCCGCATGCGATCTTCTTCTGACAATTTCGGCCAATTCACATAATCTACTTACTCGCACGTGGTTGAGTTCACATACTCTCGTTCAACGGGCTCAAATCGAGACATATTTTCAACATCAACACTGTCTTTGCATAGAGAATTTGATAATTGAGAAGTCCATGCTTGGTGCTATCAGGTCAACACTGTCTTTGTAGAGTGCAATTGGTGTAAATGGATGACTTGTATAGGGTTTATTTTTTGGATTTTATTTACTCGTTCATTATCGCTTTTGATGTATTGTGTTATTTCCCTTATTTCGATCCAATGCTTTGACTTCTTTAGCTTCAAGTAGATAATGCTTTTGGATCAAAATTGATAAAAAAAAAAAAAAACATTGTATGGAGAAGGGCGCGTTTGGTAATCATTCTGTCAATTTGTGCTAATTCAGA
Source organism: Eucalyptus grandis x Eucalyptus urophylla (assembly GCA_028830015.1). Taxonomy (NCBI): domain Eukaryota; kingdom Viridiplantae; phylum Streptophyta; class Magnoliopsida; order Myrtales; family Myrtaceae; genus Eucalyptus; species Eucalyptus grandis x Eucalyptus urophylla. The sequence goes on from CM054203.1 coordinate 30,296,852, forward strand.
ACTATTGATCTCCAAGGGCACATTTGGTAACGATTCTGTTCCCGGGAATATGTATTCTATATATAGCAAAATTTCAATTCATATTTCAAATATATATATTTTTATTTTTAAAATAATTTTTTAATTTTTTAATTTTTTTTAAATTTTTTCCTTTCTTCCTCCCCCATCTTTCAAGGTGGCCAATTGTCAGCCTTGGGATGACCAGCGACCAGCCAGACGAGGGCCGGAAGCCTCACCAGAGCGTCGCCAGCCCTCGGCGAGCAGCCTAGCCCAGACTGGCGAGGTCGAGCCCAGCCGACGGCTGGGTGAGCTCGGCCTTGCCAAATTTGGGTGAGGTTGAGCCTTGCCCGGCCAGGCGAGGCTTGCTAGTGGTCAAGAGAGGCCCACCTGGCCACTGGCGAGCTTGCTAGGCCTCGCCGGCGGCTGGGCGAGCCTTCGACGAGCTCGCTAGCGACCGGCGGCGGTGGGCAGTGGACGGTGGCGTTCGGCGAGGGGCAGCGGCGACAACACTTTGAAGAACAAGAGAGGGAAAAAGAATAAAAGAAGAAACATAAGGGAAAATGAAAAATTAGGTAGATTTGATTCTAGAATTGTTCCCGGGAACAAAGAATGATTTTTTTTTTTTTATTCTTGATTCTACTCCAAATCTGTTTCGGGAAACACATTTGTTCTCAGAAACAAAAATTTTACCAAACACGATTCTGTTCTAAAACTACTCCCAGGAACAAAAAATCCGAATCGGTTACTGTTTGGATGATTACCAAATAGCCCCCAACTCAACATTACCTCTAAATCCACTCCTTAAATGGTTGATTTGGAAGGGTTGTGACAATTCCAAACCCAAAAGCATAAGTTGGGTTGGAGATTTGAGTCGTTCCTTGATTGAGAGTTAAAATCTCAAAAAGGCTAATATATCTAGATTCACATGAGAGGGGAGTTAAGCTTTAAAATGAGATGAGATGGTTGCTCAGTTTGCTTGTGGACAAGACAAAGTTTATTTGGTTTTGGACTTGGGCCACCCGTAATGTGGTTGACATCAAGCCCAACCCATAACTACTCGGAGTTCCCTTTGTGGTTAACATTTCACGGAGGGGAAGATAACTTTACGCCGGTTTCATGGTTTATGGATGTCATGAAAACCGCCGGCAACAGAACGCTTCAAGTGCCATAACTTGGCACAAAGGGACACTTAAGTGCCATAACTTACAAAAGGTACACTTAAGTGCCACATTTTAAGAAAAGTGGGACACCTTAGTGCCATCTTCGACGAAGCTAACCGGAAATCATACATGGCATTAAAATATTAATATTTCTCACTGATGTGTCTCGCCGGAGAGCTGAGTAAGCTCGAATTCACCCTAAATGACGTCGTTTTGGGTGTTGGCCCAAAATAGAGCCCTTAAATCAGCGAAAATGCCGTCGTCTCCCCATTTGCCCTAAATATAAAACCCTAAATTGTGCAAAATGCCATTGAAGCATTAGAGCCGTAATCTCGCACCCTAATTCGATTTGCCCCAAATTCTACCACCGAATATTGGAAATGGAGAGTAGGACTTTTAGTAGCGGCTCAAATTTCTCTCGCCGAACCGAAGGAGAAGGCGAGCGTTTATGTTTTTGTGGGTTACCAAGTCCAAGAAGAACATCGTGGACTAGAACGAATCCCGGGAGAAGATTCCATGGATGTGTCCGATACAGAGAAGGCTCGAAGTGCAAATACTTCAAATGGGTCGATGCAAAATTCTCTCATCGAGCCACAGAGGTGATATTCGACCTACTTGATGGATGTCATCAACCTCCATCTACACTTGTGGACGACTTGGACGATGTTGACTCAATGTAAGCTCAAGCTCAAGCATCTTCTGTTAACCATTTGAATAATGAAGTTTCAAAGATGAAAATTGAACGGAAGTGTTACCGAGCATTTATTATGTTACTGTTTTTTTGTCCATCCTATTTTATGATGAAATGTAAAGTACTGGAAGATGAGAAGAAGTTTCTCCGACTGCCATAGTTGTAAATGTGTTGAGAAATGTATTTGTTTTGAATGAATGAATGAATGATTTCGACAAATACTGTTTGTACAATGTTTTTGCTTATTCTCAAATATAAATCGGTGATAATGGAATGTATATTGGGTCGATGTGTTGTGGTGACTATTTTACTTGAATTGAATGTAAACCAGTAGCAAATGTGTAAACCGGCAGCAAATATATAAACCAGCAGCTTCTCTATTTTGCTGCAAACCACCATATACATAGAACAGACACGAGTGATTACTCGAGTACTATAAGTTGTCTCTAGTGATCACTTAAGTGCTAGTTGTGATAAAAAAAAAAAAAAGAGCCATTTAACTGTCAAGTTATTATTAAAAGGATTACTTAAGTGCCACTTGTTGTTAAAAGTGAACACTTAAGTGCTAGGTTTTTTAGAATGTGATTAGTTAAGTGCCATTTTTTTTTTGTACATTTCAATAGCCATCGGCTATTACCAGCCACCACCACCGCCCATCACTGGCCACCATCGGCCTCCAGCCATCACCACCAGCCACACCAAGCATCCTAGGCATCCACTTGAGCCACCACCAGCTACCATTATTCTGGTGGTATGTTGCTGCATAAGTTGTTAGCGTAAGGTGTTTTACACCAGCTTACACCAGCACTACCTAGTGCAAGATGTGCATATTGCACACTTACATCTTGCACCAGGTGCAACAAAAACCTCCAACCCAACCCACCACCACCAGGCTTCACCAGCCGCCACAACCAGGCTTCACCAGCTACCACCACCAGCCACACGAGCACCCCAGTCACCACCACATATCCACCAACAGCAGCAGTAGTAAGTAAAAGTAAAACCAAAATAAAAAAAATGAAAAAGGCATGCCAAAAATGACAAGCAAAAATCGTTCCATTGATATTGAAATGAAGTCTCACAAACTCAATGACAAATGAAGTCTCACAAACTCGACTAACTCAATGACAAACTATTATAAAAAAAAAAAACAAACAAACATCCACAGATCTTTACAAGTGACTCCTCAACCCCACAAATCATATCACATCCCATTTCATCAATCAATATGCACAATGCCTCCTGCTCGTGCTCGTTTTGATGGACCTCGCACTTGATTCATAATCCTTGCACTTTTTCTTATTGGACGTGAGACTTCTTCTTCAACTGTCTTGGGATGCGTTGATTCTAATGGAGCTCCAATTGTCCTTGGCTGAACTGATTCAGAAGGAGTTGCAACTGTTGTAGGCTGAACTGATTCAAATGGACCTGCAACTGGGTTCTTCTTACTCTTTTTTCTTGTTGGCGCAGGCAATGTCTTCTTCTTTGTTGGCGCATCCGTTGATTCTTGAGTTGGGCCTTGAGAGATAAGAACCTCTGAACTACTCCCAGGCTTCAAAAAGAAAACTTAATTATCAACAAAAGTTTGCAGTATAAATTAAATTAAACACAGCCTATAAAACTTACATTAAGAATAACTATTCCAGAATGCTCATCTGTATAAATGCCATAACCATATTGTTTTAGCCTCTTCCCAAGAGCCCCTCTTGTTCGAAGGGGAGCATCACTTTCAGGTACTTGTGATTGGTTGCCTCTTCTTCTCGCATGTGATTTCTTGGGCTCTTGTGGCTATTCAGCTACAGCAGGGGCTTCTTCGGCCAATTCTTTAGTTAGGCGTCTTATAGATGGCCTTCTTGTAGGTGGCTCTTGATTTGGCTTTCTTCTGGTTGTTTTTCTAGTTAGGCCTTCAGCTTCAGTGACACCTTCAGTTGGCTTTGGTGGTGGCCCTTGTTATGACCCTTCTAGTGGCCTTTGTGATGACCTTGGTGATGGATCTTGTGGTGGCCCTTCAGGCCCTCTATTGGCACCTGGGCTCTAGCTTGCCTTCTTCGAACCTGAGAAAAAGGCAAATGACATCATAAATATAATATCAGGCCATATTAGAACGTAAATGAAAAGAAACTTAAATCATTGAACTTATCGAGTATTTTTTTCCTCTGTTGCTACTGAAGAACAGCCGACTTAACTGGCCCTCCAATTGCTTCAACCAATCCTGCAGCTGGCTGTCCTCTACCTTGCCTTATTTGAACAGGTCCTTCATTTTCAAGTATAGCAGGGGCTTCGGCCAATTCTTCACATGTCACGGTGACCTGACAAAGACAAAAGCATTACATACATGTCACTTATATCTATGTACATAGTTGTAACAAACCATAAAGCAACATAAACACAATTGTCATGACTTACTGGGTTTATTGTCATCGACTGAAGACTAGTCGATTCACTTCGCCTTTCTGTTTCTCCTTCTCCAACTATCCCTTCACTAGGCCCTTCGGCTAGCCTCAATTGTTCCTACTACTTCTTTAATTGACAACCCTTAATATTGTGCCTTGCTATGTGGCAAAAAGAGCACTTTATCGGTACACCTGTCCTATTCATCCTATGGTGACATGAGTCCTCTCCATCCGTCATTTTTCATTTTCGCTTTGGTCTTCCCATTCTCTTCTTTAGTGGCAAAGGTTAAGGTGCTTCGCGATCTATTAGCTCCTAGAACTTGCTACTTCTAATTGGTTGCAACATGAATTGATACGAAGTAAGATATTTCGGTTTCTTGTACCAATCATCAAGGTAGTCTTTTGTGTTGTGGCCCTTCAATTGAATTGCACATATGGCATGTGCCCAAGGAATTCCACTTAGTTGCCATGATCTACATAAACACTTCCTCGTACCTAAATGGACAACATACTTATCGAAACCCTTCATTATCTCATATCCTTCATCCCTATTCCAAATGGGATGACAATACCTACTTGCAGCCAAGTTGTCATCCAATTTCTTAGCAATCCTAGGACCACATTGCTTAGTCCACTTGACAGTCTCATCTGTTTGTCTGTTTAGCCGAGTCATGACCAAAACCCGTATGTCTTCAAGCATCGAGATAATTGGTTTGCATCTGGCATTTATTATCCTCCCATTGAATGCTTCACATATGTTGTTATCAATGTTATCGCACTTGAATTCCTTGCTGAAGAATGCCCTACACCAATGCTTTGGGTTTGTTTGGGACAGTGCATCATAACCATTATTTGTCAATTGAAGCATCTCTTCTTTGGCCTTCCTAAAGTCAGCCATATTCGTGCTCTTTGCTAGCTGCCAAAATTGCGCCTACAGCTTGTCTCCTTTATAGGTCTTTGCCCAATTTGTGTATATCTGCCGCGCACACATTCAATGTTCAGCATAAGGCAACAACTCAGCTATTGTTGGAACCAGTCCCTGTAATAATTCAAAATATAAAAAATGTAAGCAAATGACATGTTGATATTAAAAAGCAAACAAGTGACCAAATTTTTTAAAAAGCAAACATTACCTTTTGTTGGTCGCTCATGAAGGCCCACCTTGCCCCATTTGTTATCTCAAAATCAGTCATCAAATTTTTGGGGAACTAGAACCAATTGTCCTTGTTCTCTACCTTCACAATAGCCCAAGCCAGGGGAAAAATTTGGTTGTTTGCATCTCTTCCAATTGCAGCCAACAATTCTCCCTTGCACAAGCCCTTCAAAAAACACCCGTCCAATCCTATAATTCGTCTACAATCAGATAAAAATCCTCGTTTGCATGCATCAAAGAAAACATAGAATTTATCGAACTTCATCCCAATATCAGGAAGTGGTCTCTCCACGACCTCTACATACACTCTACTTCCAGGATTTTGTAGCCTACACTCCCAAGCATAGTCCCACAACTGTCCATATTCACCGCTGTATTGACCAATGAGTATCTTCATCACCTTTTGCTTTGATCTTTTACATTTATTCCTGGATATATTGATGCCTACCTACTCCTTCACCAGTATTCTGACATGAGTAGTATTCATATGAGGCATCAGCTTAATCAATTCAAAGAAGTGCTTCAATAACCATGCACTCGTTACCCTTTTATTCTCAAAATTAATGGAACAAGTATGTTCCTCTTGGTAGGCTCTAATCTGGAAAGATCCACTTCTCCTAACAAATGCGCCATAGATCTTCCATGGACAATTTTGTTGCGAACACCTAGCTCTTACAAAGGTCTTAGTGTTGCTAATGAAATCAATGTTCTTCTGTGTAGCAATGGAGTTCTTCAGTATAACTTCTCTAAATTGTTTCGCTTCATAAAATTTCATGCCTACCGACAAAGTATGAGAGGCAACGGATGGATCATAAGAAGGAAACTTACTTTTCCTTTTCCTTCTATGCACAGGTCCTTCATCTTCTTCAAGCTCATCCTGGGAAGTGGCATTCTCGACGCTTTCTTCATAGTCAGTCTCCTCGCCAACAGCACCAGCATCTGCAGGGCCTTCGGGTTTATTTGGAACTTCATCGGCTACCTACAAAGCTGCAAACTTAGCTGTCAAAAAATCCCTTCGCTATATTCTTGACTGTACAAGCTCCTCATCGTCGTCATCACTTATAAAATTTTCAGCAGGCAACCCTTCATCATCATTATCAGTTGATTTAGCTACTTCCTAATCTAATCCAGAGATTGTGACATCACCTATGTCATCATCACTTTGGTGAACTGCATCTGCGCTCCTCTCATGTCCATCATATCTATCCTGCTCTCCTTCGACCCTAATGTCAGTACTACCTTGAATACCATCTCCTTTTTGTCCTACTTCGGCACTCTCTCCATCATCATCTTCATTCTCACTTTCACTATTGTACTCAACATATATTTTTACCTCTTCACCATGAAGATAATGGTATAGAACATCCCTAAGACCATTATCATCTTCTAAGCATCTCAAACCATCTCTTAAGTCTTTCCCTGGAATACAATACAGCAACATCTGAACTTTACAAGGAAAATAAGTCTTTATATCCCTAAGAAATCCTATATAAGATGCCTTCTTTATATCCACGAAAATGGTGCCCTCATTTCCACCCTTATACTTCCACTCATCCTCCCCAATCACAAATTCCCCATTGAAGCAAACTATGACAGCGACATAATCCTTGTCATGAGCCATTACTGCACCAAGAACAAGAAAAATAATTATTAGTTTTTGGGACCACTAGACAATTGCACGTGGGAGTCCCCCCACTCTCATGGACTTTAGTAAACAGAGGTCCCCACACTGACAATATGCCCTTACATGACAGCCAAAAAAGAGGTCGGCACTTTAATTATTTGCCTTCCCTTCCCTTAAAATATTAACCAAAAACAGAGGTCCCCACAACAAGCACAAGTCTCCATAACAATCATAGCCCAAGCAATTTTGTCTACTGAACTAAACTTGCGATGTGAGAGAATGTACATCAACTTAATCAAATCAAAGCAAACTATGATATCAACTTAATCAAATCACAGCCGCTGACTCCTACAAATTCCTTTAGAAGTTTAAACTAAAATTAGAACAACTAAACTTGGAAGAATTTTATGTCGCTAAAGCTAAAGAAAAACAAAGAGAAAATGAAGCACAGACAAATCACTCCAAAGTCTTAGACTATCCTAACCCATAACAAATTTGGACAAGCTGGCAATACCTTTCTCAAAGAAGACTGACGCAAGCTGTAGAGCCAATTCTAGGAAATAGCTTCACCAAAACATGCTTCAATACCCTTTCAAGTTCTTATTCTTCCTGCTTGAAACTTTTTCTCAGTTTGTAATTTTACCAATAAAATTCTAGCTACAGTTGTTATGTTCTCTTTTTCATCTTTCTCTCATCATTCAGGATTTTGGATTGATAAACATACCCTATACAACCTCACAAGCAGGGTGGTTCAAGGACTTAATTTTCTTGTTGGAGATGCATTAGTCACCTGCTTTATTAGGATGCTCTTAAGGAGATGCATAGCCAGTGACTCAACAATCAAAGCATACTCTGACATTGGCTTGAAAGAATTCACGCAAATAATGAGAAATTTGGTCTCTTTGTGTGATGTTAGCAAGTTTCAGTTGAAGTGCATCAACAAAAATTCCATCAGAGCCATAATAAAATAATCGAGTGAGCCCTAATAAAATAATCGAGCGAGCCATAATGAAATAATTGAGCCCTAATTTCATCACAGGGGAGGGGGAGAAGGGGCCGAATCTGGACGAGTGACAATGGTGAGCGGTGACGACGACCAACGGTGGTGAGCGGTGAGTGGCGACGGCGACCAACAACGGCGACTGACGACGGCAACCGATGACCAGCTCTAGGCGTGAACGGTGACGGAGAGAACGGCCTGAGATCTAGCGTGAACGCGGACGGGGAGGAACGGCGATGGCCAGGTGTGCTTAAGCCACAATGACCTAAACGACGTCGTTTAGGTCAGCGCACTCAATGTGGATGGACGGCGTCGTTTCTGTCGTCCACATCGGCTTTTTTTTTTTAAAAAAAAAAATTTGCCACATCAGTAAAAGAAGTCGCCGAAAATCACCGGAAAATGCCACGTATGCAATTTGGCCGGATTGGCACTCAAGTGATCCCTTTTGCTCCGATTTTGGCACTTAAGTATACCTTTCGTAAGTTATGGCACTTAAGTGTCCCTTTGTGCCAAGTTAGGACACTCTAGGGGTCCGCACATCGACCGCCTATATATAACCCAAAACCAGTGTCGCAACATGTTTCATGATTTATGGATGGTCTGGGTCGGATTTCCATCACTGTTTTCGTCGTGTTCTTTTATAACCCCACTCCCGAGCTCCCTTGCAAATTACGACCTGGTCCATAGAGTCATTATTATTCAAAGGCAACAATTTAATGAGAAAAATTGCTAATATAAAAAATAATCATCACATAGGTTGAGTACAAATAGCTAAATTTACATTGAATATGAATGGGTCAAAACGGTTTAAATAAGTCAACATGAATTTGACAACTTCTCGACCTAATTCAAATCTGACCCCCCTCCCCCCCTCAAACCCACTTGTTTGAGTAGCCTACTAGTAGGTTGAAACTTACTAACCACTTTGAGGGACTCAAATCATCCCAATTTGGCTAGCTTTAGGGTAATGCCTCCAGTGAACAACAATAGTTAACATAATTTCATCAGTTCCTGACTACTCCAAGTACAGCAAATACTGAAGTGACTCCCCTACCATCTCAAGATGATGAGATTAACTTATTTATCTTGCTCAAGTAAACATTAAGTTAACCAACATATTCCAGTCGAAATTTATATCGCACAATCAGTTTGGAAACATGTTGTGCTTTGGAAGTTTGTACTGGCTCCGCCATGCCGAGATGTGCCATGAGAAGCCAAATATGGCTAAGAAGCTCTCCTCCTCTGCTCAATCTTGTGCAATGTTCGTAGCATTTGCTTTGGAAAGCCGCACATGTCAGCAGAGGGCAATTGGTGTAAATGGATGATGTTAACTGATAATCTCTATGACTTGAGAGTGTAAGTGCTAGTATGAATACCTAGAGGGGGTGAATAGGTGTGAAGACAATTTTTCACAAGGAACAGTAAAAATATTTTACTTTTAAAATTGAGTTTGAAGAACAACAGAATTTGAGCGAGTTTAGACTTTAGCGATTAGATAGAACTATGAACAAAATAAAGGAGTTTATGGAAGAGAATAAGAACATAGAATTTATAGTGGTTCGGCTAAGATCAAGCCTACATCCACTCTCCACGCTGACAGCCTCTTAGCTGGATTCCACTAAGAATCAAAAGAGAATTTACAATCTTGCAATCTCGACTTCACAGTAAAGAGTCTCTACTGCTCTCTCACGAAGTTTCACTATGAGTCTCTCTCTTTTGTATACAACTTTGAGCTCAGTATTTGGAGAAATAAAAAAATGGAAAGCTTCAAACTTCAAAAATTTTCTTTCAAGCATTCTTTCGAACAATTAGAGAGTCCACCTTAAATACTCCTTCATGCCTTCTCAACCATTGGTACTTTCCAAATGAATTCTTTCAATCAACTCATTTGATAGAATCAATCAAGGAGATCTTGAGCTGTTTGACGATTGTGATGAAAGCCCGTCAATCCTATTCGCCCATACAATCAAGATCTTGGTTTCCATAAATAGATTCTTTCCTTATTTACCTGCAATCCGAAAAGATTTGATATATCTAAATTGATTTCAATAAAGATAATCAATCACATAGGTGATATTTCCATCCAGAAGGCCATATATAACTTGTACGAACCAAACTCTTGAAGTAAGAAAGATAATCTCGTGTTTGGATAAATCTTCTTTCTTCACTTAGGTTCAGTTTGGAATTTGTTAGAGTGGGTAGATTTCTGATGTCGAACAGACTTTGATAATAAAGTCTGGTAGTCTTTAGACTTTGACACTAAAGTCTGGAAATCTTTAGAATAGACATTGGATAAGTTTTGTCAACTTCAAAACATCAAAGGAGTTTTCTCCAATAATCTCTCCATTTTTTTTATGGTGACAAAACTTCCCTGTAGATTTAAAGACTTGTAACCTACAAAACAACACTTTAGTAGTACATGATATCTAAAAAACAATTAGATAAGGATCTAGATAGCATCGATTCTGCAGCCATAGAAAACACATTAATCTTGAAAAATAGTCAAACACCAAGTTTTAAACATCCACATCCATAATCACCACAAGAGTTGCTGTAGATTATAAGAGTTACCAATCAAACAAAATCAAATCTACAAAAGGTTAAGTTCAAAAGTAAAAGTTCAAAAATAAATCTGCATATTCTCCCCCTTTTTGTCAACAACAAAAAATGGAGAAAGTCAAAGTAGAAAAGATATAAATGGAATCAATATTGTCAAGGAACTCGAACTAGTTGGAAATCCCCCATGGACTGCACTGCCTCTTCAACCTTCTAGCACTGGAGATGAACATTCTCGACTTGAGTTTGAATAGTCTTCAGAATCTGAATAGTCTGATTGTTCTTAGCCACAGTCTAAGAAACTTGTTGATTTAGAGTTTGTACCTGAGTGTCCAAAGACCGTATCTTTCTAGTGTGAAAATCAGAAGAGGATCTCAAGGCATTGTGAAGTTTCTGGATCTCAATCTCCATAGTGTATTGCTGAGCTTTTACCTCCAAAAGGAGTTCTATCTTCCTTGGATAGTCAACAGTTGGTTCAGTCTGTGCACTAGCTTCAGCGAATTGATTTCTTGGAGAGTCCACAAATGAGGGAATATCAACTTGTCTAGTTCAAAGAGTTGGAGTAGATTCTTCAATGCCAGCTTTAGGAAATTGAGAAGCATAGACATCCTCTGGGTCTGCAGGAGATCGACTTATGCCATCACTTGCAAAATAAGGAGAAGAAGTCCCTGTTTTCTCAATGTCTCCTCCTGTTTTTGTGCCTACAGGTGGAGAAGTGATTCCTTCTTCTTATGTCTTCTTGTGTTCAGAATGAGAGTGATGTTCTTTCTCTAATCGTACTCCTACTGTCCCACTCTTAGTTGATTCTGAATCATCTGACAATGTGATTGCAACTGTATCTGCGTAAGAGTCATCCTCGCCTTTCTTTCCTGAATGACTTTCTTCTTCTGCTTCAACTCCTCCTCTTTCTTCTCTTTCTTCTTCTTCCTTCTCTGTTTCTTCTCCTTCTTCTTGCTCTGTTTCTTCTCTGTCTCCTCTTTCATTGTCCTTTGGTTGTTCAAAACCAACAAAACCTTGAAGATTCTTTAAGGCAATTGCAGAAATTGTAAGATCATCTTCATCCTTTTCGTCCTGCAGGATGAGGGATCTTCTCTTCTTGATAGGTTCTTTCACAACTTCCTTGCCTTTTCTCTTTCTTACAGCAGATTCTTCCTTCGTTTTGCTTGAGGACTCCTTCTTCAAGTGCTTAATAGCTTTGTTCAAATCCTTCAAGCGCATCTTTGAAACCATCTTCAGCCCTATGACCATAGGAGCAACAGTTCGAGAGAAAAGAGAGGCGGGAAATTGGATTTGAAAATGTCTAAACAATTTTGTAACCAGCGCTGAATAAGGCAACCATCCCTTATCCTTCGTAACTGTCCTATACATGTGCATCAGGATAGTATGAGGGAGTGAAAATCTCTTCCCATTGCAAATAGCAAACATTAGTCTTGCTTCGAATTTGGAAACATCTGTTTTTGATGCAGTATTTGGTCTGATGCAGTTAATGACAACTTTGTACAATAGAACTTTTGATGCTGACAATCTGGAATAAGTAATGCTTCCTTTTGGTAATCTATCCTTGACAAGAAACCTTGTTGCTTGTCCATTTGAGACATTGATGGGTTGTAAACCACTCATTTCCACCCCAAGTATGTTTGCCAGTGTGTCAACATCCACCACATAGGCTCTGTCACTCACAGTAAATTGGATTCTATTCTGATCAAGAAAATATAGATTAAAATAGAAAAATGCAGTCAATTCAGGATATACAACTGTTGTCTTAGAACAGAAGTTCTCAAGTTGAAGGAACACCAACTTTTTCCTTAAGTTCACCTCAATTGAATCCAGAAAGTCAAAATCAATAGTTTGAGGGTTCATCACCCCTGTCTTCAGCATTTGGTTGTAAAATTTTTTGTGTTCCTTAGAATGAAAGAGTTTCGTTCTATCACCCTCTTCATTAGCCGCCACACCCATTCTGGGTTGAAAGTTCGAAAACATTATTTCATCATCATCCTTTTTTTCAGGATGCTCAGCACTGAACCTAGGATCAGCAGGAAAGTTAAGAAAAACTTCATCTGTTGCTCCTTTCAACGCTATTCCTAACCGTTCCATCGTTCTTAGAAACAACGTTACATTCTTATGCTTGTGTTCTCTTAGAAAATCAATAATAAAGGAGATTAGGGAACCACCCTGTTTTAGATGACCATAAAGCTTATAAACTGAGAGGAACAGTATCTTGCTTGACTTCCTCTTCCAATGGTTGGAGCGGAGGATTTTGTGGAGACTTATGTAGAGATTGCTGCAGAGAGTCTTCTTTAGTGAGATCGAAATGTGTCTACCCTTCTGGCACATTCCGAGGCCCTTTGCTTGCAATCTGAGAGGATTTCCTTTGGTAAGACATCTTTGCAGGCTTGGAGGATTTCATAGACAGGTTCGAGTAGAGAAAAGATGGAAACTTGTGGAGCAAACTTGAGAACAAAAGGCGAGGGAGTAGAGAGTCTGTATTTTAGGGTTTTGAAGCAATGTGTTCGAATGAAATACAAAAGGGTATATAAAGAGAATGGAATGGTGCACTTGAAACATCACAATAAAATGCCTTTTCAGAACAATTTTGAAAAGGTAACTTCCAAAAATTCCAAATTCGAAAATTTTCAAAGAAATAATTATTTCTAAAAATAAATTAGGCAAGCAATGATTCAGATAATCATACATTTTCATTCGAAAAATTAAAATACCTGGATTCGAGGCATTCTCTTACTAAAGTAGCTTCTAGACATTTTAAGTCTGACCAACTTCAGACTTTACTCCAGAGGAGAAGTAATATTCAATTTGGTGCAAATAGACTCAAATAGATTTTTCTCTAGAGGCTTCGTAAATATGTCTGCCAACTGATTCTTCGAATTAACGAACTGAATCATAATCTCCCTATTTTGGACATGATCCCTTATGAAGTGGTGTCGAATCTCTATATGCTTTGCCCTTGAATGAAGAATTAGGTTTTTTGTTAGATTTATAGCACTGGTGTTGTCACATCTGATCTTGGTACACGATTCTTCAATTCCAAAATCTCTTAGTTGTTGTCTTATCCATATGATTTGAGAGCAACAACTCCCAAGAGTAACGTACTCTGCTTCTGCTGTTGATAAAGCTATAATACTTTGCTTTCTTGAGAACCAAGATACCAACATATTTCCCAATAGTTGATAGGTTCCAGAAGTGCTCTTTCTATCCACTTTACAACCGGCTAAATCAGCGTCTGAATATTCAAGAAGAGTAAAGTCTCATTCTTTCGAATACCACAGACCTAGCTTTGGAGAAGTCGCCACATACTTATTGATGTGTTTTGCAGCACTTCAATGAGATTCTCTGGGATTAGATTGAAATCTAGCACAGATGCAAACACTGAATAAAATATCAGGTCTAGAAGCAGTAAGGTAGAGAAGTGAACCGATTATGCTTCTGTATAGCTTATGATCTACTTTTTTCCCTTCTTCATCCTTGTCCAGTTTCGAATAGCTCAACATCGGTGCCTCTGTCTTCTTGCAATTCTCCAATCCAAACTTCTTGATGAGATCTTTTGCATACATCTCTTGATGAATGAATATTCATTTCTTTGATTGTTGGACTTGACCTCCCTGAAAGAAAGTTAACTCATCCATCATGCTCATTTCAATTTCATCATGCATAGTTCTAAAGAATTTCTTGCACGGACTTTCATTAGGAGAACAAAAAATAATGTCATCTACATAAATTTGTATGAGTAGGAAATCTTTTCCTTCTCTCTTTATAAACAAGGTAGTATCAACATTTCCCTTTTCAAAACCACTCTAAATTAAAAACTTACTCAACCTTTCATACCAGGCTCGAGATGCTTGCTTCAGTCCTTATAAGGCCTTTTTTAGTATGTAGATTGAGTTTGGTTTCCTTGGATTTTCAAATCCAGGTGGTTGTTCCACATAGACTTCTTCTTGTATGAATCCATTTAAGTATGCACTTTTGACATCCATCTAGAATAACCTGAAATTTTTATAACAAGCAAAAGCAACTAATAATCTAATTGCTTCTAACCTCGCTATTGGTGCATAGGTCTCGTCATAGTCTATCACTTCTTCTGGTGAATATCCTTTTGCCATGAGTTTTTCTTTGTTTTTGACCATTTTTCCTTTCTCATCCATCTTGTTCCTGAAACCCACTTCATTCCAATCACAAATTTTCCTTTGGGCTTTGGAATCATCTCCCATACATCATTGATGCTGAATTGTCTGAGTTCTTCCTACATAGCTTCTATCCAGCTTTCATTAGAGAGGGCTTCATCTACACCTTTTGGTTCTATTTCAAAAACAAGTGCTAGAGAACTAGACTCTTGTGGCATCCTAGAATTTCATGACAACCCCTAAATGTGCTATGAATCATGGATACGTGATGGAAGCACCATCAAATTATATTGTAGCCGTTTGACCCATGATTTGCAATAGATTAAGGCCAAGCTTTTCAATGGATAATTACTTGATGGGAAAATTCTATTCTTGGCCATGTGTTTTATAAGTTAGAATTTATTAATTTATGTTGCAAGTTTTATGGTTTCATAAATTTCAATTAGGTATTTATATGAGAGGGGGTTTAGAGTAGATTATTAAGAGAAGGAGTGGGCTGAAATTATAAGGCCAAGACCAGCCCACAAGAGCCCCACCGTTCGGCCACTAAGGCCTGGCCCGCGAAGCCCAAAGGGAGGGGGCTGCTGATGACCGGATGGAGGGAGAGGCCTGGCCTAAGGGAGGCCCATCAACCTGCATGCAAATCCCCAAGTGGCAAGAGACGCTTGCCAAGTGTTAGTCCATTGTAGCCAAGTGTAAGATGCCATGCAAAATCAAATGATTGCCAATGATGAAGGGGAAAGAAAAGAGGAGAGGCGGATTGAGAGAGAGGGTTTTTCGACCGAGAGAGAGAGAGAGAGTTGTCGTGCGCGAGAAGGAGAGAAAGAGAGGAAGAGAGAAAGGAAGAAGGAGGACCATCGCTGCCGTGCGTGCGCCAAGTCCCCCCGTCGAGCCGCCTTGCCCCTCTGTGTGCTTGCTATGTTTTGCTTGGATTAGAGGCAAGTAGAGTCCATTGATCTACCGTTTGCTTGCTGTGTTTGTGTGTGATGAATGGTGAATTTCGGATGTGGTTGAAGTGAGAAATTTCGAAGTTATAGGAGTTATGTTCTAGGCTAGTATTCTGTTTCTAGAAAAACAGTCCGACTTTTGGTGATTTCGTGAGTTGCATGCAATGTTCTAGTTGGAATCTGACTTCAACTTCTGGATGAAAGTTGTAGAGGACTTCTTGGAGAATAACATATCAAACTTTGAGAGGAGACGAACAAGTATAGGTTAGTGAAACCATTTTTCTTTGAAAAGGATGAATCTGGACAGTGAACCGAGAGTTAGGGAGAATTACAAAAATTATATCTTTTAATATAGAATGAATTTAACTTTAATTTCTTCATGATACTTTTACCTATAGATCTCATCTATAACATATTAAAATATCAGAATTTTATGAGTTCATTTAACGGATTAATAAAAATTATTTCCGAAACTGTGCAAAAGTGGTGTTGGAATTTCTTTTGCTGTGATGTGTGGATCTATGTGATTGATGTGAAACTTTCTAGACATGGGGTTCTTCACAAAATATATTCCTCTGGATATTTTTTATATCATGTTAAATTTTTATAATTTATTGAGATTTTTTACTAATTTTCCAAGAATTTTTACTAAAGAGGTACATTCTGTTTTACCAAAAAATTGGTTCTATTTTCAAAAACCAATGAACTGCTTTATGAAATGTGATATCATGGCTGTTATGTGCACTGCATATATGGTGACATTTGGCATATTACATGGCAATAAAAAAAAAGCTAGTTTAGACCTTTGATATTGTTGCATCAAATGCCATGTTGGAAATGAGACATATATGTGATTATAAATGGTGATAATAATGATACCGTCGGAGGTGTGAGCCGACGATGCCTCGAGAGTGTCAGGATGCTCGGAAGTTTGTACTGGATGCCCAGAGGTTTGTGTCAGAGGTTCTCAGGAGTTTCGAGATGCCCGGTGGTATACGGTATGTAATGACCAGGGGGAATGCCTAGTGGTATGGCAGTGCGTAATTACGGAAGCCTTGGAGGTTTGTGCCGAGGGGGATTACTTGTGATGCTAGTTGGGATGTGAGATGCCCGGAGGTTTGTGCCGGATGTCCGGAGGTTTGTGTCGGAGGCTCCTCGCGACGCCAGGTTGGGTGCGAGCGATAAATTGAGGGATGCGAACATTGGTCCCTGGGAAAATGATGAGATCCTCTTGAAAGATAAAATGGGAAATTGAATCATGCGCATGGGTGTGTGCATATGGTATGGTGCATGATCTGTTTATGAAAGTAAATTGATGCTACTTGACATTGAGAATGCGATCATGAATGCTTGAATGGATCTCATCGGGATGTATACATGGTTGTATGGATGACATGAATCATGCGTATATATGTGCATATGGCATGGGATGAACCTCATGGAAATACAAGCATGACTGCATGGTGGTATATGCACGATGGCATGGTGAGATATGCATGACTACATGGTGATATATGCACGACCGCATGGTGATGTATGCTTGATAGCATGGATGATATGTGCTTTACTCGTGACATTTGGATTGTCTTGCTTGTTGCATTGTGTAGTTTATTGGATCTTTACTGCTGAGTAGTTGTACTTACCCCTTTGGGGACTAACATTTTAAATTGAGAGATGCCTCTAGCACCTGTCACGCATGGTATGTTTTATGGATTACCGTATGATGTTGAGGTCAAGTGCTCAGAGCACCCCTGCGTTGGTGTTCATGGTCTTGTGTTTATTCGCGTCCATGTTTTGGTTATGTACAATGTGGGCTTACCTGATGGCCCCATGGTCCAAGAGTTCTTATCTATCCATGTTCGTCGAGATGGGAGGATGATGGGGATGCTGCCACCGCCACCGGCCGATGCACCGAGATGGGTTTGATAGGAGCGTGTGACTGGTGGATGTTGACACTTTTTGGGATGGCCGACACTAGTTGATGGATAGATGTTCATGTCTGATGTATAGTCGGGTTCTTTTTGGGTTTAGCTGAGCTTACTTAAAGTCTTGGCCTTTTTGTAGCATCGACCTGTGAAATCCATCTTAGTATGTAAATAAAAAGTGGTTCGGCTTTAGCTTTTATATATATATGAAAGGTTGTAGTTGGTGTGTATTGCATCTACTATTTAGTTTGTGTACGAGTTAGGGAGAAGTTGAGTATGCTTCCTTTAATTTGAACTGCGCTGGGACCGATCTAAAGGATGTAATCCCCCAAGTTACATGGACCCACTACAATTGAAATGGTATCAAAGTGGCACGTTATTAGGTCAAGTGAAGGGTAAGTAATATGTGGCGACCCTAGCAGATCGGGGGCCGTGTCGAGGGGTGCCACAATTCTTCTCTTCTTTTGGATCTTGTGCGAATTCCTTCATCAATGCTACCGATGATGAGTTCTTTGGGATGACTTGACTTGTGCTTCCAGTTGTTGTTTGGTCTAAGAGTTTGTTGATCCTCTACTTCGTTTAAATCTTCTCGTTCTGCTTGTAGCTATTCTCCAGAAGTCTGAACCTTTTTAGGGAAAGTAGACTTTGTAAAGTCTGGAATAGGTTCAGACTCTTCAAGTTGAGTCTGGTTTGGTAGATTCTGCACACAATCTTGAAAAATTGATGTTCATGGATTATTCTACAGATTGAGTTTTCTTGTTAAAGACCTTGTAAGCTTTGCTTGAAGTCGAATAGCCAAAGAAGATTCATTCGTCTGATTTCTCCTTGAACTTTCCAGATCGATCATTCACCTTCTTCAGAATAAAACATTTATAGCCAAAGACATGAAAGTGGGAAACAATAGGCTTCTTTCCTTTATATACTTCATAAAGAGTTTTCTCTAGGATAGGTCTCAAGAACACTCTGTTGATAATATAGCAAGCAATGGAGACTGCTTCCACCTAAAATCAAGAGGATATCTTGCTCTCTATCAAAAGAGTTCTAGCCATCTCCTATTAGGATTTGTTCTTCTTTTTCATAACCCATTTTGTTCAGGAGTGTATGGAGAAGAGAAAACATGTTGAAAACCCGGATTCATCACAGGACTTCACAAAGTCTTGATTTTCAAACTCACCTCCATGGTCAGTTCGTATGCTCGAAATAGCATAACCCTTTTCATTCTAAACATTCTTTGTAAACTTTGGGAAATAAGAGAATGCTTCAAACTTACTTGCCAGAAAGTAGACCCAAGTGAAGCGAGAGTAATACAATTACTAGGCAATATTTCTTTCCACCAATACTCTGAGTTCTGGTTGGTCCAAAGAGGTCCATATGAAGAAGCTGCAAAGCTCGACTGGTAGAAACTTGATTCACAGGTTTGAAAGAGCTTCTGACTTATTTTCCCAAGACACAGGGAGTGCATAACTCTTTCTTTTGGTAAGTTAGACTAGGAAGTTCTCGAACAAGTTTCTTAGAAGAAATCTTGGCAATCTGTTTCATATTAACATAACCAAGCTTCCGATGCCACAGACTTGCTTCATCTTGAATAGAAATGACACATTGAGAACTTTCTAGGTCTATATCTAGAAGGTAAATGTTGCCATGCCTTCGACTAGTAAAGGTTTGAGAGAAGTCTTGACTTGTTCCAGAACAAATACCTTCTTGGAAGTTTATTCTGAAATCAGTATCGCAAAACTGACTTATACTCAGCAGATTGTAGTTCAAACCTTCCACCAAGGAAACATTGTTAATGGTCAGGCTTCTAATCTTCACAGTTCCACATCCTACTATTTTTCCTTTGTTGTTTCCTCCAAAAGAAACTTTTCCACCTTTAGTCTAACAAGCTTTGTGAAGCAGCTTGAGTCTCCTATCATATGCCTCGAACAACCACTATCCAAATACCATTTGATCTTCCTTTTAATAGTGACCTGTTATCAAAAGAAAAACTCAAACTTTCTTTGGTACCCAAATTTTCTTGGGTCCAGGAGAGTTAGTATTAAAAATAGTCTTAGCCCAGTCCTTCTTAATTGGTCTCCAAACCTTGGGACATTCTTTCTCGAAATGTTATAAGATGTTACACTTTGAACATCTGAGTGCACTTCGGCCAACGGGTTTTACAAAAACTTTTTCAAAATGATTTTTGTGAAATGCCTTTGCAGGTCTTCGTTTAAATCTTTATTTTACTTTGGGAAAATCAATTAATGGAACACTTTCTGAAGTCATACCTAAACCAAATTTGTTAAAGTAAGATATTTGGGCTGAAAGAATTTTTTCCAGTTTTTGAAATCTTTTTGAAATCTTTTTGTAATGTTTGAAATATCTCTTTTCAAAATAGTATTTTCTTTTGAAAGAGAATCAAAATTTTCTTTCAAATTATCAAAACTTGTTTTTAGACTTTCAAATTTTTCTTTCCAAGAAACTTCATGTTGCCTGAGCTTAGAGTTCTCCCTTTTTAGTCCAGAAATCCTTTTAAGAGATGATTTGAGACTGAGACAAAGTTCATCTATGTATTTAGAGACTTTGACAAGAATTTTTAAATCACTAACCTCAATTTCTTTGTTTGAATCTAAATCAGAATCTGTTTTTTATTCTAAGTTGGAATAAAAATGAGCCATCAGACATATTTTGGCATATTCTTCTTCACTTTCCTCACACTCTCTGTCGCTCCAAGTTTCAGCTTTGAAAGCCTTTTTGTACATTTCAGTTTTTCCTTTCTTCTTCTTCAACAGTGGACAATTTGGTTTGATATGCCCATTTTTCTTGCATTCAAAGCATATCACATCTTTGCTAGTTTCATTGTCCTCTGTTGGTCTCTTCTAGAAATTCTACGTACTCTGTTTCTTCCAATTGAATCTTCTTCCCTTTCTATTCAGCTTTCTGAATTTCTTGATCATAAGCGCCAGCTCCTCATCATCCAAATCATCATATGAATTTGTATAATCAGAATCAATGTTAGACTTTAAAGCAATTGATTTCTTATCTTTAGGATCTTTATCATCATTTATTTGCTCCACTTCGTATGACTGAAGCATGCCTATCGGTTCATCAACTGATAAAGGCATAATCCTTTGAGTTTTTCTAATTGAAGTCTTCACATGATTTCAATCTTTTGAAAGCCCACACAGCAGTTTGTTGACTTTCATTGAACCTGAGATTGGTTGTGAAAGCTAGGCCATTCACAATTTTGGTTTCACAAGAAGAATGTTAATTTTGGTTTCTTTTACACAATCAATCCCTTTGTAGGTAACATGTAATTTGTCCCAAACTTCTTTTGTTGTTTCACAAGAAGAAATTTGGTTATATTCAGTGAGAGATAAGGCATAATATAAAGAGTAGATAACTTCTTTTCCTTTGTCTGAGGTTGATGTTGCTTTAGGATTAATCCTTTTTTCAACAACATCCCATTCCAGGGGATCTCTCGATCTCATAAATGCCTTCATCTTGTTCTTCCATACATTGTCCTCCTTCCCATCGAAGTAAGGAGGTCTGGTGTTGCTCTGACCTTCAACCAATCTTGGAGCCAAAATACTAGCCATAAAGGATCTTTAGCTTAGAAGTAAAACATTTCAATAATTAAGCACACAGGCTCTAATACCAATTGTAAGTGTTAATATGAACACCTAAAGGAGGTGAATAGGTGTGAAGACTATTTTTAGCAAGGAACAGTAGAAATATTTTGCTTTTAAAACTGAGTCTGAAGAACAACATACTTTGAGCGAGTTCAGACTTTAGAAGTTAAATAGAACTACGAACAAAATAAAAGAGTTCAGGGAAGAGAATAAGAATACAAAATTTATAGTGGTTCGGCTTAGATCAAGCCTACGCTCACTCTCCATGTCGACAGCCTCCTGGCTGGATTCCATGAAGAATCAAAAGAGAATTTACAATCTCGTGATGTTGACTTCATAGTGAAGAGTGTCTACTACTCTCTCATGAAGTTTCACTATGAGTCTGTCTCTTTTGTATACAACATTGAGCTTAGTATTTGGAGAAGCAAGAAAATGGAAAGTTTCAGACTTCGAAAATTTTCTTTCACGCACTCTTTTGAACAACTAGAGAGTCCACCTTAAATACTCATTCATGCCTTCTCAACCGTTGGCACTTTCCAAAGGAATTCTTCCAATCAACCCGTTGGACATAATCAATCAAGGAGATCTCGAGCTGTTTGAAGATTGTGATGAAAGCCCGTCAATCCTATTCGGCCATACAATTAGGATCTTGGTTTCCATAAGTATATTCTTTCCATATTTACTTGCAATCCGAAAAGATTTGATATATCTAAATTGATTTCAATAAAGATAATCAATCACGTAGGTGATATTTCCATATAGAATGTCATATATAACTTGTACGAACATAACTGTTGAAGTAAGAAAGATAATCTCGTGTCTAGATAAATCTTCTTTCTTCACTTGCATTTAGTCTGGAATTTGTTAGAGTGGGCAAACTTCTGATGTCGAACAGACTTTGACACTAAAGTTTGGAAATCTTTAGAATAGACTTTGAATAAGTTTTGTTAACTTTAAAACATCAAAGGAGTTTTCTCCAACAGAGAGTGTCATAGCAATGCTAGTTCTTGACTGTCCATATGGAAATGGCTAAATGAAGGGTGATAGGGTATTTGTGATTTAGGTAAACGTCACGCTACTCATTTTGCAAAACTAATCCTATTTATATGCACTCTGAATTTGAGGTTTGCAGACAGATTGCCAGTAGCTAACAAACTGAATCAAAGATGTTGCTCAAGGTGCCAATTCCTTATCTGTAGAATTTCCAGCCCTTATTTCTATTGCAAGACCTAATAAAAAGTTCAGGTCCCTGTGTGGTGGAAGGGATTGCTCCTCGGAGGAAGCTCTCATGGTTATTGAAAATGAACCATTAAGTTCTTCGCAATTTTCTTTCCTTATTTGTTGTGTTTGTTCATTGAAATTTGTAGTATCATCAAGCTCTAGTGATCAGGTCTGTGCTGGATGGTTCTTATAGCAACCCCACTAGTATCAAATGCTTTATCCGTTGTCATTCTTAACAAATGTTGATTGTTCGATTGGTTTTCTCTCTCCCATTCTAGAGCCATTGGAATATTAAGGTGTTGTTTTGACTAGAGCAAAATAGTTTCTTAGAAACACAATTTTGGAAAAGCTTGTGAAAGCTGGTGACTATTGTTTAAACAGAGGTGTACTTTGAAGTGATTAGAAGATTGTATGAGTAACTTTTGTTCCTTATTGTCCCTAATATTTTAGATCAAGTTTTATTGTTTGCATTTGTTCAATATGAATTAGGCAATGAGCTACTTTAAGAAAGCAAGATATGCCCACTTTACTACCATCTTTACTTTACGCTCTCATGCCTGTTGGCATTCTTTTATTCCTTGAAGTGGAATTTGCATTGGAGAACATTTTCAAGGTCATTTGTTCCTCATACTATATGCTTTCTAATATTTGAGATTTACTTTTTCCTGAGTTTTGTCAAGTTATGGAGTCATGGCATTACAGAATTGTTGGATTTTTGCGGAAGCGTGTGTGTGCAAGTGTGTGTGAACTATGGCAAGGGAGTGAGAAATAAATGAAAGCACAAACTAAATTTTTATTCAAGGACTTTTGTGGTACAAAAGATAATGGAGTGCTATCTCTTAGTTTCCCCTTGATTGTGATCTGCCACGCCCACTGAATTTTCCTCTACTTTTACTTCTTCCACTATTCTCCACTGCGATTGCCGTTGAAGTTGTAGATGCCGAAAAATTATCTCAACTTGAGACTTTCCTGTGCATCTCTTCATCCATGATACTACTCACAGCATTATCAAGAGTTAAATTTGTTAGGGAAATCCCTTATGATGTTTTGAAGATAAAAAAATAAATCAAAGGCTACTAACGTGTTTAATGGTTGAGTAATAGACTATGCAGATGATAGAACATGTAAAAGATATTGTCAAAATCTATGCTTTAAAGAACCAGAAGACAGACTTTATGCTGAAGCTGAACTTACTCAGACTGTGTTAAGACCCTAAGGCTAAAAATGTTCAGAAGCAAAATATGTTCAGACTTACGTCTTGATTGTAAAGTCTATTTCAGACGGAAGACACTCAGACTCTGCTTTAGATGGAAGATACTTAAGCTTTACTTTTGACAGAACACTCTCATACTTTACATACAAAACAAGACACAAGTCTAGAACGTGACAAAGTCTAAAACGAGATACAAGTTCAGAGCATAGCAGATTCAAAACAAAGCATGTTTAGAACGAGACAACTCGACAGACTGTAACACAAGCCCCAAACATATAACGGCTAGTGATCTGGTTTGGATTTTACATCAAGATATATTTGATTAACTCAATCTAATTGATTGACGATTGGATATTGAAGACAAGAACTTTCTAAACGAAGAAGCTTTACTTATGGAAACCAAGATTCTGTTTGTATGGGCGATCATAATCAATTTAGGATTCTACTTTTGTCACTCAATGGCTACTAAATCTTTTTGATACAGATCTATCCAATGGGTAGATTGGAAGACAATCCTCTAGATATTGTCCAACAGCTAGTTTGGAAGTAGAGGAGTATTTAAGGAGATCAAGGACCGATGAGCAAGTAAGAGACGGAGAGTAGAATTTATAATTCCAAAGTCCGAGTTAACTTCGATTATACACTTGTCTTCGTGAGTTTAAACTTTTGTGATCGTGAGAGAAATACCAAAATAGTGACTTAGTGAGATAGTGTGATCTATCATTGAGTGTTTGCACTCAAAGTTGTAATCTCTTGTTGATCGCATAGTGGAATCCAGCCAGAAGGCTGTTAGCGTGGGAGAGTAGACGTAGGCTTGATTTAAACCGAACCACTATAAATTTCATGTGCAACATTCTCTTTCCTTAACTCTTCTTATTTAAGTCTGTTGCATACTTACAGGTTATTTTAGAAGTCTGTTCCATCGCATAACAGATTCTCAACATCTACTATAAGTCTAATGCTCGATTATCAGACTATGATCTTTATTTAGACTTTACTTGCAACTTGTTTTATTCCGTCATTATTTGTGAACACTTTTTTTAAATACATATTCACCCCTCTCTAGGTGTTGATACTAGCACTTTTAATTGGTATCAGAGCTACGGTGCTTATTTTATTGAAGTATTTTTACTTCTAAGCTAAAGATCTTGTATGGCTAGTATCTTGGCTCCAGGATTGGTTGAAGGACAAAGTAACACTAGACCACCTTATTTCGATGGAAAGAAATACAACATTTGGAAAAAAAACAAAGTGAAGGCATTCCTAAGATCCAGAGATCCCTTACAATGGGATGTTGTGGAAAAAGGAATCGATCCCACTACTGCATCTACATCAAATAAGATTGGCAAAGACAAAGAAACCAAACCCCCTGCTCCTATGTCTCGAATAGAGATGTCCAAAAGAGAAGCTTTTGACGCAAAAATTATTTATTTTTTATATTGTGCCTTGTCTGCTGCTGAGTATAATAGAATATCTTCATGTGAAACAGCTAAAGAAGTCTGGGATAGACGTCATGTTACTTATGAAGGGACTGATCGTGTAAAAGAGACAAAAATAAACTTCCTGCTTGGCCAATATGAATCTTTCAAGATGAAGCCAGGAGAATCGATTGGAGATATGTTCAGTCGTTTTATAGAAATTGTAAATGGTTTGGCGTATCAAGGTTATCCAATTTCTTCCCCAGTGAAGGTCAACAAACTTTTGTGAGGTCTCTCAAAAAATTAGAACCATGTTAAGACCTCAATCCGAGAGACTCAGATGATTATGCCACTTTCCGTTAATGAACTGATTAGCACTCTTCAATCTTACGAAGTGGAATAAATCAACGATGAAGATCCCGAAGGTAAGAAGTCCATAGCTTTAAAATCTAACACTAATTCTGAAGATACAGACTCAGAAAATGACATGGACGACGAAGAACTTGCTTTTATGATCAAGAAATTCAAAAAGCTGACTAGAAAAGGAAGGAAATTCAATGGAAGAAGACAATACAAGTAGAATGGGCAAAAAAGAACCATAAAAGAAGATGACAATCAAGGAAATATATGCTTGATGGCACATTCAGACTCAGACTCAAATTTGGAATCAGAATCAAAGTCTGACTTAGACACAAACTCAGAATCTAACAAGGAAATTGAGGTAAGTCATTTAGAAATTTCTACTAAAGTTCTTACGTATATAAATGAGCTTTGCTTAAATCTCAAATCTTCTCTTAAAAGGATCTCTGAACTAAAAAATGAGAATTCATGGCTTAGGCAACAAGATCTTTCTCGAAAAGAAAAGTTTGAAATTTTGCAAAAAGATTTTCTACAAACAAAAGAAAGTCGAGATTTACTTGTCAAAGAAAATGATTCTTTAAAAAAGAAATTTCCAAATATTTCGACAAAATTTTCAAAGGGTTCAAAAACATTAGAGCATATCCTTTCCATATAAGCACATTACTACAATAAGTCAAGACTTGGCTTCAATAAGGAAAGTGATTCTCTTTTGGGCGATTAGAATCAATTTGGGATTCTACTTTTATCACTCAATGGCTACTAAATCTTCTTGATACAAATCCGTCTAATGGGTAGATTGGAAAACGATCCTTTAGATATTGTCCAACGACTAGCTTGGAAGTGGAGGAGTATTTAAGGAGATTAAAGACCGATGAGCAAGTAAGAGACGGAGCGTAGAATTTATAATTCCAAAGTCTAAGCGAACTTTGATCATACAGTTGTCTTTGTGAGCTTGAACGTTTGTAATCGTGATAAAAATACCAAAAGAGTGACTTAGTGAAATAGTGTGATCTACCACTGAGTATTTGCACTCAGAGTTGTAATATCTTGTTGATTGCATAATGGAATCCAGCCAAAAGGCTGTTAGCGTGGGAGAGTGGACGTAGGCCTGATCTAAGCCAAACCACTATAAATTTCGTGTGCAACATTCTCTTTCCTTAACTCTTCTTATTTAAGTTTGTTGCATACTTATAGGTTATTTTAGAAGTCTATTCCATTATATAACAGATTCTGAACATCTACCAGAAGTATGGTGGCTCGATTATTAGACTCTGATCCTTATTTAGACTTTACTTGCAACTTGTTTTATTTCGCAATTATTTATCAAGACTTCCTTTAAACACCTATTCACCCCCCTCTAGGTGTTAATGCTAGCACTTTCAAAATCATCCTTCATGGTGCTCAAAATTCCCCGCACTGCAGTATTATAGCTTTATGGAAGAGAACATAAAAATAATAAAGCTTAAAGCTTCATATCTAAATTTATGCTTGCGGATTCCAATTAACCCATGACCTGTGAAACTATTAATATGCTCTGCCATAGAACCTCTATCAGATAACTTCATATTAACCAGTTTCTTCAACAAAAATACGTGATTTGATGTGGATGGCTTCTCATAAATATTCGTTAGAATATCCATGGCTTCTTTTGTAGCTTTTGCTTTTGTGATGTGGTACCCTGTCTTTTTTGTCAACCTTAGACGAATCGCACCTAACACTTTTCGATCAAGAATTTTCCATTCAGCTTCTGTTGTCGGATCCACTTCTGCCATCTCGGGTTTCCAACCCTCAAGTGGTGCATAGAGATCTTTTTGATAAAGATAATCCTCGATTTATAGTTTCCACCATCCGAAATCCTGCCCATCGAACTAATCGATTCTGATTTTATCTTTTGTCATACCATTTGCTTTCAATCGAACGTCACTGAAAAACCCTCAATGTTCTCGATTAGCCAACTCTAGCTCTGATACCAGTTGTTACGAAATTGCACGTCGATTCCAGAAAAATAATGCTTGCAAACAATTCACCAAATGAAATATAATAATAAAATAATATAATTAGAAGAACACGCCAGAAAATTTGTTAACGAAGTTCACCCAAACCTAAGTTACGTCTCCGCGTAGAGGCATTTTGCGAATCTATTAGAGTTCGAAAAAAGTTGGAATACAACAATAATCTTCTCTCAAAATCAGGGTACAAAGAGATTGAGAACCCTCATAAAAAAAAAATCACTTTTTTTCTTCCCTTTTTCTTGTCTCTCTGCGGCACCCCCAATTCGCTTGAGGTCACCACAGGTACCTATTACTCGATCTCCTACAACTTCACAGACTGATACCTTTTAAATAGAGAGAGAGAGAGAGAGATATATATATATATATATATATATATATAGGTCCCACCGTAGCTCATCAATGGAAGCATAACGAATCTCACCATCCCTTACTCCAACAACAATAATGCAATGCACACCAACTATGCTCCAAATGAAAAGACAAAGCCGAGTCATTTTTATTTATATTTTCACGATGGATATTTCGGGTCGGTACAGCAAAAGGCCAAGATTTTTAACTATACTTGGCTATAACTCAAAGGAGAACTCGACCCTACATCGACCATGTACACCCTCCATCAACAAGCGTCGGCTATCCCCAAAAGTGTCGGCTCCCACCAGTCATATGTGCTATCACACCCAACCCGGTGCATCAGGCGGCGGCAGCGGTAGCATCCCTAGCATCACTCCATCACGCCGGACATGGACAGACAAAAACTCCTAGATAATCGGGCCATCAGCAAGACCCACATCGTACATCACCAAGACACGGACTCGGACAAACACTAAACCAGGGGCACCGACACAGATGTGCTCCGTGCACTCCACATCAACATCCGTAGGTATGCCATAGTAGGTACCACGCATGATTGGTGAGAGAGGCATCTTTCTAATCTGAAATGTTAATCCCCAAAGGGGTGAGTACAACCACTCAACAGTAAAGATCCACTAAACTACACAATGCGTCAGACAGAAAAATCAAGGTATCATGAATAAGACACATATCAATCATGCATACATCACCATACGACATGCATAATTCACCATGCACTTGTACTTATATCATCAAGTAGCCATGCATATATCATTATGCGACGTGCATATCCCACCATACACTCATCATTAGATAGCCATGCATACATCATTATGCGACGTGCATATCCCACCATGCACTCATCATTAGACAGCCATGCATATATCACCATGCCATATGCACACATCCATGCGCATGATTCAATTCTCGATCTTTATATTTCAAATAGATCACATCATTTTCTTCCCAGGGACCAATGTTTGCATCCCTCAATTTATCGCTTGCATCCAACCAAGCATCACGAGGAGCCTCCGGCACACACCTCCGGGCATTCGGCACACACACTTCGGGCATCTTGTACCCCAATTGGTATCACGAGGAATCCCCCCGGCATACACCTCCAGGGTTTTCGACACACACCTTCGGGCATCCTAACACTCCCGGGGCATCGTCGGCTCACACCTCCGATGGTCTTGTTATTATCTCAATTTATATTCACACATGTATCTCAATTTCAACATGGCATTTGATGCAACAATATCAAGGGTCTCAACCAGCTTTTGATGCCATATAACATGCCATATGTCATCACATATGCAGCAAAATCAACTGCTCAAAGCATTACATCACATGGAAAAATTCATTTATTTTTGAAAACGCATCAATTTTCGGATAAAACAGAATGCACTCCTTTAGTTAAAACTCTAGAAAAAAATAGTAAATGGTATTAATAAATTCTGAAAACTTGACACATTATAGACGAGACCTAAAGGCAGATATCTCATGAAAAACACCATACCAAAAGAATCTCACACAAAACAGTACGGTCCATGCATCACAGTTTTTCAAAATTTCAACACTTCAGCTTGCACAGTTTCGGAAGTAATTTAAATTAAATATCCAAATGAACTCCAAAAATCCTGAAATTTTGATATGTTATAGAAAAGTCCTAAAGGTAAATATCTTGTGAAAAATCGAAACCCAAATCGTTATATATTAATAGATATAGACGATTAATTCCCCCTGTTCTCGGTGTTGTTTTTCCAGATTATCTTCTTTCAAAGGAAACTCGTTTCACTGACCTACATATGTCCGTTTCTTCTAAATTTTCAGTATGTTATACCTCAGAATATTAAATACAACTTTCATTAAGGACACATTATCAAATTTTAACTGGATGATTTTTTATAAAAATCACAGTATCATACTAGGACGAGGTAGCATTTTCCCAGATCCAGTTTCTTCAAAGGACAACGATTTCCCTGACCTATTTTTGTTCATTTCCTCTAAATTTTTGATATGTTTTACCTCAAGAAATACACTACAACTTTCATTAAGAAATCAAAGTGATATGTTCGCAAGAAAGCTACTTTACAGTCCATGAAATCACTAAAGGTCAGCACAATGAATTCCAGATCTAATTTCTCCAAAGGAAAAGATATGATTTAATAATTTGTATCGATAGGGAATCAAGTTTATTTTAGGATTAGAAAGATAGGAAAAGATAAGAGAATATTTAATTTCCTTTATTGATTCTTTCTTTGTAATTAAATACATGATACTGTACAGAAATTACATCATTGAATGAATAAACAATTTCTTGTTCTACGTCTTTGGTTCCTTACGAATCCAGAAGACACATTTCTCTTCTTCATCACCTTTTGTGACATGGTATCAGAGCCATCTGTGGTTCTGAACTGATTTTTGCTTCCACTCCGATTACCTTGCAAAGGAACTCCAAATTCCAGAGAAGTGTTGCTGTAGGAATCAGTCTTTTGATTGCCTAAGTGAGGAACCACATCTGCAGAAGGAGTTACCGGAGGAACCAATTCTTTATTCACCATGACAAAGCTGCAAGACCTTACCTCAACTCCAGTCGACCAATCTGCAGCAGAAGCATCGCTGCAAACCATGGGAAACCAAGATTCATCCATTGTAATTCCTACATCAGAACAATAGGAAAGCCAGATCCAAACCCAAGCTCAACACGCGCAATGGCAACAGTAGGCTCAGGCTAATCTGGGGCAACCCTTTACAGGCTGCCCTTACCAATTGATGCCGTATCCATGGTACTATGGGTTGATCCCTAATGCATCATCGCCTGGCTACCAAAGCAACGCACAAGCCGATGCAGGTCTACCAATTGGCGAGAGGGCAAATCCAACCATCGGCCCGGAGCAGACGGGCAGGTCAACTGGACCGGGTATGGGAACAAATCCCTACCCAGGTTTTCACGATGCGGGTCACGGATTTGGGTTGAGCAGTCTGGGTCAGGGTACAAATCCCTACCCGAATCCTACGCCTAATTTTTTTCCATATCAGGTCCTCGCTACCAGTGGCTGGCCGGAACCCGGTGATCCTCTGTAGACAACAAACGGTGACAGACCAGAGCTAAAAATCATAAGTCAGCAACTAACAAGTGTTGACAATTATTCAAGTTGGTTGCGCAAATTCCAGCGAGCACTTATAATGAAGGATAAAGAGGTTTTCATCGATGGAACATTCCCGATTCCATCTGACAAGCAGATGGCACGGCTTTGGAGGTGATGCAACCAATTGGTTAGGACCTGGATTGGAAATTGCATCGCACCCGACGTCGCGTCCGGACTCCCCTCGACGGAAGATTTGAAGAAAATGTGGGAGAACATAAAAGAGATGTATGGAAAACTTGATCAAGTCAAAATCTTTTCTCTCACACAAGAGATCTCGGATCTAAAACAGGGGAACATGACCATAGCGACGGTATACAACAGACTCTCGGCTCTGTGGAATGAATTAGAGGTAGCCGAGGAAAAGTTTGACTAGCCCGACCACATTCAACAGCAATACAAGAAAATGCGAGAAAGGGAGAAGGTGATGAGGTTCCTCCTCATCCTCAACGAAGCGTACCTATCGTTTTGTTCTCAAATACTGACCATGGAACCCATGCCGAGTCTCGACCATATCTATCAGCTTGCCATACAGGAGGAGAGCCAATAGAAGACGGCGGACCATGGCAAGGGAGGAGACGGAATGGTCCTGGTGGCAAGGAGTCAGTTCTGCTCCTCACAGAAGAGCACGGGACGAAGAGAGGCAGATCTAGGGTTATTCGAAAACGAAAACCCTAGGCTGCTTTTAAGGAAGGGAACGGAGGTGGAGATTACTTCTACCAATTGGATGGACCACGTCTCTTCCAAGGAGCAGCTGGATCTAACGGCTCGCGTGGCATCCATCTAACTGGATCGGATGGCTCACGATCATCAAACGTTCATGGGACGACGGCCGGTTTGTTTTTTGCAGGCTTTGACGGTCCATATGGGCTCGTTTTGGCCCAAGCTTTTCAGCCCACAATTAGGCCTTCATCGAATGCAAAAAATAATGGGCCAAAAGGAAAAGGTAAAATGTACTGTGATTATTGTAAACTCCCGCACCATACAATTAAGAATTGCTAGAAATTGCATGGGAAACCAGGAGAAAAGGAAAAAGGGAAATTCTCCTCAGTTTTTCAAGTATCGAGCCAACCAATGGGAAAATCAATTACCCATGAACAATATCACGAGCTGATGGAAACACTGAAGAAATTGGATGCCGCTGATAAAGGAGGAAGCTTCACAGGTACATCTTACTGTTTGATGAACTCAATTTCGACAGATGCATGGATTATTGATTCGGGCGCTAGTGACCACATAGTTTGTGATAAGGTTTTTCTTTCCGACATTACGAAATTATCTTTCCCCATATTAGTACAACTCCCCAATGGAAATACCACCAAAGTCACCATGACTGGCACTATGAATCTTAGTTCTCTTATTACTCTTCGAAATGTGCTTTATGTTCCTGATTTCCACTTCAATCTAATCTCAGTTGCTTGAGCTTGTGAAGAAAATTCATGTCACATTCTCTTCCATTTTGATAAATGCTTCTTTCAGGCCCTTTCGACTGGCAAACTGATGGGCTTGGGTAGAGTCAACCAGGGGCTATATTTTTGGGTGGAATTTCCGCATCTTTTTAAATTACCCTTTGTTGAGTTCAATAAATCATTGTGTAATGCTACTGCCAATGATATGAATTTTCTTCATCATAAAAGATTGGGTCACAGTACATCATTTCCTTGTCCTGAATGTCCCGTTTGTCCCATGCCTAAGCAAACATGTGCTCCTTTCCAAAATAGCACTTCTCGAACATATGACATTTTTTCTCTAATTCATGCTGACGTTTGGGGACCTTATCATACCTTGAATCCTGATGGGTCTAGGTTCTTTCTCACAATCGTGGATGACTACTCTCGTGCAACATGGATATTTCTTATGCAATCCAAAAATCAAGTCTTGTCTCATCTAAAGACCTTCCTTTCCTTATGCAAAACTCAATTTCAAAAACCAATCCATCGGATACGTACTGATAATGGAAGAGAGTTTTTCAATGCTGAATGTGCTTCATTATTTTCTCTAAATGGAATCTTGCATGAAAGTTCTTGTACCTATACACCCTAGCAAAATGGGGTTGTTGAGAGAAAGTATCGTCATCTCTTAGAAGTGGCACGTGCACTTAAATTCCAAGCTTTTATTCCTGAAAATTTTTAGGGAGATTGTGTGGTCACAGCAGCATACCTGATCAATCGCATGCCGTCACGCATCCTAAAGGGAAAGGCACCTTTTGAGCTATTATATGGAAGGAAACCAGATCCAAGTCATCTTAGAGTCTTTGGGTGTCTATGTTATGTAACTGTAGTGGGACATAAAGATAAGATGGCACCCTATGCTAGAAAATGCATATTTATGGGCTATCCAACCTTTCAAAAGGGATGTCGAGTTTATGCACCATCTACAGGAGATGTTGTCTTTCATGAAGATGTTTTTCCTTTTTCGAAATTCACTTCCTTATCTGAAGATGAGAAGACAACAAATAGGCAATTGGAAGAGGATTTATCTTCCAAAGGAACGTTGATTATTACTTCTCCTTCAAGACTAGCTGATATCTTGCCTCCAATGCCTTCTGAGAATGCTGCTGAGAATTCCATTGAGCAGCCTCCTGTAGAAGAGCCAGCACTAGAAGAACCAGCACAGTTGGGGGATATTTCAGAAGCAAGAATCATTGATGAATCATCCTCGACACAACATGAGCCACATCGGCGCTCTAGTCGAGCTACTCGTCCACCTACTTGGACGAAAGATTATGTATGTGGTTCTTCATGATCATCAGATACTCGTTACCCTATCTCGTATTATATTTCCTTTGATAGGTTATCGTCAGAACATCTATGTTGCATAAGCCGTATTTCTGAAGAGCAAGAGCTTTCTAGTTATAATGAGGCAAAAAGTGATCCTCGTTGGCAAAAGGCCATGGAATCTGAATTACATGCCTTGATGGAGAATCGTACTTGGGATGTTGTGTCATTTCCTGCTCATCGCAAACCAATTGGTTGCAAGTGGGTATATAAGATTAAATATAGAGTAGATGGCTCTGTAGAAAGGTACAAAGCCCGGTTGGTAGCCAAAGGCTTCACACAGCGAGAAGGTTTCAACTACCATGAAACTTTTTCACCCGTAGCAAAGGATGTCACGATTCATGCTTTTCTATCTGTTGCTTCTTTTCGTGACTGGCCACTACATCAAATGGATGTCCATAATGCCTTCCTGCATGGTGACCTTGATGAAGAAATATACATGGAGCTTCCACTTGGATTACGGAGACAGGGGGAGTCGAAGGTATGTCGTCTCCGCAATCTCTTTACGGATTAAAGCAAGCTTCCCGACAATGGTACGCCAAGTTCACCAATGCACTCATGGCCGCTAGATTCAAATAGTCCAAGTATGACTATGCCTTATTCACCTGGACAAAAGGTATGTCATCCATTTATTTGATGATCTATGTTGATGACATACTTATCATGGGAAATGATGATTCTGCTGTAAAGAAACTCAAAGAGTATCTACATTCCACTTTTCATATCAAAGACTTAGGGCCACCTAAGTATTTTCTAGGAATTGAGATAGCTCGTTCAGATCAAGGAATCTCATTAAGCTGGCGGAAATTTGTAATGGAGATCATATCATAAGTAGGACTGTCAAGCTGTAGACCATTATTAAAAGATCCCTCAGGATATCAAAGGCTCGTAGGGAAACTGATATACCTCACCATGACTAGGCTAGACATCTGCTATGCAATACAGACTCTTAGGGTGCGCATGGATTTATTTCTGTGCTTTTTTTGTTCCTGGGAACAGAAACAAAAAAAAGTGTTTCTGTTCCGGGGAACAATTTTTGAACAAAAGAACGCGTTTGGTAACGTTTGGTCCGGGAATAAAAAATGAACAGAAACACGTTTGGTTAAATTTTATTATTTTTTTGTTTCTTTTAATTTTTTAAACATTTTTTATTATTTTTTATTTTTTCCTTTCTTTTTATTTTTTCTTTTTTTCGGCCGGTCACCGGCCTCCGGCGACCGGCCGACGGGGCCGGCAGCCTCGCCCAGCCACGGCGAGGCTCGCCGGCCCACGGCGAGGCCGAGCCTGGCCGTGGTTGGGCGAGGCTCGGCCTCGCCTTGGCTGGGCGAGCTCGGGCTCGCCCAGATCCGGCGAGGCCGAGCGTCGCCGGCCCCCGGCGAGGCTCGGGCTCGCCGGATCTGGGCGAGCTCGAGCTCGCCCAGCCATGGCGAGGCTCGGGCTCGCCGGATCTGGGCGAGCCCGAGCTCGCCCAGCCAAGGCGAGGCTCGGCCTCGCCGGCGCGGGCAACGCCGAGCCTCGCCTTGGCTGGGCGAGCTCGGGCTCGCCCAGATCCGGCGAGCCCGAGCCTCGCCATGGCTGGGCGAGCTCGAGCTCGCCCAGATCCGGCGAGCCCGAGCCTCGCCGGGGGCCGGCGACGCTCGGCGTCGCCCAGCCAAGGCGAGGCTCGGCCTCGCCGGATCTGGGCGAGGCCGAGCCTCGACGGCCGGTCGCCGGCCATGGCCGAGGCCGGCGACCGGCCAAAGAAAAAATAAGAAAAAAAAGAAGAAAAGAAGAAGAGAAGAAGAAGAGAGAGAAGAGTCGTTTTTGTTCTTTTGTTCTTCCGAGAAGTGTTTCTTTTCTGGAGAAACAACTTTTTTTTGTTTCTTTTTTCTGTTCCTATTTCGTTCCAGAAACAAAAAAACAAAAAAGGAACAAAAACGCAACCAAACGCGTTTCTGTTCCTTTTTTGTTCCCGGGCACACTTTCCGTACAAAAGTGTGCCGGAAACGTTTCTAAGAAACGTTTCCATGCACGCCCTTAGTCAATTTATGCACAGTCCGAAGCAATCTCACATGAATGCAGCTTTAAAGATTATGAGATACTTGAAGACATGTCCAGGCTTAGGAATACTACTTTCTTGAAAGTGCAACATGGAAATAACGGCCTATTGCGATGCAGACTATGCCACATGTCCTATAAGCAGGAGGTCCATCACTGGTTTCTGCATCAAATTTGGGGAATCATTACTTTCATGAAAGACAAAGAAGCAGTCTATTGTGTCCTTATCTTTAGCTGAAGCCGAATACCGATCTATGGCTAAGACTGTTTGTGAAATAGTCTGGTTAAGGGGTCTCCTTCTAGATCTTGGAGCACAAGTTAAAGGACCAACTTTACTCTTCTATGACAACGATTCAGCAATCAAACTTGTAGCAAATCCTATATTGCATGAGAGGACAAAGCATATAGAAGTCGATTGTCATTTTACTCGAGAAAAGATTCAAGAAGGAATTGTCGAGACGAGAGGAATCAAAACCTCGGAGCAACCCGCGGATATATTTACTAAGCCCCTTTGTCAAAGACAACATACATATCTTCTAAACAAGCTAGGCATCATAGACATATACAAGCCACCGGCTTGAGGGGGAGTGTTGGAAGATATGATTTAATAATTTGTATCGATAGGGAATCAAGTTTATTTTAGGATTAGAAAGATAGGAAAAGATAAGAGAATATTTAATTTCCTTTATTGATTCTTTCTTTGTAATTAAATACATGATACTGTACAGAATTTACATCATTGAATGAAGAAACAATTTCTTCTTCTATGTCTTTGGTTTCTTACGAATCCAAAAGACACATTGCTCTTCTTCATAACCTTTTGTGACATATGGCTCTGTCTCAGTTTATGAAAGAAATAATAGAGACATAAAACTTGAGTTTCTGATTAAACGAAATCCGATCGGTTTTGATGGTTGCTGGACAATTTTTTTTGTCTTTTTTTCTAGACTAGGAGCATGAATTTTGAGTGAAAGGAGGAGACGAGATTGAAAGGTGGTGGTCTGGCGATAAGTTGATTCACGGCTAGTATTTTTCAAAGTTCTGAAATTTTGGTTTTAGTGGAGAGTCTGTTCTCAAAGTGCGGAAGGAAGAAAGAGCTCGAAGAGCTCTGGATAGTGAAAAGCATAGAGGAGAAATAAAGAAAAATAATGAATAAAGAAAAGAAGAAAAAATAGGGAAAAAGAAAGGAAAAAATTCTAAATAAAAGCACAAAGTGATTTAAATGGACTTTATTTTAAATAAGAGTTCAAAATGCCATCATCTAAAGTTTTTTCCCTTCTCTTTTCTTTTTCTTTATTCTTTATTCTTTTTCCCTCTTACCTTCGCTAGTCATGTCAGAGGTCACCGAACTCAGGCGAGGGTCACCCTTCCCCACCTAACGTAGGTGAGGCATCGCCCGTCATCGACGAGGGCAACTCGAGGCCAATCAAGGCTAGGGTGACCCTCTCCCAATGCCAGATTAGACAAGGATTGCCCTTGCTAGCCTAGGTGAACGCAACCCTTGCTTGGACTAGCGAGGCTAGGTGACACGAGGGCAACCCTTGCCCAACACCAACAAGGAACACCCTCGCTTGACGCCGATGAGGGTGGCCCTCACCTGAGGTTGGTGATGGTAGGGAGAGAGAAGAGGAAAAAGGACAATAGAGCAGAAAAAAGAGGAAAAAGGACAATAGAGAAGAAAAGGAAAGAAAAAAATAACTATTTTTTTTTTACTAAAATAACCCTTCTCTGACGGTTAAAATAGTCACCGATCTGTCAAAAGTTCTTATTTAAACTATTTGGTCACTTCAAGTCCTTATTTGAAATGATTTAGTCACTTCAGGTTCTTCTTTAAAACGATGTCATTTTTATTTGAGAAAATAAGAACACTTTAGGCCTTTATTTGAAATTTTCTTAAAAGAAAATAATACAATGAGTTTGATATGGACTTTGATTGGGCGGGATGGTATTGTTGTTATAGGGTTCTTTTTTACTATTAGGTTCTTGTTATATGGTTTATCACCTAACTTTATTTAAGTAAGTTTGGGATGAGTTTGAATTTCAGTGAAGTGGGCCTAGAGCAATTGAGAGGTCCTGATCCAAGAGCCTAGTTTTGGTATTAATAGCCCAGATTCGTCTAGATCAAAGCACAATCGACCTTCGGACTGGGCTTAATGGCCCAACCCAATTCCTTTTTTTTTTTCAGAATATAAAAATGATTTCTTTAATAAAATTTAAAAAGGTTAAAAATTTTCAGAAAAATAAAAATCAGAAAGTAGTTACAAATAAAGATCTTGAGTAGGTTGTTAAGTTTTAGAGTTAGAATTAGCTTATTTCATCTTAGTTACCGTAGCCTTTAGTTTAGGGCTATTACTGGTTACCTTTGATATAGTTTAGGTTTACATAAATCGTCAATTGGACTCAATTTGAATTTAGCTTACGATCGTTACTATCCCGGGGCTCAGAATCATACATTATTTTGAGCC
The DNA here is from genome assembly GCA_028830015.1 of Eucalyptus grandis x Eucalyptus urophylla. Lineage (NCBI taxonomy): Eukaryota > Viridiplantae > Streptophyta > Magnoliopsida > Myrtales > Myrtaceae > Eucalyptus > Eucalyptus grandis x Eucalyptus urophylla. Next base: position 30,335,048 of record CM054203.1, read on the forward strand.
TTTTCAATACTTGGGTGTTTAATTCCCACATTTTCAATATATTGATTGTTCTTTTTGTTTTTTGCATGTTTAGGACAAACCTTAGGATCATAATAAATCCATAAAAAAAAAAAATTTGCATGAACACTTAGTGATTCTAAATGACCTTTTAGGCTCATAATTGGTAACAAAGAATGCATAATAATTTAGATGAACATATCAACCAAGTTAAAGGTACTAAAAGGGCCCTAATTAGACTATTAGCATAGTCAAATCCCACTCCGGTTGCATAGTAAGTAAGATAGACTCCCTTATATTGCTTGGTTTCTAGTCAGCCCTAAAAAGGTTAGTGGCAACTCCCATCTCACCTAGAATGTTCTAGGCTAAATCAAACTAAGAAATAAATCCAACGTCACACAAGATTGCTGGAAAAACCCATAGGTTGTTTTGAAGAGAACAAAGATAATCAAAAGTTACGACGTACGGACACCTCGAGTGCCAAAACTTGGCATGGAGTGACACTTAAGTACCAAAACTTGGCACGGAGGGATACTTAAGTGTCAAAACTTTGAAAATGTACACTTAAGTGCCAAAATCTGAGTAAAATGAATCATTTAAGTGTCACTTCGGCCAAAATCCAGCCAAATTTTTGACATGGCAATTTTCGGCGAGGTAAGTGCAAAATGGTGTCATTTTGCACGCTGACGTGGCGAGAAAATGATAAAACAACGTCGTTTTGTCTCTGATGTGTAAATAATTAATATAAAAATTAATTAAATTAAATTTAAAGCTAAATTTATTTAAAATATTCTTAAAAAAACTTAAAATTTAAAAACTTGAAAAAAGGGGGGCTGAAAAGAGGTGGCTGAGGGCTGAGCCCTCGTCGCTTTCGCCTCCCTATCGCTGCCGGGAAGGGCCAGCGACAAAGGGGGGAGGGTCGGCCGGGGTCGCCGGCCCGTAGCCGATCGACGGCGAGGGCCCGCGAGCCCTTGCCAAATCTGGGGTGAGGGTCGTGCCCCACCGTTGCCGAGAAGGGCCGATGATGATGGGGGGAGCAATGGCCAGGGTTGTTGGGCCCTGGACAGGGACCTGCAACGCCGGTCGACTGGCAGCGAAAGCCTGCAAACCTTTGTTGGCCCTTGGTGGACCGACGGCGAGGGCTCATGAGCCATGTCGACCGGCGTCGCCAACCCCTAGCCAGGGCCTGGTGACCCCGGCCAATGCTCCTCCCACCGTCGCCGACCCTTCTCGACGATGGCGGGGAGGCAGCGAGGGCCCGCGAGCCCTCGCCAAGATTTGGGGCAAGGGTCACGGCCCTCACCTAGATTCTATCAAGGCTCACGGCCCTCACCACCAGTTTGCCAGGGGCCGGCGACCCTGGCCAACCCTCCCCCCTCTGTTGCTGGCCCTTCCCAGCGATGGCAGGGAGGTGGCAAAGGCCCGTGAGTCCTCGCCCAGATCTAAGGCGAGGGTTACGGCCCTTGCCCAGATTTGGCGAGGGCTTGCAGCCTTCACTGCCGGTCGGCTAGGGGCCGGCGACCCTGGCCGACCATCCCCCCTCCATCACCGGCCCTTCCCGGCGGCGGCGGAGACGGGCTCAGCCCTCAGCCGCCTCCCTTCAGCCTCCTCTTCTTCTTTTTTTAATTTTAACTTTTTAAATTTTAAGTTCTCTATTTTTAGAATATTTTAAATAAATTTAGTTTGAGATTTAATTTAATGAATTTTTATATTAATTATTTACACATTAGAGACAAAACAATGTCGTTTTTGCTTTTTCTCACCACGTCAGCATGCAAAACGACGCCGTTTTCCACACGCCTTGCTGGAAAATTGCCACATTAGCAATTTGGCCAGAGTGGCACCTAAGCGATCCATTTTACTCCAATTTTGGCACTTAAGTGTACCTTTCCAAAGTTTTGGCACTTAAGTGTCCCTCTGGGCCAAGTTTGGGCACTTGGGGTGTACTTCTGCCCAAAAGTTATTAATCTGTGTATTGGTTGAGTATTACCATATATATATATATAGCCACAATGTAGATGGTGTCTTAATCAGTACCAGTTATGATCCTGGATCTTGATATGCTCTATCACAATCAAGAATGCTTTGTCGATATGGATGGATTACTACCAATATCAAGGTGAACAAGGTATTGGGTATGAAGAAGTTTACAGGCTCCAAGGATCTCTACAAAAGTGAACAAGTTGAAATTACCTTGATCAAGGGTGAATAAGCCAAGAGAGGTTGTTTGTGATGGTTTGGAAAGACCAATATAAAGTGAACAGTTGGATGGATCCTAGTGATGGTGAACAAGCCTAGAATGGTAATGTTCATTGAGACTTGAAAGGACCGCACTTGTGAAGATGAACAGTTTCGTAGATTCATAATCACCAAAATACTTAGAATGACTAGAAGATAGAATAGCAATAAATCGCCATCAAGACAGTAGATTGTTGGCTAGAGAATTCTCTTCAGATGAGGTGAAAGATAGTAATAATGTCGATAGTTCAATGAGTTTAGTAAAGACAAGGAATCAGCAGTAATGCCAATGTAGTTAGAAGTCTTTGTACACTGAAGAAGCCAAATGGACCATTGGATGTGTTGACACCCAATTTATATTTTCAAGCACATAAAAAAATGAAATAGAAAAAGGAGAAAAAGAGAAAAAATTTTGATTAAAAAAACTATATATATGTAAAAAAAAAAAAAAAGAGGAGCCGCGCCTAACCCCCTCTTCCTCTTCTTTTCTTGTATGGGCCTAGGCCCCTCCCACTCTTTTCCTTTTTCTTTTCTTCTTTTCCCCGCTGCGCAGCCCAGCCCCCCATCTTCCTTTCGGCCCAGCCCGCACCTTTGTCTTCTTCCCTAGTAATGCCAAAAGCAGGGGCCGTCAGGGCAGAGGGGACAACATCATCTCGCGGGGGCAGGCGAGTGTTGGAATCGTCGAGTGAGGTCGCTGGCAAAGGTGGCTGATTAGTCGGACAAAGTCATGTGGGCGAGCTGAGCAAGAAAAGAGAAAAGAAGAAGAACAAAAGGAAAAACTAGGCAAAAAGGAAGAGGGGACAGGGAGGAAAGAACGGAGATTGAGAGAGCTCGAGAGAGAGAAACACAGAGAGGAAGGGAGGAGCAAGAGACACCCCGGAGTCGTCGATCGCTGCCGGGGTTGCCGACTGCCTCCGACTCTGCCGGAGTCCAGGAGGTAGAACCTAAAGAACACCAAACAAGGGAAAAACAGGGAGCGAAAGAGAGAGGAAACAGGAAGAGGAAGGAGAATCAGTCGCTGCTACCGCCGCTAACACGACTCTAGGTCGCTGCCGCCACCGCCGACACGTTTCCAAGCCGCCATTCTTGGGCCGTGGGCCTGCGAGTGAATCATTTTTACAAAAAAGAGTTGGGCCCTCCTGATTAGGCCCAAGCTCGGTCTGCCCTCAAGCAGGCCTCGTCGGGCGAACCCGACCTAACTCTCTCGAGCTAAACCCGGGTTGAGTTAGATTGGACCTGACCCGATTCTCCAAAGTAAAAATTAATTTTTTTAAAATAAAAAATTTTAAAAAAAATTAATTAACAAAATTTAAAAATAAAAATAAAAATTTTGAAAATCCATAATTGTAGGGTTCGGTTAGGAATTGCTATGTTTTGCACTCTTAGTGTAATTAGACCTCTATTTTCTTGTATGTTGATTAGATCATGTGTTTAATTTACATATCTATTATGTTTAATTGTACGTGTTTAATTTTGTTGCAATTAAGATCTTGGTTGCTATGGTTATTACTTTAATGATTGCGCACCTGCATGATCACCTTACATGTTAGTGGATAGGTATAAAATCAATCCAAACTGCCTGCCAAAAATTATTTTGTTAAAATGAACAAGATTAGGTACCGAAAGGGCACTAATTGGTCAATTAGTGTAATCAAGTCACCGACCCTATATTCTTTGGTTGCGTAGGAAGTGAGGTACACTCCCATGCCTCACTTGGTTTCTAGTTGACCCCAATATGCTAGTGGCGAATCCTTTTGTGCAAAATTTCTAAAAAATATCCTAATGTCACGCGGGGTATGGGCTTGAGAGAGCCCGCGCCTAATCATGGGCCTTAGTCCCATCCTTTAGGCAATACCCCTAAACCTACTCCCTCCCCCCGAGGGGTAGGTCGCGATAGCTTGGCGACTCCACTGGGGACTTGGTTTTAAACCTTAGAGGACTTAGGCCAAAATTAATCTTGTTCCAAAATATTTATGTTTGGCAGCGAGGATTCCAGGTACGCTCCTAACATTAAAGGTGTTAAATGTTTTTGCAGAATGGGAGGTATAAGGGGAAGTGTTTGATCACCTTTGTCTTGCAGGGTGATGTAGGAATGTATGGTTTATTTTTATGTATGAAATGTTGCTTGCCTATAAATTGTCATGCTTGCATTTTCTATGTTGCATTACACCATGGCACACACTACCCGCCGTCGGACCTGGGCCGTATAGGATCACCTAGGATGGTGTTGAGGTGATACCACTCTAACTACAACTGTGTAGTACGAGTCGCCCATCTCAACCCCGAAATTTCTTTCTTCATGTCGAAGGCACCCACCTCAGTCTGCAACTGCACGACACAGTTCGGTTCTTTGACAAAGCCGAAGTCATGGGTAACACGACCTAACCGCAATCTTGTTGGTTTAGTTCGGTGATCCTATGACTCAATTTTGAGTTGTCTAGAGTAGAAATCGAATCACCGCTCATGCGCATGTCTATGGCATTGCTACTCAATGAATATGGTAAGTTTTTTTAAATTCTTTTCTACGCAATTTATTTATTCGCTTTCTTTTTGGTCAATCCATGACAAATTAGGTTCGTTGTAACTTTGGGTTGGCATACAATGGGAGTACCTGAGCTTCATATCATTTTCGTCCCTAAAGCCGAGCTTCGCACGTGGTGGGATAGACTGGATCTAACTGACCATAATTGGGTGTGATCTTATGTCGGAGGATTACTCCCCCTATTGGAGATAGAGACTCATTATGGTGTCGTGTGAGCATTAGTGCATGTTTGGTGCCCCGCAACTTGCACGTTCATATTCGGTGATCATGAACTCACCCAATCTTGGAGGAATACAGTATTGCCATTGGAAAGCCCTTAGTGTCGAAATTAGTTAGCCCACCTGTAGGAACTAAACATGCATCGACCTTATCTGAGTTCCTTAAAGTTAAGGGAGAGGACATGAGAAAAGTTTTGAAAGCTAATCGCAAAACCTGCCCGTTTTCATGTCTAAATGAGCTTTTTCAAAAATGCCCCATCTTTCCAAAAAAATAGGATATTCCTGCTAGCTTTCTTCGAGTTTGTGATATTCCCACATTGCAGGAATGCTATTAGCCCTTCCGTAGCATGGGTAGTTCGTGAAGTATGTATGGGAAAGGGCTTTGTTAATGCTACATTGACTGAAACTTTTCTTTCCCTTACTCGTTTTAAAGAAAATAAAGACAAAGTTTTCCATGCTCCTTTTACACTCTTGCAAATTTGGTTCTTCTCTCACATTAAGGGGTTCAGTGGCTTGATGACCATAAGTGACATTTCTGACTTTAGCCACCCTATCCTGAAGTTTAGAGATAGGAAAATGTTTGCCTATGATTATCATTATTCTGAGTGGTTAGTTTTCATGACCAACCCTAGACTTGAGGATTTCCAATGGCATGCCAAATGGCTCTAAGTTCAAGAAGCTCGGTTCATGTGTGGGCTTACTAGACCTATTCCTTTGTTATAAATCACTAGAGTCACCGACTATCACCTCACCTGAGTCACCTGTTAGTTTCAAGAGATTCAATAGCTTCCGCCGGCGATCTAGGAGGACCCACTCAAGATAGACTTCCCTGAAGGATGCCAAGACCACGAAGACTCTGTCGCGTTGGTCAAGTCGATGTGGGATATGTGCCACCCCCGGAAGCTGATATGGCCTAAATAAGAGTTGGAAGGACAATAGAAGACCTATTATGCCTCGAAGGAGTACATCCTTATGCACAAGATCCCGGTGAGCCTACGCTCGAGAATTCCTGAAGTGCCATTGAAGATCACCCACTGAACCGAGATCAAGTGCCTCAAAAGGGAGCTCTAGGACGCCAAGGAGCGTGCTTTGAAGTTAACCCAAGTTAGTGGAGCCGCCACAAGCGGAAGCTGTCCTCATTAGTTAGATTGAGTCGAGTGCGATTTGTAGCGAGACCATACTCACATGCATTATAATGTTAAAGAATTTGTCTCGAGTCTCAATGTTGGGAGTTCAAAGAGTGTATTTCCGTCTTCGAAGTAGCTTCATTGTTTAGGGGTTTTCTCTCATGTTTTTCTTGTATTATGTGGCAACCCAACTTTGAATGAAATGAACAAAATGGGGTGATTAGATATTTGTCGTGGGCCGATTGCCTAATTGTTACTTGTACTTATATATGCTTATCTACCATTGCTTCAGGTACTAGCTGTTCAATTGTCTTCTGCCGATCGTCGACACAGCCAAGCGAAGATCCCCGATTCACACGATCGTGAAAGTCAGAATGGAGAACAAGGACACCAACATGCGCATGCCCAAGATGGAGGACCAGCTAGCCCAACTCACCGCAATGATGCTTGAAATAAGCCAGAAGCTTAATGAGACCCCCATTGTAGTTATCACTGGAACATCCACTCCTACGTCATCAGGACACACTCCCCCGTCGACGGGAGGCACGCATGTTGCTGATCTCCCCATGAAAGAAATTGCCAGAGAGGCTCCTTCTGTCACACCAATCATCGTCAATTTGGATCCTCCTCCAAAAGAAAACCCAACACCCCACCTAAGTGAAGAGAGTGAAAAACGTTTGGCAAAGATAGAGGAGTGACTGTGTGCCTTGCAAGGTTATGAGCTGGAAGGAGCTGATAGGCTGTCTCCATACACTAAGACGAACTTCCCTGGGAATTTCCAAGAGCTTGAGTTCACAAGAAAGTATGACGGAATGAGATGCCCCAAGACCCACCTTAGGTATTACACGAGGAAAATGGCTCGCTACACTGATAACGTGCCATTTCTCATACACACATTCCAAGATAGCTTGGAAGGCATTGTCCTGACGTGGTTCATTGCACTAGACATTGAAGAATTCACCAATGGGGAAGATTTAACCAATGAGTTCTTGCAGCAATACCGGTTTAATACCGAGCTCCTCCCACGAGGGAAGAGTTGACCTGTATTGATAAGAAGAGGAATGAGTCATTTAAGGCCTTCGCGCAAAGGTGGAGGATTATGGCCTCACAAGTGAAGTCGGCCTTGAATGAGAGGGAGATGAAGCAACTGTTCCTCAAGACATTGCTGCCTGAATACTTCCAAGGTTTAGTGTTCTTGGGTTACCAGACATTTTCACAACTAGTTGAGGTAGGTGAAGGAGTCGAATGGGCAATGGTTAAGGGAAATATTTCAATCGGAGGCATGAAGAAATTCCTGGCAAGAAAAGATAAGGAGGCCGCAGTTGAAGTAGCGCTTGTGCAAGAGCCGCTTTTCCCTCGACCGCCCGCAACACCCATGCACAAGCCTATAGTGGTTCAAGGTGGCTCATCACAAGCATATGATAACGGCAAGAGGCCCTTTCGAAAGGAATTTTCCCCACTACCACGCCCGTTGTCAAAGTTGTTGCCCATGCTCCTTGAAAAGAGGATGGTCACGAAGGAGGTACCTAGAGACAATCCCCTAAGGTTCGCCAGGTTTGATATGACCAAGACCCGCAAATACCACGTGGGAGAAATGGGGCATGATGTAGATAATTGCAACGTGCTAAGATACAAAATTCAACAGCGTCTAAACAAGAAGATCTTGACTTTCAGGGAGGCTCAACTTAACATGCAACAGAACCCTCTACCAAATCATGCAAGGGGAGTGAACTCAATTTCCGAGGAGACGCGGGCAAGTCAACAGCCTCCAGTGGTGGATGCTTCCAAGTTGTATGAGTCCTTAGTGTTGGCGGGATACTATGGAGGTCAAAAGGATATGACCCCAGAAGAGAAACTGAACCACATCCGCAAGATGGTAGCCATGGGGGTAATTCGACGCAGAGAAGAGGAAGAGAGGGTCATATCCATGATAATGCCATCGTCATTCCGTTCATCTTTCTGCAACTTTGCTTGTATATCTCGGGTGAGAAAGGTTATGCCTAGAATTTCGAAAGACCCCAGCTTTGTACAAGGAAGGGGTGATAGCTATGATAACCTCGATGGTGATTGAACTATCTGATGAGGAGCCCGCCAATGATATTGAGATGGAAATCGCTAAACCCATGGTGATCGACCTTATGGTCGAGAAGATGTCGACAATCGAAGTCACGAGAGGGAACGCAATACCGGTCACGATTGAATTGCCACCCCTGAAGAAAGATGGAGTGATAGTGTTGGAGAATTCTCCTAAATTCGATCCCAAAGTTGTACCTTGGGACTATGGAACAACTGAGGTAGATGCTGTCACGCGATAAGGCCGCTGTTACGCCCTTGATAAAGGAGTAGAAAAGAAGGCCATGACCGAATAGGAGGCAAAACAATTCTTGTTGGAGTAAAAGTCAAGTGAGTTCAATGTGATGGATCAACTATGGAAGTTGCTGGCTCAAATCTCCCTCCTAGAATTATTCAAATCTTCCAAGAAGCACAGGGACATCTTGCTAAAAGTCCTTAATGAGGTGCACGTGTCAGAATCAATCGATAAAGTCCAATTGGAAGAGTTCGTTGGGACTGTTCTACTAAAAGACCAAATTTTCTTTACTGATGAAAATCTCACCCTTGATTGTCACGCCCCGAACCTCGAGCGCACGCACATCCCTCGGTGGTCGATAGAATTTTGCAACGTTCCTAGGTCTCGTTGCCGACCCTTTTCATTTTATTGCACATGTGGAAGTGAATTAACTAATCCCCTGACAACAACAAACATGGGATAGAAAAGTGGGACAACCGGTTTCAAATCAAATACACCTTCATAAACACCTCAAGCTTATACATAAGGTCTATCTTAAAAAGAACTACTGAGCCATCAATGCTCCTGACCCTTCCGCTTCAAGAACTTGGCTCTTCACACTAGGGACCTGAAAATGGTTATTCAACAACCAGTGAGATATAAATCTCAGCAAGTTCTTCCCCTAAGCCTCGGTTAGTACACCAACTCAACTTAGGGTATCTATCTAGAACTACCCCACCACACGCAACAACCAACAGTCGATTCGCATACAACCTTACCTGGTATACCATACCCTGTACGTTATAATTCAGCACGATACATGTAATGCACATGGCTGTCAGATGATACATTTCATCAATCACATACAAGTCGCATCACAAGTGATCTCACTTGGCCATTGCCACACCCTACACATTATCGATTCATGCGTGCGTGTCATAAATAGTGTGCTCAACTCATGCATGACCGGAACCAACGATGCCATGATTCTCATGCGTTCTTGCACATCAGTGCGCCACTCAACACACACCAATTTATCACACACGTCCCGATTATAAGGTCAAACTGTTATGACACGTCCCATACCATGCTACATAATTTTATCCCATAATAAGGCGCAACGATCTCAATCAATCATATGTTCCAATTGTTAATTAAGCCCTTCAAGGGCACCACCTACTTGTCAGTTCGGTGTCTTCTTAATTAAGCCCGTCAAGGGTACCATCTACTTGTCAGTTCAGTGTCTTCTTAATTAAGCCCATCAAGGCACCACCTACTTGTCACTTCGGTGTCTTCTGACTCAGCCAGGCTTCGTTTCCCCCCCATGGAGCATGGCGAGCGTAGGTCTAGAATCTACTGCAACCCCAAATCCCACTCAGTGGGTATCCCATATAGGGTAACGTCCATCCGACATCAATCAGGGACGGTTTCTCTTAATCAATCACACGTTAATTCAAACTCAGCCCGAGAGACCTTGCATTTCACTCAATGTCATTCATTAAAATAGTGATCCCGGCCTTTTTTCTTCATATTAAAATCATCCAAGAAATTAGTCACGTGTATGGGTACCCGTCAAATTCAAATCAGAAAGACCGATACCACTATTTTTCAAATCCTCACTATTTGATATAATATTCAAAATCCATTTTCGGTGTCAAAACCTGACACTTGGGATATTTTGAATAAAATCCGTTATTTTTGCAATCAAGATTCAATTTGCGACATCCAACAATCAATTGCATAATCTGAAAGCATCACACCAGTCAGCATAGAATTTCTAACGATCGGCTCTCCCATAACAATTTCCGAAAAATATACAATTCATGCCGATGTTTAAGCAATAACACATCCAATCATTTCATAGAATCAACACAAATGAATTTCAGACACTTTTCGCATTCTAGATGAACAGTGCACGTGAACAGTAACGTTTGAATAGTTTCGCGTGAACAGTAATTTCCAGAATTTAATAGACTATAAATTAAATTCAGAAATCATTAAAAGCATTAATTAAAGCAACCATCAATTAATTAAAGCCAAGCATACTTAATTAACCACATAAACCACATTAAGCAAATAAAGCAAGATTAAGCTAAAATAATCTAATCCATCCATCTAACCACCTATCTTAGGGCTAATACAACTTAATTAAATCACCTAATCTAGAATTAAATCTAACTAAACTAACCTTAAGCAAGTTTAGGCACTAATCAAAGGATTATGAGATAAACTCACCCGTTAAGCAGGCCGGAGGCACCAACGCAGTGGCGATGATGGAGGCAACACTCCAGGACCTCTACCACGATGATCCAAGGTGGTCCCAAGCTCAACACAGCAACCACAGCTCGGACTCCCACTGAAAACATTGAAAAACAGCCCTGCCAAAGGAGAAACTGAGTTGAACGGCTTGGCCAAAACTCCGGCGAGGGGGGTGGCTGGCAACCGGCAGCACCATGGGGTGTTGGGGTCTTGCTGGAGGTTGGGATGGGCGGAGGAAGGACCGGAATAGGAGAAAAATGGCCGAAAACACGAAACAGTGCAGGCTGAAGGCGGACCGACGGACCGGCAACCGGCGGCTTGCGGCGGCTGTACAGGACGGATTGCGACTCCGTTAGGGATACAATTGGGCTCGTTGGAACGTTCTGTCTCTCCTGGTCATGGTGATGGGTGGCTCGTTGGCTGATTCATCCGGGAAGATCACTTTTGACTCGATTTTTCACTGAAAGGTCAGCTAGAGTAGAAACTGGAGGAGAGGGAAAACGAGGAGAGACAGAGCTCCGTTCAAGGGAGGCCGAATGGGGGAGAGAGAGAGTGAAGTGAGTGCTGAAAGCACTCCTCATTAAGGCAATTAAATGGCTAGTTCAAGTCCCCATGCATGATGACATCATCTTCTCTCTCTTCTCTAGCCTTTTCTCCCTACAACTAGGGGTAATTTGGTCATTTCACATTGCACAATTACCATTCTGTCATTGGGCTGAAATTGCTAGATGGGCCTAAGGATTGGGCTTGGCCATGAATAGGAATGGGCTTGGGAATTGATTGGGCTTGTTTGGGCTTAAAGTTGGACTATGGGTTTTGAAAGATGAATAGTTGGTTTTGGCCCAATGGGCTCATTTGTTTGCTTTAGGCCCACTATGGTGGCTGTCCTGCCTTGGGTCTAAGGCCCATGCTAACTTGGCCCAGCCCACGTCCTCATGGGCGTGCTTCCTCGGTCCAAAAATCCCTTTTCCAATTACTTAGCTTAACTGGCTCTGTCGATTGTCTGAAGTAGCTTCATCCAAAGTACATCCCGGACATTCCCAATAATTTGGAGTCTAATCCTAAGTTCTCTTGCTATGTCAATTTCGCCAAATGGCATTTCGGTTACAACTCAGACTAACAGGCGGCTCCGAGGATTCATGCGTAACCGACTCGTGCCAAACCACGTTCAAGACATCTTAACGCATGGACGTCCTTGATTGCATGAAATTACAGAGGATATATTCTTATTTCAAAGTACACGATTACTGAGGATCAACATAGGGTGGTTCGTGGGCTCGATAACTGTAAACAGAATCACCCGTCGTTCCATTATGTTCTGTCCACAAATCGACTTCTAGTCGTCCTTGAAATTAGCCTACCTATCTACAGGATCATCCTCACGCAAGTCTCACGGTCAAGTCGTTTTCCCAGGTCGAGTCCTTTAGTCATACGAATTATGTCCTCATTAACCTTTCCCCTCAAGGTCAATATCTCAAGAGTGATCAATTCCGAGTGAGATCAACAAATAATGCATTGACGAAATTCACATCCATTCCCTCCTCAGAGGACTCGAATTTCAGGATGTCACACCGATGGTCCTAATCATACCAAAGCGCTACACATCTCGGTGAAGCATGAGAGCACTCTTGTTTGCGAAGTGTTGATCAATAACGGTTTGGCGCTCAATATATGCCCATTTGCTACTCTCCACCGTCTTGGCATTGATCTTGGGAGAATCCGTACTGGCAAGTCTACTATGCGGGCTTTTGACGGGATGAAAAATGAGGTGATAAGGGAGTTGAACTTGAACTGCTGATTGGCCCTATACTTTTCCAAGTCTTGTTCCAAGTGCTGCATATACCGAGCGCCTTTAATTTTTTGCTTGGGAGGCCATGGATCCACACGACGGACGCCGTTCCTTCCAGCCTTCATCAGAAAGTGCGATTCGTGGTTGATAATAGGCTTTTCACCGTGCATGGAGAATCCGATTTCAAGATCTACCATGAGACAGCCATCCCTTATGTGGAGCCCGAATGTACCGAGGAATCTAGCTTTCAAACATTAGAGCTGGTATCCATGATTCATGTGCCTGTGGGTTCTTTCACAAAGGCCCTTGAATTGTCTAGGCCAGCTATAGCTGCGGGAAGGATCATTCTGGCAAGCAGATATAATCCTAGGGAGGGTCTTGGATCTCATGGCCAAGGTGTGCGAAAACCCATTGAAGCTCATAAAAACTTCAAGAGAAGAGGCTTGGGATATGTCGAGAAGCGAGAAGGCCATAACGAGCGGGGTGGCCGTGGTAGCCAAGGAGGCCATGGAAGGCAGAGAAGCCGAAGTGCCCGGGGAGGCCGAGATGGGTATAGAGACCAGAGTGAACGCATTGCCCAGACCGAAGAGGATGGGGGTGATCAAAACCCGTTTCCCCCATTGCTGGAAGAGACGTTTCCAGGATCTCCAAGGATGTTGTTCGAGGAAGAGGACGACATCTATGGTGTGACCGAGCTATTCAAGGAAGAGGTCATATGCACCATCTTGGTGTGCAAGGAAGCTGAACCCTTTGAAGTCATGGCTGTTCCTCTAGAGTAGGGTGGTTCTCGTTTAGCCTAGTTTTTCGTTTTATGTCTTCTCCTTTGCACGAAATCTCGTAGTTTTTCTTTCTTTATTTCTTGTTTATGTCATTTGTAACGTGAACTGTGGTCAACCCCGATCTTGAGCCGTTGGTCGAGGGTGGTGTGTGTTAAAATACAACATTATCTTTCCTCATTCAATAAAATAGACACATGTTTTATTAAGGACATGTGGAAACACATCAAACTAGTCCTATGATGGTTGCTGAGGCCTAGGCCTCCACATGCTCCCTTATTTGACTGCCTTACAAGGACGAGGAAATCCAAGGATATGAGGATGAGTTCTTGAAACTTTTACAAAAATACTTCAAAAATTCTTCGAAAACGACATGCATCATCATTGTTGTTGACATTACTCTAACTTATCTCATCGCATCTCAGGCATTACATTATGCATAATCATAATAAGGATGCATGTGACTCGGATGTGCATGAAGAAAGTCTCTCAGGTTCTTATGACACCGACGATGATGATCAGAAGGGGATCGAGTGCAAATGGAATCGACATGAAGAATCGAAGCCGTTGACAGAAGAGCGAACAATCAATAGAAATCTGGGTGATGCAGAGAATGTCAATGAAGTAAAGATCGGGGCATGTCTCTCAGAGTCAGACGCGGAAAGGATGACTAATCTTTTGAAAGAATATCAAGATGTGTTCGCCTGGATATATGCCGACATGCCAGGATTGGACTCTGAAATTGTGGAACATGCTCTACCGACAAATCCTAATATGCCACCCAAGAAGCAAAGACATAGGAGAACTAAACCAGAGTTGTCTAAGAAGATTGAAGAAGAAGTGATGAAACTGCTGAAAGTAGATTTTATCAAAGTAACTTGTTATCCTGATTGGGTAGCAAATATCGTGCCTGTAAGGAAGAAAGATGGGCAAATCAGGGTGTGTGTTGATTATCGTGACTTGAATCGAGCAAGTCCCAAGGATGACTTTTCGCTCCCGCATATCAATGTCTTGGTCGACAGTACAGTGGGATTTGAGTTATTCTCCTTCATGGACGATTTTTCTGGATATAACTAAATCCGTATGAAGAAGGAGGATAGGAGCAAAACATCATTCATAACTCCTTGGGGAACTTTCTGCTACAAAGTGATGCCTTTCAGTCTGAAGAATACTGGGGCAACATCTTAAAGGGCCATGGTCACGTTGTTTCATGACATGATGCATAAAGAGATCGAAGTATATGTGGATGATATGATCACGAAGTTAAGATGAGGTGAGGACCATGTTGAAGTCTTGTGGAAACTGTTGAAGCGTCTTCAAAAATTTAAGCTACACCTCAATCCCGCAAAATGCATTTTTGGAGCGAGATCTGGCAAGCTGTTAGGGTTCATGGTCAGTAGTAAGGGCATAGAGATTAATCCATCAAAGGTTAAGGCCATCTGTGATTTACGATCCCCGACTACCACTAGGGAAGTTCGTAGCCTAATGGGACGACTCAATTATGTGGTGAGGTTCAACTGTAAGTTGTCTAAAACAACGAAGCCATTCTTCAAGCTCCTGAAAAAGAATGCGAAGATTGAGTAAGATATCGAGTGCTAGGGTGCCTTCGTGAAGACAAAACACTATCTCACTCACGCACCAGTCCTAGTACCCCCTCTCCTTAAAATTCCCTTGATTTTGTACTTGACCATACATGACGAATCATTGGGAGCCATGTTAGCATAGAAAAGACCAAATGATGGGAAAGAATGCATGATATACTACTTGAGCAAGAAGTTCAATGTTTCCGAGACAAATTACACAAAAGTTGAGAGAACTTGTGTGGCCTTGATTTGGGTCTTGCACAGGCTGCGGCAATACACACTCCATCATCGAATCTTGTTGTGACCAAAAATGATCCCATCAGATACCTCCTAGAGAAGCCGGCACTCATTGGCAAGCTTGCCAAGTGGCAAATCTTAATTTCAGAGTTTGATGTTCAGAGCTTGGGACAGAAGTTCGTTAAAGGTCGGGCCATAGCAGACATGTTGACAGAGAGTTCTGAGAGGTCCAGAGCATCTGATGAGGATAGTGATGTAGAGGAGTGAATTTCACTTGTATCAAGCGACAAATGGACGATGTACTTCGATGGTGCTGTTAACTTAGTTGGGTCGGGTATTGGGGCAATTCTTATCTTCCCAGACGGACAGCACTACCCAGTCGCCGCTAAATTGACGTTCCCTTGCACGAATAAAATCACAAAGTATGAAGCATGCATTCTCGGCCTCCAAGCTGCTATCGACATGAAGATCCGAAAGTTGCAAGTTTACGGTGATTCAGCCCTAATCATCTTACAAACCAAAGGCGAATGGCGAACACGAGATTCTAAATTAATTCCACATCATGAGTTCTTGGGGGAGTTGACGGAGGGATTCCTAGAAATATCATTCGAATACTTACCAAGGTCTCAAAATCAATCCGCTGATGCCCTAGCTACCTTGTCTTCAATGTTGCAAGTAGCTGGAGGCTTGGACATTGAATCGTTGAGAATTGAAATCCTTAGGCGCCCGGCTTATTGCATGATGGTTGAAGAGGAACCGGACGGAAAACTTTGGTATCACGACATCTTGAAGTATCTACAAAAGGGTGAATTCCCCAAGGGAAGTGAAGCAGCAGACAGAAAACATTTGATAAAACTAGCATCAAAATTCTTCGCCAGTGGAGATGTCCTTTATAAAAGGTCCTTCGACTCGACATTGCTAAGGTGTGTCGACGCTAAAGAAGCCGACGGTTTGATGAAGGAGATACACGAAGGGGAGTGTGGCCCCCATATGAATGGACACTTCTTGTTGAGAAAGATCGTGCAACTCGGTTATTATTGGCTGACCATGGAGTCTGACTGCATTCAGCATGTACGACAGTGTCACCAGTGCCAGATTTATGGAGACAAGATAAATGCCCCTCCAAATGAACTTCACCAAATGTCTCAACCCTGGCCCTTTTCAATGTGGGGAATTGACGTGATCGGGCCCATTAACCCCGAAGCTTCAAATGGGCATCGATTTATCTTGGTAGCAATAGACTAGTTTACTAAGTGGATTGAGGCCAACTCGTATGTTAATGTTACTGCCAAGAATGTGGCCAGATTCATTCGTTGTGACATTGTCGCCCGTTACGGGGTGCCAGAGGCGATCATTACCGACAAACGGCACTAATTTGAACAACAAAGTCATGGATGGTTTGTTTAGTGAGTTTCGAATTAAGCGTTTGAACTCATCACCGTACCGTCCTTAGATGAATGGATCAGTGGAGGCAGCGAACAAGAACATAAAGAAAATCCTATCAAAGAATGTCAAAAATTATTGTGATTAGCATGATAGGCTCCCTTACGCACTAATGGCATACCAAACTTCTATCCGCACTTCCACAAGGGTAACTCCTTTTTCACTCATGTATGGGATGGAGGCAGTCTTGCTTGTTGAAGTTGAAGTCCCTTCTCTAAGGGTCCTTTCCCAATCTATGCTCAATGAGACTGAGTGGATGCAACAGAGGCATGAGTAGTTAAACATGATCGATGAGAAGAGATTGCAAGCTGTATGTCATGGCCAATGCTATCAGAGACTAGTCGCAAAAGCCTTCAATCAAAGAGTGCGTCCCAGACACTTTGAAGTCAACGACCTGATGCTGAGGAAAGTGCTTCCGATTATACCAGACCCTCGTGGAAAATTCACCCCGAACTACGAAGGGCCATATGTCATTAAGAAGATTCTGCCTGGTGGTGCTATGATTTTAGTTGAAATGGATAGTAGTGAATTGCCTAGACCTATAAACAATGATGCAGTCAAGAAATATTTTCCATGATTGAAATCAAGGCCAAGGAGCCACTTCATGCACAATCCAAGTCACATGGCATTATGCATAGCATCGTAGATATTAGGCATGTGTTACATACATGCATATCTATTTGTGTTTCAGGCACCTTGCTGTTCGATGAAGAAATGGTGAAGGGAAAAGTCGATTTAAGGACCCATCAAGTCTCTGCACGAACGGTTGAATATCCCTTTTTCTTAAATGAGAGGCAAACCGAGATAAAACAAAAAACAAAAAACATTGCATCATTCGTATGACCTATTTCAGTGTAACTATGTGTGCTTCATATCGGTGACCCTCGAAAAGGGGAGCTCGTATAAATGATTTTATTTGGGTAAAAAGTTGAAACATTAACCATGCCAAACAAGAAGTGCTTAGGATGAAGAAAGGCAAGCCATTTCCAAATACATCCTTCAAACACTTTTGAGAATTGAGTAAAAAATGACATTCTCTTAGGATGAATGATTCATTCGCATTGAGCACAAAGATCGAAATGATAAAGGCATTTTCTTCACCAAGCCCAAGTATTACAATAATCTCTTACTACCCCTTTGGGCAAAGTAAAGATGATCATTCAAAGTACCCCTGTCGAGGATGATCCTACATTGGGACAGCATAGGGGGTTACGATCGTGTTGTAGAACGAAAGATTGAGAAAGATTCTATTACTTTCACTTGCATCAACCTTTTGGTGATAGCTTTAGAGGAATTCTTATCAGAACTTGACTCATCCCTAAGTGAAGAGGAGCCTTTCCTTCTTTACCCAAATACTGATACCCTTTGCTTTAAACAATTTGGGCCTGATTGTTCATTTCTGAACCTCGAGCAGTAATCATCTCCCTTCACTGGGGCAATGCATAAGGATTGACCACATACAATCGATATTTATGAGAAAACATGAAAAACATCTTGAAAGTTCAAAGAGCTCCAAAGGTTCAAGGAGCAAAAAGTTCAATAAAATTAGGGGGCATGAAAAAGCAGTGTGCCTAGTAAAAGCAAGGCCAACGCCCTTCAAGAAAAAGAGCCAAAGGCTGCATTTTATGTGAAAGAAAAATTATCAAAGTCCAAATGCTTGCGTAAAAAAATCATCGCAAGTGCAAAAGAAATTAGAGAAAGGAGCGAAGCTCCCATGCAAATTAGTCAAGGGACTTTCGAGATGTGCTGTGTTTCAAAAGCCAAATGCTTTCGAAAGATCAAGTGACCTGGTCAAGATGCCATGATGATCACCAACTCTTAAAAACCATTTGGAAAATTTTAAGCCTTTCGAGCTTGTCCCGAGCCAACATCACAACCTGCTTTTGAAGTCTCTTTTGATTGTGATGATTTAAGTGAAAATGAGAATAACACAAAGAAGCTACTATTTGAAGGAGTGGAAGTAATTCTATCTTGTCTTATCTTCCAAGCTCTCGACTTGTAAACTCGATGAAGATAATGACAAATGTTCTTTTATTGGCCTTAAAGCAATAATTCCTTTGTGTAAGCCATAATCAAGCCTATATTGCAGTCCTTTCGAAAGACCTTCTGATCAATCAAATTGTGCTCATCGCGAATGTTTTTGAAAGCCTTTGACATGGGTTATGTGAGATACCCTCAGCAATCAGTTACTTCCCACGCGAATAGATGGGATCAAGCAACTATGTTATCGAGAGTGTGTGAGAAGCCCTTTCTAATTAAGAAGCTCTAGTTTGACATCGAATGATTTTCTAAAGCAGTCGGACTTAGCTTGACTGGTTTGTTCAATTAATGCTGCAATATTGCTAATACTTCTTTTGATGACGTCTCTAACGATATTTGTTCAAGTTGAATTTGACAGGATTCTTCAGTGCAACCATTCAATTTTCAAGGGGTTAGCGGGTGCTTCCCTAAAAACTGAAGGTTCATAGGTTTTCCTCAAACCATGTATTTTCAGCCCGGTCGAAACCATTGGTACACGGTGAGACTTCATCCCTCTCATTCTTCTTGTGATCCGGTGGGCTTTTGTAGCCCGGAGTCTTCCTCTCTTCTTATGACATGGAGAGCTTTGTAGCCCGAAGTCCTTCTTCCTATGACACGAAGAGCTTTGTAGCCCGGAGAGCTTTATAGCTCGGAGTCTTTCCTTCTCCCTATGACACGGAGAGCTTTGTAACCTGGAGAGCTTTTGTAGCCCGAAGAGCTTTGTAGCCCGGAGAGCTTTTGTAGCCTAGAGAGCTTTGTAACCCGGAGTCTTTCCTTCTTCGTATGACACAGAGAGCTTTGTAGCCCGGAGAGCTTTGTAGCCCAGAATCTTTCCTTCTTCCTATAACACGGAGAGCTTTTGTAGTCCGGAGAGCTTTTGTACCCCAGAGAGCTTTGTAGCCCAGAGAGCTTTTGTAGCCCGAAGTCTTTCCTTCTTCCTATGACACGGAGAGCTTTGCAGCCCAGATAGCTTTTGTAGCCCGATATGACATGGAGAGCTTTTGTAGCCCGGAGAGCTTTGTAGCCCAAAGTATTTTCTTCTTCCTATGACATGAAGTGCTTTGTAGCCCGGAGAGCTTTGTAGCCCGGAGTCTTTCTTTCTTCCTATGACACGAAGAGCTTTGTAGCCCGGAGAGCTTTGTAGCCCGGAGTCTTCCTCTCTTCTTATGACACAGAAAGCTTTGTTGCCTGGAGAGCTTTTGTAGCCTGGAGAGCTTTGTAGCTCGGAGTCCTTCTTCCTATGACACGAAGAGCTTTGTAGCTCGAAGAGCTTTTGTAGCCCGGAGAGCTTTGTAGCCCGGTCTCTCTTTCTTCTTACGACACGACGTGCTTTTGTGGCCTGGAGTCTCTCTTTCTTCTTATGACACGGTGCGCTTCTATAGCCTGAATTCTTTCTTCATCTTATTTACAAGACGCGCTTCCATAGTTATGAATCCTTTCCGTCAACCTGATACGTGCAGATGCACCTAGGGTCTCTCTATTGCCAAAATAATTTAGGTGTCTTCTATCTTTAAATGCAACATCTCCGAGGCTACATTCAAAGAGGGGCAGCTGTTGACACCCAATCTATATTTTCAAGCACATAAGAAAAAAGAAATAAAAAAAGGAGAAAAAGAGAAAAAAGTTTAATTAAAAAATATATATGTAAAAAAAAAAAAAGAAGAGAATAGCCGCGCCCAACCCCCTCTTCCTCTTCTTTTCCCGCATGGGCTTGGGCCCCTTCCCCTTTTTTACTTTTTCTTTTCTTTCTTTTGCCCCCTGTGCGGCCCAGCCCCCATTCTTCCTTTCGGCCTAGCCTGCGCCTTTGTCTTCTTCCCCAGTCGTCGTTTGCATGAGGAATTGGCGAAGCCGAAAGTAGCGGCCGCCAAGGCAGAGGGGACAACATCATCTTGCGAGGGTAGGCGAGCGTTGGAATTGTTGAGTGAGGGTCGGCTGGTAGAGGCGATTCATTGTCGGACGAAGTCATGCGGGCGAGCTGAGCAAGAAAAGAGAAAAGAAGAAGAATAAAATGAAAAAAAAAAGGCAAAAAGGAAGAGGGGACAGGAACGAAAGAACCGAGATTAAGAAGAGCTCGAGAGAGAGAGAGAGAAACACAGAGAGGAAGGGAGAAGTAAGAGACACCCCGGAGCCGTCAATCGTTGCTGTCGATCATTGCCGAGGTTGCCGACTGCCTCCGACTCTACTGGAGTCCAGGAGGTAGAACCTAAAGAACACCAAACAAGGGAAAAACAGGGAGCGAAAGAGAGAGGAAACATGAGGAGGAAGGAGAACCAGTTGCTTCTATCGCCGCTGACACAACTCCAGGCCGCCGCCGACGCATTTCCAAGCCTCCATTCCCGCCGAACTCACGTTGATATTTCATTGAACACCTGGTGTGCATTTTCGAAGTTAGGCACACCGAAGCTCGTCCCGTCCGTTTCGGGCGAGCTCTGGCCTCCGTAGGTTCCCCCTTAGGTCCTCGTTTATTGTTGGTTATTTGCTAGTCACCACCGCCGCCGCCTCAAATCCCCAATTGATCGGAAGCCGCTTGGTTCGCTAACGCCCATCACCCGTTCGATGTAATGCCCAAGCGGGCTCTCCCTCCTCGATTCCTCTGTGTAGAGTCCATCTAGTCTTTTAGCCACTGGAATGCCACCGTTGTTTTCCCGGAAGCAAGACCATGTCCCTCCAAACCCAGGCGGCGCTATCGCGACCCCAACTGGAGATCGCCGGCGCCCCTCGCCTCTGTCCTCCCCCTCATCGTAGTCAGACAACCGCCAAACGGGGGGGTTGCGGGTCAACAGAGCCCTTGACCGGCGCCTTGCCGCTTCCAGTGGAGCCCCGACAAGTGCTACAACTTTTTTGGAAGAGCCTCCGCGAGCGGCATGCTATCACAGCTCCCTGGCAGCGACTGAGCAATCGCAGACCAGGGGGTGTGGGCCGAGCTGGGCCAGGTGGCCCACTCGGCCTCTCTCGCCCCACAGGCCCACTGCCCGGAATCAACTTGGGCCGTGGGCCTACGGGTGAATCCTTTTTACAAAAAATAGTTGGGCCCTCTTCATTGGGCCTAAGCCCGGTCCGCCCTTAGGAAGGCCTGGTCGAGTGGACCCGACCCGACTTGCTCGGGCTAAACTTGAGTCGGGTCAAACTGGACCCAACCCAATTCGCCCAAGAAAAAAAATTAATTTTTGAATTAAAAAATTTATAAAACAATTAATTTAAAAAAATTAATTTTAGTTTTTTTAAATTTCAAAATATCCAAAATTTTAGAGTTTGGTTAGGAATTGCTATGTTTTGCTCTCTTAGTGTAATTAGACCTCTATCCTCTATCCTCCCCCTCATCGTAGTCAGACAACCGCCAAACGGGGGGGTTGCGGGTCAACAAAGCCCTTGACCGGCGCCTTGCTGCTTCCAGTGGAGCCCCGACAGGTGCCACAACTTTTCTGGAAGAGCCTCCGGGAGCGGCATGCTATCACAGCTCCCTGGCAGCGACTGAGCAATCGCAGACCAGGGGGTGTGGGCCGAGCTGGGCCAGGTGGCCCACTCGGCCTCTCTCGCCCCACAGGCCCACTGCCCGGAATCAACTTGGGCCGTGGGCCTACGGGTGAATCCTTTTTACAAAAAATAGTTGGGCCCTCTTCATTAGGCCTAAGCCCGGTCCGCCCTTAGGCAGGCCTAGTTGAGTGGACCCGACCCGACTTGCTCGGGCTAAACTTGAGTCGGGTCAAACTGGACCTAACCCAATTCGCCCAAAAAAAAAAATAATTTTTGAATTAAAAAATTTATAAAACAATTATTTAAAAAAAATTAATTTTAGTTTTTTTAAATTTCAAAATATCCAAAATTTTAGGGTTTGGTTAGGAATTGCTATGTTTTGCTCTCTTAGTGTAATTAGACCTCTATTTGCTCGTATGTTGATTAGATCACGTGTTTAATTTACATATCTATTATGTTTAATTGTTCGTGTTTAATTTTGCTGCAATTAAGATCTTGGTAACTATGGTTGTTACTTTAATGATTGCACACCTACATGATCACCTCACATGTTAGTAGATAGGTATAAAATCAATCCAAACTAGCTGCCAAAAATTATTTTGTTAAAATGAACAAGATTAGGTACCGAAAGGGCACTAATTGGTCGATCAGTGTAATCAAGTCCTCAACCCTAGATTCTCTACTTGCGTAAAAAGTGAGGTACACTCCCACGCCTCACTTGGTTTCTAGCCAACCACAATAGGCTAGTGGTGACTCCTTTTGTGCAAAATTCCTAAAAAATATCCCAATGTCACGTGGGGGTATGGGCTTTGGAGAGCTCGCGCCTAATCATGGGCCTTAGGCCCGTCCTTTAAGCAATTAGCCTAAACCTACTCCCTCCCCCAAGGGGTAGGTCATGACAAGATGATTAATCGAAAGTCATTCCACATGGTTTCAATGGTGGATAGCATCAATAGACTACGAATAATATGCAGTCCTGATTATGAGTAAGCAACAATGTAGATATGAAGTTCTGAAACATGCTCGCCATATGCTTAGTTGATTGGAATGTTGATTAAGATGAAACTAGCCATTACAAAGGCTTGGAGTTCGCATTAGGAGTGTTGGAGATGTATCAAAGTAGTTATGGTAATTCTGACATAAGATAGACTCTAATGGAAGCAATCCAACTGGTATGGGAAGCTACCACTATTAGAGCGTCAGTCTGATGCTGGCGATAGTAGAACTAATGGCCACTTCATAGAGAAGTTGCAAGGTTGGGGAGTGAAATGAACAAATTGAGTCTAGAGCTCTTGAGTCTTCTTTGCTTTGCTTTTGTTGATAGTAGTTGCGTGATGTTGATTATGTCTCTGTATAGTGAAATTGAGTTGTAATCATAACAAATAGTCAAGTGTTTGTGTAAGAGTAGTGATTGTGTCGTGATGATGTGTGACATCCCAGATTTTCGATTCTGTTTTCTACTGAATATATCGGGCATTTTATTGACGTGCCTATAGGGCTGTTCTCAGAGCCGATCACTCTGGAGATAACTAAACTATCTGGGAAAACCATTAAGGAATCGTAATGCAATAGACTTGAGAATTTGATCAGGAATCGGCTTCTCGACTGTGCTCATCTTTAGAGGCCATTACGGCACAGTTAAGAATCAATTTGAGATCAGAGATAGGTTAGTTCGACAGAGATGTGTGGCTAATCGTGGGTGACACCACTAAATTGGAACATTCTCGTCAACTAGCCCTAAACTGATTCTTTTGTCGTTTTGATACCCTGTGTCCGTATTTGAATCATCGAGATTTCCACGAAAATTGACAGTCACCAATGTGTCGAGTGGGTTTATTGTGACTCAAAGAAAATCGACCACAGGTCATTTGCACTAAAAAATTCTGAAGACTACCCGGTAGCTTAGGTCACGCTAAAAACGCGTCTGAGTGAAATTAACCGCGAGTTCAAGTCCTATTTCAGAAATTAAAGATCCCGTCATGTCACAATAAATTATAAGAACGTCGACTCAGTCTCAGAAGATTTTTCTGCAACCCGAGACGTTTTGAGAAAAAATCGTCGCAAGGCCATTTTTATGCAGAAAAAGCCGGGGATCGTTTTTTATTGCAAAATGGGGAAGCATAATGGATATTTGGGTGAGGAAAATTATCAATTGAAGCATTGAGGTACCAATTGAAATTGTAAAGGGCAAATGAGGTGGAATTGAAGTAGACCAAGCATCCAATTAAAGCCAATTGGTGCCAAATTCGTAGCTCCCCCTCCCCCTAGCCAAAATGGACCACTTTATGAGTTGTGAGAAGTGTATTGATGGATCAATGACAGCTAAGGGATGTGGGCTTGATGGGCAAGCACTTGGGGGACAAAAATGTGGAAGATAAGGCCAAGGGGCCCTCCACTTCTCTCTCTCCCTCATCTTCTCTCTTTGGCTGGCCAACCCATTTCTCTCCCTCCACTTTGTGCGACCAGCAGCCAAGAAGACTAGTAGAGGAGAAGCCAGCCCGTCGCATGCCAAGTCACCGTCGGTGTCGCGCCGCTCGCCGCTGTCTGCCTCCACCAGTGCCTAGCTGCGCGAACCGCCGCCCCCACCATGCGATCCCGACCCCCTGCAGTCCTGTCCAACCGTTCTAGCCTTTATTCAGCCACTGCAAGGGGCTAAGGAAGCCACCTGAGTCACCGGTTGGGACCCGAAACCATCCCATTGTCCATCCCCGAGCCTTGCCGCCACTTTAGCTTTTCTTTCTTCTATTTTCAGCCACCGAACAGCAAGTCTAGAAGTGGGTTTCCAGCAGCTTTCCATATCACGCCCCAAACCTCGAGCGCGCGCACATCCCTCGGTGGTCGATAGAATTTTGCGACGCTCCCACAACTCGCCACCAACCCTTCATTTTTATTACACATGCGGAAGTGAATTACTAATCCCCTGACCTCAACAAACTTAGGATAAAAATGCAGGACAACAATTTCCAAATTAAATACACATTCATAAACACCTCAAGCCTATAGAAAAGGTCTGTCTCATAAAGAACTATTGAGCCACCTATGCTCCTGACCCTTCCGCTTCAAGCTCCGGGTTCTTCACACTAGGGACCTAAAAATTGTTATTCAATAACCAGTGATATATAAATCTCAGCGAGTTACCCTCCTAAGCCCCGATTAGTACACCAAGTCCACTCGAGGTATCTATCCATAACTACCCCACCACAAGCAACAACCAATAGTCGATTCTCATACAACCTTACCTGGTATGCCATACTCTGCACGTTATAATTTAGCAAGATACACGCAATGCACATGGTCATTAAATGATACATTTCATCAATCACATACGAGTCGCATCACAAGCGATCTCACCTGGCCATTGCCACACCCTGCACGTTATCGATTCATGCGTGCGTGCCATAAACAATGTGCTCAACTCATGCACAATCAAAAACCAATGGTGCCATGATCCTCATACGCTCATGCACAATAGTGTGCCACATATCATGCATCAATCAGTCACATAGGTCCCGATTATAAGGTAAAATCGTTATGACACGTCCCATACTGCGTCACACAATTTTACCTCATAATAAGGCCCAACCAACCACATCACACGATTTTACCTCATAATAAGGCCCAACCATCTCAACTCTCACGCGTTTCCAATTCTTACGGTCCATTGGCCACGGTCAATTGCCCCGTCAGTGATCTAATCAACTTCCCAGTTATAATGACCTCCCGTCCATGGCTAACTTTCTAGTCAACGATCATCCGACTCCTGCTAGGCTACCGATGAAAATCGGGCTTCCTTCCGCCCCGTTGAGCATGGCTAAGTCTCAAACTCCCGTTCATACGGTACCTCAAAGAGGGACATCAGTCCAAAGTCTACTACGACCGGCTTCCAACTCCCGTTAGGTATCGCCCCCAAACTCCTGTTCGGTGGCATTCCAATTCAATCTTGTGAGCACACCACTACAACTCCCTTTTTCTCATAATAACGGTCCACTTCCACAGTCCCTCGAACGATCCATTTTCCCTTTCTTTGTGGAAAAACATACAATTCATGCAGATGTTTATGCAATAACACATCCAATCACTTCATAGAATCAACACACATGAATTTTAGACAATTTTCACCCTCGAGTGAACAATGTTATTTTAACAGTGCGCGTGAATAGTGTTTCGAAAACAGTAACCATGAACATTGCACGTGAACAGTAACTAGTGAATAATGTCGCGTGAATAGTGATTTTCCAGAATTTAATAAACCATAATTTAAATTCATAAATCATTAAAACAATAATTAGATTAAGGAAACCAATCAATTAAGATAAACATGGTTAATTAACCACATAAGCATGACGGGCGGCTTTGACGATTCACACGTAACCGACTCGTGCCAAACCACGTTCAAGACATCTCGACGCATGGACATCCTTGACTGCATGAAATTACGGAGGATAGATTCTTATTTCAAAGTATACGATCACTAAGGATCGACATAGGGTCGTTCGCCGGTTCGATAACGGTAAATGGAATCACTTGTCATTCCATTATGTTCTGTCCGCAAATCGACTTCTACTCATCATTATAATTGGCCCACGTATCTACAGGATTATCCTCACGCAAATCTCATGGTCAAGTCATTTTCCCAGGTCGAGTCCTTTAGACGTACGAGTTCTGTCCTCATTAGACTTTCCCTTCAAGGTCAGTATCTTAGGAGTGATCAATTCTGAGTGAGATCAACAACCAATGCATTGACAAAATTGTGGCATCCCAAAAATTCAAGACAAGCTCTAAGGTGTATTAAAGCCCATAATTAGGTAATGAAATTACATATGGTTTATGCTTTAGCCATTAGTCTCCTCTTAAGACTAAGTGATATATGCTTGTGTTCATGAATTTTTGAAATTTGTATCGCAGGATAAATTAATGAGAATAATCTATTCTTGGCTATGCACCTCATAGACTAAATTCCTATAGATAAAATGTTACAAGATTTTGGCCATGTGAAATTGAAAACTTGAAACCTATAAAAGAAAGAATTAAAAGTGTTTAAAGGTAAAATTTAGGGTTTAATTAGGTTTGGGCCTTAGGCCCCATAGCTTGGACTCTTGATGGGCCAAATGGCCGGCCCATTGAAGCCCATGGAGAGGTGGCCGTCGACCAAGGAGGGGAGGAGTGGCCGGCCCACTTCTTCGAAGCCCAAGCCCATCTTGCATGTGTCATGCCAAGTGGCAAGAGGGAGGCTCCATGCATTGGCTATCAAGGGTGGCTACTAATCATGACTAATGATTTTGGCTTAAGGGAAATAAGAGGGAGAGAGTGGCCGGATGAGAGGGCTTCGTCCAAGCCAAGAGAGAGAGAGAGAGGGTCGCCGAGAGGGAGAGAGGAACCGAGAGAGGAGGAAGGAGCTCGCCGTTCGTCCGCCCGTTGCCGTCCGTGTGCCGTCGTCTGCTTGATCTTAGAGGCAAGTTAGGATCAATTTCTACTCTTGCATGTGTGTCTTGCATGTGTGGTTGAAATGGTGTTTAATTTTGGGTGTTTAGAGGTAAGGAACCGAAGCTAGTGTGACTTGTTCTTGAAAAAGCTTGCTGATTTCGTGTAAACCGCCTGACTCAGAAACTTGTGGAAGCTTGCATGCATGTTTCGAGTTATATTTTGACTTCGACTCCTTCATGAAAGTTACATAAAACATCTTAAAGTATAACATACTAACATTTGAGAGAAAAAGGTTGAGTTTTAAGGGGTGAAACCCTTCTCCTACGAAGACACTAGATCTGGAACAGCTTTGTCGACCTCTTGGTGGTTTTGTGGGTTGCATGTTGCTTTTTACCGAGCATTTCACTTCGACTTCTTCATGAAACTTGTATAGAACATCCTAATTACTAACATACTCAAATTTGAGGTAAAATGAGCAAGTGTCGCCTAGTGAATCGACTTTCTCTTGAAGACGGTAAATCTGGAAACACGGTACTGGACACCCGAGATTTCTTGGACCCATATGGTGACTATTCTCTGGAAATTTCACTTAGATCCCTTAATTAAAGTTGTAGGGTACCTCTTGAGGTACAACATATCAAAATTTCAGAGGAAATGAAGAAGGATAAGTAAGTGAAAACTTGATATTTCGGAGATAGCTATACTGGACGTTTCGGTGCTAGAAACAGGAGCCTCGGACGTCTATAGAAAATTATCTAGAACGAATCTGACCTAGATGTCTTCATGAAAAATCTACTTTAGTGTCTTAACTATAACCTGGTAAATTTCATAATTTTCAGAGGTCATTCGGGTATTTTAATCGAATTATTTCAAAAACTGCGCAATCTGATTTTATCCTAAATTACATGCTGTAATTGTGTGAATTATATTTTCTCGTGTGAAACTCGTTTGGGCATGTGTTCTTCATGAAATTGTTATCTTATTGTCTTGTCTATCACATGTCCTGATTTTATGATTTTTGAGAATCATATGGATATTTAATTTGAATATTCTCAAAAATTGTACAAGCTGGAATTTAATAAACTTCAAAAAGGCATGATATATGGACTATTCTAAATTGTATGGACTCCATGAATTGTATTGTTATGAATGATTGTGTCTTGCCGCATGCCATGTTAAAATTGAACTATAATTGAAGATGTGAATTAAGATAAGTGAGAAAGGCCATCGGAGGTGTGAGTCGACGATGCCCCGAGAGTGTCGGGATGCCTGGCTAGAAGGGTACGGCCGGTTGCCCGGTTGTGTCATGATACATGCCCGGAGGTTTGTGCTGGATGCCCGGTTGTATCATGATGCATGCCCGGAGGGTCCTTAACAGTTTCGAGATGCCCGGAGAGTGGGGGAGCCGGAAGCCTGGCTGGTATTGAGTCGGGGGATGCCTCGTGATGCCAGTTGGGGTGCGAGATGCATGGCAGGTATTGTGCCGGATGCCCGGCAGGTATTGTGCCGGATGGTTCTCGCGATGCCAGGTGGGATGCGAGTGATAAATGTGGGATGCAAAGATTGGTCCCGGGAAAGAGAAATGTGGCGGCCCAAAATGAAAGGATGAAATTGGGGAATTGAAATTGAATTATGCATGATGGTATATGTGTTGGAGAAATCTTCTTGAAGTGTTTTGAAGTTGACAAAACGTTTCTATCAGTCTAGTCTGAAGGCTTGCAGACTCTGTTATTTAAAGTCTGAAGACCTTCGGACAGCCAGACTCAAGACTCAAAGTCTATCCTCATTGACAGTCTCTAATCCGTTGAAGAAAGGCTATCCAGAACTGTATGTTTCGTTAAGGATTTAACCTTATCAACTGGAGAAGATCTCGTGGCTGGAAGAGACATAACGGAGTCCTTTGATTGATCGAACATTGACTCGATAATTGAAGATCCGGTGATTGTCTAAATATTATTGGAAGGTTCTACTTATGGAAACCGAGATCCTGATTGTATGGGCGAACAAGATTGATGGGCTATCAACAGGTTCCTTTAATAGCTTGAACAATCTTCCTAATTGATTCCGTCCAACGGGTAGATTGGAGGAATTCCTTTGGTAAGTGCCAACGGGTATGATGGCATAAAGGAGTATATAAGGAAGACGGTCTTTGTTGTTCAAGGTGTGCGCAATAGAAGAATTCCAAAGTCTGAAGCTCCTTTTTTTTAGACAATTCCTTTGAGCGAATACTTGTATACAAAAGAGAGTCTATATTTGTGAGAAACCTTGAGGAGGTGTGGTAGAACATCTACACTGTGGAATCAAGGCAAAGCTGTGCTGTAACTTCTCTTTTGTTCATAGTGAAATCCAGCCGGTGGGCTGTCAGTGCGGAAGAGTGGACGTAGGCTTGGAATAAGCCGAACCACTATAAATCATGTGTTCAATTTTCTCTTCCTCACTCTCTCTCTACCTCGATCGTATTTCATTTTGTTAATCAAGAGAGAATTTCCTTTCTATCGTTTGCCAAGAATCGCTTTCGTATTTCGATAAATTGTTTGTGCACCTATTCACCCCCCTCTAGGTGTTTATACTAGCTATCTCAATTGGTATCAGAGCCCGTGTACTCACTTTGTTTGAAGTGTTTTACTTCAGAGTTAAAGATCCATGGCTAGTATGCTAGCACCAAGGCTGATGGAAGGGCAAAGCAATACCAGACCACCCTACTTTGATGGAAAGGATTACAACATCTGGAAAAACAAAGATGAAAGCTTTCCTACGATCAAAGGATCCTCTGGAATCGGACGTTGTAGAAAAAGGAATTACTCCTACAGCTGCATCAGTCTCTGAAAGAGGGAAAGAAACTGTTGAGACCAGCGGAATGACTCAGGAAGAGATAAACAAGAGACAAGCACTCGATGCAAAAGCAATTTACTCTTTATATTGTGCTTTGTCACCAACTGAATATAATAGAATATCTTCTTGTGTTACAGAAAAAGAAGTCTGGGATAGATTACATATCACCTATGAAGGAACAGATCGAGTGAAGGAAACCAGAATTAACATTCTTCTCGGTCAATATGAAGCCTTCAAAATGAAACCAGGAGAATCTATAACTGACATGTTTAGCCGTTTTACAGATATTGTCAATGGTCTTGAGAATCAAGGACAAAAATTTTTTGATCCCATGAAGGTAAACAAGCTACTGCGTGGACTCTCCAAGGATTGGAATCACATAAAGACTTCGATAAGAGAGACGCAAAGAATTATGCCACTATCTGTCGATGAGCTGATTGGAACTCTTCAGTCTTATGAAGTGGAACGGATCAATGAAGATGAAGATCCAAAAGGTAAGAAATCCATTGCATTAAAATCAAATGATGATTCTGATGATACAGATTCTGAAGATGATATGGACGATGAGGAGCTTGCTCTCATGATAAGAAGATTCAGAAAACTGAATAGAAAAGGAAGAAGGTCAACTCAAAGAAACAAAGCTTTCAAAGACAGCAGACCAAGTCTGTTGATGATGAGGAACCAAATAAAGATGTAGTCTGCTTTGAATGTAAGAAAAAGGGACACATCAGACCCAACTGTCCTCTTCTAAAGAAGAAGAGAGGAAAGGCTGAAAAATTTCGAAAAGCTCTCAAAGCCGAAACCTGGAGTGATACAGAGTGTGAAGAAAGTGATAATGAATATGCCAATCTATGTCTGATGGCATAATCAGACTCAGACTCTGGATCAAACTCAGATAGTGAATTTAAGGCAAGTAATTTTAAAATTCCTGTCAAAGTTTCTAAATACATTGATGAACTGTGTTTTAGTCTTAAGACTTCTCTCAAAAGAATTTCCGAACTGAAAAAGGAAAACTCAGCTCTAAAACAAAAGGAAAATGTTTTAGTAGAAAGAGTTAAAAGTCTAGACTTGACTGTTTTCACTCTTAAAGAAAATGAAGATAATCTTTTAAAAGAAAATGCTCTTTTAAAAGAAATTTTCAATAGGGTCTGAGAAACTTGAAAAAATTCTTTCAGCTCAAAGACCTTACTTCAATAAGTCTGGTCTAGGTATGACAGCATAAATAATTCCCTTGATTGATTTTCCTAAAGTAAAAGAAAGAATTAAGAAAAGACCCTCGAGAGAGGCTTACAAAAATCATTTCAAGAAAGTTTTTGTAAAACCTGTAGGTAGAAATGCTCTCAGATGTTCAAAGTGCAACAATCCGGATCACTTTGAAAAAGAGTGTCCTATGGTATGGAAACCTGTTAAGAAAGTATGGGCTAATACTGTTTATCTTACTAACACCAAAGGACCCAAGAAAATTTGGGTACCAAAGAAAGCTTGAGACTTTATTTTAAATGCAGGTCTCCGTCAAGAAAAAGGTAAAGTGGTATCTTGACAGTGGATGTTCAAGACACATGACAGGAGACTCAAATTGTTTTATAAAGCTTGCTCAAGTAAATGGTGGAAAAGTTTCATTTGGAGGAAACAGCAAAGGAAGTATTGTGGGATTTGGAACTGTGAAAATTGGAACTCTCACAATAAGTAA
The DNA here is from genome assembly GCA_028830015.1 of Eucalyptus grandis x Eucalyptus urophylla. Taxonomy (NCBI): domain Eukaryota; kingdom Viridiplantae; phylum Streptophyta; class Magnoliopsida; order Myrtales; family Myrtaceae; genus Eucalyptus; species Eucalyptus grandis x Eucalyptus urophylla. The sequence goes on from CM054203.1 coordinate 30,366,983, forward strand.
TGTTTCCTTAGTGGAAGGACTCAATTACAATCTTCTCAGCATTAGTCAATTGTGTGATACTGGTTTCAAGATCTTCTTTCAAGAAGGAACATGTTCTGGAATCAGTAAAGACTCTACTCAATCTTTCATGGGTCGAAGACATGGAAATATCTATCTTCTGGATGTGAATCCAAATGAATCGCGATGTCTTATCTCAATTCAAGATAAAGCAAGCTTATGGCACATAAAGCTTGGTCATGTCAACATGAAGCAATTAGCCAAAGTCTCATCAAAACAGCTTGTTCGAGGTCTACCCAAATTGCCATACCAAAAGACTGATCCATGCACTCCATGTATTCTGGGAAAGCAGGTAAGAAATTCATTTAAGCCAATAAATCATGTCTCTACTAATCATGTACTACAGTTGCTGCATATGGATATCTTCGGACCAACCAGAACCCAGAGCATTGGAGGTAAGAAATATTGCCTAGTAATTGTGGACGATTACTCCCATTTTACTTGGGTATATTTCCTTGCAAGTAAGTCCAAAACCTTCTCGTATTTTGAAAAATTTGCTAAAAAGGTTCAAAATGAAAAAGGATGTGTTATCTCTAGTATAAGAACATATCATGGAGGTGAATTTGAAAATCAAGATCTTACAAAATTTTGTGATGAATCTAGCTTTAAGCATGTGTTCTCCTCTCCATATACTCCTCAGCAAAATGGTGTTGTGGAAAGAAAGAACAGATCTCTTCAAGAAATCGCTAGAACTCTTTTAATTGAAAGTAAGATTTCTTCACGATTTTGGGCTGAAGCTGTTTCAACAGCATGCTATATAATCAATAGAGTCTTCTTAAGACCTATTTTAGAGAAAACCCCTTATGAGATATTCAAAGATAAGAAGCCTATTGTTTCATACTTTCATGTATTCGGTTGCAAATGTTTTATATTGAAAAATGCAAAAGATCGAGTTGGTAAGTTTGAAGAAAGATCAGATGAAGGTATCTTCCTTGGATATTCTACATCAAGCAAAGCCTACAAAGTCTATAACAAGAAGAGCCAGTCTGTGGAGGAGTCAATGAATGTCAAATTTCAAGACTCAACGCAAGATGAATCAAGTCAGACTCATCAAGAAGAGTCTGAACCTGCTCCAGATCCTCCAAAGTCTACAACTCAAGAAGCATCTTAGACTCTGGAAAACCAGCATCAGGTTGTTCGTGAAGATCTAAACAAAGAGAGAGATCATCAACCAGACACATCAACAAGTAACTGGAAGCATAAGTCCAGTCATCCCAAAGATCTTATTATTGGCGAAATTAATGAAGGAATTCGCACCAGATCCAAAAGGCGAGAAGAGTCTAGTGCTGTGGCTCTCGTTTCTGAAATTGAACCAAAGAGCATAGAAGAAGCTTTATCTGATGAAAGCTGGATTGAAGCTATGCAAGAAGAGCTCAGACAGTTCAACATTAATGATGTATGGGAATTGACATCCAAACCAAAAGGTAAAACTGTTATTGGAGCTAAATGGGTGTTCAGAAACAAGATGAATGAGAAAGGAAAAGTCGTACGAAACAAAGCAAGACTCGTGGCCAAGGGATATACGCAAGAAGAAGGAATAGACTATGATGAGACTTACGCTCTAGTAGCAAGGTTAGAAGCTATTCGACTATTACTTGCGTTTGCTTGTTATAAGAATTTCAGCTTATTCCAAATGGACGTCAAAAGCGCCTTCCTAAATGGATTTATCCATGAGGAAGTTTATGTGGAACAACCACCAGGGTTTGAAGACCCAAAGAAGCCAGACTCAGTCTTCAGACTGAAAAAGGCTTTGTATGGTTTAAAGCAAGCGCCTCGGGCTTGGTACGACAGATTAAGTAAGTTCTTAATACAAAATGGTTTTGTCAAAGGTAAAGTAGATACGACTTTATTTATCAAAAAGGAAAACAAAAGCTTTTTACCTGTCCAAATATATGTGGATGACATTATTTTTGGATCCTCTAATGAAAATCTGTGCAATAAATTTTCTAAGTCTATGCAGGATGAGTTTGAAATGAGTATGATGGGAGAGTTAACATTCTTTCTTGGTCTTCAAGTAAAACAATTGAAGGAAGGAACTTTTATTTATCAAGAAAAATATGTTAAAGATCTTGTCAAAAGGTTTGGACTGGAAAAGTGCAAAAAGATTGACATACCAATGTCAAGTTCTTTAAAGATAGACAAAGATGAAGAAGGGAAGAAAGTTGATCAAAAGCTGTACAGGAGCATCATTGGATCACTTCTTTATCTTACTGCTTCTAGACCTGACATTTTGTTGAGTGTTTGCATCTGTGCTAGGTTTCAATCAGATCCTAGAGAATCTCATCTCAGTGCTGCGAAACACATCATTAAATACGTTGCTTCATCATCAAGCATCGGTCTTTGGTATCCTAAGAAGGGAGACTTTAATCTTCTGGGATATTCAGACGCAGATCTGGCCGGTTGCAGAGTTGATAGAAAGAGCACTTCGGGAACTTGCCAGTTGCTTGGAAGCAGGACAGTGTCTTGGTTTTCAAGGAAACAAAGCACTGTGTCTCTTTCAACAACAGAAGCAGAGTATGTAGCTCTTGGAAGCTGCTGTTCACAAATTCTATGGATAAAACAACAGCTAAGAGACTTTGAAATTGAAGACTCATGCACGGAGATTAATTGCGACAACACCAGCGCTATCAACCTTACCAAAAATCCAATTCTCCATTCAAGAGCAAAGCATATAGAGATTCGACATCACTTTATTAGAGACCATGTTCAAAATGGAGATGTTTCAATTCAATTTGTTGACCCAAAGAATCAACTTGCGGATATATTCACAAAGCCTTTGGAGAAAAGTCAATTTGAATCTATATGTTCTAGACTCAACATTTTGAGGTATAAGGATATCAAAGTCTAAAGACTTTCAGACTCAGACTTACAAGACTTTATCTGAAAGATAGTCTTGGCACGACCGTCAGACTGTAAGTCTTTCTCTCTCTAATCTTATCTTGAAAAGGTACGATCGTCAAACTGTGTTTAAATTGTTGCTATATTTAATTGACGAAAATATTGCATCGTTTCATTTTCAAAAAGGAAGTTATTTTTGAAATGGCTATTTTTGCGGAAAAAGACAGTTATTTTGAAAATGCATCTTTTTTATTTCCTTTGTGACGGTTCGTTTATCCCTCTTTTTAACCGATCGTGCACTGTCGATTCCTCTTCACTTTACTCTCAAAAACCCTAGAAAGCATCGATCCTCCGTTCCCGTTTGTCTTCTTTGTTTAATCTTCAAAAAGTTGTCATCTTTCCTGGGAAAGTCAAGCAAGGAATCTTCCAAAAACTGAGAAAGATGTCATCTTCAAGAAAGTCTTCGAGAATCGCAAGCAGGGGACCACGGCGAATGAGTGAGGGGCCTACGCACTTCGATCTTACTGAAGAAGAAGAAGTGACTCCAGATCAGCAACCTAGCCCACAACATTCTCAGCAGCGTCATTCTCCACCATCTAGTCCTTAAGGCGTTGATCATCAACAACAGGAAGAAATCATCGAGGATGCAGACCCTGTAAGAGTTCAAAAGCCCACTTTTATTTACAAGCTATATCGTGCCTTAAAAGGAACTCGTACTCCTTTGAACTATGTTGATGATTTTCTTAAAGACAAAGGATATAGGAACGAATATATCTTTCTGCGAAAAATGGAAAGTTCGGGAATTGCTCGTAAAGGGGTGGCTGAGGAAACCCTTGCGAATATCCTAAGTGATCCTCGTGACTGGGGGCCGAATCCTGTAGATGGGAATGATGATGACAATTTGTACAGCCTATTTCAACCGAAAATGGGTATTGCGGCTGAAATTCAAGGAAAAAGGGGAGATTTGTTCAGATCAAAGGAACAAAAGGATCTGTACTCGAAATTGCTGAAGCGTGGGGTAATAAACCCTAGGAGTGTGGATTTTGATTTTCTAGATGCTGTGAATGTGAACTTGAGGGAAAAGTTCAATCATCTTCAACTTGAAAAGTTCTGTTCTGACAATACAGAGGCTTATGCTGAATTAACTGCATATTTCTATTCAAATCTTAGCTTTTTGGATGCGAATAGATTCTCCTTCAGCGTTAAAGACCAAGATTATGTTGTGGATATGAATATGCTGACAGATGTGTTAGGAGTTGAAAGAGGAAGATATCAACCAATTAAAGTTTCCATTGCTCGAGCCACACTGGAACTGGTGAAGGACAGGAGAACAGATGAAAAGATCACCTACTTAAGGATGGGTGCATTCAACATCTTGCTTCACAAGATTGTGATTAATTGCCTCCGACCGAAATCAACTTCCAAGACTGATGTTTCAAGTTCAGAGGCCAAGCTGATGTATGCCATTCTCTTTGGAAAAAGGTTTTCTCTCCCTCACACTGTTATGTTTCACATGTATAGAGCAATGATGAAGGACAGAGGACAACTCCCTTACCCAAGCCTTGTTACGAAGTTATTCAGACATCTGAATATTCAGCCTCCACAAATCTTTTGTGTTCGATCATGCGATCATATGGTGGTAGGACTGAAAATGGTGACCAAAATGCGTCTGAAGGAACTGAGCAAGGAGTTGGAGAAATTCAAGGAGAAGACTCCTGCCAAATCTCATCAAATCTCTTCTGCTGCTAAAAGAAAAGGGAAGGAGCCCATGGCTGCTCCATCCAAAAGAAGAAGAGCTCTCCTTGTTGAAGATGAAGATGATGACGAAGACATCACCATCTCTGCAATGGCTTTGAAGAATTTAAGTCGTCCTGTTCCATAGAAAGAATCGGAACAAATGACAAAAGAAGCAGAGGAGAAGGAAGAAGAAGAAAGAGAAGCTGAAAAAGAAGCAGAGGAGGAAAGACCTGAAGAAGAAAGAAGAGAAGAAGGAGAACCTGAGGAAATCTCTTCTCCACCTGTAGGCATGGAAACAGGGGGAGATCAGGAGAAAGGAGTGAAGTCTTCATATCCTGATGAAAGTGAAGGAGTCAGTCGCTCACCTGCAGACCTAGAGGATGTTTATGCATCTCAATTTCCAGAGGAAGGTCATGAAGTTTCATCGCCAAACCTGCGAGATTATGCTGATCTACCATTGTCTGCATTTACTCCATCAGATCGAGCCGAAGCAAGTACTCAAACTGATAATGGAGCAGATTTTTGTAGAATCATGGATATTCTCTTGGAAATGCGAGGTCAAATTTATGCCTTAGGATGCGAAGTTCAAAGCTTGAAGAATGAAAGTCAAGCTTCTTCCTGTTCATCGAATGATAAGATGCAAGCCCTCTCTGTTCAGAATCAGGCCAATGCCAAGAGTGAGGAGATTGCACAGCTGAAGGAAGACTTTAAAAGGCTGGAAGGCATCGTTCAGTCTATGGAAGATTTCCAGCTTGTCCGCATTCCCAAGCAATCTTGACTACATCTCATCCTTTTTAATGATGACAAAAAGGGGGAGAGATGCAAGATTTGATCAAATTTTCAATCATTAAACTTTTAACTGTTTGTTGGATTGTGTTGTTGTTTAAACTCTGTTTGACTTTGACTTTGTTTTGTGTCTGGATGAGAACTGAACTAGACTTGGACTTGACTGCTTCTATTAACTAGTATTGATATCTTATGGATGGCTTTATCATATACTAGACTAACCTATTTTATGTGGTTGCAGATTCTAGTGTTATTCTTTTAGCCATTTATCTCTATAAGATATGCATATGTGTTTGAGAAATGTTTTGCAGGTCAAAGTTATCCAAATCTGCAGGAAAGTTTTGTCACCATCAAAAAGGGGGAGATTGTTGGAGAAATCTTCTTGAAGTGTTTTGAAGTTGACAAAACGTTTCTATCAGTCTAGTCTGAAGGCTTGCAGACTCTGTTATTTAAAGTCTGAAGACCTTCGGACAGCCAGACTCAAGACTCAAAGTCTATCCTCATTGACAGTCTCTAATCCGTTGAAGAAAGGCTATCCAGAACTGTATGTTTTGTTAAGGATTTAACCTTATCGACTGGAGAAGATCTCGTGGCTGGAAGAGACATAACAGAGTCCTTTGATTGATCGAACATTGACTCGATAATTGAAGATCCGGTGATTGTCTAAATATTATTGGAAGGTTCTACTTATGGAAACCGAGATCCTGATTGTATGGGCGAACAGGATTGATGGGCTATCAACAGGTTCCTTTAATAGCTTGAACAATCTTCCTAATTGATTCCGTCCAACGGGTAGATTGGAGGAATTCCTTTGGTAAGTGCCAACGGGTATGATGGCATAAAGGAGTATATAAGGAAGACGATCTTTGTTGTTCAAGGTGTGCGTGATAGAAGAATTCTAAAGTCTGAAGCTCATTTTTGTTTAGACAATTCCTTTGAGTGAATACTTATATACAAAAGAGAGTCTCTATTTGTGAGAAACCTTGAGTAGGTGTGGTAGAACATCTACACTGTGGAATCAAGGCAAAGCTGTGCTGTAACTTCTCTTTTGCTCATAGTGAAATCCAGCCGGTGGGCTGTCAGTGCGGAAGAGTGGACGTAGGCTTGGAATAAGCCGAACCACTATAAATCCCGTGTTCAATTTTCTCTTCCTCACTCTCTCTACCTCGATCGTATTTCATTTTGTTAATCAAGAGAGAATTTCCTTTCTATCGTTTGCCAAGAATCGCTTCCGTATTTCGATAAATTGTTTGTGCACCTATTCACCCCCCTCTAGGTGTTTATACTAGCTATCTCAATATGTATGACATAATGATGATGAGTGCTTGTGGTATGATGATGATAAGTGCATGGATGCATGATGATGATGAGTGCATGGATGTATGTGCACCTATGGCATGATGATACATATGATATGATGATGATGAGTGCATGGATATATGTGCACCTATGGCATGATGGTACATGTGACATGATGATGGTAAGTGAATAACATGATGATGATGACTATATGATAATGTATGTACATGAGGTGTGATGACATGTGCATGATATCAAAGTAAATTATGCATGGATGCTTTAATGACATGTAATGCTATGATTGTGATGATTGTATTGCATGATGCATTGAGTGGTTTATTGGTCCTTTACCTGCTGAGTGGCTGTACTCACCCCTTCGGGGACCAACATTTCAGATTAGCAGGATGCCGCTCCCTGCTATCACGCGGGGCGTCTTTTACGGCCTTCCTTCAGATGTAGAGGTCGAGTGTGTGGATATCGACTGTCCCACCATTCCTGGTTTGACATTTATTCGAGTTCGCGCCTTAGTGATGTATGACGTGGGCCTGGCTGAGGGCCCTGTCATTCAGGAGTTCATATCCGTTCATGTTTGTCGGAATGGAGTGATGCGTGGGATGTTGCCGCCACCGCCGCCTGATGCACCGAGATGGGTGTGGGGGCCCGTGCGTGAGAAGTAGGAGCTGAAACTTTTTGGGATGATAGCCAACACTAGTTGATGGGGGATCTTGCATGATAGACATAGTGGGTCGAGCGTTTCTTTTTAGGGTTATAGCCGAGTGTAGCTACAAGTCTTGGCCTTTCTTTTGATGTACCGACCCAAGGAAACCCATCATGGAAATATGTAAATAAAAGTGTCGTGGCTTTATCTTTTCTTATGTTAGTGGTGTGCCATTGTATCATGGTTGTTGAAAGGGGGAATTAGTAAGACTCGATTATGCTTCCGCAAATAAGATGCGCTGGGACCGTTTAAAAAGAAAAAAAAAATGTATACCTAGGAACTTAGGTACTTCTTTGGTAAAATGTGGTGACCTTAGGCGTTTCGGGGTGCCCCAGAAATTCACCTTCACTCATCCCTCAAGAGGGCTCGAATTTCAGGATGTCACATTCCAAGCCTGTTTTGAGGTGTTTCTGGGCCCCAGACCTTAGGCCCGCTTTGGAGAAAAACATCCCCTGCGATGTTCCCGACGTTTCGACCCAAACAGATTGTTAAATGGGTGAGTTTAGCTCACTAATCTTTGCTTAGTTTGTTAATGATGCTTAAGGTTTGATTAGTGTTAATTAAGCATGATTAGGTGGTTAGATTAGTTTAAAACAATTAAATTAGTGACTTAACAATGCATGTTTGGCGGTTAGACTTAGTTATTAGCAAGTAGAGAGCTTATAATATTTATTGAACGAACCTCGGGATTTTTCCTGGTTCGTCTCGGCCTCCAATTAGGCATTATGGGCCTAAATTGGATTTATTGTATTTATTTAATAATTTTCATAATTACTTAATTATTTATTTATTTTCAGGAAATTAGGCAGGATAGCCGACGACCGAAATTTTATGATGATTACCGTGGTGCAGTCCGTTTATTTATTCGAGCCTTAATTTGTGAGAAATGATTTATTGGTGATTTTAGGATTTATTCCTAAATTAAATAATTTTGATTATTAATTGAAAAATAACCGAGTATCGGTTGATAATGCAAAAAATGTTTTGATGGACTACAGAAAATGGTGGGATTTATGGAAAGAAAGAATATGGTATTTTGGCTAAGGCCAACCGTGTACTCACACATGATATTTTATCGGTTATGATAAAATAGTGAGAAGAAAAGCTGTATGACGTGGCTCAATGACTAGATAGGTCACCTTAGATAATGCATGTGAATAGTTGAGTATATACATCACCTGAAAAAGCACGTGGCTCGGTGATTAGTACGTTACCTTGGTGTATAGGTCGCCTTAGAGAATGCATGTGACTCAGTGATTTGGTATATCGCCTTAGAGAATGCACGTAACTCGATAATTAGTACATTGCCTTGGCGTATATGTCGCCTTAGAGAATGCACATGGCTCGGTGATTAAGTACATCACCTTGGCATATAGGTCGCCTTAGAGAATGCACGTGGCTCGGTGACTAAGTATACTATCTTGAGGATTATATAGTATGATTGAAATGATTGAGGAATGGTCATGTTGACATGTAATCAACTAGGTCGATTAATCGATGTATCGATCCATGATATTATGATTGGGTGCCTATTTGAACTATGCTAATATGTAGGTGGAATCTAAGGTCAAGGTAAGTCCTCTGACCCATGTGTGCATAGGCAGCTCGGATGGCGTATTGGTTTACTAATTGAGTCTTAGGGGATAGAACTTGCTGAGACGTAGTCTCATCCTAGTTGTGGGACAATATTTCAAGTCCCTAGATGGCCGCACCTCCACCTCCTCGTCCTCCTATTCATTTCGGTATACCCGAGGAAGTCACTGAGATAGAAATCCACTTTCCAATACACCCTCACCCGAAACGACTTGAGTACATTCTGGTTCAGTCGACAGTCTGGGTTGATGTGGGTAAGGATGCTCTAAGGCCCCACGAGTATCGGTCGTGATATCGTGAGTATCATGACGGGCAAAGAGAGGGTTCCATGCCAGAAGGTGATGTGTCTATGTTCATTATGGAGGAAGCATTTAGGAAAGGGACGCTTGATCATAAGGATGGGTCAGTGGTGAATGCACAAGACCCTAAGCTCGAGAGTGATCACGACTCTCCAAAATCGTTAGCAGTAGACTCCAATTGGAGCATGCCAGAAGAAGAGATCGATCAAGAAGAGGTGTACCCCGATGAGAACTGGGAGGAGGAACCTGAGGAGGAGGAATCGGAGGAGGATCAGGAGTTGGAAGACCCTGATGATGAGCCCGATGAAGAAGATTCTGAGGAAGAGGATGATCTAGAGTACGACCCGGATGAGGACTGAGATCCCATCCTATTTGCAAACCTAGGTTGAGAACTGATGTGTGATAGTTCAACCTTTAGCGAATAGTATTGTAATATATACTATGTGGTTTGCCTCGTATAAAAGTGTGGTTATGGTTTTTCATGTTCAAAAATATGGCTCTACTTTTCTATCACAAATGTTTTATTGTCTAGGGATTATTATATGCTTCCGCATGCGTATTAAAATAAAAGGGTCGGTGATGCGACTTAGGACGTCGCTATTAATTGACCAAGTGAGGGATGGGCAAGCATTCGAAGATCAGGGCGTGACATCCTGTTTAAGTGGGATCAGAGCATGGTCGTTAGGGATTGGAGTGATAAAGTGCATTAGACCATGGGATAGTGGTAGGAAAGACATTTAAATCAATGTCTGGTGCATGTCGATGGTAGTTGTTTGGTAAAATTGTTTGTCGTGTGTGTATTGCTCGTCTTCTAATCTAGTGTGGATTTGGAAGACAAGTATCAGTAGAGACTGAACCATGAGCGAACCAGAGCAGAGAACTCCGAGTAAGCGAGTTGTTAGACTTTTAGCTCGGGTTAGAACACCAACTAAGGTCGGTACCCGAGAAGGCCGTGGTGAAGTGCCAGCACAGGCTAGCGCTAGTGGCGAAGCATCACCTCCTATTGGTGCTGGGGTAGTAGCCCCTGGTGATCCCAGGATCAACGGGATCATGTGAGTACTTGAAGTCATGGGTAATAGAATGGATCAATAGGCACTAAACCAAGCCACCGCTGTTGAGACCACCGCTCAAGCCACCACTGTTGCTACTGTTGCCGTTGTTACTGCTGCCGCACCTACCGCCGCACCTGCTACCACACTTGCTGCCACGCCTGTTGGAGGTCCGCCAGGAATTGTGGTCGCTAAAAGACCAATTCACAAGCTGGTGGAGCAATTTTTAAGATTGAACCCACCTCAATTCACTAGGACAAGAGACCTCAAAGCTGCTGCCTTATGGGTTCAAAAATTGGAGAAAGCTTTTGCACTACTGATGTGCAATGAAATTGAGAAAGTGGTCTTTGCAACTTACCAACTGGAGGGAGTTGCAAATACTTGGTGGAGGACTACCCAAGGAGCGTTATTTCTGGAAGGAGTCGTCCTGGAGTGGAACGCCTTCTAACCTCAAAATTTTCATGACAACCGAGAATCGCCAATGTGTCGAATATGTACAATGTGACTCAAAAATAATCGACCATGGGTCAATTGCACTAAAAATTCCTAAAAGCTACCTGGTAGGTTAGGTCACGCTAAAATTGCGTCGGATTGAAATTAACCATGAATTTGAACCCGATTTCAGAAATTGAATATTCTATTATATCACAATTTATTTTAGGAACATCGACTCATCCTTCGAAGATTTTTCGGCAAGCCTGAGATTTTTACGGAAAATCAATTGGGACGATTCGGAAAAGAAAGGAAATTCGGAGGGGCCATATTGAAGTCTGAAGTTTGGTCTCCTTAGTGAGCTATTCGACGAAGGGAAATTGTGGAAATTGTGTGGGCTTCTTCTTCAACAAAATTAGACATTAAATTGGAGAATTGGTGAAGAAATTGAAGTCTGAAGTTGTGAAATTCGGAGGCTTGTTTGTGGCTGTAACTTTTGGCATCAAATTGGTGATTTATGGGAATTATTATGCAAGAAAATATTAAGGTGGACTAAGGGGATGCACATGAAGACTAGGGGGACCAAGCATATATGAAATTAGATATTTGTTTTGACTTTATGCACACCCCCTCTCCAATCTTCCCTCATACACCAAGCTGCTCCCCTCTCCTTCGATCTCTCTCTTTCCCCTTCCTTTTTCGTTCTTCACGTGTCTCTTTTCTCTCCCCCCCCCCCCCCCGCCCCTCGACCCTTCTGTTTATGCTTTCTTTCATTTGCCTTCTTCAAAGCTCCATTTCCCCTCTTCATCCACAACCACCCGTAAGATCCTTGCCCACACCATCCCATGAGCTCCCACCCAGCAATGACCAAGACCTTCTCTACATGCCCATAATCATGGACTTCCACTGATCCTCCAGCTTGTAGCCACACGTCCTCCCCTCTGCCATCTTCTCCACTCACCGCCAGCCCAATCTTCACTATAGCTACCTCACGGATTCAGCCCACTCTCCCATGCCAGCTGCCCTCTTCCCTTCACATCGACGTTCAGCTCATCCACCACGTCACCATCAAGTCCACCGAGTCAACTCTCGTCAAGTGAAGCTCTAAAGTTGACCTCGCAAGCTGCTCCTTTCCCACCGTCTCTCACGAAGACAACCCAGCCTGCCAGCTACTCCCTTGCTGGTTCTCGTCGTGCGTGGCTAGCCCAACCCAAGTCCAGAATCGAAGCCAGCCCGTCCCCACCAAGACTAGCCCAAACCGAGCCAAGGTCAACCCGCTCAAACTAACCAACAACCCCTGTAGAAGCTAGGGCTGAAGCTCAGCCATAGCTGAGCTGTTTTGGGCTGTTTTTAGCTCGGTCCACACCTCCGTTGGTGCTGCTGTAGGCCCAAGTTTCGGCCGCCGTCGCCATGAACCGATTTTCACACTAAACCGGTGAGTTTACTCACTAAACTCTACTTATAGAGTTAATGATGCTTAAGGGTTGTTTAGTTTAGGCTAATTAAGGTTTAGATGGTTAGTTAGAACGGATTAGCAATTTAATTATTTGTTTATGCATGTTAGGTGGTTAGAGTAGCGTTATTTGAGATTGGATAAGTAATAGCAATTATCTAGATTGGTTTGGAAATTTTCTAAGCCCGTTTCGGTATTTAATTAGGCTTTTCTAGCCTAAGTTTGCATTTTAGTAATTAATTATATTTATTTAATATAATTTTAGTAATTATTTAGTTAATTATTATTTTCTGGAAATTAGACCGAGATAACCGATGACCAGAATTCCGTGTTGATTGCAATGGTGTGCTTTGGTTTATTTAATTGAATTATGATTTGTGCAAATTGATTGGGATTTGTAATTTTTGGTAATTATCCCAAAATTAAGTAATTTCAATAATTAATTAGAAAATATTTGGCATCGGTTTACAACACCAAAAATGTGTTTATGGACTATATTAAATAGTCGAATTTTCTAAAAGAAAGATATTATATTTTCAGCTTAGGCCGACCGTGTATCCACACACAATTATTTTTATTGGGTATTTTTAACACGAAAAAAATAGGCCAAGACATTATTTTAATTGAGGAATTTAAGTGCAAAACAAAATGTCCTTAACCATGAGTGAATAATTGTGTGATGGTTTATAGTTAAGGCATGTTGATTATTGAAAGATGAGGTGATATGTGTTGTGTTGAGGGAACCCAATGGGTTGTGAGCAAGTAAAGGACTAAGTATTAAACGAGTACGAGACTTCATGTGAGTCACCTCTAGTGCCTTATACCATTGCTTACTGTAGTCAAGGGCTAAGTGTTACATGACAACTTGAGTCGCATGGGAATTACCTCTATTGCCTTACAGTATTGTCATGCATAGTGAAGAGCTAAGTGCTACACAAGGATGAAACTTCGTGTGAGTCACCTCTAATGCCTTATACTATTGCCTGGTGCAATAAAGGACTAAGTACCACACGATAGCAAGACTTCGTATGAGTTACCTCTAGTGCCTTATATTATTGCTTTTTTGTAGTGAAGGGCTAAGTGTTATATGATAGCGAGACTTCATGTAAGTTACCTCTAGTACCTTATACTATTCTTATTTGTGGTCAAGGACTAAGTACCGCACGATGACAAGACTTCGTGAATGGTCACCTCTAGAGCCTTGAGTCTGGTATAGAGTTTGATTTTGAGTGGGAGTGTTGAATTGGAATGTTGAGAGTAAATATCGGGTGTAGATGGAACCGCCGATATGATTTACCCGCACCTTGATTATGGGACGAAATTGTGTGACACGGAATGTGACGTGTCATAACGATTTGGCCTTATAATCGAGACTCTTGTGGATTGTTTGATTAAATGATGGATTAATGGTGTTGATTCAATTGATTGATTGATTAATTGACTAAGATTGAATGAGATGTTCCGAATGCTTGGGTGTTGTTACTGTACTTATGTGATATATGAATTGTGCTAACATGCAAGAGGGAACTGAGGTGAGGTAAGTCATCTATATTGTGTGCATAGACTGCCTCTAGGCGTATTTCCTTTCTAGTCGGGATTTAGGGAATGAACTTGCTGAGACATTGTCTCACCCCGTCGTGGCTTAATTTTTCAGGTCCCTAATGTGAAGAACCCGAAGCTTGAGGCAGAAGGGTCAGGAGCATGGGTGGCTCAGAAGTTCTTTTTGGAAATAGATCTTCTGTACTTAGACCCTAGACTTGGCCTCTGTTTGTAAACCAAACTGTAGGTTTTAATAATATGTTGATTTGTAAAGTGTTGTCTTGCTTTTCTATCCCATGTATGTTATTATCAGGGGATTAGTAATTCGCTTCTGCATGTGCATTAAAATGAATGGGTCGACGACACATCTAAGGACGTCGCAAAATTTATCGACCACCAAGAGATGGGATGCGCTCAAGGATTGGGGCATGACACTTATAGCGATCCCACTAGTATCGGATGATTTATCCTTTATCAACAAAAAGTTGATTGTTGGATTAGTTTTTTACTCTCCCTTCTAGAAGCTATTGGAATATTAAGGTGTTAGTTTGACCGAGGGAAAACGATTTCTTAGAAACACAATTTTAGAAAAGCTTGTGAAAGCTGGTGACTATTGTTAAAAGAGAGGTGTAATTTGAAGTGATTAGAAGACTATACAAGTAACTTTTTGTTTCTTATTGTACCTAATATTTTAAGTCTTGATCATTTGATATGCCTTTGACTTTTGGATAGAGGCTACTGCTATAGTTGTTTGCACTTGTTCAAAATGAATTAGGGAATGAGCTACTTCAAGAAAGAAAAATATATGTCCTCTTTTCTACAATCTTTACTTCAAGCTCTCATGCCTGTTGGCATTCTTTTATTCCTTGAAGTGAAATTTACATTGGGGAACATTTTCGGGGCCATATGTTTCTCATGCTATATATTTTCTAATATTTTAGATTTGCCCTTTCCAGAGTTCTGTCGAACTACAGAGTCGAGGCATTACAGAATAAAAGCATGAAGATAGGTGTGACTCTTTTTTCATGGTTATCAATCAAAATGAGCATGTCATTGAACTCCCATGTAGAATGCAGATTTTGATGGTTGTTCACCATGTCAAGCCCAGTAAGATTAATAGGTCACTCTGAAAGGATCTATAGTACTTAATTCCATTTTGTATATGCCTATTGAAACACTATTTTTTGTTGGAGAAAACTTCCGTATTTGTTTTGAAGCTGACAAAACGTTTCCATCAGTCTAGTCTGAAGACTTGCAGACTCTTTCTTTAAAGTCTGAAGACCGCCGAACCACCAGACTCAAGATTCAAAGTCTACCCTCATTGACAGTTTCTAGACCGTCGAAGAAGACTTATCCAGAGTTGAGTATTTCTTTATGGATTTGATTCTATTGACTGAAGAATATCTCTCGGTTAGATATAGTACCTCGGAATCTATTATTCATTTTGATTCGGGTAATTTAGATCCGTTGATTAGTGAAGCATACTTGGAAGGTTATACTTATGGAAACCTAGATTATGATTGTATGGGCGAGCAGGATTGGTGGACTATCGTCATATTCCTTAAATAACTCAAGATCTCCCTAATTGATTTTGTCCAATGGCTAGATTGGAAGAGCTCTTTTGGAAAGTGCCAACAGGTATGAAGGCATGGAGGAGTATATAAGGAAGACGTTCCAGTTATTCGAGTGTGTGTGTGATAGAAAAATTCCAAAGTCTGAAACTCCTTGTTCTTTGCCAATTCATTTTGTTGAGCATAAACTTGTACTCAAAAGAGAGTTTATACATCTGTGAGACCTTGAGGTAGTGTAGCAGAGTCTCTACACTGTGGAATCAAGGACGTGATACTATAACGACTCTTTTGATTCAATGTGAAATCCGGTCGGTGGACTGTCAGTGCGGGAGAGTGGACGTAGGCTTGGATTAAGCCGAACCACTATAAATCTTGTGTTCTTATTCTCTTCCCTAAACTTTTTTACTTTACTGGTAACTTTATTTAATGGTTAGAATCTCGTTTCTATTTTAAACTCTACTGTTAAACAGGCTCAGGTTAAAAGTGTGAAAGCTAGTACGAGCACCTAGATGGGGGTGAATAGGTGTAAAAACAAATTTCCTCGAGTGAAGTGTGCAACTCTAATCAGCAATATATTATGAAAAGGAAATTAGACCTTGTAAACAAATTGAGCTACGATCAAAGTAAAAGAGCGTAGGGAAGAGAATAAGAACACAGGGTTTATAGTGGTTCGGCTTAATCCAAGCCTACGTCGACTCTTCCGCACTGACAGCCCACCGGCTGGATTTCACTGTGAATCGAAAGAGTTGTAATAGTAAAGCTCTTTCTTGATTTCACAGCGTAGAGACTCTGCTACACTTCCTCAAGGTCTCACAAAGATATTAACTCTCTTTTGAGTACAAGATTTCGCTCAGCAAATGAATTGACTAAGAACAATGAGCTTCAGACTTTGGAATTCTTCCATCGCGCACACACTCGAACAACTAGAACGCCTTCCTTATATACTCCTTCATGCCATCACACTCATTGGCACTTACCAAAGGAGCTCTTCCAATCTATCCATTGGACAGAATCAATTATGGAGATTTCGAGTTGTTTAGGGAATATGACGATAGCCCACCAATCCTGCTCGCCCATACAATCATGATCTAGGTTTCCATAAGTAGAACCTTCCAAGTATACTATGCCAATCAACGGATCCAAAATCCCCGAATCAATCTCAATTTGAATAATGGATTCCGACATGCTATATCCAGCCAAGAGATCTTCTTCAGTCGATAGAATGAAATCCTTAACGAAATACTCAGTTCTTGTGGCATCCTAAAATCTCATGACAACCTTTGGAGTACCATGAACCATAATTAGGTAATGGAAGTGCCATTGGATTTTGTATTAGCCATTGAATTAATGAATTTCAATTAATTTAAGGCCGAGCATTGTAATGGACGATTGTTTGGATGGAGATGTGTCTACAAGTGACCCAAGGATTTTATTAAGGTGTAAATTGATATAGAAATCTTATTCTTGGTGATGCACTTTATAAGTAGAATTCTATTGATTTAAATTACAAAGTTTTGTGGGCTTATAAGTTGAAATTAGGTGATTATTTAAATGAGGATTTAATGGAATAGGAATAGGAAAGGGTGGGCTGATTTTTAGGCCCAAAGACCGTCCAACCAGCCCACGCCACCCCCTAGTCGACCAGCCCATGAAGGCCCAAGGCCGGCCCAGCCTTGAAGCCCTTAAGCTTTGCATGTGAATCGCCAAGTGGCATGGAGGAGAAGCCAAGTGTGGCTGCCCCCATTAGCTTCCTTGGGCGGCTACATGCAATCAAATGATTGCAAATGATTGTAGGGGAAGAAAATTAAAGAGAGGGAGGCGGATTGATGAGGGGGAATCGACCAAGAGAGGGAGAGAGTGTCGTCCGAGAGAGAAAGGGAAACCAAGAGAGAGGAAGAGGGAAAGAGAGGAAGCGGGCGTGCGAGAGGAAGAAGAAGAAGAAGACCGTCCTTACGTCGCCTAGACCCGTCGTTTCTGCTGTGTTTTCCTTCGATTTGAGGCAAGTGAAGTCCTAAAAACTACCCCTTGCATTGCTGTGTTGTGCATGTAGTAGATGGTAAATCTTGGTTGTGGTAGATGGGATGAAATTTCGGAGCTTTGGAGAGAGATTTGTTGGCCATGCATACTTTTTCTGGAAAGACCAGTCCGACCATCCATGAGTTTGTGTGCTGCATGCAACTTTTTAACTGGAATATTGTTTCGATTTCTTCATGAAAGTTGTATAGAACACCTTGAAGAAAAACATACTAAAATTTGAGGCAAAAAGAACAAGTATTGGTTAGTGAAATGATTTTTCTTTGGAGAAATTAGATCTGGAATTCGTTGTGCTGAGCTTTAGAGATTTCGTGCTCTGTAAAGTAACTTTCTTGTGAAAATATCACTTTTATCTCTTAATGAAAGTTGTATTTTACTTCTCGTGGTAGAACATATCAAAATTTTAGAGGAAATGAACAAAAATAGGTCGGTGAAATCGTTGTTTTCTGAAGAAACTGGATCTGGGAAAAAACGCTACTTCACCTAGTATGATTTCGTGATTTTTATAAAATCATAAATTTAAAATTTGGTCGTATGTCCTTAATGAAAGGTGTAGGTAATACTCTGAGGAATAACATAGTAAAAATTTAGAAGAAATGAACATATGTAGGTCGGTGAAATGAGTTTCTTTCGAAAGATGATAATCTGGAAAAGATGACACCGAGAATGGGGGGAAATAATCATCTATATCTATTGATCTAGAACGATTTGTGTTTCAATGTCTTCATGAGAAATTTACCTCTAGGACTTTTCTATAGCATGTCAAAATTTCAGAATTTTTGGAGTTCATTTGGGTATTTGATTTAAATTTCTTCCGAAACTGTGCAAGTTGAGATATTGAAGTTTTGAGAACTGTGATGCACGGACCATACTGTTTCGTGTGAGATTCTTTTGGCATGGAGTTATTCATGAGATATCTGCCTTTAGGTCCTGTCTATAATGTGTCAAGTTTTCAGAATTTATTAATACCATTTACTAATTTTCCTAGAGTTTTAACTAGAGTAATGCACTCTGATTTATCCGAAAAATTGATGTGTTTTGAAAAATAAATGAGTTTATCCATGTGATGTAATACTTTGAGTGGTTGATTTTGCTGCATATGTGATGATATATGGCATGATATATGGCATGAAATGTTGGTTGAGACCCTTGATATTATTGCATCAAATGCCATGTTGAGATTGGGACACATGTGTGAATATAAATTGAGATAATAATAGGACCGTCGGAGGTGTGAGCTAACGATGCCTCAGGAGTTTCGAGATGCCCGGAATGTGGGGGTGCCAGATGCCCGGAGTGTGTGTGCCGGATGTCCCTGGGAGTTTCGAGATGCTCGGTAGTATACGGTACGTAATGTCCAGGGTGAATGCCTGGTGGTATGGCGGTACGTGATTCCGGAAGCCCTAGAGGTGTGTGCCAGGGGGATTCCTCATGATGCTAGTTGGGATACGAGATGCCTGGAGTGTGTGTGCCGGAGGCTCCTCGCGATGCCAGGTTGGATGCGAGCGATAAATTGTGGGATGCAAGCATTGGTCCCTAGATGAAAAATAATGAGATCCTTGTGAAAGATAAGAACTGAAATTGAATCATGTGCATGGGTGTATGCATATGGCATGATGCATGATCTGCTTATGAAAGTAAATTTATGCTATTTGATTATTGAAAATGCGATCATGAAAGCGTGAATTGATCTTATGGTGATGTATGCTCGATAGCATGGGTGATACGAATCATGGTGATACATGCACGATGGCATGGTGAGATATGCATGACTACATGGTGGTATATGCGCGATGGCATGGCAAGATATGCATGACTGCATGGTAATATATGCACGACTGCATGGTGATGTATGCTTGATAGCATGAATGATATGTGCTTTACTCGTGATATCTTGATTGTCTTGTTTGTTGCATTGTGTAGTTTGGTCGATCTTTACTGCTGAGTGGTTGTACTTACCCCGTTTGGGGACTAACATTTCAGACTAGATAAGATACCTCTGCTGCCACTGCCACCGATAGATGGATCAAGTGGTTGGATATGATCGTGAGGAGGAGAATGTTAGGGAAATCCCTTATGATGTTTTGAAGATGACAAAATAAATAAGGCTACTAACATGTTTAATGGTTAAGTAATAGACCATGCAGATGATAGAACATGTAAAGGATATTGTCAAAGTGTGAAGACGACCAGAAGACTGAACGTAACTCATGTCCAAAGTATATTCTAAAGATTTCCAGACTTTTGTGTCAAAGTCTGAAGACTACCAGACTCAAGACTCAAAGTCTGAAGACTGCCAGACTTTAGTGTCAAAGTCTGTTCTACATCAGAAGTCTGCTCATTCTGACAAATTCCAGACTGAACGTGAATGAAGAACCAGAAGACAGACTCTATGTTGGACCTGAACTTATTCAAACAGTGTTCAGACCTTAAAGCTAAATCTGTTTAGAAGCAGATATGTTCAGACCCAGATTGTAAAGTCTACAGACTCAGATTGTAAAGTCTATGGCTATCAGACTTTACATCCAGATTCGACAGAACGTAACTCAAGCCTAATCATATAACGGCTAGTGATCTGGTTTGGATTCCACATCAAGATTGATTTGATTGATTCAATCTAATTGATTGACGATTGGATCTTGAAGATAAGAACTTTCTATATGAAGAAGCTTTACTTATGGAAACTAAGATTTCGTTTGTATGGGCGATCGGAATCAATTTGGGATTCTACCTTTGTCACTCAATGGTTACCAAATCTTCTAGATACAGAGCTGTCCAATGGGTATATTGGAAGACGATTCTCCGGGATACTGTTCAACGGGTAGTTTGGAAGTGGAGGAGTATTTAAGGAGATCATGGACCGATGAGCAAGTAAGAGACGGAGCGTAGAATTTATAATTTCAAAGTCTGAGCGACTTTCGATCATATACTTGTCTCTTGAGAGCTTAAATGTTTGTAATCGTGAGAGAAATACCAAAAGAGTGACTTAATGAGATAGTGTGATCTACTACTAAGTGTTTCACTCAAAGTTATAATCTCTTGTTGATTGCATAGTGGAATCCAGCCAAGAAGGCTGTTAGTGTGGGAGAGTGGACGTAGGCTTGGATTAAGCCGAACCACTATAATTTTTGTGTTCTTATTCTCTTCCCTAACTCCTTTATTTTGTTCATACTAGCACTCTCAATTGGTATCAGAGCCAAGTGCTCGGTTTATAAAAGTGTTTTTACTTTTGAGCTAAAGATTCTTTATGGCTAGTATGTTGGCACCAGGACTTATGGAAGGGCAAAGCAACACAAGGCCACCATATTTTGATGGAAAGGAATACGACGTATGGAAGAACAAAATGAAAGCATTCCTAAGATCCAGAGATCTCTTACAATGGGATGTTGTGGAAAGAGGAATCAACCCCATTGCCGTGTCTACATCAAATAAGAATGCAAAGACAAAGAAACCAAACCCCCCACTCCTATGTCTCGGACGGAGTTGTCCAAAAGAGAAGCGATTGATGCAAAAGCTATTTATTCTTTATATTGCGATTTGTCTCTTGCTGAATATAACAGAATCTCTTCATGTGAAACAGCAAAAGAAGTTTGGGATAGACTTCATGTTACATATGAAGGGACCGATCGTGTAAAAGAGACAAAAGTAAACTTCCTACTCGGCAAATATGAATCCTTCAAGATGAAGCAAGGAGAGTCTATTGGAGATATGTTTAATCGTTTTACAGAAATTGTAAACGGTTTGGCATATCAAGGTCATCCAATTTCTTCCCCAATGAAGGTCAACAAACTCTTGCGAGGTCTCTCAAAAGATTGGAACCATGTGAAGACCTCAATCCGGGAGACTCAAAGGATTATGCCACTCACCGTTGATGAATTGATCGGCACTCTTCAATCCTATGAAGTGGAGCAACTTAACGATGAAGATCCCGAAGGTAAGAAGTCCATTGCTTTAATATCTAATGCTGTTTTTGATGAAACAGACCCAGAAAATGACATGGACGATGAAGAACTTGCCTTTATGGTCAAGAAATTCAAAAAGCTGAGTAGAAAAGGAAGGAAATTCGATGGAAGAAAATACAAGCAGAATGGCCAGAAAAGAACAAAAAAAGAAGATGATAAGCAAGAAAATTTATGCTTGATAGCACATTCAGAATCTGAGTCTGACTCAGACACAGACTCAGAATCAGGGTCTGACTCAGGCACAGACTCAGAATCAGGGTCTGACTCAGGCACAGACTCAGAATCCGATGAGGAAATCGAGGGGGAGAAATCAAATCCAAAAGAAAAGGAAAAGAATCGTGATCATCTCAAAAAGGCAACAAATTGAGGGGGAGCTTTGATCAATTTTGGAAAAATCTTTTTGAATTGATCGTGATCTTATTATGAATGGAAGGAAAGGTAAATGTGTCAGAATTTGTTCAAAAAAAAATCCGGTTAGTGCATCTTTTATTACCTTTAGTCATTAACAAATCTCTTACTAATATTATCATTTTATTATGACAAAAAGTGTACGTGAATTTCATGATGCATCTGTGATTTTTATTGGATATTTGCTGATATATATGATCGAAGTGAGCTATATTGCATATCTTTAATATTCGACTTGTTTTATAAAAGCTGATCTTTTTGGAAATTATATGTCATTTTATATTCTCTACGTGAATCTATTGTTATCGCTTTTTTATTATGACAAAAAGGGGGAGAATATATGAATATGCATATGTGTTGATTGGTTGATATTATTGCATAATATTGAGCTGCGATTATTTTTCTATATATTGTTATGCTCTTCAATCTATTTGCTATCTTCTGATATCCTTTGATTTAAATTAATATTTTTAAAAGCATGTTTACAAATCTGCATATTTAGAGATTGTTTTGTCATCATCAAAAAGGGGGAGATTGTTAGGGAAATCCCTTATGATGTTTTGAAGATGACAAAATAAATCAAAGGCTACTAACATGTTTAATGGTTAAGTAATAGACCATGCAGATGATAGAACATGTAAAGGATATTGTCAAAGTGTGAAGACGACTAGAAGACTGAACGTAACTCATGTCCAAAGTATATTCTGAAGATTTCCAGACTTCTGTGTCAAAGTTTGAAGATTGCCAGACTCAAGACTCAAAGTCTGAAGACTACCAGACTTTAGTGTCAAAGTCTGTTCTACATTAGAAGTCTGCTCATTCTGACAAATTCCAGACTGAACGTGAATGAAGAACCAAAAGACAGACTCTATGTTGGAGCTGAACTTATTCATACGGTGTTCAGACCTTAAAGCTAAATCTGTTTAGAAGCAGATATGTTCAGACCCAGATTGTAAAGTCTACAGACTCAGATTGTAAAGTCTATGGCTATCGGACTTTACATTCAGATTCGACAGAACGTAACTCAAGCCCAATCATATAACGGCTAGTGATCTGGTTTGGATTCCACATCAAGATTGATTTGATTGATTCAATCTAATTGATTGACGATTGGATCTTGAAGATAAGAACTTTCTATACGAAGAAGCTTTACTTATGGAAACCAAGATTTTGTTTGTATGGGCGATCGGAATCAATTTGGGATTCTACCTTTGTCACTCAACGGTTACCAAATCTTCTAGATACAGAGCTGTCCAATGGGTATATTGGAAGACGATTCTCCGGGATACTGTCCAACGGGTAGTTTGGAAGTGGAGGAGTATTTAAGGAGATCATGGACCGATGAGCAAGTAAGAGACGGAGCGTAGAATTTATAATTCCAAAGTCTGAGCGACTTTCGATCATATACTTGTCTCTTGAGAGCTTAAACGTTTGTAATCGTGAGAGAAATACCAAAAAAGTGACTTAGTGAGATAGTGTGATCTACTACTAAGTGTTTGCACTCGAAGTTGTAATCTCTTGTTGATTGCATAGTGGAATCCAGCCAAGAAGGCTGTTAGCGTGGGAGAGTGGACGTAGGCTTAGATTAAGCCGAACCACTATAATTTTTGTGTTCTTATTCTCTTCCCTAACTCCTTTATTTTGTTCATACTAGCACTCTCAGAGGATAGCAAAGGAAAAACTTTTGGACGCCGACACTGAACGATGGACTTTGAGTATATGACTATTGGAGGAGATGTTGGTCATATTTTGAAGTATAGGCGAGTATAGAAGACTACGGCATTTTGATGTACCGATGAATGATGTCCATCTTGTTTAAGCAAATAAAAGTGTTCAGCTTTTACCTTTAAATGTTTAGTTGGTGTGCATCGTTTTTTGAATATAAGGAAGGGAGTTGATGGATGTGCTTCTTCCATATAAATTGTGCAGGGACCGATCTAAAAGATGGAAACCCCCAGGGTTGATAGACCTTCAGGTCAAGCAAGAGAATGGAAATCGAACTGTGGGGACCCTAACGGCTCGGGGGCCGTCGAGGGGTGCCACAGTTTTGGATAAGCTTTCTTTGACGGTCTAGAAACTGTCAATGAAGATAGACTTTGGGTCTTGAGTCTGGCAGTCCGGATGTCTTCAAACTTTGATGGAAGAGTCTGCAAGTCTTCAAACTAGACTGATGGAAACGTTTTGTCAACTTCAAAACTCTCAATGAAGTTTTCTCTAATAATCTCCCCCTTTTTGATGGTGACAAAACTTTCCTGCAGATTTGGATAACTTTGACCTGCAAAACAATACTCAAGCAAACTTGGATATCTCACAAAAGATAATTGGCTTAGTAAAGATAACATTAAAATCTGCATCCACAGAAAGTAAGTTAGTCCTGTAGATGAACAACTATATTTGCCATGAAATTCCAATAGTGCTTAAGATAAACAAACAGCCAAACAGTCCAAATCCTAATCCAGTCACAGCCAAATAGCCAAACACAAAAGTAAAGTCAATCAAACATAATCTCAAAAGTTTAAATCTCAAATCTCCACCACATCTCTCCCCCTTTTTGTTAGCATTAAAAAGGTAAAGATGAAAAGAGAATGGAATCAGGATTGCTTTGGAATACAAACAAGCTGGAAATCTCCCATTGACTGGACAATCCCTTCCAGCTTTTTCAAATCCTCCTTCAGTTGAGTCATATCTTCACCCTTGCCATTTGCTTGAACTTGATGAGCAAGGGCATTGATTTGATCATGCAAAGAATCTGAAGAGGCTTGACCTGCATTTTGCAAGTTCTGAACTTCGCATCCCAGAGCATAAATTTGGCATCACATCTCTAAGAGAACATCAAGCACTCTGCGAAAGTCTGCTGAATTATCAATCTAAGTACTGGCTTATGCATGATCATATGGAGTATTAGCAGATGATGGCAAGTTAGCACGATTACGAAGATTGGGCGATGAAACCTCACGGCCTTCCTCAGGAAATTGAGAGGCATAGATGTCTTCTGGATCTGCTGGAGAATGACTTACTCCTTCACTGGTGGCAGTAATTGAGGACGTACCTCTTTTCTCAGGATATCCCCCTGTTTCAATGCCTTCAGGCAGAGAGAAGTACTCCTCATGTTCTGCTTCTTCTTGTTCACCTCTACCCTCTTCTTCTTCTTCCTAAATTCTTTCCTCCTCTGCTTCTTTCTCCACGGATTCTCTCTCTGCAGTCCTCTGTTCGATCTCCTCATTGTCTTGTTCCTGTCTCTCCTCTGTCTCTGGAACAGAACGACTTAAGTTTTTCAATGCAAGAGCAGAAATTGTGATATCATCCTCATCCTCTTCATCCTCCAAGATGAGTGCTCTTCTTTTCTTGGATGTAGCAACTATGGGCTCCTTCCCTTTTCGTTTTGCAGCTGAAGAGACTGGGTGAGTCTTGATAGGGGTTTTAACCTTGAATTGCTCCAAAGCCTTGTTAAGTTCCTTCAGACGCATTATAGAGACCATTTTCAGTCCCACCACCATTTGATCGCATGTTCATACACAAAGAATCCCGGGAGGCTGAATGTTCAAATGTCTGAATAACTTAGTGACAAGTGCTGAGTAAGGAAGTTGGCCCTTGTCCTTCACCATCGTTCTGTACATATGGAACATAATAGTGTGTGGAAGAGAGAACTTCTTGCCGGCGTTAATGGCATACATCAGCTTTGCCTCCGAGTTTGAAACATCGGTCTTCCAAGTTGATTTAGGTCTAAGGCAATTGATCACTATTTTGTGAAGCAAAATATTTGAGGCATTCATCCTCAAATATGAAATCTTTCCTTTTGTCATTCTATACCGAACAAGCTCTATCGTTGCACCACCAATAGACACATTGATAGGTTGATATTTCCCTCTTTCAACCTCAATCACATTAGCTAATGTATCCATGTCAACTACATAATCCTGATCTCGAACACTGAAAGAGAATCTATTTGCATCCAAGAAACTTAGATTCGAATAGAAGTAAGCAGTGAGTTCAGCATGAGCCTCTGTCATTTCAGAACAAAACCGTTTGAGTTGAAAAAGATTGAATTTCGCTCGCAAATTAATATTCACAGAATCAAGAAAATCAAAGTCCACACTTCTAGGGTTAATCACACCACGCTTTAGCAACTTAGAGTACAGTTGCTTGTGTTCCTCCGAGCGAAACAAATTTGTCCTATTACTTCGGATTTTTGCCGCAACACCCATTCTAGGTTTAAACTGAGTGTACATCTGATCATCATCATTCTCATCAGGTTGACTCAGCCCTCCAACACGTGGATCACTTGGAATATTTGCCAATGCTTCTTCTGCTGACCCCACAGGGGCAATTCCCAATCATTTCGATACCCTTTGTCTTTCAAAAATTCATCAATATAGTTCAAAGTAGTACCACTCCTCTTCAAAGCATGGTAAAGCTTGAAAGTAAAAAAGGGCTTATGAGTTCTTACGGGTTCTGCATCTTCGATGATTTCTTCCTCTTCTCTATGTTCAATATTCTGAGGTCTAGATGGAGGAGATGGACGCTGCTGAGAATGTTGTGGGCTCTGCTGCTATCTAGGTTTCCTCGGTGAGATCAAAGTGCATAGGTCCCTCACGCATTTGCTGTGGTCCCCTGTTCACGATCCTTGAAGACTTCCTTTGAGACGACATCTTTCACAGTCTTTGAGAGATTCCAAGCTTGTTTCGCAAGAAAGGTGAAAGCTTTTCGAGGATTAAACAAGAGAAGAAAACAAAAGTGGAAGATCTGTGCTCTCTTAAGGTTATTATGAGTAAAACGAAGAAGAACCAACAGTATATAAGGCAGTCGAAGCGAGGCACATAAAATGTCGTAAAAAGGAAATATAAAAATGCCTTTTTAAAAAATAACTGCATTTTCAAAAATTAGATAACTATCATTTCAAAAATAACTTCTTTTTCGAAAAGGAAAGATTGCAATAATCACGAAAACTGGGAAATAACATCAATCAATTACGGATAGATGATCGTACATTTTCGAGATTTGATCCGAGAGATAAGTTTCTAAACTAGAAGTAACTTACAGTTGTAAATCTTGATCGTCTGAGTCTGAGTGTCTTTAGACTTTCAGTCTTGAGTCTGAACTTCCTCAGACTTTAAGATATTGAGTCTGGAACGAATAACTTCAAATTGATTTTTTTCCAAAGGCTTTGTAAATATATCCGCTAGTTGATTCTTTGAATTAATAAACTGAATTGAAAGTTCTCCATTTTGAACAAGATCTCTAATGAAATGATGTTGAATCTCTGTATGTTTTGCTCTTGAGTGAAGAATCGGATTCTTGGTGAGATTGATTGCGCTGGTGTTGTCACATTTGATCTCAGTGCATGAATCTTTAATTCAAAAGTCTCTTAGCTGTTGTTTTATCCACAGAATTTGTGAACAACAACTTCCAAGAGCTACATACTCTGCTTCTGTCGTAGAAAGAGCTACGGTACTTTGCTTTCTTGAAAACCAAGACACTGTCCTGTTTCCAAGTAGTTGACAGGTGCCCGAGGTACTCTTTCTATCAACTCTGCATCCGGCTAGGTCTGCGTCTAAGTATCCAAGAAGAGTGAAGTCTCCTTATTTTGAATACTAGAGACCTAAATTTGATGTTGAGGCAATGTATCTGATAATACGTTTTGCTGCACTTAGATGAGATTCTTTGGGGTCTAATTGAAATCTGGCACAAATACAAACACTAAATAGAATGTCAGGTCTAGAAGCAGTAAGATAAAGAAGTAAACCAATGATACTCCTGTATAGCTTCTAGTCAACTTTTTTTCCTCCTTCATCTTTGTCCAGCTTCAAAGAACTTGACATTGGTATGTCAGTCTTTTTTGCAATTCTCCAGTCCAAACTTTTTGACAAGTTCTTTAGCATATTTTTCTTGATGAATAAAGGTTCCCTCCTTCAGTTGTTTCACTTAAAGTCCAAGAAAGAAGGTTAGTTCACCCATCATGCTTATTTCAAATCCATCCTGCATAGACTTAGATAATTTCTTGCACAGATTTTCATTAGAAGATCCAAAAATAATATCATCAACATAAATTTGAACAAGTAAAAAGCTTTTGCTTTCTCTTTTGATAAACATTGTAGTATCTACTTTACCTTTGACAAAGCCATTTTGAATTAAAAACTTACTTAGTCTGTCGTACCAAGCTCGATGTGCTTGCTTTAAACCATATAGAGCATTTTTTCAATCTGAATACAGAGTCTGGTTTCCTTGGGTCTTCAAAACCGGGTGGTTGTTCCACATAGATTTCCTCTTGGATAAATCCATTTAGGAAAGCACTTTTGACATCCATTTGGAATAATCTGAAATTCTTATGACAAGTAAAAGCAAATAATGATCTTATTGCTTCTAACCTTGCTACTGGTGCGTAAGTCTCATCATAGTCTATCCCTTCTTCTTGCGTATATCCTTTGGCCACGAGTCTTGCTTTATTTCTTACGACTTTTCTTTTCTCGTTCATCTTGTTCCTGAAAACCCATTTAGCTCTAATGATGGATTTACCTTTCGGTTTATGAGTCAATTCCCAGACATCATTGATACTGAATTGCCTGAGTTCTTCTTGCATAGCTTCAATCTAGCTTTCATCAGTTAAAGCTTCTTCTATGCTTTTGGGTTCTATTTCGGAAATAAGAGCCACATCACTAGACTCTTTATGCCTTTTGGATCTTGTGCTAATTCCTTCATTAATATCACAAATAATGAGATCTTTGGGATGATTGGACTTATGCTTCCAGTTGCTGATTGATTTGTCAAACTGTTGATTATTTTTCTCACTTGAATCTTCGATGATCATTTGTTGCTGGTCTTCTGAAGTCTGAGCTGCTTCTGAAGATTTAGACTTTGTAGAGTCTCAAGTAGGTTCAGATTCTTAAAGTTGAGTCTAAATCGATTGATTTTGCATAAAGTCTTGAAATTTGACATTCATCAATTCCTCCACAGATTGAGTCTTTTTGTTGTATACTCTGTAAGCTTTGCTTATGATAGAATATTCAAGAAAAATACCTTCATCTAATTTTTCTTCAAACTTACCAACTCGATCATTTGCATTTTTCAATATAAAACATTTAGATCAAAACACATGAAAATACGAAATAATTGGCTTCTTTCTTTTGAATAAATCATAGGGAGTTTTCTCCAAAATAGGCCTTAAGAAGACTCTATTAATAATATAGCACGCTGTAGAAACTGCTTCAGCCCAAAAACGAGATGAAATGTTACTTTCAATTAAAAGAGTTCTAGCCATTTCTATAGTGATCTATTCTTTCTTTCCACGACTCCATTTTGCTCTGGAGTATATGGTGAAGAGAACACATGCTGAAAGCCAGATTCATCACAGAATTTTGTAAAGTCTTGATTTTCAAATTCACCTCTATGGTATGTCTGTATACTTGAAATAACATACCCTTTCTCATTTTGAACATTTTTAGCAAACTTTGTAAAATAAGAAAAATGTTTCAGATTTACTTGCCAGGAAATATACCCAAGTGAATCATGAATAGTCATCCACAATTACTAGGTAGTATTTCTTACCTCCAATGCTCTGAGTTCTGGTTGGTCCAAAGAGATCCATATGCAAGAGTTGCAGTACACGATTAGTGGATACTTGATTTATTGGTTTGAATGAGTTTCTTACCTGTTTTCCCAACACACATATTGTGCATAGATTAGACTTTTGGTATGTCAGATTAGGTAGTCCAAGAACAAGCTTCTTTGCTGAGATTTTGTCTATTTGCTTCATGTTGATGTGTCCAAGTTTTCTATGCCATAAGTTTGCTTCCTCTTGAATTGAGATTAGACATTAGGATTCATCTGGTTTGATATCCAAAAGATAGATATTCCCATGTCTTCGCCCCGTGAAAGACTGAGAGGATTCTTTACTGGTTCCTAAACATACTCTTTCTTGAAAGTTGATTTTGAAACCAATGTCGCACAGCTAACTGATGCTCAGCAAGTTGTAGTCGAGTCCTTCCACTAAGGAAACATTACTGATCACGAGGCTTCCAATCTTTACAGTTCCGTATCCCACTATTTTTCCTTTGTTGTTTCCTCTAAAAGAAACTTTTCCACCATTAACTTGTACAAGTTTTATGAAGCAATTTGAGTCTCCTATCATATGTCTTGAGCATCCACTGTCCAAGTACCATTTAACATTTTTCTTGATAGTGACCTACATTTAGAAAAGAGACGCAAGCTTTCTTTGGTACTCATATTTTCTTGGGTCCATTGGTGTTAGTATAATATACGGTCTTTGCCCATACCTTCTTAACATGTTTCCAAACCATAGGATATTCTTTCTCAAAATGATCTGAGCTATTGCATTTAAAACATTTAAGAGCACTGCGGCCTATAGGTTTTACAAAAACTTTTTGAAAATGATTTTTATGAGAATCTCTTGTAGGTCTTTGCTTAATTCTTTCCTTTACTTTAGGAAAATCAATTAGAGGAATGGTTTCAGTAGTCATTCCTAATTCTGATTTGTTGAAGTAAGGTCTTTGTGCTGAAAGAATTTTTTCAAGTTTCTCAGATCCTATAGAAAATCTTTTAGAAATACTTGAAATATTATTTTTCAAGAATGCATTTTCTTTTGAAAGATTGTTTGCATTTTCTTTCAAAGTAGTAACACTTTTGTCCAAACTTTTGACCTTCTCTTTCCAAACATTTTCCTGTTGTTTCAGTGTAGAATTTTCCTTTTTAAGTTCGGAAATCCTTTTGAGAGAGGTTTTGAGACTAAGACACAATTCATTAATGTATCTAGAGACTTTAGTAGGGATTTTTAAATTACTTACCTCGATTTCACTGTCTAAGTCTGAGTCTGTCTTGGAGTCTGAATCTGAGTCTGATTGTGCCATGAGATAAATATTGGCATAATCATCATCACTTTTCTCACATTCGGTATTACTCCAAGTTTCTGCTTTAAGTGCCTTTCGATATTTCTCAGTTTTTCCTTTCTTTCTCTTCAAAAGGAGACAGTTGGGTCTAATGTGTCCCTTTTTATTGCATTCAAAGCAGACTACATCTTTATTGGATTCATCATCCTCAACTAATTTATTTTGTAGCTTTTGAAAACTTTGTTTCTTTAGATTGAATCTTCTCCCATTTCTGTTTAGTTTCCTAAACCTTCTTATCATGAGAGCAAGCTCTTCATCATCCATATCGTCTTTAGAATCTGTGACATCAGAATCATCATTAGATTTTAATGCAATGAATTTCTTACCTTTAGGATCTTCTTCTTCGTTGATTTTCTCCACTTCATAAGACTGAAGAGTCACAACCAATTCATCAACAGAGAGTGACATGATTCTTTGTGTCTGCCTTATTGAGGTCTTTATGTGATTCCAATCCTTGGACAATCCACGCAGTAACTTGTTTACCTTCATGGGTCCAGAAATTGGTTGACCTTGATATTCAAGACCATTCACGATTTCTGTAAAACGACTAAACATGTCAGTGATAGATTCTCCTGGTTTCATTTTGAATGCTTCATATTGACCGAGCAGAATGTTAATTCTAATTTCTTTCACTCGATCAGTTCCTTCATAGGTGATGTGTAATTTATCCCTGACTTCTTTAGCTGTTTCACAAGAAGATATTTTGTTATATTCAGTAGGAAATAATGCACAATATAAAGAATAAATTGCTTTTGCATCAAGAGCTTATCTCTTGGTTATCTCTTCTTGAGTCATTTCAGTAGACTCAACAGCTTCTTTTCCTCTTTCTGAGACTGTTACAGCTTTAGGAATGATTCCTTTGTCTACCACGTCCCATTTGAGAGGATCCTTTGATCTTAGTAATGCCTTCATCTTGTTCCATATGTTGTATTCTTTTCCATCAAAATAAGGCGGTCTGGTATTGCTTTGCCCTTCAATTAGACCTAGAGCCAACATACTATCCATTGATCTTTCACTCTGAAGTAAAACACTTCAACTTAAGTGAGTACACAAGCTCTAATACCAATTGTGAAAGCTAGTAAGAGCACCTAGAGGGGGGTGAATAGGTGTAAAAACAAATTTCCCCGGGTGAAGTGTGCAACTCTAATCAGCAATATATTATGAAAAGGAAATTAGACTCTTGTAAACAAATTGAGTTACGATCAAAGTAAAAGGGCGTAGGGAAGAGAATAAGAACACATGGTTTATAGTGGTTCGGCTTAATCCAAGCCTACGTCCACTCTTCCGCATTGACAGCCCACCGGCTGGATTTCATTATGAATCAAAAGAGTTATTACAGTAAAGCTCTTCCTTGATTTCACAGTGTAGAGACTCTGCTACACTTCCTCAATGTCTCACAAAGACATTAACTCTCTTTTGAGTACAAGATTTCGCTCGGCAAATGAATTGACTAAGAACAAGGAGCTTCAGACTTTGGAATTCTTCTATCGCGCACACACTCGAACAACTAGAACGTCTTCCTTATATACTCCTTCATGCCATCACACCCATTGGCACTTACCAAAGGAGTTCTTCCAATCTACCCGTTGGACATAATCAATTATGGAGATTTCGAGTTGTTTAAGGAATATGACAATAGCCCACCAATCCTGCTCGCCCATACAATCAAGATCTAGGTTTCTGTAAGTAGAACCTTCCAAGTATACTATGCCAATCAATGGATCCAAAATCCCCGAATCAATCTCAATTTGAATAATGGATTCTGATATGCTATATCTAGCCAAGAGATCTTCTTCAGTCGATAGAATCAAATCCTTAACGAAATACTCAGTTATGGATAAGCCTTCTTCGACGGTCTAAAAACTGTCAATGAGGATAAACTTTGGGTCTTGAGTCTGGTAGTCCGGAGGTCTTCAGACTTCGATGGAAGAGTCTGCAAGTCTTCAGACTAGACTGATGGAAATGTTTTGTCAACTTCAAAACTCTCACAGAAGTTTTCTCCAACAAAAAGTAAAATTTTACTCTATACTTCGCAAAATTTTATTTTCGCACCTATTCACCCCCTCTAGGTGCTCATACTAGCATTCACAATTGGTATTAGAGCTTGTGTACTCATTTAAATTAAAGTGTTTTTACTTCAAAGTTAACGATCCATGGCTAGTATGTTGGCTCCAGGTTTGGTTGAAGGGCAAAGCAACACCCGACCGCCTTACTTTGATGGGAAGGAATACAATATATCGAAACATAAAATGAAGGCATTCCTAAGATCGAAAGACCCTCTTGAATGGAATGTGGTAGACAAAGGAATTATTCCTAAAACTACAATAGTCTCAGAAAGGGGAAAAGAAACTGTTGAGTCCAGCGAGATGACTCAAGAAGAGATAACCAAGAGATAAGCTTTTGATGTAAAAGTAATTTACTCTTTATATTGTGCATTATCTCCTACTGAATATAACAAAATATCTTCTTGTGAAACAGCTAAAGAAATTTGGGATAGATTGCACATCACTTATGAAGGAACCGATCGAGTGAAAGAAACCAGAATCAATATTCAGCTCGGTCAATATGAAGCATTCAAGATGAAACCGGGAAAATCTATCCCCAGCATATTTAGTCATTTTACAGAAATCGTGAATGGTCTTGAATATCAAGGTCAACCAATCTCTGGACCCATGAAGATTAACAAGTTACTGCGTGGACTTTCCAAAAATTGGAATCATGTAAAGACCTCAATAAGGGAGACACAAAGAATCATGCCACTCTTTGTTGACGAATTGGTTAGCACTCTTCAGTCTTATGAAGTGGAGCAAATCAATGAATATGAGGATCCCAAAGGTAAAAAATCTATTGCATTAAAATTTAATGATGATTCTGATGTTACAGATTCAGAAGACGATATGGACGATGAAGAGCTTACTCTCATGATAAGAAGGTTAAGAAAACTGAACAAAAAGGGAAGAAGATTCAATTGGAAGAAACAGAGTTCTCAAAAGTTTCAAAATAAATCAGCTAAGGATGATGAATCCAATAAAGATGTGATTTGTTTTAAATGCAAGAAAAAATGACACATTAGACCCAACTGTCCCTTACTGAAGAAAAAGAAAGGAAAAGCTGAGAAATACAGAAAAGTTCTCAAAGCAGAAACTTGGAGTGATACCGAGTGTGAAGAGAGTGATAATGATTATGCTAATATTTGTCTAATGGCACAATCAGATTCAGACTCCGAGACAGACTTAGACTTAGACAGTGAAATCGAGGTAAGTAATTTTAAAATTCCTACTAAAGTCTCTAAATATATTGATGAATTGTGTCTTAGTCTTAAAACCTCTCTCAAGAGGATTTCCGAACCAAAAAGGGAAAATTATGCACTGAAGCAACAGGAGATTGTTTAGAAAGAAAAAGTAAAAAGTTTAGATAAAAGTGTTATTACTTTGAAAGAAAATGTAGACTCTCTTTCAAAAGAAAAATGATATTTCAAGTATTTTAAAAAGGTTTTCTATTGGATCTGAGAAATTAGAAAAGATTTTTTCAATACAAAGACCTTACTTTAATAAATCAGGTTTGGGAATGACTGCTGAAACCATTTCTCTAATTGATTTTCCAAAAGTAAAGAAAAGAATTAAACAAAGACCTACAAAAGATTTTTATAGAAATCATTTCCAAAAAGTTTTTGTAAAACCTATAAGCCACAGTGCTCTTAAATGTTCTAAGTGCAACAGCTTAGAACATTTTGAGAAAGAATGTCCTATGGTTTGGAAACCAGTTAAGAAGGTTTGGGCAAAGATTGTATATTGCACTAACTCCATTGGACCCAAGAAAAGTATGGGTACCAAAGAAATCTTGAGTTCCTTTTTTAAATGCAGGTCACTATCAAGAAAAAGGTTAAATGGTACTTGGATAGTGGATGCTCAAGATATATGACAGGAGACTCAAGTTGTTTCATAAAGCTTATGCAAGTTAATGGTGGAAAAGTTTCTTTTGGTGGAAATGGCAAAGGAAGAATTGTGGGATGTGGAACCATAAAGATTGGAAGTCTCACAATTAACAACGTTTCCTTAGTGGAATGACTCAACTACAATTTACTGAGTATCGGCCAACTGTGCGACACACGTTACAAAATAAACTTTCAAGAAGGAATATGCTCAAGAACCAGTAAAGACACATCTTAGACATTCACGGGGCGAAGACATGGGAATATATATCTCTTGGACATCAAACTAGAAAAATCTCAATGTCTAATTTCAATGCAAAATGTGTGAAGAGTCTAGTGCTGTGGCTCTTATTTCTGAAATAGAACCCAAGAGCATAGAAGAAGCTTTAACTGATGAAAGCTAGATTGAAGCTATGCAAGAAGAACTCAGGTAATTTAGTATCAATGATGTCTGGGAATTGACTCCTAAACCAAAAGGTAAATCTATTATTGGAGCTAAATGGGTTTTTAAGAACAAGATGAACAAGAAATGAAAAGTCATAAGGAACAAAGCAAGACTTGTGGCCAAAGGATATACGCAAGAAGAATGGATAAACTATGATGAGACGTACGCACCAGTAGCAAGGTTAGAAGCAATTAGATTATTACTTGCTTTTGCTTGTTA
This sequence comes from Eucalyptus grandis x Eucalyptus urophylla, assembly GCA_028830015.1. Taxonomy (NCBI): domain Eukaryota; kingdom Viridiplantae; phylum Streptophyta; class Magnoliopsida; order Myrtales; family Myrtaceae; genus Eucalyptus; species Eucalyptus grandis x Eucalyptus urophylla. Next base: position 30,402,253 of record CM054203.1, read on the forward strand.
TAAGAATTTTAGGTTATTCCAAATGGACGTCAAAAGCACTTTCTTAAATGGATTTATCCAAGAAGAAGTCTATGTGGAACAACCTCCCGGTTTTGAAGACCTAAGGAAACCAGACTCTATATTCAGACTGAAAATGCGCTATACGATTTAAAGCAAGCACTTCAAGCTTGGTATGACAGATTAAGTAAGTTTTTAATCTAAAATGGCTTTGTTAAAGGTAAAGTAGATATTATATTGTTTATCAAAAGAAAAAGCAAAAACTTTTTACTTGTTCAAATTTATGTTGATGATATTATTTTTGGATCACCTAACGAAAATCTGTGCAAGAAATTCTCTAAGACTATGCAGGATGAGTTTGAAATGAGCATGATGGGTGAACTATCATTCTTTCTCGGACTTCAAGTAAAAAAATTGAAGGAAGGAATTTTCATTCGCCAAGAAAAATATGCTAAAGAACTTGTGAAAATGTTCGGCTTGGAGAATTGCAAAAAGATTGATATACCAATGTCAAGTTCTTCAAAGCTGGACAAAGATGAAGGAGGAAAGAAAGTTAACCAGAAGCTATACAGGAGTATCATTGGTTCACTTCTTTATCTTACTACTTCTAGACTTGACATTTTCTTTAATGTTTGTATTTGTGCCAGATTTCAATCAAAATTTCATTTAAGTGCTGCAAAACGCATCATCAAATATGTTGCATCTACCTTTAATTTGGGTCTCTGGTATCCTAAAGAATGAGACTTTACTCTCCTTGGATATTCAGACGCAGACCTAGCAGGATGCAGAGTTGTTAGAAAGAGCACGTCGGGCACTTGTCAATTACTTGGGGATAGGACAATATCTTGGTTTTCAAGAAAACAAAGTACTATAGATCTTTCAATAGCAGAAGTAGAGTATGTGGCTCTTGGAAGTTGTTCACAAATTTTGTGGATAAAGCAACAGCTAAGAGACTTTGGAATCAAAGACTCATGCACTGAGATCAAATGTGACAACACCAGCGCGATTAATCTTATCAAGAATCCATTCTTCATTCAAGAGCAAAGCATATAGAGATTCGACATCATTTTATTAGAGACCATGTTCAAAATGGAGGAGTCTTGATTCAATTCATTGACTCAAAGAATCAACTAGCGGACATCTTTACAAAGCCTCTGGAGAAAAGTCAATTCGAGCTTATTCGTTCCAGACTCAATATCTTAAAGTCTGAAGAAGTTTAGACTCGGGGATAAAAGTCTAAAGATACTCAGACTCAGAAGATCAAGATTTATGACTGTAAGTTATTTTTGTTTTTAGAAATTTATCTCACGGATAAAATCTCGAAAAGGTACGTTCATCTATTAATCTATAATTGATTGATGTTATCTTCCCTAGTTTCCGTGATTATTGCAATCATTCATTTTTTAAAAAGAATTTATCTTTTGAAAAGACGGTTATCTATTTTTTTCAAAAAGGCAGTTATTTTTTGAAAAGGCATTTTCTATTTTTCCTTTTACGTTGTTTCGTATACCTCTTTTCGACTACCTTATATACTGATCGTCTTCCTCACAAACCCTAAAAGCACATAACATCACTTTCTCACTTTTACTCTCTAGTTTAATCCTCAAAGTTCTCACCTCTTTCACGAATCGAGTTTGGAATCTCTCAAAGACTGTGAGAATGGCATCCCAAAGAAAGTCTTCAAGGATCGCGAACAGGGGACCACAACACATGCGTGAGGGTCCTACACATTTTGACCTCACCGAGGAAGAAGAATTCCCAAGACAGCAGCAAAGCCCACAACATTCTCAACCGCATTAATGTCCTCAAGCTAGACCTCAGGATATTGATCATAGAGTGGAGGAAGAAATCATTAAAGGTGCAGAACCAGTAAGATCTCAAAAGCCCGCTTTTATCTTTAAACTTTACTCTACCTTGAAGAAGGGAGGCACTCCCTTGAACTACATTGATGAATTTTTGAAAGAGAAAGGGTATCGAAATGAAACCCACTTTTTGTGAACAATGGAACATTTGGGAGTTGCTCCTGCGGGGTCGGCAGAACGAAAATTTGTGAATATTCCAAGCGATCCACGTTTTGGAGGTCTTAGTCAGTCTGATGGGAATGATGATGACAAAATGTACACTCATTTTAAGCCTAGAATGGGTGTTGGGGCAAATATTCGAAGTAAGAGGACAGATTTGTTTCGCTCGAATGAACACAGGTGACTTTACTCAAAGTTGCTAAAGTGAGGGGTGATTAACCCAAGAAGTGTGGATTTTGATTTTCTTAATTCTCTGAATGTGAAGCTGCAAGAGAAATTCACTCTTCTTCATCTTGAACAATTTTGCTCTAAATCAATGGTGGCTCATCCAAAACTCACTACGTACTTCTATTCTAATCTAAGTTTCTTGGATGCTAATAGATTTTCTTTTAGTGTTCGAGACCAGGACTATATCGTTGACATGGACACATTGGCGGATGTGATTGGAGTAGAGCGAGGGGCATTCCAATCAATTAGTGTGTTTGTTGGTCGTGCGACAGTAGAGCTTGTTCGGGATGGAATGGCAGAAGGAAGAATTTCGTACTTTAGGATGAATGCCTCAAACATTTTGCTTCACAAGATCATGATCAATTGCCTCAGACCCAAATCAACTTCGAAGACCGACGTCTCCAACTTAGAAGCAAAGGTGATGTATGCTATCAACGCTGGCAAGAAGTTCTCTCTGCCTCACACAATCATGTTTCACATGTATAGAACGATAGTGAAAGACAATGGCCAACTTCCTTACTCAGCGCTTGTTACAAAGTTATTCAAACATTTAAATATTCAGTCTCCCAAGATTCTATGTGTTCGTACCTGTGAACAAATGGTGGTGGGACTGAAAATGGTTTCCAAAATGCGACTAAAGGAGCTGAACAAAGCGTTGGAGCGAGTTAAGGAGAAAACGCCTATCAAGACTCACCAAGTTTCGTCAGCTGCAAAACGGAAAGGGAAAGAGCTAATGACTGCTCCATCTAGGAAAAGAAGAGCACTCATCTTGGAGGATGAAGAAGATGAGGACGAAATCACCATTTCCGCTCTTGCATTGAGAAACCTACAAGGTTCTATTCCAGAGACAGAGGAGAGAGAGGATCAGGATAGAGAAGAAGAAGAGCAAAGGAGTGGAGAGAGAGAATCAATGAGAAAAGAAGCGGAGGAAGAAAGGATTGCAAAAGAAGAAGAAGGCAGGAGGTGAACTAGACGAAACAGAGCATGAAGAGTACTTCTCACCGCCTGAAGACAATGAAGCAGGGGGAGTTGCTGAGAAAAACGGTACCTCTTCAATTGCTTTTACTAGTGAAGATTTTAGCCGTTCACCTGCAGATCTAGAAGACATATATGCCTCTCAATTTCCTAAGGAAGGTCATGAGGTTTCATCGCCAAATTCGGCTGCTCATGCTAACTTGCCATCATCTGCCAATACTCCTACTGATCATGCAGAGGCAAGCACTCAGACTGATAATACAACAGACTTTCGAAGACTACTTGATATTCTTATGGAGTGCGATGCCAGATTTATGCCCTGGGATGCGAAGTTCAGAACTTGCAGAATGTAGGTCAAGCCTCTTTAGTTTCCTTGCATGATCAAATTCATGCCCTTACCCTTCAAGATCAAGCTAATGCCAAGGGTGAAGAAGTGGCTCAACTGAAGAAGGACTTGAAAAAGCTGGAAGGAATTATCCAATCGATGGGAGATTTCCAACTTGTTCTCGTTCCAAATCAATCCTAATTTCATTCTCTTTTCATCTCTACCTTTTTAGCGCTGAAAAAAAGGGGGAGATGGTGTAGATTTAAGACTTGACTTTTGTTTGACTTGACTCTTGACTTGACTCTTGTTTGACTTTACTTTTGTTTGGATGTTTGGTTGTGACTGGATTTGGATTTGGATTGTTTGATCGTTTAAATGTTTGCTGCAGTATCTTAAGCACTGTTGGTATTTCATGGCAAAGATAGTTGTTTATTTACAGGACTAACTTATTTCATGTGGATGCAGATTTAATGCTATCTCTACTAAGCCAATTATCTTTTGTGAGATATCCATGTTTGCTTAAGTATTGTCTTGTAGGTCAAAAATATCCAAATCTGCAGCAAAGTTTTGTCACCATCAAAAAGAGGGAGATTGTTGGAGAAAACTTCCGTATTTTTTTTAAAGCTGACAAAAAGTTTCTATCAATCTAGTCTGAAGACTTGCAAACTCTTTTGTCAAAGTCTGAAAACCACCGAACCATCAGACTCAAGATTCAAAGTCTACGCTCATTGACAGTTTCTAGACCATCGAAAAAGACTTATCCAGAGTTGAGTATTTCTTTAAGGATTTGATTCTATCGACCGAAGAAGATCTCTCGGCTAAATATAGCATCTTGGAATCTATTATTCGTTTTAATTTGGGTAATTTAGATCCATTGATTAGTGAAGCATACTTAGAAGGTTCTACTTATGGAAACCTAGATTATGATTGTATGGGCGAGTAGGATTGGTGGGCTATCGTCATGTTCCTTAAATAACTCGAGATCTCCCTAATTGATTTTGTCCAACAAGTAGATTGGAAGAGCTCCTTTGGAAAGTGCCAACAGGTATGAAGGCATGGAGGAGTATATAAGGAAGACGTTCCAGTTATTCGAGTGTGTGTGCGATAGAAAAATTCCAAAGTCTGAAGCTCCCTATTCTTTGCCAATTCATTTTGTTGAGTGTAAACTTGTACTCAAAAGAAAGTTTATACATCTGTGAGACCTTGAGGAAGTGTAGCAGAGTCTCTACACTGTGGAATCAATGACGTGATACTGTAAGAACTCTTTTGATTCATTGTGAAATCCAGCCGGTGGGTTGTCAATGCGAGAGAGTGGACGTAGGCTTGGATTAAGCCGAACCACTATAAATCTTGTGTTCTTATTTTCTTCCCTTAACTCTTTTACTTTACTCGTAATTTTATTTAATTGTTAGAGTCTCGTTTATATTTTAAAGTCTACTGTTAAATAGATTCAAGTTAAAAGTAAATTTTTACTCTATACTTCGCAAAAGTTTGTTTTCACACCTATTCACCCCCTCTAGGTGCTCATATTAGCATTCACAATTTTCACATTGAGTTAATTGATGTTGTGTCATGGCTAATAAAAATTGATGTTTTATCAAGAAAAAGTAGAGCTAATTAATGATACGGTGTGTCATTTTGTTCTCCACATCACTTCATCCTAGTTTACTGGCCTCTTCAGGTTCAACCGTCTTTCCTAGAATAAATGTAAGGGACCCATATAAGTGGCTGGGAATCAGTAAAGAGGCCTCTGAAAATGAAATTCAAGCCGCAAGGAATTTCCTCGCCCAAAAATATGCAGGACACAAGCCCAGTTTGGATGCAATTGAATCTGCACATGACAAAATAATCATGCGGAAGTTCTACGAGAGGAAGAACCCGAAAATTGATGTCAAGAAAAAGGTGAGGGAGGTAACTCAATCCCGCGCCGTGCAGGCTGTCATGGGCAGGTTTCAGACTCCATCCTCAAAGTTTATCATAAAAACAGCTGCCACATTTTTAGTACTTGGACTTCTTACTGTGCTTTTTCCAACGGAAGAAGGCCCCACTCTTCAAGTAGCCATATCCCTAATAGCTACCATATACTTCATACATGATCGGCTGAAAAGCAAACTTGAGCTTTCCTTTATGGGTACGTGGATGACATACTATTAGTGTTCTTCATCGATTTCAGTTAAAAACTCTCTCTAGCAATTTATTTATTTTTAGTTCTTATATTCCTGGCCTGATAGTCGTTTAACTCATTCCTCACTATACATATATCCGTTCTTGCCAATTGAACTGCCCCATATGTTGAGTGCTTGCAATGGATGACTTGGATTCATGATTTGTCTCCATATGCAGGGCTGGTGCCTTCATTTTGTCATGGCTACTGGGGATATTCTTGATGGTCTCCATAATACCCCCTTTGTTTAAAGGACTGCGCGGTTTCGAAGTAACAACTTCACTTATAACCTACATTCTGCTCTGGGTTTCTTCTACTTATCTGAAGTAGGAAATTTGGTGACCTTCAAGAAGATCCCAATTTTGGTTGAAAGTGGCCTGATATGAGAGTGGTCTTGGTTTCTTCAATCTCCAATTTCATGATGGCTTTTGATGGTAATCATGTATCCATTGACTGCGTGAGCGTCCTCCATTTCTCTTCTAACATCTGTTCGATGAACTTGCTGGTACAGGATCAACAGTTTTGAGATGGCTGTTTTATTGTTTGGAAAAGAAAAAAGATGTGAAAATGAAATATAGTGACCTTTTGACTATGGTCAGTTTTTTGCATTCCATTCTTCCGAAACTCATCTTTGCGGGGCATGATGTCATGCGAGCAATGACGTTTGACGTGGTGTGCGTCGAGGGAAGTTACAGCTTCATGATATTTGTTAAAAGAAAAAATAACAGGTTTACAACTTATGTGACAATATGAAAGTGATCAAGTATATTATCATATACCCCATAAGAATCTTGCCTATCAATCTGCAAATTCAATGTATATAACATTCTTAATATCTATGAAAATGCTACGAAAATGCAAATTCTGCTTTTAGTAGTTTCAAACGTGGGCTTTTATAAAACGGGAAGTCTCATTAGGTGATTTTCTTACCGTTATTTTTTCTTAACTAACGTTACCAAGGTACTTGCGCAACGCTCACCTCAAATCTTCTACCAGAATCAAAAGAACCTCGGCAGTGTATGTGAAAGGGACAGAGGATGATTTGCCTTTTCAGTGTGAAGATGAACTCACTCCATCCTCGCAGACTCGACATAAATACACGTGCAGGCGTATCTTATATAAAGGTGGAAGTGGCAATTGGTTTGATCGCTAATCCCCATTACTGCAATAAAATCAGCAAGAGCAGAAGAGTCGTCTTTCAATACTTATAACCTGATCTGATGCTAGTCTTTCAGAGTGAAGATGTCTAAGCATTTCAAACTTGAAAACCAGCCCTCATGGGGCACAAACGATTTGTTTTAGACACCAGTATCAGAGACGGTCAAAGAAAGCAAGACTGCTGTGTACTTCATCACATCACATGAATGGCAACATTTTAAAGGAAAAAAGATGGAAGCAAGAAGATTAACCTTGAATATGATAAAAATGAGTTACTACAGCAGTTTTACATCGTTGGAGTATTTATTCTTTATTTACATGTCAAGGTATTGACAAAACAATTACAGGGGCAAAGCAAAGGCAAATTATTGCAATTGTCGATTCGCACCAAATCCTGGACAGACAAGTGCAACTAAACATGAGCAGGATGAGGGTTAGAGTACCCTTCAAAAATTATAATTAAGCATCTCATTAAAAGTTTATCATGATATCACGGTTAGGCAGAGGATCACCTCCCAAAACTCACGTACACCAGAAGCGTGCACTTCAGATAGAGCTCCTACCACTGTTTTTGCACTCGGACAGCCACAAGTCTATGTTTTCTGTGATCTGTTGCCTTACTTTGTGGACCGCGTCTGGCGAGCTGCAGTTCTAGGCATTGCCTGAAAGAAGCATGACATTCGGACAATGTAAACTTGGAAAATTTTCTTTACTTAAGGCTAAAGTATTTGAATTGCACACGATATATGCTTTTCCTAAACTGCAAAAACACATTCAAACATAAGTCATTCTACTTAAGCGGGCAAGGTTTAATGTCACTGTCAACTCCACCAGAAGCTAAGGGCCTATTTGGTAACATTCTGGGGAACAACTAATTATGTTCTTTTGTTCTCCATAACAAAAAAAGAACAAAAATTTGTTTGATAAATTTTTTATTCCCAAGAAAAAAATCATTTTTTTTTGTTTCTAAGAATAGATTTAGAACAGAATCAAGAAATAAAAAAAAAATGTAATTTCTTGTTCCCGGGAACAATTTTAAGAATCAAGCCCAACTTTTGTTTTTCCCTTTCCTTGTTTCTCCTTCTCTCTTCTTCCTCTTCCTCCTAATCCCAACTGATCACTGGCCACCACTGCCGCTGCCCTAGCGCCGATGGCTAGCAACTGACTAGGCAAGGTCTAGCAACCTCACCAGAGGCTTGCCTCGCCACTACAAGGCTCACCTCGCGGTGGCCAAGCAAACCTCCGACGAGCAACGGTGAGGTCCGGCGAGTTCGCCGGCAACCGGCCACAAAAGAGGAGGAAGAAGAAAAGAAAGAAAAAGAAAAAAAGGAGAAAAATAATATATATATATAATAAAAGTAATAAAAATTTAAGAATCTTACCAAATGCATTTTTATCCTGGCCAGTCACCGAGCACCTTCAAAAATTCAGAATCAGAAAAATTCATTTCTAAGCAAAAATTGTTCTAAGAAATAGAATAATTACAAACGCGCCCCAAGTAGCGAGTGGCTGGGAAAACTTTAGAAAGAGATGCTATCAATCGTTCAATCCTCACTAATCATTGCTCAATCGCCATGCCAAGAAGAAAGTCAACCGCACAAACACTATTCTTGAGACTAGGACTACCTATTCTCAATAATTATATCATATTTCTTATCTTCAAATAATTCACCTAGTGCAGCACTTCATTTTCATCTTCTCCTTCTGCATATTTCTTCTAATATCAGGAGATGGCAAACACTTATTTTTTCTTTGTATTTTTCATTTCAAAATTTGTCCTCATAACGGGGGAAAATCATGAGTTTATTAAAGAAATCAGATCTTGAAACCGTCAGGACCAGCAGAAGAAAAGCCAAAATGAAAAGAAAAAAGGCGTGGCACGCGGCAATATCAGCGAGTTATTTGTGCAAGAATCAAACTGAAATTCCATTTTCCACAGCGACGACATTCAGTTCTGCTGCGATTCACACCACTGGAAAATGCAAGTCTCCCAATGGACCAGCATACAGTAGTCACAACCATGAATATTTTGTAACTTTATGCAGCATTTAAGTAAGTCTGAGCCATCCATACCTTCAAGGCTCAGAGGAGACTGTGGGCACACTCGCATGTCAGTTCCATGTCCACAATTATGACAGGAGATGAGGTAGGAAGGCACTGACAACATTTGAAATTCAACAGTAATTTCAGTATGGAAGAGAGGTCCAAAAAGCATAAGCGATGGAACCCCACATGAACATGTAACTGCAGATGTACTAGACCAAGGATGAATCACGTGGGATAATCTCCGACAGTGTATAGAGGCACTTTAATATATATTCTTAACCAAAGGCATTAACGCACAAGGCAATTCTTCATCATCATTCAGTCTAACAGCACGACACTATAAATTGTTGTGCATGTAATTTACAATAACAACTATGACTATTATTGATATTTATGCAAGAGAAAGATAACATCAAAATGCATTGGGAAGTTTAGGCTTATGTCAGCATCTCATGGAATGTTTGTTTTAAGCATGTTGCTAGCTTGAAAACAAAGAGAAACTTCACAATTATGTTCTACTCTTCACTAATTGAAACCAGTGGCTAACAAAAATTGGTAAATGGTAGTTTGAAATCATGGGAACGTACTATTGTTGGAGAAAACTCCTTTAATGTTTTAAAGTTGACAAAACTTATCCAAAATCTAGTCTGAAGATTTCCAGACTTTAGTGTCAAAGTCTGAAGACCGCCAAACTTTAGGTTCAAAGTCTGCTCGCACTAACAAATTACAGACTGAACGCTACTGAAAAATGAAGACTTTTCTAGATGCAATATTATCTTTATTTCTTTAAGGATTCGGTTCGTATGGCTTATGGATGGCTTTCTAATTGGATATAGCACCTACATAATTGGCTATCTTTATTGGAATCGATTTCGATATTCCAATCTTTTGGAAGACAAGTAAACTTGGAAAGTATCTACTTATGGAAACTAAGATCCTGATTATATGGGCGAACAGGATTGAAGGGCTTTCATCACAATCTTCAAACGGCTCGAGATCTCCTTGACTGATTCTGTCCAACGGGTTGATTGGAAGAATTCATTTGGAAAGTGCCAACAGTCGAGAAGGCATGAAGGAGTATTTAAAGGAGACATCTCTAGTCATTCGATAAGTGTATGAAAGAAAAATTTCAAATTCTAAAGTTTCCTAGTTCCTTGCTATTTCATATATTGAGCTCAAATTTGTACTCAAAAGAAAGAAAGACGTATGGTGTGACTTCGTGAAAGAGAAGCATACTCTTCACTGTGAAGTTGAGACCACCAAGCTGTAAAATTTCTTTTGTTTCGTAGTGGAATCCAGCCAGTAGGCTGTTAGTGTGGAAGATTGGACGTAGGCTTGATCTAAAGCCGAACTACTATAAACTCTGTGTTCTTATTCTCTTCCCTAAACTCATTTATTTTGTTCATAGTTTTATCTAACTGCTAAAGTCTGAACTCGTTCAAAGTTTGTCATTTTCTAAAAGTGAAATACTTTTATTGAACTTTGCAAAATTTATCTTCACACCTATTCACCCCCTCTAGGTGTTGTTACTAGCCATTTCAATTGGTATTAGAGCTTGTGTGCTTATTTTATTGAAGTGTTTTTACTTCTAAAGCTAAAGATCTATGGCTAGTATTTTGGCTCCAGGTTTGGTTGAAGACTAAAGCAACACTAGACCTCCTTACTTTGATAGGAAGGAGTACAATATGTGGAAAAACAAGATGAAGGCATTTCTGAGATCAAGAGATCCCCTGGAATGGGATGTGGTAGAAAAAGGGATCAATTCCAAAGGTACATCAACCTCAGAAAGAGGAAAGGAAGTTGTAGATGCTAGCGAAATGACACAAACAAAAATAACCAAGAGACAAGCTTTTGATGCAAAAGCTATCTACTCTTTAGACTGTGCCTTAACCCCCACCGAGTATAACCGAATTTCTTCTTGTGAAACAGCTAAAAAAGTTTGGGACAAGTTGCATGTTACCTACAAAGGGACTAATTGAGTAAAGGAAACAAAAATCAATATTCTATTCGGACAGTATGAAGCCTTCAAAATGAAGCCTAGATAATCCATCACTGATATGTTCAGTCATTTCACTGAAATCGTGAATGGATTGGCATATCAAGGACATCCAATCTCATGACCAATGAAGGTCAATAAACTGCTGCGTAGACTCTCCAAAGACTGGAATCACGTGAAGACGTCAATTAGAAAAACCCAGAGGATCATGCCTCTTTCAATAGACGAACTAGTAGGCACACTTCAATCATATGAAGTGGAGCAAATCAATGAGGAAGAAGATCCAAAAGGTAAGAAGTCAATTACTTTAAAATCTAACGATGATTCTGATGATACAAATTTAGAAGATGATATGGATGATGAGGAGCTAGCGCTTACGATTAAAAAGTTCAGAAAGTTGAATAGGAAGGAAGGAGATTCAACTAGAAGAAGCAGAGCACTCAAAATTTCCAGAAGAAACCAACTGAGGACAATGGAACCAACAAAGATATGATATGCTTCGAATGCAAGAAAAATGGGCACATCAGACTTAACTGTCCTCTGTTGAAGAAAAAGAAAGGAAGAACTGAGAAATACAAAAAAGCTCTCAAAGTAGAAACTTGGAGCGATACCAAGTTTCTACTTTGAGAGTGTGAGGAAAGTGATGAAGAATATGCTAACATATGTTTGATGGCCAATTCAAAATTAGATTCAGATTTTGAAACAGATTTTGATTTAGACTCAGACAAAGAAGTTGAGGTTAGTAATTTAAAAATTCATGTTAAAGTCTCAAAGTATATAGATGAACTCTACCTCAATCTCAAAACATCTCTTAAAAGGATTTTTGAACTAAAAATAGAGAATTCTAAACTGAGGCAACATGAAACTTTTTGGAGAGAAAAGTTTTAAAGTTTGGATAAAAGTTTTGTTGATTTGAAAGTAAATTTTGATTCTCTTTCAAAGGAAAATGTTTTTTTGAAAGAAGATATTTCAAATATCACAAAAAGATTTTCAAAAGGATCTGAAAAGTTGGAGAAAATTCTTTCAGTACAAAGACCTTATTTTAACATATATGGTTTGGGTATGACTTTAGAAACTATTCCTTTAATTGATTTTCCCAAAGTTAAAGAAAGAATCAAACAAAGACCTATAAGGCATTTTACAAGAATCACTTTCAATTTTTTTTTTTTTTTGTAAAACCAAATTGCCGATGTGCTCTCAAATGTTCAAAGTGTAATAGCTCAAAACATTTCGAGAAGGAATGTCCCAAGGTTTGGAGACCTGTTAAGAGCGATTGGGCAAAGACTATTTTCAATACTAACTCTCCTGGACCCAAAAAAATATGGGTACCAAAGAAAGCTTGAGTTCTTCTTTTGATCACGGGTCACTATCAAGAGGAAGATCAAATGGTATTTGGATAGTGGCTATTCGAGACACATGACAGGAGATTTGAGTTGCTTTATAAAACTTGTTCAAATGAATGGTGGAAAAGTTTCCTTTGATGGAAATGGCAAATGAAGAATTGTTGGATGTGGAACCGTGAAGATTGGAAGCCTAACTATCAACAATGTCTCCTTGATGGAAGGTCTGAATTACAATATACTCAGCATAAGTCAGCTTTGCGATATTGGATTCAAAATAAATTTTCAAGAATGCATCTGTTTGGGAACGAGTAAAGACTTCTCCCAATCTTTCACTGGACGAAGGCATGTGAATAATTATCTTTTGGATATAAAATCAGAAAGTTCTCAGTGTCTTATATCTATTCAAGATGAAGCACATCTTTGGTATCGAAAGCTTGGTCATGTTAACATGAAGAAGAATGCCAAGATTTCTTCCAAGAACCTTGTTCGTGGTCTTTCCAACCCGACTTATCAAAAGTTTGAATTATGCACACCCTGTGTTTTGGGAAAACAGGTTAGAAATTCTTTTAAACATGTAAATCAAGTTTCTACCAATCAAGCTTTGCAGCTTCTGCATATGGACCTCTTTGGACCAATCATAACTCAAAGTATTGGTGGAAAGAAATACTGCCTAGAAATCGTGGATGATTACTCTCGATTTACTTGGGTTTACTTTCTCGCAAATAAGTCTAAAGCCTTCTCTCACTTCTCAAAGTTTGCCAAAAAGGTTCAGAATGAAAAATAATATGCTATTTCGAGCATACGAACAGACCATTGAGGTGAGTTTGAAAATCAAGACTTTGCGAAATTCTGTGATGAATCTAGTTTTCAGCATGTTTTCTCTTCTCCATACACTCCAGAACAAAATGGGGTCATGGAAATGAAGAATAGATCCTTACAGGAGATGGCCAGAACCCTCTTAATTAAGAGCAAAATTTTCTCTCGATTTTGGGCTGAAGTAGTTTATACAGCTTACTACATCATCAACAGAGTGTTTTTTAGGCCTATTCTAAAGAAAACTCCTTATGAAGTGTATAAGGGAATAAGCCAAATGTTTCTTATTTTCATGTATTTAGCTGTAAATGTTATATTTTGAAAAATGCAAATGATTGAACCGGGAACTTTGAAGAAAAATCAGACGAAGGAATTTTTCTTGGCTACTCAACCACAAGCAAAGCATACAGAGTCTTTAACAAGAAGACTCAATTTGTAGAAGAATCCATGAACGTCAAGTTTCAAGATTCTTTGTAGAATTAGCTAGATCAAGCTCAACTTGAAGGATCTGAACCCGTTCCAGACTTTACAAAGTTTACTTCCCCCGAAGAGGTTAAGACTTCTAGAGATCAGCAACAAGTAGATCTAGGAGATTCAACCGAAGTAGAGGATCAACAGACCCTCAGATCCATCAACAACTGGAAGCACAAGTTGAGTCATTCCAAAGAACTCATCATTGGTAACATTGATGAAGGAATTCACACTATATCCAAAAGGTGAGAAGAGTCTAGTGCCCTAGCACTTGTTTCTGAGATAGAACCCAAAAGTGTAGAAGAAGCCCTATATGATGAAAGCTAGATTGAAGCTATGCAAGAAGAGCTCAGACAATTCAGCATCAACGATATTTGGGAGCTAATTCCTAAACCTAAAGGTAAGTCTGTTATCGGGACAAAATGGGTTTTTCAGGTACAAGATGGACGAGAAAGGAAAAGTGGTCAAGAACAAAGCAAGACTCGTGGCCAAATGATATACACAAGAAGAAGGAATAGACTATGACGAGATCTATGCACCAGTAGCGAGGTTAGAAGCAATTAGATTATTACTTGCTTTTGCTTGCTATAAAAATTTCAGGTTATTCCAGATTGATGTAAAGAGTGCATTTCTCAATGGATTCGTCCAAGAATAAGTCTATGTGGAATAACCACCAGCATTTGAAGATCCAAGGAACCCATACTCAGTTTACAGACTGAAAAATTCCTTGTATGGACTGAAGCAAGCACCTCGAGCCTGGTATGAAAGGTTAAATAAATTCCTAACCCAAAATGGTTTTGTAAAGGGAAAGGTAGATACTACATTGTTCATAAAAAATAGGGTAAAGACTTTCTATTGGTTCAAATTTATGTTGATGATAATATCTTTGGATCCCTTAATGAAAATCTATGCAAGAAATTCTCTAGATGTATGCAGGATGAATTCAAGATGAGTATGATGGGTAAGTTAACTTTCTTTCTGGGATTGCAAGTTAGACAATTGAATAAAGGTATCTTTGTTCATCAAGAAAAATATGCAAAAGATCTCATCAAGAAATTCGAATTAGAGAATTGCAAGAAAACAGAGACACCAATGTCAAGTTCTTCGAAGTTGGACAAAGATGAAGGAGGAAAGAAAGTAGACCAGAAGCTTTATAGAAGCATTATCGGTTCTCTTCTTTACCTTACTGCATCTAGACCTGACATTTTGTTTAGTGTTTACATCTGTGCTAGATTCCAATTTGATTACAAAGAATCTCATTTAAATGCTGCAAAACACATCATCAAATATGTTGCGACTATTCCAAAGCTAGGTCTGTGATATCCCAAAGAATGGGACTTTACTCTTCTTGGATATTCAGATGCAGATTTAGCAGGTTGTAGAGTCAATAAAAAGAGTACTTCTGGGCAACATGCTGGTGTCTTGGTTCTCAAGGAAGCAAAGTACTGTAGCTCTATCAATAGCAAAAGAAGAGTATGTGGCTCTTGGAAGCTATTGTTCTCAAATTTTGTGGATAAGACAACGGCTAAGAGACTTTGGAATTGAATAATCATGCACTGAGATCATATGCGACAACACTAGTGCTATTAATCTCACGAAGAACCTAATCCTCCATTCATGGGCAAAGTATATAGAGATTCGACACCATTTCATAAGGGATCATGTCCAAAATGGGGAGATTATGATTCAATTCATTGACTCGAAGAATCAGTTGGCAGACATATTTACAAAGCCTCTGGAGAAAAATCTATTTGAGTCTATTCGTACCAGACTGAATATTTTATCTCATGCGGTTTAAAGTTTGAAGTTGGTCAGACTCAAAATGTCCATAAATTACTTTTGTAAGTTAATATCTCTTCAATCCAAGTAATTTAATTTTAATATGAAAATTCCAAACAGGTATGTTGATATTTGAATCATTGCTTGCATATTTTATATTTAGAAATTATCTTTTTCAATTTTTTAAATTTTTGGCAGTTTTAATTTTTGAGAAAGGCAATTTTCTTTTTGATGGTTCGATTAACCTGTTTTACTTCCTTTATATACTGTCAAGTCTTTTTCTTTATTTACATCTTCTCAAACCCTAGAATACAGACTCTCTACTCTCTTCTTTTTTACTCTCAAGTTTGTTTTGCAAGTTTTCATCTTTTTCACTCGAACTTGTTTGTGAAATCCTCCATGACTGCGAAGATGTCTTTTCAAAAAAAGTCGTCTCGAATTGCAAGCAAGGGACCACAGAATATGCCTAAGGGCCCTACACATTTTGATTTGACTAAGGAAGAAGAATCTCCACAATGTGCTACACAGAATCATCCGCGCTAATCAGTAGAAGAGGAAGTTGAGGAAGACGCAGAACCTATCAGAACCTTGAAACCCCAGGTTCTTTATAAGCTTTACTCTCATTTGAAGCAGGGTGGTACTCCTGTGACTTTGTCGATGAATTTCTAAAAGACTCTGTTCTTGTGAGTGATGGAAAGATTAGGAATAACACCTGAAGGAGTGGCAAATAGAGCATTTCTTAACTTTCCTATTGATCCTCGCTTTAGTTCTTTCAATCAGCCTGAAAGCAAAGATGATGATGAAAGGATGTTTTCGAACTTCCAGCTAAGAATGGGCATTGCTTCTAAAGTGCCTGGCGATGGAATGAGTCTCTTTCATTCTAAAGATCAAAAAAGGGTTTACACCCAAATGATGAAAAGAGGGGTGATGAACCCTCGATCAATCGATTTTGATTTTCTAGACTCGATCAAGGTGAACCTGAGAGAAAAATTTGCTCTCCTTCAACTAGAGAACTTTTGCGCTGAAACTATCATTGCTTACCCTGAGTTGACTGCTTTTTTCTAGTCAAACTTGTCATTCCTTGACCAAATCATTTCAAATTCAATGTGAGTGACAAAGACTACGTGGTGGATGTTGACACCTCGGCCGACATTATTGGGGTGGAAATGAGTAGTTTCCAACCAATAAGTGTCTCGGTTGGACAAGCGACAAGATTTATTGTTAGGGACAGACTTCCTGAAGGAGGCATCACTTATTCCAGACTGTCTGCCTCAAATATTTTGCTGCACAAAGTCGTGATCAACTGCATTTGACCAAAGGCGACTTCAAAGACAGATGTTTCCTGATCTAAAGCCAAACTAATGTTTGCTATAAGTAATGAAATGAAGTTCTCTCTCCCTCATACAATCCTGATGCATATGTACAGGAATGTTGTGAAGGATAAGGGATGGCTCCCTTACTCAGCGTTGGTCACACAACTGTTCAAACATTTTCAGATTTAGTTTCCAGCCTCTTTGTGCTAGAATTATTGCTCTTATGGTTATAGGAATGAAGATGGTGTCTAATATGAGGTTGAAAGAACTTAACAAGGCCATAGAGTTGAAGGAAAAGTCCCCCAGCAAAACCAAGCAAGACTCTGCTGCAAAAAGAAGGAAATGCATGGAAATTATGCGTGAACCTACCAAGAAGAGAAGATCTCTTATCCTGTGGGACGAAGAGGAATAGGATGATCTTACTATCTTTGCCTTTACCTTAAAGAATCTTTAGAGTTTTGTTAGTTTTGAGCAACAACAGGACAAAGAAGAAAGAGAAAAAGAAGAAATAGAGCAAAGAAAAGAAGGAAGAGAAGACAGAGAAGGAACAGAGGAAAGAGAAGAAGCATGAAGAGAATTTGAAGAAGAAGAGGGTTAGGATGACTCCCATGAACCAACATCTGCAATATCTTTTTTTTTTTGGTAAAAGGTAATAATATAAAGAGGAAAGGTCAAAAGTACAAAAAATCACGGCACCAAAAACTTACACTCAAGATGAATAAACATAATGAGTGGAAGTATGCCATGATGTAAAACACAAGGCAACACCTAAAAGAAGGCAAACAACAAACTAGATAGGCACGACATGAACAAGTGGCAAAGAAACAAACACCTCAGCGAAGGAGGAGAGACGTTGGCCCTAGAGCACTAGCATTTCCTTGAAGCATCGATTGAAACCAGGGTCGATTACGGGTCTCCCGAGAAGATAATGGGATCAATGCCCTAACTCCTTTGCAACCTTTTGTTTTTGAAGCTATCTTCAATGTTTCTGAAGGTGCTAGCTCTATCCCTAACCACCTTAAGAAGATGGTTCTTCATAGCCGGGACGGTAAGGGATTGTTCTCTGAATAGGATGTTATTCCTATTTTTCCAAATAATGTGACAAAAAGCCCCAAGGGAAAAGCGAGCAATGCATTTAGAGAAGTCTTTACCCTTTAAGAAAGAGGTGGCCCACCGGAGATTCTCTCCCCAAGACCTATTCCGCCAAGGCAGATTGCATCTTGCCGCCCAAAAGAAAGCAACACCGACCGTGACAGAGTAATCAAAAAACAAATGATTTATGGAATTAGGCAATCCATTGCAGAAGGCACAGGACCCCCTCTCTATTCTACCATGAGCCAATAACATAGATTGTGTGGGCAATTTGTGCTTGGCCATAAGCCAAAGATTAAGTTGATACCTTGGCGTGATTGCATTATCCCAGATGAAATCATGCCAAAAAATGATGTTCCACTTGCTCCTGATGGTTTCCCAAGCATTTGCTACCGTGAACCGGCTCGACAGGTTCTCCCGCCAGCAACAACAATCCGCTACTTGAGTAGGGGTTGGAAGAGGATAATCCCAAACCTCAAGGACTGTTTTGAGAGCTTGGCCAGCATCAGAGAAAAGATCTGCAACTAAGGCCTGTCTAAATAATCCTTAGCTGTAGATAAGCGAGTTTGAGAAGATTAAATTCAACGGTCCCCTAGGGTGCCAGTTGTCGAACCAAAGAGAGATCGAGTGGCCATCCCCAATTCTCCAAAAGAAGGTGTTTCGAAATTCGCTCCTGAAACTTAGAAGCTTCTTTTAGGCCCAGGAATAACAGGTTGGCTTCCTAGCGACCCAAAAGTTCATGTCCTTTAAAAACGTGGAATGAACCCACTTGCACCATAGAGCTTCTTTATTTGAGAATAAGAGACATATATGTTTCAACATGGCATCCTTGTTGCAATCTTTAAGCCTCCTAATACCAAGCCCTCCTCCGCAGTCACCAAACCCCGCACCGGCCACCACACCAGCACCCCCCACTCGTCCCCCATGCCGGTCACCATCAGACAGCCGAAGCCCGAGCCCCTTTCTGGCCGCGCCATCGCCGCCTGGCTTCCATCGCTGCTGCCGACCCTCTGCTCGACGCCCACCTCCTCCACAACACCGTTAACGACCACATCTTCGCCCGACGACCCGCCGTCGCCACTGCTGCTCTTCGCCCCTCGAGCGACACCAACTCCACTGTTGCCCGAGTGTTGCTTGCTTCTGGTCGTCAGTTGCCGACGCTCCCTCTGCCGCACCTCCGTTGCGAACGTCGTCCCTGCCCACTCACCATCGTGTCTACACGTATGTGACTTGCAGCGCCCACCACTGCACCTCTACTTGCGCCTCCACCTCACCTGCAACCTACCGGTCCGTGATCTTGAGCCAGTCTCGACGCCCCTGCCTCTGCTCCGCCAGACACCATTGCAGCGCCGCTCGAATGCCGCCCCTACCTGTGCCTCTGCCTGACGATTGCACCAGCAGCTCGCCAGCAACCTGATGCTTGTAGCCTACACCATCATGCGCCATTACTCGCCATCGCCACACCTATTGCCAGCGCAACAGCAACCGCCACCTCCACAGCCGTGCCTCTGCACCGTGCCATCACTGCTGCTGCGCCTGGTGCCCGACGCCCACAGCTAGCCTCCGCCTCTATCCTCGACTACCAGCCAACATTGCATGTCCATTGTGCCGCAGCCCGCGCCGTCACCGTTGCCACCTATCGGTCCATCCGACGCCTACTGGTCTGCCCACTGTTGGTCTGGCCATCCAATCCTCGTGTCGCCACGCCCACCCCCCATCGTCGCGCCTTTCCTTCCTGCACTGCCCTTCTTAGGTAGTTTTCCTTTTTATTATTTTATTTTCTATTAAAAAATCAAGTTTCATTATTATTACTTAACTTGAAACATTGGGTGTCAATGTTAATTATTTATATATTTTAGGCATTATCCATAGAATTCCGTTGCCCTAAAAATCTCTATAATTATTAATTTGATTCGTAAGATGTCAAATCATTTTTTAATTATATTGATTTTTTTGGGCATTTTGATAGTATTTTAAATTATTAAATCATTATAATTATTAATTGATCCGTAAGACATCAGATCAAATTTTTAATTATTTTGAACTTTCTCATAGATTGTGATGTTTATGATTAAAATAATCGTTAATTTAATCCGCGAGACAATGGATTATTTTTTCAATTATTTTAATCCTTCATTTGATGAATATCTTGAGTGGTTTAAGTAGAATGTTTATTTGGTAAATGCTTGTCTTGGAAAACATTAAAAAAAAAAAAATCAAATCTTGCATCGGAGTGTGTTGGTTTAGTAAATTAGAATTGTATTTTTTAGGATCGCACTTTTAGATAATTTTTTAAATAGATTATGATTGATTTATATATATATACTCTTAAATAATGTTTGCACATTTTGATAATCTCATTTTTCTTAAAAAAAAGAAATTCTAAGATAGGATAGGGTTTAAGTCAAATTAACCCCTGAAACTTATTAAAAAATTATTCTTTTTTAGATAGTTTGATTAGTTTTTTTTTATTTACGATTTTTTTTTAAAAAAAATACAAAAATAGGTGCATGTCAAATAGTCTGCATGTTAGGTTCATTTAGTTAAGAAGTTGCTTGTTAGTAGGGTTAGGCCATGTAGTTAAAAGTGCATATTATCTAGGTAAGTTTTAATTCCAAGATAAGATAAAGTCCCAAAAAATAATTGCTTGCTTTAGTGTGTTGAATTCCTTTGGTGCAATTTATTTTATTTATCGAATGTTTAATAATGATTGAGCATCCGTGTGATCACCCCATTACATGATAGTTATTTAGGTTAAAATAAATTCAAACTGCTTGCAATTTTTATTTTTTTTTTAAATAAAAAGTATAGTACCGAAAGAGCATTTGAGAAATCTAGTATAACAAGCCCCTGTACCCAAAATCTCTTGTTCCTAGGAATAAAATAATTCTCTTGGTATTTTACTTGGGTGTCTAATCGACCTACCATAAACTGATTAGTAGAGACTCCTGGATAAAATTCATTTGCATGTTAAAAACTTCAATCTAAGTTGCGAATTGGTATGGGCTTGGGAGAGCCCGAGTTAAGTCTAGACTTAAGAGTCCATTAGCCGAACCCTTAGGTGGTCTAACCCACTTATGGGAGGTAGCGACACACATACACCTGGAACATTTACTTCCATAAAAGCCCTAGAATACAACAAAAGAATGAGGTTAATGCCAGAAAATGTTTCTTACCACCAAATCCTCCCCATCCTTCTTAGCTTGAATAATAGGGGAGCACAATTTATCAGGATTTCCATATTGGAACTGTGGAGGATTAAATCTTGAATATCATTACCTTATAAAGCAACAAAATAAACACAAATGAAAACGATAGGCTTACAGCTGTAACAGAAGCGTCTGCCAGAAAATACAAAAACTCACCATCGATCTCAAGCTGCAAAGTATGAGAAAGATTACTTTCAAAAAGATGAGGGACCAAAAACGATTCCACATTGCACAACAGCTAAACACATTTCTGAAGACATAATCACCATAGTAAGGAGAGAGAAAGTCAAACCTCAGCAGCACCAAACAACTCCTTCAATGCCTTTCCATTTGATGCAAACCGTTGCTCAACAAGTTGATTTACTTCTTGCAATGCAGCCTTACATTCTGCTCCAGCTGAAACACCAATCTACACTTGGAAACAACAGTGGAAAGTTTTATTTAATCGGAGAGTATTTCCAAGTATTCTCAATACAGATCAACTGGAACATCGAAAACAGCAAGTGGACATCAAAATGCACCTCGCAACATAATCATAATCCCCAACTTCTTGGCCTACTGGCAAGTGAAAAAGGACAATACTGGCAATAAAGATTGTCCTCACCTGCCGGTCAAATTCAGGGAAATTGTACACAGCTTGAACGACAGCAGAACTCGCAAGACTTCCGCACGTCAAATGAGGAAACTTAAGATGAAACCACGCACTGAGAGCTCCAGAATATGAAATGCCAAAAACAAACCAGGGTATCCGGCATCTGTTCTATTGAGCTTCAGATTTACTGAATCCTGCACATAGTGTCAAAGCAACTAACTAGTCAGACCGCTAGCATAAATCATGTGAAAGGGGGACTTACTTCAACACACAGAAGACTTTCAAGAAGAAATGCTAAAAGTTTCATTTCCGAAGAATCTACCACATGACGTGGTCATATTTAATCATTCAAAAAACTGCATTGATCAATAACGCGCAAAAAGCAAGTCCTTCTAAAACATCAAACTAACTTTTGGTGCAATCGAAACTTTCAAGGTCAAGCATCACTTGCAAACACGTGACAATCAAGTTATGATCTGATATATACAGCAAGGACAGGGTAAAGCCAAATCTTCTCATTCCAGCAACCCTTGTTACCATATGCAGTAATACTCGTCAGAGCCCACACTTCAGTCAAATAAAAACAGAGGCAGGTCATCCAATTGCTCGGAGTGATAGTTCTCATGTCATGTGCATTGCATGCAAATGATACCTACATCAATTTCTTCCCCCATGTGCTAAATTTTCAGTCAGCTCCGCATCAACATCTTTTGGCAAGTGAAAAAAAGGACACTTTGACCACATACCGGTCATAGATCAAAATAATACTAGTTTTGACTAGTAACAATATTACTCCATTTATGATATTTCAAAGTTTCAGACCATCTCTCTTCTGAAAATCAAGGTTTCTTTATGAAACTTCTATCACCATCGTCATTCATGGTCAATCACGTGTTTAACAGATTCAAAAACTTGCCTGATAAAATTGACGAAAGGAAGCCAAGTCGAAGAGTGCCTGTTTAAATGATAAGTATTTTAGGTTTGTTGTTGTCAATGAGTTTAAAGGAGAACTCTTCCCATAGTACTGATGCTCAAGTGAAACCACAGCAGCTCCAAATTTCTTTGCCAATACTGCATGAATTAACAGTGGGAAAAATTTTCAAAGAATCACAGCTTAGGATAGCCATAAAATTCCAAATCCTTAACTGGTGACATTAGTTTTCAGATTTTCTTTCTAAACGTGCCAATATAATTAGTGGTGAACGGTTCCAGATACCATACAGATTCCACTTAGAACTTAGAACCTTAGAACCTATCCATTGGAATAGGTTCCTCACTTTTTGGAATTTAGAGCCTACCCTGCATATCCTAAAATCTGGAGCCTATCCTATCACACGTTCCCAGGTTAGTTCCAAGGTCTACCTAGGTTCCACATGTATTATTAATTGAACAATTGCAATAAATTATCACCTTTAACGACCAGCACTCACTGCTACAATTTTTTGACGATAACTTATATTTAGACACATGAAAAATATGAAATATTAATAAAATAAAAGTCTTAGTCATAGAATGTGTTACATCCTGATTTTTAGGTTCTGATTTCGATTGGATAAGTCGGGCCTTTCATCAATGTGACTATAATGTTTTTCTTTGAGATGGCCACTCATGAGATAACTGACCTATCTGGTGAAGCCGTTAAAGGATTTTCAATGCAATAGACTTGAGAATTCGACCAAAAACCGACTGCTCGACCGTGCTAGTCTGCAAGGGTCATTACGGCACAAATAAAAATCGATCGGAAACCAGAGATAGGTCAAGTTGACTAAGATGGTGATCAAAGTGTGGGTGATTCCACCTAATTGCAAAATTCTCGTCGATCAGTACTAAACCGATTTTCTTTCGTTTTGGGTACCCTGTGTCCGTATTTGAAATCTCGAGATTTTCGCGACCACCGAGAGTCACCAATGTGTCGGATGGGTTCATCGTGTCTCAAAGAAAATCAACCACGGGTCAATTGTACCAAAAATTCTTAAAAACTATCCAGTAAGTAAGGTCACACTAAAAGCGCGTTTGATTCAAAATAACTGTGAATTTGAATTCGATTTCAAAAATTGAAAGTTCTGTCGTGTCATGGGTCATTCTAGGAATATTGGCTCACCTTTTGGGGAAATTCTAGAGAGTTCGGGATTTTTACGGGAAATCGTGACGGACGATTCGGAAAATGAGCGGAAATGCGAATTGGCCAATTTGAAGAGACTTTTAGCATCCAGTGTCATTGAATCGATGAATGGAAGTTGGTTGGGCTTTTTCTGCATTCGAATTAGACCTCAACTGGATTTGTTTGTTTAGAAAATCAGATGCCGAGAAAAATGAAACAAAAGTCGGTTTCGAAGAAATTTCGTGGGATTAAAGGACCATCTTAATTTGGTCTTTAGTGGGACTCCAAGTTGTGCAAATGGTGAATAATTGGTCCTAGAATGACCAATTGACAAAGTCGTTTTGAAGATGGTCAAGATTATAATTTTGGTGTTATTTTCTTCTTTTATCTCTTTAACCCCACACCCTTCACACACGAAACCCCCTCCCTGCCGTATTCCTCAAGTTCTTTTCCTTCCTTTGACCTTGACCTCTCCAGCACGTCTCTCTCTCTCTCTCTTGAATTTGCACGTTTCTTTTCCCCTTTTTAGCCGACACCTTCTGCGCCCTTATCCTCTCCCCTCTCGGCTTGTTCGCACGTTTTTCCCCCCACGCCTTCTGCTTCTCCTTTCATTTCCCCTGGGACACTCGACTTCCCCATTTAATTTCTTCATGGTGCCATCTGCTCCTCTCCACGTCTGCAACTCCACCGATTCTTGCTTTCGGCTGCCACACGTCCAGCATCGGATTCCCACCAGTCAACTCTGCATATCCCCCGGTCGGTTTGTTGACCACCAGCAGCGAAGCCCACGTACCCACCACCGAAGCTGCTCCTCCACTTCTTCTCTCTTCTGCGGCCATCCCCTGCTTCACCGAATCAACGCTACACGATTCCTCGCCCATCTCTCCGCGGCAGCCCACGCCAACCCAGCCCAACGTCCACCGAAACATGCTGCTCGTTTCCACCGAGTCTCTCTCCCTCTCTGCGCCTGCTCCTCCACTAAGCCGTGTCTCCTTCGGTCAACACCCCAACTCAACGAAGCCCCTTGTTGACCGCTCCTTCTCCGCCGAGCGCCAGCTGCCTTCGATTGCGTGTTCCTCCATCAGCCGAAGCTGCCCTGCGTGCGTCTCTCCTTCGTCCAGCTGTTCCGTGCATATTCGGCCCAGCAGATTTTCAACGGCCCATCCACTCCAGCAATTTGGTCCGGCCCAACACCAATTCAAGCAGCTCCTTTGAGCCCAGGTTTCGGCCCATCTTCAGCCACGAGACCCAGTCCAGCAAGGCTGCAAGATCAGTCCATTTAAAGCCCCCAATTTGGCCCAAGAATTCAGTACTTTAGCCCATGTTGGGCTCGCAAAGTGAGCCCGCTTCATGCCCAGCCCATTTCAGCAACAAGTCTCAACTTGGGCTGAGATTTGTTGGGCCAATTCCAGGCCCTGTCCAAGTCCTTCAACATCGCCGAAAATTCGGAATTTAGCCGCCGTCACGGTGTTCCAGTCTTCACAGTAATCAAGTGAGTTTTGCTCACTAATGCTTACTTAGTTTGCTAATGATTCTTAAGAGTTGATTAGATTTAATTAAGTGCAATTAAGTAGTTAGATTAGAATAGATTAGTGATTATTAGATAATTGTGATGCATGTTAGGCAATTGAATTGTGCAATTAGCGAATAGACATGTACTAGTATTTATTGAATGCATCTCGGGATTTTTCCCGACCCTTATCAGGCTTCAATTAGGCGTTACGAGCCTAAATTGGATTTTTAGTATTTAATTATTAATTTTTGAAATTAATTTAATCATTTATTTATTTTCGAAAATTAGGCAAGGATAGCCGACAACCGAAATTTCATGCCGATTGTTGTGGTGCAGTCCGTTTATTTATTTGGACTCTACGTTGTGCTGAATTGAATTGATTGCGCAAATTGAGGAATTATTCCTAAATTGATTGGAATTGAGTGAAATTGGGTGATTGATTGGTAGATGGCTGAGTATGACTATTTAGCATTAATAATGCCTTGATGAGTTGTAAAGTGGGGAGAATCGTGAGATTAAATTGGGAATACTCTTGGCTAAGACCCATCAGATACGAGGTATAGACATACGTGGTTCGATGATAAGGAAATCACTGGTGAAAACGGCGCCTTAAAGAACGCACAAGTGCTGTCCATTACATACGTCACTTTGGCGAGAATGGCACCTGAGAGAGTACATGTGATTTGGTGATTGGAAATGACCTAGAAATGGTCCGACTGACATGTCATCGACTAGGTCGATTGATCATTGTTTTGATATGATGTTGTGAATTGATTGATTGAATTGATATGACCGTGAAATGGTTCGATTGACATGTAATCAGCTAGGTCGATTGATCGAAATATCGATCTGTGATGTGATTAATTGGGTGCCTATTGAACTGTGCTAATATGCAGGTGGAACCTGAGGCCAAGGTAAGTCCTCTGAATTGTGTGTGCATAGGCAACCCGGATAGCGTATTGGTTTACTAATCGGGTCTTAGGGGGTAGAACTTGCTGAGAAGTAGTCTCATCCCGATTGTGGGACAACATTTCAGGTCCTTAGGTGCAGCAAACCTGATTTTTAAAGATCTCGGAAGTCTGGTGTAGTCTACTGAAGGTTTCGGTTGGAGTGTGGAGGATGAAGAAGAGGAGGACAAGGACCCGTAGTTTGTGGAACCCCCACCCCTGCTTGTAGACTTTGATTCTAAACTTGTTTGAGTTGAATTTGACTTAGTAGCCTGCTTCATATATATATATATATATATGCGCTGGTTTGCAATGTATATAAGTGTGATTGTTTTTTAAAGTCTTGAACTTGGTCCTACTTTCCTATCCCATTGTTTTATTGTCTAGGGATTTTTATCTGCTTCCACATTCGTATTAAAAGAAAGGGTTGACGATGCATCCTGGGACGTTGCGATTAATCGACCAAGGTGAGGGATGGGTGCGTGCTCAAGGATCGGGGTGTGACATCCCGTTTAAGTGGTATCAGAGCATGGTCGTTAGTTGGAGTGATAAGATGCGATGACATATGGGATAGTAGTAGGAAAGACCTTTAAATTCATGTTGGTGCATGTCTATGATAGTTGATTGATAGCTTGTTTGTGAGTGACTCAAATTCTAATGTGATATTAGAATTAGAAAACAGGTTTCTATAAAGATCCTGTAGTATGAGTGATTAGGAGTCGATGGCTCCTAGTAAGAGGGCAGTAGCCTCTGTGACTCGGGAAAGAACGCCAATGAGAATCGATGACCGAGGTGGTTGTGGCAGAGCATTGGCTTAGGCTAGTGCGAGTGTAAGAGTACCACAGTAAGTCGGTACTAAGAGTGTAGCAGTATCGAGCAATCCTAGATCTAGTAGGATCGTTCAGGTGCAAGTCTTTCCAAGGAGCTTGTCGAGCCTGTAAAACTGAGATCAAGTCACTGTTGTTGCCACACCTGCCGAGGGCCAACCTAGAATTGTGATTGGGAAGCAAGCTACCGCATTTAGGTAAGGTTTAGTCAGACAGAGATGGAAATCGGTTTGGAGAAAGAGTCTATGACTGGAAAAAGATATTCTTTCCAGCCCAGTAGGAAAGGCGGGTTAGACAAGTTCGCATCGAATTAGAACGTTGTATGTTATGGGAGACAATATGAATTGGCCCCGTACCATTTTAGGACGAATGGTTGTCCTAACTGCGACCGACAGGGTCACTTGGCAAGAGACTGTTCCAAAGGGTTGATGAGATCACAACAGCAGTTGTCGTTATCACTGTTGGAATCGCAAGTGCCACCGTTGTCGATAGATAAGATTAGTGGGAGTGTGCCGTAGAAAATACCACAAGAGGTTTTGGAATAGATCTCCAATACAAGAAAGAGTGCATGCAGTCATACAAGAAATAGTGCATGCTGTCACTTGACAGGAGATAGAAGACTCACCAAGTGAGTGCCAAAAGTACATAAGGGATGCATGGATTAATCCTATGTCTGAGTATGGCTAGGACGTACTGTGATGGTAGTCAACACGGCCATCAGATGAAGGACCGTCAGTTAAAGTTCAAAAAGAACACTAACACTGCTATTACCGATAGGATGCCACTAGGATGGCAAAAGAAACAGGAACGGAACCGACCATGCTTGATTTGATGGAAGAATGATGTGAAGTGATTTTATCAGAATGGTGCCTCAGAGAGTTGGGGAGGAAATTATGGAATTTTAGTTGTATGTCAAGGTTGTAGAAAAAGAACCACTGACTAGAGTTATATTTGATTGGTTGTTGGTGTACAACTTTATCGTCAAGTGTGGAAAGGGTTAACTCCTAGAGCATCATATGGTGATAAATTGTTATTGTGGAGTAATCCAGCCTATTTCGGCAGCATGTACAAGTGTCGAAATGATTGGGAGTTGAGAAAGACCCTTGACTTCCTTAGCCTCGTCACTTGAGGCAATCCGTTTATTAGACGGAGGTTGCCTAGGTTACTTGACAATTGTCATAGATAAGCTAGATTGAAGAGCCGGAAATTAAGGACTCATTAGTAGTCCAAAATTTTCTGGACATGTTTCTACAAAAATGGTTAGGCCTATCATCAGAGAAAGAGTTAGAAATTGCGATCAAGCCAGCGCCCAAAACAGAGCCATTTTCTAAGCCATTTTCTAAGGCTTCTTACCAGTTGTTGTCGTCTGAATTGATAGAACCAATGGTGCAGATGTGAGGATTGATGAATGAGGAATTCATGCATATCGGTGCATTACCTAGGGGAAACATCAGTCTTGTTAGTGAGAAAGAAAGAAAGATGGGTCGTTGCAATTATGCATTGACTATAATCAACTCAATCAAGTGACAATCAATGATAAGTGTTCATTGTCAAAGATCGACGAATTGGGTGACTTGTTATAAAGAGTGTTGATGTCTTCAAGGATCGACTTTAGGATAGGTTATCATTAGTTGAGAACGAGGAAGGAGGTTATACTAAAGACAGCTTTTCGTACTTGATTTGGTCCTTGTAAGAATAATGTAAAGCCATTTGACTTGACGAACGCTCCAGCCGCTGTCATAGATTTGACAAATCGAGTGTTCAAAGAATATCTAGATCATTGGTGATTATGTGGTGTAATGACATTCTAGTGTATTCATTAAGTGCTGAGGATCATGAGAGCCACCTAAGAATGGTCATGTGATTCTAGGTGAAGGAATCTTCATGGACCCAGCCAAGATTGAAATTGTTGTTAGTGGACTAGGACCGGCAATAATGTCAGAGATCAGAAGCCGTGTGGATTGGACAGAAAACTACAGAGGATTTGTGGGAGGAGCTTCAGCATCAGTACTGCCATTGACTCGACTCCTGAAGAAAGAAGAAAAGTTCGTGTGAACAGACAAGTGCGAGTGTAGTCTCCAAGAGCTTAAATGAAAGCTGACTACCGCATCCGTACTGATCATTTCATTTGGTTGTGGAAGATACGAGATCTATGGTAATGGGTCGTTCAGAAGACTGGGTTACGTGCTAATGCAATATGGTAGGATTGTTACATACGCGTCCAACCAATTGAGACCTTATAAGTTAAAATGTCTAGCGCATGAATTGGAAATTCACAGCATTATTTTTTGCTCTGAAGATTTTGAGACATAGTTGGTATGAGGGAAAATTCCAGATCTTCGTCGACTATTAAAGTCTCAAGTGTTTATTCTCTCGAAAGGAGTTGAATATAAGACAGTTTTGTAAATCAGAATCTTGGGAGGACTAGGATGGTGATATCTAGTATCACCCTGGAAGAATGAAAGAAGTCATTGAGGTGTTGAGTTGAGGGTTTTCAATTGTGCATAGGCTGGTTAAGGTATAGACCTTACTTGAAAAGGGTTAGAAATTCGATTTTCAAATTTTGAGTTAGGCCACCTTTGAATTTAGGGTCACACTCAAAATTGAACTGGATAGTTATGTTAAAATCAGATGTTCCAGTTGACAGATCGGGATGTTCAAGAAATCCTATACGAGGATACCGGTAAGAGAAATGTTGACTTTCAGATTTTGAAGATGGAATGCTGAAGTATAATGGGTGATGATAGGTGTTAGATAATACGAAACTTGAGGAGGAGACCTTGTCAGAAATTCACTATAGTAGTTGCAGTATTCAACCAGACAATTCCAAATAAGTTTGAATTGACATCAGCTCGATTGGTAGATCACTATGAAGATAAGCATCGCCAGACAGATTGCAAGTATCAGATGTGTTAGTAAGTGGAGATTTAATAATGCAAACCGGTAGGACTTTTACAGTCGCTTGAGAGTCCTGTGTGGGAATGGAAGTATGGCATGATGAAATGTTATGATAGGCTTACTAAGGAGTCAGGGAAGTACTGATTCTATTTGGAGTGGTGGTCGACAGATGGATGGAGCTGACTCACTTCTGTATAATACCAAAGGATCTCATTTGAATGGGTGTCTAGAAGTGGTTCATCTGCATGGAATGCTAAGGATGAATTATATTTCAAATCTAGATCAAAGGTTCCAAGTTGGCAGAGCTTTGAGATGGTTCTTTCTTAAGCAGTGCATAGCAGAGAGTGCAGAACTTCAATTGCTGAGATGAAATCAGGGAAAGAAATATCACAGGCTAGGGTCAATGCAGTAGTCAGTGATTGCAGTTGCCGAGATTAGTGTCAGAGTGAGACCCGCGTGGAACTACCAGAAAAGTTGAATTGTTGAGCTTTGAAAGCCCTTAGAGTTCTAAATTGGTGATTGCATCTTTCTAAAAGTGTCAAGATGAGGAATATCTCGCATTTTAGCAAGGAGGGAAAGCTGAGACCGAGGTATGTAAGTTCCTTAAGGATTCTAGAGAAAGAATTAGGATCCTAACGTATCGTCTTGCATTGTCGCCAAAGTAGGCATAAGTGCATGACATCTTTCATGTGTCGATGTCGAGGACATATGAGCCTGACTCGACCCACGTGCTAAATCTTAAAGAATTAGACGTGGACGACAGTGTCGTACGTGGGAAGCTGGTTTAGTTGTTGGTTCAAAAATAGTAGATTCTATGTACCAAGATGGTCTCCTTGGTCAAAGTGGTTTAACAACACCACGAGACCGAAGAAACAGCGTGGAAAAGTGAGACTTGATGAGACGACAACACCCCCACCTTTTTGTTTAAGGATTGGCAAAGGTTTAAATTTCGAGGACGAAATTTTTATAAGAGGGGAAGATGTGACATCCTGATTTTCAAGTTCTAATTTCGATTGGATAAATCGGGCCTTTCATCAACGTGACTATAATGTTTTTCTTTGAGATGGCCACTCATTAGATAACAGACCTATCTGGTGAAGCCGTTAAAGGATTTTAAATGCAATAGACTTGAGAATTCAACCAGAAACCGACTGCTTGACTGTGCTAGTCTGCAAGGATCATTACGGCACAAATAAAAATCAATCGTAGACCGGAGATAGGTCGAGTCGACTGAGGTGGTGATCAATGTGGTGGTGATTCCACCTGATTGCAAAATTATCATCGATCGGTACTAAACCGATTTTCTTTCGTTTTGGGTACCCTATGTTCATTTTTTAAACCTCGAGATTTTCACGACCACCGAGAGTCGCCAATGTGTCGGATGGGTTCATCGTGACTCGAAGAAAATTGACCACAGGTCAATTGTACCAAAAATTCTTTAAAATTATTTGGTAAGTAAGGTCACACTAAAAGCGCGTTTGATTCAAAATAACTGTAAATTTGAATTCGATTTCAGAAATTAAAAGTTCTGTTGTGTCACAGGTCATTCTAGGAATATTGGCTCACCTTTTGGGGAAATTCTAGAGATTTCGGGATTTTTACGGGAAATCATGACGGACGATTAAGAAAATGAACGGAAATGCGGATTGGTCAATTTGAAGAGACTTTTAGCATCCGGTGTCATTGAATCGATGAATAGAAGTTGGTTGGGCTTTTTCTGCATTCGAATTAGACCTCAACCGGATTTGTTTATTTAGAAAATCGGATGCCAAGAAAAATGAAATAAAAGTCGATTTCGAAGAAAATTCATGGCATTAAAGGACCGACTTATTTTGGTCTTTAGTGGGACTCCAAGTTGTGCAAATGGTGAAGAATTGGTCAAAAAATGACCAATTGACAAATTCGTTTTGAAGATGGTCAAGATTATAATTTTGGTGTTGTTTTCTTCTTTTATCTCTTTGACCCCACACCCTTCACGCGCGAAACCCCCTCCCTGCCGTATTCCTCAAGTTCTTTTCCTTCCTTTGACCTTGAGCTCACCCTCTCCAACACGTCTCTCTCTCCCTCTTGAATTCGCACTTTTCTTTTCCCCTTTTTAGCCGACACCTTCTGCGCCCTTATCCTCTCCCCTCTCGGCTTGCTTCGCACGTTTTTCCCCCCAAGCCTTCTGCTTCTCCTTTCATTTCCCCTGGGACACTCGACTTCCCCATTTAATTTCTTCATGCTGCGGTCTGCTCCTCTCCACGTCTGCAACTCCACCGATTCTTGCTTTCGGCTGCCACACGTCCAGCATCGGACTCACACCAGTCAACTCTGCAAATACCCCAGTCGGTTTGTTGACCACCAGCAGCGAAGCCCACGTACCCACCACCGAAGCTGCTCCTCCACTTCTTCTCTCTTCTGCGACCATCCCCTGCTTCACCGAATCAACGCTACACGATTCCTCGCCCATCTCTCCACGGCAGCCCATGCCAACCCAGCCCAACGTCCACCGAAACATGCTGCTCGTTTCCACCGAGTCTCCCTCCCTCTCTGCGCCTGCTCCTCCACTAGGCCGTGTCTCCTTCGGTCAACACCCCAACTCACCGAAGCCCCTTGTTGACCGCTCCTTCTCCACCGAGCGCCAGCTGCCTTCCTTCGCGTGTTCCTCCATCAGCCGAAGCTGCCCCTACTGCGTCTCTCGTTCGTCCCCCTGGTCCGTGCGTCTTCGGTCCAGAAGATTTTCAATGGCCCATCCGCTCCAGCAATTTGGTCCAGCCCAACACCAATTCAAGCAGCTCCTTTCAGCCTAGGTTTCGGCCCATCTTCAGCCGCGAGACCCAGTCCAGCAAGCCTGCAAGATCAATCCATTTAAAGCCCCCAATTTGGCCTAAGAGTTCAGTAGTTCAGCCCATCTTGGGCCAGTAAAGTCAGCCCGCTTCAGGCCCAGCCCATTTCAGCAACAATTCTCAGCTTGGGTTGAGATTTGTTGGGCCAATTCCATGCTCTGTCCAAGTCTGTCGACATTGTCGAAAGTTCGGAATTTAGCCACCATCGCATTGCCGTCACGATGTTCTAGTCTTCGCAATAATCAGGTGAGTGTTGCTCACTAATGCTTGGTTAGTTTGCTAATGATTCTTAAGGGTTGATTAGATTTAATTAAGTGCAATTAAGTGATTAGATTATAATAGATTAGTTATTATTAGATAATTGTGATGCATGTTAGGCAATTGAATTGTGCAATTAGTGAATAGACATGTGCTAGTATTTATTGAATGCATCTCGGGATTTTTCCCGACCCTTATCGGGCTTCAATTAGGCATTACGGGCCTAAATTAGATTTTTAGTATTTAATTATTAATTTTCGAAATTAATTTAATTATTTATGTATTTTCGGAAATTAGGCAAGGATAGTTGACGACCGAAATTTCGTGTTGATTGTTGTGGTACAATCTGTTAAATTATTTGGACTCATCGTTGTGCTGAATTGAAATGATTGCGCAAATTGAGGAATTATTCCTAAATTCATTGAAATTGAGTGAAATTGAGCGATTGATTGGTAGATGGCCGAGTATGACTATTTAGCATTAATAATGCCTTGGCTGAAATCGATTAGGTACGAGGTATAGACATACATGGTTCGGTGATAAGGAAATCACTGGTGAAAACAGCGCCATAAAGAGCGCATAGTGCTATCTATTACATGCAGCATTATGGACATACATGGTTCAGTGATTAAGGATATCACTAGTAAAAATGGCGTCTTAAAGAACACACGAGTGTTGTCCATTACATACGTCACTTTGGCGAGAACATCACCTAAGAGAGTACATGTGATTTGGTGATTGGAAATGACCAAGAGTAGTCTGACTGACATGTCATCGACTAGGTTGATTGATCATTGTTTTGATATGACGTTGTGAATTGATTAATTGAATTGATATGATCGGGAAATGGTCCGATTGACATGTAATCGACTAGGTCGATTGATCAAGATATCGATCTGTGATGTGATTGCTTTGGTGCATATTGAACTGTGGTAATATGCATGTGGAACCTGAGGCCAAGGTAAGTCCTCTGAATCGTGTGTACATAGGCAGCCCGAATAGCGTATTGGTTTACTAATCGGGTCTTAGGGTGTAGAACTTGCTAAAACGTAGTCTCATCTCGGTTGTGGGACAACATTTCAGGTCCTTAGGTGCAGCAAACCTGAATTTTGAAGATCTCGAAAGTCTGGTGCAGTCTGCTAAAGGTTCCAGTTGGAGCGTGGAGGATGAAGAAGAGGAGGATGAGGACTCGTAGTTTGTGGAACCCCCACCCCTGCTTGCAAACCTTGATTCTGAACTTATCTAAGTTGAATCTGACTTGGTAGCCTGCTTTATATATATATGCACTGGTTTGCAATGTATATAAGTGTGGTTGTTTTTGAAAGTCTGGAACTTTGTCCTACTTTCCTATCCCATTGTTTTATTGTCTGGAGATTTTTATCTGCTTCCGGATGCGTATTAAAAGAAAGGGTCGGTAATGCGTCGTGGGACGTCGCTATTAATCGACTAAGGTGAGGGATGGGCGCGTGCTCGAGAATCGGGGCGTGACAGAATGAAAGTTCAGACTAGTGGTTCTAGATTACACACTCATAATCTAACATCATGACCACAGGATTGCGAGAAGACAAAGACCAATAAAAACACAAAAATTTGTTCCAGGTTCTAAGTTACAGATTACAGGTTCTAAGTTTCAAGTTCCACCAATCTAGAACTTGAAACTTACCTGTCAAAATAGGTTCCCAATTTTTTGAAACTAAAACCTACCCTGCATACCTTGAAACCTAGAACCGTACAGGTTCCCACTAATCTAGTTCTCAAGTTTTAGATTCTACTGTGAAGCCATGCTCACCCCTAGATATAATGCTTAGTGGGATGCTAACTGCTGTGATTCGACGATTGGCATGCTTATGCTCTTAAGTAGCACTTACACTAATGTAGTCATTCACTATCCCATTACATGCAGATTCACCACAGATTTTCAAAAATATTGGTCCATTCGGAAGTTGGAAGTAGTCGAGGAACTCATAGTAGCCTGTGCAAATTGACGATGATCCTGAGAATGAAAATGCAAATTCCATGAGTTAGCAATAGCATCCAAAGATCGACATGTTGAGTCGCTTTACAACAATCCACAATCAGAACCATGACATAACAACTACAACTTCAACTTCAAAGTTAGAAGACCAAAAGATAAAAAAAAAAAAGCGCAAAAACTTCAGTGTAAGTCCAAAAACACGATGTAGAATCCATTATCGTAATCACAGAAGCATAACGTGTAAAAGGGCAATATGAGTTTTAGCAATTAACAAATATTAACAATACTTAGAGATCAAACCCATGCAAAACATGGTCAAGAGCATACGTTCTCAACTATTGGCCTTCTGTACTTATTTTGCAACCACTAATATTGTGTCATCTCTCGTCTCAAGGAATGGGCCACTGAGAATCTCCCAATTCTCGCGTGTATTTCGACGGAGAAAATATAGAAACATCTGTTCGAGTTCATAATAAGTGGATTGCCAATAAAATTCGCCAATGATTAAGTTAGCGAAAAAAGATACTTTATTCAAAGTATCCGATCAATCGTTACCCCAATTCACAAGCAAATCGATCGCGTCCTCCAAACTCAATCAGTTCAAAGTTCAATCGGATTAACCTTCAAAACGGAAGCAGGAATCTACTATTAGGGAAAGAACTAATGGGGTTTTGCATCCTCATCCCCGAGGGACACCAACCACCAAGCATCAACCGACCAGTCACACGCTAATCCACACGGAATCGAGCGAAACAAAAAACCAAGATCGTCCACTCCACACCGAGAGAGAGAGAGAGAGAGAGAGAGAGTACATATGGAGAGAAGTGATCAAGGGTTTGGTTGAACCAGAGCTCATCCTTGGTCAAGTAATAATTGACGTCGTCGCTGGAAGATTGGTGAAGCAAGTTCTGTCCTTCACGTAGCCATCGCACAGAGCCACGAGCATAGACAAGAAGAGAGGAGTCAGCATCGAGATCGGGCTCATCGTAGTCCCCATGGAAATCGCTCCTCTCCTCCTCCTCCTCCTCTTCAAAGAATCAGTTTTGCAGAGGAAAGGTTGGCTTTTTTTCGTTGTCTTGCCAGATTATAATCGGATAAAAATATCATTTTTTTCAAGCTTCGATGTATCTCGACTCAACCTTTAAAAGAAAAAAAAAAAAACTTTTGACTTCAAGCCCAATTCTACCCTAACCCTTTTTTCGTCTAATAAGAAAGACCAACTTTTGGTCCAGTCCGGATTTTACATCGACTTTTTTATATCATAAAAAACATCAATTTTAAATATTATTTTAGTTTTGTTCTAAATTTTTTTTTGCCTCGTAAAAAATTCTCAACTTTTACCTGAATTTCATATTCACCCTATTAATCGTCTAAAATCGCCATTAGTGATGTAACATTCCCATTTCATTACTCTAACTTTTTTTTTCCCCAAATTTCATATCCAATAAGATATCCTTCGGAAATGAATTTCCATGTCAGCTTAAACGACGTCTTATTAAATCTGAAATTTGGGTAAAAATTAGATTAATTATGGTTGACTTTCTTTAATTGCTCTTATTCTTAAGTAAGTCTTCCTTCCATCTTGCTATAAGATCTTCGATTTTGCACTCAGTTTTCAATCTTTAGAACTTGGGAGTTTTCCATTTCTCGCAATTGAGACACTCGACTCAAAACCTTTAACATTTCACACTAGGGAGTTTTTCATCTCTTAAGTGTCATGATAAATTTTGGATGGAAAGTTAACGGGTATATTTGGGACTAAAGTTAAAATTAGTGATTTTTTTACAAGACAAAAAAAGTTTATGGTAAAACTAGGTCTGAATATAAAGTTGGGCTTTTAAGGATAGAATTTAAGTTGGAGGTTTGTTAAGGTATTAGGCAAATAATTCACCATGTAAGGCTAAAGATTTCAAATACAAGTTCAAAGATTGCATTTGATTTAGCTTTCCCAATGAGTTTTAGGCCTCCAAAGCCCATTAGGGCAAATCTTTTTGCAAACTATTTGGCCAAATGTTGGTATTGGCAAATCTAAGAAACCCAAAGCAGGTCTCTAGCTGCCCTTGAACTTTTAGGCATTTTCAAAAGGCTACTTCCATCAACGAAATTTGGCCAGTAACTTTTTTTACCCTAAAAAACTTATTAAAAGTTTTAAAGGAGGGCTTAGAATTCATCTCGTCTCAAATAAAGTTCTAAAATTATCAATTTAAGTTCGAATAAGGTCTCGTACTCGTCGTAACCTTACTTTGGATGCACCATCTATAATTCGGCTAATGGATTAGTAAGCTTAGACCCATACCAGGTTCAAGTTATTAACATTAAGAGTTGTCATTAATCTATTTTCTTGGTGGGTTGATTAAAAACTCAAGTAAAGTATTAGAATAATTACTTTACATTTATGAACTAGAAATTATGGATTTGGGGACGTCATTACGATATATTACTCTAACATTGTTTTGGTACATTTTCTCTTTTATTTTTAAAAAATATTTTGTAAGCAGTTTGAATTGATTTTAACATGTCCACTGTAAGGTTATTATGTGGATGTGCAAACATTAATTTAATACTCAATAATCCAAAGCGGTACATCAATTGCGAGGAAAATCGGGGAATTTACTTACCTTAAAGTAACGTAAGCTTATGCAATGATTAGAAAAATGCATATTCAACCGAAATATAGTTTTTAATTATCATGCAATTCCACTCAAATCTTTTTAGGGTTTTCTCTTTCACGAAAACTATCCTATATGTGACGCATGTAAAGCACTTACTCTAAATGCAATTGTTCTAACGTGATATGCAATTTCTTAATTAAATAAATATGACATGCAACCTATATGACAGGTGGTTTTTATTTAGTTTTGGTATATTTGTCACATGTTTATCAGTTTAGGATTTTTTGTAATTTTGCCAATATTCGGTCTCAAGGATGAGAAAATTATAGAGGGCACACTAGATTCGGACTCGAAAATGACCCACTTATTTTAATGTCTACCACATCATTTACTACACGAGAATCTTGCGAAAATTTTAAATTTTGAAGTACTCAAAAGTTAAAATAGTGGTAAAAAGAATTCAAACCAGCCTTTTTTCTTCCCTCAAGCTAATCATGTTCCTCAGGTCATTCTTTGCTTGGAGATGTCTTATGGATACAAGCTGCTTGTCCCTTTCCATGATCCTAATTTGATGAACTTTAACAAAATTCTAAATGAAGAGTCGCCACTAACCTATTGGGATTGTTGCTTCCCATGCAACCAAAGATCTAGGGTCGGGGACTAAATTACACTAATTATCTAATTAGTGTTATTTTAGTACCTAAACTTGATTATTTGTCAGCCAAGGTGTCCATGCAATCTTTTACCAATTATGAGTCATAAAGTTCTTGTTTGCTAACTGTCTATGCAGTGTTTGTGTTTATTATGATCCTAGATTGAAACCTAACTACTCAACTATGAAAATGAATCACAACACAGAAACTGATATAAAAGCAATTACAACAGAGGCATAAATAATGAAACGCGGACCTCTGGAGTGCCATAACTTTGTAGAAAGAGATACTTAAGTGCCATAACTTACGAAAGGTACACTTAAGTGCCAAAATCGGAGCAAAATGGCTCACTTGAGTGCCAATCTAGCCAAAATCCGGCCAAATTGCATATGTGGCATTTTTCTGGTGAAGCGAGTGCAAAACGACGCCGTTTTGCACGCTGACATGGCCAAATAATGTAAAAACGGCGTCATTTTGGGTTGACGTGGTAAAAAAATAATATAAAAATTAATTAAATTAAATTTAGTATAAAAATTAATTTAATTTAGATAAAATATTTAAAAATAATAACTTTAAAATTAAAAAATAATTTAAAAAAAGAAAATGAGGGGGAGGCAACCATTGCCACTGCCTCCTCGCTGTCGCCGGGAAGGGCCGACGACAAAGGGGGGAGGGTCGGCTGGGGTCCCTGGGCCTTGGCCAGGGGCCGGCGACCTCGGCCAATCGGTGGCAAGGGTTGCAGCCCTCGCCCAGATTCGGCCCCGGGGGGGGGGGGGGGGGGGGGGGGGGAGAGGAGGAGGAGGGGAAGCAACCGGCGGCTGAGGAGGAGGAAGAAAAAAAGGCGGGGAAGGAGGAGGAGGGAGGTAGCTGGCGGCGAGGGCTGGGGCCGCTGAGCCCTACCTGAGGGCCTGCGTGCCCTCGCCCCCTGCATGCCCTCGCCCAGATCTAGGCCAAGGGCACGCAGGCCCTCACTGCTGGTCGACCGGCCGAGGGCCAACCCTCCCCCACCTTCCGGCGACGGTAGGGAGGCGGCGACGGCGATGGCTCAGCCCTCAGCTCTCAGCCGCCAACTGCCTTCCTCCCCCTCCATTTCCGGTTCTTTTTAATAAAGAAATATAAATTATATTCTTATATTATTTTAAATTTAATTTAATTTAATTAATATTTATATTATATTAAAATTCAAATTATGCCAAAATGATGTCGTTTTGGCCAATTTAAGGGTTCTATTTTGGCCAACACTTAAAACGACGTCGTTTTGAGTGAATTAGAGCTGACTCATCTCTCCGGCGAGCCACCTCGGTGAGAAATATTAATATTTAAATGCCACGTATGATTTTCGGCTGACTTTGCCGGAGGTGGCACTCAGTTGTCCCACTTTTCTTCAAATGTGGCACTTAAGTATACATTTCGTAAGTTATGACAGTTAAGTGTCCCTTTGAGCAAAGTTATGGCACTTATAGTGTACTTTTCTCCATAAAAGGGGGGGAAGGAGGAGGAGGGGAAGCAACTGGCTGCTGAGGAGGAGGAAGAAAAAAAGGGGGGGAAGGAGGAGGAGGGAGGCAGCTGACGGTCAGGGCTGGGGCCGCCGATCCCTAGCTGAAGGCCGGCGGCCCCAGCCGACCGGTGGTGAGGGCCTGCGTGCCCTCGCCTAGATCTAGGGCGAGGGCACGCAGTACCTCGCCACTGGTCGGCCAGCCAAGGGCCGACCCTCCCCCACCTTCTGGCGACAACAGGGAGGCAGCGGCGGTGATGGCTCAGCCCTCAGCCACCGGCTGCCTTCCCCCTCCTCCGTTTCCCCTTTTTTTTAATAAAGAAATATAAATTATTTTATTATTTTATTTTAAATTAAATTAAATCAATTTTTATATTATATTAATATTCAAATTATGCCAAAACGACGTTGTTTTGGCCGATTTAAGGGTTCTATTTTGGCCAACACTCAAAACGACGCCATTTTGGGTGAATTAGAGCTGACTAAGCTCTCCGGCGAGCCACCTTGGCGAAAAATATTAATATTTAAATGCCACGTATGATTTCTGGCTGGCTTTGCCGGAGGTGGCACTCAGCTGTCCCACTTTTCTTCAAATGTGGCATTTAAGTGTACCTTTCGTAAGTTATGGCACTTAAGTGTCCCTTTGGGCAAAGTTATGGCACTTGTAGTGTACTTTTCTCCATAAAAGGGGGGAGGGGGGAAGGAGGAGGAGGGGAAACAATTGGTGGTTGAGGAGGAGGAAGAAAAAATGGGGGGGAAGGAGGAGGAGGGAGGCAGTTGGCAGTGAGGGCTGGGGCCGCTGAGCCCTAGCTGAAGGCCGGCAGCCCTAGCCGACTGGCGGTGAGGGCCTGTGTGCCCTCACCCCTTGCGTGCCCTTGCCTAGATTTAGGGCGAGGGCACGTAGTACCTCGCCACTGGTCGACCGACCGAGGGCCGACCCTCCCCCACCTTCCAGCGACGGCAGGGAGGCAGCAGCGGCGATGGCTCAGCCCTCAGCTGCTAGCTGCCTTCCT
Organism: Eucalyptus grandis x Eucalyptus urophylla; assembly: GCA_028830015.1. NCBI lineage: Eukaryota > Viridiplantae > Streptophyta > Magnoliopsida > Myrtales > Myrtaceae > Eucalyptus > Eucalyptus grandis x Eucalyptus urophylla. The sequence continues at coordinate 30,442,895 of CM054203.1, forward strand.
CCACCTCTGTTTCCCTTTTTTTTTAATAAAGAAATATAAATTATATTATTATTTTATTTTAAATTTAATTTAATTAATTTTATATTATATTAAAATTCAAATTATGCCAAAACAATGTCGTTTTGGCTGATTTAAGGGTTCTATTTTGGCCAATGCTCAAAATGACGTCGTTTTGGGTGAATTAGAGCTGGCTCAGCTCTCCGGCGAGCCAACTTGATGAGAAATATTAATATTTAAATGCCACGTATGATTTCCGGCTGGCTTCGTCGGAGGTGGCACTCAGTTGTCCCACTTTTCTTCAAATGTGGCATTTAAGTGTACATTTCGTAAGTTATGGCACTTAAGTGTCCCTTTGGGCAAAGTTATGGCACTTGTCGTTTACTTTTCTCCATAAATAATGGTAATGAAGAACAAGTAAAAGATACGGTGCAATAAAGTAATTAGATATGAGTCTGGCTAAGAATATTATATGGCTTTGTTATTAAGCTTAGGATAGCAACCCCTAGACTTCTGCACAAATCCCAACTCCCACACTCCAAAATTACGGGTAAAAGGTGAATTACGAATTTCAAGCCATCACTGAAGGTAAAATCGTCAAGCTTTCCCTTCCCTAAAAGCCTGCTCTAAGTTACTCGGCCACAAATGCACATACCATTTCTCTACAACTAGATTAATGTGGTGCTACAAACCTTTTAGATGCTGTGATGTTTGCACCATCGAGCCTGTTTGTACACAGGCTAAGAGCAAGTAAATCCTAGTGCAACAAGAAATGAGCATGCAAACCATGAATTCATATCATCACAAAAAGCTCAAAGACGATACCAAAGATAATCTCCAGAGCAAGTATGTTGCAGGGAAATGATGGTTGCTTGTGCATACTGTAATATTGGCCATCAACCACAAAAGAGAGAGAGAGAGAGCAAAAGAAAGGTTGAAAAGTCAAAAAGAGAGAAGAAAAAAAAGGGAAGAGATAAAAAGGGAAAAGAAAGCACACACTTGGGGAAAGAGGAGAGAAGGCTTTGTGCGTTCACGCCACGGGCACCTCATCAAGCTTATTCAAAACGTCCGGTAAGAGCTTAAGCCTCTCATTTGTCCAATCGAAGTATTTTCTGGGTTTATGGCTCAAATTTGGAATATTGGGAAAATCAAGGGGCGAAGTCCGATTTTAAAGTTGTTTAGCCATGTATTTTTATAGAAATGATAGTTTAGAATGTTGTGGAGCCAAAGGATTTTACGGATCGTGATTTGCGCTTATGGTTTGCCCGAAACAAAATTTTCAAGTTTCCCACGTGCGATGAACAGTGCGCATCGAGCAGCTTCGGGCCTGTATTTTGTTGATTTTCTGCTTGATTTTGGGATGGTCAAGTTGGGATTCTTGTAGTACATTGAAATGGCTTTCTATTGACTATAAGTACGTATAAAACGAGCTTCGGAGGAGAAAGTTATGGCATGACCAAATTTTGCGCTCGGACTCTGCTTTCCGAATGGCTTGAATAATTGCTTTAGGTATGCAATTTGTTAGCACTTATAAATCATTTTGTTAGCGTTAAGGCGTAATTGGTCATTTCGTAGTTGAGGTAAGTTTTATTTGATTTTTAACATTATTCCTCAATTATTCGATAGAGCCGCTAGTTTGATGATACAAGTATTGTTTATTGTTTGGTTGTAGGCGACAAGGTGAGCGGTGCTATCTTTTCTTTGAGTTTGTAAAACTCATATTCCAAAATACTATAGATTATAGGGATAAATACACTAGAAATGCCAAAAATTGTGTACGATGCTCACTTTGGTGCCAAAAGTTTATTTTGGATCATTTAAGTGCCAAAGAGTTTGAAAAATGATCATTTTAGTGCCAACACCGATTTGATTGACCGGAAATCCGAGGTGACACTTTTTTTTTATTAATTTTTGAAGCTGATGTGGTTCGTCAGAGAGTACAATCAGCATCCAAATAACAAAACGATGCCATTTGGCGTCTTTCCCTCAAGTAAGAACCCTAGATTTCCAAATTGAGAGAGAGAGAGAGAGAGAGAGAGAGAGAGAGATAGAGAGACCAGGCATGGGCTTCCTCCTCACCTTCTTCCCCAAAGAACAACACTAGCACCAACACCAGCAGCGGCAACGGCACCGGCACCAACATGGCTTCACCTCTGGTTCGTCCAACATTGTCGACAAGCCTAAGCTCTTGTCCTCCTCCTCCTCCTTCTCCTTCCCCCTTCAAAAGGACCTACTTTATCAGCCGCTCCCTAAGCAGAGCCCAATCCACCATCTCCCTACACCCTCTTTATCTCCCTCACCCGCCTCATCTTTGCTCTCTCCACTTTTGACCCCCCTTCTTCCTCCTCCTCCTCTGCCCTCGCCTCCTATTCTTCCCGTCACTTCTTGCTCGAGCAACAACCTCAACCTCTCCTCGCTCACCTGGTTGAGCAACTACAACGGTGGCCGAGCAATGGTGGCCGAGCAATGGTGGCCGAGCAATGGTGGCCGAGCGAGCTATAGTTGGCATTGGCAAGGATCAGACAAAGAACCTTAATTTCAGTCCTCATATGAGCCATACGGCATTGCTTTTGAGAGGTCGTCCATGTATGATGGCAAAACGACATCATTTCTTAAGGAGGACGGAAAATGACGTCCTTTTGAGTTAAGCTACCAACTTTGTAGGTGAAGACCTTGCCAAGGGGGGAATCTTAGTCGCCTTGTTACAAGGCATTGTGTCGTAACCATGGTTAGGTATTGAGCAAAATATTAGTCGATGGATGGACCATTGACATGTGTTTTGATATGAAATGGATCAATGAATAGACCATTAATGTAGTTTTTGATAGAGATTAATCAATGGACTTGACCATTGATATTTGAATTGTGATTGTGGATTTAAATGTATATTTTCGACTTGTACAAAGTTTTGTTGAAATGAATGTCTTGTACTTGATTTGTTATGTATAATTTAACGAGTTGGATTACAGGTTTCTGATAGTGCTCTATACTTATATATATTCATAGTGGCTGCTCAATCTGCTTAGAAGAATATGTACTACTCACTCAGCTTATGGTTGCTCACCGCTCTATTTTCCCAACCTTTTTAGGTTTTTGGTTAATAGCTAGTAGAGCGAGAGCGCTATCAATGGGGACTTTTGGAAATGGACTTTGGGTAGGGTTTGAGGCTGCGTCCTTCAAGTGAAAAGATGGCTGTGTCACCCCCATTCTTGATGGTTTCGGGGTGTGACATCTTGTGGTATTAGAGCTTAGGTTATTATTTTTGGGTATAGATTCTTTGGGATGTTATGAGCTTGTGTATTAGTCTTTTGTGAGACACTCAAGCATATGTTTCTTTTGGTGCAAGTGCTCATCGATTATGATTCAGAGAAGCATGCTTTGCTTTGGGATAATAGAGATATGCGAGTTATTACCTTTGATATCAAAAATGTATTTTATGGTTCTCAAGGTGCGATTTCAACATGGAGAGTTTCTCTTGAAAGTCTTGATGCGTTACGTGATGATATTTGGTGTGATAAGAATTGCTTTTAGAAGTTATAAGATTGATTGGTCATGTGAGACATAAATTTACTTAAGGTGAATAGGTGAGATCAGTTTGTGAACTTCTGAATTGCATTGATGATCTTACTCTAAGTAGCTTCGTGGAGCTAGTAGACATGGTTAGTTTCAATTGTAGTTTTCTTGAAGGCAAGGTGTATACTTAAGTCATGATTCTTTAAGTTGAGAACTTAAGGCTCATTGGATTTAATGGAAGCTAGCTAAGTTCTTATCTCAGCAATTTGAGAAGTTATAGGCATTTAGTTGCAGGTGATGATCTCTTAAGTAGTGATATTCTTTAATAAGATTTATGGTAGACAAGTTTTTGTTTGTGTGACATCCTGAATTTTCGACCTCATCTTGATAAAATGAAATGGGCTTTTTATTGACGCGCCTATGGTCCTTTTTCTCTGAGCTGATCACTCACGAGTTAACTAACCTATTAGGTGAAGCCGTTAAGAGATATAAGCATGCTAAAATCCTTAAAAGCTACCTGATAGGTTAGATTGTACTAAAATCGCGTTCGGTTGATTTTAACCACGAAATTGAACTCGGTTTCAGGAATCGAAAGTTCGAGCATGTCACGATTTATTTTCTTTAGGACATTGACTCATCCTTTGATGAACTTTTGGCAAGCCCGGGATTTTGGCGAAAAATCAAGTTTGGGTAATTTAAATGGTAGAAATTCGGGGGGGCAAAATTGAATGGATTTTTGGCCTCCAAAGTGAGCTAAATGGTGAAGGGAATGCAAGAATTTTGTGTGGGTTGCTACCATGGCATGTGTGGCAATTGAATTGGAGTTGTTTGGAGAGATTTGTGAAGAACTTGAAGTACAATGGGTGCAAATTCGTAGGCTTGTCAGGTAGCTACATTTTGTACTTCATTCTTGACTTGTTGGAGAAGTTGGGAGGGGAAATGGCTATTGGATAAGGAAGAGGCTTGTGGGGCCTTGCACTTGAGTAATTAGGATATTTTAGCTTGACTTTGAGGCTTCTTGTCCCCCCTTGCAGCTACAGCAGCTTCGTCTTCTTCTTCTTCTTCTTCATTTTCACCTCCTTCAACCTCCATTTTCATTCCATCTTCTTGCTACAAAACAAAACCAGCAACTAGCCACTAGGAAACCAGCCACCAAGCCAGCACCGACTAGCCCTCACGCCGTCCCCGATGCCTCCAGCATCCGCCTGGTTACACCTTCACAGCCGCTACCCTGTCCGCCCGTTCCAACCAGCGGCTTCGTCCACCATCTCCAGCTGCTTCGTCTAAATCCAGCAGCTGTTTAGCCACTGTCCAAAGTCCAGCCGAGCCTCCAACAACACCGCACTGTCTAGCAGCACCTCCACCGGTCACCAGCACCCGTTCCATTCGCCAACAGCCGTCGAGACTAGCCTTAAGCAGAACCTAGTAGAACCAAAAACTCTAGCTCGAGCAGTGGGCTTGCTGGATATTTTTCTGCGCCTTCCAGGCCTCCTTTGGGGCCACCATAGACACGAGTCTTCACCGCCTTTGCTCGCCATTGCCGTGAACCCATTTGCTCGCTAATTTAGTGAGTTAACTCCCAAATCCTTGATTAGATTGTTAATTACACTTAGGGGGTTATATTAATGTTAATTAGGTTAGTTAAATTAGTACTAAGTGAGATTAGCCTTAAGATGGATTAATGTTAATCTAGCTTGGTTATATTAGCCTTAATATGGATTAGTGTTGATCTAATTGGTTGGATTAACACTAATGAGGATGGTTTAGCCTAATTTAGTGAATTTTCCTTAGATCTGATTTCTGGACACTCGTCGTTTGCCCTTTTTGTGGATCAAAATGTGCTTCGATTTTGAGGTTACTTCCTTCTTGAGAAATTTTCTAGACAGCTTCAGTTATGACATATATTTTATTCAAGATTTTAGGGATTTAAAAGATTGAGATTTCTGCTTTGTCATTTCAAAATAGAATCTCGGATTGTGCTGGAATCTGTGACCTTTCGGTATTGCAAGAATTTTTATCAACTCTTAAGGTTCGATTTTCAAAAGAGTTAATTTACAAAAGTTGTTTTTCACATTTCTGATTTAACATACTCAAACTTCAGATCAAACAAACATGTGTTGGACCTCGAACCAAGCTTGTTTTGGAAAATAGACTTTTTGGAAATAGACATAGTTTTTGTAACGGTTTGGGCGATTTACTGCTCTTAATTTAGAAGGATCTCGGTTAAGGTATCTCACGGAAAATGTTCGTTTCGGTGTCTTTTATAACATATTGAAATTTGAGAATTTTCCAAACTCGTTTGTTAGTTTTCTGGATTTAAGCTTGGAGATGCAGGAATGGCCCGGTTTCTGCTGGTGAGGACCAGGAGTAGTTTGTGATTATTCTTGGTGTTGTGCTTGCTGAGCAATGCATATTCAGTGATGTAGTTAAATTGTGACGTGCTTAGAACTTGTGTGTGACGATATGTGATATGTGATGGTTTATTGGCATGGCAAAATATGACTATTAAAGGGTGATAAGTGTGGTGTTGAGGAAACCGAATGGGTTGAGAGTGGGTAAATGACTAAGTGCTACACGATAACGAAACTTCGTGTGAGTCATCTCTAGAGCCTTATACTATGGCTTATTATAATTAAGGGCTAAGTGCTACATGGCGACTTGAGTCGTATGGGAGCTACCTCTAGAGCCTTGCATTATTGTCATACATAGTAAAGGGCTAAGTGCTACACGATAACGAAATTTCGTATGAGTCACCTCTAAAGCCTTATACTATGGCTTATTGTGATAAAGGGCTAAGTGCTACATTGCGACTTAAGTTGCATGGGAGCTACATGGGAGCTACCTCTAGAGCCTTGCATTGTTGTCATGCACAGTGAAGGGCTAAGTGCTACACGATAACGAAATTTCGTGTGAGCCACCTCTAGAGCCTTGTACTATTGCTATATGTGGTCAAGGGCTAAGTGCTACACGATAACGTAACCTTGTGGGGGCCACCTCTAGAGCCTTGATTCTTAATATTGAGTTTGAGCCTTGAGTTTGGATATTGAGTTTGGATGTTGAGAGTGAATATCGGGTGTGGATTGAACCATCGATATGAGATATCTATGCTTGATTATGGGACGAAATTGTGTGGCACGGAATGAGACGTCTCATAAAGATTTGGCCTTATAATCGGGACCTCTGTGAATATTTGATGAGTGATATGAAGTGTTCCAAGTATTGATTACACATGTTGTGTTTATGAGTGCATATATGAGACACTAATGTGTAGGGACATGCCGGGGTGAGGTAAGTTCTGAGTGATGGATGTTTAGGCTACCACTAGGTGAATTCTCACCCTAATTGGAGTTTAGGGTGTTGACTTGCTGAGATTTATTCTCACCTTATTGTGTTTACTATTTTTTAGGTCCTTAGTCTGGAGATACCGGATGGTGTCGTGGAGGATCCCAAGCTAGAGTTGAAGGGATCTGGAGTATAGGTTGTTTGGTAGTTCTTTTGGGACAAACCTTTAGTGTACAGACCTGTAGGACTGACTTGGCTTGTATATAATGTGTGTTTTTTGCGAAATTTTGTTGTCCTGCTTTTTTGTCCAATGTTTGTTGTTGTTTTCCGGGTACATGTTTATGAGTTCGCTCCCGCATGTGCATAAAACGAATGAGTCGGCGACGCGTCCTGGGAACGTCGCAAATTTTTAGTTGACCATCGAGGGATGTGTGTGCACTTGAGGTTTGAGGCGTGACATCCCTACCCGAAGTGGTATCAAAGCTGGTCAGTGTTTGGAGTGATAAAGTGCGATGGGTCTCGGGATAGTTAGTAGGAAATGCATTTTTCTTATGCAGATGCACATGATTGATTGTCTAATTGATTGATTGTTTTGTGTGGGTCGCTTAGTTTTCTAATTTTGTGTGGAATTAGAAAGCAGCTTCTGTAGAGATCTTGTAGAATGAGCGATCCAAAGCAGCTTCTGTAGAGATCTTGGGGTAGAACGCTGACTAAGGTCGGTGTCTGAGTTAGAGTGCAGGCTTAGGCCAGCGCGAGTGAGAGAGTACTGCCACGGGCCGATACTGGTGTAGCAGCATTCGTCGATCCTAGATTAGATAAGATTGTACAGGCGCTCGAGACTTTGGGAAATCTGATGGAGCAGCAAGTTCAGAATCAAGCTACCATCACCACCACTGCTGCTACTACTGTTGTCGCACCTATTGAGGTTCCACCTGGGAACGTGATTGGTGATCGGTCTATGCATAAGTTGGTAGAGCAATTTCTAAAACTGAAGCCGCCGATGTTCTTAGGGGTAGGCGATCCTGAGGCTACAATCTTATGGATCCAAGAATTAAAAAAAGCCTTTGCACTATTGAGGTGCTCGAAGGAAGACAAGATAATCCTCGCGGTCTACTAGTTGCAAGGAAATGCAAGTACCTGGTGGAGGGCCACCAGAGGAAGAGTGTTTCCTGAAGGTGTGGTTCTGGTGTGGAATGCCTTCGTTGAAGTCTTTAATGGAAAGTACTTCTCTGACAACGCCAGAAAGTATAAGATGGTAGAGTTTCAACGCTTTCATCAGGATCTAATGTCGGTAGATTAGTACGAGGCGAAGTTCATTGAGTTGTCCTAGTATGCCCCCAGATTGATTGAGGATCTAGTAGATAGAGCAAGAAGATTTCGAGATGGACTGAGACTGGAGATAAAGGATCCGTTGGTGCCATTTAATCTAAAGGATTACAACGATTTGTATGAAATGGCACAGTTGATCGAGAGGAACATGAATGAACGAGCCGCCGCATCTGAGTCACAATTAAGGTCCAACAGAGATGGTAATCAGTTCGGGAAGAAGTCGATGTCTGAAGGAAGGTATCCCATTCCATCCAACAAGAAGGGTGGGATTGGAAAGCCGACGTCCAACCCGAACGACGTGTGTCGTTTCTGTGGGAAAAGACATGGTTTAGCTCCATGATATTCCTGGAAGGGAGCATGTTTTAAATGTGGCTAGCACGGCCACCAGTTCAGGGATTGTCCGCGCAAGCAGATGAGACCACAGCAGCTGTTACCGTCGCCACCAATGGGACAGAATAGAGGGAATGCACTGCAGATAAAACTCCACAAGGATGGCGAAGGGGATATGAATGAACTGAGCTATGCGTTGATTAGGGGAAAGAATGTTTTTGGGGTAATTTTATCGGAATGGCGCATCAGAATTTTGATTAAGTTTGTAAGATTTCAGTTTGTTGAAATGAAGTTGTAAAAAAGAGAATCGCTGGCTAGAGTTGTACTCAACTATTTTGCTCATGTGGAACCTTGTTATTGTAATTAAAGTGGGTTGGTTTAAGTAATACAATTTAACCCGTTATTGTAATGGATTGTTATTGTGAAGTAATACAGTTTAACCCGTTAGCTTGTGGAATTTTTGAGTTTGTGGGGAACCGAGAAGAACCCTCGATGTTAGTTGCCAAGATTATTTGGCAACTATAGTGGATATGACAGTTGAGGAACCGAAAATGGAGAACATAGCTATGGTACGGGAGTTTTCTGAGGTGTTTCTTGAAGAATTACCCGGTCTGCCCCTAGAAAGGGAGATCGAGTTTGTGATTGAGTTGGCCCTAGGATGGAGCCAATCTCTGAGGCTCCTTACCATGTGGTGTTGTCAGAATTGAAGGAACTGAAGGTGCAAATGCAAGGGTTGTTAAACAAGGAATTTATACGCCCTAGTGCATCACCTTGGGGAGTACCGATTCTGTATGTGAGGAAGAAAGATGGGTCGTTGTGCCTTTGCATTGACTACTAGCAACTCAACTAGGTGACTATCAAGAACAAGTATCCGTTGCCAAGGATTGACAATCTGTTTGATCGGTTGCAAGGAGCATCGATATTATCGCAAGTCGACATGAGGACGGGTTGTCATCAATTGAGGATTAAGAAAGAGTTGAACATGAGATAGTGTCATTGGATGAAACTTCTCAAAGATTATGATTGCGACATCTTGTATCACCCCGAAAAAAGCTAATAAAGTTACATATATGCTGAGTCGAAAGCCATTGGTTGCGCAGATGGTGATACATGAATGGATTTTACTGAAGGAGCTAGAGATTCGATTTTCAAATTTAAGGTAGGCCACCTTTCAAGTCTTATGGCCACCCTCATAATTGAACCAAAAGTGTAGATAAGGATTAAGACGTTGCAGTTAACAGATCCAAAAATCCCGAAGATTTTGTAGGAAGATACGGAAAAGAGGAAGGCTGACTTTCATATTTCTCAGGACAGAACACTAAAGTTTCGTGGACGATTAGGTGCAGTATATTTCTGAGGAAGGTTATAGATTGCCTTGGCAACGAAGCTACAGTATAGCATGGCCTATTATCTACAGATGGATGGATAATCTGAGAGGATAATTCAAACCCTTGAGGACATGCTGCGAGCTTGCGTGTTGGACTTCAAAGGAAGTTGGGAGGAACAGCTTCATCTAGTTGAGTCGCCTACCATAATAGTTATCGACAGAGCATTTAGATGGCACCATTTGAAGCGTTGTATGGCAGAGGGTGCAGAACTCCAGTTTGATGGGATGAAGTTAGAGGGCAGAAAATTACTGGCCCAGAGTTAGTTCAACAGTCAATGGATGCCGTTACAGTTATTTGAGAAAGACTCAAGACTGTTTAGAGTTGTCAGAAAAAGTTATGCAAATAAGTGGCGAAGACCAGTTTAGATATTATATTGAAAGGAGCAAGTGCTGCGCACCAAGATGATCTCTTTGGTCAAAGTGTTCTAACAACACCATGGGACAGAAGGAGCTACTTGGGAAAGCAAAGAATCAATGAGACGACAATACCCCTATCTTTTTGAAAAATAATTGTAATGGTTTAAATTTCGAGGATGAAATTTTTATAAGAGGGAAAGAGTTGTGACATCTTGAATTTTCAACCCTATCTCGATAAAATGAAATAGGCTTTTCACCGACGCACCTATGGTTCTTTTTCTCTGAGCTGATCACTCACGAGTTAACTAACCTATTAGGTGAAGCTGTTAAGAGATATAAGTGCGCTAAAATCCTTAAAAGCTACCTGGTAGGTTAGATTGTACTAAAATCGCGTCCGATTGATTTTAACCACGAAATTTAACTCGGTTTCATGAATTGAAAGTTCAAGTGTGTCACGATTTATTTTTTTTAGGACATCGACTCATCCTTTGATGAACTTTCGACAAGCCCGGGATTTTGGCAAAAAATCAAGTTTGGGCAATTTAAATGGTAGAAATTCGAAGGGGCAAAATTGAATGGATTTTTGGCTTCCAAAGTGAGCCAATTGGTGAAAGGAATGCAAGAATTTTGTGTGGGCTGCTACCATGGCATGTGTGGCCATTGAATTGGAGTTGTTTGGAGAGATTTGTGAAGAACTTGAAGTACAATGGGTGCAAATTCGTAGGCTTGAGGGGCAGCTGCATTTTGGACTTCATTCTTGGCTTGTTGGAGAACATTAGGAGGGGAAATGGCTGCTGGATAAGGCAGAGGCTTGTGGGGCCTTGCATTTGAGTAATTATGATATTTTAGCTTGACTTTGAGGCTTCTTGTCCCCCTTCTAGCTGCAGCAACTTCTTCTTCTTCTTCTTCTTCAGCTTCTTCTTCATTTTCACCTCCTTCAACCTCCATTTTCATTCCATCTTCTTGCTGCAAAACAAAACCAGCAACCAACCACCAAGCCAGCACCAACCAGCCCTCATGCCGTCCCTGACGCCTCTAGCGTCTACCTGGTCGCACCCTCACAACCGTTGCTCCATTCGCCTGTTCTAACCAACAGCTTCGTCCACCATCTCCAGCTGTTTTGTCCAAATCTAGCAGTTGTTCAGCCACCGTCCAAAGTCCAGCCAAGCCTCCAACAACATCGCACCATCCAGCAGCACCTCCACTGGTCACCAACATCCGTGCCATCCACCAATAGTCGCAGAGACTAGCCTCAAGAAGAACCGAGCAAAATCAGAAATTCCAGCTCGAGCAGTGGGCTTGCTGGTTGTTTTTCAGTGACTTCCAAGCCTCCTTTGAGGCCACCGTAGACATGAGTCTTCACCGCCTTCGCTTACCGTCGCCATGAACCCGTTTGCTCGCTAATCTAATGAGTTAACTCCCTAATACTTGATTAGGTTGTTAATTGCACTTAAGGGGTTAGATTAGTGCTAATTAGCTTAGTTAAATTAATACTATGTGAGATTAGCCTTAAGATGGATTAGTGTTAATCTAGCTTGGTTAGATTAGCTTTAAGATGGATTAGTGTCGATCTAATTGGTTGGATTAGCCTTAATGAGGATGGTTTAGCCTAATTCAGTGGATTTTCCTTAGATCTGGTTTTTGAACCCTCATCATTTTCCCTTTTTCTGGATCAAAATGTGCTGCGATTTTGAGGTTGCTTCCTTCTTGAGAAATGTTCTAGACAGCTTCAGTTATGACATATATTTTACTCAAGATTTTAGAGATTTAAAAGATTGAGATTTCCACTTCGTCATTTCAAAATAGAATCTCGAATTGTGCTGGAATCTGTGACCTTTCGGTATTGCAAGGATTTTTATCAACTTTTAGGGTTCGATTTTCAAAAGAGTTTATTCACAAAAGTTGTTTTCACATCTTATAATTTAACATACTCAAATTTCATATCAAACAAACATGTGTTAGACCTCGAACCAAGCTTGTTTTGGAAAACAGACTTTCTAGAAACATACATAGTTTTTGTAAAGGTTTGGGCGATTTACTACTCTTAATCTAGAAGGATATGGGTTAAGATGTCTCATAGAAAATTTTCGTTTCGGTGTTTTTTACAACAGATTTAAATTTGAGAATTTTCCGAATTCGTTTGGTTAGGTTTCCAGATTTAAACTTGGAGATGCGCGAGTGACCCGGTTTCTGCCGATTAGGACCGGTAGTAGTTTGTGATTATTCTTGTTGTAGTGCTTGTTGAGCAATGCATATTCGGTGATGTGGTTGAATTGTGACATGCTTGGAAGTTGTGCGCGACGATATGTGATATGTGATGGTTTATTGTCCTGGCAAAAGATGACTATTGAAGGGTGATAAGTGTGGTGTTAAGGAAACCGAATGGGTTGAGAGCAGGTAAAGGACTAAGTGCTACTCAATAACGAAACTTCGTGTGAGTCACCTCTAGATCCTTATACTATGGCTTATTGTAATCAAGGGCTAAGTGCTGCATGGTGACTTGAGTCGCATGGGAGCTACCTCTAGAGCCTTGCATTATTGTCATGCATAGTGAAGGGTTAAGTGCTACACGATAATGAAACTTCGTGTGAGTCATCTCTAGAGCCTTATACTATGGCTTATTGTAATCAAGGGCTAAGTGCTACATGGCAACTTGAGTCGCATGGGAGCTACCTCTAGAGCCTTGCATTGCTGTCATTCATAGTGAAGGGCTAAGTGTTATACGATAACGAAATTTCGTGTGAGCCACCTCTAGAGCATTGTAACATTGCTATATGTGGTCAAGGGCTAAGTGCTACCCAATAACGTAACTTCGTGGGGGTCACCTCTAGAGTCTTGAGTCTAAATATTGAGTTTGAGCCTTCAGTTTTAATATTGAGTTTGGATATTGAGAGTGAATATCGAGTGTGGATTGAACCACTGATATGAGATATCTACGCTTGATTATGGGAGGAAATTTTGTGGCACGTAATGGGACGTGTCATAACGATTTGGTCTTATAATCGAGACCTCTATGAATATTTGATGAGTGATATGAAGTGTTCCAAGTATTGATTACGCATGTTGTGTTTATGAGTGCATATATGAGGCATTAATGTGCAAGGATGTGCTGAGGCGAGGTAAGTTTTGAATGATGCATGTTTAGGCTGCCTCTAGGTGAATTCTCGTCTTAATCGGGGTTTAGGGTGTTGACTCGTTGGGATTTATTCTCACCCTGTTGTGGTTTACTATTTTTCAGGTCCTTAATCTAGAGATACCAAAGGGTGTCGTGGAGGATCCTAAGCCAGAGTTGAAGGGATCCGGAGTATAGGTTGTCCAATAGTTCTTTTGGGAAAGACCTTTAGTGTACAGACCTATAGCACTGACTTGGCTTGTATATAATGTGTGTTTTTTGTGAAATTTGGTTGTCTTGCTTTTCTATCCCATGTTTGTTGTTGTTGTCTGGGTATATGTTTATGAGTTCACTCTTGCATGTGCATAAAACGAATGGGCAAACGACGTGTCCTGGGAACGTCGCAAATTTTAGTCGATCGTTGAGGAATGTGCGCGTGCTCAAGGTTCAGAGTGTGACCTCTTGAAAATCTCATATTCTGTAAAGAACTAGGATAAATTGTTTTCTTAGACAATTGAGATTGGAATTTGAAGAAGTGGATCTTGTCTTTTAGGTATTAAGAGTTAATTATCTTGGGGTGCTAGATGGGCAATTTTTTTAAATAAGTGTTATCAATAATCTCTTTTTGAGTGTTAGTGAGGACATAAAAAGTATTTGAAAGTTTTTGTGCAATAAATAAGAGTTGGTTTGAACAAACCTTCAAGTGGTTGATGTGATATTCTTAGGCTATGTATGTAATTGAAGTGAAGGGAATGTTGAAAGGAGAATCGATGACTTGTGAAAATTTAGATTGTGATATATTTAGATTTGATGGAAATTCAACGGATTGGGTTTCAAGTGTTGGTGAATGATTATGAACTTTGTGGTATTAGAGAAAATTGTCGTAAAGGTATTATGTTAATTGGTGATACTTTGGAGACGTTATAGATTATGTAGGAATTGATGAGAGAGAGAAGCCTCCGAGTTGGTTGAGTGAGAGGTTGAGGAGTGTAGAGACCATTAGGAGCTGCTGGCTAAGGGTGGGAGTACTAGTGAAATGGAGGAAGGAGAGCTGGAAGAGAAATCAATTGGTTCCTAAAGTTGAGATTAGAGGAAGCCCCAAAAAGACTGTTCTATTAAAGTCTGATCATAAGGGAAGTTATAGAGGGTGAGGGTCAAGTTGAGGTTGTTGAAGAGGTTGAAAAGTCAATTTGTGAAGAAGGGAATGAGTGCCCTGAAGAAAGTCTAATTGAGGAGAAGAGGGAACTTATAGACAAGGCCTTTCAAGATCATCAAAAGATTTTTAATAATGAGATGAGTGGGAGTAATGATGAGGAAAGAGAAAAGACCTATGATTATTAAGGATTGGGAGTTTTGAAAGAGGGGAAGAGAGAGTTGGGGAGGTTACTTGAAATTTGCAGAGGAAGTCATTCATTAAGGAGTTCTTAGGGAGTACTCACACGATGAAGAATCTTCTAAACAAAACAAGGGCATTAATCTTGAACTCAAAGAAAAATGCGCAAAATCACAAGAGTTAAAACTAGGAGAAGGCAGGGTTCCTCTACAAACCATTCAAGCTAGGTCTTTGTTGCCTAAAGGTAAAACCCACTTGACTAGAGAAACGCTTGTTCATAGCTTCAAGGACAAAGGCAAGAGCACTGCCTTTATGCCAAACGAAGTCGCTAAAACCACATAAGAACATGTATAAATTGAAAGAGAATTTGGAGATGATGTGAGTAGCAGGGACACGGACATGGAAGGGCTAAGCACTAGGGATTTTGAGTTGTTCTCGAGCTCTCCTATTAGGAAGACAAAAAAAAAGAAAAAAAAAGATCAGATAATTCGGGTGAAGTCAAAGGAAGCTCCAGTATAACAAGGATCTCTAAGCAATGGAAACGGCATTCTTTACTAGCCTCAAGTAGTACAAGGCAATTCAAATGGTGAGCTTGTCCAAGGACTGAACCTTTAGGTATTAAAGGGGGAAAAATGCTCAGTGGACTAGAGAGACAACTAAGTTTTAACAAACAGTTGTTGAGAGGGCAAACAAAGCATCATGATGATGTCAAATCCCTTTCATTAGAGTATTGGATCTCATGATTTGGAGATGAGTTACGGCTTTGATAAGAAACGAGTTATGTGGAATAAATATGGTGGTAGCTTATACATGAGCGGTAGCCAAAAGGAACACAATCGACAGTTGATGGGTGCTATAAGGTTTATGTAAAGAATGGCTTTTATAGTGATTATATGCGCCCAATCTACTCCAAGGTTGACATGGCATCCAACACATATTTTCGGGCTGCTTGTGATGTTTATCTTCATTGGTGTCCAACACATGTATTTAGGCTGGTTGTGATATATTTTGATTTGATGGAAATTCAACGGATTAGATTTCAAGTGTTGACGAATGAATATGAACTTTGTGGTATTAGAGAAAATTGTATGGACTGAAAGAGAATTTTGAGATGTTGTGAGTAGCAGGGACACGGACATGGAAAGGCTAAGCACTAGGGGTTTTGAGTTGTTCTCAAGCTCTCCTATCAGGAAGACCCAAAAAAAAATAAAAATTCGAGTGAAGTCAAAGGAAGCTCTGGTATAACAAGGATCTTTTAGCAATGGAAATGGCGTTCTTTACTAGCCTCAAGCGATACAAGGCAATTCAAATGGTGAGTTCGTCCAAGGATTGAACCTTTGGGTATTAGAAGGGGAAAAAATGCTCAGTGGACTAGACAGACAACTGAGTTTTAACAAACAGTTTTTGGGAGGGCAAACAAAGCATCATGATAATGTCAAATCACTTTCATTAGAGTATTGGATCCCATGATTTGGAGATGAGTTACGGCTTCGATAAGAAATGAGTGGTGTGGAATAAATATGGCGGTAGCTTATACATGAGCAATAGCCAAAAGGAGCGCAATCGAATGTTAATAGGTGTAACTATAAGGTTTATGTAAAGAATGGCTTTTATAGTGATTATATGTGCCTAATCTGCTCTGTCACGCCCTGACCCACTCGGGACATGTGACAAGCCGTGCTTGTCGTCGTTCATTTCCTTAAGATCATTTGATTGTGACGTCCTAGGAGGCATCACCGAGCCATACGTAATATCGATTATATATGCAAGTGGAAGCAGAAATAAAATCACCCACCGTTTAGAACAGGGATATCATAAAAACATACTTATAAACATTTATAATAACATACTTCCATACAAATGTCTTCCATACAACTTCAGCATCACATACTTCGCCACTTTATAAACATCCCAAAGTGAGGCCACACACTTCCAAAAGGTTTTAGGGTTAGCCAAGTTCCTCTATGCTACGAAGCGACTTCAAAAGGGTAGTATCCCTTACGTGCCTAGTACGCCTCCAACTTAAAATACCATGGCTCAGGCTTGGCTAGTCACAGTTAGGGCCTGAAAAAGGTTAAACAATGAGAAGTGAGATAAACTTAATGAGTGAACTCCCTAGATCTCGTGCAAGGAAGTCATTCACCTCGAAAACGCCCTCAACATGCAAGTAATTTATTGACGGTAGATCAATAGCAAAATAACCTTTGCTTTGCCTTAACTATAAACATGAATGGTTATTCCATTTCCTCAAAGCCATCAGTATGAGCACATAAGCAATTCTTGAAACACCTCCTACACTCAAGAGCCAAACATAAAAACGTGCAATATAACATATTCATGCACCTATGCCATGCAATAATCCAAACATGCTCATATATCAATCTCATGTCACACGTGTGCAGACTATAGCATCGCTTCTCAAAATATGCATTCATGCACTCATGCCATGAAATAATCCAAAACTCCTCATATATCAATCTCAAATCACACATGTGCCGACTATAGCATCATTTCTCAAAATATGCATTCATGCACTCGTGCACTTTACACACACGGTGTCTCAAGAATCGCATGGCATCCCATACTACCATGCAACCCTTGAGACCATGCTTTCAGATTATTATGGCTACTCAAGGCCTAAGGCTAATCCAAAGGTTCGTAATCATCTGGTATAATCAGGCATTGTCTCGCCCCATCGAACATGGCATCATTCAGCGTATGCATACACCTTAGGACGACATTCCAATAAGGAGCTTCATCCAAAATCTATCCACGAACAGCATCCCGTTGACTTGGGGTCATCCAGAATTAATCGGGCATCGTCCCACATAATCATACACATTAGGACAGAACCATTACCCGACATAATCATATGCATTAGGGTATTTAAGTGATCACACGAGCATACTATCACACAGCTCATTTCATGTCTTTCTCAATGTGTGATGCCCATACAATATGCAACAACTTTTGCCATATACCATCATGTCATACACATGCCTCATATTCTATCACATAAAATGCACCATCCAATTCACAAGCCCATGGCATATAGGTCACTCATCAAAGTAGGATAAGTCATTGCACTTGGACATAAGTCATTAAAATCACTTACCACATGCTATCATAAACTATCTAATAACTCATCTTCTATTAATAAAACATTTCACAATACCATAACGTATTTTAGAAACATGTCTTATCACAACGTCACTTCATATATCACATATCACTGCAACATGTCACACACATCACATATTATCATGAAATAACTCATCACCTCATTTTAACATATCATAACATCTTATCAAAATCCACTTATCATAACCTAATAACTTATCGAACAACAGGTGATAACCTATCGATAAGAGTCGATAACCTATTTCGATAACCTATCGCCTTAAACATGAGAACTTATTGTCAAAAACTCAATAACCTATTGCCCAAAACTCGATAACTTATCATTAAAAACTCGATAACCTATCGCCCAAAACTCGACAACTTCTCATCAAAAACTCGATAACCTATTGCCCAGAACTCAATAACTTATCATCAAAAACTCGATAACCTATTGCCCAAAACTCAATAAATTATCATCCAAAACTCGATAAATTATCGTCCAAAACTCGATAACCTATCGAGATAACCTATCATAACCTTATGATCACTTATCATTTAAAACTCATTTATCACATCAATAAAGCACCATTTAACCTTAATCTAGTCTTAAACTAACTCCAAAATGCAACAATAACCATATTCAAGGGCTAGAAAGCCAGTCACACCTAAATCTAAGCTTTGAAAAGCATCAAGGGAGGTGTGGGGAGGCTGGACAATGGTTGTGGTGGCCAGACCAATGCTGATCAGTCCACGGTGAGGGCTGTGGGGGCATCCCAGTGGTGGTGCAGAGGTGGCATGATGGTCGACTAGGTAGCGGACGGTGAACAATCGATGGTGGATATCAAGTGAGATCCAAGAGAGGCAAAATGGAGAGAAATGGGTTGCAAAGATGCAGGAAATGGAGGGGGGTGAGGTTCAACTATAATGGGGGAAAATGAGAGAGAGATTGAGGGAACTGAGAGAGAGGGAAAGGTATAGAAGAATTTGGGAGAAGAGAGAGAGGTTCAGATCGAAATCATTGGATGGTTAAGATAAGGCCTTGCTCTCCAAGTCAGGAATGAATGGCCAAGATGGCTTCTTACTTTACCTCCTCCCCAAGTCCATTTAATGCAACCATCATACCTAAGCTAGAAATATGGTAGAGTAGGTTAGGATGATGTCACTCTCTCTCTCATCTGGCCCCTTGAACGCCCCACACCATCTGCTTGCAAAAAGGCCTTTGTTTTATTAGGCTAGGAGGGCAAAATGATAATTTTACTAGGTTTGAGTACTATTCATGCACTATTCATGCATATGGGTCATTAATAAGGGACTTGAAAAGACCAAAAAAAGGCTTGGGTGGCTCATGGGCCTATTGGCCAGCCCTCCTTGGGCGTGAGGCCTATTGGGTTGCCCACCCTGGGCTTGGGTCCATTGGGTCATCCTTCATGGGTCCTCATCCGTGGCTAATTTCAACTTTTTCTAATTTTTACGTCCTATCGATGAAATAACCATTACTCGATGGGTTGGAAAGTGTTGGCAGAATTAAACAGGTGGAAGCGAAAATGTTTCAAAACTTCACTAATGATGCAAGAAAAGTCGAGGGACTAAAACGTATAGCAATGACCAAGAATGAAAAGATTGAAGAGGAGTGCATGGCTTGTTTGGTGGCTTAAGAATTATTTTAATAGTATGGACTCGACTATGATGAAAATTTCAATCCAATAGCCAATATTATGATGGTATGTGTTCAAATAAGCCTTGCTACCCTTAAGTTGTGGAAGTTTTGGTAGATGGATGTGTTGAATACTTTCATTCATGAAAAGAGATGCTACTTGGGAGCTCAAGAAGGAGGTAAGGCGCGAATATCCTCATTTGTTTGAATGTTGAGTTAAAAGTTAGAAAGAGAGAAGGAAAAAAAAGGAAGAGATAAAAGGGAAAAGAAAGCACATGCTTAGGCAGGAGTCAGGAAGAAAGAAAGAAGAGAAAATAAGGAAGGAAGGAAGGAAGGAAGGAAGAAGAAGAAGAAGAGAGGGTTTTGTGCATTCATGCCGCAGGCACCTCACCAAGCTTATTCACAGTGCCTGGTAAGAGCTTAAGCCTCTCGTTCGTCCAATCGAAGTATTTTTTGGGTTTAGGGCTCAAATTCGGAATTTTTGGAAAATCGAGAGGTGAAGTCCAATTTTTAAGTTGTTGAGCTACATATTTTATAGAAATAATACTTTAGGGTGTTGTGGAGCCTTAAGATTTCACAGATCGTGATTTGAGCTTATGGTTTGCCTGAAACAAAATTTCAAAATTTCCCGCATGAGATAAACAATGCGTGTCCAGCAGCTTTGGGCTCATATTTTGTTGATTTTCGGCTTGATTTTGGGAAAGTCAAGTTGAGATTCGTGTAGTATGTTGAAAGGGATTTCTATTGACTATAAGTACGCTTAGAACGGGGCTCGAAGGAGAAAGTTATTGCGTGACCAAGTTATGCGCTCAAACGCCGCTTCACGAATGACTTGAATAATCATTTTGGGTATGCGATTTG
The DNA here is from genome assembly GCA_028830015.1 of Eucalyptus grandis x Eucalyptus urophylla. NCBI lineage: Eukaryota > Viridiplantae > Streptophyta > Magnoliopsida > Myrtales > Myrtaceae > Eucalyptus > Eucalyptus grandis x Eucalyptus urophylla. Next base: position 30,463,170 of record CM054203.1, read on the forward strand.
TTAGTGCGTATGAATTGTTTTATTAGCGTTAAGGCATAGTTGAGTTGTTTCGTTGAGCGAGATTTTTATTTGATTTTAACATTATTCTTCAGTTATTTGATAAGGTTGTGAGTTCGACAATATGTGAATCGTTTGTTATTTGGTCATAGGCGACGAGGTGAGTGGTGCTATCTCTTCTTTTAGTTTATAAAACTCATATTCCAAAATACTATGGATTATATATTTTGAATTATGAAATGACATTGTTATTGCATAAATGTCGAATCGAGCATTTACTACCCTATTGATTTTGAAATGGCATGGTAAAGCATTTCTAGAAATGGTTTATGGGTCGATTATTATGCAATGGATGGAAGAAATTCTTTATAATTTAAAATAATTCTTTTGTTACATGTTATACGTTTGGTTTTGTGAGGCATTGAAAAATGCATTGTTTGAAATAACTTGAAATGATTAATTGTAAACGCCTTGATCAAATGCTTTGTGAAGGAATTGCCAAAAGTTATGGGCATAGATTCGTGAAATACTTTAAAGAACACTTTTTATTTGATAAATTGAGTTGTGAAAGTTTATTCGATACGGTTTGTGAAATCGGTTTATGAAATGGATTATGGTTTTGATTGTGCATTTATTTAATGAAATGATATGAGAAATGCTTTGCAAAAGAAGTATTTCTATCGGAGGAACCGAGTTACGAAAGGTTATAAGAGATTTTTTTTTATTCATTTCCGACACATTGAGTTCCTCGACTTCCGCTACCGATGAGAATGATTCTTTTCTTGTCTTTGTTGTTAGTCATTTTTTTGGTGGTGAAAGATGATGAGCAATTGCATAGGAGAAGTGAAGTGTCCTCGGCTTCCATGTTTGAACTAAAGGGTATTTATCAGTAGAGATCGTTTGATAGAGTTGGGTTCTGCACGTTTTGTGGCTTAAATGGGGCATAATCACTAACTTTATCCCAACTAAATGAGTTCTTAGCTTATGTCTTAATTCTTCTAGTTGATTTCAACCAGGGCTAAGATTCGGACTAGTTGGGACAGCAATGCTTGTTCTTAGAGAAGTGTCTTTATACATTTTCGACACATTGAGTTCCTCAATTTCTATTATTGATGCATGTGATTCTTTCCTTGTCTCTGTTCTTAGTCTGTTTCACTATAGGAAGGAAGTGGAGGTGGCAAAAGTTTGAAGGCATCACTTGGTTCCATCGACTTTATAACTTCATTTGTTAAATCTGAAGATGAATCAAAGAAGATAAAATAGGCTCTTAGTGCATCTTCTTATGGAAGGGATTTAGTTCATGCTTTTGTATTTAGAGGAGCCCAGGGTGGATAGAAAAAAATTCCTTGATCTCAATGTCCTTGATTATTGGAAAGCTAATTCACATCGATATCCCAAGTTATCTCTCATAGCACGTGATATATTGAGTATTCTTATCACTACTGTTGCCTTAGAGTCGCCCTTTAGCATTGGAGGACACATTTTAATAAATATTGTAGTTCCCTTTCACCTGAAAATGTGGAGGTTGAGTTGTGCACCAGAGATTGGTTATTCGGAGTTCCGCCTGAGGAAGATCTTGATGACGAGTCTCTCATTATCGACTTCCAAGACTATTTGCATTCGATACTTTCTTTTATTTGTAAAGTTCACAATTAAATTATCTCTTTTGTCTTCAGATTCAGACTAAAATGGTTTAAATGGTTTTTGTCTTGTTCTTACAATATTGTAGGTTCTTAAAGATCAATGTGCTGAGTTAATGTCTATGGAAGTTCTCATAGATTCATGATTAACGTGATAAACCCAGCCATAACGACAATGTATAGTGACTGTTGAGATTATTGTGGTCTTCATTAAATGTAGAGGCATTTTGGAAAGCATTACTTTGGCACCCTTCAATTGGAAGGCTATTGTGCAGGCTTTCTCTTAGGTTGAATTAATCCTAACTTTTAATGGTGTTAAAGTTTGTTGTCCCTCGTTCATCTCCACTTGCTAGACAATGAAATTCCATGACTTATATACACATTCTTCTCTAGTACGATCTATTAATATTGACAACTAAAGAAGAGCCACATATTCATCTCATAATTCAAACCTATTTTGGTCTTAGTGTCGATTATCTTGTCTGCTTTTATCCTATTAGCATATAGCTTAAAGTGGGCATGGATTTTTCTAGAATATTAATGGGTTTTAGCAATACGGGTCCGGTCGGGTATGGGTCGAGTCGTGTATGAGTCACTAGATTTAACACTATAAAAATATGGGTCAAAATGGATTAAATAGGTCAATCCATTTTCGACCCGGCCCATACCTAACTCGACACACCCATTTGACGGGTCTACTAATCGCCCTCAAAATAGCCCAATTCTAAAATTTCATCGCCATGCGCCGTTGCAAGCTCCACCATATGCCACCATGTCTCAGATTCACCGACCCCAACAACTGTCGGAGCTATTCTAACACTTTGGTATCATACTTCAGCACATCAGGACCAGTGTCCGCTTCTCCATCTTTGGTGAGTCAGGATCTAGGAAGATCGTCATGATTTGACGCCACATGCACCATTAGCCATCTTCGCATGAACTCCATGTACCACGTGCCTCTCACGTGACCCATGAAGCCCACTGACCAAGCAACATCAGTCACCATGTTAGCGCCACGTTTCAACCATGCCATCAACACATGATTGTCACGTTTGTCTCTGACCGTGACTGTTGACCGCGCTGACCGGATGTTGATCGGCGATGACCGTACATTGATCGACATTGACCAAACTAGTTCACATACCTTTCCAACTGGTTCAACCCATTTCAGATCAGTTCTTGATGTTTTTCAACACATGATTGCCACGACTGCTTTTGACCGTGATTATTGACTACGCTTACCAGTCATTGATTGTCGTCGACTATACGTTGACTGGCATTGACTAGACCGGTTCGCATACCTTTCCAATTGGTTCAACCTGTTTCATACTGGTTCTTGGTGTTTTTCAACTGGTTCTTGAAGTAATTCAATGTTCGAAATCTATTTTTGGCCTTATTTTATCCATAACAGTAGCTCTGCAAATGCCAGTTTTCTTCAAACTCATTGTAGAATACTAGTACATTTCATATTATGGGCTCAAGAAATATCTAGCTTTTTTAGAGGATGCCGGCTCTAGCTTTACGTTATTGGTGTTGTACGTGTACCTACTAGACTACTAGTGAAACTAAGGAGAAATTTAATTAACGCTTCGATGATTGGGATAGCAAGAATCATCATATCCTTATGTGGTTTCAAAACACTTTGATTCCTTAAATTAGACTTCAATTTGGTTGTCTTAATAGGCAAAGGAAGCATGGGATCTTCTTGTCAGTTGATATTCCACTTCAGATAGTGCCCATCAGCATCAGTTGTTAGGGAATCTGCATCGCATGCTTGAGGAGACAAGTTAGTCTATTAATGATTTTTAATCCTCCATGTATGCTATCTAGGATTGACTAGCATTATCTGAACTGCAATGGGATGTAGATTCTGATGCTCACAAGTTTGCTGAATATTACGATCGCATGGGTGGTATGCAACTTTTTATGGCGCTTAATGATAGATTTGAACCTATGAGAGCTTCACTTCTAATATCGAGATTCATTTCCCCATCTTGAGGCAATTGTTTCCTAGTTGTTGACTGAGGAGATCCAACTTTCTACCTTAAAGATGCGATGCCATTTGTTCTTGCCTAAATACACAGTGCTTGCCACTCTTGGTTCTTTCTCCTCACGCAAATATTATTGTACGAATTGTCACCAATTTGGTTATCTTTCATCCATTTATTATTGATGACAATCCAAGCAACTTATAGGGACAAACAATCGATCCCAGTATGGAGGTCCACCTCAACTTGGACATCAATCCACTATTGCTATTGTGACATCCTGATTTTCAAGTTCTGTTTTCGATTGAATAAGTTGGGTTTTTCATCGACACGCCTATGGTTCTTTTCCCTGAGCTGATCACTCACGAGATAACTAGTCTATCAGGTGAAGCCGTTAATGAATTTAAACGCAATAGACTTGAGAATTCGACTAGGAATTGACTGCTCGACCGTGATAATCTGTAAGGATCATTACAGCATTGTCAAAATCGATCAGAGACTGGAGATAGGTCGATTCGATAGAGATATGTGATTAGTATATGGGTGATTCCACTTATTTACAAAATTCCTGTCTAATGACACTAGACCGATTTTTCTATCATATATGTACCATGTGCCCATATTTGAAACCTTGAGATTTTCACAACAATCGAGGGTTGCCAATGTATCAAAGATGTACAATGTGGCTTGAAAATAATTAACCATAGGTCAAATGCGCTGAAAATTCCTAAAAGCTACCCAGTAGGTTAGGTCACGCTAAAATCGTGTCAGATTGAAATTAACCGCAAATTTGAACTCAATTTCAGAAATTGAAAGTTCTGTCATGTCACATTTTATTTCAGGAACGTTGACTTATCCTCTAAAGAATTTTCGACGAGCTCAGGATTTTTACGGAAAATCAATTTGGACGATTCGGAAAGGAAAGGAAATTCGGAGGGGCCAAATTGAGTGGATGTTTGGCCTCCTTAGTAAGCTATTTAGTGAAGGGAAATTGTGGAAATTGTGTGGGTTTCCTCTTTAGCAAAATTGGACATCAAATTGGGGAATTTGGAGAAAAAATTGAAATCCAAATTGAGGAAATTCGGAGGCTTGGTGTGGGGGCTGCAACATTTGACATCAAATTAGGTATTTGTGGAAATTATTGTGCTAAAAAGTATTGGGGGACACAAGGGATAAGCATGGTGACTTTTGGGACCGAGAATTGATTAATTTTGGTTATTTTTGTTGACTTTCTTTCTTCCCCTCCTTAGCTTCTCGAGCAAGCCAGCTTCGCCGACTCCCTCCCCACGGCTTCTCTTGCATTTTTTTCCCTTCCGTTCTGCCCTTCTTTCTCTTTTCCTTCGAAGCAGCCCATCTCCATTTCGTTTCTCTCTCCCGCCCAGCAGAGACCGAATCCCTCCATTTCTCTTCTCCTCTGCCACCGAAGCCTTCCATTCCTCCTCTCATGCTGCCACTTGTCCATCGCCCGCACCTCCTTCCACCGGGTCAACTCCTAGTAGCGAAGCCCCACCCGAAGCTGCTCCTTCATCTGCTTCCTTTTACGCCAGCTGCCATCTCCAAACCACCACCATTTCTCTTCCTTACATGCCCTTCACCCACCGAAACAACTCACCAACATAGACGCCGCAGCACCTTTAGCGAAGGTCACGACGTCCGCGACCCCACTTAGCCACCGCTTCCCCTCGATTTCTCGCCATCGACTCGTAGCTAGTCCACCCAGCTCAGCCCTTCAGAGCAGCTTCGACCAGCCCAAAATGTGAGCATCCCTCGCGGTTTTCAGCTCAGTCCGAGCTCCCTTCAGCATCGCCGTAGGCCCAAGTTTCGGCCGCCGTTGCACCATCATCACCGTGAACCGGTTTTTGTGTTAAACCGGTAAATTTATGCACTAAACTCTCATTAGAGTGCTAATGACGTTTAAGGGGTGTTTAGATTACATTAAGATTGGATTAGGGCAGTTATTAGTTTGTTTAATTAATTTAGGTTAGTAAGATTAGTGAATTAGGTGGTTAGAAATTGTAATTAGTTAGTTTATTATGTGGCCTTGTAGTTAGAATAGTTAGTATAATTTAATTAGTCAAATACGTGTTTAGATTAGCAATTTTTAGCCTAAGTTTGTATTTATTGAATTAATATGTATTTATTTAATCAATTTTTGCTAATTATTTAATTATTAAATATTATCCGGAAATTATACGGGGATAGCCGGTGATCAGAATTTCATGCTAATTGCAATGGTATACTTGGTTTATTTAATCGAGTGTTAAATTGTGCAAATTGAGTGGTGATTGGAATTTTGATTATTTATTTCAAAATTGTGAAATTTTGGTAATTAATTAGAAATTACCGGGTGTCTGGTTTTGACACTGAAAATGGTTTTAAAGACTATATCAAATAGTGGGATTTTAAAAATAACGGTATCAGTTCTTCTGGTCCAAATTGACTGTGTACCCACATACGATAATTTTACCGTGTATTTTTTATATGAAGAAAATATGCCAGATTCACCATTTAAATTGAGGCATTTGAGTGCAATGCACGGTGTCCTGAGCCGAGATTGAATAGTCGTGTGTTGGTTAAGAGAACCCGTCCCCGAAATGAGTCGGCTGGACGTGCCCCTATATGGGATGCCCTTGGACAACGGAAGCCGATCGCAGTAGATTCTGGACCTATGCTCCTTCGAGAAAGCCATCTAGTAGAGATGTTGTCGTGCTCAATGAGGTGAGACGACGCCTAGCTACGCCAAGACCGCCGAACATCGAGTAGGCCGAGATCAAAACTAGGAATGCATGATAAATTGCGTTGAACGCGCCGGATTATAGGATAAAATTGTGTGGCACGGTATGGGATGTGTTATAACAATTTGGCCTTATAATCAAGACCCATGTGCTTGGTTGCAATTGAGTGTGCCGTTCCGGTTGATCGAGCTTATTTGCTGCTTGTGTTTGTGTGGCCATCTATGATATGAATTGTGTTCACCTGTAGAGAGGAACTGAGATGAGGTAAGTCTCTGTAATTGTATGATAGTGTGGTTGTGTGGTTAGGACGCCTCTAGGCGTATTACATTCCTAATCGGGGTTTAGAGCGTGAACTCGTTGAGATTTATATCTCACCCCATCGTGGGCTCAATTTTTTTTCAGAACCGTAGAGTGGAGGATCTGGAGCCGAGCTGAGGGGATCCGAGGTGTAGGTCAATTAGGACAGCTTCTTTTTGAAAGCTGGCCTTTTGTAGACTTTTAGTTGTTGACTTTTGTATATGACTCAGTGTGTATATAAAAGCGGGTTTTGGTTGTGAATCTGTTTTCCTACTTTTCTATCCCATGCTGTTAATGTCAAGGGATTTGTTTGTTCGCTTCCACATATGCAATATAATGAATGGGTCGGCGACACGTCCTGGGACATCGCAAATTTTATCGACCACCGAGGGATGGGCATGTGCTTGAGGTTCGGGGTGTGACGATTATCGTTGAAGGTTCTACCAAAAATTCATTTGTTACTCTATCATTAGAAGATCTTCAATCCATTCTTTAAGAATCTGGTACTTTTCACTTAGCTATCCCTCAGTCCTTTGATTATGTCTGCTGTAATCACCTAACTTGCAACTCCAATTTATTTATACAGCTGATAACTTGCAAACGATAGTTAGTCATACACATAACATCTTAGCATCCAAATTGTCCTTTCTAACACCTTCTCAGTTCCTAACTTTCTTTAAACTTGAAAACTATGGAACAATCATGTGAGCTTGGTTTTTATATTTATTTCTCATCAAATGGTTGTCGTGTGCAAGATTCACTAATGTGGCAGAATTTGGATAAGCCATAAAGTAAGATGTCTGGAGCTTATTTCCTTAGAGCTTCCAAACTCTTTCACTGGTTTTGCTACCAAAGTTTCATTTGAAACTTTTCATTCTCACTTAGGTCATGCTTCTTTCTCTAGATTAGGTCCCTTTGTTTGAGATTTGACATTCTTGCTTGGATCATGCTTCTTTCTCTAGATCAATTTGAAAAGGTTGTTGTGTGTTGGATCCATAGATGGGAAAGAATTAGGATAAGCTGTAAAGTGGGACATCTTGAGCTTATTTCCTTATAGTTTATAAACTCTTTCACTGGTTGTTCTACTACAGTTTCATCTAAAACTTGGCATTCTCGCTTGGGTTATGCTTCTTTCTCTAGATTAGATCCTTTAATATTCAATGGTTATCTAGGTTATGTTGACAATAAACACTTTGATTGCTTATCTTGTAATTTGGGAAAATATCATACTTTATCATTTGATCTTAGTGACTATGTCTTTTATGCTCCCTTCAATCTTATTCACTCTAATACTTTGGGGCCATCTTCTACTCCAACTATGGGAGTATATCGTTAATTTGTGATTTTTGTTAATGATCATTCTCATTATACATGGCTATACCTTAAGAAGAATCACTTTGTACTTACTCATATATATCGTGATTTTGTTGTCATGATCAAAATACAATTTTCTCGAGATATCATGTCTTTTTATACTGATAATGCCATGGAATATAGAGATATAGAGTTTCTTTGAATTATTTCTCAAAATGGTACTATCATTCATCATTCTTGTCTAAGAACTTCACAACAAAATGGTCAAGTAGAGTATAAATATAGCCATATCTCATATGTTTTATGCACTATTCTCATCTTAGCCTCTTGTCCAAAGTAGTTTTGGGGAGAAGCTTGTCATATTGTTCTTTACACTATCAATCGTATTCCATCACCTACTATAGGTAACATATTTCCTTGCGAGTGCTTGTATGATAGTATTCCTAATCTTCTTCGAGTCTTTGGCAATGCCTATCTTGTGTGTCTACTTCCTAATGAACGAACGGAGCTAGAACCTCGTGCTCACTTATGTTGCTTCCTTAAGTATAGCATTGAGCATAAAATGGTGTAAAATGTGGAATCCTATCTCTGGTCGTTTACATGTGTCTCATCATGTCACTTTTTGGGAACACAAGATGTTCTCATCTCTTCGTACTTTTGAGTCATCTCCAACCTTTTGCTTCTTCACCAATCCTTTAGTAGAACTATTTCCAAGAAAGTCTGTAGGGTAGTAAATTGGTGTATAAGATCAGAATATAGACAAATGGTATAGTGGAACGCTACAAGCTCAACTGGTAGTGTCACAACCTGAACTCTATCCCCAGGGTCACGAGTAGTGGGGGTTACTTTCATGACGTCCCAAGCACGTCGCCGTCCCATTTCTTTTTAATTTTTTATTGAAGCACATATGGAAGCGTACATACAATACCCTAACGATGACAACAACCAATTAGGAAAATAACCATTTACAAATGCACAATTACATCAGTTATATTAACAAGCCCCTTTATCATGGGCTATTGTATGTACAATGACTACATGCTCTATGCTTAAAAAGGTCAGTTTATCGAGACTGTAACTCCCCCATACCTACAATTTTGAAAAACAACAAGATGAGTCATGAACTCAGTAAGTAAAACCCCTAATTCTCTATTAGGAGGACATCTCATCATCAAAATCTAGTAGGTACTATACTCGCATTACAATGTCAATAACAAATCAATAACAAAGTTATAATTATCCTTGACTACATGCAACTTACCTTTGGCTTATCAAGAAACATATTGACCTATCGTACTTATGCATAACCGGCACTCATGTAAATTCATTTACCGTCATCCTGGCTTGTCACGCCCCGATCCTCGGGCACGCACACATCCTTCTACTTGGTCGATTTTATAATGCGATATCCCAGGACTAAGTATCGCCGACCCTTTTGTTTATTAAGCACATGCGGAAGCAATTATAAATCCCCAGACAATAACACAATGGGATAGAAAAGCAATGCCATATTTTTTATATTGAAATCCACAACCAAACATTTACACATGGTATAACTCAAAGTCTATTCACAACATTCTAGTCACACTCTAAGTACACAGCACAAGGTTCACAAAAGAGGATGGGATCTCAATCCTCATCCGGGTCGTACTCAGGATCATTCTGATCCCCTTTAGACTCTCCTTCACTGAGCTCATTTCCTTCAAGCTCTTCATCTCTTTTTCTGGCTCATCGTCCTCTTCTGGTTCCTCCTCCTCAGGCTCATCTACGGGCCTGAAATGTTGTCCCACAACCGGGATGAGACTACATCTCAGCAAGTTCTACCCCACCAAGGCCTAATTAGTAAACCATTATACTATAGGCTGCCTAAACACGCACAGGTCAGAGGACTTACCTTGGCCTCAGATCCCACCTGTAAGTCAGTATAATTCATAATAAGCACCCACTTACTCAAAACAAATCAAACCATTCAATTACATGCCACCCAAATTATTCCCCATGCTAGAGTATCTAGAAGTTAGGCCACATGCATTCTCTAGGACGACATCCCAAGTCTCCGAGCCACATGCCTCAAACCTTGGGCCCACATGCATTCTCTAAGGCGACCTCTTTGCCAAGGTGGTACATCAAGTCACCGAGCCATGTGCCCTTTTAGATGCCATTCTCAAATACTGGACTCACGTGCATTCTCTAAGGTACTAGTTCACCAAAGTGACGCATCAGATCACCGAGCCACGTGTCCTTTTAGATGCCATTCCTGAACGTCGGGCCCATGTGCATTCTCTAAGACACTAGTTCGCCAAAGTGACGCATCAGATCGCCGAGCCACGTGCCTTTTTTAGATGCCAATACTTAATCACCGAGCCTATGTACCCTTCTCCAGGTGATTTACTTTCTATCGTGATTCCACTACGAAACAACGCCTTTCTTTATAGTTCACCAATCTACTATTGATACCCAATTATTTCTCAATCAATTAATCAAATCAACTCAATAGGAACATATCATAAAATTCACAATTTAATTCAATTCCATACAAATTGAAGCCCAATTAAATAAACGGACTGTGCCACGACAATCAGCATGAAATTCTGGTCACTGGCCATTTCGGTTGAATTTCCAGAAAAATAAATAATTAATTAATTAATTTCGAAAATTAATAATTAATTAATTAAAAATTCAATTTAAGCCTGTATTGCCTAATTGGAGCCCGATAAGGGTCGGGAAAAATCCTGAGATGCATTCAATAAATAATAGACTATATCTACTTGCTAATGGCACAATCACAATGTCTAATATGCATCACAATTGTCTAATAATCACTAATATATTCTAATCTAACCACCTAATTGCACTTAATTATATTTAATCAGCCCCTAAGCATAATTAGCAAACTAAGCATGGATTAATGAGATTACTCACCGGAATTTAGCGCAAAACGTATCAATCTGACAAGGACGACACGAGGAACGATTCTTCCCAAAGCAACTCTCAGGTTCGAGGCCCAGAAACGGCCCAAAACAGCCCATGAGTGTGCTGGAAACCCACTCAGTGGGTTGCTGGTCTTGGCTAGAAAAGCCCAGAAAACAGCAGCAAACAACTCCGGCAAGGGCGGCAAGGCTCAACAGAAGGTAGGTGGTGGTCCAATGGGGCTGAACAGCGGCCGGAGGTGGCCAGACAAGGCTAGACAGGGGCACAACAGGAGTTGGATGGGATGGACGGCGACTGAACTGGCGGAGGGAAAACGGACGGCAACTTGGTGGGCGGTGCACGCATGAACGGCGGAACGGCGGGCAGCTGCTGCTCCGACTTCAAGCGACAAGAGCCGCCGCTTCTGTTTCTTCTTCCGCCAAGCTTCGCATGAAACAGAAAGTGTGGCATCCCAAAAATAACTCACGGCCATGTGTTTTATAAGTAGGAGTTTATTGAATTATGATTTCAAGATTTATGGCCAAGTGAATAAGAACGATCTGGTATTTATATAAATGGATAATTATTGTTGTTGGAAATGCATCCTATGTCCATGTGAGACCAAGGATTTTATTTGATGAGGAAATTATGTTTTTGGCCATGAATTTTATAAGTTGGATTTTATTAAACTATGTTGCAAAGTCTTTTGGTCATTTTATTATGCAATCAAGTATTTATTTAAATAAGGATTAAGATGTATTATTAAAAATAAACTTGGGCCATTTAAGTTTGGACTTTAGGCCCAAGTGAGATGAGCCTAAAGTGGGCCAAGAGGCACGGCCCATAGAGCCCATTGGTCTGTTGGCGCATGGAGGGGAGGAGGAGGAGCCGCATGGCCTCCTCCAAGTGTCTTCAACAAGGGAGACACTTGTCTCCTCCTTGGGGACAAGTGTCCCTCCATGCAAAAAGGGACGCATGCAAGTATTTAAGCAACCAAAAAGAAAGAGAGAGAGGGAGTGGCTGGTTTTGAGAGAGTGAGAGAGAGGGAGAGGGTTGTCGAGAGAGTGAGGAACCGAGAGAGAGGAGGAAGAAGTGGTGTGTCCATCCGTCCGCCCGTCCGTCGCCCGTTGTCGTGCGTTCGCCGTCCGTGTGCCGTTGTTTGCTCAGTACAAAGGCAAGTTTGGGATCCATGCTCTGCTCTTGCATGTGTGTCTTGCATGTGTGATTGTTTGGTGGTAGATCTCGGATGATTAGAGTATGAGAAACCGAAGCTAGAGTGTGTTGTTCTTGAAATAGCTTGCTGTTTTCGTGTGTGCCGCCTGACCCAGAATTTTGTAGATGCTTGCATGTGGGTTTTGAGTTGGATTTCGACTTCGACTTCTTCATGAAAGTTGTAGAAAACATCTCAAAGTATGACATAATAAAATTTCAGACAAAAATTCTGAGTTTTGATGGGTGAATTCCTCCCTCTACGAAAACGCTAGATCTGGAACTGTTTGTCGACCTCTTGGTGGTTTTGTTGGTTGCATGTCACTTTTTAATAAGAATTTCACTTCTAATTCTTCACTAAAGTTGTAGAGAACATCCTGATGATTAAAATACTCAAATTTGAGGTAAAATTAACAATTTTAGCTCAGTGAAACGATTTTCATTTGAAGACGATAGATCTGGAAGTATTGTACTGGACTCCCGGGACTTCGTGGACTAAATGGTGACTATCCTTTGAGAATCTCACCTAGATCCCTTAACGAAAGTTGTATTGGACCTCTTGAAGCAAAACATATCAAAACTTCAGAGGAAATGCAGAAAGATAAGTAGGCGAAACCTTGATTTTTCGGAGACAGCTATACTGGACTGTTCGGTACTAGGAACAGGAGCTTCGACCTTCTATAGTTAATTATTTAGAGCAAACATGACCTAGATGTCTCATGAAAAATCTACCTTATGGTCTTGAATATAACCTGGTAAAATTTCATAATTTTTGGAGATCATTCGGGTATTTTAATCGAACTATTTCAAGAACTGCACAATCTGATTGTATCCGAATGTTGCAAGCTGGAATGTGTGAGCTATATCTTTTTGTGTGAAGCTCTTTTGGGCATGTGGTCTTCATGGAGTTGCTATCTTTATGTCTTGTCTATCACATGTTCTGATTTCATGATTTCCGAAGATCATATGGATATTTAATTTACATGTTTTCCGAAATTGTGCAAGCTGGAATTTGGTAAATCTCAAAAAGGTCGTGATGTATGGACCCCATGGATTGTATTGACATAAGTGATTGGATCCTGCTACATGTATGTTGATGATTGGAAATGCATATATAAACCAAATGATGAAAATGATCTTGTTTGCCATCACATTATATGCCATATTGAAATTAAGCCACAATTGTGAATATAAACTATGATAAATGAGAATGCCATCGGAGGTGTGAGCCGACGATGCCCCGGGAGTGTTGGGATGCTTGGCTAGGGAGTGCCGGATGCCCGGTTGTGTCATGATACATGCCCGGAGGTTTGTGCTGGATGCCCGGTTGTATCATGATGCATGCCCGAAGGGTCCTTGGGAGTTTTGAGATGCCCGATGGTATACGGTATGTAATTCTAGGGGGAGTGCCTGGTGGTATGGCGGTATGTAATTCTGGAAGCCCTGGAAATTTGTGCCCAGGGGGATGCCTCGTGATGCTAGTTGGGATGTGAGATGCCCGGCCAGGGAGTGTAAATGCCGGATGCCCGGTTGTATCTTGGATGCATGCCCGGAGGTTCCTCGTGATGCCAGTTGGGATACGAGATGCCCGGAATGTGGGGGTGCCGGATGCCAGGTTGTATTTTGAACACATGCCCGGAGGTTCCTCGCGATGCCAGTTTGGGTGCGAGCGATAATGTGGGATGCAAATATTGGTCCCAGGAAAGAGAAATGTGCTGGCCCAAAATGAAAGAATAAAAATTGGGAAATTGAAATTGAATTATGCATGGTATGGCAACATGTATGCATGTGTGACATGATGATGGTGAGTGCATGGATGTATGTGCACCTATGGCATGATGGTAAATGTGTGACATGATGATGGTGAGTGCATGGATGCATGTACACCTATGGCATGATGGTACATGTGTGACATGATGATGGTGAGTGCATGGATGCATGTGCACCTATGGCATGATGGTACATATGTAACATGATGATGGTGAGTGCATGGATGTATGTGCACCTATGGCATGATGGTACATGTGTGACATGATGATGGTGAGTGCATGGATGTATGTGCACCTATGGCATGATGGTAAATGTATGACATGATGGTGAAGGTTATATGAGGATGTATGTACATGTGGTGTGATGACATATGCATGGCTTCAAGGTAAGTTATGCATGGGTGCATGAATGATATGCGTTATGCTATGATTGTTATGATTGTATTGTGTGATGCATTGAGTGATTTATTGGATCCTTTACCTGCTGAGTGGCTATACTCACCCCTTTGGGGACCAACATTTCAGACTAAATAAGATACCTCTGCTGCCACTGCCACCGGTAGATGGATCAAGTGGTTGGATATGACTGCGAGGAGGAGGATAGCAAAGGAAGGAACTTTTGGACGCTAACACTGAACGATGGACTTTAAGTATACGACTGTTGGAGGAGATGTCGGTCATCTTTTGAAGTATAGCCAAGTATAGAAAACTATGGCATTTTGATATACCAATGAACGATGTCTATCTAGTTTAAGTAAATAAAAGTGTTCGGCTTTTACCTATAAATGTTTAGTTGGTGTGCATCGTTTTCTGTATATAGGGAAGGGAGTTAATGGATGTGCTTCTGCTATATGAATTGCGCAAGGGACCGATCAAAAAAAAAAAATGTAAACCCCCAGGTTGTATAGACCCGCTGCAATTGAAATAGTATCAAAGTGACATGTTATAAGGAAAAGTAAAAGGTAAGCGAACTGTGGCGACCCTAATGGATCGGGAGCCGTCGAGGGGTGCCACAGAAAGGAAGAGAAGGAGGGCAGTGGCAATGGCTAAGGGGGTGAGGAAGAGGCGAAGGCGAGCGGCGGAGTGCGGGTGGCGATGGCGAGCTTCTCCTATTTTCTTCCCTCGGCGAGGCTATCTCTATTTCTGCTTGGGTCTTCATTCAAACAAGAGGGGGAGAGAGTCGAGGGAGAGAGAGAGAGAGAGAGAGAGAGAGAGAGAGAGAAGATAAGTTTGAAAAGTCAAAAGTAAAAAAGAAAAAGCAAGGTTGGAATCGGCAAGGAGGGGGCATTTGGTGGGGCTTCGCATGAGGGAAGAGGAGAGAGAGAGAAGAAAACTTGCTGCCAAAGGGAAAAAGGAAACATGCGTAGGAAGGAGGAAGAAAAGAGGTTTGGCCAAAAATGGAAAAGAAATGGGAAGAAAATTAAAATAGAAGAATTTCCTCAAATAGAAAATTCTTATCCCACTAGCTTTTAAATAAGCTAGTTGATTCCCAAAAAAGAAATTCCAAACTAGAGCATTCGGTTCCCACTTGCGTTCCTGCATCCAATTTCCTTCTTGATTTTCTCTCATTTAACCATCACAAAATCAATTGATATTTCATTTATCAAATTGATTATTTTCCTCATCCAAGAATCCCTCAAGCTTCTTAATTCCACAACCAGAATTAATCCCCGGCTTCAATTGAACGAAAATGGCTGTAAACTGACTTTTTCCCAAAAAGTCTCGATTGTCAGGAAAATTTTCTGAGACTAAGTCGTGGGTCCTAGAATCTATTGTGACATGATAGAACATTTAATTTATGAAATCGGACTTGACTCGACGGTTAACTTCCATTCGGCGCGTTTTTAGCGTGACCTAGACTACCAGGTAGTTTTCAGAACTTTTTAAGGCAAATGACCCATGGTTGATTTTCTTCGAACCACTATGAATCCATTCGACTCAATGGCGTCTCTCGATTGTCATGGAAATCTCGAAGATTCAATTACAAACACAGGGTATCAAAACGACAGTGAAATCAGATTAGTATAGATTGATGAGAATTTTTCAATTTAGCGGAGTCACCCACGATCGGCCACACATCTCAATCGAACAGACCTATCTCTGTTCTCAAATAGATTTTTAATTGTGCCGCAATGGGCTTTAAAGATGGGCACGGTCGAGAAGCCAATTCCTGATCAAATTCTCAAGTTTATTGCCTTTAAAATTTCTTAATTACTTACTCAAACAGTCTAGTTATTTCAAGAGTGATCCGCTCTAAGAATAGCCCTATAAACGCGTCAACAAAATGCCTGATTAATTCAGTAGAAAGCAGGTTGAGAAATTCAGGATGTCACATGGCTTGACCAGGCCCTCCCAGCTCGTCCGAGGCTTCTAGCTTCTTGTTAGGCTTCTTGGCTCAGCTAGGGTATCCCGACTCAATCAAAGCATCCTGGTGCTCGCTAACCAAGGCATTCGGGCTCAACCCACGCATCTTGGCTCAACTAGGGCATCTTGGGGCTAGCTTACTCGAGGCATCCAAGCTCAAACCCAAGCATCCTAGCTTAACCAGGGCATCCCATTCAATGAACGAGGCATTGCTGCCAATGCTATGTGGCGACGGGTGCCTTTTCCTTTTTAAGTGCATCATAAAAGTGCATCACAAAACCGGTTCTTACTTTTCTTCTTAGTCCACTAATACATGGCCCAAAAGCATGTTCATTCAAGTGAGTGTGCTATAACTCTTAACATCATACTATATAATATGCTAGGCACGATTCTCGGTTCGTGGCTTGAGCCATATGCCTAGCTGATGTCTGCACCAAGCAAGACTTGGAATCAACACGCTTCAATACTGATCAAGGCCTCACAACTTAGGCCATCGTGACTTGATGTCGATTCCAAGTTGAGCGAATCTTGACCTAGTCCTGGGGCATGAACACGTTCAAGCATACAAACATGAACAAACTATACAAAAGAACATTACAACATACACACGGTTTACATGGGTGAGCACACCACTAAATTCGATGATGTAGGCTATCGCCCTAACCAAAAGTTAGAGATTCTACTTACCTTCCATAACCCTCGATAAACTATAGGTGGTTTTACCAAAAGAGAGTCATCTTATGAGGCGGTGGGCAAGCAAGGCCGAGAGAGGGAGAGGGCCTGACGATGATCGAGCGTGAGAGAAGAAGAGAGAATAAGGGCACGCGTGATAACCATTCTATTTCTATTCCAAAATTAATTTTCTATTCTAGACTTGTTTCTAGAATAGAAATCCATTTGATAAAATTATTTTATTTTTCTATTTTCGGAATAGATTTATATTCCAAAAATAGGTTTGGAATAGAAATTAGAAGTAATTTTTGTTTACATTTCTATTTTTGGAACAAAATGAGAAATAAAAACTTTTCTCAATATTTGTCATCTCTATTAGTCGATTGCTCATCCGTCATTACCGACCACCATTCATCGTTCATTGTCGCCACTCCCAGCCATCAGCCACAGCTATCACCAGGCGTCGGTCGCCGGCTGCCGATCGCCACCTTTGGTTGCTCGTTGCCTATCGCTGTCCATAGATTGTTGGTCACCATCCACCAGCTGCCGCCGTCAGTCGCCCGCCGCCGTCAGTCGCCCATCGCCGTCCATCAGTCGCAGATCGCCATCCACCGATCGTCGACCACCGTCCACTAGCCGCCACCGCCGGTCGCCAGTCGTCCACTGGTCGTCAATCGCCATCCATTGTTTGCCAATTGCCATCCACCGATCGTCGGCTGCCATCCACCAACTGCCACTGCCGGTTGCCCATCGCCGTCCATTGGTCACCAATCACCATCCGCCAATCACCGCCATCGGAAAGGGATAAATTTTGTGTCATTATCAAATGAATTTTTATTCCGGTGATAGAAATTTTGTGTCATTATTAAATGTATATTTTTGCTTAGAAACTCATCTAGAAATAGAAATAGAAAAATCTATTTCTCTTCCAGAAATCAATTTCTAGCTATAATGCTTATCGTTCGTGCCCTGAGTGAGGGAGAAGAGATAGGGCGATGCGTGTGCATGGTGTGGAATTAGGGGGGGGGGGGAGTGCCTCTATTTATAGGCAAACCCCTCATGATTTCCCTTCCAAGTGGACCAATCACATTTCTTTAGGTGGACAACCTAGGATGAAGAGGTGGCAAACTAAAGAGAGGGGTGGCAAGTCTAGTTCCTAGAGGAGGACACTTGCTTCTTCTATTATTGAGCCATTTAGGATTGACTCATCTTTGTAATGATGAATAGTAATAATGACTTGATTAATTAGAGGACATCTAAGCCTTATGACTCAACCTAGCATTAATGCACTAAGGTCCAACAGCATTTAATGCATCCTTATCTCAACCCAAGAAGACTCTAGATGGGCTTACTTGTCAAGTTGGGCGTGCAGCCGCTTCCCCTCCAAGTTTGGGGCGTGTCGCTCTCCATTCTGAGGTGAAAATAATTTTGAGTAACTTTCGAAATAAATGTGATTACCCTACCAAATTGACTAAAAAAATATGAAATTTTAGTATGTTGTAGAGAAGACCTTACATAATATTTTTTGTGAAGGAAACTAGTCCAATTTATGCTGTCAAAAGAGCAGCAAATTACTAAACACAACCCAATAATCTACCTGTCAACCAAATCCAACTACCAAAAAGAAGGACCCATTTCAAAATCCAAATTTTTACAAAACTCTTTAAAAAAAATTTATATGTTATAGACATGGATATCCTTTAATATTTTCCTAAAGGAAGTATGTCCAAGTTCAAAATGAAATTTTTTATAAAAATCCAAGAAAGCAAACTGGTCACTATTTTTACTACATTTGGCAGGTTCCAGACATCAAATGATTAGGCCTTTTCCAGGCCATTTCATCTTTGAAAAATATGAAAATTAAGTATGTTGTAGGCAAAAAAATTTGAACAATTTTCATGAAGGAAGTTTCTCCAAATTTGAACCACAAACAGCTTTATAAAATTGAAAACAAGGAAGGTCCAGTAATTTCGAAAAATTTAGAAGTCAAAACTTATGAAACTCAAGCTAGCAAGTCTACGGAGGAGAGGTAGTGCCCTTAATGGTCTTCCAAGACCATCCTTCATTAATTCTTCCAGGCCAATGATTCACCAAGCATTTAATGTTGGGAGAACTTGTCGTTTAAGTCTTAAAGTAGTAGACTCATAGCCTAAGTTCTTTAAGGACACATGGACATGTGACTCATCTCATTCATTAATGGCCTATCATGATGACTATACATCTACGCTTATGATCATCTTCTTTCACTAGTGGCTTGTCATGATGACCATAACACCTAAACTTATGAGTATGAGTCATCCCTTTTCATTAATTACATGAGACACGTAAGCATTCCCCATTTAATACATTTGACTCTTGATCTAAGAGAAAATTAGCATATATAGCTTAAACTCCACGTTTTCTTACTAGGCTCATGACTCACCCTAAAAAATTCAAAGTTTCTTGATTACCTCCCATGGGTAAGACCATTTGTGCCAAGTGTTCTACTTAGTCAACAAGCATTAATTAACTACCTTCCAAAAGCATTGAATATATCAAAGGAAATATCTAAATTTGAAGGCCATCTCATTGGGTGGAAGTTAATCAAGTCTAACTGCGACTAACTACCTTATTTGGCCCGAGGTTGGTACGTAAGCTATGACCAAATGGAGCCAGTTGCAACTAGGCTCAATCGGCCAAACCAAGCTCAAGCTCCCCTTTACGAGTGAAGGGGCTTGTGACCAGGTCCACTGGCCATTCCTTGGGCCAGTCGACCGATCCTGTAGTCGATTTTGTGGCCTATTAGTTAAGATTAAAATAAGGGTCGAAATCGAGAATGTTACAGGTAGCAAAGGGTTTTGCTCAAAAGTATGGGATCAACTATAATGATACATTTGCTCCGGTTGTTAGTCATATATTTGTTCGAAGTCTTCTTGTTATCGCCTTTATTAAGCAACGGTCTATGTTCTAGATGAATGTTAAAAATGCTTTTCGCCATGGCAATCTTATTGAGGAAGTATATATGGAACCTCCTCCTCAAAACATTACTTTTGACAAAGTATGTCAATTAGATCAAGCAATATGCAGACTAAAGTAGGCTCCGTTTGCTCATCCTACATATGTTTGAAGTCTTCTTGCTATCGCCTCTATTAATCGACAACCTCTGCTCGATGTTAAAAATGTTTTTCTCAATGGGAATCTTATTGAGGAAGTATATATGAAGCCTCCTCCTAGATATACAAATTTTGACAAAGTGTGTTGATTACATCGAGCACAATATGGACTGAAGTAGGCTCTTTGTACATGGTATCCTAAGTTGAACTCCTCCATGAAATGCCTTCTTTCAAATCCACCCCTTACAATAGTGCTCTCATTGTTCAACGAACATCTCTTGGTTATGTTCTGCTACTTTTGTATGTAGATGACCTGGCTATCACTTACAATGATCATATCGGCATTACAAATCTCTAGTAGTATCTTAGTCAACCTTTTGAAATTAAAGATCTTAGGCGACTCAAGTTATTTTCTAGGCTTGGAGGCTACTTTAGATTCCTTGGGCTATTAGCTTTCTCAAGCTAAATATGCCACTAATCTTCTTTCTCAAGTGAGACTCACTTATTGCAAGATTGCCACAACTTCTATTGAGACTGATGCTGTGGCACCCCTCGATGCGGCCCCCGATCCGCTAGGGTCGCCACAGTCCGATTACCCTTCACTTGACCTAATAACGTGTCACTCTGATACCATTTCAATTGTAGTGGGTCCATGCAACCTGGGGGTTTACATCCTTTAGATCGGTCCTAGCACAATTCAAATTAACGGAAGCATATTCAACTTCTCTCTAACTCGTACACAAACTAAATAATACGATGCAATACACACCAACTACAACATTTTATATATATATATATATATATATATATATATATATAAACTAAAGCCGAACCACTTTTTATTTATATACTAAGATGGATTTCACAAGTCGGTGCTACAAAAAGGCCAATACTTTAAGTAAGCTCGGCTAAACCCAAAAAGAACCTGACTATACATCAGACATGAACATCTATCCATCAGCTAGTGTCGGCCATCCCAAAAAGTGTCAACCTCCACCAGTCACACGCTCCTATCATACCCATCCCAGTGCATTGGCCGGTGGCGGCGGCAGCATCCCCATCATCCTCCCATCTCAACGAACATGGATAGATAAGAACTCTTGGACTATAGGGCCATCAGGTAAGCCCACTTCGTATATAACCAAAACACGGACGTGAATAAACACCAGACCATGAACACCAATGCAAGGGTGCTCTGAGCACTCGACCTCAACATCAGACGGTAATCCATAAAACGTACCACACGTGACAGGTGCTAGAGGCATCTCTCAATCTGAAATGTTTGTCCCCAAAGGGGTGAGTACAACCACTCAGCAGTAAAGATTCACTAAACTACACAATGCAACAAGCAAGACAATCCATATGTCACGAGTAAAGCACATATCATCCATGCTATCAAGCATACATCACCAAGCGGTCGTGCATATATCACCATGCAGTCATGCATATCTCACCATGCCATCGTGCATATACCACCATGTAGTCATGCTTGTATTTCCATGAGGTTCATTCCATGCCATATGCACATATATACGCATGATTCATGTCATCCATACAACCATGTATACATCCCCATGAGATCCATTCAAGCATTCATGATCGCATTCTCAATGTCAAGTAGCATCAATTTACTTTCATAATCAGATCATGCACTATGCCATATGCACACACCCATGCGCATGATTCAATTTCCCATTTGATCTTTCAAGAGGATCTCATCATTTTCCCAGGGACCAATGTTTGCATCCCTCAATTTATCACTCGCACCCAACCTGGCGTCACGAGGAGCCTCCGGCACAAACCTCTAGGCATCCGGTACAAACCTTCGGGCATCTCACATCCCAACTAGTATCACGAGGAATCCCCCCGGCACAAACCTCTAGGGCTTCCGGAATTACGTACCGTCATACCATCAGGCATTCCCCCTGGACATTACGTACCGTATACCACCGGGCATCATGAAACTCCTGAGGACCTCCGGCACAAACCTCTGGGCATCCGGCACAAACCTCCGGGCATCTCGACACTCCCGGGGCATCGTCGACTCACACCTCTGACAGTATCATTATTATCACCATTTAGAATCACATATATGTCTCATTTCCAACATGGCATTTGATGCAACAATATCAAAGGTCTAAACCAGCCTTTTTTGATGTCACGTAATATGCCAAATGTCACCATATATGCAGTGCACATAACACCTACGATATCACATCTCATAAAGCAGTTCATTGGTTTTTGAAAATAGAACCAATTTTCGGGGAAAACAGAATGCACCTCTTTAGTAAAAATTCTTGCAAAATTAGTAAAAAATCTCAATAATTTCTGAAAATTTAACATGATGTAAACAAGATCCAAAGGAAGATTTCATCAAGAACACCATGTCAAGAAATTTTCACATCAATCACATAGATCCACACATCACAGCAAAAGAAATTCCAGCATCACTTTTACACAGTTTCGGAAATAATTTCGATTAAGCCCTTAAATGAACTCCAAAAATTCTGAGATTTTAATGTCATAGCCGAGATCTAGAGGTAAAAGTCTCATGAAGAAATTGGTTCACTGTCCAGATTAATCCTTTTCAAAGAAAAATGGTTTCACTGACCTATACTTATTTGTTTCCTCTAAAATTTTGATATGTTATTCTCCAAGAAGTCTTCTATAACTTTTATCAAGAAGTCGAAGTCAGATTCCAACTAGAACATCGCATGCAACTCACAAAATCACCAAAGGTCAGACCGTTTTTCCAGAAACAGAATACTAGGCTAGAACACAACTCCTATAACTTCGAAATTTCTCACTTCAACCACATCCGAAATTCACCATTCATCACACACAAACACAGCAAGCAAATGGTAGATCAATGGACTCTACTTGCCTCTAATCCAAGCAAAACACAACAAGCACACGGCGGGGCAAGGCGGCTTGACGGCGAGACTCGGCGCACGCACGGCAGCGACGGTCCTCCTTCTTCCTTTCTCTCTTCCTCTCTTTCTCTCCTTCTCGCGCACGACAACTCTCTCTCTCTCTCTCTCTCTCTCTCTCTCTCTCTCGAAAAACCCTCTCTCTCAATCCGCCTCTCCTCTTTTCTTTCCCCTTCATCATTGGCAATCATTTGATTTTGCATGGCATCTTACACTTGGCTACAATGGACTAACACTTGGCAAGCTTCTCTTGCCACTTGGGGATTTGCATGCGGGTTGATGGGCCTCCCTTGGGCCAGGCCTCTCCCTCCATTCGGTTGACGGCAGCCCTCTCCCTTTGGGCTTTGCGGGCCAGGCCTTAGTGGCCGAACAGTGGGGCTCTTGTGGGCTGGTCTTGGCTTTATAATTTTAGCCCACTCCTTCTCTTAATAATCTACTCTAAATCCCCACTTATATAAATACATAATTGCAATTTATAAAACCATAAAACTTGCCACATAAATTAATAAATTCCAACTTATAAAACACATGGCCAAGAGTAGAATTTTCCCATCAAGTAATTATCCATTGAAAAGCTTGGCCTTAATCTTTTTGCAAATCATGGATCAAATGGCTACAATATAAATTGATGGTGCTTCCATCGCCTATCCATGGTTCATAGCACATCTAGGGATTGTCATGAAATTCTAGGATGCCACAGATGCCAAATTTAATGACAAAGATGAGACTCATCTTCATAATCCTCTTCTTTGTTGATAGTTGGTTGACAATCTTGTATTCAATACAGTGACTTGATCCAACAAAGTCTACACTATTCACATTGTTTGTCAATTCATTACTGCGCCGCGAACCACTCATATTTCACAATGTCAAGGACGCCCTATTTCATAATCTTTACTTTTATGCCCAATCTACCTTGGAGTTGCTTGCCTTGATCATCGATACACTAGCGGTTATTGCTTCTTGATCACCTTGATCTTCACTTATTTCATAGCCGGAGACTCTCTTGATTGTCACGTCACCACTAGATACTGCTTCTTTCTAGTTAACTCACTTATCTTATGGTGTAGTAAGAAACAAACTATTGTCACTCGATCTAGTGTGGAAGTAGAATAGCATGCTCTTATTGACATGACAACAAAATTATCATGATTGCGATACTTATTAGAGGAAACAGGCATTTGTCATAATGGTAGAACCACACTTATTGCAACAATCAAAGTGCTATCCAAATAGCATATAATATTATGTTACTATAAATAGCCATCTTGTAAAGTTTATAAATAGTCTCTTATATAATTCATCGATTTACAATTTTTTTTTTCACTTTATACTTGTTAGAAGGAATTAGAGAGAAAGGACTTCTCTGTCCCAGTGACTCTGTACGCAACTCTCAGTTACGGGTGGTGTGCGCGAATGTCATTCTCTCTGCCTTTTTCCTAGAGCATGCGTCTACCTTTGATGGTAAAAACCAAATTTTGTTCTTAAAAGAAAAAAGGACCAATCTGACTCAGCATCCGCAACTCCAGTTCACCTTGGACCCGACCCGACCCGACCCGAACACAGAACTGACTACCCACCGTCTCTCCCTCTCCACATTCGCAAGAAATCATCGCCATCCTCCTTGGAGAGAGGTCTCTCTCTCTCTCTCTCTCTCTCTCTCTCTCTCTCTCTCTCTCTCTCTCTCTACAAGAACCGCCCGAACCGGGAACCGCCCGGATCGAACCGAACCGGCTGGTTTTGGGCGGTTCCCACGGTCAGTGGTCTGGTTCCCGGTTCCTAATCTTGGAACCGGTGGCCAGTCGGTCCAGTTCTCGGTTCCAAGGTGGAAACCGGACTGAACCGGACCAACCGAACCAATTTTTTTTTTATATATAATTTATATACATAGAAGATATAAAACATATAAACATTATAACTTATTGCAACCAAAATTGCAATTGAGGTAGCAACCTCTTATGTGGCCAAGAGACCATTAAAACTCTCTTGTTACTCTTTTATTTATAGAGAAAATCTACTTGTTAGTTTCATCTTCTACTTGATGTGGGACTAAGGTTCCAAGAGACCCACAAGGCACTTCAAGCCTCCAAGAGTCCCACATCGACTAAACATTCAAAGAGCAGAAAAGAGATTGTCTATAAAATCTAAGCCACGTACATTCTTTAGCCAAATTGTTCATGGCCTTCATGGTTAAGGTTAAGTGTGAGACACATGAAGTGTGATTGATATTCACACAAGTGAAGTTTGAATATATTGCACGTGGAAACATGTGTGATTAGTTTTGTTGAATTGCTCGAGAACCGAATTGGATTGATTGGGCCGGTCCGGAGCACAGTCACTCTTTAGTGAAAAAAAGTAGGGCCGATTTTGTTGGACCGAACCGGACCCGATAGTCCGGTCAGGTCCACGATTCCCAATTTTGGGAACTAGTGCTCCCGGTCCAGTTCCCGGTTCCAAGGTGGAACCGGACCGAACCGGGAACTGATCACCCCTAGTAATTTTCCCCCTTTTTTGTTTGGTCACAACCATTCCAGAGTTCCATTTCGTCCGTATTCAATGATATCGCCTCGGAAAGTAAAACTCCTTGGAATTTTACAAGAAGGGATCTGTAAAGCGTTTATACATTCTCGTTTGGAACCGCCTAGGACAGATTGGTGAAGCTTCTGCCGTCGCGTTCGCAATGCCATTTCACTTGTCGAATTTAGGTGGCTCCGTTAGTAGCAGCTTAGAGACATGCCATGAAAATTTAGTTGCTTCTTCTAAGAGCATTCGAGCGAACAGTTTTGCGGAAATTCATGTTCCGCCCTATGGTGATTTTGCTGTTTACAGTCCAATTAGGAGGGAAATGAGGCAACTGAAAATTTTGCAAAGACTAGTTTAGAAATCTCTCTCTCTCTCTCTCTCTCTCTCTCTCTCTCTCTGCGCGCACTGCAGTGAAATGCACAGTGCCATGGATCTTTGCTTAGATCTCAGACATTCTTTGGGAAGTCTTCACTTCCCAATGAGAAAATATGTCTTGCTTTGTTTATTCTAGAGACATTCTATATTCCAAGTCAGCACGAGCGAAGGAGACTTTTTGACAGTCTGTTGTGGGGACCATCTCAGAAAACTCCAGAATGGATTCATTTAATAAAATATTTGCTACTATAAATAAAAAAGAAGCACTGCCCATTTCTCTCGGAGAATGGGAACTTGTGACTTCAGATGTGCGTTTGTTTGACTTTTCTAAATTAGATGACAAAAGGAAGGAGCAATGAAGGAGGAACCGATTTCTTTTGTGCTCAAGACAAATTGATGGAGCGTGGGTGAGTTAGCTCTAAGCCATGATTAGCTTGTTCATCACAGGTGACGATGATGGAGGTGTAGAAGTTGGTTGGGCCTCAGATTTCCATAAAATCTCCCAAACATCACTCCGCTTTGTTGACTCCAAAACTACAATGCCTAGTTCGACAGTGAAGTTGTGATGGGGCATAGAACTACGTGCTTTGACGTAAGCAATGGTGGCAGTTGACGGCCAGGAGACAATGCAGGGGTGGAGTCCCTGTGAAGAGAAAATCTTTGTATCAGTACGTCTCAGGCCCTTGAATCAGAAGGAAATTTCTGGGAATGACCGCACCATCATCTACAGAAACAATCTCTCTCTTTCAGAGCGGTCCATGTACTCAGCTGCCTAAACATTTGGTGATTGAATCCCATTCATGAAGTTTTTTCCTTCCTTTCTTCTTTGCCTTCGCTTGAGCACATTTTCATTTTATGTTGGATTTAGCATCCTTTTGGTCTTGAGCCCATGTCTTCAAATCCCAGCAAATGTTTCTAATGATGGACTTGCATTTAAGGAAGCAATCTGTTCAATATCTCTTATGTGTCCTCCATCTTGGCTTATTTGCAGACAGAGTTTTCCAGTGTGATTGCTCCAGAAGGCAAGTGTACGAGGAAGGAGCCAAGAAAGTTGCTCTTTCAGTTGTCAGTGGGATAAATGGTAAATTTTAACCTCTTCTCCTTCCTTTCGACATTGTTTTGTTATATTGATTGATATTTGCCTGAGATTGCAACCATCCGATGCTCAATGTTGCAGCAAGTGTTTTTGCATATGGACAGACAAGTAGTGGAAAAACGTACACTATGAGTGGAATTACTGAATACTCAATGGCAGATATATACAGCTACATAGAGAAGGTAACAAGTCATATACTATCTGAAGATCTCCTCCATTTTCAATTGCAACTTCTTCCACCAACATTTGCTTGTTAATATAGACATTCTCTTGTTTCTCAATAGCACAAGGAAAGAGAATTTCTGTTGAAGTTTTCTGTGATGGAGATCTACAATGAGTCTGTGAGAGACCTCCTCAGCGCAGATCGTACTCCACTGAGACTTCTAGATGATCCAGAGGTAAATTTCTTTGTACTATGCTGAGGAACTATGAGCTCATCCAACATGACCGTGAGAGCTAGCTCTCTTGACAGAGAGGGGACACTTACAGAGGAAACACTGAAGGACTGGAGCCACATTCAAGAACTTCTTTCTGTGTGTGAAGGTAAGGACTAAGGCTATTCAGTCTTGTGTTGGATGAATTTCTTGGTTGCATACGATATCTATCATTACAATGAAATGCTTAGGCTGATCATTTGGAGTTCGCAGCTCAAAGACAGGTTGGAGAGACATGCCTTAACAAAGCTAGCTCAAGATCACATCAGATTCTCACACTGGTAATGGTAAATTTTATTGGTTTTGTGGTCAATTCCTATTAAAATGTCAAGGATTTTATTGCTCAGTGTTTCTGCTGCCAGACAATTGAAAGTTCGGCTCGTGAGTTCTTGGGGAATGACAATTCACGCACTCTTTCTGCTACTGTGGTATGAATATTCAGTACTTAACTTCAACCTATAAACAGTTACTGGGAGAATATAATAGTTTCTTTTGGCTGCAGACCTTCGTGGATCTAGCAGGAAGTGAGTGTGCATCTCAGTCATTATCAGCTGGTGCGAGGTTGAAAGAGGGCTGCCACATAAATCGCAGTTTGCTGACTTTGGAAACAGTTATCCGAAAGCTGAGGTTGGGCTTACAGCTTTTTCTTTGCTGTCTTCATCTTAGAGATCTTATAATTTAGTTGGACCATGCACTGACATGAACATAGAGCACCACTGCAATGCCTTTTCTGTGCCAAAGGTCCATTTCTTACACAATACTAGTTTACCTGCATACACACATGTTATACGAATAACACCATCATGAACAACCAAGCCTTCTCCTACAAAATAGGACAGGGTATACGGATCCTGTTATGCCATCGCGTTCTATTTCCTATCCTGCTTTCAGTAAAATCCAGATACTGAGCTCTGTTTACACTTTCGATCCTCCATCAGGATTTGTGATTTCTGCCTGTGGCAGGTTTAGTGCATGAGCTCCCACACGTTTAGTTCCATTTATGCTTGTCTGACTACTGTTGTGACGCTGAGTGCTCAGAGCTGACAGTGGGTTTATTTTTGCTTTCCTCTATTAATGTCAAGTACCAAATGCTTGGGTCAATTCATTAGACATGATATTGGCCAAAAGAATATGTTCTATCTGGTATTTTGTTTTTTTTTTTTGGGAGTGGGGGGGAGGGGGGGGGGGGGGGGGGGGGCACGTTTGGTTTTGGTTTCTCAGTTATAAATTCCATTGCATAGTTGAAAATTGTTGTTTTGAGGGTAGGGATTAGTTTTCCGGGCTATTGACTAAGTTCTTAGCCTGCAGCTCCATATAGGTTACCATGTAGATATTAGCATCAAGAAGATTAACTGTTTCAAAGCATAAGAAGTCGAGACTCAAGAGTAGTTGTTTAGGTTTGTTTGGAGCAAGTTTGAACATTTCGCATTTTCCTTTTCTTGTACTGTTTGAAATTCGACTTGTATTGCACATTGAACATCTTAAAATTTTAAAACATATGAATATTGACATGTGTGGTTATATAGACTCTTTTTAATATATATTTTTTTAAACTTAAAATAACTTCTATTTTCTTTATCAATGTTTTGGAGGAAAAGTTAAAAATAAAAATAAAAATAAAAAAGACTTACAGAAATTCAAAGCAAACCATCCGTGGTGATGTTTTATCAATTTTTTCATTTTTGCAAACTAACGCCAGATTCGATTGATCATCTGTTTTTCAATTGTAGCATTACAACCAGTTGTGCATTTCTTTGGGCGGCTCGATGCAACCTTCCTTGGCGTAATAGCAGTTGGGCCGACAACCTTCGTTGGGCTTTGAAATTTTTACCCGGAAAGGACTTCTATCACTCCATTGCCCGGTTTTCCTTTGGAGCGTTGTGCCATCTTATTTGGAAATACAGGAATGAGATCCTTTTTAGGAACCTTACATTCACGGTCCTGGTCTTGAAGAATCACCTCATTAAGGTGGTCAAGGATAAGGTATTGACTTTTGCAAATGTGGAGGACAATCCAAGAAATAGAAGAATTCAACGTAGCTGGGGGATTGACCCTTGCATCTTTCATTCATCCTCGGTGGTTCCTTAGGAGTCCTACTGCGGAGTGTTTGCTATATGGGATTCTTCTCTTCCTCTGGCTACATCCTGCCTTGTTCTTGGTTGCCGTTTTGGGCTCTAACGTTTTGTGTTGGGTTTTGGGCTTAGGTTGCCATTGTTTGGCTGGCTGGTCGCCTTCTTCTGTTTTGGTTCTTTAGGAGGTGGCCGTCTTTGTGCTGTTTGTGCCTTCTAGCTTTTGCCTTGTTGGCTTTTCTTTTACTTCGGCAGCCTTCCACTCATTATGCTTTGTTCGTATTGAGTGTAAGCCGGTGCCGTTGCTTGTACATATTGGCTTAGCTTAATACAATTACCGTTCACCAAAAAAAAAAAAAAAAACAGAACAGTTACTAATATTAAGATCCTAAAAGAAATCAGGAGTTGATGGAAGTATTGCAGTCTCAAGCTCTCTTTTCTTTCAATTTATCGTTGGTTTATATTTAAACTTTTGATTTGATCAAGAACTATTTCAATGGCTCCAGCAGGGGAAGAAATGGACATATTCCTTTCCGAGATTCCAAACTGACTCGTATTCTGCAATCCTCACTGGGAGGAAATGCTAGAACTTCCATCATCTGTACAATGAGTCCTGCCTGAAGTCATGTTGAACAGCCACGAAATACACTATTGTTCACAAGTTGTGCTAGAGAGGTCGCCACAAATGCACAGGTCAATGTTGTTATGTCCGATAAAGCTTTGGTAAAGCACTTACAGAGAGAATTGGCTAGATTGGAGATTGAGCTGAGAAATCCAGGACTAGCGTCTGTTTCATCTGATACTGCTGTGCTGCTTCGAGAAAAGGATCTCCAAATTGAGAAGGTGATAATTCTGCATTAAGGCTTTTAATATTGTAATTCGATGTTTCTTATATTTTTTGATGTTTTTCTCACTATCTATGGAAAAGGGAGGTACTTGTGTGTAATTATCATACATAAACTAGGTGTATCTTCCAACTTCTTCCTCAGTACGCTGCTGTGTCAGAAAGTCTATTATTTCTTTTGTACCAATGGTGAATTCCACCAGTTCCATTAGGTTGAATATCCTTCAGTGCACAATACATGCAATTTCCATCTCAATTGACATCTCTTGACCAAGCTCATCCACAAGAAAGTTCGTGTAAAAGTTGGTAATTTAACTTGGGAACCTAAGACTTAACAGAGAATTTTAAGAGCAATATCTTCACCTGGCCTTTTTCACCTTCCCCTGCAGAATGCATATTTTCCACAATTGCAAATTTTCTTCATCTCTCGCACCATAGCATGTCCCTTTGGACCACTTCTAACATTCTGCACCTTTGGGCAATAACCCACAGCTTCACCATTATACTGTTAGCATTTATAGCTGTGACTTTCTCATCAGCTTTTCTTTTATGTTATTTTAGTTACTTTTCGGTGAAAAAGATAAGTAGAGCTTACTTGAACAAACCTTCTGATTTACCTGGATGTCCAACTGATATTTTCTGCAATCTTTTTCTCTGAAAAAATTGTGAGATTGTCCTATTAAATTACTTTGTTCCTTTTTTCATATTCATTCCATTTAAGTTTTGCCATGATGCTGTCAACAGGCATCTACTTCAGAGCTTAAAGCATACAAACCTTCACTATTTATTGTAATTTGGCATAGAAAATTGGATGGCCAGTAGGTTTATGTGCATTTTCCTTCGCTGGGATGAGTAATAACTTCAGCTGGTAGCAAAATCAGTTATTATTTGTGAAGAGCTAAGTATGCAGCTTATTAACTGGCCTTCTTAATAGTTTTTTGTTGTGGCACTTTTAAGATTATGTTTGTAAAATTTCCATGTTGTCCCCCCTTTAAAGTTCAATGAACAGTGAAGCATTTTTTGTCCATTAATAAATCAGGAAACCACTTAAATATTTTAACACCTTATTTTCTGTGGTTGTATCCTCTCACAGCTCAAGAAAGAGATTGCAGAATTGTCTCTCCAGCGAGACCTTGCTCAGTCTGAGGTTCAGGATTTGCACCGATTGGTTGTGGATCACAAACCTTCGACTGCACAGGTAATTCTACTTTGTTAGATTCCTTGATTGATTTGCCGTCCTCAATTTATAACACCAGTTGTTCCTCAATGAATCATCTGTTCATTCGATACTTCAGGCGGATGCATGTGGTGATTACCCTAAACTTCGTGTGCGAGGTTCATGGGAACTCAAGAGGCCGATTTTAGATACTCAAAAACGAGCAGATAACGAGTATGTGGATGTTGGTATCTTAACATTTGATTCATGTCAATATTCAGATAAACATAGTAGGAGTGATTCAGATGGGCATATGATCCACATTCCCGACTTTGAAGAGAACTCTTTACTCTCGGACCCCTCTTCACAGCTCTCATTTCGGATATCTCACTCCAGGCGAAATAGCATATGTCCAGAGGATATTGGAGAATACACTGATGAAAATTCCAAGGACTTTTGCAGAGAAGCATGCTGCATTGAGATGGAAAAGCCAAACTCGAACTGCCATGGCAATGGTAGTATGTCATCAGTGGAGGAGAAGGAAGGCATCTCAGACTATGTTGTGGTTGAGGAAGGTGATGAGGAAAAAGAGAAATTGGGATCACCAACTTTGGAGGAAACTAGACAGTTGGACAGTGTCCCTCAAGATTGTGTAGAACCTTCTCTTGAAAAGGCATATTCGATGATGCAGGAGAAAGGGTTACCTACATCCAGAAGTTTCAAGCTAGTTAGGAGTAAAAGTTGTGAGTCAGGCCTCACAAATATTTCATTTTCAGTTGAGGAGATGGAGATAAACCATAGCACACCTCCCCTTCGATACGAAAAAGAGTGTCCTGGAAGACCTGAGGGATGTCAGAGGAAGTTACTTCATTGAAGTATGTGTCCCAAGAAAATTTGTCCGGTAGTGGTTCTCATAATTCACTGGACGATTCTGTGGATTGTGAGCTTCAAGCAGAGATAGGTCAGACAGTTGAGAAATGTGACAGCAGAATGGATTCTGCTTCCGAAATGGAGGAGTCCATTGCTCAGCAGGAGGATCAACCCGGTCAGCATGGGGTGAGCTTTGTTCCCTGCCTTTTCTTTGTTCCTCTTATCACAGGCATGTTGATCTATATAATGAACGATGGATTAATTATTCTGGAGGACCTTACAAATTTTTATTTTGTCTATTGGAATTTAAATATAACACAGGAGTTTGTTGGAAATTGTGATTCATTTTCTTTGAAATTATTAAGAAACTACTAGCTTAATGGAGAATAAAGTTGAAGACTCGTATGTTGGAGAAGTTTCTGGTACTACGTAGGCAGCAAGATTCATGTGGGAATGCAAGCAAGCAGAAGGCAAGCAGAAGGCAAGCATCAAAGAAAATCCTATAACAAACAAGAGAAGTCTACGTGCATGGAAATCTTGCATATAAGTCAACAATGGCTGCTTAACCATGAAGAAAGAAGGATCAAGAGTACGTGGGCAGCGAGAAGTCAAGCAAATAAGAAGTAAACTATAGTCAACAAAAGTGGTGGGCAGCCGCAACAATAGAAAATTGGAGAATAAGGAAGAAGGAACGAGAAGATTGGAAGAAAGAAGAAAAGAAAAGCAAAGTCCAACTTGACTAGCTGCAACAAGCAGGAGACAAAGAAGCAAGCTGAAATTTTATATTATTTTCTATACACTTAAGTATGTAGAATAAGGCGGTGACTGCCTATAAATAGCCTTGTAGTTCATCATTTGAGGTGTGTGGGGTTTAGATTTTGTACTACCCATTTTCATCAATTAAATAAATTATATCCCATGTTCTTTGTCATTCAATTATCCTAATTTATCCCTTGTCCATCTCTACAAAATATACAATATACATCACTAATAAAAAACTATAACTAACACCAAAACTATGCTTCCGCATGCACACATCCAAAAAATTTTAACAGAGTTATTATGCTATTTCCATATCAAAGGATGTTATAACTCTGCTATCTGATTCAAATATTTGGGCGTGACACCCCATGACTCAAGTGTATGGGAGTTATTAGGGCTTTGCCCGCATGGGTCAGACTGGGCTTCTTTTACATTGTTTTGAAAACTTACTACAGACACGATACAAAAGCCATGGCTTTCATGTGTTTGAAGTTTGTTATATATTATAATTTAGAAAATTTTGATTCGTCTAAAGATTGTTTTTCTGTGTACAAATATATGATGACGGATGTAGTGATATTGCCCAGCTATGGTTTCAGCTATAAGTCTTGTCATAAGTAAATGTGGACATGCAAGTAAGTTTGGATTACCACTTACTTGAATATAAAGTGCTTTGAAATTTGGAGAACGAAGTTAGTGTTTGGTTACTACTGTTAGATATAGATGATTTGTCAACATACACACATTTTGCTCAGTGGGGACTCTTTTGATTGACAGACATGATATAAAACCAAAGCGATTGCACCTACTAAACGTGTTAAGGATGTTGGCTTGGATCCAATTGAAGATGATACAGAAGGTTCTTTGGAATGGTTTTCACACTTCAAAAACTTGCGGAAGGAGATCGTCAGACTGTGGAAGGAATGCAATGTCTCATTAGTTCACAGGAGCTACTTTTTTCTTCTGTTTAAAGGTGATCTGACGGATTCTATCTACATGGAGGTAGAGCTCAGGAGGTTGTCGTTTCTTAGAGATAAATCCGCCTGTTGAAATCAAGCTCTGGAAGATGGTCAGACCTTGACTGCTGCTTTGAGGTACTGAATTCAAATTATATGAAACACTCACTGCTTTTGTTAAATTCACAGTAGGAACATATTAACTCTGGGATTTTATCATGCTGAACAGCATACAAGATCTTCGTCGTGAGAGGCAGATGCTCACCAAGCAGTTGCAAAAGAAGCTCACCAGGAAAGATAGAGAGATGCTCTTCCAGACTTGGGGGATCAGTTTGAATACAAAACATAGAAGTTTGCAGTTAGCCCATCGGTTGTGGTCTGACACGGAAGATATGGACCATATGGCTGAGAGTGCCAAAACTGTAGCAAAGCTTGTTGGTTTTGTTCAGCCAGAGGAAGCTTCCAAGGAGATGTTTGGCCTCAACTTTACTCCTCAGCGATCAAGCACAAAATTGCGCAAGTGGAAAAGCACTATGATGTCTTTCTTGTGATGCTTTGTTTTGGATACTTTTACTTTTGCAGAATGGTGACGAACTTGTTTCTCCAACTGTCTGAGATGGTGTGACTTCATTTTAACTGGTAATATATATGTGCTTTAGATGCAGGTCATTATACAAAAGCTTTGTAATATACTCCCGAACATATGAGGGCTTGCAGGTTCTCTCAACGGTCTAGGCTCTTCAACATAAGCATTGGTGCCTGATTGATGTTACCTGGACTACTACCATAATGTTCCCATTTCTCCTATCCTCTTACATGTTTTCTTTTTATTAAAAGATTGGGGCTAATTAGATTAGTAATTTAATTCATGACTCATGCGACATTCTCTCAATTGTGACTCCTCGACTTCATTTAAGCCTTTTTTATTTTATGCTCTCGTGCTTTTCTTTTTTTCATTTTTTTCCCCTCACCTCATTGGATTGAGTATATGCTCACATGGATGCCAATGACTGAAGAAAGAATATCTTGCATTGGATGAATGGCATCATATCAGTTCATCACATAAGATAACAGTTACATGAAATTGTTTGTTTGCACAATTAGAGAGAGAAAAAGGGAGGGGTCGGCAGGATGAGAGGATGGGAGATATACATATTTTCAACTTCAAAGATCATTGTAGTGGCTCGTATTCAAGGAAGAGCATCCTTGGCTTTGTCAAGACTGTAAGAAACAAGAAATCACTAAATTAGTAACCTTCACGCACGCACGCACGCAATCATAAATAGAGATTTCCTAATAGTAATCGTAATTGTAAAGAGAAAGCAAATCATTGTTCCTATATGAGAAGCTTCATTTTTTGAACTATGATACGGTAAGTAAAGAAGAGCTCTTAACTAGTGTAAAAAAAATCTCGTTATCTCTTCTTCAACTTCTCATATGTGAGCTAGGGGAAAAGCTCACTCAACGTGCACGGGCTACTAATAAGTAAGTCTGAAACCTTCTCTTATTTTATAAAATTTGCTAAGAAAGTTCAAAATGAGAAAGGGTATGTTATTTCAAGTATACGGACAGACCATGGAGGTGAGTTTGAAAATCAAAACTTTGCTAAATTCTGTGATGAATCTGGTTTTCAGCATATGTTCTCCTCACCATACACTCCAGAACAGAATGGAGTTGTGGAAAGGAAGAATAGATCGTTGCAATAAATGGCTAGAACATTATTAATTGAAAGTAATATTTCATCTCGTTTTTGGGATGAAGCAATTTCTACAGTGTGTTATATTATTAATAGAGTCTCTCTTTTTTTTGGTAAGGTTATTAATAGAGTCTTCTTAAGGCCTATTTTGGAGAAAACTCCCTATAAATTGTTCAAAGGAAAGAAGCCAATTGTTTCCTATTTTCATGTGTTTAGATGCAAATGTTTTATATTGATAAATGTAAATGATCGAATTGGTAAATTTGAAGAAAAATCAGATGAATGCATCTTCCTTGAATATTCAACCACCAGCAAAGCTTACAAAGTATACAACAAAAAGACTCAATCTATGGAGGAATTGATGAATGTCAAATTTCAAGATTTTATACAAAATCAATCGATTCAAACTTAACCTGAAGAATCTGAACCTGCTCCAAACTCTACAAAGTCTAAATCTTCAGAAGCAGTTCAGACTTTAGAAGCCTAGCAACGAATCGTTGAAGAATCAAATGAAGAAAAAGAACAACAGTCTGACAAATCAACCAGCAACTGGAAGCACAAGTCTAGTCATCCCAAAGAACTCATTATTGGTAACATTAATGAATGAATTCGTACAAGATGCAAAAGGCGTGAAGAGTCTAGTGCTGTGGCTCTTATTTCTGAAATAGAACCCAAGAGCATAGAAAAAGCTTTAAATGATGAAAGCTGGATTGAAGCTATATAAGAAGAACTTAAGCAATTCAGTATCAATGATGTCTGGGAACTGACTCCTAAATCAAAAGGTAAATCTATCATTAGAGCTAAATGGCTTTTCAAGAACAAGATGAATGAGAAAGGAAAAGTCATAAGGAACAAAACAAGACTCGTGGCCAAAGGATATACGCAAGAAGAAGGGATAGATTATGATGAGACTTACGCACCAGTAGCAAAGTTAGAAGCAATTAGATTATTAATTGCTTTTGCTTGTTATAAGAATTTCAGGTTATTCCAAATGGACGTCAAAAGCGCTTTCCTAAATGGATTTATCCAAGAGGAAGTCTATGTGGAACAACCTCCCGATTTTGAAGACCCAAGGAAATCAGACTCTGTATTCAGACTGAAAAATGCGCTATATGGTTTAAAACAAGCACCTCAAGCTTGGTACGACAGATTAAGTAAGTTTTTAATCCAAAATGGTTTTGTTAAAGGTAAAAGAGATACTACATTGTTTATCAAAAGAGAAAGCAAAATTTTTTTACTTGTTCAAATTTATGTTGATAATATTATTTTTGGATCACCTAACGAAAATCTGTGCAAGAAATTCTCTAAGACTATGCAGGATGAGTTTGAAATGAGCATGATTGGTGAACTATCCTTCTTTCTTGGACTTCAAGTAAAACAATTGAAGGAAGGAATTTTCATTCATCAAGAAAAATATATTAAAGAACTTGTTAAAAATTTTGGCTTGAAAAATTGCAAAAAGACTAATATACCAATGTCAAGTTCCTCGAACCTGGACAAAGATGAAAGAGGAAAGAAAGTTGATCAGAAGCTATACAGGAGTATCATTGATTCATTTCTTTATCTTACTACTTCTAGACCTGACATTTTGTTTAGTGTTTGTATTTGTGCCAGATTTCAATCAAATCCCAAAGAATCTCATTTAAGTGCTGCAAAACGCATCATCAAATACGTTGCATCAACCTCTAATTTGGGTCTTTGGTATCCTAAAGAATGAGACTTTACTCTCCTTAGATATTCAGACGCAGACCTAGCAGGATGTAGAGTTGACAGAAAGAGCACCTCGAGCACTTGTCAATTACTTGGGAATAAGACAGTATCTCTTTCAAAGTACTGTAGCTCTTTCAACAGCAGAAGCGGAGTATGTGGCTCTTGGAAGTTGCTGTTCACAAATTTTGTGGATAAAGTAACAGCTAAGAGATTTTGGAATCGAAAACTCATGCACTGAGATCAAATGTAACAACACCAGCGTGATTAATCTCACCAAGAATCCAATTCTTCATTCAAGAGTAAAGCATATAGAAATTCGACACCATTTTATTAGAGACCATGTTCAAAATGGAGAAATCTTGATTCAATTTATTGACTCAAAGAATCAACTAGCAAACATATTTACAAAGCCTCCCAAGAAAAGTCAATTCGAGCTTATTCGTTCTAGACTCAATATCTTAAAGTCTGAAAAAGTTCAGACTCAGGGGTAAAAGTCTAAAGATACTCAGACTTAGAAGATTAAAATTTACGACTGTAAGTCATTTCCGTTTTTAGAAATTTATCTCTCAGATAAAATCTCGAAAAGGTACGTTCATCTATTAATCTATAATTGATTGATGTTATCTTCCCCAATTTTCGTGATTATTGCAATCATTCCTTTTCGAAAAAGAAGTTATCTTTTGAAATGACGGTTATCTAATTTTTCAAAAAGGCAGTTTTTTTTTAAAAGGCATTTTCTATTTTTCCTTTTACGCCGTTCCGTATACCTCTTTTCGACTGTCTTATATACTGATCGTCTTCCTCACAAACCCTAAAAGCACTGAACATCACTTTCTTACTTTTACTCTCTAGTTTAATCTTCAAAGTTCTCATCTTTTTCGCGAATCGAGTTTGGAATCTCTCAAAGACTGTGAGAATGGCTTCCCAAAGAAAGTCTTTAAGGATCGCGAACAGGGGACCACACACACGCGTGAGGGTCCTACACATTTTGACTTCAGCGAGGAAGAAGAATCCCCAAGACAGCAGCATAGCCCACAACATTCTCAACCGCGTCAATCTCCGCAAGCTAGACCTCAGGGTATTGATCATAGAGCGGAGGAAGAAATCATTGAAGGCGCAGAACTCGTAAAATCTCAAAAGCCCGCTTTTATCTTCAAACTTTACTCTGCCTTGAAGAAGGGAGGCACTCCCTTGAAATACATTGATGGATTTTTGAAAGAGAAAGGGTATCGAAATGAAACCCACTTTTTGCGAACAATGGAATGATTGGGAGTTGCTCCTGCGAGGTCAGCAGAATGAGCATTTGCGAATATTCCAAACGATCCACGTGTTGGAGGTCTTAGTCAGATGATGATGATAAAATGTACACTCATTTTAAGCCTAGAATGGGTGTTGGGGCAAATATTCGGAGCAAAAGGACAGATTTGTTTCGCTCGAATGAACACAAGCGACTTTACTCTAAGTTGCTAAAGCGAGGGGTGATCAACCTAAGAAGTGTAGACTTTGATTTTCTTGATTCTCTGAATGTGAAGTTGCGAGAGAAATTCACTCTTCTTCAACTTGAACAATTTTGCTCTGAATCAACGGTGTCTCATCCAGAACTTACTGCGTACTTCTATTCTAATCTAAGTTTCTTGGATGCGAATAGATTTTCTTTTAGTATTCGAGACCAGGACTATATCGTTGACATGGACACATTGATAGATGTGATTGGAGTAGAGCGAGGGGCATTCCAATCAATTAGTGTGTTTGTTGGTCGTGCGACGATAGAGCTTGTTTGAGATGGAATGGCTGAAGGACGAATTTCGTACTTGAGGATGAATGCATCAAATATTTTGCTTCACAAGATCGTGATCAATTGCCTTAGACCCAAATCGACTTCGAAGACCGACGTTTCCAACTCAGAAGCAAAGCTGATGTATGCTATCAACGCTGGCAAGAAATTTTCTCTACCTCACACAATCATGTTTCACATGTATAGAATGATGGTGAAAGACAAGAGCCAACTTCCTTACTCAGCGCTTGTTACAAAGCTTTTTAGACATTTGAACATTCAGCCTCCCAAGATTCTATGTGTTCGTACCTGTGAACAAATGGTGGTGGGACTGAAAATTGTTTTCAAAATGCATCTGAAGGAGCTGAACAAAGCTTTGGAGCGATTTAAAGAGAAAACCCCTGTCAAGACTCACTAAGTTTCTTCGGCTGCAAAACGGAAAGGGAAAGAGCCATTGATTGCTTCATCCAGAAAAAGAAGAGCACTCATCTTGGAGGATGAAGAAGACGAGGACGATATCACCATTTCCGCTCTTGCATTGAGAAACCTACAACGTGTTGTTCCAGAGACAGAGGAGAGAGAGGATCAAGACAGAGAAGAAGAAGAGGAAAGGAGTGGAGAGAGAGAATCGATGAGAAAAGAAGTGGAGGAAGAAAAGGCCGCAGAAGAAGAAGAGGGCAAAGGTGAACCAGAAGAAACAGAGCATGAAGAGTACTTCTCACCGCCTGAAGACAATGAAACAAGAGGAGTTGCTGAGAAAAGATGTACCTCTTCAATTGCTTTTACTAGTGAAGATGTTAGCCGTTCATTTGCAGATCCAAAAGACATCTATGCCTCTCAATTTCCTAAGGAATGTCATGAGGTTTCATTGCCAAATCTGGGTGCTCATGCTAACTTGCCATCATCTGCCAATACTCCTACTGATCATGCAGAGGCAAGCACTCAGACTGATACCTCAGCAGACTTTTGAAGACTGCTTGATATTCTTATGGAGATGCGAGGCCAGATTTATGCCCTGGGATGCGAAGTTCAGAACTTGCAGAATGCCGGACAAGCCTCTTCAGTTTCTTTGCATGATCAAATTCATGCCATTGCTCTTCAAGTTCAAGCTAATGCCAAGGGTGAAGAAGTGGCTCAACTGAAGGAAGACTTGAAAAAGCTGGAAGGGATTGTCCAATCGATGGGAGATTTCTAGCTTGTCCGCGTTCCAAAGCAATCCTAAATCCATTCTCTTTTTGTCTCTACCTTTTTTTTAATGCTGACAAAAAGGGGGAGATGGTGCAGATTTGAGATATTTGATTCTTGTTTGACTTGACTTTTGAATGACTTTACTTTTATTTGGATGTTTGGTTGTGACTGGATTTGGATTTGGATTGTTTGATCGTTTAAATGTTTGTTGCAATACTTTAAGCACTGTTGGTATTTCGTGGCAAAGATAGTTGTTTTTAACAAGACTAACTTATTTCATGTGGATGCAGATTTATTACTATCTTTACTAATCTAGTTATCTTTTGTGAGATATTCATGTTTGCTTGAGTATTGCCTTGCAAGTCAAAAATATCCAAATCAGCAGGAAAGTTTTGTCACCATAAAAAAGGGGGAGATTGTGGAAGAAAATTTCCGTATTTGTTTTGAAGCTGACAAAACGTTTCCATCAGTCTAGTCTGAAGACTTGCAGACTCTTTCATGAAAGTCTGAAAACCGCAAAACCACCGGACTCAAGATTCAAAGTCTATCCTCATTGACAGTTTCTAGACCATCGAAGAAAACTTATCCATAATTGAGTATTTCTTTAAGGATTTGATTCTATCGACTAAAGAAGATCTCTTGGCTGGATATAGCATCTCAGAATCTATTATTCGTTTTTATTCGAGTAATTTAGATCCGTTGATTGGCGAAGCATACTTGGAAGATTTTACTTATGGAAACCTAGATCCTAATTGTATGGGTGAGCATGATTGGTGGACTATCGTCATATTCCTTAAATAACTCGAGATCTCCTTTATTGATTCTGTTCAACGGGTAGATTGAAAGAGCTCCTTTGGAAAGTGCCAACGGGTATGAATGCATGGAAGAGTATATAAGGAAGGCGTTCTAGTTATTCGAGTGTGTGTGCGATAGATAAATTCCAAAGTCTGAAGCTTATTGTTCTTTGCCAATTCAATTGTTGAGCGTAAAAGAGAGTTGATATATTTGTGAGACCTTGAGGAAGTGTAGCAGAGTCTCTACAATGTGGATTCAAGGACTTGATACTGTAACGACTCTTTTGATTCATAATGAAATCCAGCCGGTGGGCTGTCAGTGCGGGAGAGTGGATATAGGCTTGGATTAAGCCGAACCACTATAAACTTTGTGTTCTTATTCTCTTCCCTAAACTCTTTTACTTTACTCGTAACTCTATTTAATTGTTAGAGTCTTGTTTCTATTTTAAAGTCTTCTGTTAAACGGACTCAGGTGAAAAGTAAAGTTTTACACTATACTTTGCAAAAGTTTGTTTTCGCACCTATTCACCCCCTCTAGGTGCTCGTACTAGCATTAACAATATTGTCCATGCGATTTTGTATTATTTGGTAAGACTTATTGTATCCTTCATAATTTCTTAATATGTATTGACTTGGTCAGGTGAAATGAGCCACCTTAATTCTTATTTGATAAAAATCATAATTGCTGTGTTTAATAACTAATGAGCAATTATCATGTCTATAAAAACATTTTCATCACCATGGGTAAAGAACATGTTCCATACCTGTCATTCTCATTTACAGATTTAGCTTCCCTTTCAATCTACGGGTGGAGATCCTCTCCTTGTTTGTCCCTGGATTTTATCGTTCTTTTTAATAACTAATACATAATTATTGAAATTATCAAGTATATAAATACAATTTCATCATCATGCGTAAATAACATGTTTGAGATTTAATATTGTCTCATACCTGTCATCGTAATCCGCAGATTGTGGAAATGACATTTTTCCTTTTTTGTCCCTATTTTTATCATTCTTTTTAATAACTAATATGTAATTATTGCAATTATCAATCTATAACTATAATAACATTTTCATCGTGTATGAGATTTAATATGGTCCCATACCTGTCATCCTCGTTATCATCCATAGATTCGGGGTTCTCTTCTATTTTGTACAGATTCGTGGTCTCTCCTTTTACGACCTTGAGATGGTCGACAAAATCCTGAGCACCCTTTTTGACTAGCACACATATATTCTCCAATTCCTTACACTCCGTAATCCCTATAACTTTTTCCATCGCATCGAGGTGCCTAAACTCAAGTTCTTTGAGATGGAGCATTGCTCCTCCTTCAATAATCACCTTCTGAAGGTGAGGCAGCTTCCAAATCTTCAAGAACTTGAGGCTTGGAAACCCATCTTTGGCGAACGTCAGACTAGTGCCTAGGAAAGAATTGGCCAACAGCCTGAACATCCTCAGGTGTCTCAGGAGATCACCCAACTGAGGCATCATGTCTGCTTCCACCCTCGAACCCGACAGAGTCAAGACCCTGAGCGAGACTGGCAAGAGCTGTTTCCAGCTGGGTTTGAGTTGGCCCAGCAAGTAGAGCTCCAACAGGTCGCGATGTTGACCAGCCAACGACAGTTCCGGTAAGGGGCCTATCTGCGATCTCTCTTGATGGTCTTTTCTGTCGGCTTCTTCCGCGGGCTTGGCTTCTTTAGCGGGCTCAGGCTTGATTTCTTTCGTGGTTTGGGCTTTTTCCTCGGGCCTGGCTTCTTTCCCGAGCTGGGTTTCTTTCGCGAGCTGGGTTTCTTCCGCGGGCTTGTCTTCTTGGATCACCCCAAAGGTCAAGGACTGGAGATCGGTGAGCCTGAAGCTAATCCAATCGGCTACTGTTTTTCCTGCGGCGCCTGAGGGGTAATTATCCGAGTGCTGCAAGAAAAGCTTGAGCGTGGTGAGCGCGGTCATGCTGCCCATGTGGTCCATCATCGAGTTCTCCTTCACTTCACCGATGACCAGCCCGCTTAAGGTTTGGAGTTGAGTCAAGGCCTTGACATTTTTGCTGCAAGCCTTGAGGATGTTCTTGAAGTCGATGTAGAACCAGTTGAGATGCAGGTGCCTCAAGTTCCTCGCCTTCCATAAAGAACTGGGTAGCGAAGTGATGTTGGTGTGCTTTATGTCAAGAGTCTCGAGATGTTGCAGATCTGCATCAGCACTCGGGAGCGAATCCAACATCGTGGATCTCAATCCTAGGTACCTTAGGAGCACCAGCTTGGGGAGCACACCTTGCAAGGATGGCTTATACACACCCTCCAAATCAAGCACCCTTAGCAAGCTGTAGTTTGTCTTGGACGTCATCTTCCTAAGAAACGTGTCGACGTCTTTGGTGAGCACGCCTCTCCTCAGGTAGAACGACAGAAACGAGCGGATGTGGCCGAGCTTCAAAGCAGGGTAGCTGCCGCTGTGGATGTCTGTGACTATGTTGGTGTGCTCCGCAAGCCACCGAATCTTGGTTCTTTCTTGCGGTCGGGCCTGCAGCTGTTGTTGCTGGTTGGTTGGGTCACGGCCTTTTATATCTTTCAACTCGCGAGTGGCATGTATGTGGAGGAACCCCATGCTCATCGCAATCGGGCGGATCATGTCATGCAGAGGGGTGAGCATTCGACAAGCTTTGGGGGATCCATCCGCTCTCTGGCTCACCACATGGATCACATTCCTATCCGCGAGCTCCAGAATGAACGTCTCTCCCACATCCTCGGGCTGCCTTTTCCTATCCCTTTCTATGTTGTAACAACGCGAATACAATAAGCCCTCGGCCAACCACAGCCTTACTAGCCTTCTTGTTGGAATGGGGAATCCTACGGGGAACAAAGCCATGTAGATGAAGCACGGTTTTAGATAAGCCGGCAATTGATGGCAACTCAATTTTAGTATATCTAACGATGTCATTATAAAACCCTCTTTTTCCAACGCTGCGCGTTCCTGCTCTCCAGCATTCGATAGAAACCCGGTGAGTAAGGATATATAGAGCGGCCAGCCATCACACACTTTTAGGATATTCTTCTCCTCAATTTTGAGTTTCTGACCGTCGCGTTCTCCATGCAACTTCCAGGCGAGCATCTCCTGGCTTTCTTTATCGGTCAACTTATCTAGCTTGATCGGCCCTTTCTCGGATGTATTCATGTAGCTGGCTATCCTAGCGTCCTCAGTCGTGATAATTATGTGCCCTTGCAAAAAGGGCAGGATGCTCATCACCAACTCTAGCAACAGCGGCTCGTTGGACGGCTGCACGTCATCCAACACTATGAGGAATCTCTCGTTCTTGGCCAATGTTCGGATCAGCATCTTCTTTATCTCCATGATATCCACGTCCTTCATTTCACTCACTAGCTTCTCGACTTGCTTCAGTATTTCGCACAGGAACTCCCGCTTGTCCATGCTGGCCGAGACGCGGACCCAAGCGCACTGCTCATAGTCCATGTACTTCGCTTGGCTGTAGACCCATCTCACGAGGATAGTCTTGCCGGCACCTTTCCTGGCCAAAATCGAAGTAATCACTGGGTCCGATGTCG
The DNA here is from genome assembly GCA_028830015.1 of Eucalyptus grandis x Eucalyptus urophylla. NCBI lineage: Eukaryota > Viridiplantae > Streptophyta > Magnoliopsida > Myrtales > Myrtaceae > Eucalyptus > Eucalyptus grandis x Eucalyptus urophylla. Next base: position 30,507,888 of record CM054203.1, read on the forward strand.
ATTTTGCTCTGATCCGCTCCAGTAATTCCTTTTTCCTGGCGTCGAGATAATTGAAAATAGTCGGCTCGTACTGATCCCAGAAGCTAGTCAGCCTCGCCAATTTATTGCCTTGCCATGGAACACTATCATGGGAGGAGAAACTAGCAGATTCCTTGTTCCTCTTGCCCTCGGCCACCTCCTTCAAGAACTTGTCATCACACAACCCCTCCATCTTATTCACCAGTATGGACAAGTCCCTCCACAGCTTGCACTTGGAGATGAGCGCAACGAGCGGCCATGTGGCCCTGTGGAGGGCCTCGTGCCTCTCGCGGGCCTCTCTGAGGTGGAACTTGTCGATGAACTCCTCAGCATGGTACATGGTTCGAAGGAGCCGCCCCGACCACTCCCCGGTTTGGGACGGTCTGTATTGAGTGGAAACGAACTCTTGGATCCTTGCCAGCTTCGCCTTGGCATCCTTCGCGAGGGCTTGCATCGGTAAACATCCGACGCACACCGGGTGAGAGAGCAAGATATCTAGTTTCCGGGACACGACCTGGGCGGCAGCGTCGGTGACCACCATGCAACTCATCGGGTCGGAAGCAGCCATGGCTATTCAATATGTTTGTTTCGAGGAAGGTCGGTGGGTGTGTGTGTGTCTGTTGGCTTGTTTGCCTGGATTGAATAAATTTGCGAGGACATATTATTCTCTCTCTATGTATATATTCTTCATTTTTCCATGCTTTTCTTGGCTTGTCCTCTCCGGTCTACTACAACAAGCTTTGTTCAATTCTTTGCTTGTGCGATGTTCGACCGTGAGACAGGAGAGAGAATCTCTCACAGTGATTATGATTAAGATAAAACTAATCAAGTAAAGTTATTTGTTTTTAATATAAACAATCTTACAGATCTATCTTACTATTCCTAAGTTTGCTCATACATGAAGGTAATCAATTCATTTATTTCTGTCGAACTAGATGTTGGAGGGATAATGAAAGTGGCCTATCAAGAATTGAATTTTTGTGATGAAATTCCACCCACCTTAAGAATTTAACACTTTACAAGTGCCATTAATATGAGATCTATGAGAACATTCATGGGCTTATCTTGTCCTATATAAAATACTAAAATCTTTGATGTATTATGAGAATAATTTTAGGATCAATTATGCCATTTACAAATTTTAGGATTAAACTGCGTCTCGAGTATTGATTATATCTTCGTTACGCTTAAAGGAAGAAGTGAAGTCTATCCTTATGCGCACATTATCAACTTGTCCATACAAGAACGCTTACCCGATATATCTTATTATATCAATATCCACATCACATGTGGCGCTCATGTGAAGTACGTCAATATTATGTCAGTATCATTTACTAGATATTACATGGTAGGAACGATGCCATGTAAGGTGTGTAGGGGTGTGTTCTTTTTTATGATTGTGTTTTATATTTTGGTTCATTTTTTATGTGCTTTTCTCCAAACAGGTGCCTCTCCTCTGGATTGATTCTTGACTAAGCCAAATCTTGACCGAGGGACAAGAAACTATCCGGTGCTTTTTGTCATTGGTAGGTTAAATAATTGATAAGCCAATTGCTAAAGTTCGGACTCAAAGACGCGAGAATTAAAGAGAGGACATTAGGTTCGGACTCAAAAGTGAGACGAGCTCACACAATTGATTGTATTAGTAATGTGATGAATTGTCATTCAGTATTGATCACGATCCACTTATTTTAATGTTAACTTGTAACCTATCACATTATACGGTATGCCCACTTATTGCAAAAATTTCAAATATTAAAGTAATAAAAAGTTAAAACGGTCGTATATTATAAGAACCAGCCTTTTATCTACCCTCAATCAAACTATGTTCCCCAGTCATTCTTTGCTTGGAAATGTCTTATGGGTATAAGATGCCACTCCATCCTTTCAACGGCACGGTTGAAATATCGATGCCGTTCCTCAAAATCCTCGCACCTCAGAGGTTTTAGATATAGTAAGAGTACCCGGTAAAGAAGATATAGTCTTTTGTCCAATATTTTCCTGACAATCCACTCACACGTCACTACAGGTTTTAGATGACTATTCAGTTATCAAAACATAATGAAATCAATTAACATAGATGATCCTACGTAGCATAGGGCCATCAAATGAATGGATCATGTCATGTCAAAAATAGTTCGACTCAAAATGACCTATTTAACTATTTTGACTCATTTATATACAATACAAATTTACCCGATCCAACTCATATCCAATTATACCCACATTAACTGTCGCCCCGATCCTCAGGCACGCGCACATCCCTTACATTTGATCGATTTTAAAATGCGTTATCCCAGGACTATGTATCACCGACCCTTTCAATTATATATGCACATGTGGAAGCAGTTATAAATCTCCAGATAATAAAACAATGGGATAGAAAAACATGCTATATTTTTCATATTGAAATTCACAGCCACACATGTACAGGGTTCACAAAAGAGGATAGAATGTCAGTCCTTATCCGGATCATGCTCGGGATCATCATCCCGATCCTCCTTAGATCTTTCACCACTAGGCTCATTTTCTTCAAACTCTTCATCTTCTTCTTCTTGCTCATCCTCGGCTTCAAATGCTGGCTCGTCTTCGGAAATCTAGGGGCCTGAAATATTATCCCACAACCGGGATAAGACTACATCTCAGCAAGTTCTACCCCCTGAGACCCGATTAGTAAACTAATACACCTTAGGGCTGCCTATGCCCAACATGAGTTAGAGGACTTACCTTGGCCTCAGATTCCACCTGCATATTAACACAGATCAAATAGGCACCCAAGCAATCACATCACAGATCGAAGCATTGATCAAATCGACCCAGTCGATTATACGCCAACAAGACCACTCACAGCCATTCCCATTCAATCAATCAATTCACAACATCATATCAAAGTAATAATCAATCGACTTAGTCGATTACGTATCATCAAAACCATTTCCAATCATTTCAACTATTCCAACTAAATTCCCAATTATGAATCACGGTCCTTAGGACACAACTTATCTATAGGTGGTAATCACGGCCCCACCAACTAACTTTCTTAGATTTAGTGGCTTTACGATCCCACCCGACCCTTTCAAGATCTAATGGCTTTATGGTCCCACCCGACCCTTTCAAGATTGATGGCTTTATGGTCCCACCCGACCCTTTCAAGATCTGATGGCTTACGGTCCCACCCGACCCTTTCAAGATCTGATGGCTTTACGGTCCCACCCGACCCTTTCAAGATCTAATGGATTAACGGTCCCACCCGACCCTTTCAAGAACTGATGGATTTACGGTCCCACCCGACCCTTTCAACTACGGCCAACGATATTGCACCTCGTAATTAAATTCCTCAATTTCATAATATCTTGACCTAATTTGTTGGTATCAAAGATACTCTATAAAATATTATGTGTGGGTACACAATCGGCCTTAGCCAAAATAGAATAGTTTCCTTTCTATAAATCCCACCATTTTTTGTAGTCTCTCGAAACATTTTTGGCATTGTCAACCGATGCCCAGTTATTTTTCAATAAATAACCAAAGATTATTTAATTTAGGAATAAATCCTAAAATCACTCATAAATCAATTTAGCACAAAATAAAGCTCAATTAAATAAATTGACTACACCACGGCAATCAGCACGAAATTCCGGTCACAGGCCATCTCGGTTAAATTTCCGGAAAATAAATAATTAAATAATTAATTTCAAAAATTAATATTTAATTACTAAAAATTCCATTTAAGCCCGAATTGCCTAATTAACACCCAATAAGGGTCAGGAAAAATTCCAAAAAGCATCCAATAAATACTATAGGCAATTCTCTATCTAAGTAAACTAACCAAACAACTAATATGCGATGCAATTAACTAATAATCACCAATCAATTCTAATCTAACCACCTAATTACACTTAACTAACACTAATCAACATTTAAGTATAATTAGCAAACTAAGAAGGCATTAGTGAGCAAAACTCACACAAAATGACGGGATCGACGCGAGGATCGACTTTCCTCAAGGCGGGCCGAGCATCCGGGCTTGGGAAGACGGCCAAAATGGGCCAAAACCCTGCTGTCATACCCATTTTTGCAACCCTCTGTTCGCTGCTGGTTGGGGCGGATTCGGGGCTGAGATGGCGAGGCAAGGCCAGCGGAGGGTGAGTGGGGCTCCGGTGAGTCGAGGTGGTGGCGTACGATGGCCGGAGGAGCTCCAGCGGGCCTTTACTGTCCCTCACGACCACCGAACAGCAGCTGGCCAGGCAGGTCGTGGACGGCAGCTTGACTAGACGGGGGCAGACGGTGCGGCTGGGCGGCCGCGGAGCTGCGACGACGTGCGGCATGAGGCGGCGACGACGACGACCTTGGCTCCGGTTTCGGTGGGACGAGGCTGCTGCTTCTGCGTTTGCTATCTTCGAACAGTAGAAAGAGGATGGGGAAGAGAGAGGGGGCGGAGGGCACGTGGGCAGCCACGGAGCAGCGGCGGTGACTCCAGCGCGACGGCGATGGCAACTTTGGTCGGAGCGATGATGGCTACTGCTTCTCCTGGTCTTCAGCTTCCATGGAGTCGAGCAAAACCGAAGAGGAAGATGGGGAAGAGAGGCAGCGACGGGAGAGAAGAAAGGGGAACCGGTTTCTCCTTTTTTTTCTCTCACTCTCTCTCTCTTTCTTAGACAATTATGTGGGCCACACCAGCTGTCATCCACCCACCCTTTTTAGACAATTATGCCCCCTCCTAGAAGCATTTAGGTAGGTTAAGGTGTGGGGTATATGTGGCATACGAATTTGTAGGCAAAATGGCACAAATTGGACCCCAATCCTTCTTCAAACAATTTAATCCGGCCCTTTGAAAATTCAACCGTCCAGTTTTTTGGTCGAACTGGATTTCTTCCTCTCCAATATCACCCACTTGTATCCCAATTTCACAATAAAAACGGTCCTCTGCAAATTCCGATTAAAAACGGTCATATCTCAACTGTTTCCCAAAAAGTCTCAGTTGTTAGAAAAATCTTCTAAAACTGAATCGATGTTCCTAAAATTTATTGTGACATGATAGAATCTTCAATTTCTGAAATCGGACTTAGATTGGTGTCGCGACCTAGTTTTCACGGGTTCACCACCTAAAACTAGGTTAATGGATTGTTAAGCCTAAACTTAACTCGGGCTCTCCCAAGCCCATACCAAATTGCGACTTAGGTTTAAATTCTTAACATGCAAATGATTTTTAATCAGGAGTCGCCACTAATCTATTTTTGGTGGGTCGATTAGAAACCCAAGTAAAGTAACGGGAGATTTACTTTACTCCTACGAGCTAGAGATTTATGAGTTCGGGGACTTGGTTACACTAGACTATTCTAGTGCCCTTTCGGTACCTTTTTATTTCATTTTTAAAAAAAAATGTTTGGCAATTGAATTGATTTTAATTTAACTTCCTAACATGTGAGGTGATCATACATGTGCGCATACCACCAATTTAACACTCAAGAAAGCAATTAAATATTGCAAAACATACCTAGGAGCAATGAAAGCATCTGCATTGTTAAATCCGAATTCACATCAGCAGCCCTAGATATGATTTCTAATTAACACGCAATTTCAATTTTTGTTTTCACTTTATTTAATGAAAATCATGACTTATGCAATGCATGTTAATAATCTAATATGACATGGCAGCATGACCTAAACTATATGACATGAAGAAATGCAATAATTAAATGCAATCTAAATGACCTAATTCTAATGACATGCAATGCGATGCAATGACATACAAAATTATTTAAACTAAGATGACATGCAGCATACAATTTAGTACGCGAGTTATATGTCATGCGACATTTATTAAATGACTTAGTCTAATGACGAGGAAGTTCTAATTAAATGAACCTACATGACATGCATTTGATATTTCTATTTAAAAATGCAAAAATGATCTAGCTAGATTAAAATTCTATCTAATTTAAACTAAGGATCAAGTCACATTAAATCCTAACTTAAACTAAGATTTTATCTTAATCTAAACATGCAATTTATTTAATATGCGATGACGTGCAAAGAATGCCCTAATTCAACATGATATATGCATGATGATTCTTTGTGTTTTTTTTATTAATTTCGAAATTAAAATTTCACATGCAATTCAAATAATGATAAAACTAACAACCTAAATGAATGTGCCTTCTTGTTTTTTTTTTTATATTTTATAAATTTGGAATAAAATCCCTATTCTAGATATGCAAGATAACGAAAAATATTCTAAAACAAATTGAATCCTAATTCAAGTATTTTTTTGATTTTTTAGTGGTTTTTAAAAAAAAAACAATTATTAACCAATCAAGATATTCAATCAAATAAAGGATCAAAATAATCGAAAAAATAACCTGTTGTCTCACAGGTCAAATTAACGATTATTATAACCCTAATTATCACAACAAGGAATTCAAAATAACTAAAAATCTGATCCGAATTCTTACGGATCAAATTAATAATTACATTGATTCAGCACTTAAAACACTATCAACAAACCCCAAAAGTTAATATAATTAAAAAAATGATCCGACATCTTACGGATCAAATTAATAATTACAATAATTTTAGGGAAGACCCTGTGGATAATGCCTACAAAATCCATGAAATAAAGATCACTCCTAAACTTAAAAGAAATAAATAAAATAAAGTAAATAGAAAAAGAAAATAAAACTACCTAATTTCCCTTTCCTTTTCTTTTTTTTGTTTTTCTTTTCCTGCTTTCTTCACCCACGGCTGAGCGGCTTCGGTGGATCACTGGAGGTTGGGTCGTCGGCGTTTAGAGCTCCGGCGAGGACCAGCAACGAGTGGATTGGTAGCGAGCGGTCCGGCGGTAGAAGCAGGTCGCGGGTGGCGTCGGGACGAGCTCGCGGGTGCAGAGGGATTCCGGCGGCGTGGTGGGCGGATCGCGGACAGAGCAAAGGGAAGCAGCGTCGGGGGTCGCGGATCGGCGCAGAAGCAGCTTCGTCGGGCCGGTGGAGCAGATTCCGGTGGGGCTTCGGGTCGTCATGAGGAGGCGCGGCCCAGGGAGGAAAGTGGTAGCTTCAACAGACTCCGGGCTGGGCAGATTCACAGTCGGATCAGGCTGTGGGCGGAGCGATCTGGCGTTACAGCGGGTTCAAGTTCTGGCTCGCGGGCGGAGCAGCTTGGATTGCAGCGTCGGGTCGCTGGTCTTCGGCTCCGAACAGCGTCAGCGCGGCGAACAGGGATGTCGGGCGAGTTCACGGGTGCGGCACGGTGGGCTCGGGCGGAGGAGGACTCAAGCGTCGGGGACCTCGGCGGCGCGGCGTCGTCGCGGCGAGCTTCGTGGAGAGACCACCGAAGCGGCTGTGGCGAACACACGGTGGCGGAAACCTCGCGGATGGAAGTTGCAGAAGAAGGGCAGCGATTTGGGGAAGATGATGAATAGTAGGGGTCAAATCACCTCTTTACTTTTCTCCTCTCTCTCTCTCTCTTTCTCACGTCACTCTCCCTCTTCCTTCGTACTCTTTCTCTCTTTTTACTGCAGACAAAACTTCTCTCCACTTTTTCTGATTTTTTTTTAAAGAAGCTCCTCCCCCTTTCATCATCTATTGATAAAAAATAAGATTACAATGCGATTTTTTTTAATTTAAAAAAAAAACCATAATATCGCATCAAATCTTAATTTTTCGCAAGATAATCAATTAAAAATAACGACGGGCTTGGGTTAATTTTATCCTTTCATGGGCCTAGCCCGGCCTACCGATTTAAAACTCAAAAACACCAATTCGACCCATCCTTCACCGGTCCAGTAAAAAAAATGCAAAACATGCAAACTAAATGTAGCTATGCAATTAATATTTTTTTTCAGGGATAAAATTAACCCCTAATTTTTTATGCAATAAATGACTAAATGGATCGTCAAAATTTAGGTGTCAACAGCTGCCCTCTTTGAAGGTGAGCTCGAAGAGGTTGCCTTCAAAGATAAATTAAGATCTAAATTTTGACCATGCAAATGCACTGAATGATTTTTTTTGTCGGAAAATGAATTCCATTTTTTAATGCAATTTATATGATGCATGGAAATGCTAATGCAAATGCATGATGTCAAAGGAAAGAACGTACCTACAATTACTTACCAATTAGCGCAGTAAAGCATTTTGAGGTACATAATAAATCCCTATTTACTCCACAAGTACCCAACTCTCACTCAGGTTCCTTGAAAAGCGTAATAGGTAAGAACATTCACATCCAAAGTGAAATGTTCAACGGAAAAAATTGAGACATCTAGATCCAGACTGAGATGTCAAGATTTTTTGAAAATCTCAAAATACCTAAATCCAGACTAAGGTATAATGAGAAGGATTGACAAACATTCACATCCAGAGTAAAATGTTTGAATGAAAATAATCAAGACATCCAGGTCCAGACAGAGATGTCACGATTTTAAAAGCTCGAAATACCTAGATCCAGACTAAGTATAACGAGAAAGGTTGAAAAACATTCACATCCAAAGTGAAACATTCAACGAAGAGAATTGAGACATCCAGATCCAGACTGAGATGTCGAAATTTTGGAATGCAATTTGTATGCAAATGGTAAAGGAACTTACCTGGAATAACTTACCTTCAAAGATGGTAGAGTGATTCAAGATAGTTGGTGTTACATGTCCAGGACCCGTACCATTTTACGGTCGCCCAGAATAGTAACATGGCTTTGTAAAGAGACTGCTTTCCCAGGACTCGTACCATTCTACGGTCGCCCAGTATGACAGTGTTTGGTTGTGTCTAGGACTCGTACCATTCTACGGTCGCTTAAACGGGGATTTACCTTCCAGGACCCGTACCATTCTACGGTCACCTGAATAGGGAAATAGGTTTTGTCTAGGACCCGTACCATTCTACGGTCGCCTAAACGGGGATTCACTTTCTAGGACCCGTACCATTCTACGGTCGCCTAAAATAGGGAATAGGTATTGTCGAGGACCCGTACCATTCTACGGTCGCCTTGACGGAAAATTGATTTTTCAGGACCCGTACCGTTCTACGGTCGCCTGAATGAGGAAATTGCTTTTCTAGGACCCGTACCATTCTACGGTCGCCTGTTAGAGCAATAAATGTTGTCTAGGACCCGTACCATTCTACGGTCGCCTAAACGGAGGTTTTGCTTGGCTAGGACCCGAACCATTCTTCGGTCGCCCAGCCTTGCAACAGAGGTCAACTGACCAGGACCCGAACCGTTCTTGGGTCGCCTTAATCAGATTGAGTCTAGAGGAAAAACTTTGGGGGACAACTCAGTCGAGTGTCGATTTAAAAGGGACTCTGGGCTACAAAAGCACGCCAGGTCGATAAAACTGGACAGCTTGACCAAGTCAAGTGTCGATGCACTTAAGAGAGAATACCTGCACAATGACAAGTATTTTAGAATATGGTAGAGATATACTTACCTGGTGATATCTCTAATCCTTGGGGATATGTCTTTTGGAATTTAGATATCCTGTGGAGGTCTTTCACCTCCTGATGGAGGTTTCTCATCTCCTAATATCATGAAACATTCTGAAAGGAACTTGAATTACCTATCAGACATGATTTAGAGCAAAAACTAATATGCATTCATCAAAGAGATAGACAAATTGAGCTACTCTAGAATGCACATTTCAAAATTCAGTGAGGTTTTCATCAATTCAATCAGGGTTTATGCATAATGACCTTTGCATCACCCAAATTTCCACTGGAGAGAATTATCATTTAAGACAATCTTCACTCATGACATGGATTCTTAAGAATACTAAATGAGAGACTTTCGGTTAGAAAGGACTTTCACTCACTCTCATTTAGAATGGCTATTTTATGAGAATCACTCAATTTTATCATATCGACATGGGTCCGAGTATTCTCGCAAGCGGTCCGATCTTACCAATCTAAGAGGTCTTTAACAAGGACCATAATGTGGGCTTGGTCAATGGCTTAACAAAGGGACTCTTTGAGTCAAGGCTATTGAAAGAACAACTCTTTAATCATCTTCGGGTTTACAAGTCAAGAACCCTGCAAAATGAGAAAGAAATAATCTTGCTCGTACTTCTTCGAGCGATGCTTATAAACATATGAACTCCTACGTTAATTCAAGTGCCATAATCTGAAGAGACTTTGTAAGGGACGTAACGTAGGTTGGGTTCATGGGTTGAGAAATGAAAGGATCATTAGGCTCAAAATGTGTGTAAAAGGTGTGAATTGATGATCATCTTGGCATTGCCACCGGTTTTCTTTTTCACCATTAGGGATCGTCTTCATGAAATGCCCCATTGATTGCAAAAACTCATAATTTGAGTTCTTTGACTATTGCTCCATTGGGATTCGATTCTTGTAGTTGACAGTCACCTATCTTGACTTTTTTTTTTTTTCATCTATGGGCATTGGCCTTGCTTTTACTAGGCACACCGCCTTTTTTATGTCCCCTAGTTTTCATTCACTTTTCTTCACTTCTTTTTCATGGGCACTGGCCTTGCTTTTACCAGGCACACTGCTTTTTCATGCCCTTTAGTTCTATTTTGAATTCAATTCTTGCGCACAATGCATGCGTCAAGCCATTACACTTTGAATGACACTTGAACTTTTCAGGAGTCTTCATCTGCCTTTTGTCTTGCCCCAGTGTGGGGGGATGATCACCAACTGGGTTTAAAGAAACGAAATTGCAGGCTCAAGTGGGCTATGCAAAGGATATAAGTGTATATGATAGAGAAAGAAATGCTCTTCATCATCCTAAGGCACTTAAATTAACACATGAATTCAATGTAATAGCAAGACAAGAAGATTGATACAAGTGAGAGCAAGAAAATTTCAATTCATTTTACTCACCTCATGATGCAATTTTATCTCTTAGTTGCCCCGATGTGGGGTGATTCTTGACAAGGGTAATTTGAAAAGAATATCCATAAGTGTATGGGCTCAAAAGGGTTAAGCAATGGATCACCTGTAGTGTTTGGGATAGAGAAATGAATTGCCTCTCATCATTTTGGTTGCCATACCTCTTGCGAGAGAACTCTTTACCTTATGGATATGAACCTTCCTACACTCATCTCACAAGTGTATGAATATGGGACTGTGTATAGGATAGGGTTTGCCTTTCATCATTCCGACTCGTCTCATTTAGTGTGCTCAATCAATTCCACATCATTCATTTAATTAGTCCATCTTGATGTTTTTTAGTGGAATTGGTGGATAAAACATGTAAGAGTCATCATGCAAAATCCTTTTTAAAAAAATTCAACAGCTTTAAGCATGTCAACTTCAAACAGTTTTCTATATTGCAAAATGGTTTTAAGCATTCATTCAAGGATTCCTTTACAATGGGAATTGCCTCAGCAGTTGATGTATTTGGATTGTCCCTATCATTCAAGATTGAAATCCAATTTTGCCCCTGCACAAGAGAACGTGCATCAGTATGATATTATGCAACATCAAAGTAAATTCAAATTGCACATCCATTTTGGCTCAGGTTGACACTTTATCCCAGTCTAGTCACTACCAAAACCTATCATGCCCTCAATTTGTCAACTCTTCCACCAGGGAATGATGGTCCTCTTTTACATGCCCCAAATCTTTTTTTTTACTGCAAGTGCGCTCTAAGCCCATTGATCACAAGTCAAGTTTATGATCGTTGAAACTTGATACGCTATTTTCAGATGTCCCTTGTCATAACAAGTTATAGAATTATGCACTGAGACAAGAAGCAAATGAGTCAGACAAACAAAGAGGTTTAATTTGCTACAAGCTTTGGGAAAATGTTTTTTTTTTAGCAGTGAAATGCTTTTGTTTTCAAAAAAGTTTTTGGGAGGAAGCATGAGAAAGTCCAGCCCTCAGGATTTCTCCGTGGATGATATTTTCTTTCATGGTTGGATATCGTCATTGGACTGGTTTGGTATACTCCATCATGTCCTCAAAATTGGAAATAAAATTGTAATTTCATTGAATAGAATCAAATGAATTACATTATTGGAATGGAAAATGCAATTCCTAATCTCTAAAGAGAGCAAAAATAAGAAATTCCTAGAAGGCGAAAACAATTCCTAGAAAGCGATAAAAATTCCCACGCAGGGGAATGTGCAACAAGTTACTCTTACAGGCTAACGTCCATGTCTTCCGAAAGTCCTTTGTCATTGGCTCCTGTGAAGAGGTCATCGAACAGACCTGTGATTCCTTCCAAGGCGTCATCAGAGTTCTTTGTCTTTGGAGACGTCAGATCATCCATGTCATCCCATCCACTTGGAACTATGTTGCGGGAGTCAAAGTAAAAGCTGGGAGGAGCCGAATACTTCACCAGGTAATCAAACTTGCCACTAGGCTGCCCCAGAGTATCCATCACTTCCACTTCATCTTGCCCCATCTTAGGGACATTGTCAGGTTTAGTTTTTTCGGCAGTGACCAACAGTGGGTCATCTTCCAGGTCAGCCATGTCGCCATTGCTCATTTGGGTCTTGCCTGACTGCTTCAGGACTACTGTCTCAAGGAGAGCAGGTGTAGGAGTCAAATCCGTTCGGAGTGATTGGATTTGAGCTGTCATGAATTGCATAGAGGCGAGCAACTATTGGAGTTGGTCTTCCATAGCGGAGATACGATCACGCATTTCGATTTGATCAGCCATTCTGGTTCTTGATCGCCTAAGGTAAATGGAGATATGTAAGAACGAGGTATACTAAGAAAACCGATCCATGACAACAATCTATTTTTTTAGTTAAGAAAAGTCCACAATGAAAGGATTTCTTAAAATTGGACTAGGAAAATAAAGACATGGGATGCCCCAGTAGGGACGAAATTTCGTAAACATGAACTAGGAAAAGCGAAGACATAAATTGAAAACAAATTTCCAATTTTTTATTTTCCAAATGATTCATTGTATGGCAATTCATTTCATTTTTTAAAGGAATTAGATCAAATGACTATCCTGAATTGTCATGGGCGGACTAAAAGCATGACAAAGTAAGTAAATCGCATAGTATAGAGATAGAATACTTACTTCACCAAGGGAAATTAATGGCAATCACATAGACATGCACATGAAATGTGAGGCTCGATTTCTACCGAGGCGGCTTAACAAGGTGGAGCTAAGAGGATGGTCTGACCCTTGCAGTCTCGCATTAACGTGTCAGGTCCTCCTAACCCCGACTCAGTCGAATGGAATACCCAATAATCACGCAGTCTCGCGGATATGGACAAACACATTCGACACCATGAAAGAAATTTCGGGGAAGAGAAGGTCAACCTCTACATAGCAATCTCGCTTTAGAGGAAGTATCCTTCTCAACACCATCCTAGAAGTTCTATCACAGCCCAGGTCCGACCGCAGGTTGTGTGTGCAAATAGTGTGGTGCTAAAGCAATAAAGCATGCACAGCAGTTTAAATGCAAACAACACTTCTATAGTTTTAATTCAAACATTCATCCCTAACTCCAACCTGCACGACAGGGGTTAGCAAAGACTACTCCCCTTATACCTCCTATCTACAAGAACATTTAACACCTTAGGAATATTAGGGACATACCTGAGATCCTCGCTGCCAAACAAAAATATTTTTAAAAATAAAAATTGGCCTAAGTCCACTAAGTGTTTTAACACAAGTCCCCAGCGGAGTCGCCAAGCTGTCGCGACCTAGTTTTCGCGGGTTCACCACCTAAAACTAGGTTAATGGATTGTTAAGCCTAAACTTAACTCGGGCTCTCCCAAGCCCATACCAAATCGCGACTTAGGTTTAAATTCTTAACATGCAAATGATTTTTAATCAGGAGTCACCACTAATCTATTTTTGGTGGGTCGATTAGAAACCCAAGTAAAGTAACGGGAGATTTACTTTACTCCTACGAACCAGAGATTTATGCGTTCGGGGACTTGGTTACACTAGACTATCCTAGTGCCCTTTCGGTACCTTTTTATTTCATTTTAAAAAAAAATGTTTGGCAATTGAATTGATTTTAATTTAACTTCCTAACATGTGAGGTGATCATACATGTGCGCATACCACCAATTTAACACTCAAGAAAGCAATTAAATATTGCAAAACATACCTAGGAGCAATGAAAGCATCTGCATTGTTAAATCAGAATTCACATCAGCAGCCCTAGATATGATTTCTAATTAACACGCAATTTCAATTTTTGTTTTCACTTTATTTAATGAAAATCATGACTTATGCAATGCATGTTAATAATCTAATATGACATGGTAGCATGACCTAAACTATATGACATGAAGAAATGCAATAATTAAATGCAATCTAAATGACCTAATTCTAATGACATGCAATGCGATGCAATGACATACAAAATTATTTAAACTAAGATGACATGCAGCATACAATTTAGTACGCGAGTTATATGTCATGCGACATTTATTAAATGACTTAGTCTAATGACGAGGAAGTTCTAATTAAATGAACCTACATGACATGCATTTGATATTTCTATTTAAAAATGCAAAAATGATCTAGCTAGATTAAAATTCTATCTAATTTAAACTAAGGATCAAGTCACATTAAATCCTAACTTAAACTAAGATTTTATCTTAATCTAAACATGCAATTTATTTAATATGCGATGACGTGCAAAGAATGCCCTAATTCAACATGATATATGCATGATGATTCTTTGTGTTTTTTTTATTAATTTCGAAATTAAAATTTCACATGCAATTCAAATAATGATAAAACTAACAACCTAAATGAATGTGCCTTCTTGTTTTTTTTTTTATATTTTATAAATTTGGAATAAAATCCCTATTCTAGATATGCAAGATAACGAAAAATATTCTAAAACAAATTGAATCCTAATTCAAGTATTTTTTTGATTTTTTAGTGGTTTTTAAAAAAAAAACAATTATTAACCAATCAAGATATTCAATCAAATAAAGGATCAAAATAATCGAAAAAATAACCTGTTGTCTCACAGGTCAAATTAACGATTATTATAACCCTAATTATCACAACAAGGAATTCAAAATAACTAAAAATCTGATCCGAATTCTTACGGATCAAATTAATAATTACATTGATTCAGCACTTAAAACACTATCAACAAACCCCAAAAGTTAATATAATTAAAAAAATGATCCGACATCTTACGGATCAAATTAATAATTACAATAATTTTAGGGAAGACCCTGTGGATAATGCCTACAAAATCCATGAAATAAAGATCACTCCTAAACTTAAAAGAAATAAATAAAATAAAGTAAATAGAAAAAGAAAATAAAACTACCTAATTTCCCTTTCCTTTTCTTTTTTTTGTTTTTCTTTTCCTGCTTTCTTCACCCACGGCTGAGCGGCTTCGGTGGATCACTGGAGGTTGGGTCGTCGGCGTTTAGAGCTCCGGCGAGGACCAGCAACGAGTGGATTGGTAGCGAGCGGTCCGGCGGTAGAAGCAGGTCGCGGGTGGCGTCGGGACGAGCTCGCGGGTGCAGAGGGATTCCGGCGGCGTGGTGGGCGGATCGCGGACAGAGCAAAGGGAAGCAGCGTCGGGGGTCGCGGATCGGCGCAGAAGCAGCTTCGTCGGGCTGGTGGAGCAGATTCCGGTGGGGCTTCGGGTCGTCATGAGGAGGCGCGGCCCAGGGAGGAAAGTGGTAGCTTCAACAGACTCCGGGCTAGGCAGATTCACGGTCGGATCAGGCTGTGGGCGGAGCGATCTGGCGTTACAGCGGGTTCAAGTTCTGGCTCGCGGGCGGAGCAGCTTGGATTGCAGCGTCGGGTCGCTGGTCTTCGACTCCGAACAGCATCAGCGCGGCGAACAGGGACGTCGGGCGAGTTCACGGGTGCGGCACGGTGGGCTCGGGCGGAGGAGGACTCAAGCGTCGGGGACCTCGGCGGCGCAGCGTCGTCGCGGCGAGCTTCGTGGAGAGACCACCGAAGTGGCTGTGGCGAACACACGGTGGCGGAAACCTCGCGGATGGAAGTTGCAGAGGAAGGGCAGCGATTTGGGGAAGATGATGAATAGTAGGGGTCAAATCACCTCTTTACTTTTCTCCTCTCTCTCTCTCTCTTTCTCACGTCACTCTCCCTCTTCCTTCGTACTCTTTCTCTCTTTTTACTGCAGACAAAACTTCTCTCCACTTTTTCTGATTTTTTTTTAAAGAAGCTCCTCCCCCTTTCATCATCTATTGATAAAAAATAAGATTACAATGCGATTTTTTTTAATTTTAAAAAAAAACCATAATATCGCATCAAATCTTAATTTTTCGCAAGATAATCAATTAAAAATAACGACGGGCTTGGGTTAATTTTATCCTTTCATGGGCCTAGCCCGGCCTACCGATTTAAAACTCAAAAACACCAATTCGACCCATCCTTCACCGGTCCAGTAAATAAAATGCAAAACATGCAACCTAAATGTAGCTATGCAATTAATATTTTTTTTCAGGGATAAAATTAACTCCTAATTTTTTATGCAATAAATGACTAAATGGATCGTCAAAATTTAGGTGTCAACAATTGGCCATTAATTTCACTCGAACGCGTTTTGAGCGTGACCTAGGCTACCGGGTAGTTTTTAGAAATTTTTAGGGCAAATGACCCGTGGTCGATTTTCTTCCAGCTACGATAAACCCACTCGACACATTGGCGACTCTCGATTGTCGTGAAAATCTCGAAGATTCAAATACGGACACAGGGTACCAAAACAATAGGAAAATCAATCTAGTGCCGGTCGACAAGAATTTCCCAATTTAGTGGTGTCACCCACAATTAGCCAGACATCTCTATCGAGCCAGCCTATCTCTGATTTCAAATCGATTTTATACTATACCGTAATGATCTCTAAAGATGAGCACGGTCGAGAAGTCGATTCCTAATCGAATTCTCAAGTCTATTTGCCTTAAAGTCCTTAATAGCTTACCCAGCTAGTCTAATTATCTCGTGAGTGGCTAACTCAGAGAATATTATCCATTCCATGCGCTTGATAGGTGAATCCAGAGCTGAGAAGGTCTCTTCTCATCATGTCTACAGAACCAGAAATCCTCGAAGCACCAGTGTCCCTTGTCCCTTCGTCTTCATCCTTAACACCTCCTGAGTTTCGCGTCTCTAATGCTTCTAAGATAGACTATCTTTATGAAGTCTCTCTTAGTGATGAAACCAAGATTTCTGAAACCCAACTCCCTCTCATGAACCCTTATTCTGCTTTCGCAAAACCAACCTCATCATTCTCACCTATCCGCTCCATCCGCCAACTTATTCACCAAACCCCAAAGCAAGTAAAGGAATATGTCCAATCCTTTAAATTTGACCAGCATCCTATTCCTGTTACTGAAAAGGAATATTTTGTTACTCTCCAGATCCCTCCAGAATTTCCCAGACAATGGGCTCAACAGGGATACACTCATGTCCATTATGGAGCTGTTCGTCTTGCTCTAACTTTCCACGGTAGAAAAGGTTTGCCAGTTGTGGCAAGAGTAGCATTGCTAGACACCAGGTTTTTACAATACCAGCATGCTTGCATTGGTACTGTTCAAACTACTTTGAATGCAGGAACAGTCTTTGTCACTCTATATCCCAACTTCAACATCGCTCTTTCGGATCCCCAATTACTTTCTTTTATGAAAGTCCAAGTTCAGCTTACTGGAGCCCCTCAAACTGCTGACTACGTAGCGGCAACACTTCATTACCAGATGGTTTATCGAGTACAAAACCATGCACTTGACCTCAACTTCAACAATGGTAATGAAGATGCCTTGTTCATTTCCATGCAAAATGACCAGGCATCCTGTATCCATGTTCCTAGACAGATCCCAAAGGATACGTTGGCCAAGCTTCTTCCAGAGACCTGGATTACCAACTACGAAAAGTTACATCAGCACAACAAACCTTTCCAGTCTACGGACTCAGAGTTCGTAAGGAAAAAAGATGGAACTGTTTCCATCAAATTTGGCAAGGAAAAGGAAGAAAGTCCTTCTATCTTCCAAACCCTCTTCATGATTGAACCATGTGTTCCTCAATCTATTTCCGAGCCAGATCCAAAGAAGCATGTTAGGCATTTTGATGGTGATGGACATCCTGTTCATTACTATAAAGACAATTATGGTAATTGTTTTTGGGACCCTTTTTGTCAATGTTCTCACTGTACAAATTCCCCCGACGAGGTAGATCCTTTTGCAAGATCCCCACCTTGACGGAAAAGGCCAAAGGATAAGATGTTCCAAAGGTACTTAGACGGAGATTCCTCCGTTGATACTCTTGGTGAATGTGACAAATACCAATTCATGGTTTCTTATACACCACCTCCACCACCAGAGTCTAAAACTACATCCCAGGACTCACCAGATCTACCAAAAACACCACCATCATCTCCTCCCCAGAAAAAACAAGTCCTCTCTCCATTCTATAAGCCAATCCTTAAATGGGCTAAGAAGCATTCTTACCCCCTCGAAATTCCAGAAGAAGTACCATCTGCTTCTTCTATTGCTATGTTTCAGGATACTGACTTTCCTCCTCTTGTCAAGGAAAGTTCTAAACTCTCATTTCCTGCTGCAGAAGAGTTTATTGATCCTCATGGAAGATACCGCCATGTTCCTAAAATTCCTACTCCCACTGATATAGATGAACATGAGAAACAGAAAAAAACCTCTGCCGCCGAAGCTGTTCTAAATTGGCAATCAGAGACTATGTTAGCACAAAACAATGCCTTCAAGGCAATTGACTCCAAAATTGGAAGTGTGCAACAAGATCTCCGAAGGTATGATGAAAGTACCAAAAAGATACTTTCTGAATTCCAGAAAAGGCTCCACGCCTTGGAATCAGGACAACATCTTGGGTACCATTATCTCGAAAGTCCACAGCCAGAAATAGAAAAGCTCAGAACCCAAATCCAGCTTCTTGAAGAAGGAAGGTTCAGACCATTCGACCCATTAGCACCTCCTGTTAAAACTGGGTATTTACCCCCACCACCTCAAACCCCCATTTTTGCCACTATTCCACCAGATCCTTATAGAAGAGAACCAGATATGGCAAATTTACGAAATCGTATCAAAACCCTGCAGAAAGATAGGGGAAAAGAAAAAGCATCACCTGAAAAAGCATCACCTACAAGATCAAGTTCCATTGTTATAAGAGAAAGGCCAGAACAGATGATGCTATCAAATCCATTAGAATCTTTTCTAAAGGATTTAGGCACCCAGGAACCTGACTCTGTTATCCAACAGCCTGAACAACCTGATCCTCCTAAGACTTTGCTCCCAGTAGAGCAAACTTCTCATGATACTGAAACAGAGTCTTCAATATCCTTTTCCTCCTCCTCATCCTTCTCAATCCCTACAGTCGACACCCTCCCCTTTGCACCAGTCACTGCATCCATATTCATGGCTGACCCACCAGATGATGACATGGAATCAGATTATTCTGATATGGAAATGGGTCAGACAAGCAATCCTACTCGCAACTCCACTCCCCATGTGTCCACTACATCAAAACAATTCTTCACCATTGATGACATTCCTTACCAGAAATGGCCGCACCGTCTTGAAGAATTTCATACATGGCTGAAGACCCAGTCTATCACCAATCATGATATGAATGATGTCTTGTACAATTTTGTTACAAGATTTACAGGAAGCCTGAAGTTCTGGTGGCAATCACTTTCAGAACAGGACTAGATTCATTTCCTGATGTCACCTAATTTCAGCCATGCCCTTACTCTCTTATATCATGTCTTTGTGGGAAAACCCGGTGATCTCATAGAGATAAAAAGAAGAGAGTTTTTTGAAAGAAGATGCTGCTCCCTCCAGAAGAAACATCTTGATAAGCATTTTAAATTAATGCTTCAAACCTTTTATCAAGTTGGAGCAGACCCAAATTTGAAGCATGTCTTCCTTACCTCCATCCCAAAAGAACTATCCCAGATGGTTGAAAGATCGTTCTTTGGAAAGCAAAGACGGGTACAAGATATTCCCTTAGGGGAAATACAGCAAGAAATCCATCTATGCCTAGAAGAATTATGCTTAAAACGCAAGATGGTGCAGACATACATCACAGATGACAAGCGCCTTGAATCAGCCTGTTCCCGTCAGGAGCTAAAAATCAAATGCTCCAAGAAAGACTGTGATGGTACATGTGGCAAGTATTCTCGGAAGAAGAAACACTACAAGAAGTCTTGGATAAAGAAATCCAAACATGGCTCCAAGCATTTCCGGAAAAAGAAGAAATGGCGATACCTACGCAAAAGAAAGGATCGCACAAGCCACAAGAAATCAAATCGTTGCTACATCTGCAATCAGAAAGGACACTTTGCCAAAAGTTGTCCTCAAGCAAGAAAAGGTCAGAATCATCTAATCCATCATATTGAGAACGAAATAGGTATTTCTCTCGAAAATGATGATATTGAATCCTTATTCTCTGCTGATGAAGAACCATTTGACCAAACTCTTTGTGCCATTCCCTCTTACCAAACTTCCAGTGAAACTGAGTCAGACTCAGAGTCTAAAGAGATTTTCCACATATCACCATCATCCCCAGAACCAAATCTGGACATATTTTCGAGCCAGACTCACTGTCCACACTTCCCTGTAAAAATCCTTACATCAAAGTTTGCTAAGCCTATCACTGTTATTGCTCTCATTGACACAGGAGCAAGTTGTTCTATCCTAGATACCAAAATTCTTCCTGAAGAATTCTGGACCCCTTACATCCGATACTTCAATTCTGCGTCAGGAGATACTTTCTCCACAAAAGTCAGAACCACTCCTGTGACTGTCCAGTTTTTCCCGCAGTGTTCCATAACTGCAAAGATTTTTGGATCTAACCTTCCCAATAAAGATCTGATAATTGGGTGGGACATCATGACTCAAATCTCTCAGCTTCGCATTATCCCTGGAAAAGGTCTTAGATATAAAGATCAATTCTCTGAGTTTGTTAATATCCAGAGACTGTTTTCCATTGAAATGAGTCTACTAGATCCAATTATGCAAAAATTGTTAGAATCTTGTTCAGAATCCCATGCAAAATTTGCTCAAAAGTGCTCTCATCCTTTATGGAAAAATCCGGAGTTCTTTGTTCGCCTTCCTTTCAAAAAAAATGAAGACATAAACCCAACCAAGGCGAGCCACATGGGAATGAAGCCAGAACATTTGGTTTTAGCCCAAAGGGAATGCTCGGAACTTTTGCAACAAGGCCTTATTGAAGTTTCTGACTCACAATGGGCTTGTGAAGCCTTTATGTCAATAAGCGTGCCGAGCAAAACAGAGGAAAAATGAGATTGGTAATCAACTATCAACCCCTCAATCTTTTCCTCCAAGACGATAAATTCCCTTTACCATCTAGAGACTCACTCTTTAGTGGTCTAACCAAGGCCCACATCTATTCCAAATTCGACCTAAAAGCTGGATTTTGGCAATTGGGCATCCATCCTGAAGACAGATCCAAGACAGGATTATGTATTCCAAACCAACACTTCCAATGGAAAGTTCTTCCTTTTGGCTTAAAGGTAGCACCATCCCTTTTCCAAAAGGCCATGTGTCGCATCTTCCAACCAATTCTATCAAGTGCAGCTGTATACATTGACGATATTCTGCTCTACAGTCCTGATGAGCAGTCACATTGCCAACTCCTTGAACAGTTTGCAGAAATCGTAAAGAAGCATGGTATTATGCTCTCGCAAAGGAAGATGAATATTGCCCAGACAGAAATTGAATTTCTTGGTATGCACCTTAACAAAGGTACATATTACCCAGGGCCACATATCGCTCAAGAATTATTGAAGTTTCCTCAGGATAACTTCACAACAAAGCAGGTCCAGCAATTTCTTGGGATAATTAACTATCTCAGGGTTTTCGTCCCAAATATTGCAAAGCTTCTGATTCCCTTGCAATCCATGCTAAAGAAGAATTCCCCACCTTGGGGAAAAGCTCAGACCAAAGCAGTTGCTGAACTCAAAGAAATTATGCAGAATCTCCCACCATTACAAATACCATCAACAGGCAAACGAATTCTCCAAACTGACGCCAGTGATGAATACTGGGCAGCCGTTCTGTTTGAAGAAATTGATAGTAAGAGACTTCTCTGTGCCCATAAGAGTGGAAAGTTTTCTCAAGCTGAAATGCATTACCATTCCACCTTCAAAGAAATCTTAGCAGTCAAAAATGGAAACAAAAAGTTTGAGTTTCATCTCATTGGCCACCACTTCCTGGTGGAATTAGACATGGCATCTTTCCCTCAGATGACCAAGTTTAAACAAAAGCAGATTCCAAATTCACAACTGCTTAGATGGGCTGAATGGTTTTCAAAATACTCCTTTGAAACTAAGCATATTCCTGGAAAGAAGAATGTACTTGCTGACTTCTTATCAAGGCCAAAGTCACCAGCCGAGATCAACATGTATATCAAAAGGCCTGCTTTCCACATGCTTAACCATGGAGTAAAATACAAAATCGAGAACATCAAAGATTCATAAAGCTGGAAATACCCCCAGGAGATTATTCAGCAAATCCAGAACGACAGCCTTGCTGAGAACCTGGAGAACCTCATGTGGCAAAACCACACAGACCTATTCAGATTCAACGGAGGTTCGATTCTCTATCCTTTTGGGTTAAATATGAATTATCCATTCATTCATCCTCTTATCTGGAAGGAAGATGATTTTCCTGAGCAGCTCAAAATGTTATTATGGTACTTAACCAATAAGTATCTAATAGCTTTTTGAAATCCCAACCATAAGATTCATTGCTAACCTCACAAAGATATTCTTGCTCGGAAGAAACATTGAAAAGGAATGTGATAGAAATCTTTTAGAATTTCTAAATTGGTTCTATCCCCCTACGTGTTGGAAACAAGACTTAGAAAAAGAACTGAGATCGATGACGCCAAACCCTGAAGTCCATACCATCCTGTTTTTTCGACGTCCTTGGAATTTTTGCAAAAATAATGGAAGCATTCTCAATGCACCACTGGAAATAGGAACCACATCCTATAAACCTAACTTGAACAGTCGAGAAGCTCGGATTTACAAATCTTATCCTAGATCTGTTCGACTCTGTGAAAACGAATATCGAGAACTTCAAAGAATCCTATGTCAGGAAAACAAGACCGTTCCCGAAGATATTTGGAATAATGCACCCACTACGTGGGATCATTATGACCTAGCACCAGAAGCTAAGGAAGCACTCGGACAATACAGACAAGCCTCATCGTCCCAAGAGCCTGAAATGACAAGTGAATATGACATTGTCCAGTCCACCCAGGACCCCTATGCACGCTTTGGAGGACCTCTGTCCCAGGATCCCTACGAAAAATTCCAAAGCATGGACACATCCTTCTATGCAAAACCATCCAATTGGCCTCAGCCAAGAATTCCTGACCTTCAAGAAGATGAAAATACAAATTGGGCTGAAGAAGAAGCATCACATTGGGCTCATGAACAAGCATCCTCGTCAAGACTGAACCAAATCCTCTCACCAGAAGACCTTGAAGCCCTTGAACAGAAGTACGAGGCACATCTCCTAGAAGACAATTCGGATGACTCAGTGTGTAGCTACAATGCTCGTGACGGACGAGACCGTTGAGTCTGTACAGTTTCACTGTAGCAAATCACTGTTCACTTTTACTGTAGCACTATGCTAGGGAATGTACTGTTCACAGTACAGTTACTGTTCATAGTGTGCGAATAATTCCCTTTCGGTGCCCCTGTTGTACCCGGACCCGTGAGCTAGGTCCCTGTGTGTCTTTGTGACCTCTTATTGCCTATATAAGGCAAGGAGGGTGTAATGTTTTGGGCAGAGTCCCCTGAAGTAAAATGTGTGCCTTGTGAAAATCTCTCCATGGCTTTCTAAACTCTCTCTTCTTCTCCAGCCTGGTAGGATCCTTCAAGAAATGCAGCTTGGGTAGGTTAGAAACGTTTCCATCCTGGCATCTCTGAGTGTCTCTAGGCTCTGAACTAAAGGGCTGAGTGATTTCCTGCTAAAAGGCTGTCCCTAAAGGGCTTGAACGGGGTTGTTCGCCCACTGTGGGATGCATACCTGCAGTAAATTTACTCTCCTTCCCTGGTTCTAAGTCTCACGCCGATGAAATGCCCAATTTATCTAATCGAAATCAGAACCCGAAAATCTGGATGTCACATTAACCCATTTACTAAAATACTTTCAAATTTAATCCAATTTATGGAAACCCATATCCATCTAGCTAACCCACTTTAAGTTCTTCATGTGTATATATTATTTAGATAAAATCACTATTTCAACTATAAGACACTAAAGAATTGGTTTTCAACGTTGCATAAAATTTTCAATTTCGGTATTGATTCACAATGAAAATTAAGAGGAAGTACTTGGTAGCGAATTTATAAAATTACGGCAATAGATAACATGAAGAAATTGACATTTCAATTAAATGGAATGTAAGATCTTGAAGAAGATGAATTTTACCGACCATGGATTGCAATGACCAGAATTAAGATTAGAATATTATATAAAAATAATAATATTGAATGCAACCAAGGAAAGATACATTCTAGTAACTAACGAACAAAACTTTAAAGATTAATAAAGATAAAAAAAATGGGTAAAAAAAGAAACCTCCTTGATAATTTAATAAGGATGAAGTCGGGGCAGGCCCACTAAAACTTCTCTAAACTTGGAATAGTCCGAGAAGTCTAGTGTAAAGAGAGTCACAAAGATGAGTAAGTTTTGGGTAAATTGTGAACCCATAAAACATCCGTATATTTTTAGATTTTGCCATTCTAAACTAGTTTACATCCCATTTTCCTAAGAAAATCAACTCATATAATGGTCCGCCCTTCATATATGGGTTAAGTTTGACCAGTCTAAGGTAGCTTAAACTAGGCAACTTAGAGCAAGATGATGCTCTTATATCATTTTATCCATCGGTTAATATTCGAGGGACCTTCTCATCATCTCCGCTAAATGGCTAAGATCCTAATTCAATATACAATGCCACAGGAGACAACAAGCCCTACTGCAATACACAATTTGCAGGTCTATAGAAAATTCGGACTAAAATTCACCGCAAGTACCAAAATTTAGCCCGAGTGGACATTTAAGTGTTAACTTTTTTTGAAAATGGAGACACTTAAATACCAACTCTGGCAAAGGTAGCCGGAAATCCGATGTGACTTATTTTAATAATAAATGTGGTTTATGTGGTTTGCCGAAGTTGTCTACTCAACAATCAATATGCAAAACTACGTAGTTTTACCCCAAAAAATTGATTTTAAATATAAATATTAATTAAATTAAATTTAGAAAAAGGGAGGGGACAACATTTAGCAAGGGCTGCAAGGGCCTTTACGGTCCTTGCCGCTACAGCCCCACTATCGCTAGAAAGGGCCGGTGACCGTAAGGTGAGGGTCGGCCGAGGTCGCCGGGCCGTGGCCAGTGGCCAGCAACCCTAACCAATAGCCAACAAGGGCTCACAACCCTCCTCTAGATCCGACAATCGTTGACCCTTTCCAGCGATGGTGGGGCGGTAGCAGCGGCGAGGGCGTAGAGGCCCTCATTGAATACTGCCCCTCCCCCTTTTTTAAATTTAGTTTTTAAATTTAATTTAATTAATATTTATATGAAAAATCAATTTTTGGGGGTAAAATGATGTTATTTTGAGGCAAGTTAGCATGTCAGCGTCATGTGAATAATTCTTTTTAAAAAAATAATTGCCACCTCAGAATAAAAGAAAAATTGCTAAAAAATGCCAGGTCAGTATTTTGGTCGGAATTTCTCTCCGTTGGCACATAAGTGTCCCTTTCTTCTCCAATTTTGGCATCTAAGTATATATTTGGGAAGTTTTGGTATTTAAGTGTCGACCCCTGCAAATTTTGACACTTAGAGTGTTCGACACTCAAAAAATTCATCATATCATTGTGTTAAGTCTTTCTCTTTCACGATAAATCCTCTTGTGAATGTATAACTTGAAGAGGAGGGTATTTAAAAGTTCGGAACATCAATTAATTTTGCAAGAGTCCCATTCTATCCCAATGCGCATTAACCTATATAGGTTCTTTTGGATCTTATAATAGATAAAAGGGTTAATACCCTAAAAAATCCTAAATTAGTACACTTGTGACAAATTTATCCCAAACTATTTTTTTGACCACCAAAAACCCAAAACTGGTATACCTTTAAAAAATTTACCCTAAACTGGTACACTTGTGACAAATTTACCCTCTGTTAGTTTTCGTTAAATTTTATTATCAAATTATTAAGTTAAATGACACGTGACAATTGACTGGTATACTAATTTGGGATTTTACGCTCTGTTTGTCACAATTTACAATTTTTGTGATTTTTTGTGGTATTAATCTAATTTAGCAGAGGGTATATTAGTCACAAATTTACAAATTTGGGGTTTTTTGTGGTCAAATAAATTAGTTTGGAGTATCTTTGTCATAAATGTATCAGTTTAGGATTTTTTATAATCAGTCGGGATAAATTTGTCACAGGTGTATCAGTTTGGGGTTTTTCGTGGTAAAAAAGATAGTTTTAGGTAAATTTGTCACAAGTGGACCAGTTTGGAGTTTTTCAAGGTATTAACCCTAGATAAAATCCTCTTCGATCTTCAACTTCGTGAAGGAGACATGCTTGCACCAACACAAACACATTTCTTCAAAGAAAAGGACAATCATCCAAGTTTGAAAGCCCCACAAAGGGACCACACCAAAAATTGTTGAGGAAACTCAAAAATGACCAGATCGAGATCTCACTGGGTTGCATCTCGCATCGTCAAACCTATCAATGGATGAAATGACAGAACCAGACGTCCAGATATAGCCTTCCCAACAGAAAACTTTCCCTTGCTTTTCCTATCAATTCGCGAACACAAAAGGGTTGGTCCGTTCTCTTTCTTTTGCGCAACATAATGAACCCTTCAGAATTTAACCAGATCTAAAGAAAGTAAAGATGCAGGCTTCAACTCATCTGAAGCTCATTCAAACTTGAACGAGAAGGTAGCAACTTCAAATGAGGCAAACCCAAGGGAAAAAAAAAATCTAAATGCACCAATTAAAAGCGAATGAATAGGGTAAGTTACAACAAATCCAACAGGCATTTCAGCTCATTGGTCTACCCAAAAAGATAGACAATCAACTGGTGAAGAACCTATATTTATCCCAAGAACATCTCAAACCCTTTGAACCTTGAAAAACAAAGAC
Organism: Eucalyptus grandis x Eucalyptus urophylla; assembly: GCA_028830015.1. Lineage (NCBI taxonomy): Eukaryota > Viridiplantae > Streptophyta > Magnoliopsida > Myrtales > Myrtaceae > Eucalyptus > Eucalyptus grandis x Eucalyptus urophylla. The sequence goes on from CM054203.1 coordinate 30,534,994, forward strand.
TTTACTAGCTTCGAGCTGATTTTCCGATAAATAACCAAAACAGAGCCCAGAAAAAGGTCAAGAAAAACAGAGCAGCAAGAGACAAGTACCGAATTCTCAGGGCTGTTGCTGAGCATCTATGTCCCCAGCATCAACATTAGATAAAATTGGCCGATGTAATCAAGCTCTGTGGTTAGACCTTGAGGACCGCTTCAGAATATTGAATTTTGTCACCACCCTCCAGACACAGGCATTGGGAAAAAGATGGGTATAAAGATAATGTTAAATTGGGTCCCAACGGTCCTCAATCGATGTGAATTCTCCCAAATCCTTATCTCGTGTGGCGTTGAGGTTAACGTTTTACTTTGATTAACTCTAGGAGAATGCTAAATGAACAATTGTCACTAACCTATTGGGCTCAACTAGAAATTAAATGAGGCATGAGAATATACCTCACTTCCTACACAACCAAAGATCTAAGGTTGAGGACTGGATTACAATAGTTACCTAAACTTGATTATTTGTTAGCTAAGGTGTGCATGCAATCTTTTGTCAATCATGAGTTATAAAGTTCTTGTCTGCTAAGTATCCATGCAATGTTTTTGTGTTTATTATGATCCTAGAATGAAACCTAACCACTCAACTATGAAAATGAATCACAAACACAGAAAATGATATAAAAGCAATCGCAACAAAGGTATCAATAATAGTAATGAAGAAAGTGTAAAAGATAAAGTGCAGTAAAGTAACCCAATGCAAGTCGGACAAAAAATATTATATGGCCTTGTATTAAGCCCAAGACAGCAACCAAACTTCTGCACAAAATCCCAACGCCCACTCTCCAAAATTATGTATTAAAGGTGAATTAAAGATTTCAAGCCGAGGACAAGCCTGCAGAGTTTTATCTGCTAGATCATCACCGAAGGTAAAACCCTTAAGCTTTCCCTCCTCTAAAAGCCTGCTCTAAGTTACTCGGGCACAAATGCACATGCCATTTCTCTTCAACTGGGTTATTGTTGAGACACAGAGCTTTTAGATACTTGAATTTGGTAACTTACTGAAAACTGATGTCTCCACTCTCGAGCCTGTTTCCAGACAGGCTAAGAGCAAGTAAATCCTAGCGCAAGATAAGATGAGCATGTAAACCATAAATTCATCACATGACAAAAAGCTCAAAGATGGTACTAGGGATAATTTCCATAGCAAGTATATTGTAAGGAAATGATGGTTGCTTGTGCATATAGTTCCCGAAACTCAGTAATGTTAATTTTCAGTCTATAAAGAACACATGATAGAGTTTTTCAACCGTAGTTATGGAAGATGAGATTGTGCAACATACAAATATTCACGCATCAACTGGAAATCCTTAAATGGTCCAACTACACTAGTATCATTTAATTCAGGATGAATGTAGTTAACACCAACCGGAAATTTAGCAGAAAAATTGAGAGATAAGATCATCTCCTCATCAATATCAAGCTCATTGAGCTCCAACCATCTGACAGTTCATTATTCTCCTCCTTCTCTTTTGCTTTAAACAGTTCATGTTCCAGTAAATCCTCAATGCACATGCTGCTAGTGTCCTCTATTGAAGTCCCTCGCTCAGCTTGTTCATCTACATCCAGATCGCTCTCACAGCCATCCTCTGAGCCAACCCCATAACTTCCTGATGCTGTAATTAATGCAATTTTATGAAGACTCATGAAGCCAAAATAAAAGCAGCCCTGAGGTTTTTTTTAATTTATAGTTTCAGAGTAAGAAAACCCAGTAGGATTTACAGTTGAACTAATCAAAAAAAGTTCAGGCATTAACTTATTCTGCATGTTACAGGCAAAAAGATCATGTCACCCTAAAAAATGATTCTCTATTGTACACTAACACTATTATATATATATATATATATATATATATGTGTACATACATATATGTATGTATCTATACATATATACATATATACATATGTATAGATACATACATATATGTATGTACACATATATATATATATATATATAATAGTGTTAGTGTACAATAGAGAATCATTTTTTAGGGTGACATGATCTTTTTGCCTGTAACATGCAGAATAAGTTAATGCCTGAACTTTTTTTGATTAGTTCAACTGTAAATCCTACTGGGTTTTCTTACTCTGAAACTATAAATTAAAAAAACCTCAGGGCTGCTTTTATATATATATACATATACATATACATATATATACATATACATATATATATATGACGCAAACCATACCTACTTTAAAGTTTACTAGTAGAATTTACAAATGTCTTATCAATTTTCCACTAAACTCAATTTACATTCTCTATAACAATTGTATAGTCAAAACACTAGCATTGTAGATTTTGTTCCTATATGAGAAGCTTCATTTATTGTTAAATATAATGCGGTAAGTAAAGGAGAGGTCTTAACTAGTGTGAAAAAGTCTTGTAATCTCTTATTCAGCGTCTTGTATGTAAGCTAAGTGAAAGGCTCACTCAATGTGTGCAGGCTATGGGAAGTAAGGTTGGTTCCAAAGGTTACTTATGGATCCAATATTAGGTTCCACAAATATTAAATAATACTACCCATGTGATTTTGTGTTATTTCGTAGGGCTCACTATAGCCTTCATAGTTTCTAAATATGTATTGACTTGCTCTGGTAAAATGAGCCAACATAATTCTTATCCAATAGAAATCATAATCGCTGTTTTTAAGAAATTATCAAGTCTATAAAAACATTTTCATCACCATGTGCAAAGAACATGTTCCATAACTGTCAATGTCATCCACAAATTCGGGCCCCTTGGTGTCCTTTTCAATGTGCACATAAAGCGTCCCTCCTTATTCATCTCTGATCTTTATGGTTCATTTTAATAACTAATAAGTATTTATTGCAAATATCAAGTCTATAATAACAATTTCATCATCATACGTAAAGAACATGTTTGAGATTTAGTATTGTCCCATACCTGTAGCCATAATCCACCTCGTTTTCAATGTGCAGATAGACAATCTTTTCTGTTCCATCCCTGATATTTATCGTTCTTTTTAATAACTAATAAATAATTATTGAAATTATCAATCTATAAAAACATTTCCATCATGTTTGAGATTTAATATGGTCTCATACCTAATGTCATCGTCATCGTCATTAAATTTAGGCATCTCTGTGTCTTCTCTTTTGTACTCAGACGTCCTGTGTCCTATTACATCCTTGAGATGGTCAACAAAACCGTCAGCACCCTTTTTTTACTACCACACAGATATTCTCCAAATCCTTACACTCGTTGATCCCTTCAGCTTTTGTCATCACATCGAGGTGCCGAAACTCGAGTTCTTTCAGATGTAGCAATGCTCCTCGTTCAATAATCACCTTCTCTAGCTTAGACAGCTTCCAAGTCTTCAAAATCATGAGGCTCGGAAACCCATCTTTGATGAATCTCAGACTAGCGCCCAGGAAAGAATTGGCCAAGAGCCTGTGTGTCCGCAGGTTCCTCAGGAGACCACCCAACTCCGGCATCATGTCTATCTTCACCTTCGAACATGACAGAGTCAATACCCTGAGTGAGCCGGGCAAGAGCTCTGTCCAGATGGGTTTTTTGAGTTGGCCCACGAAGTAGAGATCGAACAGGTCGTGATGTTTTTCGGCCAACGACAGTTTCGGTAACGGGCCTATCTGTGATTTTGCGGGCTTGGCCTCCTCCTTCGGGGGCTCGTCTTCTTCGGCCGGCTTGTCTTCTTTTGCGGGCCTGGCTTCTTGAATCACCCCAAAGGTCAAGGACTGGAGGATGGTGAGCCTGGAGCTAATCCAATTGGCTACTGCTTTTTCTGAGCGCCTGAGTTGTCCGTGTCCGAGCGTTGCAAGTAGAGCTTGAGCGTGATGAGCGTTGTCAAGCTGTCCATGTGGTCCCTCATCAAGTTCTTCTTGACCTCCCCGATAACCAGACGGCTTAAGGTTTGGAGTTGAGCCAAGGCCATAACATTGTTGCTCCAAGCCTTGAGGATTTTCTTCGAGTCGATGTAGAACCAGTTAAGATGCAGGTGCCTCAAATTCCTCGCCTTCCATAAGGAATTCAGCAGCGAAGTGATGTTGGTGTGCTTTATGTCAAGAGTCTTGAGATGGTACAGATATGCAACGGCGCTCGGGAGCAAATCCAACCTTGTGGATCTCAATACTAGGTACCTTAGGAGAACCTGCTTGGGGAGCACACCTTGCAAGGATGGCTTATACACACCCTCCAAATCAAGCACCCTTAGCAAGCTATAGTCAGTCTCGGACGTCATTGTTGGGATATAACATGCAGAAACAATAGGATCTTGCAATTTACGTCAACGCAAAATCACCAGAGAAATAAACGAGAAAAAATAAGGACACCAGAAATTTACGTAGGTCAGTCCGAGTATCGGTACATAAGTCCACGGGAAGAGCCAGCAGCAAATAATCCACTAAAATTGGATAATCAGAGTTTACAATCGCTCAATTGCTCAAGTGTTTCCCTCACTTAGATTTAACCCTAAACCCAAAGTGTTTATAAATAAACAACTCACTTGGGAATAAACTCACGGCGCAAAATTACCGCGCATTCAAGCTCGAACGAAACGCTCTACGTACGTCAAACAAGAATAGCGTCTTCACGTACATATCCTCTTCGTAGGACTTCTGCAAACGGCACGGACGTGCGAAAAAAAACTTCTCTGACGTGCGGCTCCTCTTTTATATTGATGAACGAAACCTTGCCCTTTTTATATTTTGTGTACGTGTGTGCCAAAGGTCAAACTTTTGACCTCGGGCCCACCACTTTATCTTTCATGTGCAGGGCTTCGGCGGCTTCAGAGATGTGAGAAAGAAGGCCTGGGCCCACCTATTTCCTTCCACGTGCAGAGGGACTTCATGCGGATTTCATTTTATGTTTCGGATTCTGTAGCCTTCCGTGGATGAGTAAATACGTATCTAATTTTATTTTTTCTTTTGTAATCTTTCGTGTACTCCCACGAAAACTCGAGACATAATTTAATAATTCTCCACCTTGGCTCGATGTTTGAAACCAAATTATAGTGCTTATCATCCATGCTGCTCTCCCAACACCCCGACGGGCGCTCACCCTCCACAGATGCCAATAGAGCTCAAGCAGAGCTTGAGCTTCGCCAAAGGAACAGACTTAGTCATCATGTCTGCCGGATTATCTGCTGTAGCAATCTTTTTAACAGTTACATTACCTTTAGCTAAGACATCTCGGATGAAGTGGTACCTGATGTTGATATGCTTCGTTCACTCATGATAAATTGGATTATACGCCAAATATATCACATATTGATTATCACAGTGTATATCCACACTTTTCTGTTCTAACCCAAAGTCCGAGAGCAAAATTTGTAACCATATCGCCTCCTTCGTTACAAAGGTTAGTGCCATGTACTCTGCCTCAGTTGAAGACAAGGCAATGTGATCCTGTAAGGGCGCTTTCCAACTAACTGCACCACCCGCTAGCGTAAACATGTACCTTGCTAAAGATCTGCAATCATCCAAGTCACTAGCGTGATCCGAATTCACAAAACCAGTGGTCTCGCTGCCATTGCTATCCCTTCGATACACTATACCCACGTCTGTTGTCCCCTTCAAATATCTGAGGATCCACTTCATAGCTTCCCAATGAGCTTTACCATGACACTTCATATAGCGACTAACCACGTTCACAGCTTGTGAAATATCAGGCCTAGTGCACACCATAGCATACATAATACTACCCACAACACTAGAATAAGGAACACGAGACATATGTTCCTCCTCCTCCTTAGTCTGCGGTGATAATTTATCTGAAAGTTTAAAGTGCTTCGCTAAAGGTGTACTTACAGATTTTGCTGACTGCATATTAAAATGTGCTACGATCTTCTCAATATATTTCTTTTGAGATAGACGCAAAACTCCTACAGCCTTGTCATGCAAAATCTCCATACCCAATATTTTCTTTGCAGCACCTAAATGTTTCATCTCAAATTCAGCATTTAACCACCTCTTTAACACATCAATATCAGACACATTCTTAGTTGCTATTAGCATATCATCAACATATAAGAGTAGATAAATCAAAGAACTATTCTCCAATCTCCTATAGTAAATGTAGTTATCCATCTGACTTTTTGAATAGTCTTGACTAACCATGAAAGCATCAAAACGTTTATACCATTGCCTAGAAGACTGTTTCAGTCCATACAAATTTTTTTTTTTTTTTTTAACAAGCAAACATGATCTTCCTTACCTAGAATAGCAAATCCCTTTGGTTGCCTCATGTAAATCTGCTCCTCCAACTCACCGTGAAGAAACGTAGTTTTTACATCTAGTTGCTCTAACTCGAGATCATGCGAAGCAACTAAGGCAAGTAAAACACGAATAGAAGTATGTCTTACCACAAGAGAGAACACCTCATTGTAGCCAATGCCCTCACGCTGTATATATCCCTTCGCCACAAGTCTCGCCTTATACCTCGCTGCCTCGACACCAAGAATGCCCTCTTTCCGTTTAAAGACCCATTTACTTCCGACAATATTTTGGCTCTTGGATACTTTGACCAGCTCCCATGTCTGACTTCGATGGAGTGATTCCATCTCTTAACTCATAGCCCCTAGCCACTGTGACGACTCCGAACTAGCCATTGCCTCAGAATAAGACGAAGGCTCATCTGTCTCCACCTCATCACCTACAGTCAATGCATAAGCAATATCTGTATAACCATAACATACCGATGATTTAATTTTCCTTCTCTGTCTATCTGTGGCTATAGTTTGCTGCGGCTTTGCTGGTTGTTCACTATCACCGACTTCAGGAATTGCAGCTTCATCTGCAGTCTCAACTTTTGTTACCTTTGAGGTCTTCGAAGTCTCCACCTGAAGCTTCACCTCACTTATAACACCATGATCTGTCTTCTCTGCTGGTTGTGTCTCAGAACTTATCTGTTGAAGCATTGCAGTCTCGTCGAAGATCACATCTCTGCTGATTAGAAAACCAGGTGATCTGGGATCAGTGCACCACAGCCGGTAGTCTTTCACCCCATGTACATAACTTAGAAATATGCACTTTTTCACCCTCGGCTCAAGCTTACCATCACTCACATGAGCATACGCAGGATATCCGAATATACATAATCCGGAATAATCAACAGGTTTCCCCGACCATACTTCCTCAGGAGTCTTCCACTCGATAGCAGATGATTGAGATCGATTAATCAGGTAACATGACATGTTCACTGCTTCGACCCAAAATTCCTTGCCAAGTCCTGCATGCGAAAGCATGCATTGAGCTCGCTCAAGCAAAGTTCTATTCTTCCGTTTTGCCACGCCATTATGTTGTGGTGTCCCAGGTATTGTACGGCGTCTCACAATTCCTTCTTTCTCGCAGAACTAGGTAAAATCTTTACCGCAGAACTCCATGCCATTATCGGTTCTCAGGCACTTGATTTGTTTATCTAACTGCTTTTTAATCAATACCTTAAATTTATTGAACCGATCAAACACTTCAATTTGTGCTTCAGAAAATAAACCCACACCTTTCTTGAATAATCGTCGATAAAAGTCAGCATATATCGGGCACCTCCTTTAGAAGGAACCAAATAAGGGCCCCAGACGTCTGAATGAATATATTCAACCGGTCGTTTGGTCAAATGAATAGCTGTAGTAAACTTAACTCGGTGCTGCTTCCCATAGATGCAGTGCTCACATAAGTCTAGCTTCCCTATCTTCTTACCCTTCAGCAACCCCCTTTCACTCAGTATCGTCATACCTACCTCACTCATGTGCCCCAAACACATATGCCATAATTGAGTCAAATTAGAGTTTGACTCACCCGATGAAACTACAGTGGTTCAAGTCACGGTCTCTCCTAATAGATGATAGAGAGTATTCACTTTCTTCCCTTTCATCACTGTCATGGCACTTCGAGAGATCTTCATTACTCCACCTTCAGCGGTATACTAACACTCAATGTTATCAAGTGTCCCTAGAGAAATAAGGTTATTCTTGAGCTCCGATACATGCCTCATATCTATTAATATGCGCACCACCCCATCGTGCATCCGAATCCGAATTGTCCCTATCCCCACAGCCTTACAAACTGCATTATTCCCCAGAAGAACTCTACCACCATCTACAGCTTGGTAAGTAGTAAACCAATCCATATGAAGCGTCATGTGATAAGAACACCTCGAATCTAGTACCCATTCGTCTCCTGACGAAGTAGTAGTCACACATAAAACAATTTCTACATCACTAGTGCTCCCCAAAGTAACGTTTGCCACACTACTTGTAGCATTCTGCTTATCAACTTTATTTCTCCGCTTTAGACAATCTCTCCTGATATGCCCCTCCTCGTGACACTCAAAGCATTTCACGCGTCCCTTGAACTTTCTATGGCGTGATTTTGATATGCTTTTACCTTTGCTGCTACTAGGCTCTCGATGTTATTCTCTACCCCAAATCGTCAATGCTTGCGCTGCTCCTTTCGCCAAATTGTCATCTCGCAACTTTATCTACCACTCCTTAGAGAATAAGGAAGACTTACCTCTTCTGAGGTAATAGTAGTACGCCCCTGCAAAAACGAATTAGTAAAGTGCTCCCATGACTCTGGTAAATAGACTAACAACATCATGCCATGTTCTTCATCATCAAGTATCTTACCGACGTTCTTCAGATCCAACATGAGTTTATTAAATTCATTTAGGTGGGTTCTGATAGACGTACCTTCAGTATATCTAAACTAAAACATCTTCTTCAGTATATACAAGCGATTGTTCAAACCTTTCTTCACATAGAGTGATTGAAGTTTTGCCTATAACGCTACGGCATTCTTCTCCTTAGCAACCTCTATTAAGACTTCATCCGTCAAATTTAACAGGATTATACTCTTTACTTTTTCAATTAGCTCTACTCTCTCAGAAGCTTTCATTATAATTGGCAACTCATCTTCACCATCCAGTGCCTTGACCAAACCTTGTGTTATCAATAATGCCTACATCTTGATGCTCCATAACACAAAGTTGTTGCTCCCATCAAACTTCTCAATCTCAGATTTCCTCTCAGACATAATTACAGTAACAGAATTTCCAGATAATAATCAGACAAACAAAAGCCCAAAATCACATTCAAGAAATCCAACCCCACGCTCTGATACTAATTGTTGGGATATAATACGCGGAAACGACAGGATCTTGCAATTTACGTCAACGCGAAATCACCAGAAAAATAAATGAGAAAAAATAAGGACACCAGAAATTTACATGGTTCGGTCCGAGTATCGGTACCTACGTCCACGGGAAGAGCCAACAACAAATAATCCACTAAAATCAAAGAATCAGAGTTTACAATCGCTCAATCGCTCAAGTGTTTCCCACACCTAGATTTAATCCTAAACCCAAGGTGTTTATAAATAAACAACTCACTTGGAAATAAATTCACGGTGCAAAATTACCACGCATTTAAGCTCGAACGAAACGCTCTACATACGTCAAACAAGAACAGCGTCTTCACGTACGTATCCTCTTCGTAGGACTTCTGCAAACGGCGCGGACGTGCGAAAAAAAAAAACTTCTCTGACGTGTGGCTCCTCTTTTATATTGATGAACGAAACCTTGCCCTTTTTATATTTTGTTTATGTATGTGCCCAAGGTCAAACTTTTGACCTTGGGTCCACCACTTTATCTTTCGTGTGTAGGGCTTCGGCGGCTTCAAAGATGTCAGAAAGAAGGCTTGGGCCCACCTATTTCCTTCCACGTGCAGAGGGACTTCACGCAGCTTTCCTTTTCTGTTTCGGATTCCACAGCCTTCCGTGGATGAGTAAATATGTATCTAATTTTATTTTCTCTTTTGTAATCTTTCGTGTAGTCCCATGAAAACTCGAGACATAATTTGACAGTCATCTTCCTAAGAAACATGCTAATTTCTTTGGTGAGCAAGCCTCTCCTCAGGTAGAATGACAAAAACGAGTGGACGTGGCTAAGGTTCAAATTCAGGTAGCCGCTGCCGCGGCCTCCTGTGACTATGTTTGTGTGCTTCGCAAGTCACCGAATCTTGGTTCTTTCTGGTGATTGTGCCGGCAGCTGTTGTTGTTGCTTGGTTGGGTCAAGGTCGTTATCATCTTTTGACTTGCTAGTGGCATGTACATGGAGGAACCCCGTGCTCATCACGATTGGGTGGAGCATGTCATGCAGCGAGGTGAGCATTTAGGAAGCTTTGGGGGACCCATCGGCCCTCCAGCTCACCACATTGGTCACATTCCTATCCACAAGCTCCAAAATGAACATCTCTCCCACATCCTCAGGCCGCCTTGTTCTTTTTCTTTCTATGTCGTAACAATGCGAATCCAACAAGCCCTCGGCCAACAACAACCTCACTAGCCTTCTTGTTGGGATGAGGGATCCTACGAGGAACAAAGCCATGTAGATGAAGCATAGTTTTAGATGGACTGGCAATTTATGGTAACACAATTGTAGTGTATATAACAATGTCATCATAGAACCCTCTTTCACCAACGCTGCGCGTTCGTGCTCTCCAACATTCAACAGAAACCGACTGAGTAAGTATATACAAAGCAGCAAGCGAGGACATATGTATCTCTGACCATGTACTCTATGCAACTTCCAAGCGAGCATCCTCCGGCTTTCTTCATCGGCCAATTTTTCTAGGCTGATCGGCCCTGCCTTGTTTGTATGCATGAACCTAATTATCTTACGTATGAGTTTTCCTGATAAAGGTTAGGGGTCGGTCTTTGGTTCTAGTCCGGTTCCCAAGGAGACTGGGTCGGTCTTTGGTTCTAAGATTCCCGAACCAGCACTGTGCGGGTTGGTCATCTGTCCTGAGAGTTTGAGATCGGTCCAACCCGGACCAACCCTGATTATATATGTATATGTATATGTATGTATATATATATATATATATATATATTATATCTAATATATTATTTATATTTTTTTATATAAAGAAAACCTTAAAATAAACGGCGTCAACAACATTAAACGATTCTTTAGTGAGGAGTTTAAGTAATTTTATATTGTTCTTTAATAATTTAGAATTTTAATTTTTTTTATAGCGTTATGTGGCATTCTAAAATTTCATGACAACCCTTGGATACGCTATGAACCATCAATAGGTGATGGAAGTGCCATTGGATTATGAATCAGCCATTGAATCAATGAATTTCAACTAATTTAAGGCCGAGCATTGTAATGGACAATTGTTTGGATGGAGATGTATCTACAAGTGACCCAAGGATTTTATTAAGGTGCAAATTGATATAGAAATCTTATTCTTGGGGGTGCACTTTATAAGTAGAATTTTATTGATTTAAATTACAAAGCTTTGTTACCTTATAAGCTGAAATTAGGTGTTGATTTAATTGGGGATTAAATGGAATAGGAATAGGAGGGGGTGGGCTGATTTTTAGGCCCAAAGCCCGTCCAACCAACCCACGCAGCCCCCCATTCGACCGGCCCATGAAGGGCCAAGACCGGCCCAAAAAAAAACTGAAGCCCATTAACCTTGCATGAGAGAATTGACAAGCGGCTAAGGGGATCGACCAAGTGTCATCTTGCATGGCAAAAATGCCAAGTGGCAAGAAAAGCTTGCCAAGTGTTGCCCCTTTGTAACCAAGTGTCCCTCCATGCAAGAAGTAAAGCATGCAAGGGTTTTAATTCAACTAAAAGGAAAAGGGGGAGGGGGATTTCGACTGGAAGAGAGAGAGGAGAGAGAGAGTTACCATCCGAAAGAGGGAGAGTGAGCGAGTGAGCGAGAGGAGAAGAGGAAGAAGGAGTCTGCGCGTCCGCCGTCGTTCGCCGCCTCGCCCCGCCTTGTCTTGCTGTGTTTCCTTCAAATTTGAGGCAAGTAGAGTCCTAAAACCTACCCTTTGCTTGCTGTGATGTGTGTGTAGAAGATGGTGAATTTTGGTTGTGGTAGATGTGATGAAAGGTCGAAGCTATGGGGAGAAATTCGTTGTCCTAGCATGCTGTTTTCTGGAAAAACCAGTCCGACCCTTCACGAGTTTGTGAGCTGCATGTGACTTTTTATCTGGAATCTCGCTTTGATCTCTCATTATATTTGTAGAGAACATCTTGAGGAATAACATACTAAAATTTGAGACAAAACGGAGAAGGATTGCCATGTGAAACGATTTTCCTTTGGAGAGACTAGATCTGGAATTTGTTGTGCTGACCTTTAGTAATTTCGTGGTCTCTAAAGTAGCTTTCTTGTGAAAATCTCACTTTGATCTCTTAATGAAAGTTGTATTGTAATTCTTGAGGTAGAACATATCAAACATTTAGAGGAAATTAACAAAAATAGGTCGGTGAAATCGTTGTCCTTTGAAGAAACTGGATCTGGGAAAATGCTGCCTCGACCTAGTATGATTCTGTGATTTTTATAAAATCATACAGTTAAAATTTGATCATGTGTCCTTAATGAAAGTTGTAGGTAATATTTTTAGGTATAACATACTGAAAATTTAGAAGAAAATGACATATTTAGATTGGTGAAACGAGTTTCCTTTGAAAGAAGATAATCTGGAAAAACGACACCGAGAACAGGGGGAATAAATAGTCTATATCTGTTAATCTAGAACAATGTGGGTTTCAATTTCTTCACGAGATATTTACCCTTAGGAATTTTATATAACATATAAAAATTTCAGAATTTTTGGAGCTTATTTATAATTTTTACCGAATTTGTGTATAAAATTGTGTATGGCAATATTTCCAAATACCAAGGACTGTGGTGCGTGAACTGTACTGATTTGTGTGATGCTCTTTTGGTTTGGTGTTCTTCACAAAATATTTTCCTCCAGATCTTGTATATAAAATGTTAAATTTTTAGAATTTAATAAGGCTTTTTACTAATTTTTCAGGAATTATGACCAAAGGAGCACAATCTGTTTTTATTCGAAATTTTGTTATATTTTCAAAAATAAATGAAATTGCTCCATGTGATATAATGTCTTTAGTGGTTGATTATGCTGCATATGTGGTGACATATGAGATGTTATATGACATCAAAACCTGGTTTAGACCTTTGATATTGTTGCATCAAATGCCATGTTGAAAATGAGACATATATGTGAATATACATTGTGAAACTCATGATACCGTCGGAGGTGTGAGCCGACGATGCCCCGGGAGTCGGGATGCCTAGAGGTTCGAATGAGTTGATGCCCTTTGGATGCCCGGTTGTATTACGATACATGCCCGGATGTCCTCGGGAGTTTCGAGATGCCTGATGGTATACGGTATGTAATGTCTAGGGGGAATGCCTGGTTGTATGTCAGTACATAATTCTAGAAGCCCTGGAGGTGTGTGCCGGGGGGAATTCCTCGTGATGCCAGTTGGGGTACGAGATGCTCGGAGGTGTGTGCCGGATGCCCGGAGGTGTGTGCCGGAGGTTCCTCGCAATGCCAGGTTGGGTGCGAGCAATAAATTGAGGGATGCAAACATTGGTCTCAGGAAGAGAAATGATGAGATTCTTGTAAAAGATAAATATTCAAATTGAATCATGTGCATGGGTGTATGCATATGGCATGATGCATGATCTGCTTATGAAAGTAAATTGATGTTATTTGACATTGAGAATGCGATCATGAAGGCTTGAATGGATCTCATGGGGATGTATACGTGATAGCATGGATGATATGAATCATGCACATGGATGTGTACATATGGCATGGTGATATATGCATGGCTATTTAATGATGTGTGCATGGTAAATTATGCATGTCGTATGATGATATATGCACGGCTGTAATGTGAGGTATGCTTGAATGCATGAATGATATGTGTTTTATTCATGGTACCTTGATTGTTCTGTTTGACGCATTGTGTAGTTTGGTGGATCTTTACTACTGAGTGGTTGTACTCACTCCTTTTTGGGACTAACATTTCAGACTAGATAAGATACCTTTGCTGCTATTACCACCGGTAGATGGATCAAGTGGTTGGATATGACCACGAGGAGGAGGATAGCAAAGGAAGGAACTGTTGGATGCCGACACTGATCGATGGACCTTAAGTATACGAGTGTTGGAGGTGATGTCGGTCATCTTTTGAAGTATAGTCGAGTATAGAAGACTATGACATTTTGATGTACCAATGAATGATGTCCATCTGATTTAAGTAAAGAAAAAGTGTTCGGCTTTTACCTATAAATGTTTAGTAGGTGTGCGTCGTTTTCTGAATATAGGAAAGGGAGTTGTTGGATGTGCTTCCGTATATGAACTGCGCAAGGGACCGATCTAAAAGATGTAAACCTCCATGGTTTTATGGACCCGCTACAATTGAAATGGTATCAGAGTGACATGTTATTAAGGAAAGTGAAAGGCTAACGAATCGGGGGCCGTCGAGGGGTGCCACAGTTTAGTGGTATCAGAGCTATGGTCTATTTGGAGTGATAAGGTGCCTCAGATGGAAATAATGATAGAATGATGCACACCATAGGATACTAACTGGAATGGTTGACTAACTTTGAACAACGGGTGATGGATATTCACTCGTAGATCCCTGGTAACTAGTGTGATGTTGCTTTTGTGTGTCAGTAACATTTTATGTTACTTATGTGACTTTTGATCTGACTAGTGACACCGAGTTGCAAATTATTCTTGAGGCAAATGCTTGGAAAACTATAGGGAAATCATGGTATGAACTAGAAGTTCTCATCCATCGAGGGCTGAAGTCTCTGTTGCAAGGGCCGAACCCCGAATGGAAGACATCCTGCAAGCATTGGCTAATATTGGAAATCTGATGGAAAGGCAAGCGTAGCAATAACCCGAAGTGGAACGTCACCCTCAAGGACTGGCGGAGCAATTCCTGAAGCTGAAGCCACCTAAGTTTAGTGGAATGGGAAGTCCTGAGGAGGCAGAACATTGGATTGACGGGATAGAGCAGATTTTTCGGTTGTTGGATTGTAGTGATGTTGAGAAAATAGTTTTGGCAGAGTACCAGCTAGAGGGAAATGCAAAGTTTTGGTGGAGAGCTTCGAGGGATACAATCTTTCCACCATGTACTGATGTGAACTGTGAAGAGTTTGTTAGAGCTTTCAATAGGAAGCATTTCTCTGACTGTACTAAGGATAAGAAGATCACTGAATTTGTCCAGTTGGAACAAAGGGAGCTGATAGTGGATCAATATGAGGCAAAATTTTCTGAGCTGTCTAGGTATGCTCCCAGATTGGTTGAGGATCGTGAGGAAAAAGCTAAGAGATTCCTAAAAGGATTAAGGACTGATATTATAAAACAATTAGTGCCTCTGAATATAAGGGATTATAATGAGATTTATGAGAGGGCACAGTTGGTGAAGCAAGAGTTAGTGAGAGAGCAATCGGAATCTAAGAGGCAGATGACCTTTAATGATGTTTGAAGGGGTAAGAGACCTTATCCTAATTAAGGATAGCCTTGGTAATCTAAGAAAAAGAATAACCTTAGAAATTTTAGAAGAACTTGGAATGGCCCGACTTTTTGGAGAGTACCCTACCAGGGTAATTTTTGCCAGAGATGTGATAGACAACATGGGCCAGGACCTTGTAATAGCCAACTGAGATGTAATGGATGTGGGCAAATAGGACACTTTAAGAGAAATTGTCCACGCAACGGATCACAGCCGAATGTCAGCTCGATGTGACAAGTGCAACAATGCACTGCTGAACCAAATCCACCAAGGAATCCACAGAGGCCACCAGCACAAGGAAGGGTGTATGCGGTCACCCAAGAGGAAGCAGAAGCTTCCGAAAATGTTTATCTCAGGTACAATTTCGATAGAGGGATAAGAAGGTATATGCGTTATTTGATATGAGTGGCACACATTCATTTGTGTCCGAAAAATATAGAGGATTGTGAGAAGTAGGAACCAAATCTCTAGATATGCCTCTTCGTATTTCTACATCACTGAAAGATATGTTGTTATCTACGTTAGCATGTGAGATGTATGAGATAACCCTAGGGGAATGAGATCTGGAAATGGACTTGGTAGTGATAGTTATGCATAACTTTGACGTCATCATAGGAATGAACTAGCTCCGTAAGCAACGGACTAGGATGGATGATCTCCTGAGATAGTACTTACCTGTGCGCTAAGGATAAAACCGTGAGGCTAAGAATGGGATAGGCTAAAGTGGATAATATCTCTGTAAATTAGTCCCTATTGAAACGAGACCCTTCAATGGATGTGTAGTTTGGGTTCGAACCAGGCGAAAGCTGGTGTACCTGTAACGACCCGATCCGATGAGGGCGGGGAGTGGACGCCGAGGTCAGAGGACCTGAACAAGGAGCGGCTCCTGGCAGGCTTCTAGGATGGAAAAAGGGGGTAGGAATGAACCGAACCAGAACGGAACTGGGAAGGTAATGTTTCTGGGATAATTTTATCAGAATGGCGCAGCAGAAGCATGGTTAAGTTTGTAGAACCCTTGTTTATGAAAAAGAAGGACAAGTTGATGCGTTTGTGCATTGATTATAGGCAATTGAATTATGTAATTGTTGAGAATAAGTACTCATTACCTAGAATTGATGACCTATTTGACCAACTGTAAGGAAGTTCGGTCTTTTCTAAAAATTGACTTAAGGTCCGGATACCATCAATTAAGGATTAAGAAAGAAGACATTCATAGGACTGCTTTTAGGACTCGCTATGGACATTACGAGTTCCTAGTTATGCCATTTGGATTGACGAATGCCCCGATTGCATTCATGGATTTAATGAATATGATATTTAAGCCTTATTTGGATCAAATTGTGATTGTCTTCATTTAATGATATCCTGATATATTCTAAAAGACCCGAAGAACATGCGCATCATCTAAGCGTAGTGCTGCAAACAAGGCTTGAGAATTGAATTATGGAGAGTGAGTTATGAATTTCAGGATTAAGTTATGATCATTTGAGCTAAGTAGTGAGTTCCTATTAGAGGATCTCATTGGAAGTCTTGATGCATTACATGGAGGCATTTAGTATGTATAGATTAATCTTGGAAGTCATGAGTTTGAGTGGTCATATGAGACATGAAATTATTTGTGATTTATATGTCGGAATAATAAGTTTAATCGATGATGGTCAACTTTTAATTTTAGGTGATGATCTCAGTTTGAAAAGGTTTGGTGGAATTAGTGGATATGATCAATTGTGGTTATAGCCTTTCCAAGGTGAAAATGTGAAAGTTCAAGTTGTGGATTTGATGAGTGATTAGTCCAAGTGATGATCCTTTAGGGTGAGACATGAGATATACTCGATGGAAACTAGACAAGTTCTTATTTTAGTGGATTGTCGATCTTTGAATTGAATAAGTCTTGGTGGACTGTCGATATTTGAACCGAATGAATGATGCTATATTTTAGGCTTGAATCTATGTTGTAGTGAAAGCATAGTGAATGTCTTTATTGGACTGTACCAGATGAGTTATTGGTGGTGTCGATTTTGAAGGTTCTAGG
The DNA here is from genome assembly GCA_028830015.1 of Eucalyptus grandis x Eucalyptus urophylla. Taxonomy (NCBI): domain Eukaryota; kingdom Viridiplantae; phylum Streptophyta; class Magnoliopsida; order Myrtales; family Myrtaceae; genus Eucalyptus; species Eucalyptus grandis x Eucalyptus urophylla. The sequence continues at coordinate 30,552,403 of CM054203.1, forward strand.
CTTGAATTGATGGTGACAAAGGTATAGAAATAATTTGGCTAAATGGTGTGTTTGATTGAGACCGTTAGATATACTAGAGTGGAAATGAGATCATGTGATGATGGATTTTGTGTGAGGATTACCAAGGACATTAAGTGGTCACGACTCTATTTGGGTGATAGTAGATTGCTTGACTAAGTCTACCCATTTCCTAGCAGTTCACGTAGACTATCCGAGGGGTAAATTTGTTGTTAGATGTGTAAGCCAAGTGGTACGCTTACATGGTGTTCCTGTAACTATCACGTCGAATCGAGATTCAAGATTTACTTCAAAACCTTTGGCGAAGTCTTCAAACCGTCTTAGGGACTAAAGCTCTAGTTTAGTACCGCTTTTCATCCACAAGTGGACGGACAAACGAAAAGAGTGATCCAAGCATTAGAGGACGTGTTAAGAGCTTGCATCCTTGTCTTTAAAGGAAGTACCAGCCCGATCCAGGACACATACTCGATCATGAAGCCATCAAAGTGGATGAAAAAGTGAGGTACATTGAAGAGCCTGTGCGGATACTAGGCCAAAGAGAGCAAGTTCTTAGAACTAAGAAGATTCCTTTGGTTAAGATATTATGGCGACATCATGATGTGGAGGAAGCCACATAGGAGAGTGAAAATGAGATGAGGGAAAGGTACCCTCACTTGTTTAAAGAGACATAAGTAATGTCTAATTTCGAGGACGAAATTCTCTAAGGAGGGGAGAATTGTGGCATCCTAAAATTTCACGACAACCCTTGGATACGCTATGAACCATCAATAGGTGATGGAAGTGCCATTGGATTATGAATCAGCCATTGAATCAATGAATTTCAACTAATTCAAGGCCGAGCATTGTAATGGACAATTGTTTGGATGGAGATGTGTCTACAAGTGACCCAAGGATTTTATTAAGGTGCAAATTGATATAGAAATCTTATTCTTGGGGGTGCACTTTATAAGTAGAATTTTATTGATTTAAATTACAAAGCTTTGTGACCTTATAAGCTGAAATTAGGTGTTGATTTAATTGGCGATTAAATGGAATAGGAATAGGAGGGGGTGGGCTGATTTTTAGGCCCAAAGCCCGTTCAACCAGCCCACGCAGCCCCCCATTCGACCGGCCCAAAAAAAAAAACTGAAGCCCATTAACCTTGCATGAGAGAATTGACAAGTGGCTAAGGGGATCGACCAAGTGTCATCTTGTATGGAAAAAATGCCAAGTGGCAAGAAAAGCTTGCCAAGCGTTGCCCCTTTGTAACCAAGTGTCCCTCCATGCAAGAAGTAAAGCATGCAAGGGTTTTAATTCAACTAAAAGGAAAAGGGGGAGGGGGATTTCGACCGGAAGAGAGAGAGGAGAGAGAGAGTTACCATCCAAAAGAGGGAGAGCAAGCGAGTGAGCAAGAGGAGAAGAGGAAGAAGGAGTCTGCGCGTCCGCCGTCATTCGCAGCCTCGCCCCGCCTTGTCTTGCTGTGTTTCCTTCGAATTTGAGGCAAGTGGAGTCCTAAAACGTACCCTTTGCTTGCTGTGATGTGTGTGTAGAAGATGGTGAATTTTGGTTGTGGTAGATGTGATGAAAGGTTGAAGTTATGGGGAGAAATTCGTTGGCCTAGCATGCTGTTTTCTGGAAAAACCAGTCTGACCCTTCACGAGTTTGTGAGCTGCATGCGACTTTTTATTTGGAATCTCGCTTTGATCTCTTCATGAAAGTTGTAGAGCACATCTTGAGGGATAACATACTAAAATTTGAGACAAAACGGAGAAGGATTTCCTGGTGAAACGATTTTCCTTTGGAGAGACTAGATCTGGAATTTGTTGTGCTGACCTTTAGTAATTTCGTTGTCCTTTGAAGAAACTGGATCTGGGAAAATGCTATCTCGACCTAGTATGACTCTATGATTTTTATAAAATCATACAGTTAAAATTTGATCATGTATCCTTAATGAAAGTTGTAGGTAATATTCTGAGGTATAACATACTGAAAATGGAGAAGAAACGGACATATGTAGATTGGTGAAACGAGTTTCCTTTGAAAGAAGATAATCTGGAAAAACGACACCAAGAACAGGGGGAATAAATCGTCTATATCTGTTAATCTAGAACGATTTGGGTTTCGATTTCTTCACGCGATATTTACCCTTAGGACTTTTCTATAACATATCAAAATTTCAGAATTTTTGGAGCTGATTTAAGATTTTTACCAAATTTGTAAATAAAACTGTAAATGGCAATATTTCGAAATACCAAGGACTGTGGTGCGTGAATTTTACTGATTTGTGTGATGATCTTTTGGTTTGGTGTTCTTCACAAAATATTTTCCTCCAGATCGTTTATATAACATGTTAAATTTTTAGAATTTAATAAGCCTGTTTACTAATTTTTCAGTAATTATGACCAAAGGAGCGCAATCTGTTTTTATCCGAAATTTTGTTATATTTTCAAAAATAAATGAAATTGCTCCATGTGATATAATGTCTTGAGTGGTTGATTATGCTGCATATGTGGTGACATATGACATGTTATATGACATCAAAAGCTAGTTTAGACCTTTGATATTGTTGCATCAAATGCCATGTTGAAAATAAGACATATATGTGAATATACATTGTGAAAATGATGATACCGTCGGAGGTGTGAGATGACGATGCCCCAGGAGTCGGGATGCCCAGAGGTTCGAATGAGTCGATGCCCTTTGGATGCCCGGTTGTATTACGATACATGCCCGGATGTCCTTGGGAGTTTCGAGATGCCCGGTGGTATACGGTACGTAATGTCCAGGGGGAATGCCTGGTGGTATGTCGGTACGTAATTCCGGAAGCCTTGGAGGTGTGTGCCGGGGGGAATTCCTCGTGATGCCAGTTGGGATACGAGATGCGCGGAGGTGTGTGCCGGAGGTTCCTCACGATGCCAGGTTGGGTGCGAGCGATAAATTGAGGGATGCAAACATTAGTCCCAGGAAGAGAAATGATGAGATCCTTGTGAAAGATAAATATTCAAATTGAATCATGTGCAATGGTGTATGCATATGGCATGATGCATGATCTGCTTATGAAAGTAAATTGATGTTATTTGACATTGAGAATGCGATCATGAAGGCTTGAATGGATCTCATGGGGATGTATACGTGATAGCATGGATGATATGAATCATGCACATGGATGTGTACATATGGCATGGTGATATATGCATGGCTATTTAATGATGTGTGCATGGTGAATTATGCATGTCGTATGGTGATATATGCATGGCTGTAATGTGAGGTATGCTTGAATGCATGAATGATATGTGTTTTATTCATGATACCTTGATTGTTCTGTTTGACGCATTGTGTAGTTTGGTGGATCTTTACTGCTGAGTGGTTGTACTCACCCCTTTTGGGGACTAACATTTCAGACTAGATAAGATACCTCTGCTGCCACTGCCACCGGTAGATGGATCAAGTGGTTGGATATGATCGCGAGGAGGAGGATAGCAAAGGAAGGTATTGTTGGACGCCGACACTAATCGATGGACCTTAAGTATACGACTGTTGGAGGAGATGTCAGTCATCTTCTGAATATAGGGAAGTGAGTTGTTGGATGTGCTTCCGTATATGAACTGCGCAAGGGACCGATCTAAAAGATGTAAACCCCCTGGTTGTATGGACCCGCTGCAATTGAAATGGTATTAAAGTGACATGTTATTAGGGAAAGTGAAAGGTAAGCGAACTGTGGCGACCCTAACGGATCAAGGGCCATCGACATCTTCCTTTATTACTCGTTCTCTTCTGTCTTATTTGTCTTCTTAGTCTTCAATTTTCCAAAATTGAAAGGAACAACTTCTTCGCTTGCCATTGGACACTCGCCTCGCTCGTTTTGGGTCACTCATGCTGCTTACCGCTCGATGCTCGCTTGGCTTATTGCTCCCCACTTGACACTCAATGCTCACCCCCACTTGACTCTCACCTCACTCGACCCTCACCTCTTGCCTTTCTTAACTAACCTCGCTCGTCAACAAACCCATTGGGTTGGTCCAGTCCTTGGTTGCCCTTTCAAGGAGTACAAAAAATGAAATAAAAAATTATTAGTTGATCATGAATTAACCTTGGAACTAGACTGAACCCATTGGGTCAATCCGGTCTTCAATCGCTTTTTCAAGGAAAACAAATAATGAAATAAAAAATTATCAATTGATCCCGGGTTGACTCTCGAATTGGATCGAACCCATCGGGTCGGTCCGGTCCTCGTTCCCAAGATTAATAGGGTCGGTCATCGGTCCCAAAAATTAAAGACCAGTATTGTGCAGGTTGGTCCTAGGGTTAGGGGGTAGACCGGCCCAACTTAGACCATGCTCACCCCTAATGAAGGTTACATTAATAGATATTGTAATTTACCGTTTTACGAGGTTGGTCTAATAAGGTAAAGTATAAGGTTTTCTTAATAGTTCAATATGAGCCTAGCTTATGTAGGCTAAGTTGGGTCCGGCTCGTAATGAGAGGGTCCGTCCAAAACTTTATAAATAGCGCTAAGGTCCCTCCTCTAGCCCTCATTCTTCCCTGAACTTTTTCTCACCTCACATAAGGCAAGTTGTCAGTGGTAGTTTCATCGAGCCAGGAGCCGAGGGTCATAAAGGAAAATAACTTGAGTATAGGCTTCTCGTTTAAGCATCGGATCGTCGTCATTCCGCATAAAGAACGATGGATTCCAAATCAGGTATGCAAATCTTCGTATTCTCCTTCAATATGTTCGAGTTTCTAGTGACGTTGATCTTGGGATGTTGTTTTGACGGCCAGCATTTGGTATCAGAGCCTCATAGCCTAGAGCTCAAACTGTTGTATTTGGCCCGTTTTCGGAAATTTTGCTTGTTGAGACTTGATTTTGAAAACATATTCGGATTTGTCTTGTCGAATCGAGTGTTTTGGTGGGTGACACGCCTCTAACCGAGGCCAAATGCACCGGCGATGAGCATTTCGAATTTCACGTACCCTTGGACCGTTTTTCCTGTTTTTGTGAATTTTCGTTTAGTGAAAGTGAGTTTTGATCACAAATATGGATTCTACGAATCAAAATGAACAATTTGGTGGGTTGCATGCCTCTAAAAGAGGCCGAAAATGGCCGCACGCATCTCCACACGCACGTGCACACGCTCATACGCCGAGCGTGTGACCGCCTATAGCGGTTGGTGACATCAACAATGATGTCACCCCACCGACTTGGCCACCACCATAGGCTGTATGACATCAGCCAAGCGAGGTCCACCCGACTCGTGTTGACCGAGTTGACCCCGACCTAGTTGACCTTGACTTGACCCTGTTTGACCAAGGTGACATGACCTAGGTGGACCGCTGATCGGTTAAACTGGTCGAACCATGGACTGATTGGACCGTCAGATTGGTTTTCGGCTTAACCGATCAAACCTTGATCGAACCGGTTTCAAGCTGGCTCAGCAGGGCAAACGCGTGGACCTCATGTGCTATGCATTCCAGTGGCGCGTGAGGGCGCGTGTGACGTCGGATCGGCGCGTGGTTTGGACCATTGTGCTCATATGGATGTTCTCTACACTATGATTTATTTATTTTACATGTTTGATGCTTTTATGGATATGAAAATGCATGTGGAACCCTAAGATACGTGATTTTTGGGGTATTTTTGCGTATTTTTCATGTATTTCTCTATGGTTTTGGAAATAGGTTACGAGCTCACATGTATATCATCACATAAAGATTGTGTAGAGCACTGAGTCATGGATAACATGTATAAGGTTTAGCATGTATTAACGAATAGAGCAATGCGATTGGCATGACATGTGATTTTAGTGACGAATTGCCCTAGTCATCTAGTCTATAATCATATGTAGAAGGTAAATGTGAATTATAAAGTTTATATCCCTAGTATAAGAGAGTTTCAATGATTCAATTAGGTTGTGATCGCCAAAGTGGCACACTTGATTAGATATAAGAAATATCGGTCTCATATTATGATGGGATGTCTCCTGCTTTAATGCATAGTCATACTTCCAAATGATGTGATTATGTGTTAGTTTATGGAGGGATACATGTACAACATATGGTTAATGAGTAACTGACTCTAGTGGTTCCTACACCCAAATGTGGTGAATTTGCGAAAGGTCATAATATATTCTCATGACCGCTGTCATGCGGAGAGTGTACAATTGCATGTCATGTATTCTGTCCAAAGGTGTTTATATGATAATGCATGTAACTCTCGGGATATGTATTTATAAGGTTTTCAAGTTACATAGTACTCACATGATGCCAATTACATATGCTACATGTTATTGAGTCATATTCTCTATAATGGCAACTCTGTTCTGATTGAGGTTCCTATTGGGTCAAATTTTAAGTAGTGAAAATAGGATTTTTTTATTTGGAATGGAACTGGTAGATGTTCATATTGCTCTTACTAAGAATAAGCTGACAATCTCACTGTTAGTGGTATGGAGCTAGAAAGTATCATTTGTTGCTCAGGAAATGAGGAATTGAATTTGTCTGTTATCCATGAGGCATTCCATTAGGAACACTTGAAAATAGTTTATCGGCTGACTGTATTGTTAAAAGGATGATGAAAACCTTTGTAGCTTGGAATCGTGTCTTATCTAATGTCGAGATTGGGATAAATGCAAAGACTCTTCAATGTAAGGTGTGATAGTCTGATGAGGTTAAGGATTACATCCTAATAATGGTAGATTTGAAGTCTAAAATCATACTCATAAAGGAATTCATAAAATTACCTGTCATTCTGACAATCTGATCTTAGGATAGCATCCTTTAAGTGAAATGGTGTCATTTACTATGCTTGTAGGAAGAAATGACACATAAGGAACATTGCAATAAATGTAAAGCTTGGTTGTCCAAGCGTAAATCTAATTTAATGATTTCTTGGCATTCATTTATGAATCAAATTCCTATCAAAAGCCTCATTCGGCTCTTGGTGGCTAAATAATGGTGCATCAAATTATATTGTTTACCATAAGGGGATTTATAAATCTAAGGAAGCCAAATCAGGATTAATCATAATTCATCAAGAGAAACAATATTTAATGTCAATTCAGTGGGAGATGTTGTTTTGACTATGGATTATTGATTCTAATTTGCATTTAATGTTGAGAAACACTTTATGTACCTTTCTTTAGATGGAATTTAGTTTCCATATAATGTCTAGAAATGTGTGGCTACTCTTTTGAAGTATAGAACAATGTTTTTTTTTATAAATATTTTCCAAGTCAAATAAAGTCGGGTGCTGCAATATATCAAATGAGTTATATTGTGGCATCCCAGAAATTCAAAGCCAAGCCTTAAGGCGTGTTAAAGTCTTTAATTAGGTGTTAAATTTCCATGGCTTATGTTTTAGCCATTAGTCTTTTAATTCGATGATTTGTGCTTGTGATTGTGGAAATTTAGATTTAATAGATTAATAATCTATGCTTGGCCATATGATTTAAATTTCAATGAGCAAGAATATCCCAAGACTTTGGCCAAGATGAAAATTGGAATTCAAAAATATTTATAAAAGAATTTCAAAAAAAAAAAGGAAAAGGAAGGTTATTTTCGAAATGGGCCTTGGGCCCATTAGCCTAAAGCTTGGTGGGCCAAGCTAGTCGGCCCATTAGAGCCCAAGAGGAGAATTCGACCAGCCCAAGGGGAATGGCCGGATGGGCCTAAGCCCAAGCCCATTCAAATTCAAATTTAAAACCCAATATGACAAGTGGCAAATGGCAAGAGCATGCATTGGTGGGTTTGTAGGCAAAGCAATGATTGTTAATCATGGGATTAGGGGAGTATAAAAGAGATGAGGAGAGAGAGATGGCCGGTTCTTTGCTTCATTCGTCCAAAGAGAGGGTGAGAGAGAGAGAGAGAGAGTTCGAGAGAAAGGGAGAAACCGAGAGGGGAAGGAGGCGGAGCCGAGGGGTGCCGCCGTCCGTTCGCCGTCCGATCGCCGTGTCCCGTCACCGTTCGTCATTACTTGTTCATCTTTAAGGCAAGTGGAGTCTGTAACTTCTCTTGCATGTTTGTTGTGGTGTTTGCATGTTAGATTTTAGGTATGATTCGTGCGAAAGACCGAGGTAAGAGTTGGTTATTTGTAAACCGTGTGACTGTTCTTGTTCGGTTTGCTGGAGTCAGTATATTGTTTGAGTTTGCATGTGTGTTTGGAGTCCGATTTTGGCTTCGGTGTCTTCATGAAAGTTGAAGCTAACGTTTTGTACTATGACATACTAAAAATTCGTAGAAAACGATGGAGATTTGAGGGGTCAAAATTTCTATTGTACGGAGACTTTAGATCTGCGAAATTTTCACTGACCTCTTGTTGATTTCTTGGTTGTATGTTGATTTCTGTTGGATATTTCACTTTGATGTCTTCTTGAAAGTTGTAGGTAACACATTAAAATACAACATACTCAAATTTTAAGAGAAATGAACGAGTATAGCCTAGTGAATCGGCTAGATCTTGGAGATGATGTATTCTGGTGAGGTGTACCGAGACACCCGAGACTTCAAGGACTTAAATGGTGACCATAATTTGGTTATTTGACCTAGATCTCTTCATGAAACTTGTAAAGGACACCTCGGTACATAACATACTCAAAATTCAGAGGAAACGAAAGAGAATAGACAGGTGAAACCTTAATATTTCGGAGATGTGCATTCTGGACGATGCGGTAGTGGTTCCAGAAGTTTCGTGGGGTTGTATAAATTAATATAAAAATAATTTGGCTTAGAGTTCTTCATGAAAAGTTCACGAAAATGTGTTGGCTATCACCCTGTGAAATTTCGTAATTTTTGAAGGCCATATGAGTATTTTAATCGAATTTATTTGGAAACTGTGCAATTCTGGTCATTATCCGAATATCATGTGCTATTTTGTGAAAATTGTGAAATTAGGTGAAATTCAATTTGGCCATGAATTTTGTTTGAAATTGGGATTTTAATTGGTTGTTTAATGATTGTTTGAATATTATGATTTTGGGAAAAATCATAGATATTAAATTTAATATTTATTTATGAAAATAAATAAATATAATAAAATAATAATAATATAATAATAAAATAAAATGGATTTTATTTTGGCCATGGATTAAATTCTATTTGTGTGGCATATGTGTGATGAGGTCTTTGCACATGTATTGGATTGAGCTGTATATGTGATAAAGTCTTGGTATGCGTATGACATGGTCCTTGTACATGTATTGAATTGAGATGCAAGTGTGAATTCCATGTCAAGTGTGACATGTTTGATACCATGCCAATTGCCATGTTAAATTGAGATAAAGAAATGGTATATGTGGATGATGGTAAATGAGTAAGAGGTTGTGGTGGAGGATGTTGTTTGGTGGCCTGGTGGCGTAATTCCAGAGATTCCCTGGGAGTTTCAGGATGCCCGGAATGTGGGGGGCCGGAAGCCTTGTCGGAGGTCTTTGCCCGAAAGGAATGCCTCGCGATGCTAGGATTTGGGGTGCGGGATGCTCGGCCAGGGAGTGTAAATGCCGGAAGCCCTGTGGGAGGTTTCTGCCCGAAGGGAATGCCTCGTGATGCTAGTTGAGATGCGAGATGCCTGGACTGTGGGGGGCCGGAAGCCCGGTGGCCATGGGATGGCTGGAAAGCTGGGAGCCCTGTCGGAGGTTTCTGCCCGAAGGGTTGATGATGAGATTGATGATTTGAGAAATTGGTGATGTGGTGATCAAAATTGAAAGATAAAGATGAAAATTAACTCATGACATGATGATGCATGATGACGATGGCATGTGATGTGATATGATGATCACCTATGATGATATATGCATGATGATGCATGATGACGATGGCATGTGATGTGATATGATGATCACTTATGATAATATATGCATGATGATGCATGATGATGATGTGTGATGTGACATGATGATCATTCATGGTACGATATGCATGATGAAATGCATGATGATGATAATGATATATGATATGCTATGATGATGATGATATATATGATGTGATGATGCATGATACGCATGATTACAAGGTAAGTGATGCTTGCAACGTGTGATGATATGCATGATGCATTGGAATGTTATTGGATTTCCCTATCTGCTGAGTGGTTGTACTCACCCCTTTTGGGGATAACATTTCAGATTAGCAAGTATGCCGCTACCTGCCATCACGCGTGGTACGTTTTATGGTCTACCGTCTGATGTAGAGGTCAAGTGTGCGGAGATAGACTGTCCCTCTGTTCCCGGACTGACTTTCATCCGAGTGCGATGTCTAGTGATGTACGATATAGGCCTAGATGGGGACCCTATCATTCAGGAGTTCATTTCTGTGCACGTCCGTCGAGATGGTGCTATGCGAGGGATGTTGCCGCCGCCACCGCCTGATGCACCGGGTTGGGTGTGAGACTCACGCGCGATGAGTAGGAGCCGAGTCTTTTGATGTAGATAATCGACACTTTTGATGGGGGTTGTGCGCTTGATGTAGAGGGTTGATAGTTTCCTTTTGAGATTTTAGGCACGACATGGCAGAGTCCTCGCTTTTCTTGTTTTGTATCGACCCGAGAAAGGAGGAGTCCCATCTTAAAAGAATATGTAAATAAAGTGTCGATGTTCGTATATAAAATCCTGATGTTTAGCTGGTGTGTATTGGTATCCTGGTTAGTAAGGGGAGAGATGGAGATGTTTAATTTGCTTCCGCGATGAGTCGCGCTGGGACCGCTTTTTAAAAGAAAAAAAATGCCTGTGATTAACGACGCTTGTATTAAGTACAAGATAGTAGAAGGAAATCAAGTGTAACACCGGCGCTGGTGACGACCTGCGAAGGGTTTGAGGTGTCACAGCCGCCCTTTTTGGTATCAGAGCGAATGGTTATAGGTGGAGTGATAAGGAGCCTCATTTGGAATTGAGGAACATGATGACAATGCACACCATAGGTTGTGGAACGAAATAATTGAATAACGGGTGATGGGTATTCACTCGTAGATCGTCAGTAGTTTATTTTGAGTTGCTTTTAGGTACCAGTAACATGTATATGTTACTTATGTGATAGTGGTAATTGCTTTGAGTGGAGGCAGTGAGTCTCAGATTATTCCTGAGGCAATGCTTGGAAATTGCAGGAAAGTCATGGTGCGAGCTGGAAGTGCTCATCCATCGAGGGCTGAAGCCTCTGCTGCAAGGGCTGAACCCCGAATGGAAGATATCCTGCAGGCATTAGCCAATATTGGAAATCTGATGGAGAGGCAGGCGCAGCAACAGCCCGGAGCAGAACGCCGTACTCAAGGACTAGTGGAACAGTTTTTGAAGCTGAAGCCACTTAAGTTTAATGGAATGGGAAGTCCTGAGGAGGCAGAGCATTGGATTGATGGGATGGAACGAATTTTCTGGCTGTTAGACTGCACCGATGCTGAGAAAATAGTCTTAGCAGAGTATCAATTAGAGGGAAATGCAAAGTTTTGGTGGAGAGCTTCGAAGGACATAATCTTTCCACCAGGTACTGATGTTAGTTGGGAGGAGTTTGTTAGAGCTTTCAATAGGAAGCATTTCTCTGATTGTGCTAAGGATAGAAAGATTACTGAATTTATTCAGCTAGAACAAAAGGGGTTGACTGTAGATCAGTATGAGGCTAGATTTTCTGAATTATCTAGATATGCTCCTAGATTGATTGAGGATCAGGAAGAGAAGGCTAAGAGATTCCTTAAAGGGCTGAGGACTGACATTAGAAAGCAGTTGGTGCCTTTGAACATAAGAGATTATAATGAGATTTATGAAAGGGCGCAGTTAGTGGAGCAGGAGTTGTTGAGGGAGAGGTTGGAGTTTAAGAAACCATTGAATTTTAGTGATGTGAAAAAGGGGAAGAGACCTTATTCTGGTCAAGGTCAGACCTGGAATGTGAAGAAGAAGAGTAATTTTGGAAATTTTGGAGGGGCAAAGAGTGGCCTGAATATAGGGAAAGCACCCTATGAGCCTAGTAATTGTCAAATGTGTAATGGGAGACATGGCCCAGGACCTTGTACGGGACAACAGAAATGTTTTGGCTGTGGACAAGTGGGTCATCTTAGGAGAAATTGCCCACAAGAGAGGTCGCAAGTGAGTGTTGGCTCGATGCGACAGGGATATCAGAGTGCTGTTAGGTCAAACCCGTAAGGAAATCCTGAGAGACCACCTGCACAAGGAAGGGTGTATGCGATTACCCAGGAGGAAGCGGAAGCTTCCAAAAATGTTATCTCAGGTACGATTCTTATTAATGGTGACAAGGCATATGCATTGTTTGACACGGGTGCAACGCATTCGTTTGTGTCTGAAAGATATAGATGTTTGAATAAGGTAGAAGTTATGTCTCTTGAGACGCCTCTTTGTGTTTCCACGCCTTTAAAGGATATGGTATTGTCTACGCTGGTGTGTGGAAATTGTAAGATATCCATGGGAGGAAAGGATATGGAAATAGACTTGGTTGTAATGGCTATGTATGATTTTGACGTTATTATAGGAATGGACTGGCTTCGTAAGTATCGGGCTAGAATGGATTGTTATAGAAAAGTGATTCAATTCGTTTTACTTGATCAGTCTAGTTGTGAATTTTTAGGAGGTCAGACCCATTTTCCTGTAGCACTTATTTCGGCAGTAGAAGCCTGTAAGTTACTTGACGAAGGATGTCAAAGGTACCTAGCTATAGTTAGAGATTATGCAATGAAGGAGCCTAATCTTGAGGAAGTTCGTGTAGTTAACGAATTTCAAGATGTATTTCCTGAGGAATTACCTGGATTGCCGCCAAAGCGGGAGATTGAATTTGAAATTGAATTAATGCCTGGAATAGGACCAATATCAAAAGCCCCGTATAGGATGGCCCTAGTTGAATTAAAGGAATTGAAAGTGCAACTGCAAGAATTGCTTGATAAAGGATTCATTAGACCAAGTGCTTCACCTTGGGGTGCACCGGTCTTATTTGTGAAAAAGAAAGATGGATCGATGCGCTTGTGTATTGACTATAGGCAGTTGAACCAGGTGACCATAAAGAATAAGTATCCTTTGCCTAGAATTGATGACTTGTTTGACCAACTCCAGGGAAGTTCAGTTTTCTCTAAGATTGATTTGAGGTCGGGATATCATCAGTTAAGAATTAAGAAAGAGGACATTCCTAAGACTGCGTTCAGGACTCGTTATGGGCACTATGAGTTCCTTGTTATGCCATTTGGATTGACTAACGCCCCAGCTGCATTTATGGACTTGATGAATAGAATATTTCAGCCTTATTTAGACCAGTTTGTGATTATCTTTATTGATGATATTCTGGTGTATTCGAAAGGGCCTAAAGAGCATGAGCAGCATTTGAGAATTGTTTTGCAGACCCTGAGAGAGCATAAGTTGTATGCTAAGTTTAGTAAGTGTGAATTCTGGTTGGACCAGATAATATTTCTAGGACATGTGGTGTCAAGAAAAGGAATTGCAGTAGACCCAGCAAAAGTTGAAATGGTAGTGAATTGGCCGAGACCAACGACACCTACTGAGATACGAAGTTTCTTAGGACTGGCTGGTTATTATAGAAGGTTCATTGAAGGATTTTCAAGACTGGCAGGACCTTTAACCAAATTGACTCGAAAGAATGTGAAGTTTGAGTGGAATGGAGAATGTGAAAGGAGTTTTCAGGAGCTCAAAAGGAAATTGACTTCAGCTCCAATTCTGACTATACCTACTGGACCTGATGGTTTCACAGTGTATAGTGATGCATCTTACAAAGGACTAGGATGTGTGTTGATGCAGCATGGCAAGGTTGTAGCCTATGCATCCAGACAATTGAAACCCCATGAGTTGAATTACCCGACGCATGATTTAGAGCTAGCAGCCATAGTGTTTGCCTTAAAGATATGGAGACACTATTTGTATGGGGAAAAGTTTGAGATTTATACGGATCATAAGAGTTTGAAGTATCTGTTCTCACAAAAAGAATTGAACATGAGACAAAGGAGGTGGATGGAGTTGTTTAAGGATTATGATTGTGAGATAAGATATCATCCAAGAAAAGCGAATAGAGTAGCAGATGCTCTTAGTCGAAAGTCGGCCGTAGAAATGGCTAGTTTAAGGATGGCAGAATGGAAATTGTTAGAATCTGTAGCAAATTCAGAGTTTAAATTGGAAATGGATTGTCTTACTGGCATGCTTAGTGCATTAAGGATAGAGCCTGAATTTATCCAGAAAATTAAAATTCTGCAAGAATCTGACCCAGAGATTTTGAAAGTGAAGGATGCAATGTCTTTAGGGAAAATACCAGAATTTCAGATCTCTGATGATGGAATAGTAAGATGTCAAGGACGACTTTGTGTTCCCGACAATGAGGAATTAAGGAAGGAAATTCTGTCGGAGGCACATAAGAGTAATTATAGTATCCACCCAGGTAGTACAAAGATGTACAGAAATTTGCGTCAGCAATTTTGGTGGAATGGTATGAAAGCAGATACGGCTAAGTATATATCTCAATGTTTGACATGTCAGCAAGTGAAAGCGGAGCATCGTAAACCCGTAGGACTTTTAAGACCATTAGACATTCCAGAATGGAAATGGGAACATATAACGATGGACTTTGTGCAAGGATTGCCAAGGACATCAAGTAGTCATGATTCAATTTGGGTGATAGTGGATCGTTTGACTAAGTCGGCTCATTTCTTAGCGATTCGCATGGACTACCCAATGGATAAGTATGAGGACATTTATGTAAGTCAAGTGGTACGCTTACATGGTGTTCCAGTGACTATTACTTCAGACCGAGATTCGAGGTTTACTTCGAATTTTTGGAAAAGTCTTCAAGTTGCATTAGGATCTAAGCTTTAGTTTAGTACTGCTTTTCATCCTCAGACAGATGGTCAGTCAGAAAGAGTGATCCAGATATTAGAGGATATGTTAAGGGCTTGTGTAATCGATTTCAAAGGAAATTGGGATGAAAGGTTGCATTTGGTAGAGTTTGCCTATAATAATAGCTTTCAGAAGAGTATAGGCATGGCACCTTATGAGGCATTATATGGAAGGAGATGTAGGACTCCTGTCTGTTGGAGTGAAGTAGGAGAAAGGAAGTTGACAGGACCTGAACTGGTACAAGTTACCACTGAGGCTGTTGACGTTATCAGAGAAAGACTTAGAACAGCTCAGAGTAGACAGAAAGACTACGCAGATAGACGTAGAAGGCCTTCGGAATTTAGTGTGGGAGACCATGTATTCCTTAAGGTATCTTCAATGAAAGGAATATCTCGATTCGGGATGAAGGGTAAGCTAAGACCTAGGTTTGTTGGACCTTTTGAAATTCTTGAGAGGATAGGGGATTTAGCTTATCGTTTAGCGTTACCTCCTAAGTTGGAAAAGCTGCACGATGTGTTTCATATATCGATGTTGAGGAAGTACCAGCCGGATCCTGGTCACATACTCGATCATGAAGCCATCAAAATGGATGAGAAAGTAAGGTACATTGAGGAGCCTGTGCAGATATTAGATCGAAAGGAGCAAATTCTTAGGACCAAAAAGATCCCATTAGTTAAGGTGTTATGGCGACATCATGACGTGGAGGAAGCCACATGGGAAAGTGAGGATCAGATAAAGGAAAAATATCCTTATTTATTTCAAGAAGGTGCGAGTAGTGCTTGAATTTCGAGGACGAAATTCTCCAAGGTGGGGAGAATTGTGGCATCCCAGAAATTCAAAGCCAAGCCTTAAGGTGTGTTAAAGTCTTTAATTAGGTGTTAAATTTCCATGGCTTATGTTTTAGCCATTAGTCTTTTAATTCGATGATTTGTGCTTGTGATTGTGGAAATTTAGATTTAATAGATTAATAATCTATGCTTGGCCATATGATTTAAATTTCAATGAGCAAGAATATCCCAAGACTTTGGCCAAGATAAAAATTGGAATTCAAAAATATTTATAAAAGAATTTCAAAAAAAAAAGAAAAGGAAAAGGAAGGTTATTTTCGAAATGGGCCTTGGGCCCATTAGCCTAAAGCTTGGTGGGCCAAGCTAGTCGGCCCATTAGAGCCCAAGAGGAGAATTCGACCAGCCCAAGGGGAATGGCCGGATGCGCCTAAGCCCAAGCCCATTCAAATTCAAATTTAAAACCCAATATGACAAGTGGCAAATGGCAAGAGCATGCATTGGTGGGTTTGTAGGCAAAGCAATGATTGTTAATCATGGGATTAGGGGAGTATAAAAGAGATGAGGAGAGAGAGATGGCCGGTTCTTTGCTTCATTCGTCCAAAGAGAGGGTGAGAGAGAGAGAGAGAGTTCGAGAGAAAGGGAGAAACCGAGAGGGGAAGGAGGCGGAGCCGAGGGGTGCCGCCGTTCGTTCGCCGTCCGATCGCCGTGTCCCGTCGCCGTTCGTCGTTGCTTGTTCATCTTTAAGGCAAGTGGAGTCCGTAACTTCTCTTGCATGTTTGTTGTGGTGTTTGCATGTTAGATTTTAGGTATGATTCGTGCGAAAGACCGAGGTAAGAGTTGGTTATTTGTAAACCGTGTGACTGTTCTTGTTCGGTTTGCTGGAGTCAGTAGCTTGTTTGAGTTTGCATGTGTGTTTGGAGTCCGATTTTGGCTTCGGTGTCTTCATGAAAGTTAAAGCTAACGTTTTGTACTATGACATACTAAAAATTCGTAGAAAACTATGGAGATTTTAGGGGTCAAAAGTTCTATTGTACGGAGACTTTAGATCTACGAAATTTTCACTGACCTCTTGTAGATTTCTTGGTTGCATGTTGATTTCTGTTGGATATTTCACTTTGATGTCTTCTTGAAAGTTCTAGGTAACACATTAAACTACAACATAATCAAATTTGAAGAGAAATTAACGAGTATAGCCTAGTGAATCGGCTAGATCTTGGAGATGATGTATTCTGGTGAGGTGTACCGAGACACCCGAGACTTCAAGGACTTAAATGGTGACCATAATTTGGTTATTTGACCTAGATCTCTTCATGAAACTTGTAAAGGACACCTCGGTACATAACATACTCAAAATTCAGAGGAAACGAAAGAGAATAGACGGGTGAAACCTTAATATTTCGGAGATGTGCATTCTGGACGATGCGGTAGTGGTTCCAGAAGTTTCGTGGGGTTGTATAAATTAATATAAAAATAATTTGGCTTAGAGTTCTTCATGAAAAGTTCACGAAAATGTGTTGTCTATCACCCTGTGAAATTTCGTAATTTTTGAAGGCCATATGAGTATTTTAATCGAATTTATTTGGAAACTGTGCAATTCTGGTCATTATCCGAATATCATGTGCTATTTTGTGAAAATTGTGAAATTAGGTGAAATTCAATTTGGCCATGAATTTTGTTTGAAATTGGGATTTTAATTGGTTGTTTAATGATTGTTTGAATATTATGATTTTGGGAAAAATCATAGATATTAAATTTAATATTTATTTATGAAAATAAATAAATATAATAAAATAATAATAAAATAATAATAAAATAAAATGGATTTTATTTTGGCCATGGATTAAATTCTATTTGTGTGGCATATGTGTGATGAGGTCTTTGCACATGTATTGGATTGAGCTGTATATGTGATAAAGTCTTGGTATGCGTATGACATGGTCCTTGTACATGTATTGAATTGAGATGCAAGTGTGAATTCCATGTCAAGTGTGACTTGTTTGATACCATGCCAATTGCCATGTTAAATTGAGATAAAGAAATGGTATATGTGGATGATGGTAAATGAGTAAGAGGTTGTGGTGGAGGATGTTGTTTGGTGGCCTGGTGGCGTAATTCCAGAGATTCCCTGGGAGTTTCAGGATGCCCGGAATGTGGGGGGCCGGAAGCCTTGTCGGAGGTCTTTGCCCGAAAGGAATGCCTCGCGATGCTAGGATTTGGGGTGCGGGATGCTCGGCCAGGGAGTGTAAATGCCGGAAGCCCTGTGGGAGGTTTCTGCCCGAAGGGAATGCCTCGTGATGCTAGTTGAGATGCGAGATGCCTGGACTGTGGGGGGCCGGAAGCCCGGTGGCCATGGGATGGCTGGAAAGCTGGGAGCCCTGTCGGAGGTTTCTGCCCGAAGGGTTGATGATGAGATTGATGATTTGAGAAATTGGTGATGTGGTGATCAAAATTGAAAGATAAAGATGAAAATTAACTCATGACATGATGATGCATGATGACGATGGCATGTGATGTGATATGATGATCACCTATGATGATATATGCATGATGATGCATGATGACGATGGCATGTGATGTGATATGATGATCACCTATGATAATATATGCATGATGATGCATGATGATGATGTGTGATGTGACATGATGATCATTCATGGTACGATATGCATGATGAAATGCATGATGATGATAATGATATATGATATGCCATGATGATGATGATATATATGATGTGATGATGCATGATACGCATGATTACAAGGTAAGTGATGCTTGCAACGTGTGATGATATGCATGATGCATTGGAATGTTATTGGATTTCCCTATCTGCTGAGTGGTTGTACTCACCCCTTTTGGGGATAACATTTCAGATTAGCAAGTATGCCGCTACCTGCCATCACGCGTGGTACGTTTTATGGTCTACCGTCTGATGTAGAGGTCGAGTGTGCGGAGATAGACTGTCCCTCTGTTCCCGGACTGACTTTCATCCGAGTGCGATGTCTAGTGATGTACGATATAGGCCTGGTTGGGGACCCTATCATTCAGGAGTTCATTTCTGTGCACGTCCGTCGAGATGGTGCTATGCGAGGGATGTTGCCGCCGCCACCGCCTGATGCACCGGGTTGGGTGTGAGACTCACGCGCGATGAGTAGGAGCCGAGTCTTTTGATGTAGATAATCGACACTTTTGATGGGGGTTGTGCGCTTGATGTAGAGGGTTGATAGTTTCCTTTTGAGATTTTAGGCACGACATGGCAGAGTCCTCGCTTTTCTTGTTTTGTATCGACCCGAGAAAGGAGGAGTCCCATCTTAAAAGAATATGTAAATAAAGTGTCGATGTTCGTATATAAAATCCTGATGTTTAGCTGGTGTGTATTGGTATCCTGGTTAGTAAGGGGAGAGATGGAGATGTTTAATTTGCTTCCGCTATGAGTCGCGCTGGGACCGCTTTTAAAAAAATAAAATGCCTGTGATTAACAACGCTTGTATTAAGGACAAGATAGTAGAAGGAAATCAAGTGTAACACCGGCGCTGGTGATGACCTGCGAAGGGTTCGGCGTGTCACATATATCAATTGTGTTCATCTCTCAATGTTATGTACATCGCTTATGTAGTTGAAAATGTTATTTCCAATAGACATTTACCTAGGGAACAGTCTTATGTATATTTAGAGAAAAAGTAGAAAGGCTGATAACATTGATATTTTGTCTACTTTTAAAAGTCATCTAAGGACTTGTGTAGACTGTTACAGAAGTAAGATGATTAAAATAAGCAAGAAAACTGCAGTCTGAAGTTCAAAACTATTGGAAGTCATTCACACTAATATTAGTGGATTATATATGATAACATTATAGAGATATTTTCATTTCAATACAGTCATTAACGACTATTTCCTTTTGATTAAAGAAAAGTTTGAATTTTTAGATAGATTCAAGTTCTTTCGGATTAAAGTCAAGAAACAGTTGGGATGAGTCTTAATGATTGTCAGATATCACCACCGTGGTGAGCATTTGGACAAGTATGGTAATGCTAGATAACTTAAATGATCATTTGTCAAATACCTGAAAAGATTTTGGGATGGTAATTTAGTTTACTATACCTGAAGATCTTGAACAAATTGGTGTGGCTGAAAGGCATAGTTGCACTATAATGGACATGATAGTGAGTATGATTACTAGGACTAATTTATCAGGTTTTCTATGGAGTGAAACAACCCAATATGCATTAACCAAATTTCTACCAAAGATGTTATGTTGACTCATTTTGTGTCATAGGCTGGATGTAAAGCTAACTTGGACCATTTTAAGGTTTGAAGTGTCCTGCAAAAGTGAGGTTATATGATCCAACATTAAGTAAGTTGGACTGTAGAACCCCTTAGTATTATTTTGTACCTTACCCAGATCATTCAAAGAGATATTGGTTTTATAATCCCAACGGAGGTACAAGAATTGTTGAATCATATATAGCAAAGTTTCTGGAATTCGACATAACTGCAGAGGATAGCTGCTCTTAGACTATTAAAAATAATAGTACGATTGGGACCATTGAGTCTTTGTCTTTGCCTATACAGACAATTATGGAGTCTTTTACACCACATATTAAGCTTGTTGAGGTTCAAGATACTGTTATTGATACAATTCCTGATGAAGTTTTGCAAACCTCTTAGGTGCACAAAATGAAGTGGTTGTAGTAACTCAACTTAAGAGATCTATTAGGGAAATATGTTCAGTTATACCACCGGACTATAGTCTATTTGGTGAGAGCATGACTACAATATCTACTACGTGGTCGATCTAGTGACTTATATGTAAATGTTGTTTCTTGTCCTCAGTCAGATCTGTGGATAGATGCGATGAAGAGACGAGATGCAATTTATGAAACATAATAGTGTTTGGGAGCCTATTGAATTGGCCGAGGGTCACAAGCCATCCACTGCAAATGGATGTACAAGACTAAATGAAATTCCAAAGGAAATATTGAGTAGTTTAAACTCAAACTAGTAGTAAAATGTTTCCCTCATAGAGGAGCTTAGTCTTTTCTAAAGACTATTTCGGAGTGAGTATGGTATTAGTAGCTCATTTTTTATATGGAGTTGCGCTAGATGAATGTTAAAACTCCATTTCTCAATAGATACCTTGACAAAGAAGTCTATGTGGCATAATCTGAAGGTTTTGTAGTAGATGATTCAAGTAAGCCTGTGTGTAAACTGTAAAGCCTTATGTATAGTCTTAGGCAAGTTTGTAGACAATGGTGCTTGAAACTTCATAGTGTTGTCACTTCATTCGGTTTTGTTGAAAATAAAGTAAATCAGCGTACATAATGCAAGGTTAGTGGGACAAAATTTAGTTTTCTCATAGTCTATGTAAATGACATCTTGCTTACAAGTAACAATATTGCATAAGACAAAGCAAATGTTGTTAAGGAATTTTAGCTTGAAAAACCTTGGTCAGGTATATTTTTCTTTGGCATTGAGATTCATAGGAATTCGTTCTTGGCATAGGTCAAGTTTATCTTAGATTGCATATATTGATTGCATTTTGAAAAGATTTAACAAGCCGGGAGTCGCTTTTGTTGTTAAGGCTAGTAGATTGAGGGCCCGTTTGGTTCGGCTTTGGGGAAATGCCATTGGGAGAATGCAAATACCTTTGAGGTAAATGGGTTTTCCGAAATGTTACACCGTTTGGTAAATTGTAGCATTGAAAGGTTACTTAGCATAAATACCGTTTGGCAAAATTTCCATTTGTAATTGGCTTTTTTTTATATTTAAATCTGAAAGTTAAATCCGACAGTCGGCTAACCATCAACCAACCGTCGGACAGCGTTGGGCGGCCAAATCTAGCCACCTGAGGTCGCACGCCGTCGTCTACGGTCGTAGAGGCCAAATCTAGCCTCCAGGTCGCCAAATTTGGCCATTCGCACGAGCCGAAGGAGTCGAAGTGCAGAAGGAAGGAGTCGACACGGTGCTACTCGCGCTTGTCGAAGGGGATAGATCTGCTTCAAAAGAGGAAGGCGTCGATGGTGGAGGCGGAGGCGGAGGTGGCGGTGGGACCGGCGGATAACTCGAAGTTAGGGGCGTCCTAGAACAACGGGGCAGGAGGGCTGTCGGGTTGATTAAGGGGGGTCAAGGCCAGATCTGGTAGCTTGAGGCTTGGTTCGCATGAGCCGAAGGAGTCGGAGCGTATAAGTAGGGAGTCAACGCGGTGCTGCTTGCACTCGTCGAAGGGGATGGATCTGTCGCAGAAGAGGAAGGCGTCGACGGTGGAGGCGGAGGCGGAGGCGGCGTTGATGACGTAGGCAGCGACGGGGCCAGCGGAGAACTCAAAGTCGTGGGGAAGAAGATGAAGACGCGTGAACAGTAGAACTTGCATTGGAAGAATGCCGAATGCTCAAAGCACCTCCTTAGCTGCATTGGGCTTTCAGCTTTGGGAATGTTGACATTTGCTCAATAAGCTTTCAAAAGTGACTCCCAAACACAAAATATTTTCCCCAAGAGGCTTTGGGCCCCTCAGGAAACTGAACCAAATGGAGCCTGAATCTCTGACATTATCCTTATTCAAATCTTAGGAAAACCCAGATGAAGGATATGCTTTATGCTAGTGCACTTGGAAGTGTCATGTATATTTAAGTTTGCATTAGGCTAAATATTGCTTTTATGGCAAGATTTTTAGGTAAATATCAGTCAAGTCTAAGACATGATCACTGGATTGCTGCCAATAAAGTTTTGAGATACTGAAAATAATAAGAAAACTATGTGCTGACAAACATGTTCACGATCTAAAGCTAGTAGAGTATTTGAATGCAGATTTTACTAGCTATAAGGATGACAAGAAGTTGATAATAGAATATATCTTTATATTAGCAAAAAGTGCAGTGTTATGACAAAGCGATAAACGGAAATTCATGTTATCCTCTATGGTATAAAATGGAGTCTATAGCATGAATTTCAATTATTACTTAGGATATTTGACTTCAGAACCTCATTAGGGAGTTGACCATATTTGATTTTATGGATAGACTCATACAATTGTATCAAGACAATAACTCTTCATTGTTGTTTATCGGCAACAATAAAGGTCTCAAAGGGTCTAGATATGTGGCAGTCAAGTTTTTTACCATAAAGGAATGATACAGAATGGTGACACTAGTATAGTATATTTCCACAAATGATATATTTGTAGACCCACTAACTAAAGACTTTCGCCCTTATGTATTTGAATGACATGTCATGAACATGGGCTAAGGAGCATCATTAGATGCTGTTGTTTAGTGGGAGCTGTTTTGATTTTGCTCTAATAAAGATTATAAATGTATTACACATTTAATAAAGTGTTCATGAATGTATGGTCACCATATTGACTTGATTATATGTAATGAAAGTCTCAAGGTATTGTGTAAGCCTTGAGTGAAGGCTTGGGGCATCTGATTATCAACCTTGAACATGTCTTGATTACACATAAAAAAAGGTTTACCATAAAGATAAGATATATGTGGGTTCATTAGAATCATAAGGATATTCTTTAGTGTCACATTCAACTTTTCAGTGACCTTTAAGGTAAGAGAATAGTGATCGACAAAAGAGATAACACATAAGGTATTACTCTTTATGAGGTGTTATTCATTTGTCACACAACCTTATTGAATCCATATCAATAAAGTTAAAAACACTCATGACCATGGAGGGCTCTGTGTGAATATGAGTAATTACCGCCATGATTCGATGTTGGAGATTTTATGGAATATGATTGACTATTAAGAATTGTCACTAGACCAACATAAAGGTGTGCACATATAATATAGTCTCAATTAACATAGCCCAAGTGAGAAAATGTAAGAGTTTTCCTAATGTGGGTTACATTAATTAAGATTATAATTTACCGTTTTACAGGATTGGTCTAATAAGGTAAGGTATAAGGTTTTCTTAAAAATTGAATATGGGCCTGGCTTGTGTGAGCCGAGTTGGGCCTAGCCCATGATGAGAGGGCCCTTCCAAAACTCTATAAATAGCGCTAAGGTCCTTCTTCTAGCTTTCATTCTTTTATGAACTTTCTCTCACCTCACATAAGGCAAGTTGTGAGTGGCGGTCTTATCGAGCTAGGAACCGAGAGTCATAGAGGAGAAGAACCTGAGCGTCGGCTCATCGTTTGAGTATTGGATCGTCGTCATTCCGCATAAAGAATGATGGATTCCAAATCAGGTACGCAAATCTTCATATTCTCCTCTAGTATGTTCGGGTTTCTAGCTACGTTGATCTTGGGATGCCGTTTCGACGGCCAACATCTTATTGTCTTGAGTCTTAGTAATTTCGTGGACATGTGAAGAGGACAGGATGATCATCGCTAACTCTAGCAAGAGTTTCTTGTAGGACGGCTGCACGTCATCCAACACTAAGAGGAATCTCTCTGCCTCGGCCGATTTCTAGCATAGCATCCTCTTCATCTCCATGAAATCCATGTCCTTCATGTCTTTCACTTGCTTCTCGACTTGCTTTAGTATCTCAAATAGGAATTCCCGCCTGTCCATGCTGGCCGGGACATGGACCTAAGCGTGCCCATCGAAGTCCATGTACTTCACTTGGCTGTAGGCCCATCTCGCGAGGAACGTCTTGCCAGTGCCTTGCTCGCCCAAAATCGAAGTCCCTTGGAACCGCCACAAATTGTTCTTGATCCGGTTCATTATTTCCTCCTTGGCCTTGCAACATAAGAAGTTTCTCCGTGCTCGCCAATCCCAGAAACTAGTCAGCCTCGCCAACTTGTTGACTTGTCATGGAACACTAGCCTGGGAGGAGGAACTAGCAGGTTCCTTTTTTCCTCTTGCACTCGGCCTCCTCCTTCAAGAACTTGTTATCACACAACCCTCCATCATATTCACCAGAATGGACAAGTCCCTCAACAGCTTGTACTTGGAGATGAGTGTCGCGAGCGGCCATGCAGCCATGTGGAGGGCCTTGTGCCTCTCACGGGCCTCTCTGAGGTGGAACTTGTCGATGAATTTCTCGGCATAGTACATGGCTCGGAGGAGCCGCCCCGACCACTCCGTAGTTTTGGACTGTCTGTATTGACTGGAAATGAACTCTTGGATCCTAGCTAGCTTTGCCTTGGCATCCTTCACGACGGGTTGCGTTGGTAAGCACTCGATGCACACCGGGTGAGAGAGTAAGATATCTAGTTTCTGCGACACGATATGGGCGGTGGCTTATCGGGCAGCTTCCCGTGTTGGAAGCAGCCATGGCTAATCTGTGAAAGCTAGTATGAGCACCTAGAGGGGGGTGAATAGGTGTAAAAATAATTTTCTGAGATAAGTGTGCAGCACTAATCAACAAAAGATTATGAAAAGGAAATTTGTCTCTTGTCAACAAAACGAGTTACGATCAAAGTAAAAGAGCGTAGGGAAAAGAATATGAACATAGAGTTTATAGCGGTTCGACTTAATCCAAGCCTACATCCACTCTTCCGCACTAACAGCCCATCGGCTGGATTTCACTTTGAAACAAAAGAGTTGTTACAATAAAGCTCTTCCTTGATTCCACAGTGTAGAGACTCTATTACACTTCCTCAAGGTCTCTCAAAGATATAGACTCTCTTTTGCGTACAAGATTTCGCTCAACAGTTTAATTGACTAAAAACAAGGAGCTTCAGACTTTGGAATTCTTCTATCGCCCACACACTCGAACAACTGGAACGTCTTCCTTATATACTCCTTTATGCCATTACACCTGTTGGCACTTACCAAAAGGAATTCTTCCAATCTACCCGTTGGACATAATCAATTAGGAAGATTTTCGAGCTATTTAAGGAACATGATGATAGCCCATCAATCCTGCTCGTATATACAATCAGGATCTAGGTTTCCATAAGTAGAACCTTCCAAGTATACTTTACCAATCAACGGATCCAAAATCTTGAATCAATCTTGATTTGAATAATGGATTCCGACATGTTATATCCAGCCAAAAGATCTTCTTTAGTCGACAGAATCAAATCCTTAACGAAATACTTCGTTTCGGATAAGCCTTCTTCGACGGACTAGAAACTGTCAATGAGAATAGACTTTGAGTCTTGAGTCTAGCAGTCCGGAGGTCTTTAGACTTTGATGGAAGAGTCTATAAGTCTTCAGACTAGACTAATGTAAACGTTTTGTCAACTTCAAAACACTCATGGAAGTTTTCTCCAACAATCTCCCCCTTTTTGATGGTGACAAAACTTTCTTGTAGATTTGAATAACTTTGACGTGTAAAACATTACTCAAGCAAACAAGGATATCTCACAAAAGATAAATGGCTTAATAATGATAACATTAGAATTTCCATCCACAGAAAATATGTTAGTTCTGTAAATGAGCAAAGCCATGAGATATCAATAGTATTTAAGATAAACAAATGTTCAAATAGTCAAATCTAAATCCAGTCCAAATCTAAATAGCCAAACACAAGAGTCAAGTCAATCAAACATAATCGTCACAAAAGTTCAAAAAGTCAAGAGTTCAAAGTTCAAAATCAAATATGCACCACATCTCTCCCCCTTTTTGTCATCATTAAAAAGGTAGAGATGAAAAGAGAATGGCTTTAAGATTGCTTGGGAACACGAACAAGCTGGAAATCTCTCATTGACTGGACAATCCCTTCAAGCTTTTTCAAATCCTCCTTTAGTTGCGCTACATCTTCACCCTTAGTATTTGCTTGAACTTGAAGAGCAAGAGCATTGATCTGATCATGCAAAGAAACTGAAGAGGCTTGTCCTGCATTCTGCAAGTTCTGAATTTCGTATCCCAGAGCATATATTTGACCTCGCATCTCCAAAAGAACATCAAATATTTTGCGAAAGTCTACCAAATTGTTTGTCTGACTACTGGCTTCTGCACGATCAGACGGAGTATTGGCAGATGATGGCAATTCAACACGATCACGCAAATTGGGCGATGAAACCTCATGTCCCTCCTCAGGAAATTGAGAGGTAAAGATGTCCTTTGAATCTGTTGGAGAACGACCTACTCCTTCATTGGTGGCAGGGAATGAGGACATTCCTCTTTTCTCAGGATCTCCCTCAGTTTCCATGCCTTCAGGTGGAGAAAAGTGTTCCTCATGCTCTGCTTCTGTTTGATCTCCTCTCTCCTCTTCTTCTTCTTCCTCAATTCTTTTCTCCTCTGCATCTCTCTCATCTGCTTCTTTTTCCTCTGCTTCTTTCTCCAAATCTTCTCTCTCTCCAGTCCTCTGTTCTGTCTCATCTTTGTCTTTTTCCCGTCTCTCCATTGTTTCTGGAACAGAATGACTCAAGTTCTTCAATGCCATCGCAGAAATGGTGACATCATCCTCATCCTCTTCATCCTCAATGATGAGAGTTCTTCTTTTCTTGGATGGGGCAACCATAGGCTTCTTCCCTTTTCGCTTTGCCACCGAAGAGACTGAATGAGTCTTGACAGGGGTTTTTACTTTGAACTGCTCCAAAGCCTTGTTGAGTTCCTTCAGACGCATTTTAAAAACCATTCTCAGTCCCACCATCATTTGATCGCATGTTCAAACACAAAGAATCCGGGGAGGCTGAACGTTCAAGTGTCTAAATAACTTGGTCACAAGAGCTGCGTACGGTAGTTGACCCTTGTCCTTCACCATTGTCCTGTACATGTGGAACATAATAGCGTGTGGAAGACATAACTTTTTGCCAGCATTGATGGCATATATCAACTTTGTCTCCGAGTTTGAAACATCGGTCTTTGAAGTAGATTTTAGGCTGAGGCAGTTAATCACTATCTTGTGAAGCAAAATGTTGGACGCATTCATCCTTAAATAAGAAATCTTCCCTTCCGTTGTTCTATCCTGAACAAGCTCGATCCTTGCACGAGCAACAGACACACTGATGGGTTGATATTTCATTCTTTCAACCCCAATCACATTAGCCAATGTATTCATGTCAACCACATAGTCCTGATCTCAAACACTAAAAGAGAATCTATTCGCATCCAAGAAACTGAGATTCAAATAGAAATAAGCAGTAAGTTCAGCATGAGCTTCTGTCATTTCAGAACAAAACTGTTCGAGTTGAAGAAGATTGAATTTTTCCCGCAGATTGACATTCACAGAGTCATGAAAATCAGAGTTCACACTTCTATGGTTTATCACCCCACGCTTCAGCAACTTAGAGTACAGTTGCTTATGTTCCTCCGAATGAAACAAATCTATCCTTTTGCTTCGGATTTTTGCCGCAACACCCATTCTAGGTTTAAACTGACTGTACATCCTATCATCGTCATTCCCATCAGGTTGACTCAGCCCTCCAACACGTGGATCGCTTGGGATATTTGCCAATGCCTCTTCTGCCGACCTAGCAGGGGCAATTCACAATCGTTTCATTGTGCGTAAAAAGAAAGTTTCATTTCTATATCCTTTGTCTTTAAGAGATTCATCAATGTAGTTCAACGGAGTACCACTCCTCTTCAAAGCACGATAAAGCTTATAAGTAAAAGCGGGCTTATGAGTTCTTACGGGTTATGCATTTTCGATGATTTCTTCCTCTTCTCGATGTGGAACATCCTGAGGTCTAGATGGAGGAGATGGACGCTGCTGAGAATGTTGTCGGCTCTGCTGCTGTCTAGGAGATTCTTCTTCCTCGGTGAGATCAAAGTGCGTAGGCCCCTCACACATTTGCTATGGTCCCCTATGCACGATCCTCGAAGACTTTCTTTGAGACGACATCTTTCATAGTCTTTGAGAGATTCCAAGCTCGTTTCCCAAGAAAGATGAAAACTTTTTTAGGATTAAACAAGAGAAGAAGACATAAGTGGAAGATCGGTGCTCTCTTAGGGTTTTTGTGAGTAAAACGAAGAAGAGCCGACAATATATAAGGCAGTCGAAGCGAGGCATACGGAATGCCGTAAAAAGGAAATATAAAAATGCCTTTTTAAAAATAACTGCTTTTTCAAAAATTAGATAACTATCATTTCAAAAATAACTTCTTTTTCGAAAAGGAAGGATTGCACTAATTACGAAAATTGGGAAAATAACACCAATTAATTTTGGATAGATGATCGTACCTTTTTCAAGATTTGATCCGAGATATAAGTTTCTAAAATAGAAATAACTTACAGTCGTAGATCTTGATTGTCTGAGTCTGAGTGCCTTTAGACTTTCAGTCTTGAGTCTGAACTTCTTCAGACTTTAAGATATTGAGTCTGGAACAAAAAACTTCAAATTGATTTTTCTTCAAAGGCTTGGTAAATATATCCGCCAGTTAATTCTTTGAATCAATAAACTGAATCGAAATTTCTCCATTTTGAACATGATCTCTAATAAAATGATGTCGAATCTCTATATGTTTTGCTCTTGAGTGAAGAATCGGATTCTTGGTGAGATTGATTGCGCTGGTGTTGTCACATTTGATCTCAGTGCATGAATCTTCAATTCCAAAGTCTCTCAGCTGTTGTTTTATCTACAGAATTTGTGAACAACAACTTCCAAGAGCTACATACTTAGCTTCTGCTGTAGAAAGAGCTACTGTACTTTGCTTCCTTGAAAACCAAGATATTGTCCTGTTTCTAAGTAGTTGACAGGTGCCCGAGGTGCTCTTTCTATCAACTCTGCATCCGGCTAGGTCTACGTCTGAGTATCCAAGAAGAGTAAAGTCTCATTCTTTAGGATACCAGAGAAAATTTGAAGTTGAGGCAATGTATTTGATAACATGCTTTGCAGCACTTAAATGAGATTCTTTAGGGTCTGATTGAAATCTGGCACAAATACAAACACTAAACAAAATGTCAGGTCTAGAAGTAGTTAGCTAAAGAAGTGAACCAATGATACTCCTGTATAGCTTCTGGTCAACTGTCTTTCCTTCTTCATCATTGTCCAACTTCAAAGAACTTGACATTGGTATATCAGTCTTTTTGCAATTTTCTAGTCCAAACTTTTTGATAAGTTCTTTAGCATATTTTTCTTGATAAATAAAGATACCCTCCTTTAGTTGTTTCACTTGAAGCCCGAGAAAGAAGGTTAGTTCACCCATCATGCTCATTTCAAATTCATCCTGCATAGACTTAGAGAATTTCTTGCACAAATTAGTCTATCGTACCAAGCTCGAGGTGCTTGCTTTAAACCATATAAAGCCTTTTTCAGTCTGAATACAGAGTCTGGTTTCCTTGGGTCTTCAAAACCGGGTGGTTGTTCCACATAGACTTCCTCTTGGATAAATCCATTTATGAAAGCACTTTTGACGTCCATTTGGAATAACCTAAAATTCTTATGACAAGCAAAAGCAAGTAATAATCTAATTGCTTCTAACCTTGCTACTGGTGTGTAAGTCTCATCATAGTCTATCCCTTCTTCTTGCGTATATCCCTTGGCCACGAGTCTTGCTTTGTTTCTTACGACTTTTCCTTTCTCGTTCATCTTGTTCCTGAAAACCCATTTAGTTCCAATGATGGATTTACCTTTTGGTTTAGGAGTCAATTCCCAGACATCATTGATGATGAATTGCCTGAGTTCTTCTTGCATAGCTTCAATCCAGCTTTCATCAGTTAAAACTTCTTCTATGCTCTTGGGTTCTATTTCAGAAATAAGAGCCACAGCACTAGACTCTTCGCGTCTTTTGGATCTTGTGCGAATTCCCTCATTAATATCACCAATAATGAGATATTTGGGATGACTGGACTTATGCTTCCAGTTGCTGGTTGATTTATCAGACTGTTGATCTTTTTCCTCATTTGAATCTTCGTTGATCATTTATTGCTCGTCTTCTGAAGGTTGAACTACTTCTAAAGATTTAAACTTTGTAAAGTCTGGAGCAGGTTCGGATTCTTCAAGATAAGTGTGAATCGATTGGTTTTGCATAAAGTCTTGAAATTTGACATTCATCGATTCCTCTACAGATTGAGTCTTCTTGTTGTAAACTCTGTAAGCTTTGCTTGTGATAGAGTATCCAAGGAAAATACCTTCATCTGATTTTTCTTCAAACTTACCAACTCGATCATTTGCATTTTTCAATATAAAACATTTACATCCAAACACATGAAAATATGAAACAATGGGCTTCTTCCCTTTGAATAACTCATAGGGATTTTTCTCCAGAATAGGCCTTAGAAAGACTCTATTAATAATATAATATGCTGTAGAAATTGCTTCAGCCCAAAAATGAGAAGAGATGTTACTTTCAATTAAAAGAGTTCTAGCCATTTCTTGAAGCGATCTATTCTTTCTTTCCATGACTCTATTTTGCTCTGGAGTATATGGTGAAGAGAACACATGCTGAAAACCAGATTCATCACAGAATTTTGTAAAGTCTT
Organism: Eucalyptus grandis x Eucalyptus urophylla; assembly: GCA_028830015.1. Lineage (NCBI taxonomy): Eukaryota > Viridiplantae > Streptophyta > Magnoliopsida > Myrtales > Myrtaceae > Eucalyptus > Eucalyptus grandis x Eucalyptus urophylla. The sequence continues at coordinate 30,583,261 of CM054203.1, forward strand.
GATTTTCAAATTCACCTCCATGGTATGTCCGTATACTTGAAATAACATATCCTTTCTCATTTTGGACCTTTTTAGCAAACTTTGTAAAATAAGAAAATGTTTCAGACTTACTTACCAGAAAATATACCCAAGTGAATCGTGAATAATCATCCATAATCACTAAACAGTATTTCTTACCTCCAATGCTCTGAGTTCTGGTTGGTCCAAATAGATCCATATGCAAGAGCTGTAGTACACGATTAGTAGAAACTTGATTTATTGGTTTGAAAGAGTTTCTTACATGTTTTCCCAACACGCATGGTGTGCATAGATCAGACTTTTGGTATGACAGATTGGGCAGTCCACGACAAGCTTCTTTGCTGAAATTTTGGCTATTTGCTTCATGTTGATGTGCCCAAGTTTTCTGTGCCATAAGTTTGCTTCTTCTTGAATTGAGATTAGACATTGGGTTTCATCTGGTTTGACATCCAAGAGGTAGATATTTCCATGTCTTCGACCCGTGAAAGACTGAGAGGAGTCTTTACTGGTTCCTGAACATATTCCTTCTTGAAAGTTGATTTTGAAATCAGTGTCGCATAGCTGACTAATACTTAGCAAATTGTAGTTAAGTCCTTCCACTAAGGAAACATTACTGATCGTGAGGCTTCCAATCTTTACAGTTCCGTATCCCACAATTCTTCATTTGTTGTTTCCTCCAAAAGAAACTTTTCCACCATTAACTTGTACAAGCTTTATGAAGCAATTTGAATCTCCTGTCATATGCCTTGAGCATCCACTATCCATGTACCATTTAACCTTTTTCTTGATAGTGACCTGCATTTAGAAAAGAGACTCAAGTTTTCTTTGGTACCTATATTTTCTTGGGTCCATTGGTGTTAGTGCAATATACGGTCTTTGCCCATACCTTCTTAACAGATTTCCAAACCATAGGACATTCTTTCTCAAAATGATCTGAGCTATTGCACTTAGAACATTTAAGAGCACTGCGACCTACTGGTTTTACAAAAACTTTTTAGAAATGATTTTTGTAAGCATCTCTTGTAGGTCTTTGCTTAATTCTTTCATTTACTTTAGGAAAATCAATTAGATGAATGGTTTCAGCAGTCATTCCTAAACCTGAAGTAAGGTCTTTGTGCTGAAAGAATTTTTCAAGTTTCTCAGATCCTATAGAAAATCTTGAGATATCATGTTTCAAGAATGCATTTTCTTTTGAAAGATTGTCTACATTTTCTTTCAAAGTAGAAACGCTTTTGTCTAGACTTTTGACATTTTCTTTCCAAACATTTTCCTGTTGTTTTAGTGCAGAGAAGTTTTGAGACTAAGACACAATTCATCAATGTATCTAGAGACTCTAGTAGGGATATTCAAATTACTTACCTCGAATTCACTGTCTTAATCTGAGGTTGTCTCGGAGTTTGAATCTGAGTCTAATTGTGCCATGACACAAATATTGGCATAATCATCATCACTTTCCTCACATTCTGTATCACTCCAAGTTTCTGCTTTAAGCGCCTTTCAATACTTCTCAGCTTTTGCTTTCTTTTTCCTCAGAAGGGGACAGTTGGGTATGATGTGTCCATTTTTCTTACATTCAAAGTAGACTACATCTTTATTGGATTCATCATCCTCAACTGACTTAGACTGTTGCTTTTGAAAACTTTGTTTCTTTGGATGGAATCTTCTCCCCTTTTTGTTTAGCTTTCTGAATCTTCTTATCATGAGAGCAAGCTCTTCATCATCCATGTCGTCTTCAGAATTTGTGACATCAGAATCATCATTAGATTTTAATGCAATAGATTTCTTACCTTTAGGATCTTCATCTTCGTTGATTCGCTCCACTTCATAAGACTGAAGAGTCCCAACCAATTCATCAACAGAAAGTGGCATAATTCTTTGTGTCTCCCTTATTGAGGTCTTTATGTGATTCCAATCCTTGGAGAGTCCACACAGTAGCTTGTTTACTTTCATGGGATCAAAAATTGGTTGACCTTGATTTTCAAGATCATTCACGATTTTTGTAAAACGACTAAACATGTCATTGATAGATTCTCCTGATTTCATTTTGAATGCTTCGTATTGACCGAGCAGAATGTTGATTCTGGTTTCTTTCACTCGATCAGTTCCTTCATAGGTGATGTGTAATCTATCCCAGACTTCTTTAGCTGTATCACAAGAAGATATTCTGTTATATTCAGTAGGTAATAATGCACAATATAAAGAATAAATTGCGTTTGCATTAAGAGCTTGTCTCTTAGTTATCTCTTCTTGAGTCATTTCACTAGACTCAATGACTTCTTTTCCTCTTTCTAAGACAGGTGCAGCTTTAGGAATGATTCATTTGTTTACCACATCCCATTCCAAAGGATCCTTTGATCTTAGGAATACCTTCATCTTGTTTTTCCATATGTTGTGTTCATTTCCATCAAAATAAGGCAGTCTAGTATTACTTTGCCCTTCAACCAGTCCTGGAGCCAACATACTAGCCATGGATCTTTAACTCTGAAGCAAAACACTTCAACTTAAGTGAGTACACAGGCTCTGATACCAATTGTGAAAGCCAATATGAGCACTTAGAGGGGGGTGAATAGATGTAAAAACAAATTTCCGAGATAAGTGTGCAACACTAATCAACAATAGATTATGAAAAGGAAATTTGTTTCTTGTCGACAAAACGAGTTACGATTAAAGTAAAAGAGCATAGGGAAGAGAATATGAACACAAAGTTTATAGCGGTTCGGCTTAATCCAAGCCTACGTCCACTCTTCCACACTGACAGCCCACCGGCTGGATTTCACTATGAAACAAAAGAATTGTTATAGTAAAGCTCTTCATTGATTCCACAGTGTAGAGACTCTATTACATTTCCTCAAGGTCTCTCAAAGATATAGACTCTCTTTTGCGTACAAGATTTCACTCAACAGTTTAATTGACTAAGAACAAGGAGCTTCCGACTTTGGAATTCTTCTATCGTGCACACACTCGAACAACTGGAACGTCTTCCTTATATACTCCTTCATGCCATCATACCCGTTGGCACTTACCAAAGGAATTCTTCCAATCTACTAGTTGGACAGAATCAATTAGGAAGATTTTCGAGCTATTTAAGGAACATGATGATAGCCCATCAATCCTGCTTGCCCATACAATCAGGATCTAGGTTTCCATAAGTAGAACCTTCCAAGTATACTTCACCAATCAACGGATCCAAAATCCTCAATCAATCTTGATTTGAATAATGCATTCCGACATGCTATATCCAGCCAAGAGATCTTCTTTAGTCGACAGAATCAAATCCTTAATGAAATATTTCGTTTCGGATAAGCCTTCTTCGACGGACTAGAAACTGTCAATGAGGATAGACTTTGAGTCTTGAGTCTAGTAGTCCAGAGGTCTTCAAACTTTGATGGAAGAGTCTGCAAGTTTTCAAACTAGACTGTTGGAAACGTTTTGTCAACTTCAAAACACTCAAGGAAGTTTTCTCCAACATAATCAATATTGTTTGTTTCGAGCAAGGTTGTGTGGGTGCATGTATGTTGGCTTGTTAGATTGAAGTGAATTGATTTGTGGGACATAGTACTCTCTCTCAATGTATATATTCTTCATTTTTCTATGCTTTTCTTGGCGGGGCGTCTCCTGTCTACAACAAGCTTTGTTTAATTCTTTGCTTGTGCGATTTTTTGCCATGAGAAGGGAGAAAATATCTCTCAAAATGATTATGATAAAAGGTAAAATTATGTGCTTTTATGACATTATTACAAATCCATCTTAGAATTCCTTACTTTGCCCATATACATGAAAAGAATCAATCCAGTTATTACTATCGAACTAATAAAATTACCAAAAAAGTTTTAAACCGATTATATTTTTGACAATTCAATACTAAACCTTTTAATTGTATTAATTGAGTCATATTTTTTTTTATATTTTATCAAATGAGTACATTGGCCGATTTTAGTTGAAAATCATTGATGTGAACATCAATCATCATACGTGATACAATTGACACTAACGTAAATAATTTTTAATAATATTTTAATTTTCTTTTTGATTTTTTGATATTTTTAATTTTTTCTCTACTTTTTCCCTTCTTCTTTTTTTTTTTGTTTTACAACTCCAGCCAATCATAGGCAAGAGCATCGTGATCCTCGCTTAGACCAAGCAACGGCATCTCAACTCTCGACTATATCGTGGCAAGGGCTCGATGCCCTCACCTACGACTGGCGAGGGAAGAAAGGCTCTTGCTTGTGGCTAATGAGAGCAATGACGCCCCTACCCAGCCTAGGCGAGGGTCGCTCACTCACCTATCGCAAGCGATGGTCGGCCGATGGCCTCATTTGGCAAAGTTGTAAAAAAAGAAAAATGAAATTTTAAAAATTTTTAAAAATGGAAAAAATGTAAAATATTATTAAAAATGTTTACGCTGCATTTTTCAATCAAAATTGGCCGAATGGACTTAACCCACACAATAAAATGATTTAAGAATGAATTGGCAAAAATGCAATAGATTTAAAACTCTTTTTTTGGATGGTTTTTCCCTATCAAACTAGAAGTTGCAAAGATAAGTAAAAATTGTCTATCAAGAATTTAATTTTAGTGATGAAATTCTGCATATCTTATAAATTTAACACTTTCGCATCATGAGTGGTGTGAGATCAAATGAGAACATTCGTCGGCTTATCTTGTCTAACATAGAATACTAAAATCAATTCAAAGAAAATCATTACCTTTCTTCTGGATTTTGGCAATTAAGGAAATTGCTAGAGATATTAGATGTTTACAAGTTTTAAAATTCAATTACATGATATACGAATTTTAGGATTCAATTGCATCTCAGATATAAATTATAACTTCAATACCTTTAAAAGGAAGAAGTGAAGCATGTGCTTATAATATACCTGATAATACCAATATCCACATCACATATGATGCTCATAATAAATATATAAATATCATGTCATTATCACGTATTATATATATATATATATATATATATATATATATATTGTCAGAATCACACATTATTGTTGACACCTAAATTTTGGCGACCCGTTTAGTCATTTATCAAATTAAAAAAAATTAGGGATTAATTTTAAAAAAAAAATATTAGTTAATTAATTGTATAACATATAGTTTTAGGTGCATTTATTTTAATTTGCATTTATGGTGGGCCAGTGACAAATGGGTTCAAATTGATGGTTCAAAACTTTAATTTGATGAGTTGGGTTAAGCCCACGAAGAGAGTAAATTGGCCCAAGCCCGTATCCTCAGAGAAATTTTACGGATTTATTTGTGCGGGATTTCAAATTTAAGAATCCTCTTGCAATTCTGAATTGTATCAAAAATAAATATTGCGTTCGAAAAAATGAATTTTCGTGGATATGGATTTGGAAAAAATTAAAATTCTAACTCGTGGCCTATAAATAAGTTAAATGCATAGGGTTTAGGGGGGAGGCCACACACATTGAATATACGGCCGAAAGGAGCTTCTTCTTCTTTTTTTCTAGGTTGAAATTCAACAAAAACAAAAAAGAAGAAGCAAAGAGTTTTGGTTCTTGAAGAAAAGTCAGCAGGAACTTTTCTTCTGCTAAAGTACAACAGAGTAGCAGGGCACCAGAGTAAAAGGCAGAGAGAGAGAGAGGAAATTTTTTTTTTTAAAAAAAAAGAGGAAAAGTAGAAGAACAACACTGTTCTTCTTCTCCGGCGTGCTTCCTGCCGTTTGCCCGAGCCTCCGCCTTTGTCCAATCCGTGATGCCGCCTCCGCTCCTGCTCCGTCAGCCTCTGTCCCCAGCGGCCTTGCAGCCTACGAAGCCCTTCGCCGTGCCATTTGCCCGAGATCCAACCACTGCCGCGCGACTCGGCGCCCGCCGCTGCTGTCATCGCCACGCTCCGCCTACAGCCTGTTCGCTGTTGCTGCTCCCTGCTGCCGAGCCACCGCCGCCCGAGCAATGCCCCTGCTCTGTTCGCGATTTGGCCCTGCTCCCATGCCGACGCTTGCTGAAGCTACGCCGATCCTTGCCGCGACACCAACAGCTCGTTGAAGCCACTGCTGTCCTGATCCAAGTCTCACCCGAGCTGCTTCCACCGCTCTAGATCTAGACACCGAGCCACTATGTGACCGTCCGACGCCTGCACCCGGAGTCCTCTGCCCACAACCCAAGACCGGCCGCCGAGGTCCGACGCTTTGCTACTCCCGACGACTCGATGCACACCCGAGCGACGAACCAACTGTGGTTTGCTCCTAAATGCCGGACAGCAGCCCCTTGCCCACTGGTCAATGTTGCTGCCGCCGATCAGCCCGCCACCCTCGCCGGAGCTCCGAACGACAACCCATCTAGCCGCCGGCTAACCCATGTTTAGGAGGCCAAAACCCTAATTAGGTAGATTTCTTATTTTATTTATTTAGTTTTAATTATTCATTTAGTTTTTTTTATTTGATGATGAGATGTTCAACATAAAATAGCATGTGAAATTTGTGATTTTCAGTCCGATTTACGCGCTCGAAATCCAACTCGCAATCATTTAAAAAAAAATCACTAATTCGATCTTCCGCCCGAGATTCGATTCGCGATTTATGTAAAATTGGTTAACCCGATCTCATGCGCGAGATATAGTTCGTCAATTTGGGTATCAACATTGCTTGATTTGCTGTCGTCTCACTTAAGTTAATTTTCTTTAAATAAAAAATAAAAAATGTAGGTTAGAATTAGGTTTATTCCTCGTTTTAGGGTTTGCATATTTAGAATAGGAATTTTATTTCGAAATTTTAAAAAATTCAAAAATCAAAAAATCAAAAAATCAAAAATCAAATCAATTAATTTAGGTTGCTAGTTTTTTTTTTTTTTTTTAACTTGGATTGCATGTTTAATTATTTGGCAATTATTAATTTCGAAATTAAAAAAGGGGAAAAAAGGAAAAACAACAAAAAATCATCATGCATATGTCATGTAGAATTATGGTATATTTTGCACGTCATTGCATATTACGGAAAAATTGCACTTAGTTTAATTTTAGATAATATTTTTTTCCTTAGTTTATTATAAGTTTAGGCATTTTCTTAAATAGATTGCATTTTAGGACTATTTGGGTTAAGATAATATTTTAGTTTAAATTAGGATTTGGCTCAACCTAATTCCTAATACGAATTGAATAGGATCTTAATCTAGCTAAATAATTTTTACATTTTTCCTAATTCCGAATTTCATGAAAAATACCAAAAAAATGCCTTAGAATAGATTGATTCCATTTTTTAGTATAGATTGCATCTTATTATGTCGTATAGTTAGGTCATATTGCCATGTCATATCCTTTCATATTAGATTAGTAGAATGCATTGCATGATTCTCATTAATTAGAAATCATATTTAGGGTTGTTGATGTGAATTTTAATTTAACATTGCAGATGCTTTCGTTGCTTTGAGGTAAACTTTGCAATTTAGTCATTGTTTATCTGGGTGTTAAATTGATGGTTTGCGCACCCGCATGGTCACCTCACATGTTAGGAAAATAGATTAAAATCAATTCAAGCTGCCTGTAAAATATTTTTTTTAAATAAAAGAGAAAGGTACCGAAAAGGCGTTAGAAAAATATAGCGTAACCAAGTCCCCGAACTCATAAATCTCTGGTTCGTAGGAGTAAAGTAAATCTCCCGTTACTTTACTTGGGTTTCTAATTGACCCACTAAAAATAAATTAGTAGCGACTCTTAATTAAAAAATTTGCATGTTAATAATTTGAACCTAAGTCGCGAATTTGTATGGGCTTGGGAGAGCCCGAGTTAAGTCTAGGCTTAACAATCCATTAGCCAAACCCTAGGTGGTTCACCCGAAATTTTGGTCGTGACATTTATATATTACATGGTAAGAATGTTGCCATTCACGTGTGTATGTGTTTTTTTTTTTAATTATTATGATTGAGTTTTATATATGTTCATTTGTTCTTTGCTTTTATTCAAACGGATGCCTCTCCTCCGGATTGATTCTTGGCTAATCCAAATCTTGACCAAGGGACAAGAAAGAATCCGGTGCTTTCGCAATTGGTAGGTTAAACAATTAACAAGCCAATCCGGTTTTGCTAAAGTTCGGACTCAAAGATGAGAATATTAGAGAGGGGGCACTAGGTTCGGACTTGAAAATGACCCACTTATTTTATGTCTACCACATCATGTAGCATGTTCAGTTACTAATATTATTACTACAGCGAGTCCAGCAAAAAAAATCGAACTTTATAGTAAAAAGTTAAAACAGCGGCATAAGGAATTTATAAGAACCAGCCTTTTTCCTTCCCTCAAGCTAATCATGTTCCTCAGTCATTCTTTGCTTGGATATGTCTTATGGGGATAGAAGATGCCCGTGCCTTTTCATGATCTTGTTTTCACCTTGCTCTTTCAACCGCACAGTTGGAATGTGGACGTCGCTCCTCAAAATACATGCACTTCAGCAGGCTGTCAAGGTAAGAGCACTCTGTAAAAAAGATATAACCCTTATGTTCGATATTTTCTAGACAATCCACCTGTACGTCACTACAGAGTTTAGATGGCAAGTCAGTTGACAAAAACATAATAAAATCAATTAACATTGATGACAATACGTAACTTAGGACTGTCAAATGGGTGGATCAGGTCAGTTCAAAATTGATCGACCCAAATTGACTTATTTAATCCATTTTGACCCACTTATATGCAACATAGATTAAGTGACCAATACCCAACTCAAACCTGACCTATTTACTAAAATATCTTCATATTTAATCTAACTTATGAAAATCCATATACACCTAGTTAAACCACTTTATGAATAAAATCGTTATTTCGACTATAAGATATTTAAGAATTTGCTTTCAACATTACATAAAATTTTCAATTTTTGTATTGATTCACAATTAAGAATAAGAGAAAGTTAGTACTTAGTAGTGAATTTATAAATTACAATAATAAATCACGTGAAGGAATTGAAATTTCAATTAAATGAAATATAAGATATTACATAAGATGATTCATGCTGACCACAAACTGCAATGACAATAACTAAAATTAGAATGTTGCAAAAAAATAACAATAACAAATGAAATCAAGGAAAAATCTACTCCAATAACTAATAGATGAAAGGGAAATGATTATATGGCAGTTTTTTTTTTTATGTAATGTGAGAATAACAACCTGTTTTAAACCACAGAAAACCAAAATGACAAATAATTATAAATTATTGTGAGGTCCATTTCATCAAGAATTTGTGACTTGCAACAAGCTATTATTATTATAATCTAAGTAGCACACCGATACGCGACATGACATAACACGATACGCCGACACGTCATTTCTCAAAAATAGATAATTCCGACACATTGTGACACATTATATATTAAATGAATATTTTTATTTTTAATTAATTTGATATAAATTCAAAATTAAATAAATAATAATAATAAAAGAGCTTAATAAATCTATTCATAAGAAATTTGAAAGACATATTCATAATTAATGCGAACCCATATTTGGGAACATATTTCTAACTTTAATAAAAATTATAGATGAAACTAATGACTAACAAAAGATTATAATCAACTTATTTAAATAAATCTATGATCTTCTATAATGATTGTTGACACATGATTTTTAGTCAACGCATCATTAAAACGTAAAAAATCGAGATTTGGGTTTCTGATCGCAATAGAGTCCCATCTTTCGACCAAAAAGTGTCGTTTTTCATTTCTCTTGTTTACATTGTCATTTTTAGGAAATTTCTAGCTCATTTTCAAGAAAAACCCGAAAAGTCAAACGCTTAACTTTCGGGTTGACTTTTTGGTCAACCCTTTGACCAAAAGTCAACCTCAAGTCAAAAATTCACTTTTCACCCAAAAAAATTCTATTCAGCTTTAATTTCATTTTTTTTCAAATTAATTTCTTGAAAATTCAAAGATTTGACAAAAAAAATTGACCTTTTAAGAAAAGTCAACTAAATGGTTGACTTTTGATCAAACTTTTGATCCAAAAAAATAAAAAAAAATGAAAATGTACAAATACATTTCTTTTAATGCCAATTTCACTTTTGTGTCAAAAATTTCACAAAATTCGATTGATTTTTGATTTTTCAATTTTAGGTTCTAAATCGACCAAAAATAAAATTGCTTTTATTCTAGTCATAATTAGGTGTGGTTCCTTCTTTGACATTTGATTTTGGGACTATCTGAAATCTATTTGAACAATCAATTTCACGATTTATCGAGTCAAAATATGAATTACTGTTTTGAGCCCTAATTAAGGGACCAAAATCGATCATTCATAACTTGCGAACGGATGATTGCTTCTCGCTTATTTCCTTAAGATAAGTCCAAATTCGAGATCGATTTTGTGAAATTCACACAAGAACTCATCAATTTGAAGAATTTTATCCTCCCAAGCATTAGAAAATCAAGCAATTAAGCTTCAATCGACAAAATTTGAATTGACCCATTGATGGACATGGTTTAATTTCATGAATCTATGTCCAATTTTAATATTAGGCTTAGATCCATTTTTGACCTAAGCTCGAGTGCTTTAATTCAAGGTCAATTTGAATATGATAAGTGATCTTACATATGGGTACCTCATTAGATAGGACAATTGTGACACTAATTAAGTTTAATTTTAGTTAATTTGCAATTTTTCCCATTAAATTACAAATTTTACCATTTTAGCCCTTTATGCCTAATTCGAAGCACCCATGGTTTCAACTCATTTTTTCCACGATAATCATTCAATTAGATCAATAAAAGACCCCTAGATCACGTTCATACAATTTTATTAGCTTAATTGTATCTTAATTTGTCAATTTCTTCATAAAAATATAAAATTCCTTTTAAATTTGGTCCTTTAGGGGCCAAATTGCATAAATTTTTAATCTACAAGGGTCCTAAGTGGACAAAATAGCAGAAACCAAACCAAATCGGTCAAGAACTAATCAAAATCTGGCCGCACTAGACTGAACTAGTCTAACCGGCTGCCGGCAAGATTGGTCGGTTCAGGCCCTTGCCTGCTGGTTCTTGGCCTCCGGCCACCAGTTCTGAAACCCTATTAATCCCAATTTCACTTCTACACCTTCAATTTCCCAAAATTTTACAAATTAGTCTTTGAATTTTGCCAAATTGCAAATTAACCCATAATTAGACTTGGGTTTTTTGCAAATCAAACCCACTCGATCAATTACCCGATACCTCAAGATCATGATGTAGCCTTCGAAATGGATTTTTGACAATGGGATCAAGATTTCGACTGTTGGGTCAAACCAACGGCCAAAATCGCTTAATGTGATGAATATATAAATGAAATATATTCTATTTTCAGCAAGGGGCTTCATTTGGCATGAAATTTCCTCTCTTTTCAGGCCTCTTTCTCTCTCTCTTCTCCCTCTAAAATTCCACCCAAATAGATCACTCACTCACTCTCTCTCTCTCTCTCTCTCTCTCTCTCTCTCTCTCTCTCTAAGTTTCGGTTCATCTCTTGGACCAATATCGTTCTAGGATCGAACCGGCGGTCGCCAGAGCTCCTAAGCATCCAAGTTGCTGATGATATGCAATAGCAAAGCAAAGGTCTTTGACCTTGCTATGGACAAAGGAGATTAGATCGGTGGTTGAATCTTCACCGGCAAGTCAAGGCTAGTCCATTTTGGACCGGTTCTTCATTTTTTCCTTAAGCCGGTGGTTTGATTGATCCCGATTCGAGCTATAGTGACCTGATCTACATTCTTGGAGTCTCAATCATGATCAGTCGGCTTGATCCGATTGATCGTGATAGAAATCGACGAAAATCACGACGAATGTAACGATTCGAAACTCAAATCCGATGAAGCGAGATTGAGTTAGTTGATCGGGGTTAGGATTCAAGATTAGAAAATTTTACATGCTTAATATCAATGAGTATGAATGCTGCAATGAATTTTTAATTATTTGAATGATCAATGTGTTTTAGAGCCTAATTTGTGATTTTCGTAGGTCTGTACATAGGTCACTGTTTTTGCCAAAACAAGGTCCGAAACGACCTCGTTTTAGCTCGATTCCTCTTAGGATTAGATAATTGATGTCCCAAGCTTCGAAACAATAGGTTGTACACCCCAATCGAGTGTCATTTGAACCTCGAAAAATACCTCCGAAGATTAACGATTCTGCAGTAGTTTAGGTCTTTTTCGGTGCTGATTCTGTTCTGCCTTATGGATTTGTTATTTTAGTGCCGACTTTCATGATTATTTTTTGACAAAATTGTCTTCGTTAGTTTTGTTCCAAATCATCTCGTAGATCTTCTGTAATTTTTTCATAATTTTTTGTTGTGTTCAACTTGGTCAGATCTACTCAGATCTAAACCTAGGTCAATATGTTCCTTATCGATCTCTGATTTTTCTATTTTTGTAATGATTTTTGTGTTGAGTTTTGGAACAACTTTCCTCATAAAAGTTGCTTGTACAAGTGTTTTACATGTCCTGTATTTTCTTTTTTCAAAATTTTTAGACATGTTTAGCTAGGTCAAAATCGCTTAGATCTAAACATAGGTCGGTTTGTCCTGCATTAGTCCAAGATTTGTTTTGGTGAAATTGAATCCATAAATGCACCTATTTGGTCTCAAATTCTTCATGAAATTTGAAATACATGATATATATGTTCAATTGATGCATGCTTTGCAAGGTTTTTACAATGACAAAGTGAGTCAATTGCATGCATTATAGTAAAAGGTATTGTAGCAATATGTGCTGGATATATAGTTTGGTCTGTTTTGTCATTTTTGTCACAACTCATATGATCTTAATTGAGTTTCGACCTCTTAATGAGAAATCTTCATCATCATATGCTTTATATGTGAGATTTTTTGTGGCATCCAAGAATCTCGACGACCCGAAATATTTACTTTTGAAGAAAAGGAAATTCGTCTTTAAATGGCCATATGGACAATTGCACCAATGGCCACATTATTTTATCTCTTGGACTGAACCTCCTATGTACATTGTCACGACCCCGTGCAGCCTTGCCGATTTCTTTCTCCATGCAAGGGTTTCAGTCATGTACTTGTACATGAAGCAAATTGATTATGGGAATATTAATTGATTTCTATGGAAACCAAAATGCCTTATAATTGTGCAGAAATTATGGGCTTATTCTTTTAGACTATGGGCCATTTAATTTGGACCTTTTGGCCTCAATTTTTCGGGCCCAAGCAGCCCATGAAGCCCCTAATGTATCAACCAAAAAGGGGGGGGGGGGGAACCAAACAAGGGAGACGCCATTCTCCACTTGTCCATGGCTGCCTCAGCCATCCTCCACCCGTCTCTCCCTTGAAGCCACTTGTCAGCCTGCATGCAAAAAAAAAAAAAATTCACAAATCAATTAATCAAGAAAGCAAAAGCATTCGGATGGAGCAAGTGAGAGAGGGAGAATGAGAGTTTGCGGGCGAGCAAGTGAGAGAGAGCTTGAGCGAGAGTGAACGGTGAGCGGTCCGAGCGAGTGAGGGCAGAGAAGCAAGGCCGCCCTTCGCCAGTGCCTATGATCGAGCTGCCGCCGTCATCGCCACCGATCTTCGTCGCCGTCAAGCCAAGCCGAGACCGCCCGAGCCCCTGTTTTGCTTGCATTCGAGTAGAAGAGTTAGAGGCAAGTGGAAGTTCATTAACCTATGTCTTTGCATGCTACAATTATCTGTGAAATGCTGGTAGATGTGAGAAAAGGCATAATTGGGAGCTGCATGTGGTTTTGAATGATTTAAATGAAGAATGAGTGCTGTTCTGTGGAGAACTAAATGTTTTGTTGCTGTGCGGTGTTAGATTGAGCTCGACGGGAACTAGATTGAAGTTAGAAATCATTGCTTGTTGTTTGTGAGTCTTGCTTGTCTTGAAAAAATTTAGTGAAAGATGGCTGTGTTGATCGAGCAAGGTGAGGTAATGGTTGCCGAATGGAAAAATGTGGTATATGTGAGATGAGTGAGCTTAGGGATGAATATATGCTCTGAGTTGAGCTGTGGGAGGGTTTCTCTGTTAATAAGATCTTGCTGAATGTGTTCTTAGATGCTGTGGAAGGGACTTGAAGGGTTGTAAGATAGATTGGTAGAGAAACAAATGACTTGATTGAATTAGGAATGAAGAAAACCGTATGTGCCGGTTCTGTTTTAGAGAAAGTTAGATGGAAAGTTCTTTTAATTGTATCGCTGTGACTTATAATGGTGAAGATAAGAAAAGGAACCATTTTATATAATAGAACACCTATCAGATTGAGTTAGACATCTAAATATAGCCATATGAATGTGAAAACATGAAGATAGGAGTGAATCTATTGAAACCAGTACTTTGTTTTGTAGAGAACAAATTGACCTTTGATGATTCCGTGAATTTTCTGTAATTTTATAGATAGAATTGGAATTTTAATCCTTAATTAAAGTTGTAGGAAACATCCTTAGGAATAACATATCAAAATTTGTGAACAATTGGACAAGATTTAGTTGGTGAAACGAATTTTCTTCTGTAGGTACTGAATCTGAAAGTTACTGCAGAATTTTGAAGAAAACAGAAAACTATTAATATTTATACACAACGAATTTGACTTAGTGTCCTTCACAAAATTTCTTCCTTTTGGTCTCATCTATAACATATCAAAATTTTAGAATTTTCTGAGTTCATTTAGGGGTTACTCCAAAATTATTACTAAAACTGCACATTGTGATGTTTGAGCTGCTTTGTTCCGATTTTGTTCAATTTGTCCCAAAGGTGAATGCATTTTAAATTGCTATTTGACATGATGATACTGGCATTGGCATATTATGCAATCTTGAGATTTGATGAAGGATTCTTGGGACATCTTGTCATTGCATTTGAAAGTATTTTTGGAAATTAAAATGTTAATTGTTGCCGTTGGACCCTCGGGTCAACGATGCCCCGGGAGTCGGGATGCCCAAAGGATCAAATTAGTCAATGCCTTGTGGATGTCCGGTGGCCCTAAGTGGCTGAATGCCGGAGGTCTTTCCTCGGGAGCTTCGGGATGCCCGGTTGTATGTTAGTCGGTACGTAAATCTGGAGAGCCGGGGTAACCATCCTCATGGTGAGCCTCGGAGGGTTTTCCTCGTGATGCTAGGTGGGGTACGAAATGCCTGAAGGCGTGATATGCTACAGATGCCCGGTGGCCCTAAGTGGCTGAATGCCGGAGGCTTTCGTGATGCCAGGGTGGATGCGAATGCCCAGAGGAACACAAACATTGGTCTTCCAGGGGATGAAACCTTTTGAATGATAAAATGGATGATTCTACTATATGTGTGTTGGTTTGGTTATAGGACTAAGTTGTATGGCATGCAATGAGACATGTCATTATAGTTTGGCCCTATGATCGAGACTTGTGTAACTGGACATGATGTATTTTGATTCATTGAAACTGCATTTGCCATTACATTGAAGAATTTCATGATTTTGATGCATGCTTATTCTTTAACAAATTGTTTTTGTCTATCTTGCATGAATTTGGATATTGATGGTAATGCTAGATATAGTTTGATAAATCTTTTAGTGCTGAGTGGCTGTACTCACCCCGTGTGGGGACTAACATTTCAGATTAAAAGATGCCTCTATGGCTTGTCACTCGCGGAACTTTTTACGGAGTCCCAGTCGATGTTGAGTGCATGTGTTCAGAGCACACTCATGTAGGGATTCGAGGATTGGTTTTCATCCGAGTACGGGTTCTAGTCATGTATGACGTCGGTTTACCTGATGGCTCTGTGGTTCAGGAGTTTCTGTTGGTGCACGTTCGTCGTGAAGGGATCATGCCAGGGATGTTGCTGTCGCCGCTAGCCAATGGACCGGGCTGGGTGTGATCGTGTGTGACGGGTAGCAGATGAAACTTTTTGGACTGCCGGCACTGTTTGATAGACTTTTGTATAGAGCTTAATGGAAAGGAAAGCCAGGGGAAGGTTGGGTTATCTTTTGAGTATGTAGTCGGGTATAGAAAACCATGGCAAATTTTGGTGTACCGACTTATGACGTCTATCAAGCTTATATAAATAAAAGTGCTCGGCTTTATCTTATAAAACTGTCTAGTGGGTGTGCATCATTTCATTTTTTTTTTTTTGAGATAGGGAGATGTGATATCGCTTCCGCTATACATTTATATGCTGCACAAGGACCGTTTGAAAATTATAAACCCCCAGGATTGTTAGACCTTCAAGTCAAGTAGGGGAGAGGTAAGCGAACTGTGGTGATCCCAACGGATCGGGGGCCGTTCAAGGGGTGCCACATTTTTGGTAGGATTTATGCATGTCTTGAGGATAGCCAAAATCATGCTTGTTCTATAAACTTAATGCTGAAATGAAATCTTGTCATATGCGCACCTTTCCATGCTTGTTTGAGTTATCTAGGGATCGATTCGTATGATCATGCTTTCTTGATGATTGAACCACATGTTGCAAGGTTTGCACATATGTTTAGGTCATGTTCTTTGAGTATCATCTTGCACATTAAATTCGTCTCACAAAAAGTGTTCATCATACTTAGGATCCCCAAGCATACCATTAGGAATCATGAATCATTTCTTTTAAATTGTATGACATTTTACATGCTGACTTAGGATTAGATGACTATCCAAATTTTCCGTGGCATCCAATCCTAAGTCCCATGTGATTTCTTCATGCCGTTTATGTATTCTTTAAGTGATTTTGAAGTCTTTTAATGAATGCTTATGTTTTGTTTTCTTATGTTGTACATGACAACGTTTCTTGGCTGGGAAAGAGTTTTCTTTCAGAAATAGTTCTTTTTCTATTTCTATTCCGGGGAACAATTTTTAAGTAAAATAAGGTGTTTGGTAACTACACAAAATTTCTACTTTAGAAATAGAAAAAGAATAGAAATGCGTTTGGTACGAAACAGTTTCTTTTTTGTATTTATTCGTTTTTTATTCTTGGTCATGGATCTCCGACCAGCGACTGCCAGTCGCTGCTGCCCGTCGCTACTGCTGCACAACCACCGGCTACCGACCATCACCGCCAACCACCACCGCACAGCCCATCGGCCATCGCCGACCTGTGGCTGGTGGCGAAGGTCGGCGGTCAGCAGTGGCGGCGGCGGTTGGCGGTGGCTCCAGGCGATTGGAGATGGTTGCGGCAAGGGAGAGGAACAAAAAAAAAAAATTGGCTTATTTCTAGAAATTCTTCCTGGAAATAAGAAGTTACTTTTTTTTGTTTTTTGTTTCTATTCCAAAACTGTTCCCAGGAACGAAAAAATAGAGAAATTGTTCCTGAGAACAAAAGTTTTATCAAATGGCTTTCTGTTCTTTTTTTGTTCTAGGGAACAAAAGAACAGAAATTGGGAGAAACAGAAATGTTACCATGCAGACCCTTAATTACTAATGCGCACACTTTTAGAGATACCAATTTTAGAATACCAAAAATTGGCCTAGTTTGGACTCAAGCTCTTCTAGGAAGACGTAGGGCACACTTAGAAGTTTCTAATTCCACTAATTTCATGTCAATCGCTCATCGTTTGAACTATTTTCCATATTTTCAAAGCTAGATCACAATATGGACAAATGATCAAATTTGAACCCATGTTCTAACCCTTGTTTGGACATACCTTTGATATTTTTATTTTTTATTTTTTCCATTTGGAATCTGAACTTAGCCTCTTAATGAAACTTGCTTGTCATCATGTTAGCTACGTTGTGTGTAAATTTGATGATTTTTAGACATGTTTTGATAGGACAAATCCTCATGACATTAGCTAAATGCCATGTTGTTTTAACAAATTTCTAATGTGCTGTTGCTTGTTAGATTTTTGTAAAATCATGTATAGATGGTTTAAGAAAAAATTCTTCATGAAATTTGTTCATCATCATGTCATGCATGTTAGAAAATTTTATCATTGCCAAATTATCATTAGGTATTGCCCAATTTTGTTGTCCTTACAAGTTTATTATGAAATTTACTGATATAAACATGATTGTGATTGTTTAGTTATATCTTTTAGGATAGTTTGTGCATAAAATCAGGACATGACATCTTTATGAAATTGTTCTAAATACTTTGATCTTTGTTGTCAAAGAATCAACATTTTCAAATTACATTTTTCAAAAAATATTTTGGTATATGTGATGTTTCTCAAAAACAATTTCTGAAAAAAGTTCTTCTCCAAAACTCAATTTGGTTTAAGGAAAAATCGTGGTTTGGACCATATTCAAAATGCCTGCAACACTTGTGAGTGCAATTATGCGAGCTCCGGGCTAACCTTGGCAATTGAATATGTTCTATAGCCTAAATATTCCGTAATCCTAAAAATTTTCAAATCTTTTTAAAAATTCTGATTTGACATCATGAAAGTCACGGTTTGAATTGTATTCAAAATGCCTACGATGCTTGTGAGTACATTTATGCAAGCTTCGGGCTAGTCTTGGCAATTGAATGTCTTTCATAGCTAAGACATCACTTTGTCTCAAAACTTTTCATGAATGATTTCTAGATATGTTTTTGAAATATCACATGTATCCCTCATACATATAATCCCATCTTGCACTAGAAATTGCATTTATTTGTGATTAGTGCATGCCCTTGGTAATAAGTGACCCGCCGACAATTCACTTTCTTGCTTGATTGGTTGAAAAACAAGGTTCAAAAGACTTGCATGCACATTTAAATTTTTGAAATGCATGTGACTTTTAGATGAATGGTTGAGTCGATGCATGATATCAAGGGAAAACCCTGGGATCACATAGATCGTTTGATTAGGAGACTTATAAGCGTTATTGACCATGCGAGAATACAATTGGTCGACAATTGATATAAGTCACAAAAAAATGGATTGGATAGGTGTCCTAGTGGGACCCTCGCATGAAAGACAAAGGCCGACCCAGACGCCCCAAAATTTGACTTTCGTATTGCACTTCCTTTAAATGATTGAACTCGACATGATGTCTTGTTTTTTATTGTTTTGATATGTATGATTGTTTCTTTCCATTATATGAACCTAGTTATAAGTTTCTTAGATTAGGTTTAGATTAGAACCCTAAAGATAAAGAAAGCACGAAGACGGTAGAGGTCGATGTCCATTCTAACCATTATCATGTACTATTATTAATTTCCTTGACATATGTCTGAGGTTCCATTTGTTGTATAAAGCCCAACAAGTTGCGGGTTTTCTCTCTTTCTCTCATCTTTTTTAATCATGTTTCTCTTTTATATTTTCTAGGATTGCATTGTAGATTTATTGCTTTCTTTAATTGTTTACTTACTGTATTGTAATTTCAATTCCATTTATTGCTTTCTTTTCTTGTTTTTCTAGAAATATAATAGAATGAAAATAACCAACCACCATGATTTCTTAGTTTAGAACTAATGATCCCGAAAATGTAAAAAGAAACGCATGGACATGTTAGGAAAACACAACATATTGTTTAGGTACCGAAAGGGCACTAATAAAAATATTAGTATAACCCAAGACCTCGAACCTAGATATTTGGTTGCGTAGGAATCGAAGAAACACTCCCGACCCTTGATTTAGTTTTCTTGCCGATCCTCAAAATGAGGCTAGTGACTACTCCCGTCTTATTTTTAGGTTGTCATAAACAACTAGACCATATAAATAAACCCGTCGTGCGCGGTACGAGTTTCAATGAAACTCACCATGGTTTAGCATACTCGATATGGGAGTACCCCAAAGGATGAAGTGATGTCATTCTTATGGGCGAGTCGTACTGCCAAGAGGGCTACCATGGTAAAAGTACCCTTAAATCCGATATCCACACACGACCCCTCCTTTTAAGGTGTGTCTCCCGTGTGGGTATAGATCGTGACACTCTGCTGTCACACGGGGTACGAGCTTGGGAGAGCTCGCGATCTCATGGAGGGAACTCGCGAGAGACTTGATCTGAAAGGCGAGGTGATGATGTCTTTTGGAATGCGAGCGATAAGGGAACTCTCGTGATCAAGTACCCCTAAACCCAACATTTCCCCATTTTCTCTCCTCGTGATAATGAGGGATTCGAGAGCGGTGAGATCGGGTTGCAACAATGATAAAAATTTATCACTATTTAACATTAGTATTTTTATTTTTGGAAACTATTTTTAGCCAATTTATTTATCTTTCTAACAAAAATAACCTCGCTGCCCAAAAATTATTTCCCTCCCTCCTTTTTTTTTCCCAAACCCTCATCCCCCAAAAATTATTTCCCTCCCTCGCTTCTCTCTCTCCCATCCCACCTCAACTCCCCCTCAGTTTCTTTTCCTCCTTTCTCCCCCCCCAATCACATGTTATTTCCCTCGATTCTCTCTCCCACCCCATGCCACCCCCCTTATTTCTTCCCCTCGTTTGTCCCCCCATCACCTGTCATTTCCCTCACTTTTCTCTTCTCCCCTCCCCCTAATGCCACCCCAACCCCTTGGGCCCCCCACCCCTACTCCACCCTAACCCCCCGAGCCATCCCCCTGCCTCGTTTCTTCCCCTTACCCCAAACCCCTCGGGCCATCCCCTCCCCCACCTCGTTGCTTCTCCTTTCTTCCATCCCCCATCACCCGTTGTCCCCCCCCCCCCCCCCCCCCCCACAAAACGCCACCCCCAACCCCCCAAGGCTCTTCTCTCCACCTCTGGTTCTTTCCTTCTCTTCCCCCCTCCCCCCATCAACTATTAATCACATGACCTCCTCGTCCTTCTCCTTGCACGATCCTCTTTGCTCTCTTTCAGTCGCCTCATCACAATCGCTCACCGCCTCGCCTCCGACCCTTCCACCTTCGCAGTTGTAGCCTTGTTGTTGTCCCTCCATCACAGCATTGCAATTGCAAGCCTCTAGATCGCCTCTATCTCTGCTCTTCCTTTGGCCTTCCCTTGCCATCACGACCTCGCCTCCGCTCCCTCGCCCTCACCTCCACCCTCTATCATCTTCTTCAGTGATCCTCTCTCAGACAGCATGTCGGAATGTGTTGAGAAATGTTAATCACATGTCCGAAAATATGACACATGTTGAACGTGTGTCCGAGTGTGTCCGAGCGTGTCCGACACGTCGACACATGTTAGACACAACACGTAAGCTCCGACAGCATGTCCACACTTCATAGCTTATAATAGCCCACAAAAAAGCCAAATAACAAATAATTATAAATTGTTGTGAGATCCACTCTCTAAAAAATTTATGACTCACAACAAACTGTTATTCTTAGCCCAAAGATTGTTATGCCAATAAAACCCTAGATGAAATTTACACTATTAAAAAGGGGAAAAAAAGAAGCCGTCTTGATGTTTTAATAAGGATGAAGTTATTGTGGCCTACAAGGCTTCTTTGGACTTGGAAAAGTTTGAGGAGTTCTTTATTTTTTTCATAGAAGGTGAAGAGAGAGTCACCAAGTTGGGTTGGGTTTATATAAATTGTGAACCCATTAACAACCATATTTTTTGGGTTTTACCATTCTAAAACCATTCTTAACTCAACACTAAACATAACCAATCCAAATAATGACTCAATACATTAAATATAGGTTAAGAAATGGGTCTAGGTCCAACATAGCTGATATATAGAACTAGACTATAAAAAGAGGTAGTAAAAAATTCTATATCATTTTTCGGTTAATGTTCGAGTGACTTTCTCATCATCTCACGGGTAAAGAGCTATGATCTCAATTCAATATACAATGCCGCACCAGCCAGCAAGCCCCACTATAATTTACAATTTGCAAGCCTATAGAAAATCTATTAAGTCATTGTGTTACCATTTTTCCTACTTCATGATAAATCCTTTCATGAACATAATACTTCAACAGAAAAATCTTCGGAAGTTCCAGACGTCTAATAGTTTTGCAAACGTCCCTTTCTTTCCCAATGCGCATTGACCAATACAAGTCCTCAACACAAACACAGCTTTTTGATGAAATGAATGATTTGACGAAAAGAAAACATGAAATGGACAATCATCCAAGTTTGAAACCTTACACAAAGGGACCGCACCAAAAATGACCAGATCGAGATTTCATTGGATTGATCGCGCATTGGGAAACCTATCAATAGATGAAATGATAGAATCAAACTTCTAGTTACTACATTCCCATCAGAAAATTTTCGCTTGCTTTTCCTATGAATTTGCAAGCACGAAAGGGTTAGTCCTAGGGGTGAGCATGGTTACAAGGTAGAACCTGGAACTTGAGAACCGAACCAATGGGAACCTATAGGTTCCAAGTTCCAAGGTATGCAAGGTAGGTTTCAGGTTCCAAAAAACGAGAAACCTATTTTAACGGGTAGGTTCTAGGTTCTTAGTTAAAGGAACCTGTAACCTAGAACCTATAACCTAAAACCTGAAACAAGTTTAATGTTTTTCTTGGTCCATGTCTCCATGTGATCCTCCAATATTCCAACTGTTCGATGATGAGTGTATAATCTAGAAGTACTAGTCCGAGTTTCCATTTTATGGCTAATAATTTTACTTTATTAATATTCATATTTTTCGCGTGTCTAAATATAAGTTATGGTTAGTGAATTGTAATCATTCAAATAATAATATAAGTGGCACCTGGGTAGACTTTAGAACTGATCCTAGAACCTATGACAGGGTAAGTTTCAGGTTCTAGAATATGCAAGTAGGTTCCAAATTCCCAAAAATGAGGAACTTGTTCCAACGGATAGATTCCAAGTTCCAGCTAGAATCTATACGGAACCTGAAACCACTCACCTCTACTTTTATCTAGTTGAGTTCCTTGCCAATGATTCCTTTTCCTCTATTGATAGTTCTGCTCGTTTTGTGTTCTCTTTGATGAATGACAAGCTTGTTTATTATTGTGGCGTTCATTTTTATTTTGTTTAACTAAAATGAAAAAAAATATAAAAAAAAAAGAACTTGCTAGACCCTGGAACCAACCTTGTAGGTTCCAGGTTCTAGATTTCAACGGGTATGTTTCAGGTTTCGAAAAATGAGAAACCTATACCCGAGGGTAGGTTCCAAGTTCCAGTCGGAACCTGTAAGGAACCTGGAACCGCTCACCCATATCAAGTATAAACCCAATTTTATCAAAACAACAAGGCGCCAACACGTCCTCATTGACTACTTGATAACAATATGAGATCACTTACATTGAGGCAATTCTTAGAGTTATCTCAACAAGCAACAAGCAATATCGAGGTTAATGAGCCATGCCTTCAGCTCAATTACCTGTGTTTACCCTACTAGTCTCCTCGACTGTATCTCTGCCACTGAAGCCTTCGATTGTGAAACTAAATGTCCACTCTTGATGAGAACTCGAAATACTCAAGCATGCGTTGAAGCTTCATCAGCGCCAATCCTCTACAAAGGCCAAATGAAGCTGAATTTCGTTCTAGGAACTCTCTTTATCTAGAGGTCAAGCCTCACCATCACTACATTTATTAACGAGCTTTATCGAGGATGACTTGCCTACTCATGGATTGGCATCACTAACACGTCTACCAGATTTGTGTGTTGTTTCAAATCGAGTTATAAGAAAGTTGAACTGTCTGAAGCCGATTCTCTAAGAGAGCGGAGTCGTTCACTTTTCGTAGAAGGCGCCGACCTTAGTTTTGAGAAGGCACCGGATGTGCTCTGTTTTGCTTCACTTCACAACCAAGAGCCATTGAACTTTGGTTACCCCGATTTATACACGCAAAGACTTGAAGCGTCTCATATTGGGCTTTGCTTGGTAGTCGAGAGGAAATGGCTAAATCTTGTTTTAAACTCCTCCAGCCTCGATTTTGTTTCGAGACGATTAATGCAGTTCTTGTGATCAATTTCATCACTAATTGAAGTTCCATCTCTTCATAATAATCAACTAGATGTTTGCAAAACTGCATCGAGTTTTGGCTCTACTTTCGATCTAAGAAATTGAAGTGTTGAATTCCTGCACGAGATTCTTTGGTTGTTTTGGTTGTTGTGATCCTTCACTATTGACTCGCCGATGATCTCCACTATTACATTTATTCATCAGCTAAGAGTGCATGTTCATTTAGGACAAGGATGTTCGATGTTCTTCTTGAAACTGGGCTTCTTCAACATAACAACCCTCGCCAAGAAAGTGAAAGATGATGCTTGTTCGAAGGAGAAGCACGTAGCATTAGATCAAAGCGCTGACTTGTTAGAGAATTTTCATGGGATAGTGTCAAATCTGTCTTTTTAATGTAGTGATGGTTCCAATGAAGTAGAAGGGAGTATGGACCACGAGGGACATTTGGTGACTGCCGAATTAGACGTTGATGAGAAGACACTAAAGTTTTTAGCTGATATGCTACAGAGCTGCACCTATTATCCAGAGAGTGTAAACTTGGTCACACAAAAAATGGAGGAAGAAGATCCAAAAAGCTCTGCTATCAGGGAGCTGCATCATATGTTACTAAAAGACTAGCACTAGGCTCTTGCACATTTTGGCAATTAAAGCATTTGAACATTTGGCTGCAAGAGCTTTCTGCAATCAACTTTGGAGATTTGTGCCACAAATGTTGCTTTGTTATATGCTTTATCGTAAGGAAATGAGGCAAATGCCTCAAATGTCAAAATAGTCCATCAATTGCGTTCACTTTGCATGATGAGACAAATGAAGGGAGCTGCCAAGCATCCAAAAAAGTGAATTTGAAGGAAGAGTAAACTATATCAATTCCAATTGTCCATTTTTGATATTGTTTTTGACATGACTTTTGTCACGTCCCGATCCTCGAGCGTGTACACATCTCTCTGTGGTCGATACAAATGCGACGTTCTCAGAATGCATCGCCGACCCAATTCATTTAAGCACATGTAGAAGCGAAACAATAAACCCTTGACAGCAAACAATACGAGATAGAAAAGCAGGGCAACATTTCACAAAAACCACACTCTTATAAAACAACTGAGTTTAGGTACAAAACGAGTCTAGTCAAAAGTTTACAAAAGATCGGTTTAAAAAAGAAGCTGTCCTACGACAAACTAGTCGAACACATATGCCGATCCTTCGAACTCCACCTCCACAGACTCTGGGCTTCGGGTCCTCCACAACCACCATCTAAGGACCTAAAAATTTAAGCCCATGACGAGGTGAGATATTGTCTCAACAAGTTCACCCCCTAAACCCCTATTATGAAGGAAATACACCCAATGGTGACCTAGCCACACAATACAGAGAACTTACCTCGCCTCAGTTCCCTCTTGCACGTCAGCACAGTTCATATACACAATGCATATAATCACAGCACACCACAATTGAAATGCCTTATCAACTCAATCAATTACAGGAGTCCTGATTATAAGGCCAAACTGTTATGTCATTTGTCATATTGTGCTACATAGTTTTGTCTCATAATTAGGTGCATCTAACTCAATCAATCATGCATTCCAATTGATAATTACGCCCCTCAAGCACACGGCCTACTTCCAAGTTCGGCAGTCTACTGGCATAGCTAGGCATCGTCTCACCCGATTGAGCATAACTACGTCTCTCAAAGACGACTTTCCCGAAAGAGTATAGGTCAAGAATCTACCTCGACCCAAATCGCATATAGGGTAACGTCCGACGTAAACGCTTGGGACGGGTTCTCTTAATTAACACACAATTATTCAATCTCGGCCTAGAACACCATGCATTGCACTCAAATGTCTCAATTAAAATAGTGATCCTGGCCTAATTTCTTCGTATTAAAAATACCCGGTGAAAATAGTTGTGTGTGGGTACATGGTCAGATGAACCTGAAAAATTCCTAACTTTCTTTCTAACATCCCATTGTTTTATATAGTATATAAAACCATTTTTGGTGTTAAAAATCGACACTCGGGATTTTCTGAATAAATATCGAAATTCACAAATTTTGGAATAAATGACCAAAATTCCAATCAACACTCAATTTGCACAAATTAACACTCAATTGCATAAATTAACCACACCATTGCAATCGGCGCGAAATCCTGGCCACCGGCTATCTCAGTCTAATTTCCGTAAAATATTAAATAATTAAATAATTTCCAAAATTAATTAAATAATGCAAATTAAATCAATAAATGCATACTTATGCTAAAAATTGCTAATCTAACCACCTATTGAACTAATTAAATTATCCTAACCATTCTAACTACAAGGCCACACAATAAACTAACTAATTACAATTTCTAACCACCTAAATCACTAATCTAACTAACTTAAATTAATTAAACAAACTAATAACTACACTAATCTAATCTTAATTTAATATAAACACTCCTTAAACATCATTAGCCTCCTAAGTAGAGTTTAGTCATAAACTTACCGGTCTAGCACGAAAACCGGTTCACCGCGACGGCGGCGCGACGGCAGTTGAAACTTGGGCCTACGGCGACGCCGAGGGGAGCTTGGACCAGATCGCAAAGGCGTTCCAAGCCCGCTACTTGCTGCCCGATCGGTTGCTGGCTTTGGGCTCGGCTAAGCTGCGAAGAAGCAGCTTCGACGGTGATGTTGGGCTCTCGAGATGGAAATCCGATGGAGGCATGAGTGGAGCGGCGAAGGAGTTGACTCGGTGGGGACTTCTCACAGACGGGTGGCAGCTGCTGGCTGAAACGTGAGGCTGAGTGGAGCTGGGTTACGGACGTGGAGAGGAGCGCTGCTGGAAGTCAGCGAAGGAAAGAGGGGAACCAGCTGCTGGAAGGGGTTGACTAGTGGAGAGGTGCCGCACGAGAAGAGAGTGGAGCAGGCGCTGGCAATTCGACAGAGGCTGAGGGGAGTTTGGTGGGGGGACAGAGAGCGTGGGTTGCCAAATTCCAAGGAAGGAGTTGCAAAATCTCCTTTTCATTAATTTTTGGCCCCCAAAGTCCACATGCATATCCGCTTGTGTCCCCCAAATACTTTCTTGCAATTAAATCCCACAATTAATTCAATTTGATGCCAAAAGTTGCAGTCCCCATCAAGCCTACGAATTTCCTTACTTTGGGCTCCAATTTCTTCACAAAATTCCCCAATTTGATGTCCAATTTTGGTAAGGAGGAAGCCCACACAATTTCCACAATTTCCCTTCACCAAATAGCTCACTAAGGAGGCCAACCATCCCTTCAATTTGGCCCCTCCGAATTTCCTTTCGTTTCCGAATCGTCCGAATTAATTTTCCGTAAAAATCCTGAGCTCAACGAAAATTCTTCAAAGAATGAGCCGACGTTCTTAAAATGAATCGTGACATGACAAAACGTTCAATTTCTTAAATTGGGTTCAATTTCGCAACTAATTTCAATCTGCCGCGATTTTAGCGTGACCTAACCTATTGGGTAGCTTTTAGGAATTTTTAGTGAAATTGGCCCGTGGTCAATTATTTTCGAGCCACATTGTGTATCTTCGACTCATTGGTGACTCTCGATTGTCGTGAAAATCTCAAGGTTTCAAATACGGACACAAGGTACGAAAATGACAGAAAAATCGGTTTAGTGTCATTCGACAGAAATTTTGCAATTAAGTGGAATCACCTCCACACACTAACCACATACCTCTATCGAATCAACCTATCCTTGGTCTCTGATCAATTTTGATGGTGCCGTAATGACCCTTGCAGATTAGCATGGTCGAACAATCGATTTCTAGTTGAATTCTCAAGTTTATCGCATTCAGATTCCTTAACGGCTTCACCTGATAGGCTAGTTATCTCGTGAGTGGCCAACTCAGAGAAAAGAACTATAGGCACGTCAATGAAAAGCCCAACTTATTCGATTGAAAACAGAACCTAAAATTCATGATGTCACAACTTTTTTTTCCATTGTCAATGAGACATTATGGACATCAAGTTTCATAACGTTCCAACAAATGCGATGGAGCATTCTTAAATCCAGTTCATCTTAAATAATGAAAGCTTCAAACGAATCAGAGGGGCAATATTTCCCCTTCCTCCGTGAAAGATACCTTGGGATGCTAATCACCCGACTTTGAAAAAGGGTGTATTCCGTTCCTAAACTTGATTCTCCTTAGCATAAAGAAATGACATGTCCTTTTCTTTGGTACAGGATAGACTCAAACAAAATAAAGGCCTGTCAAACAAAGCGTGGTGAAGCAGCATTTGACTTAGGAAAATATCTCTCCTTCCCCCACGGATGAAGTGTGCTAGGACAAAATTGTCGAATTCATCACAAATTGGCAATAACTAGGACAAATCACCCAAAGCATAGTAATTCACACCCATCAAGCGTGATGAAATGGAGCCAATTAGTTTAGCACAAAAAGGGTGTATTGCTTCTAAATTAGTCCAATTCAATTTTGGAATACAAGTAACATGCCCCATCTCTTGTAGGAAAAAGGCTCATGTCGATTCTGCGACTAGCGCCTTCGACCAAGAAAGCATGCGATAAATAGGATAAAACATCCAAGGAACAATGCCTTCAAATGTCGAAAACATAAATGTTCATGCCCGAGGAACAAAAGTGTATAAACAATAAATTGTATTGATTTCAATTGCTCATTTTGATACTATCTCCTATATGATTCTCTTTGACAGGGGAACATCAAATGAGTAAGGACAAATGCAAGTGAAAGGCAATCTAGAGCTACCAAATATCCAAGATTGTGATGTTAGCACCTGAAGGATAAATGCGAGTGAAGGGTAACGATGTATCGTTTCCAATCTTTCAATCCCTAAAGATTCTTACACTAACACGTTCTTGTCTATTCTTTATGGGGTTATCAAGTTGCCTCGTCGCAGGTAAGTACTCTTCTTCTCAAAATCAAATGGAAAGCAAAATTGATCATTTCCATCAAGAAAAAAAAAAGAGAAGAGAAACCTTCAATGTTTTTTCTGGAAACAAGTACAAAAACAAAAGTCCAGGAAAAAAAATTTCCACGGTTTTTGAAAATCTTCTTTACCCCAAAATTTTCCATTTGCTCGGTCGATCACTCATTTTGAATCAAAATTCCCCATGGAGATTAATTTACTCAGATGATCTCAATCAAATAAAATTGAGATGTTAATTATGCCAAACAAGAAGCACTTAGAACAAGGAAAGGCAAACCATTTCTAAACATGTCCTTTTTACATTTTGAGAGTTGAGCGAAAAGGAAACCCGTCTCATTTAAGGATGAGGGATTCATTCGCAAATGGTACATGGATCAAGATAATAAGAGGCATTTATTTCCTCTATCCTATACACCACAAGTGACAATAATTAACTTATTTGAGCCTTTTAATGTGAATAATTCTCTGCAAAATGCCCATGTCAAGAACCACCCCACAATGGGACAAATTTGGAAGTTTTGCTTGACATTATTTGGAGAAAAAGAGATGAGAAAGACTTCTTTATTCTCACTTGCATCAATCTTCTGGTGATAACTTTAGTTGGGTTTTTATGGAAGCTTGAAGTATCCCAAGATGAAGAAGAGCATTTTTTTTCTCTATCCAAACACTCACATCCTTTGCTTAGCCAAATTGAGCTTGAATATTCATTTCCAAAAATCAAGTGGTAATTATTTCCCCACACTGGGGCAAGGTACATGGTTAGCCAAGGCCATTGATGTTTACATGAAAATGTGGAAAGCATCTCAAAAGTCCTAGGAGCTTAAAATGTTCAAAACAGCAAAAGTCAAATGAAGATTAGGGGGCATGAAAAAGCAGTATTCCTGGTAAAAGCAAGGCTAATGCCCATCACTCCAAAAAAAAAAAAGAGTAGAAGGTAAAACAATTGCATCAAGAGGGATGTCTATGTGAAAGCAAGAATGACAAAAAACAAAATGCTTGTACCAAAAGGAAATCACTTCAAATGCAAAAGTCATGAGAGAAAAGAGTAAAGCTCTTATTTTGAGATGATTAGTCAAGGGATTTTCGAGACAAATTCGAGTGCTTTCAAAAATCAGATGATATGGCAATGATGTCGTTGCAATCACCAACTCTCAAATCCCTCGTTGAAAAAGTGCTTAGCCTTTTGAGCCTTTCACCGAACCAACATCACAGCCCATTCGCGAAGTCTCTTCAAATTGGGATGATTTGAGTGGAAATTAGGACTTCTCCAAAGAAGCTACTGCTTGAAGAAGTAAGAGTGGAGTTATCTTATCTCATCTTAAAGTTTCTTGACTTGTAAACCTAGCGAAGATGCCAATTGATGATTACTTCATTTCATAGCCAATGATGCTTATCCATTGCTAAAACCGTGACCAAGCCTGCATTATAATCCTTCTAAAAGACCTTTTAGATTGGTCAATGTGAACTTATTGCGAATGATTCTCAAATCCTTCGACACTGGAAGTGCAAGGTGTATTGAGTGATCAGATTACTTCCCACATGAATGGAGAGGATCATATAGCATTTTCTTGAGAGTATGTGAGAAGCCCTTTTTGAGTAAGAGCTCTTGCTGGGCATGCTTAATAAGACTTTTTCATGAGTAAAGATCATTTCAACAAAGATTATTCTCTTTGGGGAATTAGATGATTAATAATATCTTCCAAGTTTGATGGCAACTTTGGGATATTAAATGATACCAAATGTTTACCAAATGCCTAAAATCGGCTTGATTTACTCAAGCAGTCAATGCTTTCTCATTGCTAGCACTTCATTGATATTGTCTCTCATGACATTGATCTTGCTTGGTATGCCTTCGCTACCAGGGTACCTGTTATGGTGTATTATGTTAGATGTGTTGTGCCCATCTTGGGATATTCTTGATTGGAATGCCCGTTGTGTCTCTTTTGATCGAGGCATCATCGCAGCTTGGATCATTGTCGCAGCTCATAGCACTCCTTTTGATCAGTGCAGTGCAGCAAACTAGATTGTCCCCAATTGCCCAGCAAGCTTTAGTAACATGGCAAGCCAGGTGAAACCACACTTCCTAAAGGGTTCTTAATCATCCTTAAACCATGAATTTCCAAAGGGTTCATGGGTCAACCTAAAACCATGCAATTTCCTAAGGTTCATGAGTTTTCCTTAAATCATGCAGTTTCAAAGGTTCATGAGTTTTCCTTAAACTATCCTTTTGATCGAAACCCGTTTAAATACGGTGAGACCAAATCCCCAGTCGAAACCCGTTTGTATACTGTGAGACACCCCTTTTGGTTGAAACCCGTTTGTATACGGTGAGACCATATCTCAAGTCGAAACCCGTTTGCAGACGATGAGGCTTTCCCATCTCGGTCGATGACCGTCTTTACGATGTACGGCCATCATTTCACGTCCCCTTCTCGTCTACGGCACCCTGATCATTGCTCTTTGCTAACAAATTTAGGTGTCTTTTATCTTTGAAATGAATCTTTTTTGAGCTCCCATTCAAAGAGGAGCAATTGTTAACACCTAAGTTTTACCATTTTATTTAGGACTTAATTGCATAAAAAATTAAGAATTAGTCACAAAAAAAACGAAGTAAAGAGTAAGTAAATAATTTTCATTAAAATGCATCGTGTATGTTTTTATAAAAATCCATTATGCGTAGACATTAGGAGAATTTACATAACTATCACTAATTATTAAAATTATAAAAAAATTTTAAAATCAAAATTTTAAAAGTAAAAAAAAAGAAACGAAAGAAAAGTAAAAAATTTTCTTTAAAAGATATCGTGTTTTCATTATTGCACTATGTATGGAATGGTCATTTTTTAATTTTTTCCAAAAAAAACTGTCATCAAAAGGAAAAAAAAGTAAAAAAATTTCATTAAAAGGTATAAGAAAAATCGAATAGGGCCAAGTAGAGGGTTTTTCTTCATGCGTGGGCTTGCCCACCTATCTCTTTTCCTTTTCTCACTTTTGCGCTTGGGCCATCCCATCTCCTTTTATTTCAACCCGGCCCACGCGCAGGTCATCTTCCTCCCCTCATGCCAACCACGCATACGCAAAAAGAAGGAAATAGAGGAGAGTACGAGTAGAGGAGATAGGGGATTGCCATGGAGCAGATGGCGACGTGATCCACAGGTCAAATCAGTCCGGCCGGCAAGCTGGCAGTGGCAGGGGCCATGCGCACCTATCAGTCGCCCTTAAAAGAGAGAGGCTCGTTCATTTGTTCGGGGGGTTTCTTTTGGGGTTCAATCTATAGAGGAAGAGAGATTGGAAGAGCTCGGGAGTGTTTTAAGCGAGTGAGAGGGAGAGAACTAGATAGTGAGGGAGCGCGAGAGGGTGGTCGACCGTCTCCAAAGTCCGTTCCCCAAGCGTCGTCCTCAGAGTGCTCCCCCCCCCCCCCCCCCCCCCCGAGAACCAGGTAGGTCTTCTGCGTAGCTTTTTGATTTGTGTTGAGTTGTGTCACTTTCCCTAGGATCTTGCTTCGGGTGTTAGGGAAATCCCTTATGATGTTTTGAAGATGACAAAATAAATCAAATGCTACTAACATATTTGATGGTTGAGTAATAGACCATGCTGATGATAGAATATGTAAAGGATATTATCGAAGTCTATACTTGGAAGAACCAGAAGACAAACTCTATGCTGAAGTTGAACTATAAGACAGACTCTATGCTGAAGCAGAATATGTTCAGACTCGGATTGTAAAGTCTATCGCACTCAGACTCAGATTGTAAAGTCTATTGCTCTCAGACTTTATATCCAGATTCGACATAACGTAATTCAAGCCCAATCATATAACGGCTAGTGATCTAGTTTGGATTCCACATCAAGATTGATTTGATTGACTCAATCTAATTGATTGATGATTGGATCTTGAAGACAAGAACTTTCTATACGAAGAAGCTTTACTTATGGAAACCTAGATTTCGTTTGTATGGGTGATCGGAATCAATTTGGGATTTTACCTTTGTCACTCAACGGCTACCAAATCTTCTAGATACAGAGCTGTCCAATGGGTAGATTGGAAGACGATCCTCGGAGATACTGTCCAACGGGTAGTTTGGAAGTGGAGGAGTATTTAAGGAGATCATGGAATGATGAGCAAGTAAGAGACAAAGTGTAGAATTTATAATTCCAAAGTCTGAGTGACCTTCGATCATACACTTGTGTTTGGAGAGCTTAAACGTTTGTGATCGTGAGAGAAATACCAAAAGAATGACTTAGTGAGATAGTGTGATCTACTAAGTGTTTGCACTCAAAGTTGTAATCTCTTGTTGATTGCATAGTGGAATCCAGCCAGGAAGGCTGTTAGCGTGGGAGAGTGGACATAGGCTTGGATTAAGCCGAACCACTATAAATCTTGTGTTCTTATTCTCTTCCCTAACTCCTTTGTTTTGTTTGAAGTTTATTTTATTCCGCATATATTTGCCAAGGTTTATTTTAAACACCTATTTACCCCCCTCTAGGTGTTCATACTAGCACTCTCAATTGGTATCAGAGCCAAGTGCTCGGTTTATAAAAGTGTTTTTACTTTTAAGCTAAAGATCTTTTATGGCTAGTATCTTGGCACTAGGACTTATGGAGGGACAAATCAACACCAGGCCACCATATTTTGATGGAAAGGAATACAACGTGTGGAAGAACAAAATGAAAGCATTCCTAAGATCCAGAGATCCCTTGCAATGGGATGTTGTGGAAAGAGGAATCAATCCCACTGTTGCGTTTACATCAAATAAGAATGGCAAAGACAAAGAAAGCAAACCCCCCGCTCTTATGTCTCGGACGGAGATGTCCAAAAGAGAAGCGCTTGATGCAAAAGCCATTTATTCTTTATATTGCGCATTATCTCCTGTTGAATATAACAGAATCTCTTCATGTGAAACAGCAAAAGAAGTTTAGGATAAATTTCATGTTACATATGAAGGGACTGATCGTGTAAAAGAGACAAAAGTAAACTTCCTGCTCAGCAAATATGAATCCTTCAAGATGAAGCAAGGAGAGTTGATTGGAGATATGTTTAGCTATTTTACAGAAATTGTAAATGGTTTAGCATATCAAGGTCAGCAAATTTCTACCCCGATGAAGGTCAACAAACTCTTGCGAGGTCTCTCAAAAGATTGGAATCATGTTAAGACCTCAATCCGGGAGACTCAAAGGATTATGCCACTTTCCGTTGATGAATTAATCGGCACTCTTTAATCCTATGAAGTGGAACAGCTCAACGATGAAG
Organism: Eucalyptus grandis x Eucalyptus urophylla; assembly: GCA_028830015.1. Classification (NCBI taxonomy): domain Eukaryota; kingdom Viridiplantae; phylum Streptophyta; class Magnoliopsida; order Myrtales; family Myrtaceae; genus Eucalyptus; species Eucalyptus grandis x Eucalyptus urophylla. Next base: position 30,617,115 of record CM054203.1, read on the forward strand.
ATCCCGAAGGTAAAAAGTCCATTGCTTTAATATCTAATGCTGTTTTTGATGAAACAGACTTAGAAAATGACATGGATGACAAAGAACTTGCTTTTATGATTGAAAAATTCAAAAAGTTGAGTAGAAAAGGAAGCAAATTCAGTGGAAGAAGAAAATACAAGTAGAATGGCCAAAAAAGAACAATAAAAGAAGATGATGAGCAAGGAAATCTATGCTTGAAGGCACATTCAGAATCTGAGTCTGACTCAGACACAGACTCAGAATCAGAGTCTGACTTAGACACAGACTCAGAATCCGATGAGGAAATCGAGGTAAGTCATTCAAAAATTCCTCTAAAAGTTTCAAAGTATATAAATGAGCTATTTTCAAATCTCAAATCTTCTCATAAAAGGATCTCCGAACTTAAAAAGGAGAATTCTCAACTTAGGCAACATGATCTTTCTCAAAAAGAAAATTTTGAAATTTTGGAAAAGAATTTTCTACAAACAAAAGAAAATCAAGATTTGCTTGTTAAAGAAAATGATTCTTTGAAGAAAGAATTTTCAAATATTTCGACAAGATTTTCAAATGGATCAAAAACATTAGAGCATATCCTTTTTATACAAGTTCCTTACTATAATAAGTCGGGACTTGGTTTCAATAAGGAAAATAATTCTTTAATTGATTTTCTTAAAGTAAAAGAGAGACTTAGACAAAGACCTTCAAAGACATTTTACAAAAATCATTTTCAAAAAGTATTTGTAAAACCTGTTGGTCGAAATGCCCTCAAGTATTCAAATTGTGGAGAATCGAATCACTTTGAGAAAGAATGTCTTAAAGTCTGGAGACCTATCAAGAAAAATTGGATAAAAACAACATACTCTAGTAACTCTCATGGACCCAAGAAAAAATGGGTACAAAAAAAAAGATGAGTTATTTTTGCAGGAAATAAAAGAAGAGGAGAATGAGAGTTTGGTAAGAATGTGTACATTTTTTTTTCTCAATTTGGTTTGAGTACACAATTTAAATTTCTCATTATGCTTGATATTCAATATATCATTGGTTGATTGAGATTTATAATGATCATATTTTGCTTTATTGAAGAAAAAATCGCATGATTTGTTTTTGTGATTCGAGATTTAATTTGATACGTGTGATCATTTTTTATATCATGCTTAAAGACAAATGAATTTATTTGGTTTGATTTTATTCTCTCAGATTGTATCATATTTTGCCAAATAAAAATCTGTTTTACATGATATTAATTTATGATGCAAGATATTTTTAGATACTCAAGGAATTTTATTCTCTCTAATTTTATCGTATTATGACTAAGTGAGAATTTAATTTTCAAAATATCATTGTGCATAATATTCTTTCTTTGAATACTCTGTTATGACGAATTAAGAAAGAATATTTGTATATGGAGATTTTCTATTTTGCTCTAACGTCAAGGAAGGATCGAGATTCATGGATACCAAAAAGCAAATGAGTTGATTGCAGGAAATTCTATAAGGAAAGAACGATCACAAATCTATGCAGATTTTGGTGCAATAAGAAAAGAATCTCAGGTCGTAAAAGAATTTTCCATTTGGATTTTGGAAAACTAGATTTGAAAATCATGGAAATTCTGTACTAATTTTTTGGAGGTTCAAAGATTCTATTCCTTATGCAAAATTATTGCAAATTATTGAGGAAATCTCTTATGTGTCATACAAAAGGTTGAGTAGGTCTGAATTTTAATAATTGATAATTTTATATATGCTATTCAATTATTTATTTGAAGAAAGGGCATTATATATTATGTGGATATTATTACAGCTTATTTGTGGAAAAAGTTTGTTAAGTTTATGCAGGTTGAATTCGAGAAGAGCTTGATTGAAGAAAATAAGTTTTTGCCTCGAATTTCAAAATGCAAGTGATCGTTGCGGATATTGTTGCTACAAAGGGAATAATGGAAAAATATTCTATTCAACGTGCACATGCAACAATTATTTCTATTCGCAAATATTGTCATGATCACAGGGGGAGAAAGCAAATCCAAAAGAAAAGGAAATGAATCGTGATCATCTCAAAAAGACAACAAATTGAGGGGGAGCATTGATCAATTATGGAAAAATCTTTTTGGATTGATCGTGATCTTATTATGAATGGAAGGAAAAGTAAATGTGTCAGAATTTGTTCTAAAAAATCTGGTTAGTGCATCTTTTATTACCTTTTGTCATTAATAAATCTTGTATTGATATTATCATTTTATTATGACAAAAATGGTACGTGCAAGTTATGATGCATCAGTGATTTTTATTGGATATTTGCTGATATATATGATCGAAGTGAGCTATATTGCATATCTTTAATATTCGATTTACTTTATAAAAGCTGATTTTTGGAAATTGTGATTCATGCAAGATATTTGTTATCATTTTATATTCTCTACGTGAATCCATTATTATCGCTTTTTGATTATGACAAAAAGGGGGAGAAGATATAAATATCCATATGTGTTGATTGATTGCATAATATTGAGCTACGATTATTTTTCTATATATTGTTATGCTCAATCCATTTGCTATCTTCTGATATCCTTTGATTTAAATTAATATCTTTAAAAGTATGTTTACAAATCTACATATTCAAAGATTGTTTTGTCATCATAAAAAATGACGAGATTGTTAGGGAAATCCCTTATGATGTTTTGAAGATGACAAAATAAATCAAAGGCTACTAACATGTTTGATGGTTGAGTAATAGACCATGCTGATGATAGAATATGTAAAGGATATTATCAAAATCTATACTTGGAAGAACCAGAAGACAGACTCTATGCTGAAGCTGAACTAGAAGACAGACTCTATGATGAAGTAGAATATGTTCAGACTCAGATTATAAAGTCTATCGTACTCAAACTCAGATTGTAAAGTCTATTGCTCTCAGACTTTATATCCAGATTCAACAGAACGTAATTCAAGCCCAATCATATAACGGCTAGTGATCTGGTTTGGATTCCATATCAAGATTGATTTGATTGACTCAATCTAATTGATTGACGATTGGATCTTGAAGACAAGAACTTTCTATACGAAGAAGCTTTACTTATGGAAATCTAGATTTCGTTTGTATGGGCGATCGGAATCAATTTGAGATTTTACCTTTGTCACTCAACAGCTACCAAATCTTATAGATACAGAGCTGTCCAATGGGTAGATTGGAAGACGATCCTTGAAGATACTGTCCAACGGGTAGTTTGGAAGCGGAGGAGTATTTAAGGAGATCATGGACCGATGAGCAGGTAAGAGACAAAGCGTAGAATTTATAATTCCAAAGTCTGAGCGACCATTGATCATACACTTGTCTTTGGAGAGCTTAAACATTTGTGATCGTGAGAGAAATACCAAAAGAGTGACTTAGTGAGATAGTGTGATCTACTAAGTATTTGCACTCAAAGTTGTAATATCTTGTTGATTGCATAGTGGAATCCAGCCAAGAAGGCTGTTAGCGTGGGAGAGTGGACGTAGGCTTAGATTAAGCCGAACCACTATAAATCTTGTGTTCTTATTCTCTTCCCTAACTCCTTTGTTTTGTTTGAAGTTTATTTTATTCCGCATATATTTGCCAAGGTTTATTTTAAACACCTATTCACCCCCCTCTAGGTGTTCATACTAGCACTCTCACCGGGAACACCGCGGGATGGCCCGTCATCGCTCGATCCATTTCGAGTTCACCCTCCCATTGCCGCTGCCGAGGATCTCTCATTTTAAATGCTCATTCCCGAGAACCCCCGTTGCTCCGCCCTATTTTGGTAGGATAGGACGTTGAGTTTTGCTCCTCCTGTTAGTCACATGCGTACTGGGCTTCTGTGGGCTAATGTGGTTAATTTCGAATGCCCATTTGATGATTTTTTTTTTTTAAGTTTGGTGCTGAGTCCGAGTCCAAAAAGGGTTGATATCATTTCTCCGTTCCATGCTCGCCCCATGTTCAACGATGTGTCCAAGCCAGCCTAGGCGCGTACATTACCGATTCCCATGTGTTCTTGAACGCGAATAAGTAGGTTATGCATGTTATGAACCTTTTGTTGCTTGCGACTTGTCGTTTGCATCACCAGGCCATGTCTAGGCATATGTTCGCTGTGTTTTATTTGTCTCCCGTTGGTTTCCTGGGTGTGGTGACTGTAAGAGGTGCATGGCTTGGAGGGGCCGACAATGAAGAGGTGACAATGGCAGCAAGCGACGAGCTCAGCCGCTGCTTTGTTTGTAGTGCTCGGCGTGAGAGAATAGGTTGGGCCTTTGGCGATGGAGGCATTAGGAGGAGGGGTCAGTTTCGGGCGTGGGAGAAAACCATCGAAGAAGAAGAAGGAGATGGGCAGAAAGAAGAAATAAGAAAGAAAAAAAAAGTGTAAAAGTGGAAAAAGACAAAAAGGAGAAGAAGACGCTCGGAAAAAAATTCGTGGGGAAGAAGACCAAAGGCGAAGTGACAAATAAAAAATAAAATAAAAAGAAAAAAAAGTGCAGAAAAAAGCGGAAAAAATAGAGAAAAAGAAAGCAAAAGTTGGCTTCGGGAAGGAGGAGTCACAGAGAAGGAGGTGCAGGGGAAGAAGACAAAATAGGGAAGAAGGCAAAAGGGTGGAGAATAACGGTGCTGTTATCTTAGCAGTATCCATTTTAATATTAACTTGTAACCTATCACCTTATACAGTATGCCCGCTTATTGCAAAAACTTCAAATTTTAAAGTAATAAAAAAGTTAAAACGGTGGTATAAGGAATTTATAAGAACCAGTCTCTTTTCTTCCCTCAAACTATGTTGCCCAGTCATTCTTTGCTTGGAGATGTCTTATGGGTATAAGATGCCATTCTTTTCTTTCAAAGGCACGGTTGGAGTATCGATGTCATTCCTCAAAATCCTCGCACCTCATACGGACATTATAGTAAGAGTACCCGATAAAGAAAATATACTCTTTCGTTCCATATTTTTTTGACAATCCTCTCAGACGTCACAATAGATTTTAGATGGCTATTCAATTATCAAAACATGATGAAATCAATGAACATTGAAGATCGTACGTAGCATGGGCCATCAAATAAATGGATTGAGTTAGGTCGAAAATAGTTCAACACAAAATTACCTATTTAATCGGTTTTGCCCTATTTATATCCGTTACAAATTTACCCCAACTTGTACCCAACCATATCCGCCCTAACCCATTTACTAAAATGCTTTCAAATTTAATCCAATCTATGAAAACTCATATCCATCTAGCTAACCCAGTTGAAGTTCTTCATGTGTATATGTTATTTAGATAAAATCGCTATTTTGACTATATGATGCTAAAGAATTGGTTTTCAACATTGCATAAAATTTTCAATTTTTGTATTGATTCACAATAAAAATTAAGAGAACATTAGTACTTAGTAGTGAATTAATAAAATTACAGCAACAAATAACATGAAGAAATTGAAATTTCAATTAAATGGAATGTAAGATCTCGAAGAAAGATGATTTATACTGACCATGTATTGTAATAATAAGAACTAAGATTAGAATATTACATAAAAATAATAATATGAATGCAACTAAGGAAAGATATATTCTAGTGACTAACAAACGAAATTTACAAGAATAATAAAAATAAAAAATGGGAAAAAAAGAAGCCGCCTTGATCATTTTAATAAGGGTGAAGTGAGCCCCATTTTATAGGCCAATTAAGACCTCTCTAAACTTGGAATAGTCCGATAAGTCCGGGGTGAAGAGAGTCACAAAGAAGGGTAGGTTTTGGATAAATTGTGAACCCATAAAACATCTCTCTTTTTTGGGGTTTTGCCATTCTAAACCGATTTATATCTCATTTTCCTAAACAAAGTCAACTCATATAATGGCCCGCCCTTCATATATGGGTTAAGTTTGACAAGTCTAAGGTAGCTTAAATAGACAGCAAAGAGCAAGACGATGCTCTTATGAGCAAGACGATGCTCTTCTATCATTTTATCGATCTGTTAATATACTAGGGACCTTCTCATCATCTCCGGTAAATGGCTAAGATCCCATTTCAATATACAATGCCACACGAGACAGCAAGCCATACTGCAATACACAATTTGCAGGTCTATAAACTATTCGTCATATCATGGTGTTAAATTTTTCACTTTCATGATAAATCTTTTTATGAATGTATAACTTCAACAGGAGGATATTTAAAAGCTCAGAACGTCAATTAATATTGCAAGAGTCCCATTCTTTCCCAATGCGCATTAACCAAAACAACTTCTTTTGGATCTTCTAGTAGATAGAAATCCTCTTTAATCTTCAACTTCGTGAAGGAGACATGCCTGCACCGACACAAACACAAATACAAAGTTTTTCAATGAAAAGGACAATCATTTGAAAGCCCATACAAAAGGACCACAACCAAAATGACCAGATCAAGATCTCATTGGATTGATCTCGCATCGTGAGGCCTATCGATAGATGAAACGACAGAACACAAAAGGGTTGGTACATTCTCTTTCTTCTACACAACATATTGCACTCTCCAGAATTTAACCAGATCTAAAGAAAGTGAACATACAGGCTTCGACTCATTTGAAGCTTGTTCAAACTTGAACAAGAAGGTAGCAACTTTAAATGAGGCAACCCCAAGGAAAGTGAAAAAAATCTTAATGTACTAATTGAAAGTGAATGAATAGGGTAAGTTACAACAAATCCTTTGAGCTCATTGGTCTATCCAACAAGATAGACAATTAACTAGTGAAGAACTTGAAAGGGCTAGTAAAATCACCTAGAGCGGGTGAATAGGTAATAAAGAAGTTTTTGCGAATCTTTAAAATAATTTGCTAGCAATATGAGTAGTAGTAAATAGTTAAAAAAAACTGTAAATTAAAGTAAGGAGTTTAAGGGAAAGATAATAGAAACACAAAGTTTATAGTGGTTTGGCTTAGATCAAGTCTACGTCCACTCTTCCACATTGACAGCCCACTGGCTAGGTTTCACTAAAGATCAAAAGAGATGTTACAGCCTTACTGTGGCACCCCTCCACGGCCCCCAAACTGTTAGGGTCGCCACAATTCGATTATCATTCTCTTGCTTGACCTGAAGGTCTATCGATCCTGGGGGTTTATATCTTTTAGATCGGTCCCTGCGCAATTTATATGGCGGAAGCACATCCATCAACTCCCTTACTTATATTCAGAAAACGATGCACACCAACTAAACGTTTATAGGCAAAAGCCGAAAACTTTTATTTACTTAAACCAGATAGATGTCATTCATCGGTACATCAAAATGCCATAGTCTTCTATACTCGGCTATACTTCAAAAGATGACCAACATCTCCTCCAACAGTCGTATACTTAAAGTCCATCGATTAGTGTCCGCGTCCAAAAGTTCTTTCCTTTGCTATCCTCCTCCTCGCAGTCATATCCAACCACTTGATCCATCTACCGGTGGCAGTGGCAGCAGAGGTATCTTATCTAGTCTGAAATGTTAGTCCCCAAACGGGGTGAGTACAGCCACTCAGCAGCAAAAGATTCAACAGGCTATATCGAGCATAACAATCAGCCTCTAATTTCATACAAGATAGACAAGGCAGGAAGTCAGGGGATAAATGGATATCAATATCATGGAATTCTTCAATATTAGAGCAATTGCAATTCTATAAGAATCATATGCCACAAATCAGATTACAATCATGAAACCCTTCAATGTGATGACAACATATCCAAGATAGACAAATTTCAATGATAGGGTCAAACTGAAATATCATGTTCCGTTCCATGCCATACACTCAATCTTATATCCAGACCCCACACATTTATAGTCGAATCATTCATTTTATCATTCAAAAGGGTTTCATCCCCAGAGGACCAATGTTTGCAGCTCTCCGGCATTCGCATCCCTCCAGGCATCACGAAAGCCTCCGGCATTCAGCCACTTAGGGCTACCGGGCATCTGGAGCGAATCACGCCTCCAAGCATCTCGTACCCCACCTGGCATCACGAGGAACCTCGAGGGCCTCCCATGAAAATGGTTACCCGAGCCATTCAGAATTACGTACCGACTAGCATACCACTGGGCATCCCAAAACTCCCGAGGAAAAACCTCCGGCATTCAGCCATTTAAGGCCACTGGGCATCCACAAGGCATCGACTCACTCGATCCTCTAGGCATCCCGACTCCCGGGGTATTATTAACCCGAGGGTTCAATGGGTAACAAATCGCATTTTAATTCACAATTGCATCATCATATATCAAACAAGATATCTCATGAACCTTTTATCAAATAAATCGCATTTTAATTCACAAATGCATCATCATATGTCAAACAAGGTATCTCATGAACCTTTTATCAATCACAATATCCCACCATCAGCACCATCAAGTCACAAACCTCCCACCATCAGCATCATCAAGTCACATGGCAATTCGAGAACTATACTTCATATAGGACAATTCTATAGAAATCTCGAAACAGTAACTTAATTTCTACAATTGCGCAGTTTTAGCAACAATTCCGAATTAATTACTAAACAGGCTCAGAAAATTACGAACTTTTGACACGTTATCAATAATACCTAGAGGAACAAATCTCAAGAAGAACACCAAGTCATATTCCTTGCCTACTGAGGAAAAATATCTCGATATTTCCTAACTATCATTCTGTAAAATTTCCAGATTTGATATTTTCATAGGAAAATTATTTCGATGGACATAACTTATTATTTTTCTCTGAATTTTTGATATGTTATTCATGAAGATATGCCCTAAAACTTTCATCAAGAAATAAAAGTCGAATTGTTGCTAGATAATTACAGTAAAATCGAAGAAGCACCGATAGTCATTCTGTCCCTTGCAAAACAGTTTACCAGCCAAAAGGAAATTTGCTCCTATTCCATGGATTTCGACTTCCAACATACACAAGAAAAATATATACCAGAACACAATATTACACTATATTCTCTTTACTACCCAAAATCCATTCTTATTAGATCTTTAGATCTTGATTTTTCTTCTGAAAATTCGAAATCCCTTACATGCACTGTTTTTATTTTGTTTCTAGATCTAACTTCATCTAGAGAGAACCAAATCAACATGCAACTCAAATTTCTACACTTCCTCACATCTATTAACATTCCACAGACAATTCCAGCATGCATAGGCATAGATAGGTGAACTTTCACTTGCAAGTTCAAAAATCCAGCACTCACACTTCATGAAATTCGAAATCCAGCACATGCACCTCATCCACAACCAGTTTTCTTGATCTAACACCCTCCTACATATCAAAGACTCCACATGCAGCTCAAATACTCCATTCTCCTCACCTATTTCACTTCTTTTCTAGGCATGACAGCAAGCAACAACATAGATGGAAGAACATTTGCTTGCCTTAAACTCTTTCACTCAAAAGCTGTCCGAAAATGGAGGTTCGGGGGTCACGGCTTGGCCGGTCGGCGATGGGAACTGGTGGCGTCGACGGCGGCAGCTCAGACACGGCAAGAGGTGGCCCTTCCTTCTCTTTCCCTCGCTGCCCGCACCCATGCACGAACTCTCTCTCCCTCTCACTTGCTCGGTTTCACTCTAGCTCTCTCGGCTTCTCTCTCTTCTGTCTTCGTACGAAATCCCCCTCCCCCTTTTCTTTGTTTTTTGATTAATCAATAAGTTTAAAATGGACAGAGGACAAAAGAGAAAGGACAGGTGGGATTATGGGGGAGACAAGTGCGGAGGGCATGCAAATTCCCCCCCCCCCCCGTCCTTCATGAACCGATCGACACCCATGGAGGTGTCTTTGGGCTTGCTTGGGCCCGAATCCTTGGGCCCAAGAGTCCTTAAAATAAAGCTCAATTCCCCTTCTTTATATATATATATATATATATATATATATATATATATAGTATTTTATCTCTATCAAATTTAATTTAATAACAAAAATTCAGATTGCTTTATATACAAGTATACACACACACACACACATATATATATATATATATATTCCAAATTCTTGCAGTCCGCTCAATATCCTCAAGTTCTAATTCTTTCATTTTTAGCGCATATAATTCTTATGCAAGATCAAATCCCATCCTTTTGGTTCAAAGGATAAAATTGAAATATTATTCCAAAGGAACAAATACAAATTAATGCCTGTAAAATAAAAACAAAGTCACAGTTCGGTGACTGTCACCTATCCGAGGGTTGCCTAAAATTTTGGATGCCACAATTCTCTCCTCCTTAGAGAATTTCATCCTCGAAATTGAATATTACTTAAATCTCATTAAATAAATGAGGGTACTTTTCGTTTATCTCTTTTTTTTACTTTCCCAGGTGGCCTCTTCCACATCATGATGTCGCCATAACACCTTAACTATAGGAATTTTCTTCATCCGAAGGACTTGTTCTTTTCAATCCAACACTCGTACTGGCTCTTCCATGTATCTCACTTTCTCATCCACTTTGATGGCTTCATGATCAAGTATGTGACCAGGATCCGGCTCATACCTCCTCAGCATCGACACATGGAACACATCATGTAAATTTCCCAACTTAGGAGGCAGTGCCAAACGATAAGCTACGTCTCCTATTCTCTCAAGTATCTCAAAGGGTCCAACGAATCTGGGGCTTAATTTTCCTTTCATTCCAAATCGTGATATCCCTTTCATTGGAGATACTTTAAGGAATACATGGTCTCCCACACTAAATTCCAAAGGTCTTCTGCGTTTGTCTGCATAGTCTTTTTGTCAACTCTGGGCTGTCTTACGTCTTTTCCTTATAATCTCAATAGCTTCTGTAGTAACCTATATCAACTCAAGTCTTGTCAGTTTTCTTTTATCTACTTTATTCCAATAGACAGGAGTCCTACATCTCCTTCCATATAAGGCTTCATAGGGAGCCATGCCTATACTTTTCTGAAAGCTATTGTTATAGGCAAATTCCACCAAGTGTAATCTTTCATCCCAACTTCTTTTAAAGTCAATCACACAAGCCCTTAACATATCCTCTAGTGTTTGGATCACTCTTTTTGTTTGTCCATCCATCTGTGGATGAAAAGCAGTACTAAATTGGAGCTTAGTTCCTAAGGCAAATTGAAGACTTTGCCAAAAGTTTTGAAGTAAATCTTGAATCTCGATTCGACGTGATAGTTACAGAAACACCATGCAAGCATACCACTTGGCTTACACATATAACAGGAAATTTACCCTTCGGATAGTCTACGTGAACTGCTAGGAAATGGGTAGACTTAGTCAAGCAATCTACTATCACCTAGATAGAGTCGTGACCACTTAATGTCCTTGGTAATCCTCGCACAAAATCCATCATCACATGATCCCATTTCAACTTTGGTATATCCAATGGTCTCAATAGTCCTATGGGTTTGTGTGGTTTCGCCTTCATTCCATTCCATTAGTGGTACTAGTGAAGGGTTCTATAATTTGATCCTTTGCATAATTTGAAGCTCTATCCTAAGTGTAACCAACAATCAAATTCAAATTTAAAGAATTCCACCTCTCAGCTCAATCGAACACACCATTTAGCCGAATTATTCCTATACTTTTGTCACCATCAATTCAAGCCTAGAACCATCAAAATCGACACCATTAATAACTCATCTGGTTTAGTCCAACAAAGACATTCGCTACGCATTCACTGCAACATAGATTCAAGCCTAAAATATAGCATCATTCATTTGGTTCAAATATCGATAGTCCACCAAGACTTATTCAATTCAAAGATCGACAATCCACCAAAATAAGAACCCGTCTAGTTTCCATAGAGTATATCTCATGTCTCACCCTAAAATATCGTCACTTGGACTAATCACTCATCAAATCCATAATTTGAACTTTCACCATTTCACCTTGGGAAGACTATAACCACAAGTGATCATATCCTCTAATTCCACATAACCTTCTCAAATTGAGATCATCACCAAAATTAAAAGTTGACCATCATCAATTAAACCTATTATTCCGACATATAAACCACAAATAATTTCATGTCTCATATGACCACTCAAACTCATGACTTCCAAGATCAATCTATACCTACTAAATGCCTCCATGTAATGCATCAAGACTTCCGATGAGATCCTCTAATAGGAAGTCACTACTTAGCTCAAACGATCATAACTTAATCCTCAAATTCATAACTCACTCTCCATAATTCACTTCTTAAGCCTTGTTTGCAGTACTACGCTTAGATGCTGCGCATGTTCTTCAGGTCCTTTAGAATATATCAGGATATCATCAAATGAAGACAATCACAATTTGATCCAATTAAGGCTTAAATATCATATTCATTAAATCCATGAATGCAGCTAAGGCATTCGTCAACCCAAATAGCATGACTAGGAACTCATAGTGTCCATAGCAAGTCCTAAATGCGGTATTAGGAATGTCTTCTTTCTTAATCCTTAACTGATGGTATCTTGACCTTAAGTCAATTTTAGAAAAGATTGAACTTCCTTGCAACTGATCAAATAAATCATCAATTCTAGGTAATGAGTACTTACTCTTAACAATTACATGATTCAATTGCCTATTATCAATGCACAAATGCATCGACCCATCCTTCTTTTTCACAAACAAAGTTCTACAAGCTTAACCATGCTTCCGCTTCGCCACTCTGATAAAAATATCCCAAAAACACTACCTTCCCAGTTCAGTTCATAGTTCGGTTCATTCTTGCCCCCTTTTTGCCTTCCTAGAAGCCTACCGGGAGCCGCTTCTTGTTCAAGTCCTCTGACCTCGACGTCCACTCCCCGCCCTCATCGGACCGGGTCGTTACAGGTACACCAGCTTTCGCCTAGTTCGAACCCAAACTACACATCCATTAGAGGGTCTCGTTTCGATAGGGACTAACTTACAGAGATATTATCCGCTTTGGCCTATCCCATTCTTAGCCTCACAGTTTTATCCTTAGCGCACGGGTAAGTACTATCTCAGGAGATCATTCATCCTATTCCATTGCTTACGGAGTTAGTTCATTCTTACGATGACGTCAAAGTCATACATAACTATCACTATCAAGTCCATTTCCAGATCTCATTCCCCTAGGGTTATCTCACACATCTCACATGCTAATGTAGATAACACCATATTCTTTAGCGGTGTGGAAACACAAAGAGGCGTCTTAAGAGAGGTAGTTTCTATCTTACTAAATTGTCTATATCTTTCAGATACAAAAGAATGTGTAGCACCAGTATCAAACAATACATATGCCTTTTTACTGTTTATAAGGATCGTACCTGAAATAACATTTTTGGAAGCTTCCGCTTCCTCTTGGGTGACTGCATACATCCTTCCTTGTGCTGGTGGCCTCTGTGGATTCCTTGGTAGGTTTGGTCCACCAGTACTTTGTTGTACCTGTCACACCAAGCTAACACTCAGCTGCGACCTCTCTTGTGGACAATTTCTCTTAAAATGCCCCATCTGCCCACAGCCATAACATTTCGGTGGAATATTACAGAATCCCGGCCCATGCTGTCCACCACACCTCTGACAGTTATTACCTTGATAAGGTACTCTCTCTTGAACCGGGCCACTCTTAGCCTTTCCAAAATTCCCAAAATTATTCCTCTTCTTAGATTCCCAGGGTTGATTTTGACCAGGATAGGGTCTCTTACCCTTTCGAATATCATTAAAGGTCATCTGTCTCTTAGATTCCGATTGCTCTCTCACTAACTCTTGTTCCACCAACTTGCCCTCTCATATATCTCATTATAATCTCTTATATTCAGAGGCACAAGTTGTTTCTTGATATCAGTCCTTAGCCCTTTTAGAAATCTCTGTCTTTTCCTCTTGATCCTCAATCAATCTAGGAGCATACCTTGATAATTTAGAAAATTTCGCTTCATACTGGTCCGCTGATAGCTTCCTTTGTTCTAACTAAACAAATTCGGTGATCTTCCTATCCTTGGTACAAGCAGAGAAATGCTTCCTATTGAAAGCCCTAACAAACTCATCCCAGTTTATCTCAGTACCTGGTGGAAAGATCGTATCCCTCGAAGCTCTCCACCAAAACTTTGCATTTCCCTCCAGCTAGTACTCTGCCAAAACTATCTTCTCAGCATCACTATAGTCCAACAACCGGAAAATTCGCTCCATTCCATCAATCCAATGTTCCGCCTCCTCAGGACTTCCCATTCCACTAAACTTAAGCGGTTTCAACTTCAGAAATTGTTCCACTAGTCCTTGAGGGCGACGTTCCACTCCGGGTTGTTGCTGTGCTTGTCTTTCCATCAGATTTCGAATATTAGCCAATGCATGCAGGATATCTTCCATTCGGGGTTCAGCCCTTGCAGCAGAGGCTTCATCCCTCAATGGATGAGCACTTCTAGCTCGCACCATGACTTTCCTATAGTTTCCAAGCAATTGCCTCAAGAATAATTTGCAACTCGGAGTCACTAGTCAAATCATTAATTAAGGTTATTACTAAAGTCACATAAGTAACATAGAATGTTACTGACACACAAAAGCAACATCACACTAGTTACTAGGGATCTACGAGTGAATACCCATCACCTATCCTCATTTCCATCTAAGGCACCTTATCACTCCAATCTATAACCACTGCTCTGATACCACTAAAGATGTGGCACCCCTCGACGGCCCCCGAACCATTAGGGTCGCCACAGTTCAATTACCATTCTCTTGCTTGACCTGAAGGTCTATCGATCCTGGGGGTTTATATCTTTTAGATCGGTCCCTGCGCAATTTATATGGCGGAAGCACATCCATCAACTCCCTTACTTATATTTAGAAAACAATGCACACCAACTAAACGTTTATAGGCAAAAGCCGAACACTTTATTTACTTAAACCAGATAGACATCATTCATCGGTACATCAAAATGCCATAGTCTTCTATACTCGGCTATACTTCAAAAGATGACCAACATCTCCTCCAACAGTCGTATACTTAAAGTCCATCGATCAGTGTTTGCGTCCAAAAGTTCCTTCCTTTGCTATCCTCCTCCTCGCAGTCATATCCAACCACTTGATCCATCTACCGGTGGCAGTGGCAACAGAGTTATCTTATCTAGTCTGAAATGTTAGTCCCCAAACGGGGTGAGTACAGCTACTCAGTAGCAAAAGATTCAACAGGCTATATCGAGCATAACAATCAGCCTCTAATTTCATACAAGATAGACAAGGCAGGAAGTCAAGGGATAAATGGATATCAATATCATGGAATTCTTCAATATTAAAGCAATTGCAATTCTATAAGAATCATATGCCACAAATCAGATTACAATCATGAAACCCTTCAATGTGATGACAACATATCCAAGATAGACAAATTTCAATGATAGGGTCAAACTGAAATATCATGTTCCGTTCCATGCCATACACTAAGTCTTATATCCAGACCCCACACATTTATAGTCGAATCATTCATTTTATCATTCAAAAGGGTTTCATCCCCGGAGGACCAATGTTTGCATCTCTCCGGCATTCGCATCCCTCCAAGCATCACGAAAGCCTCCGGCATTCAGCCACTTAGGGCTACCGGGCATCTGGAGCGAATCACGCCTCCAAGCATCTCGTACCCCACCTGGCATCACGAGGAACCTCGAGGGCCTCCCATGAAAATGGTTACCCTAGCCATTCAGAATTACGTACCGACTAGCATACCACTGGGCATCCCAAAACTCCCGAGGAAAAACCTCCGGCATTCAGCCATTTAAGGCCACTGGGCATCCACAAGGCATCGACTCACTCGATCCTCTAGGCATCCCGACTCCCAGGGTATTATTAACTCGAGGGTTCAATGGGTAACAAATCGCATTTTAATTCACAAATGCATCATCATATGTCAAACAAGGTATCTCATGAACCTTTTATCAATCACAATATCCCACCATCAGCACCAACAAGTCACAAACCTCCCACCATCAGCATCATCAAGTCACATGGCAATTCGAGAACTATACTTCATATAGGACAATTCTATAGAAATCTCGAAACAGTAACTTAATTTCTACAATTGCGCAGTTTTAGCAACAATTCCGAATTAATTACTAAAAAGGCTCAGAAAATTACGAAATTTTGACACATTATCAATAATACCTAGGGGAACAAATCTCAAGAAGAATAAAAAGTCATATTCCTTGCGTACCGAGGACAAATATCTCGATCTTTCCTAACTATCATTCTGTAAAATTTCCAGATTTGATATTTTCATAGGAAAGTTATTTCGATGGACATAACTTATTATTTTTCTCTGAATTTTTGATATATTATTCATAAGGATATTCTCTAAAACTTTCATCAAGAAATCGAAGTCGAATTGTGGCTAGATAATTACAGTAAAATCGAAGAAGCACCGATAGTCATTCTGTCCCTTGCAAAACAGTTTTCCAGCCAAAAGGAAATTTGCTCCTATTCCATGGATTTCGACTTCCAACATACACAAGCAAAATATATACCAGAACACAATATTACACTATATTCTCTTTACTACCCAAAATCCATTCTTATTAGATCTTTAAATCTTGATTTTTCTTCTGAAAATTCGAAATCCCTTACATGCACTGTTTTTATTTTGTTTCTAGATCTAACTTCATCTAGAGAGAACCAAGTCAACATGCAACTCAAATTTCTACACTTCCTCACATCTATTAACATTCCACAGACAATTCCAGCATGCATAGGCATAGATAGGTGAACTTTCACTTGCAAGTTCAAAAATCCAGCACTCACACTTCATGAAATTCGAAATCCAGCACATGGACCTCATCCACAACCAGTTTTCTTGATCTAACACCCTCCTACATATCAAAGACTCCACATGCGGCTCAAGTACTCCATTCTCCTCACCTATTTCAATTCTTTTCTAGGCATGACAGCATGCAACAACATAGATGGAAGAACATTTGCTTGCCTTAAACTCTTTCACTCAAAAGCTGTCCAAAAATGGAGGTTCAGGGTCACTGCTTGGCCGGTCGGCGACGGGAACTGGTGACTTCGACGGCGGCAGCTCAGACACGGTGAGAGGCAGCCCTTCCTTCTCTTTCCCTCGCTGCCCGCACCCACGCACGAACTCTCTCTCCCTCTCACTTGCTCGGTTTCACTCCAGCTCTCTCGGTTTCTTTCTCTTCTGTCTTCGTACGAAACCCCCCTCCCCCTTTTCTTTGTTTTTTGATTAATCAATAAGTTTAAAATGGACAGATGGCAAAAGAGAAAGGACGGGTGGGATGTGGCATCCCAAAAATTCAAGACAAGCTCTAAGGTGTATTAAAGCCCATAATTAGGTAATTTCATTACCTATGGTTTATGCTTTAGCCATTAGTCTCCTCTTAAGACTAAGTGATAGATGCTTGTGTTCATGAATTTTTGAAATTAGTATTATATGATAAATTAATGATAATAATCTATTCTTGGCTATGCACCTCAAAGACTAAATTCATATAGATAAAATATTACAAGATTTTGGCCATGTGAAATTGAAAACTTGAAACCTATAAAAGAAAGAATTAAAAGTGTTTAAAGGTAAAATTTAGGGTTTCATTAGGTTTGGGCCTTAGGTCCAATAGCTTGGACTTTTGGTGGGCCAAATGGCCGGTCCATTGGAGCCAAGGAGGGGCTGTCGACTGGCCCACTTGCTGGCCCAAAGCCCAGCCGAGAATGAGGCCCATTTTTGCATGAAGAAGGCCATGTGTCTCTCCCAAATTGCCAAGTGTAGATCATGCATTGGCTATTGGGGAGGCATCTCATGATTGCCAATGATGGCTTTGTGGGGAAACAAAAGGGAGGGAGGCCGGCTGATGGAGGGGCTGTCGTCCAAGAGAGTGAGAGAGAGAGAGAGAGAGAGAGTTGCGAGAGAGAAGAGAGAAACCGAGAGAGGAGGAGCCCGTCGCCGCCCGTTCGCCGTCCAAGTGTCGTCCGTGTGCCGTCGTTCACTTGATCTTAGAGGCAAGTTGGGATCCGTATTTTGCTCTTGCATGTGTGTCTTGCATGTGTGATTGTTTGGTGGTAGATCTCGGACGTTTAGGGTAGGCAAAACCGAAGCTAGAGTGTGTTGTTCTTGAAATAGCTTGCTGTTCTCGTGTATACCGCCTGACCCAGAAACTTGTGGAGGCTTGCATGCGTGTTTTGAGTTGGATTTTGACTTCCACTCCTTCATGAAAGTTGTATAAAACATCTCAAAGTATAACATACTAAAATTTGAGACAAAATGGTTGAGTTTTAAGGGGTGAAACCCTTCTCCTACGAAGACACTAGATCTGGAACTGCTTTGTCGACTTCTTGGTGGTTTTGTGGGTTGCATGTTGCTTTTTACCGAGAATTTTCCTTCGACTTCTTCATGAAACTTGTATAGAACATCCTAAAGACTAAAATACTCAAATTTGAGGTAAAATGAGCAAGTGTAGCCTAGTGAATCGACTTTCTCTTGAAGACGGTAAATCTGGAAATACGGTACTGGACACCCGAGATTTCTTGGACCCATATGGTGACTATTCTTTGGAAATTTCACTTAGATCCCTTAATGAAAGTTGTAGAGGACCTTTTGAGGCAAAACATATCAAAATTTCAGAGGATACGAAGAAGGATAAGTAGGTGAAAACTCGATATTTCGGAGATAGCTATACTGGACGTTTCGGTGCTAGAATCAGGAGCTTCGTACGCCTATAGAAAATTTATATAGAACGAATCTGGCCTATATTTCTTCATGAAAAATCTACTTTAGGGTATTAACTATAACCCGGTAAAATCTAATAATTTTCGGAGGTCATTCGGGTATTTTAATCGAAATATTTCAAAAACTGCGCAATCTGTTTGCTGTATTTGTGTGAATTATATCTTCTTGTGTGAAACTCTTTTGGGCATGTGTTCTTCATGAAATTGTTATCTTATTATCTTGTCTATCACATGTCCTAATTTCATGATTTTTGAGAATCATATGGATTTTTAATAAATGTTTTCTAAAATGGTACAAGCTGGAATTTAATAAACTTCAAAAAGGCATGATATATGGACTATTCTAAATTGTATGGACTCAATGAATTGTATTGTTATGAATGATTGTGTCTTGCTACATGCATGATGATGATTGGAAATGCATATATGAATCAAAGGATGAAAATGATCTTGTTTGCCATCACATCGTATGCCATGTTAAAGTTGAACTATAATTGAAGATGTGAATTAAGATAAGTGAGAAGGCCGTCGGAGGTGTGAGCCAACGATGCCCCGGGAGTGTCGGGATGCCTGGTTAAAGGGTACGGCCGGTTGCCCGGTGGCCTTGAATGGCCGAATGTTGGTGGGTCCTCGGGAGTTTCGAGATGCCCGGAGAGTGGGGGAGCCGAAAGCCCAACAGGTATTGTGCCAGGGGATGCCTCGTGATGCCAATTGGGGTGCGAGATACCTAGCTAGAAAGGTAAAGGCCGGATGCCCGGTGGCCTTAAATGGCTGAATGCCGGAGGGTCCTCGTGATGCCAGTTGGGGTACGAGATGCCCGAAATGTGGGGGTGCCGAATGCCCAGTTGTATCTTGGATACATGCCCGGAGGTTTGGGCCGGAGGGTTCTCGCGATGCCAGGATTGGGTGCGAGTGATAAATGTGGGATGCAAACATTGGTCCCAGGAAAGAGAAATGTGGCGGCCTAAAAATGAAAGAATGAAATTGGGAAATTGAAATTGAATTATGCATGATGGTATATGTATGACATGATGATGATGAGTGCATGGATGTATGTGCACCTATGGCATGATGGTACATGTGACATGATGATGATGAGTGCATGGATGCATGATGATGGTGAGTGCATGGATGTATGTGCACCTATGGCATGATGGTACATGCGATATGATGATGATGAGTGCATGGATGCATGATGATGGTGAGTGCATGGATGTATGTGCACCTATGGTATGATGGTACACGTGATATGATGATGATGAGCGCATGTATGCATGATGATGGTAAGTGTACGACCTGATGGTGATGATTATATGAGGATTTATGTACATGCAGTATGATGACATGTGCATGATATCAAGGTAAATTGTGCATGGATGCTTGAATGACATGTGTTATGCTATGATTGTGATGATTGTATTGTATGATGCATTGAGTGGTTTATTGGTCCTTTACCTGTTGAGTGGTTGTACTCACCCCTTCGGGGACCAACATTTTAGATTAGCAGGATGCCACTCCCTGCTGTCACACGGGGCGTCTTTTACGGCCTTCCTTCGGATGTAGAGGTCGAGTGTGTGGAGATCAACTGTCCCACCATTCCTGGTCTGACATTTATTCGAGTTCGCGCCTTAGTGATGTATGACGTGGGCCTGGCTAAGGGCCCTGTCATTTAGGAGTTCATATCCATTCATGTTCGTCGAAACGGAGTGATGCGTGGGATGTTTCCGCCGCCACCGCCTGATGCACCGAGATGGGTGTGAGGGCCCGTGCGTGAAAAGTAGGAGCTGCAACTTTTTGGGATGATAGCCGACACTAGTTGATGGGGGATCTTCCACGATAGACATAGTGGGTCGAGTGTTTCTTTTTGGGGTTATGGCCGAGTGTAGCTACAAGTCTTGGCCTTTGTTTTGATGTACCGACCCAAGGAAATCCATCATAAAAATATGTAAATAAAAGTGTCGTGGCTTTATCTTTTCTTATGTTAGTGGTGTGCCATTGTATCATGGTTGTTGAAGGGGGGAATTAGTAAGACTCGATTATCCTTCTGCAAATAAGATGCGCTGGGACAGTTTTAAAAAAAAAATGTATACCTTGGAACTTAGGTACTTCTTTGGTAAGATGTGGTGACCTTGGGCGTTTCGGGGTGCCACATCGCCCTTTTTGGTATCAGAGCCATGATTATAGGTGGAGTGATAAGGAGCCTCATTTGGAATTTGAGGACCGTGATGATAATGCACACCATAGGATATAAAATGGAATAATTGATTAACTTTGAATAACGGGTGATGAGTATTCACTCGTAGATCCCTAGTAGTTTAATCTGAGTTGTCTTTAGGTACCAGTAACATGTATATGTTACTTATATAGTAGTAGTAGTTGCTTTGAATGGAGACAGTGAGTCTCAGATTATTCTTGAGGCAATACTTGAAAATTGCAGGAAAGTCATGGTGCGAGCTGAAAGTGCTCATCCATCGAGGGCTGAAGCCTCTGCTGCTAGGGCTGAACCCCGAATGGAAGACATCCTGCAGGCATTGGCCAATATTGGAAATCTAATGGAAAGGCAGGCGCAGCAACAACCTGGAGCAGAACGCCGTACTCAAGGACTGGTGGAACATTTTTTGAAGCTGAAGCCACCTAAGTTTAGTGGAATGGGAAGTCCTGAGGAGGCGGAATATTGGATTGATGGAATGGAACAAATTTTCAGGTTGTTGGACTGCAGTGATGTTGAGAAAATAACTTTGGCAGAGTACTAGCTGGAGTGAAATGCAAAGTTTTGGTGGAGAGCATCGAGGGACACAATCTTCCCACCAGGTACTGAGGTTAACTGGGAAGAGTTTGTGAGAGCTTTCAACAGAAAGCATTTTTCTGACTGTGCTAAGGATAGGAAAATTACTGAATTTGTTCAATTAGAACAAAAGGAGCTGACAGTAGACCAGTATGAGGCAAGATTTTCTGAATTGTCTAGATATGCTCCTAGGCTAATTGAGGATCAAGAAGAGAAAGCTAAGAGGTTTCTGAAAGGGTTGAGGACTGATATCAGCAAACAACTAGTGCCTTTGAACATAAAAGATTATAATGAGATCTATGAAAGGGCACAATTGGTAGAGCAGGAGTTGGTAAGAGAACATTCAGAGAATAAGAGACCATTGTCTTTTGGTGATGTGAGACGGGGTAAGAGACCCTATACAGGTCAAGGTCCGACCTGGGAGTCTAAGAAGAAGGGAAATTTTGGGAACTTTGGAAAAGGCAGGGGTAACCTGAATTTGGAAAGGACACCTTATCAAAATGAGGAGTGTCGAAGGTGTAATGGGCAACATGGCCTAGGACCTTACAATGGGCAACCGAAATGTTATAGTTGTGGACGAATAGGTCATATTAAGATAAACTGCCCACATGAAAGGTCGCATGCGAGTATGGGCTCGGTGCACCAGCCACAGTGGAATGCTGTTAGGCCAAATTTACCAAGGAATCCCCAGAGGCCACCAGCATAATGAAGGGTGTATGCGATCACCCAAGAGGAAGTGGAAGCTTCCAAAATTGTTATCTCAGGTACGATCCTTATAAATGATAAAAAGGCATATGCATTGTTTGATACGGGTGCTACGCATTCATTTGTATCTGAAAGATATAGACAGTTGAATAAGATAGAAACTACGCCTCTTGAGACGCCTCTTTGTGTTTCTACGCCTCTAAAGGATATGTTATTGTCTACGCTAGTGTGTGGAAATTGTAAGATAACAATAGGGGGAAAGGATATGGGAATAGACTTAGTTGTAATGGCCATGTATGATTTTGATGCTATCATAGGAATGGACTGGCTTCGTAAGTACCGGGCCCAGATGGATTGTTTTAGGAAAGTAATCCAATTTACTTTACCTGATCAGTCTAGTTGTGAATTTCTAGGAGGTCAGACCCACCTACCTGTAGCACTTATTTCAGCAATAGAAGCCCGTGCGTTACTTGACAAAGGATGTCAAGGGTACCTAGCCATGGTTAGAGATTATACTAAGGAGGAGCCTAAGATTGATGAAATTCGGGTAGTTAACGAATTTCAAGATGTATTCCCTGAGGAATTGCCTGGATTACCGCTAGAGCGAGAAATTGAATTAATGCTTGGAACAAGACTAATATCAAAAGCCCCATATAGGATGGCCTTAGTCGAATTGAAGGAATTGAAAGTGCAACTACAGGAGTTGCTTGACAAAGGATTCATTAGACCAAGTGCTTCACCTTGGGGTGCACCGGTCTTGTTTGTGAAAAAGAAAGATGGATCGATGCGCTTGTGCATTGATTATAGGAAGCTAAACCAGGTGACCATTAAAAATAAATATCCTTTGCCTAGAATTGATGACTTGTTTGACCAACTCCAGGGAAGTTCGGTCTTCTCTAAGATTGACTTAAGGTCAGGATACTATCAGCTGAGAATTAAGAAAGAGGACATTCCTAAGACTGCGTTCAGGACTCGTTACAGACACTACGAGTTCCTTGTTATGTCATTTGGATTGACAAATGCACCGGCCGCATTTATGGATCTAATGAATAGGGTATTTAAGCCTTATTTAGACTAGTTTGTGATTGTCTTTATTGATGACATCCTGATATATTCGAGAGGACCTAAGGAGCATGAGCGACACTTGAGGATAGTTTTGCAAACCCTGAGAGAGCATAAGCTGTATGCCAAATTTAGTAAGTGTGAATTCTGGTTGGACTAGATAATATTTTTAGGGCATGTGGTATCAAGAGAAGGAATTGCAGTAGACCTAGCAAAAGTTGAGATGGTAATAAATTGGCCGAGACCAACGACACCTACTGAAATATGGAGTTTCTTAGGACTGGCTGGTTATTATAGGAGGTTTATTGAAGGACTTTCACGACTGGCAGGTCCTTTAACTAAATTGACTTGAAAGAATGTGAAATTTGAATGGAATGGGGAATGTGAAAGGAATTTCCAGGAGCTTAAAAGGAAATTAACCTCGGCTCCAATCCTGACTATACCAACTGGACCTGATGGTTTTACAGTGTATAGTGATGCATCTCACAAAGGACCGGGATGTGTTTTGATGCAACATGGCAAGGTCATAGCCTATGCATCCAGACAATTGAAACCCCATGAACTGAATTACCCAACGCATGATTTGGAACTAGCAGCTATAGTGTTTGTCTTGAAAATATGGAGACACTATTTGTATGGGGAAAAGTTTGAGATTTATACGGACCATAAAAGTTTGAAATACCTGTTCTCACAAAAGGAGTTGAACATGAGACAAAGAGGTGGATGGAATTGTGAGATAAAATACCATCCAGGGAAGGCGAATAAGGTAGTGGATGCTCTTAGTCGTAAGTCAGCTATGGAGATGGCCAGTTTAAGAATGGCGAAATGGAGCTTGTTAAAGTCTGTTATAGACTCGGAATTTAAATTAAAAGTAGATTGTCTTACTGGTATGCTTAGTGCATTAAAGGTTGAGCCTGAAATTATTTAGAAAGTTAAAATCTTGCAAGAGTCTGACCCGGAGATTTTGAAGGTGAAAGATGCAGTGTCTTTAGGAAAAAGACTAGAATTTCAAGTCTCTGATGATGGAGTAGTCAGATGCCAAGGATGACTCTGTGTTCCCGACAACGAAGAATTAAAGAAGGAAATCCTGTTGGAGGCACATAAGAGTAACTATAGTATTCATCCGGGTAGTACAAAGATGTACAGGAACTTACGCCAGCAATTTTGGTGGAATGGTATGAAAGCCGATACGGCTAAGCACGTTTCTCAATGTTTGACGTGCCAGCAGGTAAAAGCAGAGCATCGTAAACCCGCAGGACTTTTGAGACCGTTAGACATACCAGAATGGAAATGGGAGCATATAACGATGGACTTTATACAAGGATTACCAAGGACGTCAAGTGGTCATGACTCTACCTGGGTTATAGTGGATCGTTTGACTAAATCTGCTTATTTCCTAGCAGTTCGCATGGACTACCCAATGGACAAATATGCGGACATATATGTAAGTCAAGTTGTACGCTTACATGGTGTTCCAGTGACTATTACCTCAGATCGGGATTCGAGATTCACTTCGAACTTTTGGTGAAGTCTTCAAATTGCATTAGGAACTAAACTTCAGTTTAGTACTGCTTTTCACCCTAAGACAGATGGACAAACTGAAAGAGCAATCCAGACATTAGTGTGGCATCCCAGAAATTCAAAGCCAAGCCATAAGGTGTGTTAAAGTCTTTAATTAGGTGGTAGAATTTTCATGGCTTATGTTTTAGCCATTAGTCTTTTAATTTGATGATTTGTGCTTATGATTGTGGAAATTTAAATTTAATAGATTAATGCTTGGCCATATGATTTAAATTTCAATAATTAAAAATATCCCAAGACTTTGGCCAAGATGAAAATTTGGAATTCAAGAATATTTATAAAAAGAATTTCAAAAAAAAAGAAGGAAAAAGGGTTGAATTTTCGAAATGGGCCTTGGGCCCATTAGCCTAAAGCTTGGTGGGCCAAGCTAGTCGGCCCATTAGAGCCCAAGAAGGCTGTCGACCAGCCCAAGGAGGAGTGGTCGGATGGCCCAACTCCAAAGCCCAAGCCCAATCAAGTTTAAAAATAACAATGACAAGTGGCAAAGGGGATGGGCATGCATTGGTTGGTTTTTAGGCAAAGTAATCATTACTAATCATGAGCTCTAGGGAGTATAAGAGGGGAGGAGAGAGAGAGGGTGACCGGTTCCTCCATTTGGCCGAGAGAAAGGGTGAGAGAGAGAGAGAGACTTCGAGAGAAAGAGAGGAGCCGAGAGGGAGAGGAGGCGGAGCCGAGGGAGGTGCCGCCGTGTCTCGCCGTCCGACCACCGTACGCCGTCATTTGTCCATCTTAGAGGCAAGTGGAGTCCTTTAACTTCTCTTGCATGTGTGTATATGGTTTTGCATGTTCGGTTTTGAGTGTGTTTGTGAGAGAAACCGAGGTAAGGGTTGGTTGTTTTCAAGCCGTGTGACTGTTCTTGCTCGGTTTGTGGAAGTCAGTAGTTTGTTCGAGCTTGCATGTGTGTTTGGAGTTCGATTTTGGCTTCGGTGTCTTCATGAAATTTGAAGCTAACATCTTGTAGTATGACATACTGAAATTTCGTAGAAAACGATGGAGATTTGAGGGGTTAAAGTCTTGTTATACGGAGACCTCATATCTGGAGAGTTTTTACTGACCTCTTGCTGGATTCATGGTTGCATGTTGGTTTTTGTTGAGAATATCACTTCGATGTCTTCATGAAAGTTGTAGGAGACATCTTAAAATACATCATACTCGAATTTGAAGTGAAATTAACAAGTGTAGCCTAGTAAATGGACTAGATCTTTAAGAAGATGATTCTGGTGATGTATTTTGAGATACCCGAGACTTCAACGACCTAAATGATGACTATACTCTAGTTATTTGACTTGGATCTCTTCATGAAACTTGTAGAGGATACCTTGATGTATAAAATATCTAAATTTCAGAGGAAACGAATGAGAATAGCTAGGTGAAATCTCAATATTTCGGAGATGAGTTTACTGGACGATGCGGTAATGGATCTAGAAGTTTCGTCAGGTTGTATAAAATAATATAAAAATAATCTGGCTTGAAGTTCTGCATGAAAGTTGCACGAAAATGTCTTGGCTATCACTCTGAAAAATTTCATAATTTTTGGAGGCCATATGGATATTTTAATCGAATTTACTCAGAAACTGTGCATCCTGGTCATTATCCGAATATTATGTGCTATTTTGTGGAAATTGTGAAATTGTGTGAAATTCAATTTGGCCATCAATTTTGCAAGTAATTATCATCCTATGGGATTGTTTAATAATTGCTTGAATTTTGTGATTTTGGGAAATTATAAATATTAAATGTAATATTTATTTAAGAAAATAAATAAATAAAAATAATAAAATAATAATAAAATAATAATAAAATAAAGGTGGATTATTTTATTGGCCATGAATTCTATTGAATTTATTATGCATTGTTATATGACATTGGTGTATGTATGATCATGAATTGTTATGCATGTGTGAGTCATATGCCATGTAATAATGAGATTAAATGGATGATGAATGTGGAAAGTGATATGTGAGTAAGAGGTTGTGGTGGAGGATGAGGCCGGAATGTACAGAGATGCATTGCCGAAATTCCCTGGGAGATTCAGGATGCCCGGAATGTGGGGGGCCGGTAGCCCTGTCGAAGGTCTTTGCCCGAAGGGAATGCCTCGCGACACCAGGATTGGGGTGCGGGATGCCTGGCTAGAAGGGTAAAGGCCGGAAGCCCTGTCGGAGGTTTCTGCCCGAAGGGAATGCCTCGTGATGCTAGTTGAGATGCGAGATGCCTGGAATGTGGGGGGCCGGAAGCCTGGTGGCCTGGGAGGCTGAATGCTGGGAACCCTGTTGGAGGTCTTTGCCCGAAGGGATGATGAAATTGATGATTGAGAAATGGGTGATGTGGTGATCAAATTTAAAGATAAAGTTGAAAATTAAATCATGACATGATATGCATGATGATGATGATGATGAGATGTGATGTGATATGATGATCACCTATGATAATATATGCATGATGATGATGAGAAGTGATGTGATATGATGATCACCCATGATATGATATGCATGATGATATAGGCATGATGATGATGAGATGTGATGTGATATGATGATCACCCATGATATGATATGCATGATGATATATGCATGATGATGATGAGAAGTGATGTGATATGATGATCACCCATGATATGATATGCATGATGATATATGCATGATGATGATGATATATGCATGATGATGATGAGATGTGATGTGATATGATGATCACCTATGATATTATATGCATGATGATGCATGATGATGATGAGATGTGATGTGGTATGATGATCACCCATGATATGATATGCATGATGATATATGCATGATGATGATGAGATGTGATGTGATATGATGATCACCTATGATATTATATGCATGATGATGCATGATGATGATGAGATGTGATGTGGTATGATGATCACCTATGATATGGTATGCATGATGATATGCATGGTGATGATGATGATATGATATGCATGGTGATATGCATGATGATATGCATAATGATATGCATGGTGATGATGATGATATGTATGATATGATGATGCATGAATACGTATAACATCAAAAAGGTAAGCAATGCCTGCCATGTATGATGATATGCATGATGCATTGGGTTGTTATTGGATTTCCCTATCTGCTGAGTGGTTGTACTCACCCCTTTTGGGGAATAACATTTCAGATTAGGAGTATGCCGCTTCCTGCCGTCTCGCGGGGGCTATTCTATGGTCTACCGTCTGATGTAGAGGTTGAGTGTGTGGAGATAGATTGTCCCTCTGTTCCCGGACTGACTTTTATCCGAGTGCGATGTCTTGTGATGTATGATATCGGCCTGGCTGAGGGCCCTGTCATACAAGAGTTCATTTCTATGCACGTTCGACGGGATGGAGCTATGCGAGGGATGCTGCCGCCGCCACCACCTGATGCACCGGGTTGGGTGTAAGACTTGCGCGCGATGAGTAGGAGCTGGATCTCTTTTTGATGTAGATAGTCGACGCTTTCGATGGGAGGGTTTTGTGCACGTATGATGTTAAGGGTCGAGGTTTCTTTTTGAGATTTTAGGTAGGACATGGCAGAGTCCTAACCTTTCTTGTTTTTGTACCGACCCGAAGGGAACCCCATCTTGCTATATATATAAGTATGTAAGCAAAACGTCGAAGTTGTTTATAAAATCCTGATGTTTAGCTGGTGTGTATTTGTATCATGGATTGGTAGGGGGATAGATGGCGATGTTTGATTTGCTTCCGCTATGAGTCGCGTTGGGACCACTTTAAAAAAAAAATGCCTGTGATTTGGCGACGCTTGTTTTAAGTACGAGACAAAAACGGTAATAAGATGTAACATCGGCACTGGTAACGACCTGCAAAGGGTTTGGGGTGTTACAGTCGCCCTTTTTGGTATCAGAGCGAATGGTTATAGGTGGAGTGATAAGGAGCCTCATTTGGAATTGAGGAACATGATGACAATGCACACCATAGGATGTGGAACGAAATAATTGAATAACGGGTGATGGGTATTCACTCGTAGATCCCCAGTAGTTTGCCTTGAATTGCCAGTAACATGTATATGTTACTTATGTGATAGTGGTAATTGCTTTGAGTGGAGGCAGTGAGTCTCAGATTTTTCCTGAGGCAATGCTTGGAAATTGCAAGAGAGTCATGGTGCGAGCTGGAAGTGCTCATGCATCGAGGGTTGAAGCCTCTGCTGCAAGGGCTGAACCCCGAATGGAAGATATCCTGCAGGCATTAGCCAATATTGGAAATCTGATGGAGAGGCAGGCGCAACAACAGCCCGGAGCAGAACGCCGTACTCAAGGACTAGTGGAGCAGTTTTTGAAGCTGAAGCCACTTAAGTTCAATGGAATAGGAAGTCCTGAGGAGGCAGAGCATTGGATTGATGGGATGGAAAGAATTTTCCGGCTGTTGGACTGCACCGATGCTGAGAAAATAGTTTTAGCAGAGTACCAATTGGAGGGAAATGCGAAGTTTTGGTGGAGGGCTTCGAAGGACATAATCTTTTCACCAGGTACTGATGTTAACTGGGAGGAGTTTGTTAGGGCTTTCAATAGGAAGCATTTCTCTGATTGTGCTAAGGATAGGAAGATTACTGAATTTGTTCAGCTAGAACAAAAGGGATTGACTGTAGATCAGTATGAGGCTAGATTTTCTGAATTGTCTAGATATGCTCCTAGATTGATTGAGGATCAGGAAGAGAAGGCTAAGAGATTCCTGAAAGGGCTGAGGACTGATATTAGGAAGCAACTGGTGCCTTTGAGCATAAGAGATTATAATGAGATTTATGAAAGGGCGCAATTAGTGGAGCAGGAGCTGTTAAGGGAACGGTCGGAGTTTAAGAAACCGTTGAATTTTAGTGATATGAGAAAAGGGAAGAGACCTTATTCTGGTCAAGGTCAGACCTGGAATGTGAAGAAGAAGGGTAACTTTGGAAATTTTGGAGGGGCAAGGAGTGGTCTGAATATAGGGAAAGCACCCTATCAGCCTGGTATTTGTCAGAAGTGTAATGGACGCCATGGCCCAGGACCTTGTACGAGACAACAGAAGTGTTTTGGCTGTGGACAAGTGGGTCATCTTAGGAGGAATTGCCCACAAGAGAGGTCGCAAGTGAGTGTTGGCTCAGTGCGACAAGGATATCGGAGTGCTGTTAGGTCGAATCCGCAAGGAAATCCTCAGAGACCACCTGCGCAAGGAAGGGTGTATGCGATCACCCAGGAGGAAGCGGAAGCTTCCAAGAATGTTATCTCAGGTATGATTCTTATTAATGGTGAAAAGGCATATGCATTGTTTGACACGGGTGCAACGCATTCGTTTGTGTCTAAAAGATATAAATGTTTGAACAAGATAGAAGTTATGCCTCGTGAGACGCCTCTTTGTGTTTCCACGCCTTTAAAGGATATGGTATTGTCTACGCCGGTGTGTGGAAATTGTAAGATATCCATGGGAGGAAAGGACATGGAAATAGACTTGGTTGTAATGGCTATGTATGATTTTGATGTTATTATAGGAATGGACTGGCTTCGTAAGTATCGGGCTAGAATGGATTGTTATAGAAAAGTGATTCAATTCGTTTTACTTGATCAGTCTAGTTGTGAATTTTTAGGAGGTCAAACCCAATTGCCTGTAGCGCTTATTTCGGCAGTAGAAGCTTGTAAGTTACTTGACAAAGGATGTCAAGGGTACCTAGCCATAGTTAGAGATTTTGCCAGGGAGGAGCCTAATCTTGAGGAAGTTCGTATAGTTAACGAATTTCAAGATGTATTTCCCGAGGAATTGCCTGGATTGCCGCTAGAGCAGGAGATTGAATTTAAAATTGAATTAATGCCTGGAACGGGACCAATATCAAAAGCCCCATATAGAATGGCCTTAGTTGAATTGAAGGAATTGAAAGTACAACTGCAGGAGTTGCTCGACAAAGGATTCATTAGACCAAGTGCTTCACCTTGGGGCGCACCGGTCTTGTTTGTGAAAAAGAAGGATGGATCAATGCACTTGTGTATTGACTATAGGCAGTTGAATCAAGTCACTATTAAGAACAAGTATCCTTTGCCTAGAATTGATGACTTGTTTGACCAACTCCAAGGAAGTTCGGTCTTCTCTAAGATTGATTTGAGATCGGGATACCATCAGTTAAGAATTAAAAAGGAGGACATTCCTAAGACTGCATTCAGAACTCGTTATGGACACTATGAGTTCCTTGTTATGCCATTTGGATTGACTAACGCCCCAGCTGCATTTATGATTTGATGAATAGAATATTTCAGCCTTATTTAGACCAATTTGTGATTGTCTTTATTGATGATATTCTGGTGTATTCGAAAGGGCCTAAAGAGCATGAGCAACATTTGAGAATTGTTTTGCAGACTCTAAGAGAGCATAAGTTGTATGCTAAGTTCAGTAAGTGTGAATTCTGGTTGGATCGGATAATATTTCTAGGACATGTGGTGTCAGGAAATGGAATTGCAGTAGACCCAGCAAAAGTTGAAATGGTAGTGAATTGGCCGAGACCAACGACACCTACTGAAATACGAAGTTTCTTAGGATTGGCCAGTTATTATAGAAGGTTCATTGAAGGATTTTCAAAACTGGCAGAACTTTTAACTAAATTGACCCGAAAGAATGTGAAATTTGAGTGGAATGGAGAATGTGAAAGGAGTTTTCAGGAGCTCAAAAGGAAATTGACTTCAACTCCAATTCTGACTATACCTACTGGACCTAATGGTTTTACAGTGTATAGTGATGCATCTCACAAAGGACTAGGATGTGTGTTGATGCAGCATGGCAAAGTTGTAGCCTATGCATCCAGACAATTGAAACCCCATGAGTTGAATTACCCGACGCATGATTTAGAGTTAGCAGCCATAGTGTTTGCCTTAAAGATATGGAGACACTATTTGTACGGGGAAAAGTTTGAGATTTATACGGATCATAAGAGTTTGAAGTATTTGTTCTCACAAAAGGAGTTGAACATGAGACAAAGGAGGTGGATGGAGTTGTTGAAGGACTATGATTGTGAGATAAAATATCATCCAGGGAAAACGAATAGAGTAGCAGATGCTCTTAGTCGTAAGTCGGCTATGGAAATTGCTAGTTTAAGAATGGCGGAGTGGGAATTGTTAGAATCTGTAGCAAATTCCGAATTTAAATTGGAAATGGATTGTCTTACTGGCATGCTTAGTGCATTAAGGATTGAGCTGGAGATTATCCAGAAAATTAAAGTCTTGCAAGAATCTGACCCCGAGATTTTGAAAATGATAGATGCTGTATCTTCAGGAAAAAGATCAGAATTTCAAATCTCTGATGATGGAATAGTAAGATGTCAAGGACGACTTTGTGTTCCCGACAATGAGGAATTGAGAAAGGAAATTATGTCGGAGGCACATAAGAGTAATTATAGTATCCACCCAGGTAGTACAAAGATGTACAGAAATTTACGTCAGCAATTTTGGTGGAGTGGTATGAAGGCAGATACGGCTAAGTACGTATCTCAATGTTTGACGTGTCAGCAAGTAAAAGCGGAGCATCGTAAACCCGCAGGACTTTTGAGACCATTGGACATTCCTGAATGGAAATGGGAACATATAACGATGGACTTTGTGCAAGGATTGCCAAGGACATCAAGGAACCATGATTCAATTTGGGTTATAGTGGATCGTTTGACTAAGTCGGCGCATTTCTTAGCGATTCGCATGGATTACCCAATGGATAAGTATGCAGACATGTATGTAAGTCAAGTGGTACGCTTACATGGTGTTCCAGTGACCATTATTTCAGATCGGGATTCGAGGTTTACTTCGAATTTTTGGAGAAGTCTTCAAATTGCGTTAGGGACTAAGCTTCAATTTAGTACTGCTTTTCATCCTTAGACAGATGGTCAATCAGAAAGAGTAATCCAGATATTAAAGGATATGTTAAGGGCTTGTGTAATCGATTTCAAAGGAAATTGGGATGAAAGGTTGCATTTGGTAGAGTTTGCCTATAATAATAGCTTTCAGAAGAGTATAGGCATGGCACCTTATGAAGCATTATATGGAAGGAGATGTAGAACTCATGTTTGTTGGAGTGAAGTGGGTGAAAGGAAGTTGACAGGACCTAAACTGGTACAAGTTACCACTGAGGCTGTTGAAGTTATCAGAGAAAGACTTAGAGCAGCTCAGAGTAGACAAAAAGGCTACGAAGATAGACGTAGAGGGCCTTTGGAATTTGGTGTAGGAGACCATGTATTCCTTAAGGTATCTCCAATGAAAGGAATATCTCGATTCGGGATGAAGGGTAAGCTAAGACCTAGGTTTGTTGGACCTTTTGAAATACTTGAGAGGATAGGAGATGTGGCTTATCGTTTAGCGTTACCTCCTAAGTTAGAAAATTTGCACGATGTGTTTCATGTATCGATGTTGAGGAAGTACCAGCCAGATCCTGGTCACATACTCGATCATGAAGCCATCAAAATGGATGAGAAAGTAAGGTACATTGAAGAGCCTGTGCAGATATTGGATCGAAAGGAGCAAATTCTTAGGACCAAAAAGATCCCATTAGTTAAGGTGTTATGGCGACATCATGATGTGGAGGAAGCCACATGGGAAAGTGAGGATCAGATAAAGGAAAAGTACCCCTATTTATTTCAAGAAGGCGCGAGTAGTGCTTGAATTTCGAGGACGAAATTCTCTAAGGAGGGGAGAATTGTGGCATCCCAGAAATTCAAAGCCAAGCCATAAGGTGTGTTAAAGTCTTTAATTAGGTGGTAGAATTTTCATGGCTTATGTTTTAGCCATTAGTCTTTTAATTTGATGATTTGTGCTTATGATTGTGGAAATTTAAATTTAATAGATTAATGCTTGGCCATATGATTTAAATTTCAATAATTAAAAATATCCCAAGACTTTGGCCAAGATGAAAATTTGGAATTCAAGAATATTTATAAAAAGAATTTCAAAAAAAAAGAAGGAAAAAGGGGTTGAATTTTCGAAATGGGCCTTGGGCCCATTAGTCTAAAGCTTGGTGGGCCAAGCTAGTCGGCCCATTAGAGCCCAAGAAGGCTGTCGACCAGCCCAAGGAGGAGTGGCCGGATGGCCCAACTCCAAAGCCCAAGCCCAATCAAGTTTAAAAATAAAAATGACAAGTGGCAAAGGGGATGGGCATGCATTGGTTGGTTTTTAGGCAAAGTAATCATTACTAATCATGAGCTCTAGGGAGTATAAGAGGGGAGGAGAGAGAGAGGGTGACCGGTTCCTCCATTTGGCCGAGAGAAAGGGTGAGAGAGAGAGAGAGAGACTTCGAGAGAAAGAGAGGAGCCGAGAGGGAGAGGAGGCGGAGCCGAGGGAGGTGCCGCCGTGTCCGACTGCCGTACGCCGTCGTTTGTCCATCTTAGAGGCAAGTGGAGTCCTTTAACTTCTCTTGCATGTGTATATATGGTTTTGCATGTTCGGTTTTGAGTGTGTTTGTGAGAGAAACCGAGGTAAGGGTTGGTTGTTTTCAAGCCGTGTGACTGTTCTTGCTCGGTTTGTGGAAGTCAGTAGCTTGTTCGAGCTTGCATGTGTGTTTGGAGTTCGATTTTGGCTTCGGTGTCTTCATGAAAGTTGAAGCTAACATCTTGTAGTATGACATACTGAAATTTCGTAGAAAAATATGGAGATTTGTGGGGGTTAAAGTCTTGTTATACGGAGACCTCAGATCTGGAGAGTTTTTACTGACCACTTGCTGGATTCATGGTTGCATGTTGGTTTTTGTTGAGAATATCACTTCGATGTCTTCATGAAAGTTGTAGGAAACATCTTAAAATACAACATACTCTAATTTGAAGTTAAATGAACAAGTGTAGCCTAGTAAATGGACTATATCTTTAAGAAGATGATTCTGGTGATGTATTTTGAGATACCCGAGACTTGAACGACCTAAATGATGACTATACTCTGGTTATTTGACTTGGATCTCTTCATGAAAATTGTATAGGATACCTTGATGTATAAAATATCTAAATTTCAGAGGAAACGAAAGAGAATAGCTAGGTGAAATCTCAATATTTCGGAGATGTGTTTACTGGACGATACGGTAATGGATCCAGAAGCTTCGTGAGGTTGTATAAAATAATATAAAAATAATCTGGCTTGAAGTTCTTCATAAAAGTTTCACGAAAATGTCTTGGCTATCACTCTGAAAAATTTCATAATTTTTGGAGGCCATATGGATATTTTAATCGAATTTACTCAGAAACTGTGCATCCTGGTCATTATCCGAATATTATGTGCTATTTTGTGGAAATTGTGAAATTGTGTGAAATTCAATTTGGCCATCAATTTTGCAAGTAATTATCATCCTATGGGTTTGTTTAATAATTGCTTGAATTTTGTGATTTTGGGAAATTATAAATATTAAATGTAATATTTATTTATGAAAATAAATAAATAAAAATAATAAAATAATAATAAAATAAAGGTGGATTATTTTATTGGCCATGAATTCTATTGAATTTATTATGCATTGTTATATGACATTGGTGTATGTATGATCATGAGTTGTGATGCATGTGTGAATCATATGCCATGTAATAATGAGATTAAATGGATGATGAATGTGGAAAGTGATATGTGAGTAAGAGGTTGTGGTGGAGGATGAGGCCGGAATGTACAGAGATGCATTGCCGAAATTCCCTGGGAGATTCAGGATGCCCGGAATGTGGGGGGCCGGTAGCCCTGTCGGAGGTCTTTGCCCAAAGGGAATGCCTCGTGACACCAGGATTGGGGTGCGGGATGCCTGGCTAGAAGGGTAAAGGCCGGAAGCCCTGTCGGAGGTTTCTGCCCGAAGGGAATGCCTCATGATGCTAGTTGAGATGCGAGATGCCCGGAATGTGGGGGGCCAGAAGCCCGGTGGCCATGGGATGGCTGGAATGCTGGGAACCCTGTCGGAGGTCTTTGCCCGAAGGGATGATGAAATTGATGATTGAGAAATGGGTGATGTGGTGATCAAATTTAAAGATAAAGTTGATAATTAAATCATGACATGATATGCATGATGATGATGATGATGAGATGAGATGTGATATGATGATCACCTATGATAATATATGCATGATGATGCATGATGATGATGAGAAGTGATGTGATATGATGATCACCCATGATATGATATGCATGATGATATAGGCATGATGATGATGATATATGCATGATGATGATGAGATGTGATGTGATATGATGATCACCCATGATATGATATGCATGATGATATATGCATGATGATGATGAGATGTGATGTGGTATGATGATCACCTATGATATGGTATGCATGATGATATGCATGGTGATGATGATGATATGATATGCATGGTGATATGCATGATGATATGCATAATGATATGCATGGTGATGATGATGATATGTATGATATGATGATGCATGAATACGTATGACATCAAAAAGGTAAGCAATGCCTGCCATGTATGATGATATACATGATGCATTGGGTTGTTATTGGATTTCCCTATCTGCTGAGTGGTTGTACTCACCCCTTTTGGGGAATAACATTTCAGATTAGGAGTATGCCGCTTCCTGCCGTCTCGCGGGGGCTATTCTATGGTCTACCGTCTGATGTAGAGGTTGAGTGTGCGGAGATAGATTGTCCCTCTGTTCCCGGACTGACTTTTATCCGAGTGCGATGTCTTGTGATGTATGATATCGGCCTGGCTAGGGGCCCTGTCATACAAGAGTTCATTTCTGTGCACGTTCGACGAGATGGAGCTATGCGAGGGATGCTGCCGCCGCCACCACCTGATGCACCGGGTTGGGTGTAAGACCTGCGTGCAATGAGTAGGAGCTGGATCTCTTTTTGATGTAGATAGTCAACGCTTTCGATGGGAGGGTTTTGTGCACGTATGATGTTAGGCGTCGAGGTTTCTTTTTGAGATTTTAGGTAGGACATGGCAGAGTCCTAACCTTTCTTGTTTTTGTACCGACCCGAAGGGAACCCCATCTTGCTATATATATAAGTATGTAAGCAAAACGTCGAAGTTGTTTATAAAATCCTGATGTTTAGCTAGTGTGTATTTGTATCATGGATTGGTAGGGGGATAGATGGCGATGTTTGATTTGCTTCCGCTATGAGTCGCGCTGGGACCGCTTTAAAAAAAAATGCCTGTGATTTGGCGACGCTTGTTTTAAGTACGAGACAAAAACGGTAATAAGATGTAACATCGGCACTGGTAACGACCTGCGAAGGGTTTGCGACTGTAACACCCCGAACCCTTCGCAGGTCGTTACCGGTGCCAATGTTACATCTTATTACCGTTTTTGTCTCGGACTTAAAACAAGCGTCGCCAAATCACAGGCATTTTTTTTTAAAGCGGTCCTAGCGCGACTCATAGCGGAAGCAAATCAAACATCGCCATCTATCCCCCTACCAATCCATGATACAAATACACACCAGCTAAACATCAGGATTTTATAAACAACTTCGACGTTTTGCTTACATACTTATATATATAGCAAGATGGGGTTCCCTTCGGGTCGGTACAAAAACAAGAAAGGTTAGGACTCTGCCATGTCCTACCTAAAATCTCAAAAAGAAACCTCGACGCCTAACACCATACGTGCACAAAACCCTCCCATCGAAAGCGTTGACTATCTACATCAAAAAGAGATCCAGCTCCTACTCATCGCGCGCAGGTCTTACACCCAACCCGGTGCATCAGGTGGTGGCGGCGGCAGCATCCCTCGCATAGCTCCATCCCGTCGAACGTGCACAGAAATGAACTCTTGTATGACAGGGCCCCCAACCAGGCCGATATCATACATCACAAGACATCGTATGACAGGGCCCCCAGCAAGATGGGATGAAGGGTAAGTTAAGCCCTAGATTTGTCGAACCTTTTGAGATACTTGAAAGAATAGGGGATGTAGCTTATCGTTTGGCGCTGCCTCCTAAGTTAGGAAATTTGCATGATGTGTTTCATGTATCGATGTTGAGGAAGTACCAGCCGGATCCTGGTCACATACTCGATCATGAAGCCATCAAAGTGGATGAGAAAGTGAGGTACATCAAAGAGCCTATACAGATATTGGATCGGAAGGAACAAATTCTTAGGACTAAGAAGATCCCTCTGGTTAAGGTATTATGGCGACATCATGATATGGAGGAAGCCATATGGGAAAGTGAAGATCAGATGAAGGAAAAGTACCTCTACTTGTTTCAAGAAGGCACGAGTGGTGTCTAATTTCGAGGGCGAAATTCTCTAAGGAGGGGAGAATTGTGACATCCCAAAAATTCAAGACAAGCTCTAAGGTGTATTAAAACCCATAATTAGGTAATGAAATTACCTATGGCTTATGCTTTAGCCATTAGTCTCCTCTTAAGACTAAGTGATATATGCTTGTGTTCATGAATTTTTGAAATTAGTATTATAGGATAAATTAATGAGAATAATCTATTCTTGGCTATGCACCTCATAGACTAAATTCCTATAGATAAAATATTACAAGATTTTGGCCATGTGAAATTGAAAACTTGAAACCAATAAAAGAAAGAATTAAAAGTGTTTAAAGGTAAAATTTAGGGTTTAATTAGGTTTGGGCCTTAGGTCCAATAGCTTGGACTTTTGGTGGGCCAAATGGCCGGCCCATTGGAGCCAAGGAGGGGCTGTCGATCGGACCACTTGCTGGCCCAAAGCCCAGCCGAGAATGAGGCCCATTTTTGCATGAAGAAGGCCATGTGTCTCTCCCAAATTGCCAAGTGTAGATCATGCATTGGCTATTGGGGAGGCATCTAATGATTGCCAATGATGGCTTTGTGGGGAAACAAAAGGAAGAGAGGCCGGCTGATGGAGGGGCTGTCGTCCAAGAGAGTGAGAGAGAGAGAAGAGAGAAACCGAGAGAGGAGGAAGAAGGAGCCCATTGCCACCCGTTCGCCGTCCGAGTGCCGTCCGTGTGCCGTCGTTCACTTGATCTTAGAGGCAAGTTGGGATCCGTATTTTGCTCTTGCATGTGTGTCTTGCATGTGTGATTGTTTGGTGGTAGATCTCGGACGTTTAGGGTAGGCAAAACCGAAGCTAGAGTGTGTTGTTCTTGAAATAGCTTGCTGTTCTCGTGTATACCGCCTGACCCAGAAACTTGTGGAGGCTTGCATGCGTGTTTTGAGTTGGATTTTGACTTCCACTCCTTCATAAAAGTTGTATAAAACATCTCAAATTATAACATACTAAAATTTGAGACAAAATGGTTGAGGTTTAAGGGGTGAAACCCTTCTCCTACGAAGACACTAGATCTGGAACTGCTTTGTCGACTTCTTGGTGGTTTTGTGGGTTGCATGTTGCTTTTTACAGAAAATTTCCCTTCTACTTCTTCATGAAACTTGTAGAGAACATCCTAAATACTAACATACTCAAATTTGAGGTAAAATGAGCAAGTGTAGCCTAGTGAATCGACTTTCTCTTGAAGACGGTAAATCTGGAAATACGGTACTGAACACCCGAGATTTCTTGGACCCATATGGTGACTATTCTTTGGAAATTTCACTTAGATCCCTTAATTAAATTTGTAGAGGACCTTTTGAGGCAAAACATATCAAAATTTCAGAGGATACAAAGAAGGATAAGTAGGTGAAAACTTGATATTTCGGAGATACCTATACTGGACGTTTCGGTGCTAGAATCAGGAGCTTCGGACGCCTATAGAAAATTTATCTAGAAATAATATGGCCTATATTTATTCATGAAAAGTCTACTTTAGGGTATTAACTATAACCTGGTAAAATTTCATAATTTTCGGAGGTCATTCGGGTATTTTAATCGAAATATTTCAAAAACTGCGCAATCTGTTTGCTGTATTTGTGTGAATTATATCTTCTTGTGTGAAACTCTTTTGGGCATGTTTTCTTCATGAAATTGTTATCTTATTATCTTGTCTATCACATGTCCTGATTTCATGATTTTTGAGAATCATATGGATTTTTAATAAATGTTTTCTAAAATGGTACAAGCTGGAATTTAATAAACTTCAAAAAGGCATGATATATGGACTATTCTAAATTGTATGGACTCCATGAATTGTATTGTTATGAATGATTGTGTCTTGCTACATGCATGATGATGATTGGAAATGCATATATGAATCAAAGGATGAAAATGATCTTGTTTGCCATCACATCGTATGCCATGTTAAAGTTGAACTATAATTGAAGATATGAATTAAGATAAGTGAGAAGGCCGTCGGAGGTGTGAGCCGACGATGCCCCGGGAGTGTCGGGATGCCTGGCTAGAAGGGTACGGCCGGTTGCCCGGTGGCCTTGAATGGCCGGATGCCGGAGGCATGGATGCATGATGATGGTGAGTGCATGGATGTATGTGCACCTATGGTATGATGGTACACGTGATATGATGATGATTAGCGCATGGATGCAAGATGATGGTAAGTGTACGACCTGATGGTAATGATTATATGAGGATGTATGTACATGCGGTATGATGACATGTGCATGATATCAAGGTAAATTGTGCATGGATGCTTGAATGACATGTGTTATGCTATGATTGTGATGATTGTATTGTATGATGCATTGAGTGGTTTATTGGTCCTTTACCTGTTGAGTGGTTGTACTCACCCCTTGGGGGACCAACATTTCAGATTAGCAGGATGCCGCTCCCTGCTATCACGCGGTGCGTCTTTTACGGCCTTCCTTCGGATGTAGAGGTCGAGTGTGTGGAGATCGACTGTCCCACCATTCTTGGTCTGACATTTATTCGAGTTCGTGCCTTAGTGATGTATGACGTGGGCTTGGCTGAGGGCCCTGTCATTCAAGAGTTCATATCCGTTCATGTTCGTCGAAATGGAATGATGCGTGGGATGTTGCCGCCACCACTGCTTGATGCACCGGGATGGGTGTGAGGGCCCGTGCATGAAGAGTAGGAGCTGCAACTTTTTGGGATGATAGCCGACACTAGTTGATGGGGGATCTTGCACGATAGACATAGTGGGTCAAGTGTTTCTTTTTAGGGTTATGGCCGAGTGTAGCTACAAGTCTTGGCCTTTCTTTTGATGTATCGACCCAAGGAAATCCATCAGAAAAATATGTAAATAAAAGTGTCGTGGCTTTATCTTTTCTTATGTTAGTGGTGTGCCATTGTATAATGGTTGTTGAAGGGGGGAATTGGTAAGACTCGATTATGCGTCCGCAAATAAGATGCGCTGGGACTGTTTTTTTTTTTTTAAATGTATACCTAGGAACTTAGGTACTTCTTTGGTAAGATGTGGTGACCTTGGGCGTTTCGGGGTGCCACATGGGATTATGGGGGAGACAAGTGTGGAGGGCATGCAAATTTCCCCCCCCCCCTCCTTCGTGAACCGATCGACACCCATGGAGGTGTCTTTGGGCTTGCTTGGGCCCGAATCCTCGGGCCCAAGAGTCCTTAAAATAAAGCCCAATTCCCCGTTTAATTATATATACATATAGTATTTTATCTCTATCAAATTTAATTTAGTAACAAAAATTCAGATTGCTTTATATACAAGTATACACACACAGACACACACACACACACACACACACACACACACACACACACACACACACACACACACACACACACACACACATATATTCCAAATTCTTGCGGCCCGCTCAATATCCTCAAGTTCTAATTCTTTAATTTTTAGCGCATATAATTCTGATGCAAGATCAAATCCCATCCTTTTGGTTCAAAGGATAAAATTGAAATATTATTCCAAATGAACAAATACAAAGTAATGCCTGTAAAATAAAAACAAAGTCACAGTTCGGTGACTGTCACCTATCCGAGGGTTGCCTAAAATTTTGGATGCCACACTTACGTCCTTGACTTTATAGTGTAGGAGACTCTATTACACTTTTTCAAAGTCTCACAAGTGTTTTTCTCTCTCTTTTGAGTAAAAATAAAGCTTTACGATTGAAATAGCAAGAACTAGAAAACTTCAGACTTTGGAATTCTTCTTTCACACACACACTTGAATAACTTGAGCGTCCTCCGTATATACTCCTCCATACCTTTTCAACTATTGGCATTTTCCAAAGGAGTTCTTCCAATCTATCCGTTGGATAGAATCAATCAAGGAGATCTCGAGTCATTTAAGGAATGTGATGATACCACAGTCCTAGCTTTGGAGTTATTGCAATGTATTTGATGATGTGCTTTGCAGCAATTAAGTGAGATTCTTTGAGATTTGATTGGAACCTAGCACAAATGCAAACATTAAACAAAATATCAGGTCTAGATGAAGTAAGATAAAGAAGTGAACCAATTATGCTCTTGTATAGTTTCTAGTCTACACTCTTTCCTTCTTCATCTTTATCCAGCCTTGAAAAACTTGACATAGATATCTCACTCTTCTTGCAATTCTCTAAACCGAACTTTTTGATGAGATCTTTCGCATATTTCTCTTGGTGAATGAAAATTCGTTTGACTTGTAATCCAAGAAAGAATGTTAATTCACCCATCATGCTCAGCTCGAATTCATCTTACATAGACTTAGAAAATTTCTTGCATAGATTTTCATTAGGTAATCCAAAAATGATATCATCAATATAGATTTGAACGAGTATAAAATCTTTACATTCTCTCTTAATGAACAAGGTAGTATCTACTTTACCTTTATCAAAACTATTTTAAATTAGAAATTAACTTAACCTGTCATAATAAGCCCGAGGTGCTTGCTTTAGTCCATAAATAGTCTTTTTTTCAGTCTGAAGACTAAGTCTGGCTTTCTTGGGTCTTCAAAAATAGGTGGTTGTTCCACATAGACTTCTTCTTGGATAAATCCATTTAGAAATGTACTTTTTACGTCCATTTGGAATAACTTGAAATTTTTATAGCAAGCAAGAGTAAGTAATAATCTAATTGCTTCTAACATCACTATTGGTGCATATGTCTCATCATAGTCTATCCCTTCTTCTTACGTATATCATTTGGCTACGAGTCTTGCTTTGTTCCTGACCACTTTTTCTTTCTCGTTCATCTTGTTCCTGAAAACCCATTTAGTTCCAATAATAAATTTACCTTTAGGTTTAGGAATAAGTTCCTAAACATCATTAATGCTTAACTGTCTGAGCTCTTCTTACATAACTTCAATCCAACTTCCTTCAGCCAAGGCTTCTTCTACAATTTTGGGTTCAATCTCATAAACAAGTGCTGAAGCACTAGACTCTTCACACCGTTTGGATTTGGTGCGAATTCCCTCATCAATGTTGCCAATGATGGGTTCCTTGGGATGACTTGACTTATGCTTCCAATTGCTGGTTGGTTTGTGAGTCTATTGATCCTCTATTTCAGTTGAATCTTCTGGTTCATCTTGTTGTTGAACTTCAGGAGTCTGAGCCACTTCAAGAGAAGTAGACTTTGTAGGATTTGAAGTAGGTTCAGATTCTTCAAGTTGTGCTTGATTCATTTGATTTTGCATTGAGTCTTAAAACTTGACATTCATAGATTCTTCCATAGACTGACTCTTCTTGTTGAATACTCTGTAGGCTTTGCTTAAGGTTGAGTAGCCAAGAAAAATTCCTCCATCCGATCTTTCTTCAAACTTACTAGTTCTATCATTTGCATTATTTAAAATAAAACATTTACAACCAAACACATGGAAATAAGAGACAATTGGCTTCTTTCCTTTGAGTAACTCATAATGATTTTTCTCCAGAATAGGCCTTAAGAATACTCTATTAATAATATAACAAGCTGTAGAAACTGCTTCAGCCCAAAAATGAGAAAAAATATTACTTTCAATTAAGAATGTTCTAGCCATTTCCTGTAAAGATCTATTCTTTTTTTTTTCACAACTCCATTTTATTCTGGAGTATATGAGGAAAATAAAAGATGTTGAAAACCAGAGTCATCACAGAATTTTGCAAAATCTTGGTTTTCAAACTCACCTCCATGGTCTGCCTAATACACGAAATAGCATAACCTTTTTCATTTTGAACTTTCTTTGCAAATTTTGAAAAGTAAGAAAAGGCTTTAGACTTACTTGCTAAGAAGTATACCCAAGTAAAACAAGAATAATCATTCATGATTACTAGGCAGTATCTCTTTCCACTAATACTTTGAGTTCTGGTTGGTCCAAAGAGATCCAAATGCAGAAGCTGCAAAGCTCAATTAGTAGAAACTTTGTTTATAGGTTTGAAAGAGCTTCTAACCTGTTTTCCCAAAACATATGGTATGCATAAGTAACATTTTTTATACTTCAGGTTAGGCAACCCACGAACAAGCTTCTTGGATGAGATCTTGGCAATTTGCTTCATGTTGACATGGCCAAGTTTTCTATGCCAGAGGTTTGCTTCATCTTGAATGGATATTAGACACTGAGAGCTTTCTGGTTTTATATCCAGAAGATAGATATTCACATATCTTCGTCCAGTGAAAGATTGAGATAAATTCTTACTAGTTCCTAATCAAATGCCTTATTGGAAGTTAATCTTGAATCCAGTGTCACACAATTGATTGATGCTGAGAAGATTGTAGTTTAGACCTTCCACCAAATAGACATTGTTGATTGTGAGACTTCCAATTTTAACAGTTCCACATCCAACAATTCTTCCTTTACTATTTCCACCAAAGGAAACTTTTCCTCTTTTTTCTTGCATAAGTTTTATAAAACAACTTGGATCTCCTGTCATGTGTCTCGAGCAGCTACTATCCAAATACCACTTTATCTTTTTCTTGATAGTAACCTGCAATTAAAAAAGGAACTCAAGCTTTCTTTGGTACCCACATTTTCTTGGGTCCAGGGAAGTTAGTGCAATATACAGTCTTTGCCCATTCCTTCTTAACAGGTCTCCAAACCATAGGACATTATTTCTCAAAATGTTCTGAGTTATTACACTTTGAACATTTGAGAGCACTTCGGCCAACAGGTTTTACAAAAACTCTTTGAAAATGATTTATGTAAAATGTTTTTGTAGGTCTTTGTTTGATTCTTTCATTTGCTTTTGGAAAATCAATTAAAGGAATAGATTCT
Organism: Eucalyptus grandis x Eucalyptus urophylla; assembly: GCA_028830015.1. NCBI lineage: Eukaryota > Viridiplantae > Streptophyta > Magnoliopsida > Myrtales > Myrtaceae > Eucalyptus > Eucalyptus grandis x Eucalyptus urophylla. The sequence goes on from CM054203.1 coordinate 30,661,798, forward strand.
GATGTCATACCCAAACCAGATTTGTTGAAATATGGTTTTTGAATTGAAAGAATCTTTTTCCAACTTTTCAGATCCTATTGAAAACCTTTTTGTGATATTTGAAATATCCTCTTTCAAGAATATGTTTTCCTTTGAAATGGAGTTTGCATTTTCTTTTAAAATAACAAAACTTTTGTTTTGATTTTCAAACTTTTCTTTCCAAGAGATTTCCTATTGCTTTAGTTTGGAATTTTTCCTTTTTAGTTTAGAGATCCTTTTAAGAGAGGTTTTAAGATTAAGACAGAGTTCATCTATATACTTCGAGACTTTAACATGAATATTTAAATTACTAACCTCGATTTCATTGTCTGAATCTGAGTCTGTTCCAAAATCTGAGTCTAATTCTGAGTTTGCCATTAGACATGTGTTGTCATACTCTTCATCACTTTCCTCTTATTCTGTATCACTCCAAGTTTTTGCTTGAGAGCCTTCTTGAACTTTTTAGTTCTTGCTTTCTTTTTTTTCAACAAAGGGCAGTTGGGTCTGATGTGCCCTTTTTTCTTATATTCAAAACAAACCACATCTTTGTTGATCTCATCATCCTCACTTGATTTGTTCTGGAATTTTTGAGAGCCTTGCTTCTTCCAGTTAAATCTTCTTCCTTTTCTGGTCAGTTTTCTAAATCTCCTTATCATGAGTGCTAGCTCTTCATCACCCATGTCATCTTTAGAATCTATATAATCAAAATCATCATTAGATCTTAAAGCAATTAACTTCTTACCTTTGGGATCTTCTTCCTCATTGAGTTGATCCACTTCGTATGACTGAAGTGTGCTTACAAGCTCATCAACTGTAAGAGACATGATTCTTTGGGTTTCTCTTATCAAAGTCTTCACGTGATTCCAATCTTTGGATAATCCACGCAGCAATTTATTGACCTTCATTGGTCTTGAGATTGGCTGTCCCTGATATGATAGACCGTTTACAATTTCTATAAAACGACTAAACATGTCAGTAATGGATTCTCCTGATTTCATCTTAAAGGCTTCATACTGTCTGAGTAAGATATTGATCTTTGTTTCTTTAACTCGATCGGTTCCTTCATAGGTAACATGCAACCTATCCCAGACTTCTTTGCCTATTTCACAAGATGAAATTCCGTTATATTCAGTAGAAGATAAAGCACAATATAAAGAGTAGATTGCTTTAGCATCAAGAGATTGTCTCTTGGTTATTTCTTCTTGTGCCATATCACCAGCATCTACAACTTCTTTTACTCTTTCTAAAACTGATGCAGCTTTAGGAATGATTCTATTTTCTACCACATCCCATTCCAAGGAATCTTTCGATCTTAGGAATGCCTTCATCTTGTTTTTCCAAACATTGTTTTCATTTCCATCAAAGTAAGGAGGTCTGGTGTTGCTTTAGCCTTCAATTAAACCTAGAGCCAAAATACTAGCTATAGATCTTTAGGTCAGAAATAAAAACACTTCAATAAAACAAGCACACAAGCTCTGATACCAAAACCTATATCTATCCCAAGAACATCTCAAACCCTTGAAAAAAAAAAGTTTACTAGCTTCGAGCTGATTCCGATAAATAACCAAAACAGAGCCTAGAAAAAGATCATGAAAAACAAAGTAGGAAGAGATAAGTATCAAATTCACAAGGCTGTTGCTGAGCATCTATGTCCCCAGCATCGACAAGAAATAAAATTTGGTCAATATAATCAAGTTCTATGGTTAGACCTTGAGCACTGCTTCGAAGTATTGAATTTTGTCACAACCCTCCCGACACGGGGATTGGGAAAAAGATGAGTATAGAGATAATATCAAATTGGGGCCCAACGGTTCTCAATCGATGTGGGTTCTCCCAAATCCTTATTCATGCGACGTTAAGATTATGGTTTTAATTTGATTAACTCCAAGAGAATGCCAAATGAAGAATTGCCAATAGCCTATTGGGGTTGACTAGAAATCAAGTGAAGCATCGGAATATACCTCACTTCCTACGCCACTAAAGATTTAGGATTGATGACTGGATTACATTAGTTATCTAACTAGTACCATTTCAGTACCTAAACTTGATTATTTGTCAGCTAAGGTGTGCATGCAAACTTTTATCAAGCATGAGTCATAAAGTTCTTGTCTGCTAACTAAGTAGCACCAACACCGACACTTGACATGCGACACAACACGCTGACACGTCATTTCTAAAAAAAATAAAAAATTTCAATACGTTAGGATACGTTATATATTATATGCATATTATATATATATATATATATATATGATAAATTATCATTGTTATGAATATTTTAATCAAACTAATTTAATTCAAATTCACAAATAAATAAATAATAAAAAGAGCCCATAATGAATTTACACTAAAAACATTAATCCACTATTTGTTAATATTATTCATTGTTTCAATTTGACAAATTCAACTTCATTCCATTAATCTATGAAACTTGGAGGAAAAAATAAATGAGTAATCAACATTCTGGTCTCATGTGTTAGAGTGTGTCGAAAGAGGAGAAAAAACAAACTTGGAGGGTAAATTGTGTGCACGGGAAATGAGAGTCAAAAAAGAAGAGAGAATTTAGTTTTTCTTCTTTCCCCATTTATTATTTTTATTATTTTTTACTTTTTTACAAATTTAAATTTTGACCCCTCATTTATTGAAAAATTTTAAAATTGACTCCATGTGCATCAAATGTGTTGGAATTCTAAACTTGCATGTCAGAATTCTCGACTAGGGATGAGCATTAGTCTAGGGTTAACCCTGGACCAACCTAACCCTATTGATCCTGATCCAGTTCCTGAGGGAATTGGGTCGATCCTTGGTCCTAAGATCCCTAAACCAGCACTGTGTGAGTTAATCCTCAATTTTGGAAGTTTAGAGTAAGTCCAACCTAAATCAACCCTGACTATATATATATCTAATATATTACTTAATTTTTTTTATGTATTCTAAAGAGAAAACCCTAAGTTAAACGGTGTAAACAGTATTAAACAGCTCTTCATGGCATCCACCTCTAGTACTCATTTTCTTTTGGCTTCTTTATCCTCTTCGTCTTCAATTTGCCAAAATCGAAAGAAATAACTTCCCCGCTCACCGCTCAATTTCCCATCTTGTTCCCATATCTCTATGAGTGATCTCAATTGTTTTTTGTATTTTCTTGCTTTTAAAGGGTGTAAAATTTCTATTGTTACCTTATCTTAAATTTGTTGAATATGTACTGGTAATTATAGTTTAGTTGCATATGTAATTTGAAATAATAGGTTTGCCTTTTCAAGGAATACAAAAATGAAACGAAAAAATTATCGGTTGGTCGTGGGTTGACCTTAAAATTGAACCGAACTCATTGGGTCGGTCCAATCCTCGGTCCCAATCTCAGTAGGGTCGGTCCCTCGGTCACAAAAATTGAGGACCAAAACTGTACCAGTTGGTCCTAGGGTTAAGGGGTAGACTAGCCCAATCCGGCCCATGCTTACCCATATTCTCAACTCGTGCGTCGGAGAGTGTTAGGAGAGTTCACCAAGTATCGGATTTTTCAATACTTGTTAACAGAGTATCAGAGAGTGTCGGACACTTGTCAGAATACCCGACATGACACAAAGGCTCCCGAAGAGTGCTGGAGTTTCCTAGTCTGCTAAGAATCCATGCAATGTTTTTGTGTTTATTATGATCCTAGAATGAAACCTAACCACTCAACTATGAAAATGAATCACAACATAGAAAACGATATAAAAGCAATTGCAACAAAGGCATCAATAATAGTAATAAAGAACGTGTATATGATAAAGTGCAGTAAAGTAACCCGATGCAAGTTGGACAAAGAATATTATATGGCCTTGTATTAAGCCCTGGACAGCAACCGGACTTCTGCACAAAATCCCAACGCCCACTCTCCAAAATTATGTATAAAAGGTGAATTAAAGATTTCAAGCCGAGGACAAGCCTGCAGAATTTTATCTGCCAAACAGCCATCACTGAAGGTAAAACCCTTAATGGGTTATTGTTGAGACAGAGCTTTTAGATACTTGAGTTTGGTAACTTACTGAAAAATGACGTCTCCACTCTCAAGCCTATTTTCCAAACAAGCTAAGAGCAAGTAAATCCTAGTGCAAGATAAAATGAGCATGTAAGCCATAAATTCATCACGTGAAAAAAAGCTCAAAGATTGTACTAGAGATAATGTGACGTCCCAAGGCGTCAGGTACTATGCGCAAGCGGAATTATAATCATTATTATCTTCTTGCCTAACTTGTAATCTTCTTTAGATAATCTATAGTGTTTAGCATTGAAGGTTAGCATGTATAACATGGATTATTTAAAATCTCAAGTTTATATTATGAGGTTATCCCGCAATCACTCTACCTTCAATTTAAGTATTGGCCAAATCATTCATGCACATAAACAAGAACACGAGAAGCTTCATTTCTTCTTATCATCATCAGGGCTTACAAAATTTATCGACCTGGACTCTTTCCATGTTCATCGCCTATATATACACAACATATACATAACAAAAGTCAGGCGTAACAAAAGTTAGGGATAAAGGGTGAGGGTATCTACTCCATGAGTTCCCACACCGGCCCACATCTAACAAAAGAAAAACAAAAGACAGTCAGCTTCTACATGATCCAAGGCGTCTAGGCGCCGTCCATACCTGCTCCAGGTCCTCCTGCTCCAAAGGGTAAAGGGCCAAATATCTCTCCTTCATGGTTGATAAACCATGCAACGAACGTCATCGGTGTCAAGTCGGTTCTACTGTCATCCAGCCATAAAGTCGCCTCATATTTGGAGAAAATCATGTCAATGTCGGGATCATACACGTCATAAAGAGAAACATCAAGACGCACTACCGCCCCATATTGAGCTACTGGCGGTACATCCATGCTATCAATCTAAAAATGTAAGGTATGAGCAAACAACTTTGCCCAGTAAAGAATGATAAAACTCTAACTTAAACAATCCACAGCCATCAATATTGCAAGAGAATCATCAAACAATTTAGATATTAAAGGAAGTATATCACAAGCATAAACAATTGGATATTAACACATTATGTATATAATCAACTTATGAGCATCCATTTCCATGCTTACCTTTCTCAAGCTAAATCTCATATCAAGATGCAATGCATCAATAGTAAATGGACTCACTTGCCAAGTAGAATTATATTTAGTGAGCATATGATCCACCCTCGATCAATCACTAACCGGAACTCTACCGGCCTGATTGAGTCAATTCCAGAAGTTACCTCATCCGAACTTCCACAATATTTCTATTATGGGCTTCTCACTCAGAGGCATCCTGGTATCGCACAACCAAGGCATCCTTGATCACACACAAGGGCATCTCACTCCGAGGCATCTTAGTATCACACAACTAAGGCATCCTTGATCACACACAAGGGCATCTCACTCTGAGGCATCTTAGTAACTCTCTACCGAGGCATCCAAGACCACTCAGCAAGGGCATCCCAAACTTCTGAGGGCATCACCGGTATCTCTGTACCGATGGGTTCATTCACTCACTTATGCACACGTTTCACACCACCATACCTTTGATTAATGCATTTATTGTATGCAAAAGAAAAAGACTCCAAGGTATCTAACTATATATCTTACTCCCATGAACCTAGCACACGTGCGTGTCCAAATTATAAGACAAAACCCATTATGTCATGTCCCATTCCATGGCAAACAAATATTTACCCCATAATCAAGCACTATGCACCACACTCATTGCACACACATGATACTATATGCACTTATATATCTCAAATAAGATGTGAGACTTACTTTTACACAACTAACATCTATTATGAGGTTTATTAGGCTCTACTTGCATCACAAAAGCCTAATATAAAAGACACAACATCTAATATATGTTCTCGGTTCCAGACAGTTTACTAACTAAATGTACAGTTTCGGTTTCGGACACAGAAGGTATATCAATTCTTGTCGAAATACTACCAAATTTTAGTATGTTATATTTAAGACATAGAATAACAATTCCCATGAAGAGGCTTAAGTCTAATTCTCACTGAATTAAGAGTAACAATTGCCATAATCTTTACTAGCACCCTGTATCGACGTCCAGATTCTTTATCTACAAAGAAAATTGTTTCACTAGTTATCTCTTATCCATTTAATTTCAAATTTTGACACGTCATTCCTTAAGACTTTTTCTACAATTTTCACTAAGGATTCAAAGTCAAATTCTAACTAGGTAAATACAGAAAATTCATATAATCCGTAAAGGTCAAACTGTTTCTCACAAGAACAGTTTACTGGTTTTACTAAGTTCACTTCTATCTCTAAGTTTTATATATTCGTATGGTTATAGCTAGGTTTCTAATTCAATCTAATGGATTTTTTATCATGTAGAATAGTTTCTTTCTTATTTCCATCAACATACACAAAGAAAATAAATACAAACAGAAGACTCCATAACCGTTTTCACCTAGAACAGAATAGGTATACACAATTTTTCTCACTCCTAGCTCGACCAAACCATTTATTTTTCCACAAGTCTCTTCTATAACACTTCATTACTTTATCTCAGCAACTACAAGTACTTTCAGCAAGCTTTTCTTTAACAAATAGCCCATCCATAGCTCGGCTCGAAGTATAAATGCATCCGTGAGTTCACTCATCACAGTATACACCACATCCATCCACTCGGCATCCATTTCATCACTTCACTCAGCAAAGACAGCATACTCACACTTGGATTTCGAAACATGCAAGCCTCAAAAGTAACATGCAATGGCTTCTACCTTCAATCTAACACTTACTAAGCTTAGATTAACCACAAGACAGCAACTACAAACCAAATCCTTCACTGTTTGGTTAGACCCGCAAGCTTTCTTGACAAAACAATGGATAACTTTTAATTTAGACCTGTATCTTTCCTTACCTTGTTCAGCTATTAGACAACACAAAGATGCTTCAAGATCAACACCAAAATTTCACATGCAAGAGGAGGAATGTTGCTGGTTTGCTTCTGGTTTCACCGCTCGACCGAGAGAAAAACAGAAAGAAGAAGATGAAGATGGGTTTCTCGGTTTTTATATGGAGAGAGAGAGAGGGTTACGAAACTTAAGGGGGAAATAGGTCTACAAGGCTAATCCCTAGGCTAGACTAATGATGAAATTTGCTAATGATTATGCCTCTTGAGTTTGCATGTCTCAGTTTGTGGGAATCAAAACCATGGGTGTCGAGTGCAAGGAGAAATGAGAGAGAGAGAGAGATGTCGTGGCCTCCAAGTTTGTTGTCTCAAATTTAATTTGTTTCTAATCCATGTCATTAGTCGGTTCATTAGTTTCTAATGTTTTTCAATTAATTTCCTTTTGTTTCTACTTGATTTCAATTATTTTATAATCATACAAAGTCATGACATATATAACATATCGACTAGTCAATGTTAGTCTATAAAGAATTCATCACAAAAATGCTAAAGTTAGAAATTGATATTAGCATTATAAACATTAATCAAGTTATCATAACTATAATCTATAAGATAAAATCATTCGGGCCTAAATATTCATCTCTGGCCCAACAGGCTTAATCTATAACAATCCGGCCCACTAAACTAAATTTACAAATCTAATAATTTCGAACCTTGGCCCGCTTCAAGCCAAGTTCAAGCCCATAATCTCTCATTCGACTTTTCAAGTCCAATTTGTGTGGCCCACTTATTTCTCAAGCCCACACATTTTTCACGATCCATCGGGTTCACTTTCTGGCCCAATCTAATTAATCTAAGTTCCTAATGATCTAATTACACTAATGAAGGTCGATGAAATTTGGGATGTCACAGATAATCTCCCGAGCAAGTGTGTTGTAAGGAAATGATGGTTGCTTGTACATATAGTCCCCGAAACATGGTAATGTTAATTTTCAGTCTATAAATAACACATGATAGAGTCTTCTACCATAGTTATGGAAGATGAGATTGTACAACATACAAATAATCATGCATCAACTAGAAATCCTTAAATGGTCCAACTACATGAATATTATTTAAATCGTCCTATATGGCATAATTGGTATTGATGTGAATAATTTTTAATTATATTTTTTTCATTCTTTTAAAACTTGTATGTTTTCTCTTCTTTTTCCCCTTTCTTTCTTTTCCTTACTTTTTTTTTTTTTTTACAACTTTTGGCCAGTTTCAGGGGAGGGCATTGCGATCCTTACTTAGACGAAGTGAGGGCATCCCGGCTCTCAACTAGATCTTAGTGAGAGAACAAAGGAACTCTTATGTGGCCAATGAGGGTCATGATGCCCTTGCCAACCCAGGCAAGGATCGCTCCCTCGCCTATTGAAGTCAATGGTGTTGGAGAAAACTTCCTTATTTGTTTTGAAGCTGACAAAACGTTTCCATCAGTCTAGTCTAAAGATTTGCAGACTCTTTCATCAAAGTCTGAAGACCGCCAGACCACCAGACTCAAGATTTAAAGTCTGCCCTCATTGACAGTTTCTAGACCGTTGAAGAAAGCTTATCCAGAATCGAGTATTTGTTTAAGGATTTGATTTAAGCGGCCAAAGAAGATCTCACGGCTGGAGATGGCATCTAAATATCTATTATTCGTATTGGAAATAATTCGAGTAATTCGGATCCGTTGATTGGCGAAGTATACTTGGAAGGTTCTGTCCAACGGGTAGATTTGAAGAACTCCTTTGGAAGGTGCCAACGGTTATGAAGGCATGGAGGAGTATATAAGGAGGATGCTCTAATTATTCGATTGTGTGCAAGATAGAAAAATTCCAAAGTCTAAAGCGCCTTGTTCTTTGTTGATTCAATTGTTGTGCGAAAATTTGTACTCAAAAGAGAGTTTAGATTCTTGTGAGACCTTGAGGAAATATAGCAGAGTCTCTACACTGTGGAATCAAGGATGTGATACTATAACGACTCTTTTGATTCATAGTGAAATCCAGTCGGTGGGCTGTCAATGCGGGAGAGTGGACGTAGGCTTGGATTAAGCCGAACCACTATAAACCTTGTGTTCTTATTCTCTTCCCTGAACTCTTTACTTTGTTCGTAACTCTATTTAATTGTTAAAGTCGGATTCCTTCTGCAAAGTCTATTGTCAACTAGACTCTAGTTAAAAGGAAAAGTTTTATACTATATTTTGCAAAATTTGCCTTTGCACCTATTCACCCCCTCTAGATGCTCATACTAGCTCTTCCAATTGGTATCAGAGCTTGTGTACTCATTTGAATTGAAGTGTTTTTACTTCAGAGTTAACGATCCATGGCTAGTATGTTGGCTCTAGGTTTGGTAGAAGGGCAAAGCAACACCAGACCGCCTTATTTTGATAGAAAGGAATACAACATATGAAAAAACAAGATGAAGGCATTCCTAAAATCAAAAGATTCTCTGGAATGGGATGTCATAGACAAAGGAATTATTCCTAAAGCTACAACAGTCTCAGAAAGGGGAAAAGAAGCTATTGAGGCTAGCATGATGACACAAGAAGAGATATGCAAATGACAAGCTCTTGATGCAAAAGCAATTTATTCCTTATATTGTGCATTATCTCCTACTGAATATAATAGAATATCTTCTTGTGAAATAGCTAAAGAAGTCTAGGATAGGCTGCACATCACCTATGAAGGAACTGATCGAGTGAAAGAAATCAGAATCAATATTCTGCTTGGTCAATATGAAGCCTTCAAAATGAAACCAGGAGAAACTATCACTGACATGTTTAATCATTTTATAGAAATCGTGAATGGTCTTGAATATCAAGGTCAACCAATCTTTGGACCCATGAAAGTTAACAAACTGCTGTGTGGACTTTCAAAAGATTGGAATCACATAAAGACCTCAATAAGGGAGACACAAAGGATCATACCACTCTCCATTGACGAATTGATTGGCACTCTTCAGTCTTATGAAGTGGAGCAAATCAATAAAGATGAAAATCCTAAAGGTAAAAAATCCATTGCTTTAAAATCTAATGATGATTCTGATGTTATAGATTCTGAAAACGATATGGATGATGAAGAGCTTGCTCTCATGATAAAAAGGTTCAAAAAACTGAACAAAAAGGCAAGAAGATTCAATTGGAAGAAACAAAGCTCTCAAAAGGTTCAAAATAAATCAGTTGAGGATGATGAATCCAATAAAGATGTGATTTGTTTTAAATGCAAGAAAAAGGGACACATCAAACCCAACTGTCCCTTGTTGAAGAAAAAGAAAGGAAAAACTAAGAAGTACAGAAAGGCTCTCAAGGCAGAAACTTGGAGTAATACCGAATGCGAAGAGAGTGATGATTATTATGCTAATATTTGTCTAATGGCATAATCAGAATCAAATTCAAACTCTAAGACAGACTCAGACTCAGACAGTGAAATCGAGGTAAGTAATTTAAAAATTCCTACTAAAGTCTCTAAATATATTGATGAACTGTGTCTTAGTCTTAAAACCTCTCTCAAGAGGATTTCTGAACTAAAAAGGGAAAATTATGCACTAAAACAACATAAGATTGTTTGGAAAGAAAAGTTCAAAAACTTAGATAAAAGTTTTACTACTCTGAAAGAAAATGTAGACTATCTCTCAAAAGAAAATACATTTTTGAAAAATGATAGTTCAAGCATTTCAAAAAGATTTTCTATAGGATCTGAGAAATTGGAAAAGATTCTTTCAGCTTAAAGACCTTATTTTAACAAATCAGGCTTGGGAATGACTGCTGAATTCATCTCTCTAATTGATTTTTCAAAAGTAAAGGAAAGGATCAAGCAAAGACCTACAAAAGGCTTTTATAGAAAACATTTTCAAAATTTTTTTGTAAAACTTGTTGGCCGTAGAGCTATAAATGTTCTAACTGTAATAGCTCAGAAGATTTTGAGGAAGAATGTCCTATGGTTTCGAAACCTGTTAAGAAGGTTTGGGCAAAGACCGTATATTGCACTAACTTCATTGGACCCAAGAAAGTATGGGTACCAAAAAAAGCTTGAGTTTTTTTTTTAAATGTAGGTCACTATCAAGAAAAATGTCAAATGGTACTTGGATAGTGGATGCTCAAGACATATGACAGGAGACTCAAGTTGTTTCATAAACTTTATGCAAGTTAATGGTGGAAAAGTTTCTTTTGGTGGAAATAGCAAAGGCAGAATTGTCAGATGCGGGACAGTAAAGATTGGAAGTCTCACAATTAACAACGTTTCTTTAGTGGAAGGACTCAACTACAACTTGCCGAGTATCAGCCAACTGTGCAACACAGGTTTCAAAATCAACTTTAAAAAATGAATATGTTTAGGAGCCAGTAAAGATTTCTCTTAGACTTTCACGGGGCGAAGACATGGGAATATCTCTCTCTTGGATATCAAACCAGAAAAATCTCAATGTCTAATTTCAATTCAAGAGGAAGCTAATCTTGGCATAGAAAACTTGGCCACATCAACATGAAGCAAATAGCCAAGATCTCTGCAAAGAAGCTTGTTCGTGGACTACCCAACCTAACATACCAAAAATCTGAATTATGCACACCATGAGTGTTGGGAAAACGAATTAGAAGTTCATTTAAACCAATAAATCAAGTTTCCACTAATCGTGTACTGCAACTCTTGCATATGGATCTCTTTGGACCAACCAGAACCTAGAGCATTGGTGGTAAAAAATATTGCCTAGTAATAGTGGATGTTTATTCACGATTCACTTGGGTATATTTCCTTACAAGTAAGTCTGAAACATTTTCTTATTTCATAAAATTTGCTAAGAAAGTACAGAAAGAGAAAGGGTATGTTATTTCAAGTATACGAACAAATCATAGAGGTGAGTTTTCAACATGTATTCTCCTCTCCATAAACTCCAGAACATAATGGAGTTTTGATAAGGAAGAATAGATCATTGCAAGAAATGACTAGAACACTTTTAATTGAAAGCAACATTTCTTCTCGTTTTTGGGCTGAAGCAATTTCTACAGCTTGTTATATTATTAATAGTCTTCTTAAGGTCTATTCTGGAGAAAACTCCCTATGAGTTGTTCAAAGGAAAGAAGCCAATTGTTTCCTATTTTCATGTATTTGGTTGCAAATATTTTATATTGAAAAATGCAAATGATCGAATTGGTAAGTTTGAAGAAAAATCAGACGAAGGCATCTTCCTTGGATATTCAACGACCATTAAAGCTTACAGAGTTTACAACAAAAAGACTCAATCAGTGGAGGAATCAATGAATGTCAAATTTCAAGACCTTATACAAGATCAATTGATCTAGACTCAACTTGAAGAATCTAAACCTGCTCCAGACTCTACAAAGTCCAAATACCCAGAAGTAGCTCAAACTTCAGAAGATCAACAACGAACGAACATTGAAGAATCAAATGAAGAAAAAGATCACTCTATTAGACCAACCAGCAACTGGAAACACAAGTCCAATCATCCCAAAGAACTCATTATTGGTGACATTGGTGAAGGGATTCGTACAAGATCCAAAAGGCATGAAGAGTCTAGTGATGTGGCTCTTATTTCTGAAATAGAACCCAAAAGCATAGAGGAAGCTTTATCTAATCAAAGCTGGATTGAAGCTATGCAAGAAGAACTTAGGCAGTTCAAAATTAACGATGTCTAAGAACTGACTCCTAAACCAAAAGGTAAATCTATTATTGGAGCTAAACGGGTTCACGGGAACAAGATGGACGAAAATAGAAAAGTTATAAGGAACAAAGCAAGACTTGTGGCCAAAGGATATACGCAAGAAGAAGGGATAGACTATAATAAGACTTACACACCAGTAGCAAGGTTAGAAGAAATTAGATTACTACTTGCTTTTGCTTTTTATAAGAATTTCAGGTTATTCCAAATGGACGTCAAAAGCGCATTCCTAAATGGATTTATCCAAGAGGAAGTCTATGTGGAACAACCTCCCCGTTTTGAAGACCCAAGGAAACCAGACTCTGTATTCAGACTGAAAAAGGCGCTATATGGTTTAAAGCAAGCACCTTAAGTTTGGTATGACAGGTTAAGTAAGTTTTTAATCCAAAATGGCTTTGTTAAAGATAAAGTAGAAACTACCTTGTTTATCAAAAGAGAAAGTAAAAACTTCTTACTTGTTCAAATCTATGTTGATGATATTATTTTTGGATCACCTAACGAAAATCTGTGCAAGAAATTCTCTAAATCTATGCAGGATGAATTTGAGATGAGCATGATGGGTGAACTATCATTCTTTCTCGGACTACAAGTAAAACAATTGAAGGAGGGACCTTCATTCACCAAGAAAAATATGCTAAAGAACTTGTTAAAAAGTTCGGTTTGGAGAATTGCAAAATGACTGATATACCAATGTCGAGTTCCTCGAAGTTGGACAAAGATGAAGGAGGAAATAAAGTTGACCAGAAGCTGTACAGAAGTATCATTGGTTCACTTCTTTATCTTACTGCTTCTAGACCTAACATTTTGTTTAATATTTGCATTTGTGCCTGATTTTAATCAGATCCCAAGGAATCTCATTTAAGCATTGCAAAACACATCATCAAATACGTTGCAACAACCTTTAATTTGGGTCTCTAGTATCCTAAAGAAGGAGACTTCACTCTCCTTGGATACTCAGATGCAGATCTAACAGGATACAGAGTTGATAGAAAGAGCACCTCGGGCACTTGTCAATTGCTTCGTAATAGGACAGTATATTGGTTTTCAAGGAAGCAAAGTATTGTAGCTCTTTCAACAGCAGAAGCAAACTATGTGGCTCTTGGAAGCTGTTGTTCTCAAATCTTATGGATAAAACAACAGTTAAGAGACTTTGGAATCGAAGATTCATGCATAGAGATCAAATGTGACAACACCAACGCAATTAATCTCACCAAGAATCCAATTCTTCATTCAAGAGCAAAGCATATAGAAATTCGACATCACTTTATTAGAGACCATGTTTAAAATGGAGAAGTCTTGATTCAATTTATTGACTCAAAGAATCAACTGGCGGACATATTTATAAAACCTCTGAAGAAAAGTCAATTTGAGTCTATTCGTTCCAAACTTAATATCTTAAAGTCTGAAGAAGTTTAGACTTAGGGATAAAAGTCTAAAGATACTCAAACGCAGAAGATCAAGAATCACGACTGTAAGTTATTTCGATTTTAGAAACTTATTGTTTCGAGAAAATCTCAAAAAGGTACGAATGCCTATTAATCTACAATTGATTGATATTATATTTCCAAATTTTGTAATTATAGTAATAATTCCTTTTCGAAAAAGAAGTTATCTTTTTTATAGTTATCTATTTTCAAAAAGGCAGTTATTTTTTAAAATGTATTTTCTATTCTTCCTTTCACGACGATCCGTATACCCCGTTTCGATTGCTTTATAACTATTTGTCTTCTTTGTTTTACTCACAAACCCTAGAAGCACATAACATCACCTTCTTACTTCTACTCCCTAGTTTAATCCTCAAAGTTTTCATCTTTCTCGCGAATCAAGTTTGGAATCTCTCAAAGACTGTGAGAATGTCTTTCCAAAGAAAGTCTTCAAGGATTGCAAGCAGGGGACCACAGCATATGCGTGAGGGTCCTACGCACTTTGACCTTACGAAGGAAGAAGGATCTCCAAGACAGCGGCAGAATCCACAACATTCTCAACCGCGTCATTCTCCTCGGGCTCGACCACAGGATGTTCATCAACAAGCGGAAGAAGAAATTATTGAAGATGCAGAACCTGTAAGAACTCAAAAGCCTGCCTTTACCTTTAAACTCTACTCTACCTTGAAGAAGGGAGGCACTCCTTGGAACTTTATTGATGAATTTTTGAAAGAGAAAGGGTATCGAAATGAAACCCATTTTTTGCTAATGATGGAACGTTTGGGAGTTGCTCCTGCGGGCTCGGCAGAAAAAGCCTTTGCGAATATCCCAATCGATCCACGTGTTGGAGGACTTAGTCAACCTGATGGAAATGATGATGAGAAGATATTCATGTTAGAGAAAACTTCCGTATTTATTTTGAAGCTGACAAAACGCTTCCATCAATCTAGTCTGAAGACTTGCAGACTCTTTCGTCAAAGTCTGAAGACCGCCGAATCACCAGACTCAAGATTCAAAGTCTACCCTCATTGACAGTTTCCAGACCGTCGAAGAAGACTTATCCAGAGTTGAGTATTTCTTTAAGGATTTGATTCTATCGACTAAAGAAGACCTCTCGACTGGATATAGCATCTCGGAATCTTTTATTCGTTTTGATTCGGGTAATTTAGATCCGTTGATTGGTGAAGCATACTTGGAAGGTTCTACTTATGGAAACCTAGATCCTGATTGTATGGGCGAACAAGATTGATGGGCTATCGTCATATTCCTTAAATAACTCGAGATCTCCCTAATTGATTATGTCCAACAGGTAGATTGGAAGAGCTCCTTTGGAAAGTGCCAACAGATATAAAGGCATGGAGGAGTATATAAGGAAGACGTTCCAGTTATTCGAGTGTGTGCGCGATATATAAATTTCAAAGTCTAAAGCTCCTTGTTGTTTGCCAATTCATTTTGTTGAGCGTAAACTTGTACTCAAAAGAGAGTTTATACATTTGTGAGACCTTAAGGAAGTGTAGTAAAGTCTCTACACTGTGAAATCAAGGACATGATACTGTAACGACTCTTTTGTTTCATAGTGAAATCCAGCTAGTGAACTGTCAGTGCGGGAGAGTGGACGTAGGCTTGGATTAAGCCGAACCACTATAAATCTTGTATTCTTATTCTCTTCCCTAAACTCTTTTACTTTACTCATAACTTTATTTAATTGTTAGAGTATCGTTTCTATTTTAAAGTCTACTATCAAACAGACTCAGGCTAAAAGTAAGTTTTACTCTATAAATTGTAAAAGTTTGTTTTCGCACATTTTCACCCCCTTTGGGTGCTCATACTAGCTTTCACAATTGGTATCAGAGCCTGTGTACTCATTTAAATTGAAGTGTTTTTACTTCAGAGTTAACGATCTATGGCTAGTATGTTGGCTCCAGGTTTGGTTGAAGGGCAAAGCAGCACCAGACCGCCTTACTTTGATGGGAAGGAATACAATATATGGAAAAACAAAATGAAGGCATTTCTAAGATCGAAAGATCCTCTTGAATGGGATGTGGTAGACAAAGGAATTATTCCTAAAACTACAACTGTCTCAGAAAGGGGAAAAGAAGCTATTGAGTCCAGCGAGATGACTCTAGAAGAGATAACCAAGAGACAAGCTCTTGATGCAAAAATAATTTATTCTTTATATTATGCATTATCTCCTACTGAATATAATAGAATATATCTTCTTGTGAAACAGCTAAAGAAGTCTGGGATAGATTGCACATCACCTATGAAGGAACCGATCGAGTGAAAGAAACCAGAATCAATATTATGCTCGGTCAATATGAAGCATTCAAGATGAAACCAGGAGAATCTATCACTGACATGTTTAGTCGTTTTACAGAAATCGTGAATGATCTTGAGTATCAAAGTCAACCAATCTCTGGACCCATGAAGGTTAACAAGCTACTGCGTGGACTTTCCAAAGATTGGAATCACGTAAATACCTCAATAAGGGAGACACAAAGAATCATGCCACTCTCTATTGACGAATTGGTTGGCACTCTTGAGTCTTATGAAGTAGAGCAAATCAATGAAGATAAAGATCCCAAAGGTAAAAAATCCATTGCATTAAAATCTAATGATGATTATGATGTTACAGATTCTAAAGACGATATGGACAATGAATAGCTTGCTCTCATGATAAGAAGGTTCAGAAAATTGAACAAAAAGGGAAGAAGATTCAATTGGAAGAAATAGAGTTCTCAAAAGTTTCAAAATAAATTAGCTGAGGATGATGAATCCAATAAAGATGTGATTTGTTTTGAATGCAAGAAAAAGGGACACATCAGACCGAACTGTCCCTTACTGAAGAAAAAGAAAGGAAAAGCTGAAAAATACAGAAAAGCTCTCAAAGTAGAAACTTGGAGTGATACCGAGTGTGAAAAGAGTGATGATGATTATGCTAATATTTGTCTAATGGCACAATCAGAATCAGATTCAGACTCTGAGATAGATTCAAACTCAGATAGTGAAATCGAGGTAAGTAACTTAAAAATTCCTACTAAAGTCTCTAAATATATTGATGAATTGTATCTTAGTCTCAAAACCTCTCTCAAGAGGATTTTCGAACTTAAAAGGGAAAATTCTGTATTGAAGCAACAGGAGATTGTTTGGAAAGAAAAAGTTGAAAATTTGGATAAAAGTATCATTACTTTGAAAGAAAATGCAGATTCACTTTCAAATGAAAATGCTCTTTTGAAAAATGATATTTCAAGTATTTCAAAAAGGTTTTCAATAGGTTCTGAGAAATTAGAAAAGATTATTTCAACACAAAGACCTTACTTTAACAAATCAAGCTTAGGAATGACTGCTGAAACCGTTCGTCTAATTGATTTTCCAAAAGTAAAGGAAAGAATTAAACAAAGACCTACAAAAGATTTTTATAGAAATCATTTCCAAAAAGAATTTGTAAAACCTGTAGGCTGCAATGCTCTTAAATGTTCTAAGTGCAACAGCTCAGAACATTTTGAGAAAGAATGTCCTATGGTTTGGAGACCCATTAAGAAGGTTTGGTCAAAGACTATATATTGCATTAACTCCACTGGACCCAAGAAAATATGGGTACCAAATAAAGCTTAAGTTTCTTTTTTAAATGCAGGTCACTATCAAGAAAAAAGTTAAATGGTACTTGGATAGTGGATGCTTAAGACATATGATAGGAGATTCAAGTTGTTTTATAAAGTTTATGCAAATTGATGGTGGAAAAGTTTCTTTTGGAGGAAATAGCAAAGGAAGAATTGTGGGATGCGGAACTATAAAGATTGGAAGTCTCACAATCAACAACGTTTCCTTAGTGGAAGGACTGAATTACAACTTGCTGAGTATTAGCCAACTGTGCGACACAGGTTACAAAATCAACTTTCAAGAAGGAATATGTTCAGGAACCAGCAAAGATTCTTCTCAAACATTCACGGGGCGAAGACATGGGAATATATATCTCTTGGATATCAAACCAGAAAAATCCCAATGTCTAATTTCAATTCAAGAGGAAGCTAATCTCTAGCATAGAAAACTTGGTCACATCGATATGAAGCAAATAACCAAGATCTCTGCAAAGAAGCTTGTTCGTGGACTACCCAACCTAACATATCAAAAATCTGATCTATGCACACCGTGTGTACTGGGAAAACAGGTTAGAAATTCTTTCAAACCAATAAATCAAGTTTCCACTAATCGTGTGCTGCAGCTTTTGCATATGGATCTCTTTGGACCAACCAGAACCCAGAGTATTGGAGGTAAGAAATATTGCCTAGTAATAGCGGATGATTATTCACGATTCACTTGAGTATATTTCCTGGCAATTTTTCTTATTTTATAAAATTTGCTAAGAAAGTTCAAAATGAGAAAGGGTATGTTATTTCAAGTATACAAACAGACCATGGAGGTGAGTTTGAAAATCAATACTTTACTAAATTCTGTAATGAATCTGGTTTTCAGCATGTGTTCTCCTCACCATATACTCCAGAACATAATAGAGTTGTGGAAAGTAAGAATAGATCGTTACAAGAAATAGCTAGAACATTATTAATTGAAAGTAACATTTCCTCTCATTTTTGGGCTAAAGCAGTTTCTACAGCGTATTACATCATTAATATAGTCTTCTTAAGGCCTATTCTGAAGAAAACTCCCTATGAGTTGTTCAAAGGAAAGAAGCCAATTGTTTCCTATTCTCATGTGTTTGGTTGCAAATGTTTTATATTGAAAAATGCAAATGATCGAATTGATAAGTTTGAAGAAAAATCAGACGAAGGCATCTTCCTTGGATATTCAACCACCAGCAAAGCTTACAGATTTTACAACAAAAAGACTCAATCTGTGGAGGAATTGATGAATGTCAAATTTCAAGACTTTATACAAAATCAATCGTTCAAACCCAACTAGAAGAATCTGAACCTGCTTCAGACTCTACAAAGTCTAAACCTCAAGAAGCAGCTCAGACTTCAGAGGACCAACAACGAATAATCATTGAAGAATCAAATGAAGAAAAGGATCAACAGTCTAACAAGCCAACCAGGAACTGGAAGCACAAGTCTAGTCATCTCAAACAACTCATTTTTGGTGACACTGATGAAGGAATTTGTACAAGATCCAAAATGCGTGAAGAATCTAGTGCTGTGGCTCTTATTTCTGAAGTAGAACTCAAGAGCATAGAAGAAGCTTTAACTAATAAAAGCTGAATTGAAGTTATGCAAGAAGAACTCAAGCAATTCAGTATCAATGATGTATGGGAATTGACTCCTAAACCAAAAGGTAAATCTATTATTGGAGCTAAATGAGTTTTCAGGAACAAGATGAATGAGAAAGGAAAAGTCATAAGGAACAAAGCAAGACTTGTGGCCAAAGGATATACGCAAGAAGAAGGGATAGACTATGATGAGACTTACGGACCAATAGCAAGATTTCAATCAGATCCCAAAGAATCTCATTTAAGTGCTGCAAAATGCATCATCAAATACATTGCATCTACCTCTAATTTGGGTCTCTGGTATCCTAAAGAATGAGACTTTACTCTCCTTGGATATTTAGACGCAGACCTAGCAGGATGCAAAGTTGATAAGAAGAGCACCTCGGGCACTTGTCAATTACTTGGGAACAGGACAATATCCTGGTTTTCAAGAAAGCAAAGTACTGTAGCTCTTTCAACAGCAGAAGCAGAATATGTGGCTCTTGGAAGTTGTTGTTCACAAATTTCATGGATAAAGCAACAGCTAAGAGACTTTGGAATCGAAGACTCATGCACCGAGATCAAATGTGACAACACTAGCGTGATTAATCTTACCAAGAATCCAATTCTTCATTCAAGAGCAAAGCATATAGAGATTTGACATCATTTTATTAGAAATCATGTTCAAAATGGAGAAATCTTGATTCAATTCACTAACTCAAAGAATCAACTAGCGGACATCTTTACAAAGCCTCTGGAGAAAAGTCAATTCGAGCTTATTCGTTCCAGACTCAATATCTTAAAGTCTGAAGAAGTTCAGACTCAGGGATAAAGTCTAAAGACACTCAGACTCAGAAAATCAAGATTTACGACTGTAAGTTATTTTCGTTTTTAGAAATTTATCTCACGGATAAAATCTCGAAAAGGTATGTTCATCTATTAATCTGTAATTGATTGATGTTATATTCCCTAGTTTCGTGATTATTGCAATCATTCCTTTTCGAAAAAGGAGTTGTTTTTTGAAAAGACAGTTATCTATTTTTTTCAAAAAGGCGGTTATTTTTGAAAAGGCATTTTCTATTTTTCCTTTTACGTCGTTCCATATGCCTCTTTTCGACTACCGTATCTACTGATCGTCTTCCTCACAGACCGTAAAAGCACAAACCTTCACTTTCTTACTTTTACTCTCTAGTTTAATCTTCAAAGTTCTCACCTTTTTCGCAAATCGAGTTTGGAATCTCTTAAAGACTGTGAGAAGGCGTTCCAAAGAAAGTCTTCAAGGATTGCAAACAGGGGACCACAACACATGCGTGAGGGTCCTACACATTTTGACCTCACCGAGGAAGAAGAATTCCCAAGACAGCAGCAAAGCCCACAACATTCTCAACAGCGTCAATCTCCTCAAGCTAGACCTCAGGATATTGATCAAAGAGCGGAGGAAGAAATCATTGAAGGCGCAGAACCCGTAAGATCTAAAAGCCCACTTTTATCTTTAAGTTTTACTTTGCTTTGAAGAATGGGGGCACTCCTTTGAACTATATCGATGAATTTTTGAAAGAGAAAGGGTATCGAAATGAAACCCACTTTTTGCGAACAATGGAACGTTTGGGAGTTGCTCCTGTGGGGTTGGCAGAGCAAGCATTTGCGAATATTCCAAGCGATCCACGTGTTGGAGGTTTCAGTCAACCTGATGGGAATGATGATGCCAAAATGTACACTCATTTTAAGCCTAGACTGGGTGTTGGGGTGAATATTCAAAGCAAAAGGACAGATTTGTTTCATTCGGATGAACACAAGCGACTTTACTCTAAGTTGCTAAAGAGAGGGGTGATCAACCCAAGAAGTGTGGACTTTGATTTCCTTGATTCTCTGAATGTAAAGCTGAGAGAGAAATTCACTCTTCTTCAACTTGAACAATTTTGCTCTGAATCAATGGTGGCTCATCCAGAACTCACTGCATACTTCTATTCTAATCTAAGTTTCTTGGATGCGATTAGATTTTCTTTTAGTGTTCGAGACCAGGACTATATCGTTGATATGGACACATTGGTGGATGTGATTGGAGTAGAGCGATGGGCATTTCAATCAATTAATGTGTCTGTTGGTCGTGCGACGGTAGAGCTTGTTTGAGATAAACGGCTAAAAGAAGAATTTCGTACTTGAGGATGAATGCCTCAAACATTTTGCTTCACAAGATAGTGATCAATTGCCTCAGACCCAAATCAACTTCGAAGACCGACGTCTCCAACTCAGAAGCAAAGCTGATGTATGCTATTAACGCTGGCAAGAAGTTCTCTCTGCCTCACACAATCACGTTTCACATGTACAGAACAATGGTGAAAGACAAATGCCAACTTCCGTACTCAGCGCTTGTTACAAAGCTATTCAGACATTTCAATATTTAGCCTCCCAAGATTCTATGTGTTCATACCTGTGAACAAATGGTGGTGGGACTGAAAATGGTTTCCAAAATGCGACTGAAGGAGCTGAACAAAGCGTTGGAGCAAGTTAAGGAGAAAACGCCTGTCAAGACTCACCAAGTTTCTTCGGCTGCAAAATGGAAAGGGAAAGAGCCAATGACTGCTCCATCCAGGAAAAGAAGAGCACTCATCTTGGAGGATGAAAAAGATGAGGACGAAATCACCATTTCCGCTCTTGCATTGAGAAACGTTCAAGGTTCTGTTCCAGAAACAGAGGAGAGAGAGGATGAGGACAGAGAAGAAGAAGAGCAAAGAAGTGGAGAGAGAGAATCAATGAGAAAAGAAGCGGAGGAAGAAAGGGTTGCAGAAGAAGAAGAAGGCAGAGGTGAACAAGAGGAAACAGAGAATGAAGAGTACTTCTCACTGCCTGAAGGCAATGAAACAGGGGGAGTTGCTAAGAAAAGAGGTACCTCTTCAATCGCTTTTACTAGTGAAGATGTTAGCCATTCACCTGCAGATCCAGAAGACATCTATGCCTCTCAATTTCCAGAGGAAGGTCATGAGGTTTCATCGCCAAATCTGGGTGCTCATGCTGACTTGCCATCATCTGCCAATACTCCTACTGATCATGCAGAGGCAAGCACTTAGACTAATAATACAGCAGACTTTCGCAGAGTGCTTGATGTTCTTATGGAGATGCGAGGCCAGATTTATGCCCTGGGATGCGAAGTTCAAAATTTGCAGAATGCAGGTCAAGCCTCTTCAGTTTCCTTGCATGATCAAATTCATGCCCTTGCTCTTCAAGTTCAAGCTAATGCCAAGGGTGAAGAAATGGCTCAACTGAAGGAGGACTTGAAAAAACTAGAAGGGATTGTCCAGTCGATGGGAGATTTCCAGCTTGTTCGCGTTCCAAAGAACTCCTATTTTCATTATCTTTTCGTCTCTTCCTTTTTAATGCTGACAAAAAGGGGGAGATGGTGCAAATTTAAGACTTGACCTTTTGATTGACTTTACATTTTGACTTTACTTTTGTTTAGATGTTTGGTTATGACTGAATTTGGATTTGGATTGTTTGATCGTTTAAATGTTTGCTGCAGTATCTTAAGCACTGTTGGTATTTCATGACAAAGATAGTTGTTTATTTACAGGACTAACTATTTCCTGTGGATGCAGATTTAATGCTATCTTTATTAAGCCAATTATCTTTTGTGAGATATCCATGTTTGCTTGAGTATTGTTTTGCAGGTCAAAAATATCCAAATCTGCAGGAAAGTTTTGTCACCATAAAAAAAGGGAGAGATTGTTGGAGAAAACTTCTGTATTTATTTTGAAGCTGACAAAACGTTTCCATCAGTCTAGTCTGAAGACTTGCAGACTCTTTTGTCAAAGTCTGAAGACCGCTGAACCACCAGACTCATGATTCAAAATCTACCCTCATTGACAGTTTCCAGACCGTCGAAGAAGACTCATCCAGAGTTGAGTATTTCTTTAAGGATTTGATTCTATCAACTAAAGAAGACCTCTCGGCTGGATATAGCATCTCGGAATCTTTTATTCGTTTTGATTTGGGTAATTTAGATCCGTTGATTGGTGAAGCATACTTGGAAGGTTCTACTTATGGAAACCTAGATCCTGATTATATGAGCGAGCATGATTGATGGGCTATCGTCATATTCCTTAAATAACTCGAGATCTCCCTAATTGATTCTGTCCAACGGGTAGATTGGAAGAGCTCCTTTGGAAAGTGCCAACGGGTATGAAGGCATGGAGGAGTATATAAGGAAGACGTTCCAGTTATTCGAGTGTGTGCGTGATAGATAAATTCCAAAGTCTAAAGCTCCTTGTTCTTTGCCAATTCATTTTGTTGAACATAAACTTGTACTTAAAAAAGAGTTTATACATTTGTGAGACCTTGAGGAAGTGTAGCAAAGTCTTTACACTGTGGAATCAAGGACGTGATACTGTAATGACTCTTTTGTTTCATAGTGAAATCTAGCTGGTGGGCTGTTAGTGCGGGAGAGTGGACGTAGGCTTGGATTAAGCCGAACCACTATAAATCTTATGTTCTTATTATCTTCTCTAAACTCTTTTACTTTACTCGTAATGTTATTTAATTGTTAGAGTATCGTTTCTATTTTAAAGCCTACTATTAAACAAACTCAGGCTAAAAGTAAAGTTTTACTCTATAAATTGTAAAAGTTTGTTTTTGCACCTATTCACCCCCTCTAGGTGCTCATACTAGCTTTCACAGTTCACTCGTTTTAAGCCTAGAATGGGTGTTGCCGCGAATATTCGAAGCAAAATGACAGATTTGTTTCGTTTTGAGGAACACAAGCGACTTTACTCTAAGATGCTGAAGCGAGGGGTGATGAACCCAAGAAGTGTGGACTTTGATTTTCTTGATTCTCTTAATGTGAAGTTGCGAGAGAAATTCACCTTGCTTCAACTTGAACGATTTTGTTCTGAGACAACAGTGGCTCATCCTGAACTTACTATGTATTTCTATTCTAATCTAAGCTTTTTGGATGCGAATAGATTCTCTTTCAGTGTTAGAGACCAGGACTATGTAGTTGATATGGACACTCTGTCTGATGTGAATGGAGTAGAGAAAGGGGTGTTCCAATCAATTAGTGTGTCTATTGGTCGTGCGACTGTAGAGCTTGTTCGGGATGGAATGGCTGAAGGACGAATTTCGTACTTGAGGATGAATGCCTCATATGTCTTGCTTCACAAGATTGTGATCAAATGTCTTAGACCCAAATCGACTTCAAAGATTGACATTTCAAATTTAGAAGCAAAGCTAATGTATGCTATCAATGCTGGCAAAAAGTTCTCTCTACCACACACTATCATGTTTCACATGTATAGATCGATGGTGAAGGACAAGGGCCAACTTCCTTATTCAGCTATTGTCACTCAGTTATTCAGACATTTTCATATTCAGCCTCCCAAAATCTTATGTGTTTGAACATGTGATCAAATGGTGGTGGGACTGAAGATGGTTTCCAAAATGCATCTGAAGGAGCTGAACAAGGCTTTGGAGCAATTTAAGGAGAAAACCCCTGTCAAGACTAGACAAGACTCTGTGACAGCAAAACGGAAAGGCAAGGAACTGATGATAGCTCCATCCAAGAAAATGAGAGCACTTATCTTGGAGGATGAAGAAGATGAGGATGATGTTACCATTTCCGCTCTTGCCTTAAGAAACCTTCAGCGTTTGATTCCAGAGTCAGAGGAGAGAGAAAATCAAGCCAAAGAAGATGCATAGCAGAAAAGTGAAGAAAAAGAAGCGATAAGGAAAGCAACAGAGGAAGAAAGAATTGTAGAAGAAGAGGAAAGAGAAGAACAGGAGCATAATGTCACTGAAGACAAAATAGAGCATGAAGAGTGCTTCTCTCCACCCGAAGGCACTGAAACAGGGGGAGCTGCTAAGAAAAGAGGTACTTCTTCAATTGCCTTTACTAGTGATAACGTTAGTCGTTCTCCTACTAATCCAAAAGAAGTATATGCCTCTCAATTTCCTGAAGAATGTCATGAGGTTTCATCTCCAAATTTGGGTGCTCATACTGACATGCCATCATATGATAATACTCCTTAAACTGACCATGCTGAAGCAAGCACTCAAACTGACAATACAGCAGACTTTCGAAGGTTGCTTGATGTTCTTTTGGAGATGCGAGGCCAAATTTATGCCTTAGGATGCGAAGTTCAAAATATGCGGAATGCCAGTCAAGACTTTTTAGTTTCTTTGCACAATCAAATTCAGGCCCTTAATCTTCAAATTCAAGCAACTGCCAAGGGTGATGAAATAGACAAACTGAAGGAAGACTTGAGAAAGCTGGAGGAGACTGTCAAGTCGATGGGAGATTTCTAGCTTGTTCGCGTTCCAAAGCAATCTTAATTTTATTCAAATCTTTATTTCTTCTCTACCTTTTTAATGCTGACAAAAAGGGGAAGAATGTTGGTGCAGATCAGATTTGCAAATTTGACTTTTGTTTGACTTTACTTTGACTTTACTTTTGTTTGGTTGTGACTGACTTGGACTATGTTTTGATCACTTAATGCTTGCAGTATCTTAAGCATCATTGATATTCTCATGGCAAAGATAGTTGTCTTTACAGAACTAACTCATTTCCTGTGGATGCAGATTCGATATTATCTCTATTCTAATCCATTTATCTTTTATGAGATATATTTGCTTGAGTATTGTCTTGTAGGTTAAAAGTATTCAAATCTGCAGGAAAGTTTTGTCATCATCAAAAATTGGGAAATTGTTGGAGAAAACTTTCTTATTTGTTTTGAAGCTGACAAAACGTTTCCATCAATCTAGTTTGAAAACTTGTAGACTCTTTCGTCAAAGTCTTCAGACTGCTAGATCGCCAGACTCAAGATTTAAAGTCTGCCCCCATTGACAGTTTCTAGACCGTTGAAAAAGGCTTATCTAGAATCGAGTATTTCTTTAAGGATTTGATTCGAGCGGCCAAAGAAGATCTCACAGCTGGAGATAGCATCTAAAGATCTATTATTCGTATTGGAAATAATTCGAGTAATTCAGATCCGTTGATTGGCGAAGTATACTTGGAAGGTTCTACTTATGGAAACCTAAATCCTGATTGTATGGGTGAGCAGGATTGGTGGACTATCTTTACATTCCTTAAGTAACTCGAGATCTCTCTAATTGATTATGTCCAATGGGTAGATTGGAAGAATTTCTTTGGAAGGTTCTAACGGTTATGAAGGCATGGAGGAGTATATAAGGAGGATGCTCTAGTTATTCGAGTGTGTGCAAGATAGAAAAATTCTAAAGTTTGAAACTCCTTGTTCTTTATTGATTCAATTATTGTGCGAAAATTTGTACTCAAAAGAGAGTTTAGATTCTTGTGAGATTTTAAGGAAGTGTACTAGAGTCTCTACATTGTGGAATCAAGGACGTGATATTGTAATGACTCTTTTGATTCATAGTGAAATCCAGCCGGTGGGCTGTCAGTGCGGAAGAGTGGACGTAGGCTTGGATTAAGCCAAACCACTATAAACCTTGTGTTCTTATTCTATTCCCTAAACTCTTTACTTTGTTCGTAACTCTATTTAATTGTTAAAGTTTGATTCCTTCTACAAAGTCTATTGTCAACCAGACTTTAGTTAAAAGGAAAAGTTTTATACTATATTTTGCAAAATTTGTCTTTGCACCTATTTACCCCCTCTAGGTGCTCATACTAGCTCTTTCAAATGGTTGGCTAGTGACCTCATTTGGCAAATTTGTAAAAAATAAATAATAATAATAATAATAATAATAATAATAATAATAATAATAATAATAATAATAATAATGAAATTTTAAAATTTTAAAAATAAAAAAATGCAAAATATTATTAAACTTATTTATGACAACGATTTTTAGTCAAACTTTGCCAAATGGACTCAATTGGCACAATTAAATTCTTTAAGATTGAGTTGACAAAAATGCAATAAATTTAAAGCCTTTTTTTTTTTTTTTCCTTTTGTAGTTTTCCCCTGTCAAACTAGGAGTTGCGAAGATAAGTAAAAAGGCCCGATCAAGAATTTAATTTTTGTGATGAAATTCCACCTATCTTAAGAATTTAACACTTTACTAACATGAATGGTGTGAGATCAAATGAGAACATTTGTCGGCTTGCCTTGTCTTATATAGAATACTAAAATCAATTCAAAGAAAATCATTATTTTTCTTCTGGATTTTGGCAATTAAGGACTAAATTGCTAGAGATATAAGATGTTGATAAGTTTTAGGATTCAATTGCATCTCAGATATATATTATGCTTCATTACACTTGAAAGGAAGAAGTGAAGCCTGTGCTTATATATACATTATCAACTTGTCCATGTAAAAACACTTGCTTTAAGAGAATATATCTGATTATACCGATATTCACATCACATATGATGCTTATGGTAGGAATGTTGCCATTTACGTGTGTATGTGTTTTCTTTTTTTCTTTTTGATTGAGTTTTATATTTTCATTATTTTCTTTGATTTTATTCAAACGGGTGCCTTTACTCTAGATTGATTCTTGACTAAGCCAAATCTTGACGAAGGGACAAGAAATAAATTGTGCTTTCGTCATTGGTAGGTTACAATTAACAAGCCAATCCAGTTTTGCTAAGGTTCGAGCTCGAAGATGAGAAAATCAAAGAGGGGACACTAGGTTCGGACTTGAAAATGACCCACTTCTTTTGATGTCTACCACATCTTGTAGCATGTCCACTTATAAAGATTATTACTACAGCGAGTCTTGCAAAAGATTTCAAATTTTATGGTTAAAAGTTGAAACAGCGGCGTAAGAAATTCATAAGAACCGGCCTTTTTCCTCCCCGGAAGCTAATTATGTTCCTCAGCCATTCTTTACTTGGATGTCTTATAGGGGTATAAGATGCCCCTGCCTTTTCATGATTTTGTTTTCACCTTGTCCTTTCAACCGCACAGTTGGAATATGGATGTCGTTCCTCGAAAAACTCGCACTTCGGCGGGATGTTGTAATAAGAGTACCCGGTAAAGAAGATATATACTCTTTTGTTCGATATTTTGCGGACAATCCACCTATACGCCACTGTAGAGTTCAGATGGCTAGTCAGTTATCAGGACATAATAAAATCAATTAACATTGATGATAATACGTAACTTAGGACTGTCAAATGGATGATCAAGTCAATTAAAAAATAGTCAACCCAAATTGACTCATTTAAACTATTTTGACCAATTTATATGCAACACAAATTTGGTGACCTAAAACCAAATCAAACCTAATCCATTTACTAAAATATTTCCATATTTAATCTAACTTATTAAAATCCATATACACATAATTAAGCCACTTTAAGCTCTTCATGTGTATATAAAATCATTATTTTGACTATAAGATACTTAAGGATTTTCTTTCGACATTACATTAAATTTTCAATTTTTGTATTGACTCACAATGAAGACTAAGAAAAGGTTAGTACTTAGTAGTGAATTTATAAAATTATAGTAATAAATAACGTGAAGGAATTGAAATTTTAATTAAATAAAATGTAAGATGTTATAGAAGATGATTTATATTGACCATAGACTGCAATGACAAGAACTAAAATTAGAAAATTACATAAAAATAACAATGACAAATGCAATTAAGGAAAGGTCTACTCCAATAACTAATAGATAAAATAGAAATGATTATGTAACAATCTTTAATATACTGTGAGAATAACAGTCTATTCTGAACCACAAAAAATTAAATAATAAATAATTATAACTTATTGTGAGGTCTACTCCCTTAAGAATTTGTCATTTGCAACTAGCTATTATTTTCATAGTAGCCCAAAGACTATTATACTAGTAAAGTCCTAAATGAACCCTAAAGGATTAAAAAGGAAAAAAAGAAACCGTCTTGATACTTTTAATAAGAGTGAAGTCGAGCACATATTGCAGCCCACAATGCTGCTTTGGACTTGAAATAGTTCAAGGAGTCTTTTACTTTCTCATAGGAAGTGAAGAGGGAGTCACCAAGTTGGGTTGGGTTTGGAAAAATTGTGAACCCATTAACAACCACATTTTTTGGGCTTTTCTATTCTTAAACCATTTTTAACTCAATACTAAACATAATCAACCCATATAATGACTCAACACATCAAATATATGTTAAGAAATTGATTTATGACCCATTTTGACAGGTCCAATGTAGCTTATATATGGAACTATATTATAAAAGAGCTAGCTGAAAATTCTATATCATTTTTTGGTTAATCTTTGAGGGATTTTCTCATCATCTTGCAGGTAAAGAGCTAAGATCTCAATTCAACATTCAATGCCACACAAGCCAGCAAGCCACATTGCAATATACAATTTGCAAGTCTATAGAAAATTTGTTAAAGCATTGGGTTACTTTTTTTTCCTACTTCATGATAAAGCCTTTTATAAACATACTACTTCAATAGGAGAATCTTTGGAAGTTTCGAACGTCTAAGGCTCTGTTTGGTAACAATTGATTCTATTGTTTTATTCCCCGGAAAAAAAAAGAATAGATATTCATTTGGTAAATTTTTTATTTCCGAAAATAAAAATTCTTTTTTTTTTGTTTCCTGGAATAGATTTGGAATATAATTATGAAATAAAAAAAAAAAAAGGTTGCTTCTACTTTTGCTCCTCCTCCTCCTTCTTCTTGGCAAGTTGTAGGCCTTAGCTGGCGACCTCGCAAGAGTGTCCCCGACCACACCAAGCCTTCTTCTTCTCCTTCTTTTTGGTGGGTTGTAGGCCTTAGCTGGCAACCTTGCAAGAGTGTCACCAACCCCCTGCCACACCAAGCCACGGCGAGGCTCGTCACCCGAGCCTTGTCAGTGGCTAGGTGAGCTCAGCCTCACCTAGCCATTAGTGAGGTTGAGGCTCATGGTGGTTAGATGAGCTTCTAGCGAGCTCGCTAGACCTCTCTCTACCTGTTGCCGGCCATAGCTATGGCCAACGGCCATCCAGAAAGGAGGAGGAAGAAGAGAAAAACATAAAGAGAGAAAAATAGGTGGTTGGTGGCTGTCCACAAAAAAAAAGGAGAAAGAAGAAGAGAGGAAAAAAGAGAAAATTAAAAATATATATATAATAAAAGTACTAAAAATTAAAAAGAAATAAAAAAAATCCTACAAAATGCATTTTTATCTTGAGATTAGAAATTTTACATAGTTATCAAGCGTATTCAAAAACTTAGAAATTATTTTGTAGAACAGAATAATTACCCAACATGCCCTAGTAGTTTTGCAAATGTCCTTTTCTTTCCTGATGCGCATTGACCAATACAAGTTCTCTTGGATCTCATTTAATAGATGAAATCCTCTTCGGCCTTCAACTTCGTGAAGGGGAGACATGCTTGTTGACACCTATTCTTTTTCTCAAATATATACCTTTTTTAAATAAATAAATAAATAACACGAGAGGGGCCGGGTCGGGCCGAATCTGACCTTGGCCCAACCTTCCCCTCCTCTTTTCCTCTCTTCTCGCGCAGCCCGGCCCAGCCTCCCTCTCTCTTCTGCCCAACTTGCTCCCCCTGGCTTGTCCCCTTCCTCCAGCCGTCCTTCACGTAGGACCTGCAAAAAAGAAGAAAAGAAACGCAGCAGCAACAGGAGAGCAGGGATCGCGATGCCGGCAAGCTGGCAGCGGTAGAGGCCATGCGCGCCTGCCGGTTACTCTCAAAAGTAAGCGACTCGCTCATTTGCAGAGGGAACGAAGAGATTGATCAGGAGAGAGAGAGTCGAGCTGAGATTGGGGGAGGTCGAGATTGAAATCGGAGAGCGGCTCCGCCTCGCACCCATCCACCCAGCCACACGTTTCCGTCGCATTCGAACGACCTTCAACCGGCGTCCCCAAGACCACCAATCCCCGGCATCCGTATTTCCGGCGACTCCCTTTCCCTGGTCCCGACACCCCACACCCGAGGATCCTGGCTCGGAGGCATCGATGCGGTCGGCCATGGTCCGATTTGTGTCAAGCACACCCTCTAACCTTCGTCTCCAAGCCGGGTAGGGACCCCACGCTCGAGCGGTCATCACGCCCTCGGGTTCGTCGGATCGGGGCTCATTGTTCACTGGTGCGTGAATCCTTACTCTGGCTATGTCATGCTTTGCTGCTTGTTTAACGTCAGAGATAAGCCTTTTGTTTCTTTCCCAAGCCCAAGCAGGTGCACCTCACCTGTTTGATGAAACGCCTAGACTAGATTTTGCTTAAGCCCTTCTGATTTCGAGCGTTGGTGGGTCCGAAGATGTGGCTTTGAAGTTTTGTTCCTTTGATTCGTTGCTTGATGCGAGTTTTTTCGTGCGAATTGTGTCCTTTCCATCGAGCACGATGACTGGCCAGATTGACGATAGTCGTCGGCGCCTTTTCGATAGTGAGTAAAGGTGGAGGTTGACTGGGAGGAGGGACGTTAATCGCTGATTTGTAGGTGTTAATCAGCTGGTGCTAGAAGGCAAAAATTGATTTCCAGTCGGTCTAATGATGGACGTATATCGATTCTTTCACTGTGAAGTTTGGCGTTTGTGTTCGAGCACATCAGTTTTGAGTTGCGGCTAAAATTTCTTTGATTTTGCATGCCCTTGTGTTGCTGATGTTCCGGCATAGTGAGCTCCGGTCAGGTTCTGGGCGTGCTCCCTCTTCTCACGTGATGCTGAAAAAGAACAGGAAAGATGGAGGGAGGATAACGTGAGTTTAAAGGGATGGGCTTGGTATTAGCTTTAGTGGAAGAGTCGGCTTACTTAGGATTTTATTTTATTTTGTTTTATTTTACTTTATTTTATTTTTCAATTGGCTTAGAAAATGGTAGAATCGTAGTGGGCTTTGAGGCCAGCCTGGTTTTAGCCCAATCCAGACCAATAAGGTCTGGGACGGTTTAGTAGGGCCGGGTCTCGTGACACGGTGCGATTTTTTTATAATATTAAATATTAAAAATACATTAAAATTTCAAAAAAAATTCAAAAATCAACAAATTCGAAAATAATAAAAATTCAAAAAAAATTCCGAAAATTCAACAACTTTCAAAAAACACTAAACAATTAAAAAAAAACTTCCAGAATATATTGAAAATTCGAATTTTTTTTAAAATTAATTAAAATTAAAAAAATTAGAAAATTAACAAAAATTAAAAAATTCTCAGAAAATTCCAAAATTCAGAAAAGACTAAACATTTCAATAGTAATTAGAAAGACACAAAAAACAAATCAGAAAGACTAAAAAAAAAACAAATGTTTTGGAAAATTCGAGAATTCAATTTTTTCGAAAAATCTGAAAAAATTCTAAAAAAATTAAAAAAATCTTCAAAAATGTTAAAATTAATCTCTTGGGCTATTTTCTCCTAAAAAATGGAAGTATTCCAATTTAGAATTACGCTTAAGTTTGACTAAGTCTTTAGGGCTTTACCTTAGGGTTTCAATTATTCTTAGGGACAAATGCCTTTGGATGCACAATATTAATACATTGAGTTTGGCTTCTCTTTAATCTAGTTAGGATTAGCATTTGTCTTCTCTATAGTATTAATTCTTTGCTCTCCCATGCAATTTATTTAAACGCTTTTCTTAGCTGCTAATTGTTATTTTAATGACTGTGCACCCATATGGTCACATCACATTTTAGCGGATTGGTCTAAAGTTAATCCAAATTGCTTGACAATTTATTTTTTTAAAATGATCAAGATTATATACTGAAATGACAATAATTGGTTAATTAGTGTAATTAAGTCCCCAACCCTAAATTTTCTGGTTGCGTAAGAAGTGAGGTACACTCCCATGCCTCACTTGATTTCTAGCCGACTCCAATAGACTAGTGGTGACTCCTTATTACAAAATTCTTAAGAATACCTCAATGTTGCGCGAGATATGGGCTTGGAAGAGCCCGTGCCTAATCATAAGCCTTAGGTCCATCCTTTAGGCAATACACCTAAACCTATTCTTTTTCCCAAGGGGTAGGTTGCGACAATACCTATATTGACACAAACACAATCCTTTGATGAAATAAACAATCTGACCCCCCACCCAAAAAAAGAAAAAAAAAGAAAAGGAAAAGGACAATCATCCAAGTCTAAAACCTCACATAAAGGACCGCACAAAAAATGACCACATCGAGATCTCATTAGATTGATCTCGCATTAGGAAACCTATCAATGGATGAAATGACAGAACCAAACATCAAATTACTCCATTCCCATCAGAAATTTTTCCCTTGCTTTCCTTGTTAATTTGCAAACAAGAAAGGGTTGGTCCATTCTCTTTCTTGGGGAAAAGTATCAAAGATGCCTTAAACTTATTGCATTGGTACCAACTTAATCCTAAATCTTTCTATTAGACCAATTTAGTTATAAACATTTTCGTTTGATACCAATTCAGTCTATCCAACCAACTTAAGTAAACAATTACTGAGTGTATGCCGATATTCCTACATGGCACGACTAGAACAATGTTGACGTGGACAAATTTTATATTTTTTAGATATTTTTCAGAATTTTTATTGTTTTTTTCTTTTTTCTTTTATTTCTCTTTTTCTTCACCCTTTGACTGACGAGGTTGCTAGCCAATCATTGGCGATGATAGGCTAATCTGGGCAAGGGCCTCTGCACCCTTGCCATCCACGAGCAAGGGCCACCATGCCCTTGTCGGCTATAGCGGAGGTTGTTGGCCCTCGCCTAGATCCAAGTGAGGGCTAAAACCCTCGCCTATTGGCCGACAAGGGCCTTTGCACCCTTGTCAGCCACAAACGAGGGTATCACACCTTCGCCCACCATGAGTGAGGTCATCAGGCCCTCGCCTAGATCCAAGCAAGGGCCACAATGCCCTTGCCTAAGGCGTTGCAGCCCTTGCCTGCCATGAGCAAGGGCCTTCGGACCCTCGCTTGTGGCCGACGAGGGCTGCAACGCCCTTGCCCAAGCCCTCACCTGGATCTGGGTGAGGGCTTGACCACCAATGGTCGGTCGGCAATCTCACCGGCCAAAGGGTGAAGAAAAAGAAAAAAGAAAAAAGAAAAGAAAAAAATATTAAAAATACTGAAAAATATTTAAAATTTATAAAAAATTTCTATGCTAGTGTTGGGTGTGTTAGGTAGGATCGATGGATGCATGTTAGCAATTTCTACCTTAAATTGGTAAGATAGACTAAATTAGTATCAATGCAAGAAGTTTTGGACTAAATTGATCCAATTAAAAGGTTTAAGACTGAATTAGTACAAATGTAATAAGTTTAAGACTTTTTTTGTACTTTTCTCCTCTTTGTTGTGTCCAACATATTGCAATCTCCATAACTTAACCAGATCTAAAGACAGTAAACATACAGGCATCAAATCATCCGAAGCTCATCCGAGCTTGAACAAGAACGTAGCAATTTCAAAGGAGGCAAACAAAGGAAAATGAAAACATCTAAATGTACTAATCGAAACGAATGAATAGGGTAAGTTTCAGTAAATCGAACGGACATTTGAGCTCATTGGTCCACCCAACATGCTAGGCAATTAACTGGTGAAGAAGCTATATCCATCCCCAGAGCATCTCAAAACCTTCGAACCTTCAAAAAAGAAAACTTCACTTGCTTCGAGCTGATCTTCAAATTACTAACCAAAACAGAGCCCAGAAAAAGGGTTTTAAGAAAAACGGAGCAGAAGGAGATAAGAAGCACCGAATTCTCAGGGCTGTTGCTGAACATCCGTGTACCCGGCATCAACAAGAACCTTCTCTCTCTTTTTTAATTTAATGTCCCCATCGACCATCATCTTCACGAACTTCTCTAACCCAACCTTGGGCTTCCAATCCGGCACCTTCTTGGCCTTACTCGTATCTCTCTTCAAGTGGTCGACCTCCGCTGGCATGACATACCTCTCATCGATCACCAAATGGTCCCTCCAATTCAGCCCTGCATACTCAATGGCTACGTCCAAGAATTCATCCACCTTGTGCGACTCCTCCGTCGTGACCACGTAGTCATGCAGCTTTTCTAGCTGCAGTATCATCCGCATTGCCTCTACGTAGTATTACATGAATGATTCTAAGCTCTTTTTATAGAGCATTTACATTTAATCAACATTACAACCGAGAAGATAGCTCAAATACAGTTGAATTTTTTTTTTAACCTTTTGTTAGCCACTTATTTGTCTAAGCTAAGCTTTTCTAATTCAACTTGAATGCTGGATATTCTTCAACAGCTTTCCATCACCGACTTAGATATTTTCCGACCAAAAGTTTCTTGCTTCTCACGTGATCCTAGGTTCTCTAGTTTGGACTAGAGATTTCTTCATAAATGGATTATTTTTCAACATCTTCGTCCTCCAAATGCAATACAAGAATAAACAAAAAATATTACTATTTTTGGAAAACATACTATGGACAGACCATGGCTTTCTTTGTGCAAATGAGAAATGATGGACAGTGCGGTGATAATTGCCCAGCTAGGGTTTTAGCCTACAAGAGTCTTGTCATGCTTAAATGTGGACATGCAAACAAGTTTGGAGTTGAATACAGAGGGCTTTAATATTCGGAGAACCTACTAAGTGTTTGGTGACTCATGCTAGACACGGAAGTTTTGTGAACATACACGCATTTCGCCCAGTGTGGCCCCTTGTGATGCATAGGTGCAGCATATAAAACCACACGTCATTGCGCCTCCCAAACACGCTATGGATTTTGTCTCGTATCCAGTTATAGATGATAGAAGAAGTCCTTTGGAATGGTTTTCGCAATTTAAAATCTTGCTAAGGGAGATCGTCAAACTGTGGAAGGAATGCAATGTCTTGTCAGTTCACAGGGGCTACTTTTTCCTTCTGTTTAAAGGTGATCCGATAGACTCTCTCTGCACGGAGGTAGAGTCCAGGAAGTTGCCCTATTTTGCAGATAAAATTTGCCCGATGTAATCAAGCTCAGGAAGATGGTCAGACCTCGACCACTGCTTCAAATTACTGAATTCTGCCGCGACCCCCGACACGGGCGTCGGGAAAAGATGGATATAGAGGTTAATTCGAATTAGGGACCATGGTCCTCAATTGACATGAGTTCTTCCAAATCCTTCTCTCGCGACATTGAGATTAACTTTTTAATTTGATTAACTCCAAGAGAATTATAAATGAAAAGTCACTATTAGCCTAGTGGAGTCGTCACTTCCTACGTAATTAAAGATTTAGAGTTAGAGACTTGATTACATTAGTTATCTTATTAGTGTCATTTCAGTGCCTAAACTTGATTATTTGTAAGCTAAGGTGTCTGTGCAATCTTTACCAATTATGAGATATATTTTGTCTGCTAAGTGTCTATGTAGTGTAGTGTTTTTATGTTTATTATGATCCTAGATTGAAACCTAACCACTCAATTATGAAAATGGATCACAACACAGATATTGATATGAAAGTAATCACAACAAAGGCATCAATAATGGTAATGAAGAACGAGTTAAAGAAACGGTGCAATAAAGTAATTCGATATGTGTCGGGCATAGAATGTTATATGGCTTTGTTATTATGCCCAAGATAGCAATCCCTAGACTTCTGCACAAAATCCCAACCCCCACTCTCCAAAATTACGGGTAAAAGATGAATTAAGGATTTCAAGCCTAGAACAAGCCTGAAGAATTTTATATGCCGGACAGCCATCACTGAAGGTAAAACCGTTAAGCTTTCCCTCCTTTAAAAGCCTGCTCCAAGTTACTCGGGCGCAAATGCACATACCATTTCTCTACAACTAGATTTATTTGGAGCCACAAAGCTTTTAGATGCTTGAATTTGGTAACTTATTGAAAAATGATGTTTGCACTACAAGCCCGTTTCCACACAGGCTAAGAGCAAGTAAATCCTAGTGCAAGGAAAAAACGAGCATGTAAACCTTGAATTCATCTTATCACAAAAAGCTCAAAGATGATACCAGAAATAATCTCCAAAGTATGTTGCAAGGAAATAATGGTCGCTTGTGCATATAGTCCCCGAAACTTGGTAATGTTAATTTTCGTTCTATAGATAACACATGAAAGAGTTTTTCTACCATAGTTATGGAAGATGAGATTGTACAACATACAAATAACCATGCATGAACTAGTAATTCTTATTGTTCCAACACTCTAGTATCATTCAATTCAGGATGAATGTAGTTAATGCCAACCAGAAATTTAGCAGAAAAATAGAGAGACAAGAGCATGTCATCATCAATATCAAGCTCATCGAGCTCCAACCATCTGACAGTGTCATTTTCTCTTTTGCTTTACACAGTTCCTGCTCCAATATATCCTCAATGCAGCTGCTGCCAGTGTCCTCTATTGAAGTCCCTCCCTCAGCTTCTTCATCTTTATTCAGATCGCCATCGACACACGTTAAACAGCCATCCTCCGAGCCAACCCCAGAACTTCCTAAATATGTAATTAACGCAATTTTATGAAGGCTCGTGTAGCCAAAATAGAAGCAGTCATGAGGTTTTCTAACTCATAGTTTCAAAGTAAGAAAACCCATTAGGATTTACAGTTGAACTAATCAAGAAAAGAAGTTCATGGATTAACTTATTCTGCACATTATAGGCAAAAAGATCATATCACCCTCGAAAATGATTCCCTTTCGTAAAGTAACACTATTATTCAGAAAAGAGGATTGTCGTGAAATCATATCAATTTAAAACTTCACACGTACAATTTACAAAATCTTATCAACCTTCCACTAAACTCAATTTACATTCTCGATAACAATTCTACAAAAAACTAGCTTTGTAGATTTTGTTCCTATATGAGAAGCTTCAGTTTTTTAACTATGATTAGAGGTGTTAAATGGGTTGTGCAACCCATTTATGGACCCATTTATGGTTAAATGGGTCATTAACGGGTCAAGCTTTATCTTATAAGGCACCCATAATAAGTTTTAATGGGTAAACACTAGATATATGGGTTTTAAATGGGTCAGCTCTCTGACCCGTTTATGACCCATTTATCAACCCATTTTTCACTCAAAACCTTATTATCTCTCTCTCTTCTATTTAATTTTACAATTTTTTTTTATAAAAATCGAAATTATAATTATTTTTTCTTTCCTTTTTTTTTCTTTCTTCTTTTTTTTTTTTTCTTTTTTCTAACTCCGGTCGCCGGCACGGCGATGGCCGGCGACCGGCCAAGCGAGCCTCGAGCTCGCCGGCGTCGGGCGAGCTCGAGCTTGCCGGATCTGGCCAGGCGGAGGCCTCGCCGATGCCCGGCGAGGCTCGAGCCTCGCCGATCTGGCGAGACGCGAACTCGCGGGCGTCGGGCGAGGCTCGAGCCTCGCCAGATCTGGCGAGGGGCGAGCTCGAGCTCGCATGACGCCGGTGAGCCTCGAGCTCGCCAGATCTGGCGAGGCGAAGGCCTCGCCGATGTCCGCCGAGGCTCGAGCCTCGACGATCTGGCGAGCCTCGAGCTCGCCGGATCTGGCGAGGTGGAGGCCTCACCGACGTCCGCTGAGGCCCGAGCCTCGCCGATCGGGCGAGACTCGAACTCGCCGGCGTCGGGCGAGGCTCCAACCTCGCCAGATCCGGCGAGGGGCGAGCTCGAGCTCGCTGGCATCGGCGAGCCGGGCGAGCCAGCTCGCCTGTGGCCGGTCACCGGCCGTCATCGTGGCCGGCGGCCGGCCAAAGAAGAGGAAGAAGAAAAAAGAAAAAAGAAAAAAGAAAAGAGAAAAAGAAAATAAAAATTAATTAAAAATTAATTTTAAAAAAAATAAAAAATAATTAAAAATTTAATTTTTCAAAAAATAAAAAATAATTAAAATTCGATTTTTTAAATAATTATTTTTAAAATTTGTATTGTATAAAATCATGTTAGCAATACCATTTTAAAATATATATATATATATATATATATATATATATAAGCTTTTTTATGTTTTGTTAAATGGGTCGAGTATGGGTCGGATATAGGTCGGGTCGGGTATGGGTCAAAAAATATGCACTGCAATAAATGGGTTATAAACGGGTTAAATGGGTCGATTTGGGTCGGACCATTTATGACCCGACCCAAACCCGACCCGACCCACCCGTTTAACGGGTCTAACTATAATACAGTAAGTAAAGGAGAGGTCTTAACTAGTGTAAAAGAATCTCGTTTATCTCTTCTTTAGCATGACTAGGTGAAAGGCTCACTTCAAGTGCATAGGCTATGAGGAGTAAAGTTGGCTCCTAAGATCACTTTTGAATCCAACATTAGGTTCCACAAAAGTGATACTACTCGTGTGATTTTATTTTATTCACTAGGACTCACTATAGCCTTCAAAGTTTCTTAATATGTATTGACCTGGTTTGGTAGATGGGCCAACATAATTCTTATCCGATAAAAGTCATAATGGTTGTTTTTAATCAATAATGAGAAATTATCAAGTCTGTAAAAACATTGTCATCACCACGTGTAAAGAACATGTTCCATAACTATTGTCGTCATACCCATATTTGGGCCTCGTGGTGTCCTTTTCAACGTGCACATAGAGTGTCTCTCCTTTTTCGTCTCTGATTTTTATTGTTCTTTTTTATAACTAATACGTAATTATTGAAATTATCAAGTTTATGCAAACAGTTCCATCATAATGCGTGAAGAACATGTTTGAGATTTAATACCAACCCATACCTGTTGTTGTCATCCATAGATTGGGGCTCGTCCTTTTCAATGTGAAGGTAGATAACGTCTCCTTTTTCGTCCCTGGTATTTATCGTTCTTTTTAATAACTAATAAGTAATTATTTTTTTGGTAATACTAATAAGTAATTATTAAAATTGTCAATCTATAAAAAAAACAATATCATCGTGTTTGAGTTTTGATATGGTCCATACCTGTCGTCCTCGTCATCATCCTTAGATATAAGGCTTTCAGTATATATTTTTCGTCCTATTCCGTCCTTGAGATGGTCAACAAAACCGTCAGCACCCTGTTTGACTACCAAACAAATATTCTCCAATTCCTTACACTCGTTGATTCCTTTAACATTTTTCATCGCATCGAGGTGCCTAAACTCAAGTTCTTTGAGATGGAGCATTACCCCTTGTTCAATAATCAACTCCTGAAGGCAAGGCAGCTTCCAAATCTTCAAGATCACGAGGCTTGGAAACCCATCTTTGGCGAACCTCAGACTAGTGCCTAGGAAGGAATTGGCCAAGAGCCTGAATGTCCTCAGTTGTTTCAGGAGACCACCCAACTGGGGCATCATATCTGCTTCCACCCTCGAACCCGACAGAGTCAATACCCTGAGCGAGACTGGCAAGAGCTGTTTCCAGCTGGGTTTGTTGAGTTGGCCCAGCAAGTAAATCTCCAACAGTTCGTCGTGTTTCTCAGCCAACGACAGTTCCGGTAACGGGCCTGCCTGCGATTTCGTGGGCTTGGCTCCTTCCGCGCTCTCGGCTTTTTTCATGGCTCCTTTCGCTGGCGTGTCTTCTTTCACGGGCTGGGCATCTTTTGTGGCTTCTTCCGTGGGCTCGGCTTCTTCCACGGGCTGGGCTACTTTCATGGCTTCTTCCTCGGGCTTGGCTTCTTGGATCACCCCAAAGGTCAAGGACTGGAGATTGGTGAGCCTGAAGCTAATCCAATCAGCTATTGTTTTTCCTGCGGTGCCTGAGGTGTCCTTATCTGAGTGTTGCAAGAAAAGCTTCAGCGTGGTGAGCGTGGTCAAGCTGTTCATGGAGCCCGTCATCGAGTTCTCCTTCACTTCACCAATAACCAGCCCGCTTAAGGTTTGGAGTTGAGTCAAGGCCTTGACATTGTTGCTGCAAGCCTTGAGGATTTTTTTGAAGTCGATGTAGAACCAGTTGAGATGCAGGTGCCTCAAGTTTTTCGCCTTCCATAAGGAACCTGGCAGCGAAGTGATGTTGGTGTGCTTTATGTCAAGAGTCTCGAGATGGTGCAGATCTGCAACGGTGCTTGGGAGCAAATCCAACACCGTGGATCTCAATCCTAGGTACTTCAGGAGCACCAGCTTGGGAAGCATACCTTGCAAGGTTGGCTTATACACACCCTCCAAATCGAGCACCCTTAGCAATCTGTAGTGTGTCTCGGACGTTATCTTCCTAAGAAACGTGCTGATGTCTTTGGTGAGCGCACCTTTACTCAGGTAGAACGACAGAAACGAGCGGATGTGGCCAAGCTTCAAATCAGGGTAGCTGCTGCTGCGGATGTCTGTGACTATATTTGTGTGCTCCGCAAGCCACCGAATCTTGGTTTTTTCTTGCAGATGGGCCGGCAACTGTTGCTGCTGGCTGGTTGGGTCACGGTCTTTTATGTCTTTCAACTCACGAGTGGCATGTATGTGGA
Source organism: Eucalyptus grandis x Eucalyptus urophylla (assembly GCA_028830015.1). Classification (NCBI taxonomy): domain Eukaryota; kingdom Viridiplantae; phylum Streptophyta; class Magnoliopsida; order Myrtales; family Myrtaceae; genus Eucalyptus; species Eucalyptus grandis x Eucalyptus urophylla. The sequence continues at coordinate 30,703,191 of CM054203.1, forward strand.
AGAACCCCATGCTCATTGCGATCGAGCGGATCTTGTCATGCAGAGGAATGGCTATTCGACAAGCTCTGGGGGATCCATCCGCCCTCCGGCTCACCACAAAGATCACATGCCTATCCGCGAGCTCCAGAATGACCGTCTCTCCCACATCCTCAGGCTGCCTTTTCCTTTCCCTTTCTCTGTCGTAACAATGTGAATCCAATAAGCCCTCCGCCAACCACAGCCTCACTAGCCTTCTTGTCGGAATGGGGAATCCTACGGGGAACAAAGCTATATAGATGAAGCACGGTTTTAGATGAACCGGCAATTTATGGCAACTCAATTTTAGTATATCTAGCGATGTCATCATAAAACCCTCTTTTGCCAACGCTGTGCGTTCCTGCTCTCCAGCATTAGACAGAAACCCGCTTAGAAAGCGTATATATTGTGGCCAGCCATCACACGCTTTTAGGATATTCTTCTCCTCAATTGAGAGTCTCTTACTGTCACGTACTCCATGCAACTTCCAGGCGAGCATCTTCTGGCTTTCTTCATCGTCCAACTTTTCCAGCTTGATCGGCCCTGCCCCGAATGTATTCATGTACTTGGCTATCTTATCGTCCTCAGTCGTGATAATTATGTGCCCTTGCGAAGAGAGCGGGATGCTCATTGCTAACTCTCTCAACAGTGGCTCGTTGGACTGCTGCACGTCATCCAACACTATGGGGAATATCTTCGTCTTGGCCAATTTCTGGTGCAGCATTTTCTTTATCTCCTCGATATCCATATCCTTCATTTCCCTCGCTTGCTTCTCAACTTGCTTCAGTATCTCACACAGGAACTCCCGCTTGTCCATGCTGGCCAAGACGCGGACCCAAGCGCGCTGCTCATAGTCCATGTACTTCGCTTGGTTGTAGGCCCATCTCGCGAGGGCAGTCTTGCCGGTACCTGGCCCGCCACAAATTGAAGTAGTCCCTTGGAGCCAATTGGACTTCGATCTGATCCGCTCCATTATTTCCTTTTTCTGGGCCTCGGAATAAAGGAAAATAGTCGACTCGTACTGATCCCAGAAGCTAGTCAGCCTCGCCAATTTTTTGCCTTGCCATGGAGCACTAGCATAGGAGGAGGAACTGGCCGGTTCCTTGTTCCTCTTTGTTGGCTGGGTCCACCTTCATGTGGGGCCCAGCCAGCATTAAAAAAAAAGGAAAAGAAAAGAAAAGAAAAAGAACAAAAAGAAGTGGAGTTGTCGTACATGGGGTGTGCGCCCGAAAAAGTGACGAAGAGAGAGAGGGAAAACAAAAAACTGCACAAAGGAGAAAGAGAAGAGAGGAAGAGCGCTGCAACTTTGAGGCTTTGATTCGAAGACCAAATATTGTCGGAATCGGCTCAAATTTCAGTATGTTGTTCGTGAGACCGAGGGCTACGAGTTGATGGTTTTTGTTCGTCGAGAACCGTCTCCAAATTCTCCAGTTGCGGTTAAGGTTTTCTTGCTCCAAACTTGTTTGTCTACCTATGTGGTGAGAAGAAGATGATTGTAATGTTGATGTTGAGACTCTAGTGTGTGACTAGAGAAGAATACTTTGTGTATCCTGCTATTCTTAGTGATTAGTGGATTTTTTGGGCGGTCCGTGGTTTTTACCGCATCGGGTTTTCCACGTTAAATCCTTGGTGTCGCTATTTGCTTTGTCTACTTATCATTCCAGCGTTATATTTGCATTTTGTGAGGCTATACATTGCTGGTTGTTGCTGGGGGTTAAGAAATTTTTAGTTGATTTAGCTTCGGGGGAGAAATTAATCCTGGATTGCGTTTGGCCGTGGTGAATTGTTGTACCCGAGTTCTCCCCAACAAGTGGTATCAGAGCACGGTTGAATTTTAGTGTTAAATGGAAGAAATCAGCAGCACTATGTTTAGTTAAATGCCTCGAATTATTCTATTTGGAAGCCTCGGATGGAAGATGTGTTATATTGCAAAGACTTATTTGATCTTATTGAGGGTGATGAAGCCAAAGGAGATAAGGAAGATAAAGAATTGGATAGAATGAATCGGAAAACAGTTGGGTTTATTCGACAATGGATTGATGATAGTGTGTTTCATCATGTTGCTCAAGAAACGAGAGCGGACACTTTGTGGAAGAAATTACAAGATTTCTATGAGAGAAAAACTCCACAAAATAAAGCTCTTCTAGTTAAGCGACTTGTGAATTTGAGATACAAGGAAGGGAGTAACATGGCGGAACACTTGAGTGAATTTCAAGATGTTGTAAATCAATTGACAAATCTTGAGATTGATCTTGGTGATGAATTGCAATCATGCTTATTACTTGGTACTCTTCCTGATAGTTGGGACACCTTGGTTGTGGCATTAAATAACTCGGCTCCTTTTGGTGTGCTTTCTATGAGCATGGTTAAAGAAAGCTTGTTCAATGAAGAAACAAGAAGAAAATGCTTGAATTATGCTTCTACATCGGATGCTCTTGTTATAGAAAACAGGGCGAGAAGTCAATCAAGAAGGTTTCAAAGAAATGATACCCGAGGCAAGTCAAGAGGAAGGTCGAAATCAAGACCGAGGAGGAGTGTCAAGTGCTATAATTGTGGCAAAATGGGACATTATGCAAAAGAGTGTTGGTTGCCAAAGAGAGATAGATTCCATGATAGAAATGGAGATCAAAAGAAAGAAGAGAAACAAGCTACAACGGCAGTTGCATCCGATGGTGATATTGTGTTTGTATGTGATGATGGATATGTGAATTTTACATGCCAAGACTCTATGTGGGTTGTTGATTCTGCGGCTTCTTTTCATGTCACCTCACGGCGTGATTACTTTGCTTCTTATTGCAGCAGCGACTTTGGTTGCATAAGGATGGGAAATAGTGATGTTTCCAAGGTTATTGGCATGGGAGATGTTTATTTGGAAACTGACGTCGGATGTAATTTGGTTTTGAAAAATGTGAGACATGTTCCGGATATTCGACTTCACTTGATCTCTACGGGTGCCTTGGATGATGATGGTTATTATAATTCATTCTTTGATGGTAAATGGAAGTTGACTAAAGGTTCCATGGTAGTGGCAAAGGGTAAGAAGACAGGCTCTCTCTACACCATGCAAGCTGACTTGATTAAAGAAGAGGTAAATGCAGTGGAGGATTCCTTGGTTGATTTATGGCATATGAGGCTGGGTCATCTTAGCAAGAAAGGACTTGAAACTCTTGCTAGAAAGAACATTTTACCTTTGAAGGAGAAAAATCTAAAGGAATGCACTCATTGTCTGACTGGTAAGCAACATAGATTCTCATTTCATAGTTCCTCTCCACACAGGAAATTAAATGTACTTGATTTAGTTCACACTGATGTTTGTTGCATGGATGCTAGAACTTTTGGAGGTGCATTATACTTTGTGACATTTATTGATGATTGTTCTAGAAAAGTGTGGGCTATTGCTTTGAAATCTAAAGATCAGGTACTTGAGGCTTTCAAGCAATTTCATGTCAATGTGGAAAGAGAAACCGGGAAGAAGTTGAAATGTGTTCGGGCTGACAACGGTGGTGAATATAGAGGCCCATTTGAACACTATTGCAGGGATTATGGTATCAAGCTTGAGAAGACTGTTCCAAAAACACCACAGCATAATAGAGTGGCAGAGAGAATGAACCGGACAATTAATGATTGGATTCAGTGTATGCCTTCTCATGCGAAGTTGCCTAAGTCATTTTGGGGTGAAGCGATGAGAACAGTAGTGGACTTGATAAATCTATCTCCATCTGTTCCTCTTAAGGGGGATGTTCCACAAAGAGTTTGGAGTGGCAAAGATGTTTCTTACAGCCATCTAAAAGTGTTCGGTTGTCGAGCTTTTGTGCATGTTCCAAGAGATGAAAGATCCAAGCTTGATGACAAGTCTAAACAGTGTATCTTCTTAGGTTATGGATATGAAGAGTTTGGCTACAGGTTATGGGATCCAATTGCAAAGAAAGTCATTAGAAGCCGAGATGTGGTGTTTTGTGAGTATCAAACTATTGAAGACATTGACAAGGTGGAGAGACCAAAGAATACAGCTCAACGTTCAGTTAGTTTCAGCCCAAATCCTTCTAATGTTGATAGAAATCATGAGGGAGAAGTGCATGGAAGTCATGAAGATGGTGAGCCCTCACATAATGTTGATTCTTCAGCTGATACAGGTGAAATAGCTGAGCAAGAGCAATCTATCCTACCTCAAGTTAGAAGATCTGAAAGAGAGCGTAGGCCTTCTCAAAAATATTTACCACATGAGTATGTGTTACTCACTGATGCAGGGGAGCCAGAAACTTATGAAGAGGCTATATCATGTGAACAAAAGAATGAGTAACATGAAGCCATGCAAGAGGAGCTTAAATCCTTGCATGAGAACCACACATTTGAATTGGTTAGGTTGCCTCAAGGTAAGAGAACACTCACAAATAAGTGGGTGTACAAGTTGAAGACGGAAGAAAATAATTTACAACCACGATACAAGGCTAGACTTGTTGTGAAGGGCTTTCGTCAAAAGAAGGGCATAGACTTTGAAGAGATTTTTTCACCGGTTGTAAAGATGTCTTCTATTCGAGTTGTTCTTGGGTTGGCCGCCAGTTTGAATTTAGAAATTGAACAACTTGATGTAAAGACGGCTTTTCTTCATGGAGACCTAGAAGAGGAGATATATATGGAGCAACCAGAGGGTTTTGAAGTTGAAGGCAATGAGCACCTTGTATGAAAATTGAGGAAAAGCTTATATGGTCTTAAGCAAGCGCCTAGGCAATGGTATATGAAGTTTGAGTCATTCATGGAAGAACAAGGATACGGTAAGACAAATTCCGATTCTTGTGTCTTTATGAAAAGATTCTCAGATAATGATTTTCTTATTCTCCTACTTTATGTGGATGATATGTTGATTGTTGGGCATGATGCCAAGAAAATCAAGAGTTTGAAAAATGAGTTGAGTAAAGCTTTTGCAATGAAAGACCTAGGCCCGGCTAAGCAAATCTTAGGCATGAGAATTACTCGTGATAGGAAGAATAAAAAACTGTGGTTATCTCAAGAGAAGTATATTGAGAAGGTGCTTGAAAGATTCAACATGAGCACATGTAAACCGGTGAGTACTCCACTTGCAGGCCATTTCAAGTTGAGTAGTAATGAGTGTCCTTCAAGTGAGAAAGAGAAGGTTGAGATGATGAAAATTCCTTATGCATCGGCCGTGGGTAGTTTGATGTATGCCATGGTTTGTACAAGACCGGATATTGCTCATGCAGTTGGTGTTGTGAGTAGATTTCTCTCTAATCCAGGTAAGGAGCATTGGACCGCTGTTAAATGGATTTTGAGATATCTTAGAGGCACTTCTACACTTTGCTTGTGCTATGGAAATGCAAAGCCTGAGTTGAGTGGCTTCTCGGATGCGGACTATGCCGGTGATGTTGATTCCCGAAAATCCACATTGGGTTTTATAATAATCTTAGCAGGGGGAGCTGTTTCATGGCAATCGAGATTGCAAAAATGTACCGCTTTGTCTACAACTGAAGCGGAGTATATTGCTATTACCGAAGGAGGTAAAGAACTTTTGTGGATGCAAAAATTCCTACAAGAGTTGGGCTTGAAGCAAGAGAAGTTTGTTCTATATTGCGATAGCATGAGTGCCATCCATCTTAGCAAGAATCCGGTGTTTCATTCAAGATCGAAGCATGTTGATGTGAAGTATCATTGGATCCATTAAAAGCTAGAAGAGAAGCTCTTCCTACTTGAGAAAGTTCATACCGACAACAATAAGTCCGACATGATGACCAAAGCCTTGCCCGTGATGAAGCTTGACGCTTGTAGAAGAAAAGCGGGCATGACGAATCTTCCCACATGAGGTGGAGGGGGAGATTTGTTGGCTGGGTCCACCTTCATGTAGGGCCCAGCTAGCATTAAAAAAAAAGAAAAGAAAAGAAAAGAAAAAGAACAAAAAGAAGTGGAGTTGTCGTACGTGGGGTGTGCGCCCGAAAAAGTGACGAAGAGAGAGAGGGAAAACAAAAAACTGCACAAAGGAGAAAGAGAAGAGACGAAGAGCGCTGCAACTTTGCGGCTTTGATTCGAAGACCAAATATTGTCGAAATCGGCTCAAATTTCAGTATGTTGTTCGTGAGACCGAGGGCTACGAGTTGATGGTTTTTGTTCGTCGAGAACCGTCTCCAAATTCTCCAGTTGCGGTTAAGGTTTTCTTGCTCCAAACTTGTTTGTCTACCTATGTGGTGAGAAGAAGATGATTGTAATGTTGATGTTGAGACTCTAGTATGTGACTAGAGAAGAATACTTTGTGTATCCTGCTATTCTTGGTGATTAGTGGATTTTTTGGGCGGTCCGTGGTTTTTCCCACATCGGGTTTTCCACGTTAAATCCTTGGTGTCGCTATTTGCTTTGTCTACTTATCATTCCAGAGTTATATTTGCATTTTGTGAGGCTATACATTGCTGGTTGTTGCTGGGGGTTAAGAAATTTTTAGTTGATTTAGCTTCGGGGGAGAAATTTATCCTGGATTGCGTTTGGCCGTGGTGAATTGTTGTACCCGAGTTCTCCCCAACACTCTTGCCCTCGGCCCCCTCCTTCAAGAACTTCTCATCACACAACCCTTCCATCTTATTCACCAGTATGGACAAGTCCCTCCACAGCTTGCACTTGGAGATGAGTGTGACGAGCGGCCATGTGGCCATGTGGAGGGCCTCATGCCTCTCGCGGGCCTCTCCGAGGTGGAACTTGTCGATGAACTCCTCAGCGGAGTACATGGTTCGAAGGAGCCGCCCCGACCACTCTGTGGTTTGGGAAGGTCCGTATTGAGTGGAAACGAACTCTTGGATGGTGGCTAGCATCTCCTTGGCTTCCTTAGCTCGGGCTTGCATCGGTAAGCACTCGACGCACACTGGGTGAGAGAGCAAGATATCTAGTTTCTAGGACACGATCTGGACAGCGGCTTCGGCGACCACCATCCAGCTTATCGGGTCGGAAGCAACCATGGCTATTCAATATGTTTGTTTCGAGGAAGGTCGGTGGGCGTGTGGGTCTGTGCTTGTTTGCTTGGATGGTATTAATTTGTGAGGACATATGATTCTCTCTCAATGTATATATTCCTCATTTTTCTATGGGGCTAAGTGCAATAAAAGTCATAAAACTTGCCAAGAAGTACAATTGAGTTATAAACTTACAAAATGTGTAATCAAGTTCTAAAATTCGTTAAATTAATTTAATTGAATCCTAAAATCAACACCGCCAAACTTACTAAGGGAAAACATTGATGTAGTGCGGATGTGACATTTTAAATGAATTTTTATTTTCCATGTGGTTTTTTTAATTATTTTTAAGTCACAATTTTTTAAAATTAGATTTAAAAACTAAAAAAAAAATAGAACTATTAAAAAAAAATTCACCAATGGGTGCTTCCACCGCCGCCACTCGTCACCAAAGGGGTCGACAACCATTGCTAGCCCTGGGCGAGGGGCCTTAGCTCGAGAAAGGCAAGGCCTTGCTTGCCCCGGGTGAGGGCCAGTGACCTTTGCCAAGCTCAAATTTGGGCATGTTGACCCCCCTAAGGGCCGATGAGGCCTCGCCCAGGGCAGGTGATGGTCAGTAGACCCTATAAGGGCCGGCATGCCCAAATTTAGGTGCCGTTGCCCATGCTTGCCGGGGGTCGTCGGCCCTCGCCTTGGACAAGCAAGGGCTGGCCACCCCTATCCATGCTCGACAACAGTTGCCGAGCCCTCCAGTGATGGGCAGTAGCAACGAAAGCACCCACTGGTGCAATTTTTTTTTCTTTTTTTTTGACTATTTTATTTTTTAAAATAAATTTTTGCTTTTCTTTTTTAGTTTTAAAATATAATTTTAAAAAAATTGAATAGAAATAATTAAAAAAAAAAGCCATGTGGAAGATAAAAATTCATTTAAAATGCTACATCTGTGCCACATCAGCATTTGCCATTAGTAAATTTGACGGTGTTTACTTTGTGACTCAATTGAATCAAATTGACAAGATTTAGGACTTGATTGTATTTTTTAAAAATTTTAGAACTCAATTGTACTTTCCTGACAATTTTTAAGATTTTTATTGCACTTATTCCTTTTTCTATGCTTTTCTTGGCATGGCCTCTCTTGTCTACTACAATAAGCTTGGTTCAATTCTTTGCTTGTACGATTTTTGAGCGTGAGACGGGAGAAAGTATCTCTCCAAATGATTATGATAAAAGGTAAAGTATTGTGCTTTTGATATAATAATATTACAGATCCATCTTAGTATTCCTTGCTTTACCTTTATACATGAAAATAATCATTCCAATCATTACTATTGAACTTAGAAAATTGCCAGACAGACCATAAAAAAAAAAAAATTAGAAAATTGCCCCAAAAATCATAAACCTTTTAATTATGCAAATTGAGTTATGACCTTCTTAATTATACCAATTGAGTCCATTCGACCAATTTTTATTGGAAATTGCTGATGTGGACAGCGATTGTTCTACATGACACGGCTGGTACTGATGTAAACAATTTTTGATAATATTTCAATATTTTTCAAGTATTTAATATTTTTCCTTTTTTTCTTTCGTTTGTTTTTTTGTGCAACTCCAACTAGTCATAGATGAGGGCGTCACACTCGTTGCCTAGACCAACCAAGGGTGTCCCAGCCCTCAACTAGATCTTGGCAAGGGTGTGACACCTTCCCTGTCACTAATGAGGGAACATAGTCTCTTGCCCCGACCCGGCCACAAGAAGATAGGCAAAGCGGCGGGGCAATGGTACTAGATGTTAAGGAGAGAGAAGTGAGTTGGTCTCGATGATAGCCCAGACGAGTCTTGTGTGGCTAGCATGGGCCATAACACCCTTACCCCGTCCAAGGAAGCATCTCTCCCTCACTTGTTACGGGCAATGGTTGGCCAGCAACCTTTGGCAAAGTCGTAAAAAGAACAAAGAAAATAAAAGATAAGATAAAAAGGAAAATAAAAATAAATTATAAAAAGGAAAATAAAAATAAATTTTTGAAATTTTTTGAAAAACATGTTAAAAGAAATTATTAAAAATTGTCTACCCCAGCTATTTCCAATTAAAGTTGGCCAGATGGACTCAATTGACAAAACGTGAAAATGTTTAGAATTCAATTTGCATAATTAAAAGTTTTAGAATTGAATTGGCAAAATATACGATAGGCTTAGAACCTTTTTTTTTGGGTAGTTTTCCCTAATCAAACTTAGGAGTTGTAGAGATAACTAAAAATTACCTATTAAAAATTTAATTTTTGTGATGAAATTTCACTTATCTTAAGAATTTTACACTTTATCAACATGAGTGCTATAGATCAAATATGAACATTCTTCGGCTTATCTTGTCTACTATCTCATACTAGATTCATTTAAAAAAATCATCACTTTTCTTCTGAATTTTGGCAATTAAGGATTTGGCTATCAAATTGCTAAAGATATTAATGTTTACAAGTTTTAGGATTTAATTAGACGATATACAAATTTTAGGATCCAATTGCATCTTAGATATGAATTATAACTTCAATACACTTAAAAGGAAAGAGTGAAGCTTGTGCTTATACACACATTATCAACTTGTCCATATAAGAACACTAGCTCAAAGAGAATATATCTGATAATACCAATATCCACATCACATATGGTGCTCATATAAAATACGTGAATATCATGTCATTATCACTCATTAGATATTACATGGTAGGAATGTTATCACGTAACGTGTGTACGCGGGTGTTTTTTTTTTTTTTTTCAAATTATTAAGATTGTGTTTTATATTTTGTTCACTTTTTTTCTTTTCTTTTATCGAAACAGGTGCCTCTCCTCCATATTGATTCTTGACTAAGCCAAATCTTGACCATGGGACAAGAAAGTATCCGGTGCTTTTGTCATTGGTAGCGTAAACAATTAACAAGCCAATCCGATTTTCCTATGGTTCGGGCTCAAAGATGAGAGAATTAGAGAGGCGACACTAGGTTCGGACTTAATGTCTACCACATCATTTAGCATGTCGACTTACTAAGATTATTAGTAGAGCGAATCTTGAAAAAAAATTTCAAAATTTAAAGTATTAAAAAGTTAAAAAAAAAAGCGGCATAAAGAATTCATAAGAACCAGCCTTTTTCCCGTTCCCTCAAGCTAATCATGTTCCTCAGTCATTCTTTGTTTGGAGGTGTCTTTCGGGTTTAAGATGCCCGTGCCTTTCCATGATCTTGTTTTCACCTCATCCTTTCAACAGCACGGTTAAAAAATGTCGTCGTTCCTCGAAATACTCGCACTTCAGCAGGACGTTATTGTAAGCGAGTACCCCGTAAAGAAGATGCGGTCTTGTGATTGTTTGTTTCCGGACAATCCACCTATATGAAGCTATAGAGTTCAGGTGGCTAGTCAGTTGTTAAAACATAATAAATTCAATTAACATTATAATAGTACATAATTTAAGGCCATCAAATGAATAGGTCGAGTCAGGTTGATTTAACTATGATCGGACACAAACTAATCAATTTAATCAGTTTTGACTCATTTACATGAAATAATAATTTAGTGACCATACCCGACCCATCCTTCACGTGAGCTTGCGTCAATAAGCACCCAAAGCACACTAGGTGAGAGAGTAAGATATCCAGTTTCTGTTGTAAGAGTTTTTCTAATGTGGACTAAATTAATTGATATTGTAATTTACTATTTTTACGGTTACCGTAAAATAGGGTTGGTCTAAGGTGAGATAGAAGGTTTCTTAATTAGTCTAATAGGGGCTGGCTAGTGTGGGCCGAGTTGAGCCTGGCCCGTAATGAGAGGGACTGGCTAGAAACTCTATAAATAGTGCTCAAGTCTCTCCTCTAACCCTAATTCTCACCTGTATCCTTACCTAAGGGGCGTTTACCTAACTCTACATGTGAGGGGGGCCGCCTCATTGAGCCAGTGATACGGAGGGCAATAGAGGAGAAGGACTTGATGCGTGGATCCCCTTTATATGTGGGTAATCCCTTTTTCTGCTTCCGCTTTATGTTCGATGGATCCAGGTGCGTTAATTTTTCTACTCAATTATGCATGTTCTTGTTCTGGTTATGGAGATCTTGGGGTTGCGCAATTTGCGTCTAACATGTGGTATCAGAGCAGCCATAACCCTAGAATTCGAACGCATAAAGTTTTTGCCCTAATTTGTACGGATTAGCCCTAATTAGTACAGATCTTGCCATAATTTGTGATTTTTGAGACTTTTTGTTCAATAAAAATTAAATTAAATCACAAATTCGGACTGGGCTTGACGAGACAAGCAAGACGATCGGCGGCGCGTCGCCGGAGGAGGCCGCATATGCCCCCACGCGCAGCCATGCGCCGCCTGGGCATCGAACGCGTGCCACGCGTGAGCTCCACGCGCCGCACACTCAGGCGGCGCGTGTGGGCGCGTGGAGCGTCGGATCGGCGAGTGGCTGGCGGCGTTGGACTCGTATGGTGATTTCCTATCTCGTGATATATTTATTTTATATGTTTGATAATTTTATGGATGTGAAAATACACACGGAACCCTAAATACGTGTATTTTAAATGAATTTTTGCATATTTTTTCCTTGTATTTTTCTGTGATTTTGGAAATACAAGTGTTGGGTTATAGGTATATTATCACATACAACCATTATAGAATAGTAATCGAGCTATGTATTGAGCTGATGAGAAACAGTAAATGTTATGAAACCTTTGTTGCTCATGCATACTCCTTGACACGCTGGTAATCTTTAAATGATGGATGTCTTAAGAACTCGTGACCAAACTGAATGTATTGATTTATATATTTGCTGTATGTGGGTAATGCATGTCGATTAAGTTACTGCATATTGTACATGAACTCATTTGGTCACTTGTTAATGTCTATCAAGTTGAATATTTTTATGGTTAAGGAGTATGACAATATTTATGCAGAGCAATAATATCTACTGTTATAGTTTAGATATTTAGTTCTGTGGTTTGACTTAATTTATAGGCCACTGGTTGAAGTCATAATATTTGTCACCTAAAATTGATTAATAAATCAGTTGTTAGCCTTGGAGTCATTTTTGCCTTATGAACTCATGAGTGATAATGAATCAGCTGTTAAGCTTGTTGATATGGTGTACCCTGTATTACTATTGATGTTAATTTGTGAGAGATATTTTAAATTAGCATTCTTTTTATGTTGTTCTGGTAATATGTAATTGGGGTGCATAAGAGATGTTTTATTCTTTGTTATGAGAAGTTTCTTGTGTTACTATGATCAATGATCTCATTGGAATCTGTAAATCAGGTTCGCTATATATATATTTATATATATATATATTTATATATATATATATATATGTATGATTAATTTTTTATTAATGAATAAAGCAATGTAATTAGCATGATATGTGATTTTAGTGATAACATGCCCCTATCACTAAAGTTAAAATCACATGTATATGGTGTATGTGAGGAGTAAAGTTTATATCCCTAGTATGAGAGAATTTCAATGATTCAATTGAGTAGTGACCACCAAAGTGGCACGCTTGATTAGGTTTGAGAAATTTCGGTCTCGTATGATGATTGAGATGTCTCCTGGTCTAATGCGTCGTCATACTCCCAAAGGAAGTGATTGTGTATTAGTTCATGGAGGGATACATGATAGTGTGGTGGAGGAGTGACTGATTATAGTGATTCATATGCCCAAAGGTGATGAATTCACGAAGAATTGGAATATATTCTCATAACCGCTATCATGTTGGGAGTGTATAACTGCATGTCATGTATTCTGCCCAAAGGTGATTATATGATTATGCGTGTAACTCTCTAGATGTGTACTTATATGTCAAGTTACACAGTACTCACATGATGCTAATTATATACATTGCTTGGTTTTCAGTCACCTTTTCTATAATTAATAACTTCATTATTATTGAGGTTTTTACTGCTTCAATTTTTAAGTTGTGGACATATGATTTGTTGCTTGAGAAAAGACCAATTGAATTTGCTTACTGTCCATGAAGCGTTCCATTCCAGAACACTTGAAAAGAGGTTTACCTGCGGACTGCGAGATGATGGAAGCCTTAGTTGCTTGAAATTATATCTTGTCTGATATTGAAATTAAGACACATTTGCAAAGATTGTGTTTAAGTCCTAATTACATATACATCTCGTATATGATTAAAAGGTTGTCAGGTTTAAGAGTGGCCATGAGTATTTTGGCAAGTATGACAATGTGAAGTAGCTTAAAGGGTCATTTGTCAAATACATGGTAGATTCTGGGGTGGTAATTTAATTACTATATCTGAAAATTCTGACAAAAAGATTTGGTCGAAAGGCATAAATGTACCATATTGAATATGGTGATGAGTATGATTAGTAAGACTAATTTATTTGGTCTTTTGTGGGCTGATATTATGAAAACAACTTTTTCATATACAAAATGTGTCTCTTATCAAAGTTGTTTCATAAACTTCTTTTAAGTTATAGACTGTACATAAATTACTTGAATCATATGAAATTTAGAGGTGTTATGCAAAAGTGAGGTTATCTAATCCAATATTAAGTGCATTGAAATTCAGATTCATTCAGAAATATTTTATATCTTATCTAGATTGTTAAAGGGGTATTGATTTTATGACCCTAAATAAGGTACAAGAATTATGGAATCACATACTCTAAAGTTTCTAAAGATTGACGTATTTGTAGAGGATAGCTGCTCTTAGACTATTAAAGATAATAGTATGATGGAAATTACTATGTTTTTGTCTTTATCTATACAGATAATTATGGAATCTCTTGTACCATAAACTAAACTTGTTGAGGTTCAAGGTACTATTCTTGTTATAGTTTATAATGAAATTTCTTAAACCTCTCAAGTGCAGAATAAAGTGGTTGCAGCTTTATTAAGGAGATTTGTTAGGGAAAGACGATCAATTATATCATCATATTATATAGTCTATTTGTGAGAGCATGATTACAATATCCACTACATGGTTGTTTTAGCAACTTATATAAATGTCGTTTCTTGTTCTCAATTAAGTATGTGATTAAATGCCATAAAAAAAAAGATAATAATTTTTTCACTCTGAAAGAGGAGTGAATTGTTTATAGTGAAGAAATAATTATTTCTTTAAATATTTTTTCAGAGTGAACGTGGCATTAATAATTTATTTTGATATAAAGTTATGCAAAATATATACAAAATCTATATTGTGCAACTAGATGATTTTGCAGCAGATTCAAGTAAACTTGTGTGTAGACTAAAAAGTTATAATTCATGGTCTTAAGCAAGTTTCTAGACAATATTATTAAAGTTTCATAGTGTTATTATTATTTTTTTGTTCAATTGGGAATAAAGTAATTCAATATACTGCAAGGTTAGTGGGAGGAAATTTATTTTTTCTCATACTCTATGTATTTGATATTTTGTTTATAAGTTGTGACCTTGAGGCATCTTTTGCACTAAGGTCTATAAGAATTGTTCTTGTCATATACATTGGATATTATATTAGATTTTCTCAGAGGATATTTGCTGATTGTATATTGGAAATATTCAATATACATCATTGCAAGCTAGGAATTGCTTCTGTTGTTAAGGGTGATGGACTGAATCTATCACATTGTCCTTATTTAGATATTGAGAAAATCTAATTAAAGAGAGTACCTTGTGTCAGTGCACTAAAAAGTATAATGTATACTCGAATTTGCACTAGACTAAATGTTGTCTTTGTGACGGGATTTCTAGGTAGATATCGGTCAAATCTAGGACATGATTACTGGGTTGCTGTCAAGAAGGTTTTAAGGTACTTAAAGAAGACAAGAGATTATATGCTAATTTACAAACATGTTCAATTCTTGCAGTTAGTAGGGTATTTAGATGTAAACTTTACCGGCTGTTAGGATGATATAATATCAATAACAAGATACAGATTTATGTTAGTAGAAAGTGCAGTAAATAAAGTTCTATGTCATCTTTTACTATGTAAGCAGTATTAGTAACATTCTTTTAGGCTGTTACTTGGGCTTTTAGGCTCCATAACCTCATGAAGGAGTTGATCGTTTTAACTTTATGGATAGATCCATACGGTTGTATTGAGATAACAAATTTGTAGTATTATTTATTTACTACAGAGGTCTCAATGGGTCTAAATATATGGTGGTCAAAATTTTTGACCAAAAGCAAACGGTACAGAAAGGTGACGTTTTAATATAATATATTTTCACAGATGATGTGATTGCAGATCCACTAATTAAAGGCCTACGCCCATGTGTATTTGAGTGACATGTCATTAGCATGGGCCTAGGAGTATCTTCGGATACTATTATTTAGTGGGAGCTATTTTGGCTTTACTCTGATAAATGTTTCATCTGTGTTCGTTACACTTTGTAACGGTTTGATATGTATCAACTTTTGCATTCAATAAAATATTTTTGAATATATTGTTATTATGTTGAATACATATTGATAAAGTCTCAAGGGATTGTATAAACGTTGAGTGAAGGCTAGGGGCATCTGGGCATCCGGTTATTAGCCTTGTGCATATGTCTTGTGATATATAAAGAAAGGTTAACTATAAGAACAAGACATATGTGGGTTCATTTGAACCATAAAGCATTCTCTTGTGGCACAAGTTTTTGTGACACCTAAGGTAAGAGAATGGTGACTGACAAATGGGATTTCTCTATGAGAGATGTTATCCATTTGACACACTACCATATTGAATCCATATCAATAAAGTTGGGAACATTCGTGACCATGGAAGGCTCTGTGTGTATACATGCAGTTACCACCATGATTCGGTATTTAAGACTTTATGAGATAGGATTGACTATTAAGAATTATTCCTAGACCAAATGTGCGCATATACAGTACGATTTCAATTAATATAGTCCAAGTGGGAGAATGTAAGAGTTTTTCTAATGTGGACTAAATTAATTGATATTGTAATTTACTATTTTTACGGTTACCGTAAAACAGGGTTGGTCTAAGGTGATATAGAAGGTTTCTTAATTAGTCTAATATGTGCTGGCTAGTGTGGGCCGAGTTGAGCTTGACCTGTAATGAGAGGGACTGGCTAGAAATTCTATAAATAGTGCTCAAGTCTCTCCTCTAACCCTAATTCTCACCTGTATCCTCACCTAAGGGGCGTTTACCTAACGCTACACGTGAGGGGGGTCGCCTCATTGAGCCAGTGATACGGAGGGCAATAGAGGAGAAGGACTTGATGCGTGGATTCCATTTATATGTGGGTAATCCCTTTTTCTGCTTCCGCTTTATGTTTGATGGATCCAGGTGCATTAATCTTTCTACTCAATTATGCATGTTCTTGTTCTGGTTATGGAGATCTTGGAGTTGCGCAATTTGCGTCTAACATCCGTGACCTATTCTAAGCGGCAGCTTCGGCGACCATCATGTAGCTTCTTGTGTCGGAAGCAGCCATGGCTAATCAATATGTTTGTTTCGAACAAGGTCGTGTGGGTGTGTCTGTTGGCTTGTTTGCATGAGATGAATTAATTTGTTAGGAAATATTATTCTCCCTCTATGTATATATTCTTTATGCTTTTCTGGAGGTGGGTGTCTCCTGTCTACAACTCGCTTTGTTTAGTTCTTTGCTTGTGCGATGTTTCACCGTGAGACAGGAGAGAAAGTATCCCTCGCAGTGATAAAAATAAAACTAATCAAGTAGAGTTCTTTGCTTATAATACAACAGGTATATGTTAGTATTCCTAACTTTGCTCTCATACATGAAGATAATAAATTCAATTGTTTACTGTCGGACTAGGAGTTGCAAAGATAAGTAAAAATGGCCTATCAAGAACTTTAGCTTTTGTGATGAAATTCAACCCTTTATAAGAATTTAACACTTTACCAGTACGAGGGACGTGAGATCAAATGAGAACATCAGTTGGCCGATCTTATCTAATAAAGAATACTAAAATCAATTCAAAGAAAATGATTACTTTTCATTTGGATTTTGGCAATGAAGGACTTGGCTTTCAAATTTCTGGAGATATTAGATGTTTACAAATTTTAGGATTCAATTCCATCTCAAATATCGATTATATCTTCAATGCACTTAAAAGGAAGAAGTGAAGCCCGTGCTTATACATACATTATCAATTTATCCATAAAAGAACCCTTGCTCAAAGATAATTTACCTTAATATATCAAAATCCAAAATGTGCTCATATAAAATATGCGAATATCATGTCATTATCACATATTAAATACTACATGGTAGGAATGTTACCGTGTAAGGGGGCGTAGGGGTCTCTGTTCTTTTTTTATGATTTTGTTATTTTTTCTGCGCTTTTCTTGAAGCAGGTGGTTTTGCCATTGGTAGGTTAATTAATTAACAAGCCAATCCTATTTTGCTAAAGTTCACACTCGAAGATGAGAGAATTAGAGAGGGGACACTAGGTTCAGATTCGAAGACAAGACGAGTTCACTCAGTTAATATCTTAGCGATGTGATGAATTGTTATTTGGTGGTGAATTGAACCTGCTTATTATAATCTTAATTTGCAACCTGTCACATCATTCAGTATGTCCACTTACTAAGATTATTACTAAAAGCGCCTCTTGCAAAAATTTCATTTTTTAATGTAGTAAAAAGTTAAAACAGTGGAATAAGGAATTCATAAGAACCAGCCTTTCTTCTTCCCTCAAGCTAACTATGTTCCTCAGTTATTCTTTGCGTGGACATGTCCGATGGGTTGACGATGCTTATTAAGGTTGAACAGGTTCTAAGTTCCAGATAAGTTCCATTAAAACTTGGAATCAACCCATTAGAATATGTTTCTCATTTTTTGGAATCTAAAACCTACTCTACATACCTTAGAACCTAAAATCTTCCCAATCACATGTTCCGGGATTGAATTTTGGTTTATCCAAGTTCCACCTATATTATTACTTGATTTAATTACCTCCACTTGTTACTACAATCCACTGACCACAACTTGTATATAGATACACGAAAAATAGTGAATTCATAAGGAACAGCCTTTCTTTTCTTTCCTCAAGCTAAGAATGTTCCTTAGTTAGTCTTTGCTTGGATATGTATGATGGGTTGACGATGCTTGTTAGGAGCGATTGGTTCCATGTTTCGATTTTGAGTTTTGCACAACTTTCATTTAAAACTTGGAACCTACCAATTGAATAGGTTCCTCATTTTTTTGAACTTATAACCTACCATATATATATTGGAACTTGGAATGTACCAAGTCACATGTTTCAGAATTAATTCCAAGTCTACTTGAGTTCCACCTATATTATTAATTGAACGATTGTATTGAATTATCTCATTTAATCATCACCACTTGTTACTACAATCCATGACCACAACTTAAATTTAGACATACAAAGGATATTAAATATTGACAAAGTAAAAATCTCAATCATACAAGGAAAATTAGACTAGTGGTTCCATATTACACAATGCCATAGAATACCATGGGATCATGTGAAGACAGAGATAAAAAAAATACAAAAACTTGTTCTAGATTCCACTTGCTTAGAACCTAAAACCTATCATTCGAAACAAGTTCTCCAATTTTTGGAACATGGAACCTAGAACCAAAAAAGTTCCCACCAATTCAGTTATTCAGTTCCAAATTCTACCTTTGGAACCATGCCCAATCCTAATGCTTGTACCTTTCCATGATATAGTTTTCACTTATCCGGAATATGGACGTTGTACCTCAAAATACTCACACTTCAGCCAAATATTACAATAAGAGTACCTTGGTAAAGAAGTTAAGTCTTTTGTTTGATATTTTTTGAACAATCCACCTACACGTCATTATAGATTTCGGATAGCTATCCAATTATCAAAACATGATGAAATCAATTAACATTGATGATTTAGGGCCATCAAATGGATAGGTCAGATCAAGTCAAAATGGTTCAACCTAACCTGACTAAATTAACCAGTTTTGACTTATTTATATACAATAAAAATTTAGTGATCATATTCGACTCAGCCTACGCTCAACTCATACCTAATCCAACCCATTTACAAAAATACTTTTATATTTAATCCAACCTATGAAAATCCATGTCCACCTAGTTAACTCACTTTAAGCTCTTCATTTGTATATGTCATTTGAATAATATCGTTATTTTGACTATAAGATGCTAAAGAATTGGATTTTAATATTGTATAATTTTTTTTAAATTTTTATATTGATTTACAATGAAGAATAAGGGAAAGTTATTTCTCAGTATTGAATTTATAAAATTTCGGCAACAAATAACTTGAAACAATTGAATATATTGAATAAGATGCTTTATGTTGACCATAAATTGCAATGACAATAATTAATAGTAGAATATTATATAAAAATAACAACGTGAAATCCAACCAAAAAAAGATATACTCCAATAATTAATAGACATGAATCCCTAAAACAACTCTCCCCTCTTCTTTTCTGCCTGGTATAATTCTTTAAAACTAGAAATGTTTTGATCAATTCTGATAATATGCTCTACACTTGCCATAAATGTGAGACATGTGCATCAAAATTCTGATACTCAAAATTTTCTATGATAAGAGCCAAAAAATGAAAAGGAATTTGGTGGCTAATAGACAGTTCATATTTTGAGGCCAAGGAAGAGCCGTGCATGTGAGATAACATACTTGTCACAATCCTATTTTCTTTTTCCCTGGCTCGTATCATAAGCAAATTTTATGGTATCAGAGCCATGGCATTTTTCAGCACATTTTTGAAGTTGATTATTCGGTGTAGAAAGGGGTGAATTTCCATACCATGACGGAATCCTCTAAAATCTCCACACCAACTACTATACATGCTTATGTTTCTCTTAGTCCTTCTCTTGAACTCCACACTTCCAATGTCTCTAAGATTGATTATCTTTACGAGGTAAGATTGTAAAATTTCAAAGACTCGCCTTTCCATATTCTCCTTTTGCTATACCATCATCTTTTTCACATGTTCATTCTATTAAGTAGCTTATTAAGTAAACTCCTAAAGAAGTTAAAGACTATGTCTAGTCCTTGAAATTTGACCATCATCCCATCTCGGCTATTGAACAGGAACACTTTGTCATCCTTCAAATCCCTTTTGACTTTCCACAACAATGGATATAGCAAAGTTATATTCACTTTCACTTTGGTGCCATTAGACTTGCTTTATCCTTTCGTAGAAGGAAGGGGTTGCTCGAATAGCTCTTTTAGACACCCGTTTCATGGATTATCAACATGCTTGTATTAGTAACATCCAAACCACCCTCAATGTAAGAACACTATTTGTAACACTATTTCCAAATTCCAATATAGCTCTCTCGGATCCACGACTTCTTTTGTCAAGCCCTGATCCTCGAACGCGCGCCCATCCCTCACCTGGTCGATTAATAGTGATGTCCCAAGACGTATCATCGACCCTTTCATTTTAATATGCAAGCGGAAGCATATGATAAAATCCACAACTAATAAAACAATGAGATAGAAAAGTAGGGCCATATTTTTCCAACATGAAAAACCACAGCCACACTTTTATACACAGCAAACCTTATAGTATATATTACAATACTATTCACAGAAGTCTGATCTATAGTCCACGACTTAGGGTTTGCAAAATAGGATGGGGGTCTCAATTCTCATCCAGGTCATACGCTGGATCATCCTCGGGATCCATCTCCTCCAGGTCTTCCTCAGAATCTTCTTCCGATTCTTCCTCATCAGGCTGTTCTTCTTCAGGCTCCTCCTCTGTAGGTTCCACCTCGGGTTCATCTGCCGGCTCATCCTCAGGCTCCTCCTCTATAGGCTCATCCTCCCGTCCCTCCTCCTGCTTAATGATCTCCCCTTCTTCCTCGCTCCAGTTAGCATCTTCAACTGAGTACATGGGAGTATGAGTATCGTCCTCAAGTTTAGGATCCTTGGCATCCACTACCGACTCATTCTTAGGATTGGCCATCCCTTCTTCGAACGCCTCTTCCATAACATACATAGGCACATCACCTTCTTGTATGGGACCCTCTCTTCGCTCATCATACTAGTGACGGTACCATGATCGATACTTGTGGGGCCTCAGGGCTTCCTGACCCACGTCAACCTAGACAGTAGACTTGACCAGCACATACTCTAGTCCTTCTGGGTGAGGGTGTATATAGAAGTGGTATGCTATCTTGGTGACCTTTTTAGGGATGCCAAAAGGCATAGGAGGACGAGGAGGTGGAGGTGCTGCCATCTAGGGGCCTGAAATGTTATCCCATAATGGGGTGAGACTATGTCTCAGTGAGTTTTGCCCTCCTAAGACCCGATTAGGAAACCAATACACTATGAGCTGCCTAAGCACACACGGGTAAAAGGACTTACCTTGGCCTTAGATTCCACCTACAAATTAGCACATTTCAAATAAGCACCCAATCAAACACTACCAATCGAAACATCGGTCAATCGATTTAGTTGATTTACATGTCAATCAGACCATTTCCCAATCATTTTAATCCATACTATGTAATCTCCAAGATAGTATATCTAGTCACTAAGCCACGTGCATTCTCTAAAGCGACATACTTAATCACCAAGCCATGTGCATTCTCCAGTGCGACATGTCTAATCACCAAGCCTCGTGCATTCTTTAAGGCGATATACTTAATCATCGAGCCATGTGCATTCTCTAAGGCGATATACCAAATCACCGAGCCACATGCATTCTTTGAGGTGATGTACTAATCACCGAGCCATGTGCATTTTCAAAGGTGATGTATTTAATCAACGAGTCACGTGCATTCTCCAAGGCGATGTATCTAATCACCAAGCCACGTCATACAGTATTCTTTCTCATCTTTTATCATCTTCGATAAATATCGTGTGTGGGCACACAGTCGGCCTTAGCCAAAATATAGTAATCTCCTTTCCATAAATTCCACCATTTTCTAATCACCAAAATATTTTTTGCACTGTCAACCGATGCCCGGTTACTTTTCAATTAATTTCCCAAAATTAATTAATTTAGGAATAAATCCTAAAATCACAAATAAATCGATTCAGCACAATTTAACACTCAAATAAATAAACAGACTCCACCGCGATAATCATCATAAAATTCTGGTCATCGACCATTCCGGTTGAATTTCCAGAAAATAAATAAATAATTAAATAATAACGAAAATTAATTAAATAAATACTAAAAATCCAACTTAGACCCGTAATGCCTAATTGGAAGCCGAAACGGACTCGAAAAAATTCCAAGACTCGTTCAATAAATACTCGAGTCTATCTACTTGCTAATAACCCTAACAATTTGCCTAACATGCATAGGTAAATCCCTAATTTAATTATCCTAATCTAATCTATCCACCTAATTGCACTTAATTAAATCTAATCAACCCCTAAGAATCATTAGTCTACTAAGCGAGGTTTAGTGAGTAAAACTCACTTGATTAGCGATCCGTTCGGTGCAAAACGTCGGGAACGCAACGAGGACCAACTTTTCCAAAGGCGGGCCTAGGTTTCGAGGTTAGAGACCACCTCAAAACGGGCCTAAATAGTGGCTGGATACCCACTATTTTTCTATTCCGCTCTTGCTGAATTAGAAGGGAAACAAGCTCGGTTTAGGCAGGAATTAATTGAGAAAGGGTGAAAAGGCCAAACCGGGCCTTGGCAGAGGCTTCTAGTGGAGGAACGACGAAGGACAGCTCCGGTTGAGCTCGGCCAGGGGCTGTGACGCACGGCAGGAGGCTGGGACAACGGTGGCTAGACACGACAAGGCGGACGGCACGCAGGCAGCTCTCGCGGGCGGAAACGGCAACGGCGTGCAGCGGCGATGGCGTGGATGGCTCCCGGCGGCTTGCTGGCTGTTTCGGTGGTCTTCTCCAGCTGCTGTGGGCATCAAACAAGCTGAGAGGAGGGAGTTGGAGGAGTGGACGGCAAGGGGGAAAAAGAGAGAAAGGAGTGAGGGGCAAGTTTGGCTTTGGTGGGGTCTCCTTGGCCAATTTTTCCATAATTTGGTTCCCCATTGACCATTCTTGGTCAAGTGTTGTTCCTTGGCTGCCCATGAGCCACCGATGCTCTCTCCACCACTCATGAAATGGTCCAAAGACCCTAAGGAATGAGGGGTATATGAATTTGACCCAAATTTCTCTCAATTAGACACTCGTTTGTGCTTGATCCCATCCAATTCGGTCTTAATAAATTCAATCGATCCTCCATCAATCACCTTAGCATTTTTTTTTACCAATACAACCCACTTGCTTCCCAAATTTGCGATCAAACTATCCTTGCCCTTTTTCTGCACAAAAACAACCCTAGGACGACTTTTTCCCAAACAGTCTCGAGTTGTAGAAAAATCTTCTAAGACTGAGTCAACACTCCTAGAATTTATTGTGACATGACAAAATCTTCAATTTCTGAAATCGGACTCGAATTCACAATTAATTTTCATTTGGCACGTTTTTAGCGTGACCTAGGCTACCGGGTAACTTTTAAAAAAATTTCATTGCAAATGACCCGTGGTTGATTTTCTTGGAGCCACAATGAACCCACTCGACTAATTGGCGACTCTCGGTTGTCGTAAAAATCTCGAGGATTCAAATACGAACACAGGGTACCAAAACAATAAGAAAATCAGTTTAGTGCCGGCCGATGAGAATTTTCCAATTTAGTGAAGTCACCCACGATTAGCCACACATCTCAGTCGAACCAACCTATTTCTAATTTCAAATCAATTTTTAATTGTTCCATAATGGCCTCTAAAGATGAACACGGTTGAGAAGCCGATTCCTAGTTGAATTCTCAAGTCTATTGCCTTAAAATTCTTTAATGGTTTCCCCAGATAGTCTAGTTATCTCGAGGGTGATCAGCTCTGAGAACAACCCTATAGGCACATCAATGAAATGCCTGATTTATTCAGTAGAAAACAGGATTGAAAATCCGGGATATCACAACTCTTCCATTCTTATAAAATTTCGTCTTCGAAATTTAAACTATTATAAAACTTAAGCAAAAAGGTGGGGGTACAATTTTCTCATTGACTCTTCAGTCTTTCATGTCACTCCTTTAGTATCGTGCTGTTGCCATACCATTTTGACTAACAGAATGGTCTTTGTACACAAAACTTGTTCTTTTCTGTCCATGATATGAACTGGGCTTTCTACGTATGACATACGGTCATCTACGTCCAATTTCTCGAAATTGAGCACGTGGGTCGAGTTAGGCTCATACTTCCTTAACATTGACACGTGAAAGATGTCATTCACTTGCGCCAATGTCAGTGGCAACACAAGATGATATGCTAGGTTCCCAATTCTCTCAAGAATTTCGAACAGACCTACGTACCTTGGACTCGGTTTTCCTTTCTTCCTAAATCGCGAAGTTCCCCTAATTGGTGACACTTTCAGAAAAATATGATCACCAACTTGGAATTCCAATAATTTCTGGCGCTTATCTGCGTAACTTTTTTGTCTACTCTGTGCGGTCTTTAATTTGCCTTTGATTATTGCCACGGATCCATTGATTGTTAGACCAACTCTTGACTTGTGATCTTCCTTTCCCCAACTTCATCTTAACACACTGGTATTTTGCACACTATGCCATATAACGCTTCGAATGGAGCCATCTGAATGCTCTGTTGATAACTGTTGTTGCAGGAAAATTCCACCAGGTGAAGCTGATCTTCCCAACTTCCTTTAAAGTCTAGTACACAAGCTCTCAGCATGTCCTCGAGGGTTTGAATTGTCCTCTCAAACTAGCCATCCATTTGAGGGTAATATGTCGTACTGTACTGAAGCTTTGTACCTAAAGCATTTTGCAAGCTCTTCCAAAAAGCGGCGGTAAACCTTAGGTCTCTATATGAAGTTATCGTAATTGGCACTCCATACATACGAACTACCTAACGCACGTACAGGTCAGCATGTCTATCTAGACTAAGATCCTTTTGAACTGCAATGAAGTTAGCCGAATTTGTCAGTCTATTGACTACTACCCAAATCGAATCATTTCCTCTTTGACTCCTTGGTAGTCTAGTCATGAAATCTATCGTGATATGCTCCCATTTCCATTCTGGGATCGCAAGAGGTTGCAGAAGTCCTCTCGGCTTGCAATGCTGGGCTTTTACCTGCTGACACATCAAACACTTGGCAACATGCTTGATGATATCCGCCTTCATACCTGACCACCAACAGTGTTGACACAAATTTTGATACATCTCGGTACTTTCAGGATGAATACTGTAACTGCTATGATGCGCTTCAGATAAAATATCTTTTTTAAGCTCCACATCGTCAAGTACAACCAAACGTCCTCAGAACCTTAGTGTTCCATCATCAGAGACCTGAAAGTCAACCTTTCTTTTCTTAGTGTCCTCCTAAAGAATTTTTTGTACATCTGGATCTATCGGTTGGAGTAGCTTGATTCGGATCTAGACATTCGGTTTAGTTCTGAGGGTGGCCATAAGACTTGAAAGATGGCCTACCTCAAACTTGAATACCAAATCTCGAGCTCTCTTGATTAAGTTCAACTCTTTAATCAATATGTGAGCTACTGAAGACGTTCGACTCAAAGCATCGGTGACCTTATTCGCCTTTCCTGGGTGATATAGAATATCACAGTCATAGTCTTTCAGTAATTCCATCCATCGATGTTGTCTCATGTTCAACTCCTTCTGAGAGAACAGATACTTGAGACTTTGATGGTCCGTGAAGATTTGGAATTTTTCCTCGCACAAATAATGTCTCCAAATCTTCAGGGGAAAAATAATTGCCGTGAGCTTTAAGTCATGCGTCAGATAATTCTGTTCATGAGCCCACAAATGTCGGGAAACGTGTGCAACAACTCTACCATGTTGCATCAACACACAACCCGACCCTCTGAATGACGCATCACTATAGATCTCGAAACCTCCAGGACCAGATGGAATTGTTAGCACAGGTGTGGTAGTCAGCTTTTCCTTCAGCTCTTGTAAACTACTTTCACACTTGTCTGTCCATACAAACTTCTCGTCTTTCTTCAGGAGCCTTGTCAAAGGTGATGCTAAAGATGAGAACCCTTCCACAAACCGTATGTAATAACCTGCCATACCCAGAAAACTTTTGATTTCTGTCACTGTAGTTGGTCTTGGCCAATTGATCACGGCTTCTATCTTGCTCAAGTCTATTGAAATTCCTTCGCTTGAAGTCACATGACCTAAGAAAGCAACACAAGTCAACCAAAACTCGCACTTGCTAAACTTAGCGTACAACTGATGGACTCTCAGCTTCTGCAGCACTAATCTCAGATGATTCTCGTGCTCTTCGTCACTTTTCGAGTATACCAGGATATCATCGATGAACACGATCACAAACTGATCTAGGTATTCCTTGAACACTCTATTCATCAAATCTGTGAAGGCAGCTAGAGCATTCGTCAACTTGAATGGCATCACTGTAAACTTATAAATGAAATGCTGACTTAGGAATGTCCTTCTTCCTAATTCTCACCTGATGATATCCTATCCTCAAGTCAATTTTTGAGAATATTGACGCTCCTTGCAACTGATTGAACAGGTCATCGATCCTCGGGAGGGGATACTTATTCTTAATTGTTACCTGATTGAGTTGTCGATAGTCGATGTACAGGCGTAACGAACCATCTTTCTTCTTTACAAACATAACTAGTGCTCCCCAATGTGATGCATTGGGACGAATAAATCCTTTATCCAATAATTCTTGCATTTGCACCTTCAGTTCCTTCAACTTAGATAACACCATCCGGTAAGGAGCCTTAGAGATTGGCTCTGTCCTGGGTGCTACCTCAATTACGAACTCAATTTCCCTCTCTAGTGGCAATCCTGGCGATTCCTTTGGAAAGACATCTGGAAATTCTTGCACAACTGAAATGTCTTCCATTTTCAGTTCCTCAAGTATCGTATCCATGACAGTTGCCAGGTACCATTGGCAACCCTCGTCTAACAAACGAGTTGCCTCTGGGGACAAGATCAGGACAATCAAGGGTCCTCCTTGACTTCCTACAAACTCAAAGCTCTCACCCTCTAACGGGTCAAACTGAATCGCCTTGCAATAGCAGTCCATCTTAGCTCGTTGCTTAGTGAGCCAGTTCATGCCAATAATTAAATCAAAGTCATACATGGCTAGGACTAATAAATCTATTTTCCCCACTCGCTCACCAATCACTAACTTGCACCTTGAACAACCCAAAGCAACAATAACTTTATCCTTCAATGGTGTAGATATGCAAATTGCCGACTCCAATAATATAAGACTGACTCCAATCAACTTAACATATTGCTCATCAATGAAGGAATAGGTTGCTCTCGGATCAAACAAAGTGTAAGCAGGATGGTTGTTCAACGAAACCATACCTATGATCACGTTGAGCACAGCTTCTGCCTAACCTTGTATGATAGCATAGACTGTGCCCTGGATTGGAGGTCTCAATTGTCCTTCTTGTGGCACATTTTGAGGGGCATACCCTCTTATCTATCCCATCTGCGGCTACGGCGACAGTTGTGGGGTTCCTCTTAACTTTCAAGGACAATTTCTAGCTATGTGGCCCTATTGGCCACATTCAAAACACGCATCCGACCTAGATGGGCATGGGGCTGTCCATGTTGTCTTCCACAGAAGCGACATGCTTCACTCCTACCGGGCACTGACCTACCAAATCCACCCTTCTTGTTAGGCGGGACTTAGAATCTGTTTCCAGGCATGGGCCTCTTTCCCTACCGGATTCCTTCTTTGTGAGAGCTGAACCTCGACCCAGATGAGGCAGCCTGCTCATTCAAACCTCGCTCTATCATTTGAGCTCGACGATAGACCTCTTGATAACTTGTCAGGTCCAACAGCAAAAGAGGTTGTTTCAACTCGGAACGAAGACCATTTATGAATCTTCGAGCTTTCTCTTCTAGGTATTCGACCAATCCGGGAGCATACGGTGATAGCTTTGTGAACTTGACCCCATACTGGTCAACCGACATCGATCCCTAACGAAGGCGTTGGAACTCCTCCATCTTTTGTTCTCGGGCCATACCCAAAAAATATTGATCATTGAAAGCTCTTAAGAAGACATCCCCACACCGGGATCATTCCTTCAAGAAAATTTGTGTCTTTGGCGGCTCTCCGTCAGATGTTGGCATTGCCCTGCAACTAATAAACGGCTATGGTTACCTTCTTAGTTTCTGTGCACATCAGGAGTGCAAAAGTTTTCTCTAGATCCTAAATCCATAACGAAGCGGTCTTAGGGTCTCCAGCACCCGTGAATCTTGGCGGACTTAGCTTCAGGAATTGTTCCACTAGCTTGTGGATTGGTCTTTCTCTCTACGCCACAACATTCTAAGGTTGTACTTCGGCGGGCGCGACAGCAGGTGCGGCGGCAGGTGTAGCAGCAGCAGTGGCTTGATTCAGGGTCTGTTGTGCCATGACATCTCTCATGGCCTCTAGCGCCTGCATGATCCATTCTATTCTGGGATCAATCACCAGGGGCTGCTACCTCGGCATCCACTGCAGGTGGTGTCGCTCCACTAGTGCTAGCCTGAGCTGGCACTCGCCCTCGACCTCCTCGGGTACTGACCTTGGTCGATGTTCTACCCCGAGTCACGGCACGAACGGTCCTCTTGTTAAGAGTTCTTTG
This sequence comes from Eucalyptus grandis x Eucalyptus urophylla, assembly GCA_028830015.1. Taxonomy (NCBI): domain Eukaryota; kingdom Viridiplantae; phylum Streptophyta; class Magnoliopsida; order Myrtales; family Myrtaceae; genus Eucalyptus; species Eucalyptus grandis x Eucalyptus urophylla. Next base: position 30,731,736 of record CM054203.1, read on the forward strand.
CTTCTGATCACTGATGGTTCAGCTTTTATCTATTGACACCCGCTTCCAATTCAACACTGAATTAGAAACAGAGCGATCCAAACAATAAGCAATTCTAGCACTCAGCTAACACAGACATGCACCGGCATGAATTTAAAGGCCTTTCCTACTATTATCCCAAGAACCATCGCTCCTTATCACTCAAATTTTGAACTTCGCTCTGATACCACCAAAACGGGATGTCACATCCCGATCCTCGATCATGCACCCATCCCTTACCAGGTCAATTAATAGCGACGTCCTAAGACGTATCGCCGACCCTTTCAATTTAATACGCAAGCGGAAGCATATAATAAAATCCTCAGACAATAAAACAATAGAATAGAAAAGTAGGGCCATGTTTTTCCAACATGAAAAATCACAACCACACTTTTATACACAATAAACCTTATAGTATATATTACAATACTATTCACAGAAGTCTAAACTATTATACATCAGTCCACGACTTAGGGTTTGCAAAACAGGATGGGGGTCTCAATCCTCATCCGGGTCATACTCTGGATCATCCTCAAGATCCATCTCCTCTAGTTCTTCCTCAGAATCTTCTTCCGATTCTTCCTCATCAGGCTCCTCCTCTTCAGGTTCCACCTTGGGTTCATCTGCCGGCTCATCCTCCTATCCCTTTTTTTGCTCAATGATCTCCCCTTCTTCCTTGCTCCAGTTAGCGTCTTCGACTAAGTACACGGGAGTATGAGTATCGTCCTCAAGTTTAGGATCCTTGGCATCCAATACCAACCCATCCTTAGGATCGGTTGTCCCTTCTCCGAATGCCTCTTTCAGAACGTACATAGGCACATCACCTTCTTGTATGGGACTCTCTCTTCGCCCATCGTAGTAGTGACCATACCACGATTGATACTCGTGGGGCCTCAAGGCTTCCTGACCCACGTCAACCCAGACAGTAGACTTGACGAGCACATACTCTAATCCTTCTGGATGAGGGTGTATATGGAAGTGGTATGCTATCTCGGTGACCTCTTCAGGGATGCCAAAATGTATAGGAGGACGAGGAGGTAGAGGTGCTGCCATCAAGGGCCCTGAAATGTTATCCCACAACGAGGTGAGACTATGTCTTAGCAAGTTCTACCCTCCTAAGACCCGATTAGGAAACCAATACACTATGGGCTACCTAAGAACACACGGGTAAGAGAACTTACCTTAGTCTAAGATTCTATCTGCAAATCAGCACATTTCAAATAGGCATCCAATCAAACACTACTTATCGAAATATCGGTAAATCGATCTAGTCGATTTACATGTCAATTAGACCATTTCCCGGTCATTTTAATCCATACTATGCAATCTCCAAGATAGTATATCTAGTTATCGAGCCATGTCCATTCTCTAAGGCGACATACTTAATCACCGAGCCACGTGCATTCTCTAAGGCAACATGCCTAATCACCAAGCCCCATGCATTCTCTAAGGTGATGTACTTAATCACCAAGCTACATGCATTCTCTGAGGTGACGTACTAATTACCGAGCCACGTGCATTTTCAAAAGTGATGTATTTAATCAACGAGTCACGTGTATTCTCCAAGGCGATGTATCTAATTACCAAGCCACGTCATATAGTATTCTTTCTCATCTTTTATCATCATTGATAAAATGTCGTGTGTGGGTACACGGTTGGCCTTAGCCAAAATATAGTAATCTCCTTTCCATAAATCCCACCATTTTCTATAGTCCCCCAAAACATTTTTTGCACTATCAACCGATGCCCGGTTACTTTTCAATTAATTTCCCAAAATTAATTAATTTAGGAATAAATCCTAAAATCACAGATAAATCAATTCAGCACAATTTAACACTCAAATAAATAAACATACCGCACCACGATAATCAGCATAAAATTCCGGTCACCGGCCACCCCGACTGAATTTTTGGAAAATAAATAGATAATTAAATAATAACGAAAATTAATTAAATAAATACTAAAAATCCAACTTAGGCCCATAATGCCTATTTGGAAGCCGAAATGGACTCGGAAAAATTTCGAGACTCGTTCAATAAATACTTGAGCCTATTTACTCCCTAATTACCCTAACCATTTGCCTAACATGCATAGGTAAATCCCTAATTTAATTATCCTATTCTAATCTATCCACCTATTTGCACTTAATTAAATCTAATCAACCCCTAAGCATCATTAGTCTACTAAGCGAGGTTTAGTGAGAAAAACTCACTTGATTAGCGATCCGTTTAGTGAAAAATGTCAGGAACGCAATGAGGACCAACTTTTCCAAAGGCGGGCCTAGGTTTCAAGGTTAGAGACCACCTCAAAATGGGCCTAAATAGTGGCTGGATACCCACTATTTTTCTGTTTTGTTCTTGCTGAAACAAAAGGGAAACAAGCTCAGTTTATGCGGGAATTGATTGGGAAATGGTGACAAGGCCAAACCCAGCCTTGGTGGAGGCTTACTGGTAAAGGAATGGCAAAGGACAGCTTCGGCTGAGCTCGACTAGGGGTGACGGTGGCTGGACGCGACAAGGTGGACGACATGTGGGCGTCTCTCGTGGGTGGAAACGGCGATGGTGTGCGGCGGCGTTGGCGTGGATGGCTCCCGGCGACTTGCTGGCTGCTTTGGTGGTCTTCTCCAGCTGCTGTGGGCGTCGAACAAGCTGAGAGGAGGGAGCTGGAGGAGTGGACGGCAAGGGGGAAAGAGAGAGAAAGGAGTGAAGGGCAAGTTTGGTTTTGGTGGGGTCTCCTTGGCCAATTTTTCCACAATTTTGTCCCCTATTGACCAATACAACCCACCTGCTTCCCAAAATTGCAATCAAAATGATCCTTGCCCTTTTTCTACACAAAAATGGCCCTAGGATGACTTTTTCCCAAAAAGTCTCGGGTTGCAGAAAAATCTCCTGACACTGAGTCGACACTCCTAGAATTTATTGTGACATGATAGAATCTTCAATTTCTGAAGTCAGACTCGAATTCACAGTTAATTTCCATTTGGCGTGTTTTTAGTGTGACCTAAGCTACCGGGTAACTCTAAAAAAAATTTCAGTGCAGATGACTCGTGGGCGATTTTCTTGGAGCCACAATGAACCCACTCGACTCATTGGCGAGTCTCAGTTATCGTGAAAATCTCAAAGATTGAAATACGAACATAGGGTATCAAAACAATAAGAAAATCAGTTTAGTGCCAGTCGACGAGAATTTTCCAATTTAGTAGTGTCACCCACAACTAGCCACACATCTTAGTCGAATCAACTTATCTCTGATTTCAAATCGATTTTTAACTGTGCTGTAATGGCCTTTAAAGGTGAACACGGTCAAGAAGCCGATTTATGGTCAAATTCTCAAGTCTATTGCCTTAAAAGTCCTTAATGGTTTCCATAGATAGTTTAGTTATCTCAAGAGTGATCAACTCTGAGACCAGCCCTATAGGCGCATCAATGAAATGCCCGATTTATTCAATAGAAAACATGACTAAAAATCTGGGATGTCACATCTTTCAACTATTAAGGTTCAACTATAGATTATTGGAACTCCTCAATTTTCAGATTCTATTACTACTATCTTACATTACCAGATGGTTTATCGGGTCCAAAACTATGCCATTGACCTAAACTTCCCTGATTCTGAAGATGCTTTGTTCATTCCAGTGGATAATGATCAAACTTCTTGTATCCATGTGCCCAAACAGATTTCTCAAAATTAGCTAGTTAAGTTACTCCCAAACACGTGGGTAACGAACTATGAAAGAATCCACCAGAACTCCAAATCCATCCAATCCATAGAGTCCCGGTTCACCAAGAAAAAAGATGGCAACAGTTATTGTTGAATTTAGTAAGGAAAATGAAGAAACCACTTCTTCTATTTTTCCTACTATTTTCATGATGCAACCCTATGGAGCTCGCGTTCTAGCTAAGAAGGCCATCTAAATCCAAAATCCATGATTAAGTCCTTTGACTAGGTGGGACGTCCTATTCATTACTACAAAGATCCTCGTACAGGACACTATTTTCTGGGATCTTGATTGTTAGTGCTCTCTTTGCACAAATCCTCTAGATGACAAAGAAGATGATAGATCGTCTAGAAAAAAGAAATGATCAAAAGATATACTTTACCAAAGTTACCTTGATGGAAAGCCCGTTGTCGGACTTCTTGGTGAAAATGGAGGAAAATATCAATTCATGGTCTTGTATGGACCACCTCAACCATACCTTCCTCTGAAAATTCCTAAACCATGTGAACCTCCTCCACCTCCTCAGTCATCACCTAGGAAGAAACCTTCACACCAAAAGCTAGTTATCTCACCTTCTATAAACCCATCAACAAATGAGTTAAGAAGAACTCTTTTCCTCTAGAAGTACCAAAAGCACCTTAGCCCTCATGTTCTCCAAAACCAAAACCACCGCCTGTCCTTCCATCCGTCTACATGTTTCAACCCTTAGACTTTCCACCTTTGGAAAGATCTAATTCTAGTGCCCTATTCCTGGTATTAGAAGAGTTTACATATGTTCATAATCAGTTTCGTCATATCCCTAAGGTCCAGAATCCTACAGATATTGACAACCATGGAAATCAAAAGAAAGTCATGGCTACTGAAGCTATCTTGGATTAGTACGGACGGCGTCGGACAGGCGGGGGTTCGGCCAAAGGACGGCGTTTAGTGGCGGAAGGGTAGCGATGGGCAACGGCGGGGGAAGCAATACGGCGGTGGTCGACAGTGGAGGGAAGCAGCACGTCAGTGGTCGACGGCGGTGCCGGAGTCCCCTCTTCTCCTCCTCTGCTCCTCTCTGCTCTCTGTTTTCTTCGTCTTCTGTTCTCATTCTTTCTTCGTCTACTTCATATCTGGGTTTCGGGGAAACGAGGGCGGCTGGTGTGATCGATGGCAGCACATCTCGATGGAGTGACACAAATGAGGGGGGGCTCAGAGTGGCGATGTCTGGCAAAGGAGGGTTCCGGCTGCTGGCACAGTGGTCGTCGCGGCAGCAGGTGCTGTAATGGTGTCACGGCTTCGAGTTGCTGGCGGTCGCTGCGGCGTTAGTGACGGAGTTGGTTGCAAAAGCAGCGGCGGCAGTAGTGATGGCAGCAACGAGGGGATTAGGAGCAGTGGGCGACAGTGGGCTAGGAGCGACGGCTTGAACGGCGTCGGGTTGAGGCGGCGAGGTCTCCCTCCTCGGATCCTCCCCCCAACGCCGATCTCTCTCTCTCTCTCTTCTGATCTTCCTCGAGCTCTCTCTCTTTCTCCTCTATCAAGCTCTCTTTGTGTTCCCCTCTCCCTCTCTGTCTTGCTCTCTCACTGCTCTATTCTCTATCTCTCTACCCCCCCCGGTTCTCTCTATCTCTCTGCCCCCTGTTCTCTCTCGGGTTTTTTTGCGTGAAGATCAACTGAGGAGGAAGAAGCTTGGCGCGGGCTGGGCCGAGGAAAGGAGGAGAGGAGGAGGGTCGGGTTAGGCCAAGGCCAAATTCGGCCCAACCTGGCTCTTCTCAAGTCTTTTGTCTTCTTCTTTTTTCTTGTTGTTTTGTTGTCTCTTCTTTTTTTTTTCTCTCTTTTTTTTCCTTTTTTTAGTGACTAATTCCTAATTTTGTACACAATTAAATCCTAAATAAAAATGTAAAATTTAGGTGTCAACAACTGCCCATCTTTGAATGGGAGCTCGAAGAGGTTCTATTCAAAGACAAAAGACACCTAAATTATTTTGGCGATAGAGAGACCCAGCTACATATGCACGTATCAGGTTGATGGAAATGACTCAGAACTATGAAAGCGCGTCTTGTCACTAAGAAGAAGAAAGACTCCGTGCTACAAAAGCCCACCGGGTCATAAGAAGGGGGTTGAAGGACTCTGAGCTATGGAAAGCCCACCGGGTCATAAGAAGGGGGTTGAAGGACTCCGGGCTACACAAAGCCCACCGGGTCATAAGAATGGGGATAAGGAAGACTTTAGGCTACAGAAGCCCACCGGGTTATAAGAATGTGACATGGTTTAAGATTGACCATGAACCTTTGGAGATGGCATGGTTTAAGGTTGACCATGAACCTTTGGAAATGGCATGGTTTAAGGTTGACCATGAACTTTTGAAAAATCGTAGTTTAAAGATAGACTCATGGACATTTTAAAAACATGGTTTAAGGATAGACCCACGAACCTTGTGGTTTAAGGATAGACACACAAACCGTGTGGTTTAAGGATAGACCCACGAACCGTGTGGTTTAAGGATAGACCCACGAACCTTGTGGTTTAAGGATAGACCCACGAACCGTGTGGTTTAAGGATAGACCCACGAACCTTGTGGTTTAAGGATAGACCCATGAACCGTGTGGTTCAAGGATAGACCCACGAACCGTGTGGTTCAAGGATAGACTCATAAACCTTGTGGTTTTTAGGGAAGCACCCGTTAACCCCTTGAAATCTGCATGGCTTCACTGAGAAATCCTATCAAACTCAACTTGAGCAAATGTCATTAGAGACGTCATCAAGAGACGTATTGGCAATATTACAGTATTAATTGAACAAGCTAATCAAGCTAAGTCTGACTACTTTAGAAAATCATTCGATGTCAATCAGCATCATGTGGCAAAAAACTTTCATCTTGCCCATGGATATACCATTAATCATCAAATTATATGGGAGTCAAGTTCTTATCAAAATGGCTACAACTTGAACAAGGCTCATTAAGCATGCCCAAACTAGAGCTTCTTAGTCAGAAATGATTTCTCACACACTCTCAATAAAATGGCTGCTTGATCACATCCATTCATGTGGGAGATAACTAGTTGCTGAGGATATCTCACATAACCTATGTCGAAGGCTTCCAGAAACATTCACAATGAGCACAATCTAATCGATCAAAAAGGTCTTTTGAAAGGATTGTAATATAGGCTCGATTAGGGCTTACACAAAGGAATGATTGCTTTGAGGCCAGTAAAGGAACATTTGTCACTATCTTCATCGGATTTACAAGTCGAGAACTTGGAAGATAAGACAAGCTAGAATTGCTTCCACTCTTTCAAGTAGTAGCTTCTTGGTGGTATTCCCATTTTCACTCAAACCATCCAAATCAGAAGAGACTTTAGAAGAAGGTTGTAATGTTGGCTCGGGAGAGGCTCGAAAGGTTTAAAATTTTCAAGAAGGTTTTTTAAGAGTTGGTGATCACCATGGCATTGTGACAAGGTCCCTCAATCTTTCAAAATCATTTGACTTTTGAAACACAGCGCATCTCAAAAGTCCCTTGACTAATCATTTCTGCATGGGAGCTTCGCTCCTTTTTCTGATTTCCTTTGCACTTGCGATAATTTTTTTACGCAGGCACTTTGACTTTGATAATTTTTTTCACATAAGACGTAGTCTTTTGGCTCTTTTTCTTGACGGGCATTGGCCTTACTTTTACCAAGCACACTGCTTTTTCATGCCCCCTAGTTTGTTGAACTTTTTTTTTTTTTGCTCTTTGAACTTTTGTAGCTCTTATGACTTTCGAGATGCTTTTCACATTTTCTCATAACTGTCAATTGTATTTGGTCAATCCTTATGCCTTCCCCCAGTGAAAGGAGATGATCACCGCTCGGGGTTCAAAAATGAATAATCATGCCTAAATTGGTTAAAGTAAAAGGTATCAGTGTTTGGGTAGAGAAAGAAATGCTCTTCTTCACCTTGGGATGAGTCAAGCTCTAATGAGAATTCCTTCGAAGCTATCACCAGAAGATTGATGCAAGTGAAAGTAATAGATTATTTCTCAATCTTTCGCTCTACAACATGCTCGTAACCTCCTATACTGCCTTAATGTAGGGTCGTTCTCAACAGGGGTACTTTGAAGGATTATCTTTACTCCGTCAAAAGGGGTAGTAAGAGATTAGTGCAATGCTTAGGATTGATGAAGGAAACGCCCTTATCATTTCGATCTTTGTGCTCAATGCTTGGTCATTTTTTACTCAACTCTCAAAAGTGTTTAAAGAACGTGTTTGGAAATGGCTTACATTTCTTCATCCTAAGAACTTCTTGTTTGGCATGGTTAACGTCTCCATCTCACTCTGTCGAGATCATTTGAGTAGATCAATCTCCATAGGGAAATTTGATTCAAAATGAATAATCCACAAAACGATAAAATAATTTTGAGATAATAAGGATGCTCAAAAAGTTAGTGGAATTTTTTTTCTCAATTATTCATTTTTTTTGTCTCTAGAAAAGTGCCAAATGTTCTCTTTTGTAATTGAAATTCTTTTTTTTTTTTTTTACTTTAAAAGAAAGAGATTGAGAAGAAGGGTACTTACTTGCGGCATGGCGACCCGGTAACCTTGTAAAGAATGTGAAAGAATATGTTAGTGCAAACATCTTTAGGGATTGAAATATTGGAAACGATACATTATTACCCTTCATTTGCTTTCATCCTTTGGGCGATAACATCTCTTGGGTTCACCTACATGGATATTTAGTAACTCGGCAATACCCTTCCCTTGCATTCGCCTTTAAGTGTTTGACGTTTTTCTGATTCCTTGGTAGAAGGCGCCGCTTCTACGGTCAAGATGCAACTTGAAACGAGTTACCTCCATTCTTAGTTAGGTTCAACTGAGGAACGATACGTCATTCTTGATGAATTTGACGATGTTGCTCCAGCACACTTCATTGGTGGGTGAAGGAGAGATTTTTCTCTAAATCAAACGTTGTTCTCCTACTCTTTATGTGACAAACATTTGTTCTATTCGAGTCTGTCCTGTACCAAAGAAAAGGAGATGTCATTTTTTATGCTGAAGAGAATCAAGTTTATGAACGAGATACATCCTTTTCAAAGTCGAGCGATCAACATCCTAAGATATCTCTCATGGAGGAAGGGATAATATTGCCCCTCTGTTTCATCATTTGAATCTTTCTTTGTTTAAGATGAACAGGACTCAATAATGCTCCATCGCATTTGTTGGAACGTTACAAAACTTGGTAATCTTGATGTCTCCTTGACAATGAAAAGAAAATCATGTCAGAAACAGTATCAGAAATGGATAATTGGAATCGATACAGTTTACTCTTCCTTCGAATTTGCCCTTTTGGATATTTGGCAACTCCCTTCATTTGTCTCATTATGCAAAGTGAACGAGATTGATAGGCTATTTTGGCACCTAAGGCATTCACGAATAATGAAACTTCCTAGAACGAAATGCAACTTCGTTCCGCCTCTATGGAAAATTGGCGCCGACGATGCCTTGCCGCATGCTTACTCCTCAAGTTCCATGAGCCTACACTTTTATCTTTTAAAAGGGCAGATGCCGATCTCAAATAAACTCCTCATTCTTCCTGAGGAAACGACCATGTGAAGAGAGGGCCTTAAGCAAAGCTTTCTTAAAGTTCATTTTGGAAGGTAGATGTAAAGGTTCGCTTGAAACACTTCTAAATTCGTTTTTTTTTAAGGGTGATTTTCATGAAATTGAATTCCATCGTTAAAAAAGTAACAATTGGATTCACGATCAAAACCCAAAATGGAAAACACGATTCTTAATAAGAGTGAGAACAATGATAAAATACAAGAAACTCTTGCACAGATGAAAGTAAAAATCAACTCATGTCCTAGCTCTAGAATTCACTTCTTTATGTGGTCAAACACGAGAATGTCATTGAGCCTCACACATAACCTGCAAAGAGACGACAATGTCAGTATGTGAATGAGAGAAAATGATATCTCAATGAGGTCACTTCTTACAATAAAATCAAGGCGACGGTACATGCCCCCACAGTCCTTATTATGGGGCTTTAGTATTTCGCCAAGATTTTATTATAAGAGATTAGCAATCCACGGCCATCAATCGAATGTCGACTTTTATTACAAAATTTTTGTTTGCAAAAGTTGCATTGCTTTTTTTTTTAAGAGATTGATTTTATGATTTTACTCTTGCAAAAAATGAAGTGACTTCTATTTTGAGAAATCTATACAAAATGTGATTTACATTTCAGTCCCAAAATGTGAGAAGGAAAGAGTTTGATAAAAAATGCAATCTCAATTTTTGTACCCCAATATATAATCGCAACTTGCAAGCCCTTTTTTTGGCATTTTTTTTTCAAAATGTAATTTTGAGCTGGTAACTAGGAATTTAAATAAAATCATGTGTTCAATAGGGCCAAATCAAAATGTTTAGAACTTGCATTCAAATGTTCACTTGTCAAAAGTGATTGCCAATTTGTCAATCATAAGCCTACATCACCGAGGGCATTCGATTGATTTCTGCGAATTTCAAGATGAAAATGCAATACAAAATGGGCAAATAAAAAGGAAAATGATACTTACAATAGGTGCCAACCTTTGTCTCTGTTTTTTTTTTCAATTATTTAGACATGCGCATGGAATGTGGGTCAATTTCTACTCTATACGGCTCAAAATGGAGCCATAGGATTACCAGACTGAACCAACAAGGTCGTGGCTAGGTTAGGTTACCCATGACTCCGGCTTCATCAAAGAACCAACCCGTGTCGCGCGATTGCAGACCAGGGTGGGTACCTTCGACGTGAAGAAAGAAATTTTAGAGTTGAGATGGACGACTTGTACTACGCGATTGTAGTCAGAGTGGTATCCACCCCAACACCATTTTAAGTGATCCTATGCAGCCCGGGTCCGGTGGCAGGTAGTGTGTGCCATGGTGTAGTGCAATGCAAGAGACGCAATCATGACAATTTTTAAGCAATTAGCACTTCATACGTAAAAAAAATAAAAATAAACCATACATTCCTACACCTCCCTGCAAGACAAATGTGAGCAAACACTTCCCCTTATACCTCACATTCTGCAAAAAAATTTAACACCTTTAATGTTATGGACATACTTGGAATCCTTACTGCCAAACAAAAATATTTTTTTGAACAAGATTAATTTTGGCCTAAGTTCTCTAAGGTTTAAAACCAAATCCACAGTGGAGTCACCAAGCTATCGCGACCTACCCTCGGGGGGAGGGAACAGGTTTAGGGGTATTACCTAAAGAGTAGGCCTAAGGCCCATGATTAGGCACAGGCTCTCCCAAGCCTATACCCTGCGTGACATTTGGATATTTTCTATGAATTTTGCACAAAAGGAGTCGCCACTAGCCTATTGGGGTTGGCTAGAAACCAAGTGAGGCATGGGAGCGTGCCTCACTTCCTACGCAACCAGAGAATCTAGGGTCGGGGACTTGATTACACTAATTAACCAATTAGTGCCATTTCGGTACCTAATCTTGTTCATTTTAACAAAATGATTTTTGTCAAGCAGTTTGGATTGATTTTATGTTTATCCACTAACATGTGAGGTGATCATGCGGGTGCACAATCATTAAAGTAAATCATAGCTACCAAGATCCTAATTGCAGTAAAATTAACACATACTACTAAGCAATTGCAAACATAGTTAAACAGGTAAATTAAACATGCAATATAATCAATATATGAGCAATTAAAGACCTAAATACATTATAAATGCAATACACGACCATTCCTAATCAAAACCTACATTTTTTGGATTTTAGAAATTTTTTAATTTTTTAATATTTTTAAAAATTTTATTTAAAAAAAATAATTTTTTATTTAAAAAAAAAAAAAAAAAAAGGCAAACCGGGTCGGGTTCGGTCCGGTTAGGAAGAGGGCCGGTTGGCCCACCTGAAAAGGGCCAGGCGAAAACCTAGCCGGGCTGGGCCTGATGTGCAAGCCTAGTCTAGTCTAATAATTTTTTCTTAAAAAAAGAAAGCCCATAAGCCTATAAGCCCACAAACCCACAAGCCACAAGCCGCAAGCCCACATGCAATAACAAACCAAATCAGGCCCAAAACACCTAAAACCCTACCTAGTTGACTGGTCCTGGCTCAATTCGCGTGACCCGGATTTTGGAGTCTTAAAGCTCGGTGATCCGCGGTGCCGGAGGGGTTGGCTGGGACTTCGACGGCAGCGACGCGTCGGACGGTTGACTCGAGTGGGGCGGCAGTGGCGCGAGGAGGCTCAAATAGTGTCGGACAGGAGGGGGTTCGGCCGAAGGACGGCATCTGGTGGCGGAAGGGCAGCGGCGGGCGACGGCGGGGGAAGCAATATGGTGGTGGTTGACAGCGGAGGGAAGCAGCACGGCGGTGGTCGACGGCGGTGCGGAAGTCCTCTTCTCCTCCTCCGCTCCTCCCTGCTCTCTGCTTTCTCCATCCTCTATTCTTGTTCTTTCTTCGTCTACTTCATATATGGGTTCCAGGGAAACGAGCGGTGGCTGGTGTGATCGGTGGTGGCACGGCTCGAGGGAGTGACACGGGCGAGGGGGGGCTCAGAGCGGCGGTGTCCAGCAGAGGAGGGTTCCGACTGCTGGCGAGGTGGTCATCGTGGCTGCAGGTGCTGCAGCGGTGTCACGGCTTCAAGCTACTGCAGTCTTTGCGGCATCAGCGATGGAGTTGGTTGCAAAAGCAACGGCAGTGACGAGGGGACTAGGAGCGGCAGGCGACAGCGGGCTAGGAGCGGCAACTCGGACGGCGTTAGGTTGAGGCAGCGAGGTCTCCCTCCTCGAATCCTCCCCCCGACACCGATCTCTCTCTCTCTCTTTCTCCTCTATCGAGCTCTCTCGATGTTCCCCTCTCCCTCTCTGTATTGCTTGCTCTCTCACTGCGCTGTTCTCTGTCTCTCTACCCCCCTTCTCTCTCGGGTTTTTTTGCGTGAAGATCACCTGAGGAGGAAGAAGCTTGGCACAGGCCGGGCCGAGGAAAGGAGGAGAGCAGGAGGGCCAGGTTAGGCCAAGGCCAGATTCGGCCCAACCTGGCTCCTCTCAAATCTTTTGTCTTTTTTTTTTCTTTTTCTCTTTTTATTCCTTTTTTTAGCGACTAATTCCTAATTTTGTACAAGATTAAATCCTAAATAAAAATGTAAAATTTAGGTGTCAACACTTCAGTATCTCAAACAGGATCTCCCGCTCGTCCAAGCTGCCCGAGACGTGGACCTAAGCGCGCCACTCATTGCCCATGTACTTCGCTTGGCTGTAGACGCATCTCGCAAGGAACGTCTTGCCAGTGCCATTCTCGTCCCAAATCGAAGTCCATTCAGTCTCCCTCGATGTTTCTTTTATCCGACTCATTATTTCCTTTTTCTCATCCTCGCGACCTAAGAAGTTAGTCGGCACTTGCCCATCCCAGAAACTAGTCAGCCTCGCCAGTTTTTTGCCTTGCCATGGAACACTAGCATGGGAGGAGGAACTAGCAGGTTCCCTTTTCCTCTTGCCCTCGGCCCCCTCCTTCAAGAACTTCTCATCACATAACTCCTCCATCATATTCACAAGCATGGACAACTCCCTCCACAGCTTGCACTTGGAGACTAGCGAGGCCAACGGCCTTGCTGCCATGCGCAGGGCCTCGTACCTCTCGCGGGCCTCTCTGAGGTGGAACCTGTCGATGAATTCTTCAGAATAGTACATGGTTCGGAGGAGCCGCCCTAACCACTCCGTGGTCTTGGACGGTCCATATTGAGTGGAAATGAAGTCTTGGATCGTGGCCAGCTTCGCCTTGGCATCCTCTGCGCGGGCTTGCATCGAGAAGCACTCAACGCGAGCCGGGTGAGGGAGCAAGATATCTAGTTTCTGCGACATGATCTGGGAAGTGGCTTTGGCGATCATCATGCAACTTCTCGTGTCAGAAGCAGCCATGGCTAATCAATATGTTTGTTTCGAGCAAGGTCGTGTGGGTGTGTGTGTGTGTGTTGGCTTGTTTGCTTGGATTAAAAATGAATTTAATTTTTCTATGCTTTTCTTGGGGGAAAAGTACCAAAATAGTCCTAAACCTTTTGTATTGGTACCAATTCAATCCTAAACTTTTTAATTGGACCAATTTAGTCCTAAACATTTTTGCATTTGTACCAATTCAGTCCATCCGGCTAATTTAAGTCAGAAATTACTGACATGGCTGCCGGCTGTCTTATGTCGCGCCACGTGGACAAATTTTATAATTTTTTTATATTATTTTCAGATTTTTTTAAGATTTTTTAAATTATTAATTTTCTTTTTTTCCTTTTTTTCTTTTCTTTTCTTTTTTCTTTTTTCCTTACTCTTGGCCGGCGAGGTCGTCAGCTGGCCGACCATCGCCGACCACAAGCTGGTCGGGGTGAGGGGCCCTGCGCCCTCGCCAACCACAAGCAAGGGCTGCTGCGGCCTCGCTTGCCACAAGCGAGGGTGATGGCCCCCACCCAGATCCAAGCCATGGCCGAAATCCTCGCCCGTTGGCCGGCGAGGGCACGACAACCCTCTCTCATGACGGGCGAGGGTGCGGCGCCCCTCGCCCAGATCCAGGCGAGGCTCGCGACGCTATCGCCGCACTTAATCTGGTGCGAGATCGCGAACTTCCCCATGCCATTATCCCTCCAGAAGTGACCCGAGCTCAGGACGCTGACCACCTCCTTCAACCTCTAGGGGGCCGCGAAGGCTCGGGTGACCATCTCGTGACCGAAGGCCACGAAGCTCTAGATGCGGCAGGCATAGCTCGCTTGGATCTGGGCAAGGGCCGCCGCACCCTCACCCACCACGAGCAAGGGTTGCCGTGCCCTTGCCGGCCAACAGGCGAGGGTTTCGGCCCTCACCTAGATCTGGGTGGGGCCGTCACCCTCACTTGTGGCTGGTGAGGATGTGGTGGCCCTCGCTAGTGGCCGGCGAGGGCGTGGGGCCCCTCGCCCCAACCAGCTTGTGGCCGGCGATGGTCGGCCGGCCAGCAACCTCGTCAGCCAAGGGTAAGGAAAAAAGAAAAAAAAAAAAGAGAAAAAAAGGAAAAAATAATAATAATAATAATTTAAAAAATCTGATATATATATATATATAATTTGTCCACGTGGCGCCACATAAGACTGTTGGCAGCCATGTCAGCAATTTCCGACTTAAATTAGCCGGATTGACTGAATTGGTACCAATGCAAAAATGTTTAGGAATGAATTGGTCCAATTAAAAAGTTTAGGATTGAATTGGTACTGATACAAAAGGTTTAGGACTATTTTGATACTTTTCCCCTTTTCTTAGGGTGGCCTCTCCTGTCTAGAATAAGCTTTGTTTAATTCTTTGCTTGTGCGATTTTTGACCGGGAGTCGGGAGAGAAAGTATCTCCCACAATGAGGTAAAGTTGTGTGCCTTTAATAAAACACTCTTACATATCCACCTTAATATTCCTTACTTTGTCGAACTGGAGTTTTAGAGACAAGTAAAAATGAATTTAATTTTTTATGATGAAATTCCATCCATCTATAGAGTTTAACACTTTATCAGCACCAGTGATCTGAGATCAAATGAGAACATTCGTTGGCTTATTTGATCTAATATAGAATACTAAAACCAATTCAAAGAAAATCATTACTTTTCTTATGGATTTCAACAATTAAGGATTTGGTTTTCAAATTGCTGGAGATACTATATGTTTACGAGTTCTAGAATTCAATTACACGATATACAATTAGGATCCATTTGCATCTTAGATATCAATTATATCTTCAATACACTTGATAGGAAGCAGCGAAGTCTATGCTTATACACACGTTATCAACTTGTCCATATAAGAACACTTGCTCATAGAGAATGTAGCTTACAATATAAATATCAACATCACATAATGCTCATAAAAAATACGTGAATATAATGTCATTGTCACATATTAGATACTACATGGTAGGAATGTTGCCATGCAAGGTGTGTAGGGGTGTGTGTTCTTTTTATGATTGTGTTTTGCATTTTGTTCATTTTTTGGTGCTTTTCCTCGAACGGGTGCCTCTTCCCCAGATTGATTCTTGACTGAGCCAAATTTTGACCGAGGTACAAGAGAGCATCCGGTGCTTTTGTCATTAGTAGGTTAAATAATTAAGAAGCCAATCCAGTTTTGCTAAAGTTCGGACTTGAACACGAGACGAGTTCACACGGTTAATATATCAATGATGTGATAGATAGTTGTTCGGTAGTGATCGTAACCCCTTTATAATAATCTTAACTTATAACCTACCGTATCATTTAGTATGTCCACTTATTAAGATTATTACTACAGGCGAGTCATGCAGAAATTTTAAATTCTGAAAGCAGTAAAAAGTTGTAACCGTGGAATGAGGAATTCATGAAAACTAGCTTCTTTTTTTTTCTTGCCTCAAGCTAACCAGGTTCCTCAGTCATTCTTTGCTTGGAGATGTCTTATGGGTATACGATGCTTGTTCCTTTCCATGATATTGTTTTCAGTTTATCCTTTCAACAGCATGGTCTGAATATGGATGTCGTTCTTTAAAATACTCAACACTTCAGCTGGACGTTACAGTAAGGGTGCGCATGATAAAATTTATGCAACATAAATCAATTTCTGGCCAGAAATTGATTTCTCAATTTCTATTCCATGGACAAGCTTTCTTATTAAAGAAACATGTTTGATAACGATTCAAAATTTCTATTTATGAAAGAAAAATCCGTTTGATAACAACATAAAATTTCTATTTCTAGGAGCGGCAACGACTGGCGTCTGGTGGCCGGAGTCCAACATTTGGCGACCAACATTCGGTGTCTAGTGACTAGCGGCAGGCAGCCGAAGTCTAAATCTTGAAGTCCAATGTTCGGCGTTCGTTGCTCAGTGACCATTGGCGGGCGGCCAAAATTCGGAGTTTGACACTAGAGTCCGGTGACCGGCAACCAGCAACTGGCGTCCAATGTCCGCAGTTCGATGTTTGACGTTTGACATTCGGAGTTCGGCAACAAGACGCCAACGGCGGGTGGCGGGCGGCCGACATCTGGTAGCCAGTGGCAAGCGGCAGATGGTCGCTAGCGAACATCCAGTGGTTGGTGATGAGCCTCCAGCATCCAATGATTGGCGATGAGCAGCCAACGACCGATGGGCGTCCGGCATCCGGCAACTAGTGGTTGGCGACAAGCGGCCGGAGTGCGATGGCTAGTGGTTGACGTTCGGTAGCCTGCAGTTGGCAGTTTGTGGTCGGGGCCATTGGTAGGCAGTCGGCAACCAACGGCAAGCATCCGGCATCCCACGGGTGACAAGTGGGCGAAGGGTGGTGATGAGAGTGAACGATGAGAAATTTTTTGATCTATCATTTTTGTTTTAGAAATAGAAAAGCACAAAATTTTAACTTCTGATTTCTGCTCCAAATCTATTCCAGAAATAGAAAAATGAAATTGCATTACCAAATGGAATTTTGTTCCAAACCTGTTCGAATGAATAGAAAAATAGAGAAATAGAGAAACATAAATTTTTTCATGCACGCCTAAGAGTACCCGGTAAACAAGATACAGTCTTATGTTTGATATTTTCTGGAAAATCCACCTATGTGTCATTGTAATTTTCAGATGGCTATTCAAATATCAAAACATAATGAAATCAATCAACACTATAAAGCCTATTTCTTGTATAGTTTATCAATAAATAGAAATTTCACAACTTTATTTTTCAATTTATTCTTTTCATTGTATCAGAGTCACTATAGATTGAGGAAGCGCTGCCCATTGAGTCTATTATAAAGTGGTAGTCACAGCAATATTATGTCTGCTGCGTTGGGATCGAACATTTGGTCAAACCTACCACTGATGAGTGTTGTAATGCCACTTTCTATTGTTTCTTTTGCAAAATTGACACGACCATTACACTCTCTGCCCTCAATGAAAGAAGTTGAAGAAAAATAGAGAAGAAGAAAAATGGAGATCGAAGACGTAGAGAGATTTGTGTATATTTTGTTGTCTTCAATAATCAATCAGTTGTACAGCCTTAATGGTTATAATACAAGGTGTATGAATGAAAGGAAATTAAGGATCCTCTAAATCAATCAATATCAATCTAAATCAATCAATCTAATCTAGATCTAATCTTAAATTGATCTATACAAATCGTAATTGAATCACAATCAAATCCTCTATCAAAGCCGCATATTTTCCAACACTCCCCCTCAAGCTGGTGGCTTGTATATGTCTAAGACACCTCGCTTGTTCAATAGATATGTGTGCTGTCTTTGACACAGAGGTTTGTTGAAGATGTCTGCAGGTTGTTCTATCGTCCCAATCCCTCTTGTTTCAATGACTCCTTCTAAGATTTTATCTCGTGTAAAGTGACAATCCACCTCTATATGCTTGGTTCTCTCATGCACTATAGGATTCGCTGCAAGTTTGAGAGCCGCATCATTATCACAAAATAGCTTTGTTGCCCCTTGTATCTGTATTCCAAGATCTTTAAGAAGACCTTGTATCCATACTATTTGACATGTAGTTTTAGCCATAGCTCGATATTCTGCTTCAGCTGAAGATAGAGATACAGTGGGTTGCTTTTTGGTCTTCCACGAGAGTAGGGAATCACCTAATTTAATGCAATATCCAGGGACAAATCTTCAACTCATGGGACAAGTCGCATAGTTTGCATCACAATATGCTGTCATTTCCATGTTGTATCTTCTGGATAAGAGTATTCCAAGTCCCGGACACTTCTTTAGATACTTGACAACCTTAAGGGCAGCATTCAGATGTGACTGCTTTGGACTGTGCATGAACTGGCTAAGATTCTGCACTACATAAGAGATGTCAGGCCTGGTCATTGTTAGATATATAAGTTTTTCGACGAGCCTTTGATAGCTTGAAGGATCTTCCAGTGTGGAATCATCATCCCGAGACATTCCCTTGTCATAATCCACGGTAGTCAACTTAGTATTCTGGTCAATGGGAATAACAGCTGACTTACATCCTGATAGACTTGCTTCTGAAATAATTTCCAATATAAATTTTTGTTGACTAAGGGAAATCCCTCGGGCAATTTCAATGCCAAGAAAATACTTAGGTGCTCCTAAGTCTTTAATGTGGAAAGTTGTATGCAGATACTTCTTAAAGCTTTCTATGGCAACTTCATCATTTCCCATAATGAGGATATCATTGACATATATCATCAAATAAATAGATGACATACCTTTAGTCCGTGTAAATAAGGCATAATCATGTCTAGACTATTTGAAACCTGCTATTGTAAGAGCGCTTGCAAATTTAGCGTACCACTACCTGGAAGCTTGCTTTAAACCATAAAGGGATTTATGGAGACGACACACTTTATTCTCCCCCTGTCTCCGTAAGCCCTGAGGAACGTCCATATATATATCTCTTCATCTAAATCACCGTGAAGGAAGGCGTTATGGACATCCATTTGGTGTAAAGACCAATCATGAATAGCAGCAACTGTCAAGAATGAACGCACTGTGACATCTTTAGCTACAGGTGAGAATGTCTCATGATAGTCGAATCCTTCTCGCTGAGTGAATCCTTTGGCAACCAATCGTGCCTTGTATCTTTCAATGGAGCCATCAGCTCGATATTTAATCTTGTAAACCCATTTGCAGCCAATTGGTTTACGATTTGGTGGCAATGAAACGAGATCCTAGGTCTTATTATCGATCAATGCCTATAATTTTGCTTCCATGGCTTTCTGCCATCGTGGATTAGCAGATGCCTCGTTATAACTCGAAGTTTCCCTATCCTCTGACAAGTGACTAACACAACACCTATGTTCCGGTGATAAATTATGAAAGGAAACATAGGATGAGATTGGATATTTGATACCTGGTGAATTGAGAGTGGCTAATACATAATCCTTTGTCCAGGTAGGAGGTCATGTAGCTCGACCAGAACGTCTTGGAGGATCAACTCTTGGAGGTGAAGGTGTTGTCTCTCTGGAGGATGCAGGCAAAATATCTCGAAGTTCTTCATTAGTAGAAGAATCTTCCATTGAAATCCCTGAAACATTCTTTGGAATTTGATTTTCATCAGAAATAGGTCCTGCTACCAGAATACTCATTGTCACAGAAGGATCATTAGCTAGTATTGCTAATGGTATGTAATTCGGGTTTCGATATGTTGCCTCATCAGATAAAGGAGGATGGGAAATATTAACTGTACCTGAATCTCCATGTGAGGATATCTATTCATTAAATGGAAAGACATTTTCATGAAAGATATCGTCTCTACTTACAAAGAATTCCTTTGTAGATAGCTCAAGAACACGATATCCCTTATGTAGATTAGGATATCCCATGAATACGCAACGTCGAGCACGAGGATCCATCTTGTCTCAAGGGCCCATTATGGCAGCATAACACAAACATCCAAAGACCTTGAGATGTGTCTGTTCCGGTACTTTTCCAAATAACAGTTCAAAGGGCGTCTGCCCATTGAAGATCCAAGTAGGCATTCGGTTGATAAGATAAGCTGCTATAATAACACAGTCTCCCCAATATTCATCTGAAATTGCTGTTTGAAATTTCAAGGCTTGAGCAACTTCCAAAAGATGTCGATGTTTACGCTCAACCACCTCATTTTGTTGTGGTGTGTATACACAAATGTGGCATCCCAAAATTCAAGACAACCTCTAAATGTATTAAAGCCTATGATTAGGTAATAAAATTACCTTTGGTTTATGCTTTAGCCATTGATTTTCTTTTAAGATCAAGTGTTATGTATCTTGTGTTCACGAGTTATTAAAATTAGTATTATAGGATAAGTTGATAAGAAGAATTTGTTCTTGGCTATGCACCTCATAGATTTGATCCCTATAATTTAAATGTTACAAGATTTATGGCCATATGAAATTGAGAATTTGAAATCTATAAAAGAGGGAATTAAAAATGAATTATTAAAAGTGAAATTGGGATTTATTAGGATTGAACTTTAGGCCCAAGGGTATTGGACCTAAAGTGGGCCAAATTGGCTTGGCCCATGAAGCCCATGAAGGGGGCTGCCGTCAACCACAAGGGGGAGAAGCCGGCCCAACCTCCAAGCCCATCATGCATGGGATTTGCCAAGTGGCAAAAATGGGGCTTCACCTATTGGCCAATTTGGGTGGCTCCTAATGATGGCTAATGATTGAATTGAAGGGGAAATAAAAGGAAGGGGTGGCCGGTTTAGGGGGGGCTGTCGTCCAGAGTGAGAGAGAGAGAGAGCTACCGAGAGGGTGAGGAACCGAGAGAGAAGGGAAGAGGCCGCGCGAAGGAGGAAGCCTGCTCATCCGTCACTCGTCGCCGTGCGTCCGTCGTCCGCATGTGCTCGTGCTTGCTCAGTTTGGAGGCAAGTTAGATCCATTGATCTGCTCTTGTATGTTGTGTCTAGGATGTGCTAGTGAAAGGTGATGAATTTCGTATACCTAGGGTGTGAAAAACCGAAGTTGTATGGGTGTTGTTTTGAAATAGCATTCTGTTTTCGAGTATATCGCCTCACCCAGAATGTTGTAGAGGCTTGCATGCGGGGTTTACGTCGAATTTTGACTCCGACTTCTTCACTAAAGTTGTAGACAACATCTCAAAGTATAACATAATAAAATGTGAGACGAAATGGCTGAGTTTTGAGGGGTGAAACCCTCCCTCTACGAAAACGCTAGATCTGAAACTGTTTTGTTGACCTCTTGGTGGTTTTGTGTGTTGCATGTCATTTTTTTACTGAGAATTTCACTTCTACTTCTTCACAAAAGTTGTAGAGAACATCCCGAATACTAACATACTAAAAGTTGAGGTAAAAAAAACAAGTGTAGTCTAGTGAAACGATTTTTCCTTTGAAGACGATAGATCTGGAAGTGTTGTACTGGACTCCAGCGACTTCGTGAACTATAAAGTGACTATACTTTGCGAATATCACCTAGATTCCTTAATTACAGTTGTAGTGGACCTCTTGAGGCAAAACTTATCAAAAATTCAGAGGAAATGAAGGAAGATAAGTAGGTGAAACCTTGATTTTTCGGAGACAGCTAAACCTGGACTGTTCGGTACTAGGAACAGGGGCTTCGACCGTCCATATTTAATTATCTAGGACGAATCTGGCCTTGATGCCTTCATGAAAAATCTATCTTAGGGTCTTGACTATCACCTGGTAAAATGGCATAATTTTTGGAGGCCATTCGGGTATTTAAGTTAAAATATTTCAAGAACCGCGCAATCTGATATGTCCGAATATTGTAAGCTGTAATTTGTGAACTATATCTTCTTGTGTGAAGTTCTTTTGGGCATGTGTTCTTCATGGAGTTGCTGTCTTTATGTCTTGACTATCACATGTTCAGATTTTATAATTTTTGAAGATCATATGGATATTTAATTTATATGTTTTCTGAAATTGTGCAAGCCGGAATTTGATAAATTTCAAAAAGTCATGATGTATGGATTATTCTAAGTGGTATGGACCCCATGGATTGTGTTGTCATAAGTGATTGGATCTTGTTGCATATATGATGATGATTGCAACTACATATAAGAATCAAATGCTGACAATGATCTTGTTGCCATCATATCATATGCCATGTTGAAATTGAGCTGTAATTGTGAATGTGAACTATGATAAATGAGAAGGCCGTCGGAGGTGTGAGCCGACGATGCCTCGGGAGTGTCGAGATGCCCGGGGTGTGGGTGTGCCGGAAGCCCGGAGGTGTGAGCCAAGGGATACCTCGTGATGTCAGTTGGGGTACGAGATGCCCGGAGGGTGTGTGTCGGATGTCCTCGGGAGTTTCGAGATGCCCGGGGTGTGGGGGTGCCGGAAGCCCGGAGGTGTGAGCCGGGGGATACCTCGTGATGCCAGTTGGGGTACGAGATGCCCGGAGTGCGTGTGCCGGATGCTCAGAGGTGTGTGCCGGAGGTTCCTCGCAATGCCAGGTTGGGTGCGAGCGATAAATGTGGGATGCAAATACTGGTCCCGAGAAAGAGAAATGTGGTGGCCCAAAATGAAAGAATAAAATTGGGAAAATTAAAATTGAATTATGCATGGTATGGTAACATGTATGCATGAATGCATGATGATGAGTGCATGGATGTATGTGCACCTATGGCATAATGGTATATGTGACATGATGATGGTGAGTGCATGGATGTATGTGCACCTATGGCATGATGGTATATGTGACATGATGATGGTGAGTGCATGGATGTATGTACATTTATGGCATGATGGTAAATGTATGACATGATGGTAACGATTACATGAGGATGTATGTACATGCGGTATGATGACATATGCATGGCTTCAAGGTAAGTTATGCTTGGATGCATGAATGACATGTACTATGCTATGATTGTTATGATTATATTGTGTGATGCATTGAGTAGTTTATTGGATCTTTTACCTACTAAGTGACTATACTCATCCCTTCGGGGACCAACATTTCAGATTAGAAAGATGCCGCTCCCTGCTGTCACGCGAGGCGTCTTTTACGGCCTTCCATCGAACGTGGAGGTCGAGTGTGTGGAGATCGACTGTCCCACCATCCCTAGTCCGATGTTCATTCGGGTTCGTGCATTAGTGATGTATGACGTGGGCTTGGCTTGAGGCCCGGTCATTTAGGAGTTCATATCTGTTCACATTCGTCGTGACGGAGTGATGCGGGGGATGTTGCCGCCGCCACTGCCTGACGCATCGGGATGGGTGGACGGCCCCCGCGTGAGGAGTAGGAGCTACTACTTTTTGGCATAGCCGACACTTGTAAATGGAGGATTTTGCATGATCGACATAAAGGGTCGAGTTGTCTCTTTTTGAGTTGTGGCCAAGTCTAGTCAAGAGTCTTGGTTTTCCTTTTGATTGTACCGACCCGTGAAACCCATCTTGAAAATATGTAAATAAAGAGTGGCTCGGCTTTATTTTCTTATGGTGCTTAATGGTGTGCATTGTATCATGATCGTTGGAGGGAGAATTAGTAAGACTTGATTATGCTTCCACAAATAAGATGCGCTGGGACCGTTATATATATAAAAAAAAAATGCCTAGGAACTAAGGTTCTTCTTTGATATCTGTGGCGACCTTAGGTGTTTCGGGGTGCCATAGCCCCTTTTTGGTATCAGAGCAATGATTATAGATTGGAGTGATAAGGAGTCTCACTTGGAAACTGAGAAACATGATGACAATGCACACCATAGGATATAAAAGAGAATAATTGATTAACTTTGAATAACGGGTGATGAGTATTCACTCATAGATCCCTAGTAGTCTATTTTGAGTTGTCTTTAGGTACCAGTAACATGTATATGTTACTTATGTAGTAGTAGTAGTTGCTTTGAATGGAGATAGTGAGTCTCAGATTATTCCTGAGGCAATGCTTGGAAATTGTAGGAAAGTCATGGTGCGAGCTAGAAGTGCTCATCCATCGAGGGCTGAAGCCTCTGCTGCAAGGGCTGAACCCCGAATGGAAGACATCCTGCAAGCATTGGCCAATATTGGAAATTTGATGGAAAGACAAGCGCAGCAACAACCTGGAGCAGAACGCCGTACTCAAGGACTGGTGGAGTAGTTTTTGAAGCTGAAGCCACCTAAGTTCAGTGGAATGGGAAGTCCTAAGGAGGCAGAACATTGGATTGATGGAATGGAACAAATTTTCAGGTTGTTAGACTGCAATGATGCTGAGAAAATAACTTTGGCAGAGTACCAGCTGGAGGGAAATGCAAAGTTTTGGTGGAGAGCTTTGAGGGACACAATCTTCCCACCAGGTACTGATGTTAACTGGGAAGAGTTTGTGAGAGCTTTCAA
This sequence comes from Eucalyptus grandis x Eucalyptus urophylla, assembly GCA_028830015.1. Classification (NCBI taxonomy): domain Eukaryota; kingdom Viridiplantae; phylum Streptophyta; class Magnoliopsida; order Myrtales; family Myrtaceae; genus Eucalyptus; species Eucalyptus grandis x Eucalyptus urophylla. Next base: position 30,756,170 of record CM054203.1, read on the forward strand.
TAGAAAGCATTTTTCTGACTGTGCTAAGGATAAGAAAATTACATAATTTGTTCAACTAGAACAAAAGGAGCTAACAGTAGATCAGTATGAGGCAAGATTTTCTGAACTATCTAGATATGCTCCTAGACTAATTGAGGATCAAGAAGAGAAAGCTAAGAGGTTTCTGAAAGGGTTGAGGATTGATATCAGGAAACAACTGGTGCCTTTGAACATAAGAGATTATAATGAGATTTATGAAAGGGCATAGTTGGTGGAACCGGAGTTGGTAAGGGAACATTCAGAGAATAAGAAACCATTGTCTTTTGGTGATGTGAGACAAGGTAAGAGACCTTATACAGGTCAAGGTCAGACCTGGGAGTCTAAGAAGAAGGGCAATTTCGGGGACTTTGAAAAGGGCAGGGGTAGCCTGAATTTAGAAAAGGCACCTTATCGAAATGAAGAGTGTCGAAGGTGTGATGGACAACATGGCCTAGGACCTTGCAATGGGCAACTGAGATGTTATGGTTGTGGACAAATAGGTCATCTTAAGAGAAACTGCCCACAGGAAAGGTCGCAAGTGAGTATTGGCTCGGTGCGACAGCCACAGCGGAATGCTGTTAGACCAAACTTACCAAGGAATCCTCAGAGGCCACCAGCACAAGGAAGGGTGTATGCAATCACCCAAGAGGAAGCGGAAGCTTCCAAAAATGTTATCTCAGGTACGATCCTTATAAATGATAAAAAAAAAAAAGGCATATGCATTGTTTGATACGGGTGCTACACATTCATTTGTATCTGAAAGATATAAACAGTTGAATAAGATAGAAACTACACCTCTTGAGACGCCTCTCTGTGTTTCTACGCCTTTAAAAGATATGTTATTGTCTACGCTGGTGTGTGGAAATTGTAAGATAACAATGGGTGGAAAGGATATGGAAATAGACTTAGTCGTAATGGCCATGTATGATTTTGATGTTATCATAGGAATGGATTCGCTTCATAAGTATCGGGCCAAGATGGATCGTTATAGGAAAGTGATCCAATTTACCTTACCTGATCAGTCTAGCTGTGAATTTTTGGGAGGTCAGACCCACCTATCTGTAGCACTTATTTCAGCAATAGAAGCCTGTGTATTACTTGACAAAGGATGCCAAGGGTACCTGGCCATGGTTAGAGATTATACTATGGAAGAGCCTAAGCTTGATGAAATTCGGGTAGTTAATGAGTTTCAAGATGTATTTCCTGAGGAATTGCCTGGATTACTGCCGAAACAAGAAATTGAGTTTGAAATTGAATTAATGCTTGGAACAAGACCTATATCAAAAGCCCCATATAGGATGGCCTTAGTCGAATTGAAGGAATTAAAGGTGCAACTACAGGAGTTGCTTGACAAAGGATTCATTAGGCCAAGTGCTTCACCTTGGGGTGCACCAGTCTTGTTTGTGAAAAAGAAAGATGGATCGATGCACTTGTGCATTGATTATAGGCAATTGAATCAAGTAACCATTAAAAATAAATATCCTTTGCCTAGAATTGATGATCTTTTTGACCAACTCCAGAGAAGTTCGGTCTTCTCTAAGATTGACTTAAGGTCGGGATACCATCAGCTAAGAATTAAGAAAGAAGACACCCCTAACTGCATTTAGGACTCGTTATGGACACTACGAGTTCCTTGTTATGCCATTTGGATTGACAAATGCACCGGCTACATTTATGGATCTAATGAATAGGGTATTTAAACCTTATTTAGACCAGTTTGTGATTGTTTTTATTGATGACATCCTGATATATTCGAGAGGACCTAAAGAGCATGAATAACACTTGAGGATAGTTTTGCAAACTCTGAGAGAGCATAAGCTGTACGCTAAATTTAGCAAATGTGAATTTTGGCTGGACTAGATAATATTTTTAGGGCACGTGGTATCAGGAGGAGGAATTGCAGTAGACCCAGCGAAAGTTTAGATGGTAATAAATTGGCAAGACCAAGAATACCTACTAAAATACGGAGTTTCTTAGGACTGGCTGGTTATTATAGGAGGTTTATTGAAGGATTTTCACGACTGGCAGGTCCTTTAACTAAATTGACTCGAAAGAACGTGAAGTTTGAATGGAATGGGGAATGTGAAAGGAGGTTCCAGGAGCTTAAAAGGAAATTGACCTCAGCTCTAATCCTGACTATACCAACTGGACCTGATGGTTTTATAGTGTATAGTGATGCATCTCACAAAGGACTGGGATGTGTTTTGATGCAGCATGGCAAGATCATAGCCTATGCATCTAGACAATTAAAACCCCATGAACTGAACAACCCAACGCGTGATTTAGAATTAGCAGCTATAGTGTTTGCCTTGAAAATATGGAGGCACTATTTGTATGGGGAGAAGTTTGAGATTTATACGGACCATAAGAGTTTGAAATATCTATTCTCACAAAAGGAGTTGAACATGAGACAAAGGAGGTGAATGGAATTGTTAAAGGATTATGATTGTGAGATAAGATACCATCCAGGGAAGGCGAATAAGGTAGCGGATGCTCTTAGTCGTAAGGCACCTATGGAGATGGCCAGTTTAAGAATGGCAGAATGGAGCTTGTTAAAGTCCGTAACGGACTCAGAGTTTAAATTAAAAGTAGATTGTCTTATCGGTATGCTTAGTGCATTAAGGATTGAACCTGAAGTTATTCAGAAAGTTAAAATCTTACAAGAATCTGACCCAGAAATTATGAAAGTAAAAGATGCAGTGTCTTTAGGAAAAAGACCAGAATTTCAAGTCTCTGAAAATGGAGTAGTAAGATGCCATGGACGACTTTGTGTTCCCGACAACGAAGAATTAAAGAAGGAAATTCTGTCGGAGGCACATAAGAGTAATTATAGTATTCATCCGGGTAGTACAAAGATGTACAGGAACTTACGTCAGCAGTTTTGGTGGAATGGTATAAAAACAGATACGGCTAAGCGCGTTTCTCAATGTTTGACGTGCCAACAGGTAAAAGCGAAACATCGTAAACCTGCAGGACTCTTGAGACCATTAGACATACCAGAATGGAAATGGGAGCATATAACAATGGACTTTATACAAGTATTACCAAGGACGTCAAGTGGTCATGACTCTATCTTGGTTATAGTGGACCGTTTGACTAAATCTACTCATTTCCTAGCGGTTCGCATGGACTACCCAATGGACAAATATGCGGACATATGTGTAAGTCAAGTGGTACACTTACATGGTGTTCCGGTAACTATTACCTCATATCAGGATTCGAGATTCATTTCGAACTTTTGTCGGAGTTTTCAAATTGCATTAGGAACTAAACTTCAGTTTAGTACTGCCTTTCATCTCCAAACAGATGGACAAACATAAAGAGTGATCCAGACATTAGAGGATATGTTAAGGGCTTGTGTGATCGACTTTAAAGGAAATTAGGATGAAAGATTGCATTTGGTGGAATTTGCCTATAATAATAGTTTTCAGAAAAGTATAGGTATGGCTCCCTATGAAGCATTATATGGAAGGAGATGTAGGACTCCTGTCTATTGGAATGAAGTAGATGAAAGGAAATTGACAGGACCTTAATTGGTACAAGTTACCACTGAAGCTATTGAAATTATCAGAAAAAGGCTCAAAACAGCTCAGAGTAGGCAGAAAGACTACGCAGATAGGCATAGAAGGCCATTGGAGTTTAGTGTAGGAGACCATGTATTCCTCAAGGTATCTCCAATGAAAGGAATATCTTGATTTGGAATGAAGGGTAAGTTAAGCCCTAGATTCGTCGGACCTTTTGAGATACTTGAAAGGACAGGGGATGTAGCTTATCATTTAGCGCTGCCTCTTAAGTTGGGAAATTTGCATGATGTGTTAAATGTATCGATGCTGAGAAAGTACCAGCCGGATCCTAGTCACATACTCGATCATGAAGCCATTGAAGTGGATGAGAAAGTGAGGTATATTGAAGAGCTTGTGCAAGTACTGGACCGGAAGGAACAAATTCTTAGGACTAAGACAATTCCACTGGTTAAGGTATTATGGCGACATCATGATATGGAGGAAGCCACATGGGAAAGTGAAGATTAGATGAAGGAAAAGTACCCCTACTTGTTTCAAAAGGGCATGAGTGGTGTCTAATTTCAAGGACGAAATTCTCTAAGGAGGGGAGAATTGTGGCATCCCAAAATTCAAGACAACCTCTAGATGTATTAAAGCCTATGATTAGGTAATGAAATTACCTTTGGTTTATGCTTTAGCCATTGGTTTTCTTTTAAGACCAAGTGTTATGTATCTTGTGTTCATGAGTTATTAAAATTAGTATTATAGGATAAGTTGATAAGAAGAATTTGTTCTTGGCTATGCACCTCATAGATTTGATCCCTATAATTTAAATGTTACAAGATTTATGGCCATATGAAATTGAGAATTTGAAATCTATAAAAGAGGGAATTAAAAATAAATTATTAAAAGTGAAATTGGGATTTATTAGGATTGAACTTTAGGCCCAAGGGTATTGGACCTAGAGTGAGGAACCGAGAGAGAAGGGAAGAGGCCGCGCGAAGGAGGAAGCCCATTTGTCTGTCGCTCGTCGCCGTGCGTCCGTCGTCTGCCGTGTGCTCATGCTTGCTCGGTTTGGAGGCAAGTTAGATCCATTCATCTGCTCTTGTATGTTGTGTCTAGGATGTGCTAGTGAAAGGTGATGAATTTCGTATACCTAGGGTGTGAAAAACCGAAGTTGTATGGGTGTTGTTTTGAAATAGCATTTTGTTTTCGAGTATACCGCCTCACCCAGAATGTTGTAGAGGCTTGCATGTGGGGTTTGAGTCGGATTTTGACTCCGACTTCTTCAATGAAAGTTGTAGACAACATCTCAAAGTATAACATAATAAAATTTGAGACAAAATGGCTGAGTTTTGAGGGTCACCCTCCCTCTACGAAAACGCTAGATCTGAAACTGTTTTGTTGACCTCTTGGTGGTTTTGTGTGTTGCATGTCACTTTTTACTGAGAATTTCACTTCGAATTCTTCATGAAAGTTGTATAGAACATCCTAAATACTAACATACTCAAATTTGAGGTAAAACGAACAAGTTTAGCCTAGTGAAACGATTTTTCCTTTGAAGACGATAGATCTAGAAGTGTTGTACTGGACTCCAGCGACTTCGTGAACTATAAAGTGACTATCCTTTGAGAATCTCACCTAGATTCCTTCATAAAAGTTGTATTTGACCTCTTGAGGCAAAACATATAAAAAATTCAGAGGAAATGAAGGAAGATAAGTAGGTGAAACCTTGATTTTTCAGAGACAGCTAAACCTGGACTGTTCGGTACTAGGAACAGGGGCTTCGACCATCCATAGTTAATTATCTAGGACGAATCTGGCCTTGATGCCTTCATGAAAAATATACTTTAGGGTCTTGACTATGACCTGGTAAAATTTCATAATTTTTGGAGGCCATTCGGGTATTTAAGTTAAAATACTTGAAGAACCGCGCAATCTGATATGTCCGAATATTGTAAGCTGTAATGTTGGGATGCGGACCCCTGGAGTGCCAAAAGTTGGTACAAAGAGACACTTAAGTGCCAAAAGTTACGAAAGGTACACTTAAGTGTCAAAATCGGAGCAAAATGGATTATTTGAGTGCCAATCCGGCCAAAATCCGACCAAAATGCCGACGTGGCATTTTTCCGGCGAACCGAGCCCAAAACGACGCTGTTTTGCACGCTGACGTGGCCAAATAATGCAAAAAGGGTGTCGTTTTGGGCTCATGTGATAAAAAATAATATAAAAATTAAATAAATTAAATTTAAAATTAGATTTAGTTAAAATATTAATAAATAATAATTTTAAAATTAAATTTATTTAATTTTTATATTATTTTTTTACTACGTCAACCCAAAGCGACGCCGTTTTTCATTATTTGGCCATGTCAACATGCAAAACAGCGTCATTTTGGGTTCACTTCGCCGGAAATTCATCGGAAAAATGCCACTTTAGCCTTTTGGCCGGACTTTGGCCGGAGTGGCACTTAAGTAATCTGTTTTTCTTCGAATGTGACACTTAAGTGTACTTTTCATAACTTTTGGCACTTAAGTGTTCCTTTGTGCCAACTTTTGACACTTGAAGCGTTCTTCTACCCTGTAATGTGTGAACTATATCTTCTTGTGTAAAGTTCTTTTGGGCATGTGTTCTTCATGGAGTTGTTGTCTTTATGTCTTGACTATCACATGTTCAGATTTTATAATTTTTGAAGATCATATGGATATTTAATTTATATGTTTTCTGAAATTGTGCAAGCTGGAATTTGGTCAATTTCAAAAAGTCATGATGTATGGATTATTCAAAGTGGTATGGACCCCATGGATTGTGTTGTCATAAGTGATTGGATCTTGCTGCATATATGATGATGATTGGAACTACATATAAGAATCAAATCCTGAAAATGATCTTGTTGCCATCATATCATATGCCATATTGAAATTGAGCCGTAATTGTGAATGTGAACTATGATAAATGAGAAGGCCGTCGGAGGTGTGAGCCGACGATGCCCGGGGAGTGTCGAGATGCCCGGGGTGTGGGGGTGCCGGAAGCCCGGAGGTTTGAGCCGGGGGATATCTCGTGATGCCGGTTGGGGTACGAGATGCCCAGAGGGTGTGTGCCGGATGTCCTCGGGAGTTTCGAGATGCCCGGGGTGTGGGGGTGCCGGAAGCCCGGAGGTGTGAGCCGGGGGATACCTCGTGATGCCAATTGGGGTACGAGATGCTCGGAGTGTGTGTGCTGGATGCCTGGAGGTGTGTGTCGGAGGTTCCTCGCGATGCCAGGTTGGGTGCGAGCGATAAATGTGGGATGCAAATACTGGTCCCGGGAAAGAGAAATGTGGCGGCCCAAAATGAAAGAATAAAATTGGGAAATTGAAATTGAATTATGCATGGTATGGTAACATGTATGCATGAATGCATGATGATGAGTGCATGGATGTATGTGCACCTATGGCATGATGGTATGTGACATGATGATGGTGAGTGCATGGATGTATGTGCACCTATGGCATGATAGTATATGTGACATGATGATGGAGAGTGCATGGATGTATGTACACCTATGGCATGATGGTAAATGTATGACATGATGGTGACGATTACATGAGGATGTATGTACATGCGGTATGATGACATATGCATGGCTTTAAGGTAAGTTATGCTTGGATGCATGAATGACATGTACTATGCTATGATTGTTATGATTGTATTGTGTGATACATTGAGTAGTTTATTGGATCTTTTTCTTGATGAGTGGCTGTACTCACCCCTTTGAGGACCAACATTTCATATTAGAAAGATGCCGTTCCCTGCTATCACGCGGGGCGTCTTTTACGGCCTTCCATCGGACGTGGAGGTTGAGTGTGTGGAGATCGACTGTCCCACCATCCCTGGTCTGACGTTCATTTGGGTTTGTGCATTAGTGATATATGACGTGGGCCTGGCTAGGGGCTCGGTCATTCAGGAGTTCATATCTATTCACGTTCGCCGTGACAAAGTGATGTGGGGGATGCTGCCGCCGCCACCGCCTGACGCACCGGGATTGGTGTGACGGCCCACGCGTGAGGAGTAGGACCTGCTACTTTTTGGACATAGCCGACACTTGTAGATGGAGGATTTTGCATGATCGACATATAGGGTCGAGTTGTCTCTTTTTGAGTTGTGGCCAAGTCTAGTCAAGAGTCTTGGTTTTCCTTTTGATTGTACCGACCCGTGAAACCCATCTTGAAAATATGTAAATAAAGAGTGGCTCTCGGCTTTATTTTCTTATGGTGCTTAGTGGTGTGCATTGTATCATGATCGTTGGAGGGAGAATTAGTAAAGACTTGATTATGCTTCCGCAAATAAGATGCACTGGGACCGTTATATATATATATATATATATATATAAATGCCTAGGAACTAAGGTTCTTCTTTGGTATCTGTGGCGACCTTAGGTGTTTCGGGGTGCCACAACAAGAGCTTTCATGTCAAATCCCATGAGATGAAAATAATAAAGTGTAATCATGGTTGAAGAATTCCCTTCCGTTATCAGTACAAATCCTCTTAATTGACTTTCCGAATTGATTTTTCGAAAGAGCAATAAATGTCCTTAAATGAGAATAAGCTTGGCTTTTAGACTGCATTAAGAAAATCCATGTTGCACGAGAATAATCATCTACTATGGTGAGAAAGTAACGAGACCTATCATGATTTGTTGTATGATAAGGCTCCTAAACATCCACATGGATCAATGAGAAAATTTCACTAGCACGAGTGCTTCCAGAAGGAAAAGGGGTATGCGATTGTTTTGCAAGAGGACATATGGAGCTTTGATGATAAGGAAAGGAACTACTATGACCCATTCTCAAGTGCATAATGAAATTCTTTTCATTGGTAGTCAAATTACACAATGAGGGCTTATTGAAAGAAGTGCTAGAAAAAATGTAATTACTTGGAAAATTTGTCCAGAAAAAAAGGCCTTCAAAAAGACTACCCAAGCCCATCAGTCTGCTAGTCGAAAGAGCCTGAAAGAAACATGTGTCAGCATCGAAGAATACCCGGCATGACTTTTCCTTGCATACTCTTTACACAAAAATAAGATTAAATTGAAATTCTAGGACATAAAGGACATTTTCTAGGGTAATTTGAGGACTAAGATTTATCGTTCCTGTCACATTCACATGTGTGATGTTCCCGTTGGGTAATTTTACGGAAACAAGAAAATTTGACCCTTTATTTATACTTGTAAAGAATCCTTTGTCATAAACAATGTAATCGCTTGCCCCTGAATCAATAATCCATGCCTTCCTTGAAATGGAATTAATTAAGCAATGTGTAATACCTAAGAAACTTCCTCCTTTGTTGAAGGTATCCAATTTTTGCAGAGCCTGCATCATATGTTGATATTGACCATAAGAGATAGGTTGGTTAGCATTTTGGCCTATAGGTCCAGTCACTTGATAGGAAGCTAATATTTTTTTCTCCCTTTCTCCGGGCTTTCCAAGCAACTTCCAACAGCTGTCAATCATATGGTTAGAACATTTGCAATAATCGCAAAAGATTTTACCCTTTCCTTTAAAATCAGGTTTGAAATTTTTTGCTGACGTGGCATATATCTGGCCATCCATTTCTTTAATCGCGGAGTCATATCAGCCGTCCGATCCATCCACGCTTTTGGAGCTATGAAGACCATCCGATCCTTGCCCATGATCTGACCCGTCCGATCCAAGCCCATGATTTGGACCGTCAGATCCTTGCATTAGATCTCGGCCATTAATCCTGTCCCTTGTAAAGAGGCAAGCGTTTGCCCCCCTGTGGCATCCCAAAATCCATGGCAATCTCTAGAAGCATTAAAGTCTATGAATAGGTGATGGAAGTACCATCAAATTATATTGTAGCCATTTGATCCATAATTTGCAATGAGATTTATGGCCAAGCTTTTAGTCGATAATTAGTTTGATAGGAAAGAAAATTGCATCATTGGCCATGTGTGTATAAATTGTAATTTATGGACTTATGACTTCAAGTCTTATGGCCATATTATTTTTGTAAGTTAGGAATTTATTTAAGTGGAAGATATTAGTAGGTTAAATTAGAGAAGAGTGGGCCAAGACTCTTAGGCCAAGACCAGCCCAAGATCACCTACCATTCGGCCACATGGGCCTGACCCGCGAAGCTCAAAGGGAGAGGAGGAGCTGCCGTCGACCAAGCTGGCCCAAGCGCAGCCGGATTCAAGCCCACCTTGCATAGCAATTGCTAAGTGGCGCCGGCATGCAAAGATCATGATGGCTAATGATGAAGGGAAGGAAATTAGAGAGTGAGGGGGGCAGATTAAGCGAGAGAAAGAGGAGAGGAAGAGAGAGAGTCGTCTGATAGGGAGAGAGGAGAGAAAGAGAGAAAGGAAAGGAAGAAAGGAAGAGAGAAAGGAGAGGCCATGCGTGCGAGAGGAAGGAGGGAGGTCCATCCACTGATCGTCCGCCTAGCTCGCCGCCGTTCGTTCGCCGCTTTGCCCGCTGTTTGTCACTGTTTTGTGCTTAAATTCGAGGCAAGTAGAGTTCTAAAACCTACCCTTTGCTTACTGTGATGTGTGTGTAGAAGATGGTGAATTTTGGTTGTGGTAGATGTGATGAAAGGTCGAAGCTATGGGGAGAAATTCGTTGGCCTAGCATGCTGTTTTCTGGAAAAACCAGTCCGACCCTTCATGAGTTTGTGAGATGAATGTGACTTTTTAGTTGGATTCGTGCTTCTATTTCTTCATGAAATTTGTAGAGCACATCTTGAGGAATAGCATACTAAAATTTGAGACAAAACGGACAAGCATTGCCTGGTGAAATGATTTTCCTTTGGAGAGATTAAATCTGGAATTTGTTGTGCTGACCTTCAGTGAATTTGTGGACTGTAAAGAAGCTTTCTTGCGAAAATATCACTTTGAGTTCTGAATGAAAGGTGTAGTGTATTTTTTGAGGTAAAACATATCAAAAATATAGAGGAAATGAACAAAAATAGGTCGGTGAAATCGTTGTCCTTTGAAGAAACTGGATCTGGGAAAAATGCTACCTCGACCTAGTATGATTCTATGATTTTTATAAAATCATACAGTTAAAATTTGATCATATGTCCTTAATTAAAGTTGTAGATAATTTTCTGAGGTATAACATACTGAAAATGTAGAAGAAACGGACATATGTTGATCGGTGAAACGAGTTTCCTTTGAAAGAAGATAATCTGGAAAAATGACACCGAGAACAGGGGAAAATAATCGTCTATATCTGTTAATCTAGAACGATTTGGATTTCGATTTCTTCACAAGATATTTATCTTTAGGACTTTTCTATAACATATCAAAATTTCAGAATTTTCGAAGTTCAATTCAATATTTAATTTAAATTACTTCCGAAACTGTGCAAGCTGAAGTGTTAAAATTTTGAAGACTGTGATGCATGGACCATACTGTTTTGTGTGGGATTCTTTTGGTATAGTGTTATTCGTGAGATATCTGCCTTTAGGTCTCGTCTATAATGTGTCAAGTTTTCAGAATTTATTTATACCATTTACTAATTTTCCTAGAGTTTTAACCAAAGTAGTGCATTCTGTTTTATCTAAAAAATTGATGTGTTATAAAAAATAAATGAATTTTTCCATGTGATGCAATGCTTTGAGTGGTTAATTTCGCTGCATATGTGTTGACATATGGCATGTTATGTGGCATCAAAAAGCTGGTTGAGACTCTTGATATTGATGCATCAAATGCCATGTTGAAATTGAGATTCGTATGTGAATATAAATTGAGATAATAACAAGACCGTTGGAGGTGCGAGCTGACGATGCCTCGGGAGTTTCGAGCTGCCTGGAGTGTGGGTGCCGGATGCCCGGAGTGTGTGTGCCGGATGTCCTCGGGAGTTTCGGGATGCCCGGAGGTGGATGCCGGAAGCTTCGGAGGTGTGTGCCGGGGGGATACCTCGTGATGCTAGTTGGGATATGAGATACCTGGAGTGTGTGTGCCGGATGCCCGGAGGTGTGTGCCGGAGGTTCCTCGTGATGCCAGGTTGGATGCGAGCGATAAATTGAGGGATGCAAACACTGGTCCCTAGAAAGATTAAAAAAAAAAATTGAGACTCTATCATGCGCATGGATTTGTACATATGGCATGGTGATATATTCATGACCGCTTGATGATAAGTGCATGGTGGTATATGCACATATGGCATGGTGATATATGTATGACTGCTTGATGATAAGTGCATGGTGGTATATGCACATATGGCATGGTGGTATATGCACATATCACATGGTGATATATGCATGACTGTTTAATGATAAGTGCATGGTGGTATATGCACATATGGCATGGTGATATATGCATGGTTGCAAGGTAAGGTATGCTTGAATGCATGAATGATATGTGTTTTATTCATGATACCTTGATTGTTCTATTTGATCCACTATGTAGTGTGGCGGATCTTTACTGCTGAGTGGTTGTACTCACCCCTTTTGGGGATTAACATTTCAGATTAGAAATATGCCTCTTTCACCAGTTGTGCGTGGTACCTTCTATGGCATACCTACTGACGTCGAGGTGGAGTGCACCGAGCATTTCTGTATTAGTATACCTGGTTTGGAGTATGTCCGAGTTCGAGTATTGGTGATGTACGACGTGGGATTAGCCGATGGCCCTATCATCCAAGAGTTTTTGTCTGTCCACGTTCGACACAATGGGGTGATGCTAGGGATGTTACCGCCGCCGCCGCCCAATGTACCGGGGTGGGTGTGATGACACGTAGGACTGGTGGGAGCTGACGCTTTCTTTTTGGGGATTGCCGACACTTGTTGATGGAGGGATGTACATGTTTCGTATAGGGTCGAGTTCTCTTTTTGAGATAGCCAAGTATAGTTAAAAATCTTGGCCTTATTGTTGTATCGACCTGAATGTCCATCATGAAAATATAAATAAAAGTGAATCGGCTTTATCTTTTCTTCTAGTGCGTAGTTGGTGTGCATTGCATTATGGTTATTGGAGGGAGAGATGGTGAGACTTGTTTATGCTTCCGCTAATGAACTACGCTGGGACCTTTCTTTAAAAAAAAAAAATGGTAAGGAATTCCATTGATCAACCCCTATGAACTGTGGTTTCATTTTAAATCATAAAAGTCATTAGACCGGTATGTATTAGGATGAGTGACAAGTAATCTGTGGCGACCCTAACGGATTGGGGGCCGTCGAGGGGTGCCACAACGGTTTTGGTATCAGAGGAAATGGTGTAGGTGGAGTGATAAGGAGCCTCATTTGGAAATTGAGAAATATGATGGCAATGCACACCATAGGGTATTAAATGGAATAATTAGTTAACCTTGAATAACGGGTGATGGGTATTCACTCACAGATCCCTAATAGTTTATTTTGCATTGTCTTTACGTACCAGTAACATGTATATGTTACTTATATAGTAGTAGTAGTTGCTTTGAATGGAGATAGTGAGTCTCAGATTTTCCTGAGGTAAATGCTTAGAAACTGCAGGAAAGTTATGGTGCGAGCTGGAAGTGCTCATCCTTCGAGGGCTGAAGCCTCTGATGCAAGGGTTGAACCTCGAATGGAAGATATCATGTAAGCATTGGCCAATATTGGAGATCTGATGGATAGGCAAGCGCAGAACAACTTGGAGTGGAACGTCGCCCTCAAGGACTGGTGGAGCAATTTATGAAGTTGAAGCCACCTAAGTTTAGTGGAATGGGAAGTCCTGAGGAGGCGGAACACTGGATTGATGGGATAGAACAGATTTTCCGGTTGTTGGACTGTAGTGATGCTGAGAAGATAGTTTTGGCAGAATACTAGCTGGAGGGAAATGCAAAGTTTTGGTGGAGAGCTTCGAAGGACACGATCTTTCCACCAAGTACTGATGTGAACTGGGATGAATTTGTTAGAGCTTTTAATAGGAAGCATATCACTGAATTTGTTCAATTGGAACAAAAGGAGCTGACAATGAATCAGTATGAGGCAAAATTCTCTGAATTGTCTAGGTATGCTCCTGGATTGATTGAGGATCGTGAGAAAAAAAGATAAAAGATTTCTAAAAGGGTTGAACACTGATATTAGGAAACAACTGGTGCCTTTGAATATAAGGGATTATCATGAGATTTATGAAAGGGCATAGTTAGTGGAGCAAGAGCTGGTGAGAGAGCGATCAGAGTTTAAAAGACAGCTGAACTTTAGTGATGTGAGAAGGGGTAAGAGACCCTATCCTAGTCAAGTCAGACTTGGGAAGCTAAGAAAAAGAGCAATTTTGGAAATTTGGGAAGATCTAGGGATGGCCTGAATATAGGGAAAGCACCCTATCAGCCTGATGTTTGTCGAAGGTGTGATGGGCGGCATGGTGTAGGACCTTGCAATGGACGGTTGTGATGTTATGATTGTGGACGAGTAGGTCACCTTAAGAGTGACTGCCCACAAGGAAGGTCGCAAATGGGTGTTGGCTCAGGGCGACAAGCACAACAGAGTGCTGTTAGAGTAAACCTACCAAGGAATCCTCAGAGGCCACCAGCACAAGGAAGGGTGTATGCGGTCACCCGAGAGGAAGTAGAAGCTTCCGGAAATGTTATATCAAGTACGATTTTCATAAATGGCAAGAAGCCATATGCATTGTTTGACACAGGTGCTACGCATTCATTTATATCGGAAAGATATAGGCAATTGAGTGAAATAGAAGCTACACCTCTTGAGACGCCTCTTTATGTTTCCACACCTTTAAAGACTATGGTATTATCTATGATGATGTGTGCAAAATGTAAGATAACGATAGGAGGAAGGGATATGGAAATAAACCTAGTCGTAATGGCTATGTATGATTTTGATATTATCATAGGAATGGATTGGCTTCGTGAGTATCGGGCCAAAATGGATTGTTATAAGAAAGTGATCCAATTTGTTTTACTGGACCATGTAAAAATTGGATAGGTTCAATCTATGGTAATTGGGTCCTCCTAAAAAGATCTACTAAATTCATCGAGTTGTTCCAAAGGGTCAAAATGGCCAGAAATCTAGTTGTGAATTTTTCGGAGGTCAGACCAATCTATCTATAGCACTTATTTCAGCAATAAAGGCTCATACATTACTTGACGAAGGATGTCAAGGGTACCTGGTAGTGGCAAAGGATTTTGCTAGGGAAGAACCTACACTCGATGAAATTCGAGTAGTCAATGGATTTCCAAATGTATTTCTTAAGGAGTTACATGGTTTACCACTAGAGCAAGAAATTGAGCTTGAAATAGAACTAATGCCTGGAACAGGACCAATATCGAAAGTCCCATATAAGATGGCCTTAGTGGAACTAAATGAATTAAAGGTGCAACTACGAGAGTTGCTTGATAAAGGATTCATTAGGCCAAGTGCTTCTCCTTGGGGTGCACCAGTCTTGTTTGTCAAAAAGAAAGATGGGTCGATGTGTCTATGTATTGATCACAGACAGCTGAATCAAGTGACCATTAAGAATAAATATCATTTACCTAGAATTGATGATCTATTCAACCAACTACAAGGAAGTTCGGTCTTTTCTAAGATTGATTTGAGATCGGGATACCATCAGTTAAGGATAAAGAAAGAAGACATTCCTAAGACTGCATTTCGGACTCGTTATGGACATTATGAGTTCTTAGTTATGCCTTTTGGATTGACGAATGCACCAGCTGCATTCATGGATTTAATGAATAGGATATTTAAGTCTTATTTGGATCAGTTTGTGATTGTTTTCATTGATGATATCCTGGTAAATTCTAGAGAACCTGAAGAGCACGAGCAACACTTGAGCATAGTTTTGCAAACTTCAAGAGATCATAAGTTGTATGCCAAATTCAACAAGTGTGAATTTTGGCTGGACCGGATAATATTTTTGGGACACGTGGTGTCAAAAGGAGGAATTGCAGTGGACTCAGCGAAAGTTGAGATGGTAATAAATTGACCGAGATCAACAACACCCACTGAGATCCGAAGTTTCTTAGGATTGGCTGGTTATTATAGAAGATTTATTGAAGGGTTTTCACGATTAGTAGGCCCCTTAACGAAATTAACGTGGAAGAATGTAAAGTTTGAATGGAGTGGAGAATGTGAAAGGAGCTTTCAGGAACTTAAAAGAAAATTAACTACGGCTCCAATCCTAACTATACCATCTAGGTCTGATGGTTTTACAGTATATAGTGATGCATCTCACAAAGGACTGGGATGTGTTTTGATGCAACATGGCAAGGTCATAGCCTATGCATCGAGGCAGTTGAAGCCCCATGAACTGAACTACCCAATGCATGATTTGGAGTTGGCAACCATAGTGTTTGCTTTAAAAATATGGAGACACTATCTGTATGGAGAAAAGTTTGAAATCTATACAGATCATAAGAGCCTGAAGTATTTGTTTTCGCAAAAAGAGTTGAACATGAGACAGAGAAGGTGGATGGAGTTACCGTGAAATACGATACCATCTAGGAAAGGCAAATAAGGTGACAAATGCCCTTAGTAGAAAGTCGGCTATGGACATGGCTAGTCTAAGAATAACATAGTGGAATCTGTTAAAGTCTATTGTGGATTCAAACTTCAAGTTGGAAATGGACCACCTTACTAGTATGCTTACTGCATTAAGGATTGAACCTGAAATCATTCAAAAAGTTAAGATTTTACAAAAATCTGATTCGGAAATTTTGCAGATACGAGACGCTGTGTCTTTAGGAAAAAGACCAGAATTTCAAGTTTCTAAAGATGGAGTGGTAAGATGCCAAGGACGACTTTGTGTTCCCGACAATGAAGAAGTGAAAAAGGAAATTCTGTCGGAGGCACATAGGAGTAATTATAGTATTCATCCGGGTAGTACAAAGATGTACAGGAATTTACGTCAGCAATTTTGGTGGAATGGCATGAAAGTAGATACGGCTAAACACGTTTCTCAATATTTAACATGTCAACAAGTGAAGGTGGAACATCGCAAACCTGCAGGACTATTGAGACCGTTAGACATACCAAAGTGGAAATGGGAACAAGTAACGATGGACTTTGTGCAAGGACTGCCAAGGACATTAAATGGTCACGATTCGATTTGGGTAATAGTGGATCGTTTGACTAAATCTGCTCATTTCCTAGCTATCCGTATGAATTATTCAATGAATAAACTTGCTGAGATGTATGTAAGCCAAGTAATACGCTTACATGGTATTCCTCTAACGATCAAAGACTCTAAGTTTACTTCGAATTTTTGGCGAAGTCTCCAAAATGCCTTAGGAACAAAGCTTCAATTTAGTACTGCTTTTCATCCTCAAACAGATGGACAAACAGAAAGAGTGATCCAGATTCTAGAAGATATGCTGAGAGCCTGTGTTATTGACTTTAGGGAAAGCTAGAATGAAAATTTGCACCTGATAGAGTTCGCCTATAACAATAGTTTTCAGAAAAGTATAGGCATGGCTCCATATGAAGCATTATATGGAAGAAGGTGTAGGACTCCTGTTTGTTGGGATGAAGTAGGCGAAGGAAAACTGACAGGACCCGAGCTAGTGCAAATTACTACAGAAGCGGTCGAGATAATCAAGAAAAGACTTAAGACAGCCCAGAATAGATAGAGAGACTATGCTGATAGGCATAGAAGGCCTTTGGAGTTTAGTGTGGGAGATCATGTATTCCTTAAATTATCCCCAATGAAAGGAATATCTCAATTTGGGATGAAGGGTAAGTTAAACCCTAGATTTGTTGGACCTTTTGAGATACTTGAAAGAATAGAAGATGTAGCTTATCGTTTGGTGTTACCTCCAAAATTGTGAAATTTACATGATGTGTTTCATGTGTCGATGCCGAGAAAGTACTAGCCGGATCCTGGTCACATACTCAATCATGAAGCCATCAAAGTAGATGAGGGAGTGAGGTACATCGAAGAGCCTGTGCAAGTGCTGGATCGAAAGGAGCAAGTTCTTAGGACCAAGAAAATCTCATTGGTAAAGATATTACGGCGACATCATGGTGTGGAGGAAGCCACATGGGAGAGTGAGGAATCGATGAAGGAAAAGTATCCCTACTTGTTTCAAGAGACATAAGTGATGCCTAATTTCGAGGACGAAATTCTCTAAGGAGGGGAGAATTGTGGCATCCCAAAATTCATGACAATCTCTAGAAGCATTAAAGTCTATGAATAGGTGATGGAAGTACCATCAAATTATATTGTAGCTATTTGATCCATAATTTGCAATGAGATTTATGGCCAAGCTTTTAGTGGATAATTAGTTTGATAGGAAAGAAAATTGCATCATTGGCCATGTATGTATAAATTGGAATTTATGGACTTATGACTTCAAGTCTTATGGCCATATTATTTTTGTAAGTTAGGAATTTATTTAAGTGGAAGATATTAGTAGATTAAATTAGAGAAGAGTGGGCCAAGACTCTTGGGCCAAGACCAGCCCAAGATCACCTACCATTCGGCCACATGGGCCTGGCCCGTGAAGCCCAAAGGGAGAGGAGGAGCTGCCGTTGACCAAGCTGGCCCAAGCCCAGCCGGAATCAAGCCCACCTTGCATGGCAATTGCTAAGTGGCGCCGGCATGCAAAGATCATGATGGCTAATGATGAAGGGAAGGAAATTAGAGAGTGAGGGGGGCGGATTAAGCGAGAGAAAGAGGAGAGGAAGAGAGAGAGTCGTCTGAGAGAGAGAGAGAGAGAGAGGAGAGAAAGAGAGAAAGGAAAGGAATAAAGGAAGAGAGAAAGGAGAGGCCGTGCGTGCGAGAGGAAGGAGGGAGGTCCGTCCGCCTAGCTTGCCGCCGTTCGTTCGCCGCTTCGCCCACTGTTTGTCGTTGTTTTGTGCTTAAATTCGAGGAAAGTAGAGTCCTAAAACCTACTCTTTGCTTGCTGTGATGTGTGTGTAGAAGATGGTGAATTTTGGTTGTGGTAGATGTGATGAAAGGTCGAAGTTATGGGGAGAAATTCAATGGCCTAGCATGCTGTTTTCTGGAAAAACCAGTCTGACCCTTCACGAGTTTGTGAGCTGCATGCGACTTTTTAGTTGGAATATTGCTTCTATTTCTTCATGAAAGTTGTATAGAACATATTGAGGAATAACATACTAAAATTTGAGACAAAACGGATAAGGATTTCCTGGTGAAATGATTTTCTTTTGGAGAGATTAGATCTGGAATTTGTTGTGCTGACCTTCAGTGAATTCGTGGACTGTAAAGTAGCTTTCTTGTGAAAATATCACTTTGAGTTCTGAATGAAAGTTGTAGTGTACTTCTTGAGGTAAAACATATCAAAAATATAGAGGAAATGAACAAAAATAAGTCGGTGAAATCTTTGTCCTTTGAAAAAACTGGATCTGGAAAAATGCTACCTCGACCTAGTATGATTCTGTGATTTTTATAAAATCATACAGTTAAAATTTGATCATCTGTCCTTAATAAAAGTTGTGGATAATATTCTTAGGTATAACATAATGAAAATTTAGAAGAAATATGTAGATTGGTGAAATGAGTTTCCTTTGAAAGAAGATAATTTGGAAAAATGACACCGAGAACAGGGGAAAATAATCGTGTATATCTGTTAATCTAGAACGATTTGGATTTTGATTTCTTCACGAGATATTTACCTTTAGGAATTTTCTATAATATATCAAAATTTCATAATTTTTAAAGTTCAATTCGATATTTAATTTAAATTACTTCCGAAACTGTGCAAGCTGAAGTGTCAATATTCAGATCAACACAGTAGGAGTGACTTAGAGATGGGCATATGATCCACATTCCCGACTTCGAAGAGAACTCTTTACTCTCGGACCCCTCTTCACAGCTCTCAATTCGGATATCTCACTCCAGGCGAAATAGCATATGTCCAGAGGACATTGGAGAGTACACTGATGAAAATTCTGAGGACTTTTGCAGAGAAGTACGCTGCATTGAGATGGAAAAGCCAAACTGGAACTGCCATGGAAATGGTGGTATGTCATCAGTGGAGGAGACGGCAGGCATCTCAGACTATATTGTGGTTGAGGAAGGTGATGTAGAAAAAGAGAAATTGGGATCACCAACTTTGGAGGAAGCTAGACAGTTAGACAGCGTCCATCAAGAATATGTAGAACCTTCTCTTGAAAAAGCATATTCGATGATGCAGGAGAAAGAGTTACCTACATCCAGAAGTTTCAAGCTAGTCAGGAGTAGAAGTTGTGAGTCAGGCCTTACAAATATTTCATTTTCAATCGAGGAGATGGAGATAAACCATAGCACACCTCCCCTTCGATATGAAAAAGAATGTCCTGGAAGACCTGAGGGATGTCAGAGAAAGTTTCCTTCACTGAAGTGTGTGTCCAAAGAAAATTTGCCTGGTAGTGGTCCTCATAATTCACTGGAGGATTCTTTGGATTATGAGCTTCAAGCAGATAAAAGTCGGGCAGTTGAGAAATGTGACAGCAGTATGGATTCCGCTTCTGAATTAGAGGAGTCCATTGCTCAGCAGGAGGATCAACCTAGTCAGCATGGGGTGAGCTTTGTTCCATGCCTTTTCTTTGTTCCTTTCATCACAAACATTGAGCTATATGATAAATGATGGATTAATTATTTTGGAGGACCTTACAAATTTTTACTTTCTTTATTGGAATTTAAATATAACACAGGAGTTAGTATGCTTTTTCCATATCAAAGAATGTTATATCTCTGCTATCTGATTCAAATATTTGGGCGTGACACCCCATGACTCACGTGGAGGCGAGTTATTAGGGGTTGGCCCGCATGGGTCAGACTAGGCTTCTTTTACATTGATTTGAAAACTTACTACGGACAGGGTACAGAAACCATGGTTATCAGGAGTTTAAAGTTTGTGAAATATTATGATTTAGAAAATCTTGATTCATCTAAAGATTGTTTTTCTGTGTACAAATATATGATGACCAATGTAGTGATATTGCCCAGCTATGGTTTCATCTATAAGAGTCTTGCCATATGTAAATGTGGACATGCAAGTAAGTTTGGATTACAACTCACTTGAATATAAAGTGCTTTGAAATTTGGAGAACGAACTGAGTGTTTGGTTACTACCATTAGATATGGATGTTCTGTCAACATACGCCAATTTTGCTCAGTGGGGACTCTTTTGATTGACAGGTACATGATATAAAACCAAATGTGATTGCATCTACTAAACACGTTAAGGATGTTGGCTTGGATCCATTTGAAGATGATACAGAAGGTTCTTTGGAATGGCTTTCACACTTCAAAAACTTGCGGAAGGAGATCGTCAAACTATGGAAGGAATGCAATGTCTCATTAGTTCACAGGAGCTACTTTTTCCTTCTGTTTAAAGGTGATCCGATGGATTCCATCTACTTGGAGGTAGAGCTCAGGAGGTTGTCATTTCTTAGGGATAAATCTGCTCGTTGTAATCAAGCTCTGGAAGATAGTCAGGCCTTGACTGCTGTTTCAAGGTACTGAATTTAAATTATAAGAAACACTCGCTGCTTTTGTTAAATTCTCAGTAGGGACATATCCAGTCTGGGATTTTATCATGCTAAACAGCATACAAGATCTTCGTCATGAGAGACAGATACTCACCAAGCAGTTGCAAAAGAAGCTCACCAGGAAAGATAGAGAGATGCTCTTCCAAACTTGGGGGATCGGTTTGAATACCAAGCATAGAAGTTTGCAGTTAGCCCACCGGTTGTGGTCCGACACAGAAGACATGGACCATGTGGCCGAGAGTGCCAAAATTGTTGCAAAGCTTGTTGGTTTTGTTCAGCCAGAGGAAGCTTCCAAGGAGATGTTTGGCCTCAACTTTACACCTTGGCGATCAAAAACAAAACTTCGTAAGTGGAAAAGCACTATGATGTCTTTCTTGTGAAGCTTTGTTTTGGATGCTATTACTTTTGCAGAATGGTGACGAAATCGTTTCTCCAACTATCTGAGGTGGTATGAATTCCTTTTAACTGGTAATATGTATGTAATGAGATGCAGGTCATTGTACAAAAGCTTTGTAATATTCTCTTGAACAAATGAGGGCTTGCAGGTCCTCTCACCGGTCCTGGCTCTCTAACGTATGTATGGAAGCATGAATGATGTTAATTGGACTAATATAATACTGTTTCTATTTCTTCCATCCTCTTACATGTTTTTTTTTTATTATTATTTAAAAGCTTGTAGCTGATTAAATTGGTAATTTCACTAATGACTCGTGGCATGCCCTCGTTGATTGTGACTCCTCGATTTCATTAAGCCATTTTTTTGCCCTCGTGGTTTTCCTGACCTCATTGGATCGAGAATATTCTGACTTAAATGCCTAAAACTAAAGACAGAGTATCTTGTAATGGTTGAATGGCATCATCTCAGTAATTACATAAGATAGTAGTTACATGAAATTATTTGTTTGCAGACTTAGAGAGAGAGAGAGAGAGAGAGAGAGAGAGAGAGAGAGAGAGAGAGAGAGAGAGAGAGAGAGAGAGAGAGAGGGGGGGGGGGGGTTGACAAGGTGGGAGGATGGGACATACACATATGTTCAACTCGAAATATCATTGTAGTGGCTTATATTGAAGGAAGAGCCTCCTCGTCAGCGTCAGGCACTGTAGGAAACAAGAAACCACTTAAGTAAGCTTCATACACACAAAGCTTTCCCAATAGTACTCCTCCCAATGAAAAGGAAAGGAACTATGTAGATTTGTTCATATATGCTTCTTTTCTTAAAATATGATATAGTATGTAAATGATAGGCCTTAATTGGTATCTATACCTCAAGAATTTGTATGTAAGCTATGTGAAAGGCTCACTAGACATGCGTCGGCTATGAGTAGTAAGGTTGATTCCAATGGTTGCTTTTGGATTCAACATTGGGTTATACAAATATCAAATGATGTTGCCCACATGATTTGGAATTGTGACAGGAAAAAGTGTAAATGCAAACTGTTTTAAAAATGCTACATGACTAATTATGGTGTGAAGACTATATGAAAATTTGCTTTCTTCTATAGAACTCTCTAGGGACTTATATATAGGCTTGATATGCATTGACTTGATACGGTGGAATGAGTTAATGAAATACTTATTTAATGAGGATCTCAATTGTTTGTTTTAACCATCAATAAATAATTGTTGAAATTATCTATTCTATAAAAAAATCCATCACTATGAGTATAAATCACATTTGAGATTTAATATTATTATTCCATACCTATCGTCGTTGTCCATAGGTTCATCCATCTTGGTCTCTTCTGTCTTGTACAACGTATTTCCTTCTCCCTTATCATGGACGTCAACAAAGCCCGGAGCACCCTTTTTGACTACTACACGGATATTCTCCAGTTCCTTGCACTCCTTGATCCCTTCAACTTTTTTCATCACATCGAGGTGCCTAAACTCAAGTTCTTTGAGATGGAGCATTGCTCCTTTAATAATCACGTTCTCAAGCCGAGGCAGCTTCCAGATCTTCAAGATCATGAGGCTTGGAAACCCATCTTTGGCGAACCTCAGGCAAGTGCCTAGGGGCATCATGTCTAACCAACTTCGAACCCGACAGAGTCAGTACCCTGAGCGAGATTGGCAAGAGCTGTGTCCAGATGGGCTTGTTGAGTTGGCCCAGCAAACAGAGCTCCAACAGCTCGTGATGTTTTTCAGCCGACGACAGTTCCGGTATCGGGCCTATCTGCGATGTCATGGGCTTGGCTCCTTTCTTGTCTTCTTTCGTGGGCTCAGATACTTTTGTGCCTTCCTTCGTGGGCTTGCCTCTTCCGAGGGCTGGGCTTCTTGCGCGGGTTGGGCTTGTTCGGCAGGCTTGGGTACTTCCACGGGCTTGGGCTCTTGGCTCACCCCAAAGGTCAAGGACTGGAGATTGGTGAGCCCCAAGCTGATCCAATGCGCTACTGTTTTCCCTGCAGTGCCTGTACATGAGGCCTGAGGTCTCCTTATCTTCGCCAATAACCAGCCCGCTCAAGGTTTGGAGTTAAGGCATTGACATTGTTGCTACAAGCCTTGAGGATGTTCTTCAAGTCGACATAGAACCAGTTGAGATGCAGGTGCCTCAAGTTCCTCGCCTTCCGCAAGGAACTCGGCAGGGAAGTGACGTTGGTGTGCTTTATGTCGAGAGTCTCGAGATGGTGCAGATCTGCAACGGCACTCAGGATCGAGTCCAACACCGTGGATCTCAATCCTATGTACCTTAGGAGCACCAGCTTGTGGAGCACCCCTTGCAAGGATGGCTTATACACACCGTCCAAGTCAAGCACCCTTAGCAAGCTATAGTTAGTCTCGGATGTCATTTTCCTTAGAAACGTGCTGATGTCTTTGGTAAGCACACCTCTCCTCAGGTAGAACGACAGAAACAAGCGAACGTGTCTGAGGTTCAAATCGGGGTAGTTGCCGCCATGGCCGTCTCTGACTATGTTCGTGTGCTCCGCAAGCCACCGAATCTTGCTTCTTTCTCGCAGTTGGGCCAGCAGCTGTTGTTGCTGGCTAGTTGGGTCGCGGTTGTTCTTGTCTTTCAACTTGCTAGTGCCATGCATGTGTAGGAACCTCATACTCATTGCAATTGGGCGGATCATGTCATAAAGGGAGGTGATCATTTGGCAAGCTTTGGGGGATCCATCCGCCCTCCAGCTCACTACATCAATCACGTTCTATTCACGAGCTCCAGAATAAACGTCTCTCCCACGTCTTCAGGCTGCCTTTTCATTTCGCTTTCTCCGTCGTAACAATGCGAATCCAATAAGCCCTCGGCCAACCACCGCCTCACTAACCTTCTTGTCGCGATGGGGATTGCTACGGGGAACAAAGCCATGTAGATGAAGCATGGTTTTAGATGGACCGGCAATTTATGGCAGCTCAATTGTAGTATATCTAACTTGAAACCCTCTTCCGCCAACGCTGTGGGTTCACGCTCTCCTGCATTTGACAGAAACCCGCCGAGTAAGGATATATGGAGCGCCAAGCCATGACACTTGTTGAGGATATCCTTCTCCTCTTTTGAGAGTCTCTGTGTCACACCCCGACCCTCAGACACGCACACATCCCTTACTTTTGGTCGATTTTAAAATGCGATATCCCAGGACTATGTATCGCCGACCCTTTCATTTATATATGCACATGCGGAAGCAGTTCTAATTCCCCAGACAATAAAGCAATGGGATAGAAAAGCAGGCCATAAATTTTTCATACTGAAAATTCACAACCACACATTTTTATATGCATCTCATAGTATTCTACAATACTATATATACGCAACTCTGGTCTAACATCTATTCACATGCACACAGGGTCTGACAAAACAGGACGGGATCTTAGTCCTCATCTGGGTCGTACTCGGGGTTATCCTCGGGGTCCTCCTCCACGTACTCCTCTTCAGGTTCCTCAACAGGCATCTCCTCATCAGATTCATGCTCCTTAGGCTCATCATCCAGGTCCTGAAATGGTTATTCAATAACCATTGAGACAAAGTCTCAGCAAGTTCTACCCCCAAGACCCGATTAGTAAACTAATACACCTTAGAGCTGCCTACGCACAACATAAGTCAGAAGACTTACCTTGGCCTCATATTCCACCTGCATATTAGTACAGATCAAATAGGCACCCAAACAATCACATCATAGATCGAAGCATCAATCGAATCGGCCTAGTCGATTACACACCAACAAGACCACTCACGGTCCTTTCCATTCAATCAATCAATTCACAACATCAAATCAAAGTAATGATCAATCGACTTAGTCGATCACATGTCAACACGACCCACGCTTAGTCGGCACATTCCATACTATCTATAAAGTCCTATTAAATCAGGACTGCTCACCCAAAACTGGCAATTAGATAGTATAACTCGCTCAAAGCTGATAATAAAGTATACTACTCACCCAAAACTGACATATCGCCCGTAGGTCGATATAGTATACCGGTATACTGCTCACCCAAAGCTGACATATCACCCTAAGGCCGATATAGTATACCATATGCTCACCCAAAGATGATAATAAAGTATACTGCTAACCCAAAGCTGACATATCACCCGTAAGTCGATATAGTATACCGGTATACTGCTCACCCAAAGCTGACATATTTCCCTAAGGCCGATATAGTATACCATATGCTCACCCAAAGCTGATAATAAAGTATACTACTCACCCAAAGCTGACATATTGCCCTAAGGCCGATATAGTATACCATATGCTCACCCAAAGCTGATAATAAAGTATACTGCTCACCCAAAGCTGAGATATCGTCCGTAAGTCGATATAGTATACTGGTATACTGCTCACCCAAAGCTGACATATCGCCCTAAGGCCGATATAGTATACCCCTGATGTTCACCAGAAGCTGTCGGCCAAACCTTTATAGTATGCCAAAAATAATCATTTAATCAAATCACCATTTTTATCCTTTCTAATAAAAATACCCGTGTGGGCACATGAACGACCTTAGCCAAAATAATATAATTTCCTTTCCACAAATCCCACAATTATCTGAAGTCCGCCAAAACACTTTTGGTGCTGTCAACCAACACCCGGTTATTTTTCAATTATTAATCAAAGATTGTTCCATTAAAGAATAATTCTCAATTTCACAAATAATTCAATTCAGCACAGAATAAAGCTCAATTAAACAAACAAACTGTGCCACGACAATCAGCACCAAATTCTGGTTGCTAGCCATCCCAGTTGAATTTTCGGAAAATAAATAATTAAATAATTAATTTCGAAAAATAAATAAATAAATACAATAAATTCGACTTAGCATAATATAAAGCTCAATTAAATAAACAAACTACACCACGATCATCAGCATAAAATTTCGGTCATCGGCCATCTCAACCTTAATTTCCGAAAAATAAATAAATAATTAATTAATTTCGAAAATTAAATAATTAATATTAAAAACTCAATTTAGCTCAAAATAAAGCCCGATTAAATAAACGGACTTCACCACGGTCATCAGCATAATATTCCGATCCCTAGTCATCCCAATTGAATTTTTGGAAAATAAATAATTAATTAATTTAATTCCGAAAAATAATATTTAAATACCAAAAATCTCACTTAGGCCCGAATTGCCTAATTAACACCCGATAAGGGTTGGGAAAAATCCCACGAAGCATCCAATAAATACTAGAGGCAATTCTCTATCTAAGTACACTAATTATTTCACTAATATGCAATATAATTAACTAATAATCGCTAATCAATTTTAATCTAACCACCTAATTACACTTAATTAACACTAATCAACATTTAAGTATAATTAACAAAATACGAAGGCATTAGTGAATAAAACTCACTCAAAACGACGAGCTCGACGTGAGGATTGACTTTCCTCAAAGCGGGCCGAGCATCCAGGCTCGGGAAGGCGGCCAAAACGGGCCAAAACCCTACTATCATACCCATTTTCTGTCTTCTCTGGTCGCTGCTGGAAGGGTTGGTTGAGGGGTCGGTTGAGGCGGCCAAGGGTGGCAGAGGGCAAGGCGGAGCTCCGGCGAGGCTGACGGTGGTTGGAGGTGGTCGGGCGGCAACCTGAGGTGGCCGAATGGGACCGAGCAGAGGCAAAATAGGGGCTGGACAGCAACTCGGTTGGACCAGGGTAGACGGCGCACGACGGGCGAGCGCGAAGCGGACGGGGCGGCGATAGGCGAAGGTCGGTGGTGTTGCGCGTGCGGCGTTGGCTGCTCCGGCGTCCGTCCTAGATCTGCTGGGATTCGAAGTCTTCAAGGCACACCGAAGAAGGAAAAGAGACAGCCGAACAGCAGGGGGAGAGGCAGAGGGCATGCGGGCGGTCGCTGAGCAGCGGCGGCGACTCCGGCGCGAAGAAGAAGATGGGGGAAGAGAGAGACAGCGACGGGAGAGAGAAACCAATTTTTCTTTCTTTTCTCTCACTCTCTCTCTCTCTTAGGTCAGCCACACGTGGGCCACCACCAGCTGTCCACCACCTTCATTTTTTTTACAAATATGCCCCCTTTTAGAAGCATTTAGGTAGGCCAAAGTATGGGGTAGAGGTGGCATACGAATTTGCTATTTTTCCCCCTTCAATTTTACTCAAATTTGTTCACTTCTCAACATACAAAATTTCAATTGAAGCCTAAATAAATCCATCAAGGCATCCTTGTCCATTTCATGACTTTTCCCGTCATATAATCTAACTTGCATCCCAATTTCGAATTCAAGAACGGTCCTCTGAAATTTTCGATGAAAATGGCCCTACTTATCCAGTCGAAATTAGAACTCGAAAATCTGGATGTCACACTGTGACACCCCGAACCCTTCGTAGGTCGTTACTAGCGCCGATGCTACACTTTATTACATTTTCCTATCTTGTACATAGAACAAGCGTCGTTAATCACAGGCATTTTTTTTTTAAAGCAGTCCCAGCGCGACTCATAGCGGAAGCAAATTAAACATCACCATCTATCCCCCTACCAATCCATGATACCAATACACACCAGCTAAACATCAGGATTTTATAAACAACTTCGACACTTTGCTTACATATATATATAGCAAGATGGGATTCCCTTCGGGTCGGTACAAAACAAGGAAAAGCTAGGACTCTGCCATGTCCAGCCTAAAACCTCAAAAAGAAACTCTCGACCCTCAACATCATACGAGTACGAACCCCCATCGAAAGTGTCGACTATCTACATCAAAAAAAAATCCAGCTCCTACTCATCGCGCGCGGGTCTCACACCCAACCCGGTGCATCAGGCGGTGGCCGCGGCAACATCCATCGCATCGCTCCATCCCGACGAACGTGCACAGAATTGAACTCCTGAATGACAGGGCCCCCAGCCAGGCCTATGTCGTACATCACTAGACAACGCACTCGAATAAAAGTTAGTCCGGGAACAGAGGGACAGTCTATCTCAGCACACTCGACCTCTACATCGGATGGTAGACCATAAAACACCCGCCGCGAGACGGCAGGTAGCGGCGTACTTGCTAATTTGAAATGTTATCCCCAAAAGGGGTGAGTACAATCACTCAGCAGATAGGGAATCCAATAACAACTCAATGCACCATGCATATCATCATACGATGCAGGCATTGCTTACTTTGATGTCATGCGCATTCATGCATCATCATAACATACATATCATCATCATGGCATCTCATATATCATTATCATCATCATGCATTTCATCATGCATATCATACCATGGATGATCATCATATCACATATCATTATCATCACATCATCATGCATATCATATCATGGGTGATCATCATATCACATATCATTATCATCACATCATCATGCATATCATCATGCATATCATATCATAGGTGATCATCATATCACATCACATCATCATCATTACATCATCATGCATATCATCATGCATATCATATCATGGGTGATCGTCATATCACATCACATATCATCATCATCACATCATCATGCATATCATATCATGGGTGATCATCATATCACATCACATATCATCATCACATCATCATGCATATCATCATGCATATCATATCATGGGTGATCATCATATCACATCACATCATCATCATCATCATCATCATGCATATCACCATCATGCATTAATTTCCATTTTTATCTTTAGATTTGATCACCACATCACCCATTCTCAATTATCATCCCTTCGGGCAAAGACCT
This sequence comes from Eucalyptus grandis x Eucalyptus urophylla, assembly GCA_028830015.1. NCBI lineage: Eukaryota > Viridiplantae > Streptophyta > Magnoliopsida > Myrtales > Myrtaceae > Eucalyptus > Eucalyptus grandis x Eucalyptus urophylla. The sequence continues at coordinate 30,785,236 of CM054203.1, forward strand.
CCGATAGGGTTCCTAGCATTCAGCCTCCTAGGCCACCGGGCTTCCGGCCCCCCACATTCCGGGCATCTCGCATCTCAACTAGCATCACGAGGCATTCCCTTCGGGCAAAAACCTCCGACAGGGCTTCCGGCCTTTACCCTTCTAGCCAGGCATCCCGCACCCCAATCCTGGTGTCGCGAGGAACCTCCGGGCATGTATCCAAGATACAACCGGACATCCGGCCCCCCACATTCCGGGCATCCTGAATCTCCCAGGGAATTCCGGCAATGCATCTCTGTACATTCCGGCCTCATCCTCCACCACAACCTCTTACTAACATATCATTTTCCACATTCACCATCCTTTTAATCTCATTATTACATGGCATATAATTCACACATGCATCACAATTTATGATCATACATACACCAATGTCATATAACAATGCATAATAAATTCAATGGAATTCATGGCCAATAAAATAATCCCTTTTTATTTTATTATTATTTTTTATTATTTTATTGTTTTTTTATTATATTTATTTATTTTCATAAATAAATATTAAATTGAATATCTATGATTTTCCCAAAATCATAATATTCAAAGAATCACTAAACAAACCAATAGGATGACAATTTCATACAAAATTCATGGCCAAATTGGATTTCACATAATTTCACAATTTCCACAAAATAGCACATGATATTCGGATAATGACCAGAATGCACAATTTCCAAATAAATTCGATTAAAATACTCATACTGCCTCCAAAAATTACGAAATTTTACAGGGTGATAGCCAAGACATTTTCGTGCATTTTTCATGAATAACTCCAAGCCAAATTATTTTTAGATTAATTTATACAACCCCACGAAACTTCTGGAACCATTACCGCGTCGTCCAGAATACACATCTCCGAAATATTAAGATTTCACCCATCTATTCTCTTTCGTTTCCTCTGAAATTTGAGTATGTTATGTACCAAGGTGTCCTTTACAAGTTACATGAAGAGATATAGGTCAAATAACCAAAGTATGGTCACCATTTAAGTCCATGAAGTCTCGGGTGTCTCGGAATACTTCACCAGAATCATCATCTCCAAGATCTAGCCGATTTACCAAGCTATACTTGTTCTTTTCGCTTAAAATTTGATTATGTTGTAGTTTAAGGTGTTACCTACAACTTTCATGAAGACATCGAAGTCAAATCTTCAACAAACATCAACATGCAAACAAGAATCCAACAAGAAGTCAGTGAAAACTTCACAGATCTGGGGTCTCCGTAAAATAGAACTTTAACCCCTCATATCTCCATCATTTTCCACGAAATTTCAGTATGTTATAGTACAAGACGTTATCTACAACTTCCATGAATACATAGAAGCCAAAATCGGACTCCAAACACACATTCAAGCTCAAACAAGTTACCGACTCCTACAACCGAGCAAGAACAGTCACACGGTTTGAAAACAACCAACCCTTACCTCGGTTTTTCTCACAAATAACACCTAAAATCGAACATGCAAACCATATACACACATGCAAGAGAAGTTAGAGGACTCCACTTGCCTCTAGGATGGACGGTCGACGGCGTACGGCGGCGTACACGGCGAACGGACGGCGGGACACGGCGGCTCCTCCTTGGCTCTGCCTCCTCTCCCTCTCGGTCTCTCCCTCTCTCTCGCGATTTCTCTCTCTCTCTCTCCCTCTCTCTCGGCCGAATCAAGAAAAACCGGCCACCTTCTCTCTCTTCTCCCCTTTTATTTCCCCTAAAGCTCATGATTACCTTGCCTCAACCATGGCCAATGCATGGCCTTCTCCTTGCCACTTGTCTTGATCCATGCAAGATGGGCTTTGGAGTTGGGCTTGGGCTTGGGCCATCCGGCCACTCCTCCTTGGGCTGGTCGACAGCCTCCTTTGGGCTCTAATGGGCCGACTAGCTTGGCCCACCAAGCTTTAGGCCAATGGGTCCAAGGCCCATTCGAATTTAATCCCCTTTTTCTCTTCTTTTTTTTTGAAATTCTTCTTTAAATTTTTTTTTTGAATTCCAATTTTCATCTTGGCCAAAGTCTTGGGATATTTTTGGTTATTGAAATTTAAATCATATGGCCAAGCATAGATTATTAATCTATTAAATTTAAATTTCCACAATCACAAGCACAAATCATCAAATTAAAAGACTAATGGCTAAAACATAAGCCATGAAAATTCTACCACCTAATTAAAGACTTTAACACACCTTATGGCTTGGCTTTGAATTTTGGGATGCCACACACACTCTGACCTTCCGGTACTCCATGCAACTTCCAAGCGGGCATCCTCTAGCTTTCTTCATTGCTCAAGTTCTGTAGCCTGATCGGCTCTGCCTCGGATGTATCCGTCAACTTGGCTATTTACTGTCCTGAGTTGTGGTAATTATGTGGTCCACTGAGAAGATTGGGACGAGCACGAGTTGCTCGTCAGATGGCTGCACGTCATCCAACACTATGAGGAATCTGTTCTTCTTGGTCAATTTCTGTTGCACCATTATCATTATCTCCTCCATATCCATGTCTTTCACGTCCCTCGCTAGCCTCTCGACGTGCTTCAGTATCTCAAAAAGGATCTCCCGCTCGTCCAAGCTGCCGGAGACGTGGACCCAAGCGCGCCACTCATAACCCATGTACTTCGCTCGGCTGTAGACCCATCTCGCAAGGAACGTCTTGCCGGTGCCTTGCTCGCCCCAAATCGAATTCCATTCAGTCCAACACGGTTTTTGTCTTATCCGACTCATTATTTTCGTTCTCTGAGTCTCGCGACATAAGAAGTTAGTTGGCACTTGCCCATCCCAGAAACTAGTCAGCCTCGCCAGTTTTTTGCCTTGCCATGGAACACTAGCATTGGAGGAGGAACTAGCAGGTTCCTTTTTCCTGTTGCTCTCGGCCCCCTCCTTCAAGAACTTCTCATCGCATAACTCCTCCATCATATTCACAAGCATGGACAATTCCCTCCACAGCTTGCATTTGGAGACGAGCGCGGCCAACGGCCTTGCTGCCATGCTCAGGGCCTCGTGAGTCTGGCGGGCCTCTCTGAGGTGGAACTTGTCGATGAATTCCTCAGCATAGTAGATGGCTCGGAGGAGCCGCCCCAACCACTCCGTGGTTTTGGACGGTCCGTATTGAGTGGAAATGAAGTCTTGGATCGTGGCCAGCTTCGCCTTGGCATCCTCCGCGCGGGCTTGCATCGGGAAGCACTCAAAGCAGGCCGGATGAGGGAGCAAGATATCTAGTTTCTGCAACACGATCTGGGCGGCGGCTCTGGCGATCATCATGCAGCTTCTCGTGTCGGAAGCAGCCATGGCTAATCAATATGTTTGTTTCGAGCAAGGTCGTATGGGCGTGTGTTGGCTCGTTTGCTTGGATTGAATTAATTTGTGGGGACATATTATTCTTTCTCTATAGATATTCTTCATTTTTTCTATGCTTTTCTTGGGGAGGCCTCTCATGTTTACAATAAGCTTTGTTTAATTCTTTGCTTGTGCGATTTTTGACCGGGAATCGGGAGAGAAAGTATCTCCTACAATGAGGTAAAGTTGTGTGCCCTTAATAAACACTCCTATATTCCTTACTTTGTCGAACTAGGAGTTGCAGAGACAAGTAAAAATAAATTTAATTTTTTGTGATGAAATTCCATTCATCTATAGAGTTTAACACTTTATCAGCACCCGTGATCTGAGATCAAATGAGAACATTGTTGGCTTATTTTATCTAATATAGGATACTAAACCCAATTCAAAGAAAATAATTACTTTTCTTATGGATTTCAACAATTAAAGATTTGATTTTCAAATTGCTGGAGATACTATATGTTTACGAGTTTTAGAATTCAATTATATGAGATACAATTATGATCCATTTGCATCTCAGATATCAATTATATCTTCAATACACTCGACAGGAAGCAGCGAAGCCTATGCTTATATACACATTAACAACTTGTCCATATAAGAACACTAAAAGAGAATGCATCTTACAACATAACCATCACATATAATGCTTATGTAAAATACGTGAATATAACATCATTGTCACATATTAGATTCTACATGGTAGGAATGTTGCCATGCAAGTTGTGACATACTGACTTTTTGACTTTGTTTCAATTAAATGAAATGGGCTTTTCACCGACGCGTCTATGGTCATTTTCTCTGAGTTGGCCACTCACGAGATAACTAATCTATCAAGTGAAGCCGTTAAGGGATATAAACGCGACAGACTTGAGAATTTGACCAGAAATTAATTGCTCGACCGTGCTAATCGGCAAGGGTCAATATGACACCATTAAAATCGATTAGAGACTAGAGATAGGTCAATTCGACAGAGGCATGTAATTAAAGTGTGGGTGATTCCACATAATTGCAAAATTCGCATCGAATGTCACTAAATCGATTTTTTTGTCGATTTCGTACCCTATGTTTGTAATTGAAACATTAAGATTTTTACGACAACCGAGAGTCGTTAATGAGTCGAAGATGCACAAACACGGATCGAAATGATCGACCACGGGTCAAACGCGTTAAAAATTCCTAAAAGCTACTCAGTAGGTTAGGTCACACTAAAATCACATCCGATCAAAATTAACCACGAAATTGAATCTGGTTTCAGGTTTCGAAAATTCGAACGTGTCACAACTCATTTATAGGACCTCGTCTCATCTTTCAAGAAATTTTCGACGAGCTTGGATCTTTTTCGGAAAATCAACTTCAAACAATCGGAAAAGAAAAGAAATTCCGATGGGAGGGGAATTCGGCCATTTTGCTGTCCAAGACTTATTATTTGTGGGAATTTATGTGCAAAAAAGTAATTGGAGACCAAGTAGATTAGCATGGAGACTTTTGGGGCCAAGATGAAAATTGGATTTTTTCTTTGACTTTGAAGGTTCTTGCCTCTCTCTCTCTCTCTCTCTCTCTCTCTCTCTCTCTCTCTCTCTCTCTCTCTCTCTCTCTCTCTCTCTCTCTCTCTCCAGGCTGTTTTTCTCCCTTGTTGGCGCACGTTCCCTTCTGTTTCAGCTGCGCATCCCTTCTCCTTTGTATTCTTCTTCGTATTTCTCTTTCCCCCCACCAATGACCGACTCTTCCTCCTCATGCCTACCCATCAGCTCCCATCTTCGCCTCCTATTCTGCCACACGCTACGCCACACCACTCTTCCACCTCCACCATCCACGCGACACCGCCCACTGAAACCACTCCCCTCAACTTCATCGCTTCAGCCCACTCATGATCCAACCCAGTAAATCGCCATCTTTAGTCCATCATTCCTCAACGCTAGCTCACCTACAGCACCACCGCTCCACCCACAACGCCGTAGCCCCGCGCCACCACCCACGGCCGCCAAGGCCAACCCAAGCCGCGCCCGTCCAACCACCATTTTCACCTCCACAGAACTGAAGTAGCTCGACTAGCTCAAACCATGAGCTTCCTTTACCATTTTTAGCCTAATCCGAGCCTCTCTTGGCGTCGCCGTTGACTAGAGTTGTGGTTGTTGTTGCGCCGTTGTCGTTGTGAACCAGTTTTCGTGCTAAAACCGGTGAGTTTATGTCCTAAATTCTAATTAGGATGTTAATTATGCTTATAAGTGGATTAGGGGGTTAATTAGTGGCTTAGTTACCAAACTTGGTTCAAGAATGATACGCCTTAGTATTGCCGATCCAAGAGAGAGACTTGACTTGACGTGCTTCCATGCACGTCCAAGAACCATCGTATATCCTGTCTCAAAGGCTTGGAGTGTTCTCACGCATTGACCATGGACAATTAGCATATGTGTAAAGACTACTTCTAATGAACACATATAAAACATTGCCATTAATACCAAATAACATTACATAGAACAAGCACATCCAATAACATCACAAGTTGCTTCCAATGATAATATCATATTGAACAACCTTAGCATATTACCTTTCAAAAGAGTCTTTCATTACTTATAATTATAGAATACTACGAATGCTTGCCATTTTCAACTTTGGAATTGCACAAGCATATATCATCTTTAAAAACTAGCATTCAACAAGCATACACATTTTAAAATTCACAACATAATGAACACTTATCATTTCCAAAATAAGGGATTGCATAAGCATCTACTATCTTTAAAATTAGGTTTTAGTAAACACATATCATATTAAAAGCCACAACACAATATGCAGTTATCAAAATCAAGATATGTTATCACATCTAACAATAACTTATAACTATAGCTTATCACTTTCAACGATAGCCTATCACGATAGCTTATCGCATCTAACGATAGCATATGACAATAACTTATCGCATCTAACGATAGCCCTATCACAATAACTTATCACATCTAACGATAGCCTATCGCGATAGCTTATCACATCTAACCATCATTTATCGCGATAACCTAACGCATCCACTTATCACCTATCATGATAGCTTATCACTATTACTTATCACTTTAATCCACTCATCACTTAATCTAATTACCATTAACCATAAACCAATCCTAACTCTACTCCTTAGCGCAATTACCACCCTAATCAATGGTTAGAAAGCTACTCACTTCCAAAACTAGGCCACGGCAAGCGGTGGCAAGGCTCATAGCGTGGTGGTGGCTCTTGGTGAGGCTCCACAAGGCACAGCGGTGGCCGATTGGTAGTCGGTAGCCCACGGCAAGGCTAGAATAGCCAATGAACAATAGTACACGACTTGAGGGAGGTTTGGCAATGGCTTGGGACTCGCGGCCAACGTGCGGGAACGACGGCACAACGAGATCTTGCAGCAAGGGTAGCCTGGTGAGCTGAACGATGGACGGTGGCTCACAACCACCACAACCAAGGGGGAAAAGAGAGAGAAATGGGAATGAGATGAGGGAGAGTGATGGAGGAAATTCGTCCAAATGAGGGGTAGAGAGAGAAAGTGAGAGAAATGATGGAAAAAGAGGAAAACTTGGGGAAGAAGTTGGCCATTCAATGCCCCTTGACTTATTGTCCTAACTTGGGGAGTAAGAACACATCTTGGCCCTCCATTCCAACTTGGGGAGCAAGAATAAATCCTATCCCTCCATCTTGCCACAAAAGTCAAAGCCTTCTAGAAGCTAGGTTACTATTCATGCGCACTATTCACGTAGGTTACTATTCACGCACATGGGCCAAGTCTAAGATGGCCCAATTGTCTTAATGGCCTGTCATTGGGCTTGACAAACTTGGGCTTGGGCTTAATTAATCCAATTTGAGCCTAAACAAGCTTAATGAGCCTTAAAGGGTAAAACTGTAATTTCCATCTATTTGGGCCATTGTGGACGAATTTTAAAGGGAATGTGGCCCATTGGGCCTTTCCAAATTCGTGGGCCCCCTTTGGGCTTCCAATTTCTAGCCCAATTCCACTTATTCAAAATTTAGGGTTTACCAATAAATAAAGAATTTGATTAAGTAATGTCCAATGGTTGTCTCTTAATCCTCTATAAAACCAATGGGTGGCCTTTAGGAGTTTCGTGAGTTCGACTCGTGGTTGATTTGATATCAATCCACTTTTAAGCCCTTTTTTAATTCATGGATAATCTTCGGTTGTCATGTAATCATGAGGGGTCAATTGCTTGTTTCAAAATACATGATCGTTTGGAATTGGTTTATGGTCGTTCGTAATTAATATAATAATCATACGGAATCACATGCAATCCGATTATATACTATTATCGAATCGATCTATAACTATTCCTAGATCGGTTTGAAATGGCTTAAGTTTGTCCCTCATCGGTCCTTATGACATGGTTAAGTTCTTTGGTCGTGCGCAATGAAATCCTAAATTGCCATTCCCAATAGGTTTAAAACTCTTGAATGACTCATAAACTAATTCAAAGTCTAATTCTACTAATTGCGCATTGATAGAAGTAAACCCCTTATCGTATCTTGAATAGGGTCAAATTTTGAGGATGTCACACATGCCAAATGAGCCCCCCCCCCCCCCCAAAAAAAATGGAGGGAAAATTCATTTATATACCCCCCACATTGAGCATTTTTGGCCGTCGATTCGATTCGACGGTTAAAATTTCAATCCAACAGTCAAAAATCGATTTCGAAGGCTCTATCATGATCTCGAGGTGTTGCGTAATTGATATAGTGGATTTGATTTGCAAAAAACCAAGCCAAAATCAAGAATGGCGTCAAAATATCCAATTAGGGGTTAATTTACAATTTGATAAAATTCGATGATCAATCTATAAAATTTTGGGAAATTGAAGGTGCAAAAGTGAAATTGGCATTGAGAGGATTCTAGAGCCGATCTTTGGAGGTCAGGAATCAGCTAGAAAGGGCCTGAACCAACCAATCCCGCCGGTAGCCTGTCAGACTAGTCAAATCAATTCGGTCTATTTCAGTTGGATTTTTGACTGGTTCTTGACCGGTTTGGTTTGGTTTTGGCTGTTTTGTCCACTTGGTACCCTTGTGGGTCTAAAATTTATGTAATTTGGTCCCTAAAAGACCAAATTGAAAATGAATTTTATCATTTTTAAGAAGAAATTGGCCAATTAAGATATAATTAAGCCAATAAAACCTTATGAACATGATAAAAATGGTCTTTTATTGACCTAATTAAATGATTATCATTAAAAACAACGATTCGAAACCATGGGTGTTTTGAATTGGGCGTAAATGGCTAAAATGGTAAAATTTTCAATTCAATGGGCAAAATTATAAATTAATTAAAATTGAACTCAATTAGTATCACAATTGTCCTATCTATAGCGACCCATGTGTAAGATCACTTATCATATTCAAATTGACATTTAATTGAAGCACTCGAGCTTAGGTAAAAAATGGATCTAAGCCTAATATTAAAATTGGACCCGGATTCATGAAATTAAACCATAACCATAAATGGGTCAATTCGAATTTTGATGATTGAAACTTAATTGCTTGATTTTCTTATGCTCGGGAGCATAAAATTCTTCAAATTAATGAGTTCTAGTGTGAATTTCATAAAATCAATTCCAAATTTGGACTTATCTTAAGAAAATAAGTGAGAATTAGTCGTCTGTTCGCAAGTTATGAAAAATCGATTTATATCTCCTAATTAGGACTCAAAATGACAATTCGCATTTTGACTCAGTAAATTACAAAATTTAAATGCACAAACAGATTTCAAATAGTCCATAGTCCAAATGTTAAGGAAGGAACTACACCAAATAGTCCCTATGACTATATTGAAAGTAATTTGATTTTTGGTCAATTTAGAACCTAAAACTGAAAAAATTTAGAAATCAAGATTCTTTATCGAATTTTGTGAAATTTTCGACACAAAAGTCAAATTGACATTATAGAAATATTTTTGTGCATTTTTTTTCAATTTTTTTTGTCAAGAATTGGATCAAAAGTCAACCATTTAGTTGACTTTTTCTACAAGATTAATTTTTTTGATCAAATCTTTGAATTTTTCAAAAATTAATTTGATAAAAGTGAAATTAAGGGTAAATGGCATTTTGTTGGGTAAAAAGTCAATTTTTGACCAGGGGTTGACTTTTGGTCAAAGGGTTGACCAAAAAGTCAACCCAAAAATCAACCGTTTAACTTTTCGGGTTTCTTTTTTTTTTTTTGAAAATGAACTAGAAATTATTTAAAAACTTCAATGCAAAAGAAAGAAATGAAAAACGACACTTTTTAGCTAAGAAATGGGGATCCATTGCGATTAGAAACCCAAATCTCGATTTTTTTTTACCTTTTAATGACGCGTCAACTAAAAATTAGGTGTCAACACATAGAAGATGTAGTGGTTTTAAATATAACGGCTCGTGATAAAAGGGCGACGTCCCAAGCTCGTTGTTGTCCCAATACTTTTTATCTTGTTAATAAACACATGTGAAAGCATGAAAAAATAAACTCTCCAAACAAACAATAACCGGAAGACTGGGCCATTTTTCTTTTTTACATCATACTACAAGTTTCTACATAGACTAGGGGAATTTCTATCTTCTCTAGCATGATTGTAGCTCCTAAAACTGACATGAGCTTCCTTGCCCATAAGTTTGGAAAAATAAGGAGTGAGTTTAAGACTCAGTAAGTAAAAATCCCTAACCCCCTACGAGGAAGACATCTTGTCATCAAATCTAGCATGTACAGTACTCGTATTACAATATTGATAGCAAATAATAGCAATATTACTACTTCACCTCGACTACATATACCTATCTCTTCGACATAACTTCCATGTATGCTTACCTTCGGTTTATCCATGAACACACTAAGTCACGTGATAACAAACATATCGACATAAATAAAAGGTTCGTTAATATACATCCTAGCTCAACCAAGGCATTTAATTTCTTCTTGGGCATCCTAGCTCAACTAGGACATCCCGGATCAATTGAGGTATCCTGGGGGCTAGCTCACCCGAGACATCTTGGCTCAACCAAGGCATCCTGTTCTCACAAATGAGGCATCGCCGCCAATGCAACGTGATAACGGTCTTCTTCTTCTGTTTAATGATCACATATCATGTGTCACACAAGTTGGTTTATTATCTTCCATCTTTAACTACACATGAGCTAACCAACAAAATGGACCCGGGACATATAAACAACAACTCATAGGTAAGCACACGACAAAACTCGACGGCGCAACATATTGCCTTAGCCAACGGTTAGGAATTCTACTTACCTTCGATAAACCTCGATAAACTATAGGTGGTTTTACCAAGAAAGGGTCTTCCGATGAGGCAGTGGATGAGCATGTCATGCTTCGAACCTTGAGCGCATGCCCATCCCTTGGTAGTCGATAAAAAATGCAACTTCCCAGGATGAGCCACTAACCTTTTCATTTTATTGCACATGCGGAAATGAATAAACAAATCCCTTGACAAAAACACAACATGTGATAGAAAAGCAAGAAAAAAATTCACAGCCAAAACACATTCTTATAGAACACCCCGATTTATATACAACACCAACATATAGACAAGAGTCTACAAAAGACTGGTTCTCAAAACAAAGCTGTCCTATGACCAACTAATTGGACACATTTGTCGATCCTTCGGTTTCCACAGGCTTTGGGGGCTTTGAGTCCTCCACAGCACCATCAGAAGGGTTAGCTGTGCTCTCGCCTATAGCGGCATCGACTACCACAACGGGGATTTCAAAACACCGGAGGGGACCCTCTCTGTATCCATTGAGTCCGTGATGAAACCACACTCTGAATCGATGTGGTACCCTCTGAGGTAGACCCTCATTGAACTAGACAGTGGTCACCACGAGTTCATAGACCTAGTGAGCCCTACGGACAGGGTAGTCAAAACTCCGCTCGGTAACCCTCATAGGCCGACTAAAACATTTTGAAGGAACCGCCATCTAAGGACTTGAAAAAGTTGAGCCCACGATAGGGTGAGACAATGTCTCAGCAAGTTCACCCCCTAAACTCTGACTAGGAAGGAAATACGCATAGAGGTGTCCTAATCACGCAACCACACAACCACACAACCATAGAGACTCAACTCGTCTCAGCTCCTCCCTGCATGTTAGCACAATTCATATCACAGTCAAGAGCAGTAATCAAGCTCAATCAATTGGAATACCACACTCAATCTCAAATTATCATAGACGTCCTCATTATAAAGCCAAATCATTGTGACACGTCTCATACCGTGCCACATAATTTTGTCCCATAATCCTGCTATCATGCGTTCCTAATTTTTTATCTTGGCCTAATGGGCATGGCCTACTCAATGTTCAGCAGTCTTCTGGCGTAGCCAAGCGTCGTCTCATTTCATTGAGCAGGGCAACGTCTCTACTAGACGACTTTCCCAAATGAGCAAAGTCCAGAATCTACTACGACTGGCTTTCGTTGTTCAGGGACAACCCATATAAGGGCTTCATCCGGCGTAAACACTCGCAACGGGTTCTTATAACCAACACGTAATCAATCAATTACGGCCAATGACACCATGCATTGCACTCATATGTCTCAATTAAGATAATGCGCCTAGCCCATTTTTTTCATATTAAAAACACCCTATGAAAATAATCGTGTGTGGGTACACGGTCAGATCGAACTTGAAAAATTGATATCATTCCTTTTAAAATCCCACTATTTGATATAATATTTAAAACTATTTTCGATATCAAAACCCGACACCCGGGATTTTCTAATTAAATATCAAAATTTCACAATTTTGGAATAAATAACCAAAATTTCAACCACCACTTACTTTGCACAAATTAGCACTCCATTGCATAAACTAAGTACACCACTGCAATCAACACGAAATTTCGGTCGCCAGCTATCCCGGTATAATTTCCAGAAAATAATAAATAATTAAATAAATTACAAAAATAATTAAATAAATGCAATTAAATACCAAAAATACTAACTTAGGCCGGAAATGCTAATCTATCCACCTAAACGGGCCTAGAAATTTTTTGAACCTATTAAGATAAATAACACCACTTATCTAGTCCTTAATTAATATAATCTAACTACCTAACATGCATAATTAAGCAATTAAATCACTAATCTAATTTAACTAACCACTTAATCCCTACTTAACTTAAACTAATCACTCCCTAAGCAAAGTTTAGCAAGTAAACTCAGCGGTTTAGCGATCCGGTGAGTCCATGGCGACGGCAACGGCAACGGCGATGCAGAGGCGGGCAACAACCAAGCCTGCGGCGACACCAACGAAGGATTGGATGGGCCTAGAAGGCTCACGGCCCTTGCTGGCTTCGGCCTTTGCCCTTGGGCTGAAGGGGCTACTGGGCTGGACCAAAGGGACTGAAATGGCATGGGTTGGGCGTCAATGGCTGTAGCGCTCCAAGAGGGGCTCAATGGTGGCTGACGGCGATTGAAACGACGATAGCAAGGGTCTGACTCGCTGGACGGAGGCTCGGGAGGCGGCCTAGGCGCGACAGGGGGCGAGATGGCGTGAGACAAGCGAACGGCGTGTGCGGGGGACGGAGCAACTTGCGGTTGGCGTGACGGTGGCAAGTGGGTGGTCGACGGGTAGGGGGTTGGCTTGGCTTGGTTTCTCTGCAAATTTTGAGCTCTCAACACTTTAACATGGAGAAAGGAAGGCTGAGGAAGAAGAAGAAGCAGGTGGATGGCTTGTGGGGAACCAAGTGCCCCAAAAGTCAAGGTAAATATCTCTATTGCTCATTGCAAGGGCCCCCACCACTTCAGCCCTTAATCCTCAGCCACTTGCACACCCAAACTTCCCCTCAAAGCCAATGAAGAGGTCCAAAAGTGTGTTGCACCCTTGGCCTACGAATTTTGCACCACTTCCATCCAACTTTGATTCAATTCCTCTCCAATTGGACCTAAACTGGAGTCCATAAATCCAACCAAGGTGCCCACGCTCAAATTCACATTTTTCCTTGCCAACTGGACCAACTTGACGGCCAACAATGTGCTAAAAAATGGCCCTCTAATTTTCCCAGTCCAAAACGGTCTAACTTTAAATTTCCGCCAAAAATCCCAGTTTGCAGAAAAATCTTCAGAGGATTAGTCGAAACTCCTAAAATGAATTGTGATATGATAGAACTTTCAATTTCTGAAATCGGGTTCAAATTCGTGGTTAATTTCAATCTGACGCGATTTTGGCGCGATCTAACCTACCGAGTAGCTTTTAGGAATTTTTAGTGCAATTGACTCGTGGTCGATTATATTTGAGTCACAATGTACATTTTCAACACATTGGCAACTCTCGGTTGTCGTGAAAATCTCGAGATTTCAAATACGGACACAAGGTACAAAAATGACAAAAAAAATCAGTCTAGTGCCGTTCGACATAAATTTTGCAATCAGGTGGTTTGACATATCTCCAGTCTCTGATCGATTTTGACAGTGCCGTAATGACCGTTGTAGATTAGCACGGTCGAGCAATCGATTCCTAGTCAAATTCTCAAGTCTATTGCGTTTAGCTTCTTTAATGACTTTACCAGATACGCTAGTTATCTTGTGAGTGGCCAACTCAGAGAAAATAACTATAGGCGCGTCGATGAAAAGCCCAACTTATCCAATCGAAAACAAAATTTGAAATTCAGGATGTCATAACTCTTCCCCTCTTATAAAATTTCGTCCTCGAAATTTAAACCTATTACAAATCTTTAAACAAAAAGGTGGGGGTACAGTAATTTCATCGAATCTTCACTCTCCCAAGTTGCTCATTCGGTGCCGTGGTGTTGCCAGACCACTTTAACCAATAGGATCGTGTGGCATCCCAAAATTCATGGCAATCTCTAGAAGCATTAAAGTCTATGAATAGGTGATGGAAGTACTATAAAGTTATATTGTAGCTATTTGATTCATAATTTGCAATGAGATTTATGGCCAAGCTTTTAGTGGATAATTGGTTTGATAGGAAAGAAAATTCTATCATTGGCCATGTGTGTTATAAATTGGAATTTATGGACTTATGACTTCAAGTCTTATGGCCATATTATTTTTGTAAGTTAGGAATTTATTTAAGTGGAAGATATTAGTAGATTAAATTAGAGAAGAGTGGGCCAAGACGCTTAGGCCAAGACCAGTCCAAGATCACCCACCAATCGACCACATGGACCTGGCCGCAAAGCCCAAAGGGAGAGGAGGAGCTGCCGTCGGCCAAGCTGGCCTAAGCTAGCCCAAGCCTAGCCGGATTCAAGCCCACCTTGCATGGCAATTGCCAAGTGGCGCCGGCATGCAAAGATCATGATGTCTAATGATGAAGGGAAGGAAATTAGAGAGTGAGGGGGGCAGATTAAGCGAGAGAAAGAGGAGAGGAGAGAAAGAGAGAAAGGAAAGGAAGAAAGGAAGAGAGAAAGGAGAGGCCGTGTGTGCGAGAGGAAGGAGGGAGGTCCGTCCGCCGATCGTCCGCCTAGTTCGCCGCCGTTCGTTCGCCGCTTTGCCCGCCGATTGTCGCTAGTTTGTGCTTAAATTCGAGGCAAGTAGAGTCCTAAAGCCTACCCTTTGCTTGCTGTGTTGTGTGTGTAGAAGATGGTGAATTTTGGTTGTGGTAGATGTGATGAAAGGTCGAAGCTATGGGGAGAAATTCGTTGGCCTAGCATGCTGTTTTCTGGAAAAAAAAACCAGTCCGACCCTTCCCGAGTTTGTGAGCTGCATGTGAATTTTTAGTTGAAATATTGCTTCAATATATTCATGAAAGTTGTAGAGAACATCTTGAGGAATAACATACTAAAATTTGAGACAAAACGGACAAGGATTTCCTGGTGAAACGATTTTCCTTTGGAGAGATTAGATCTGGAATTTGTTGTGCTGACCTTCAGTGAATTCATGGACTGTAAAGTAGCTTTCTTGAGAAAATATCACTTTGAGTTATTAATGAAAGTTACATTGTACTTCTTGAGGTAAAACATATAAAAAATTTAGACGAAATGAACAAAAATAGGTCGGTGAAATCGTTGTCCTTTGAAGAAACTGAGGATCTGGGAAAATGCTACCTCAACCTAGTATGATTCTGTGATTTTTTATAAAATCATACAGTTAAAATTTGATCATGTGTCCTTAATGAAAGTTGTAGATAATATTCTGGGGTATAACATACTGAACATTTAGAAGAAACGGACATATGTAGATCGGTGAAACGAGTTTCCTTTGAAAGAAGATAATTTGGAAAAACGACACCGAGAACAGGGGGAAATAATCGTCTATATCTATTAATATAGAATGATTTGGGGTTCTATTTCTCCATGAGATATTTACCTTTAGGACTTTTCTATAACATGTCAAAATTTCAGAATTTTCGGAGTTCAATTGGATATTTAATTTAAATTACTTCCGAAACTATGCAAGCCGAAGTGTTAAAATTTTGAAGACTGTGATGCATAGACCGTACTGTTTTGTGTGAGATTCTTGTGTTATGGTGTTCTTCATGAGATATCTGCCTTTAGGTCTCGTCTATAATGTGTCAAGTTTAAAGAATTTATTTATACAATTTACTAATTTTCCTAGAGTTTTAACCAAAGGAGTGTATTCTGTTTTATTTAAAAATTGATGTGTTATAAAAAATAAATGAATTTTTCCATGTGATGCAATGCTTTGAGTGGTTGATTTTGCTGCATATGTGATGACATATGCCATGTTATGCCTTTCTACTCAGGAATCTTGAGAGATTGCAAAAAGTCATTCCGGCTTACAATGCTATGCCTTCTCTTGCTGACATGTCAGACACTTGGCGACATGCTTAGCGATATCCGCCTTCATAGCGGATTACCAATAATGTTGACGGAGATTCTGATACATTTTCATACTGCTTGGATGAATGCTGTAACTGCTTCAATGAGCTTCTGATAAGATCTCTTCCCTAAGTTCTGCATCGTTAGGTACACATAATCGTCTTCAGAACGTTAGTGTTCTGTCTTCAAAAATCTGAAAGTCAATCTTTCTCTTTTTGATATCCTCTTATAGGATCTTCTGAATCTCTGGGTCTGTTGGCTGAAGCGTCTTGATTCTGATATGTACTTCTGGCTCAATTATGAGGGTAGCCATAAGATTTGAAAGGTGGCCTACCTCAAATTTGAAAATCGAATCTCAAGCCCTCCCCAGTAAAATCCATTCTTTGAGCAATATAAAGCAATTGAAGATTTCCAACTCGGCGCATCAACGACTTTATTTGCCTTTTCAGGGTAATACAAGATATCATAATCATAGTCCTTCAGGAGTTCCATCTAGCGACGTTGTCTCATATTCAACTCATTCTAAGAGAATAGATACTTGAGACTTTGATGATCAGTGATGATCTGAAATATTTCTCCACACAAATAATGTCTCCAAATCTTCAAAGTGAAATTATTGTTGCGAGTTCTAAGTCATGCGTCGGGTAATTCAGTTCATGAGGTCTCAACTAACAGGACGCGTATGCAACAACCCTGCCATGCTGCATGAACACGCAACCTAGTTCTCTAAACGACGCATCAATATAAATCTCATATTCTTCAGGACCAGATGAAATCGTTAACATAGGTGCAGTAGTTAGCTTCTACTTAAGCTCTTGGAAACTACGGTCGCACTTGTCTGCTCATACAAACTTCTCTTCCT
Organism: Eucalyptus grandis x Eucalyptus urophylla; assembly: GCA_028830015.1. NCBI lineage: Eukaryota > Viridiplantae > Streptophyta > Magnoliopsida > Myrtales > Myrtaceae > Eucalyptus > Eucalyptus grandis x Eucalyptus urophylla. Next base: position 30,802,228 of record CM054203.1, read on the forward strand.
TCTTTAGTAGTCGAGTCAACGGCGATGTTAACGCTGAAAATCCTTCCACGAACCTTCTCTAGTATCCTACTAAACCCAAAAAGCTTATAATCTATATCACTATTGTCAGTCTTGGCTAGTTGATAACTTATTCGATCTTGGATGGGTTCACGGAGATTTCTTCGCCTGAAATCACATGACTTAGGAACACTACACGAGTCAACCAAAACTCACACTTGCTGAACTTGGCGTACAGCTCATGAATCCTCAGAGTCTGAAGCACCATCCTCAAATGCCTCTCGTGTTCCTCAGGACTTCTCGAGTACACTAGGATATCGTCAATAAACACAATCATGAATTGATCTAGATACTCATTGAACACTCGATTCATCAAATCCATGAAAACAGCTGGGGTGTTTGTCAAACCAAACAGCATTATAGTAAATTCATAATGGCTGTATCAAGTACGAAACGCTGACTTCGGTATATCCTTCTTTCTAATCCTCAGCTAATGGTACCCTATTCTCAAGTTGATCTTAGAAAATATCGACACTCCTTGCAACTGGTCAAACAAGTTATCGATCCTCGGCGGTGGATACTTGTTCTTGATTGTCACCTAATTGAGTTAACGATAGTCGATGCACAGGCGCAACGAGCTATCTTTCTTCTTCATGAACAGAATTGGTGCTCCCCCAAGGTGATGCATTAGGATGTATGAATCCCTTATTCAACAACTCCTGCATCTGCACCATTAGTTCTTTCAACTCAGACAACGCCATCCGATAAGGAGTCTTAGAAATTGGCTTTGTCCCGGGAGCTAACTCAATCACGAACTCAATTTCCCTCTTTAGTGGCAGGCCTGGCGATTCCTTTGGAAACACATCTGGAAACTCTTGTACTAAAATGATGTCCACGATCTTCAGCTCCTCAACTATCGTATCCATGATAGTTGTCAAGTAACCTTGGCAACCCCCGTCTAACAAACGGGTTGCCTCAAGTGATGAGATTAAGGAAATCAAGGGTCCTCCTCGACTTCTAATAAATTCGAAACTTTCACCTGCTAACGGGTTAAACTGAATCGGTTTACAATAGCAGTTCATCTTAGCTTGTTGCTTGGTAAGCTAGTCCATACCAATTATCACATTGAAATCATACATGGCTAGGACTATCAAATCTATCCTCTCATTTCGCTCACCAATCGCTAACTTGCAACCAAGACAACCTATCATAAACAACACTTTATCCTTTAACGGTGTAGATATACTGACCACTAACTCCAATAGCTCAGGACTCAATTGTATCAGCTTAACAAACTGCTCAGCTAGAAAAGAATGAGTCGCACCGGGGTCAAATAAAGCATATTAGCATGGTCGTTCAACGAGACTGTACCTGTGATCACATCAGGTGAGTTCTCTGCTTGTCCTCTGGTGATGACGTACACCCTTCCTTGCGTTGGAGGTCTGTTTTGTCCACCCTACTGTGCAATATGCAACGCAAATCCTCAGTTTTGACACAACGGTGGCGGCGGCGGTAACTGCGGTCCCCCTTGTCTTCTGGGACAATTCCTGGCCATTGGACCTTGCTGGCCACACTCAAAACAAGCACCTAGCCTAGAGTGGCACGGGGCTGATCCATGTCGTCTTTCGCAGAAATGACACGTGTCATTCTGTCTTGGCGCTGACTTTCCTATCCCACCTTTCCTGTTGGGCGGAATGAGATACCTTCCTCTAGTCATAGGTCTCTTCCCAAACCTATTTCCATCTTTACTTAACCCAAACCTTGACCTAGACGAGGCGGCTTGTTTGTTCTGATCTCCCTCGTTTAGCTAGGCCCGATCATACAGATTGTTGTAGTCCTTCAAATTGAATGGCACCAGTGGACTCCTCAATTCCTGTTTGAGCCCATCTTTGAACATTCTAGCTCGGTCTATCGGATCCTCGATCAATTTGGGGGGCAAACTACGATAGTTCAGTGAACTTCACTTCGTATTGATCTACTATCATTGTATCTTAGCGAAGATGCAAGAATTCCGCCATCTTCAGTTCCCTAGCGCTATCATAAAAGTACTTGCCGTTGAACACTTCAACAAAGACGTTCCATTCCGAAAGCACACCTTCTAGGAACACTATTCCTTTGGTGGTCCTCCACCAAGTGCTTGTAATTCCCTGTGACTGATAGACTGCAAGGACAACATTTCATTCTGATGTGGCTAGTATAAACACCTAGAGGGGGGTGAATAGGTGTAAAATACAGTTTCTCGCGATACGGAAGCAATACTAGGCAACCAATAGAAATGAAGTACTCTTTTGCTTAATCAAAATGAATTACGATCAAAGTAAAATAATGAGTAGGGAAGAGAAGATTAAACACGAGGTTTATAGTGGTTCGGCTTATCCCAAGCCTACGTCCACTCTTCCGCACTGACAGCCTATCGGCTGGATTCCACTATGAACAAAAGAGATATTACAGCATAGCTTTTCCTTGATTCCACAGTGTAGATGTTCTACCACACTTCCTCAAGATTTCTCACAAATATAAACTCTCTTTTGCGTACAAGTTTTCGCTCAAATGAATTGACTAAATAATAAGAAGCTTCAGACTTTGGAATTCTTCTATCGTGCTCTTCCACGTACAGCTTAGAACGTCTTCCTTATATACTCCTTTATGCCATCATACCCGTTGGCACTTACCAAAGGAATTCCTCCAATCTACCCGTTGGACGGAATCAATTAGGAAGATCATTCGAGCTATTAAAGGACATGACGATAGCCCATCAATCCTGTTCTGCCATACAATCAGGATCTCGGTTTCCATAAGTAGAACCTTCCACGAATATTTCGCCAATCAACGGATCCTTAATCTTCTAATCAATCTTGATCAATTCAAAAAGATTCTGTTATGTCATATCCAGCCAAGAGATCTTATCCAGTCGATAAGGTCATATCCTTAATAAAACATCTAGTTCTGGATAGCCTTTCTTCAACAGATTAATAACTGTCAATGAGGATAGACTTTAAATCTTGAGTCTGGCTGTCTGGAGGTCTTCAGACTTTAAACAGCAGAGTCTACAAACCTTCAGACTAGACTGATGGAAACGTTTTGTCAACTTCAAAATATTTCAAGAAGATTTCTCCAACAATCTACCCCTTTTTTATGGTGACAAAACTTTCCTGCAGATTTGGATAACTTTGACCTGCAAAACATTTCTTAAACAAATATACATATCTTATAAAGATTAATGGCTAAATGAGTAACACTAGAATCTGCAACCACAGAAAATAGGTTAGTCTTGAATATGATAAAGGTTCTTACCTCCACGATTACTTGCCAGGAAATACACCCAAGTAAATCGTGAGTAGTCATCCACGATTACTAGGCAATATTTCTTACCTCCAATGCTCTGTGTTTTGGTTGGTCTGAAGAGATCCATATGCAGAAGCTGCAGTACACGGTTAGTGGAAACTTGATTTATTGGTTTAAAGGAATTTCTTACCTGTTTTCCCAATATGCATGGTGTACATAGGTCTGACTTTTGATATGGTAAATTGGGTAGACCACGAACAAGCTTCTTTGTTGAAATTTTGGCTATCTGCTTCATATTGATGTGCCCAAGCTTTCTGTGCCATAAGCTTGCTTTGTCTTGGATTGAAATTAAGCATTGCGATTCATATGGTTTCACATCCAGGAGGTAGATATTTCCATGTCTCCGTCCCATAAATGATTGAGTAGAGTCTTTACTGGTTCCTGAACATATACCCTCTTGAAAGTAGATTTTGAAACCGGTATCACATAGCTGACTGACACTGAGCAGATTGTAGTTGAGTCGTTCAACTAAAGAAACATTGCTTATTGTGAGGTTTCCAATCTTCACAGTTCCAAATTCCACAATTTTTCCTTTGCTGTTTCCTCCAAATGAGACTTTTCCACCATTCACTTGAACAAGTTTTATGAAGCAATTTGAGTCTCCTGTCATGTGTCTTGAGCATCCACTATCCAGATACCATTTTACCTTTTTCTTGATAGTGACCTGCATTTTAAAAAGAAACTCAAACTTTCTTTGGTACCCATCTTTTCTTGGGTCCATTCGTGTTAGTATGATATGCGGTTTTTGCCCATACTTTATTTACAGGTTTCCAAACCATAGGACATTCTCTTTCAAAATGATCTGCACTATTGCACTTTGAACATCTTAGAGCATTGCGACCTACTGGTTTTACAAAGGTTCTTTAAAATGATTTTTGTAAGCATCTCTTGTAGGCCTTTGCTTAATTCTTTCCTTTACTTTAGGAAAATCAATTAAATGAATTGTTTCTTCTGTCATTCCTAATCCGGATTTATTGAAATAGGGTCTTTGTGCAGAAAGATTTTTCTCAAGTTTCTCAGATCCTAATGAAAATCTTTTTGAAACATTTGATAAATCATTTTTTAAAAAATTCATTTTCTTTTAAGAGATTGACTTCACTTTCTTTAAGAGAAGAAACATTCATGTCTAAACATTTCAATTTTTCTTTCAAAACAAGTTCCTGTTGTTTTAGTGTAGAGTTTTCCCTTTTTAGTTCGGAAATCCTTTTGAGAGAAGTCTTAAGATTAAGACACAGCTCATCAATGTATTTAGAAACCTTAATAGGGATTTTAAAGTTACTTACCTCAAATTCACTGTCTGAATCTGAGTTTGTCTCGGAGTTTGAATCTGAATCCAATTGTGCCATCAGACATATGTTGGCATAATCATCATCACTTTCTTCACATTCTGTATCACTCCAGGTTTCTGCTTTAAGAGCCTTTCGATACTTTTCATATTTTCATTTCTTCTTCCTCAGAAGAGGACAGTTGGGTCTGATGTGTCCCTTTTTCTTACATTTAAAGCAGACTACATCTTTATTTGATTCATCATCCTTAACAGACTTAGTCTGTTGCTTTTGAAAACTTTGTTTCCTTGGATTGAATCTTCTTCCTTTTCTGTTCAACTTTCTGAATCTTCTTATCATGAGAGCAAGCTCCTCATCGTCCATATCATCTTCAGAATCTGCAACATCAGAATCATCATTGGATTTTAATGCAATGGATTTCTTACCTTTAGGGTCTTCGTCTTCATTGAGTCGTTCCACTTCATAAGACTGAAGAGTTCCAACCAACTCATCAACAGATAGTGGCATGATTCTTTGGCTCTCCGTGATTGAGGTCTTTATGTGATTCCAATCCTTGGAAAGTCCACGTAGTAGCTTGTTTACTTTCATGGGATCAGAAATTGGTTGACCTTGATTTTCAAGACCATTCACAATATCTGTAAAATGACTAAGCATGTCAATTATAGATTCTCCCGATTTCATTCTGAAGGCTTCGTATTGACCGAGGAGAATGTTGATTCTGGTCTCCTTCACTCGATTGGTTCCTTCATAGGTAATATGTAATCTATCACAGACTTCTTTAGCTGTAACACAAGAAAATATTCTGTTATATTCAGTAGGTGATCAAGCGCAATATAAAGAATAAATAGCTTTTGCATCAAGAGCTTGTCTCTTGATTAACTCTTCCTGAGTCATTTGACTAGACTCCACAGTATCTTTTCCCCTTTCTGAGACAGGTGCAGCTTTAGGAGTGATTCCTTTTTCTACAACATCCTATTCTAGAGGATCCTTTGATCTTAGAAACGCCTTCATTTTGTTTTTCCATATGTTGTAATCCTTTCCATCAAAGTAAGGTGGTCTGGTATTGCTTTGCCCTTCTACCAGCCCTGGAGCCAACATACTAGCCATGGATCTTAACTCTGAAGTAAAACACTTCAAACAAAGTGAGTACACAGGCTCTGATACCAATTGATGTGGCTAGTATAAACGCCTAGAGGGGGGTGAATAGGTGTAAAATACAGTTTCTCGCGATACGGAAGCAATACTAGGCAACCAATATAAAGGAAGTACTATTTTGCTTAATCAAAATGAATTATGATCAAAGTAAAATAATGATGGAAACGTTTTGTCAGCTTCAAAATATTTCAAGAAGATTTCTCCAACACATTCCTCAATGCACCTTAGCAGTGCAAAAACCTTCTCTAAGTCCTAAATCCAAAGAGCTACAGCTTCAGGATCTCTTGCGCCAGCGAACCTTGGCGGGTTCAACTTCAGAAATTGCTCAACAAGCTTATGCATTAGCCTCTCTCTCTCAACAACAACGTTCCCGGGTGGAACTTTGGTAGGTGCGGTAGCAGGTGCGGCAATGGCTGCGGTAGCAAAGCAGCATTGGGGACAGTAGTGGCGGCTATGGTAGCGACGGCTGAAGCGGTGGTGGTGGTAGCTTGATCCTAAGCCTGTTGCCTTACCACATTTCCAAGCATCTCTAGCGCCTGAACGATCCCATTTATTCTAGGATCGCCAAGGGCTATTACCCCAACACCAACTGGAGGCGGTGCTGCTCCACTAGCGCTAGCCAAAACCGGAGCTCTACCACGACCACCTCGGGTACCGATCTTAGTTGGCATCTTACCCCAAGTCGCTGGTCTAATGGTTCTCTTCCTAGGAGTCCTCTGCTCCTGATCACTCATAATGCAAGTTCTTTACAAAAACATGATTTCCAATTCCACACAAAATTAGAAACTGAGTGATCTCTACAAAACAATCTACCAAGTAGCTATCACTCACATGCATCAACAAAAAATAAAGGCCATTGCTACTAACGATCCCGATCCTTCGGTCTCCATAGGCTCCGAGGACTTCGGGTCCTCCACAGCATCATCAGGAGGGTTAGCTACACTCTCGCCTAGAGTGGCATTGACTACCACAACGGGGATCTCAAAACCGTGGAGAGGACCTTCTCTGTATCCATTGAGTCCATGGTGAAACCACTCTCTAAATCGATGCGGTATCCTTTGAGGTAGACCCTCATCGACCTAGATAGTGGTCACCACAAGTTCATAGACCCAGTGACCCCGGGGACAGGGTAGTCAAAACTCCGCTTAGTAACCCTCACAAGCCAACCAAAACGTTTTAGAGGAATCACCATCTAAGGACCTGAAAATGTTGAGCCCGCGATGGGTTAAGACAATGTCTCAACAAGTTCACCCCTTAAACTCCGACCAGGAAGGAAATATGCCTAGAGGCATTCTAATCACGCAACCACACAACCACACAACCACACAACCATAGAGACTCATCTCGTCTCATCTCCTCATTGCATGTCAGCACAATTCATATCACAAACAAGAGCAGTAATCAAGTTCAATCAATTGGAATGCCACACTCAATCTCAAATGATCACAAACGTCCTGTTTATAGAGCCGAATCGTTGTGACACGTCCCATACCGTGCCACACAATTTTGTACCATAATTTGGCACATTTAACTCAGTCAATCATGCGTTCATAATTTTTTATCTCGCCCCAATGGGCACGACTTAGTCAATGTTCAGCGGTCTTCTAGCGTAGCCAAGCGTCGTCTCACCTCGTTGAGCACAGCAACATTTCTACTAGACGATTTTCCCAAAGAAGCATAGGTCCAAGATCCATTGTGACAAACTTCCATTGTCTAGGGGCAACCCATATAGGGGCTTTGTCTGGCATAAATGCTCGTGATGGGTTCTCATAACCAATACACGATCAATCAATTACGACTAAGGACACCGTGCATTGCACTCAAATGTCTCAATTAAGATAATGTGTTTGGCCCATTTTCTTCGTATTAAAAAATCCGATGAAAATAATCGTGTATGGGTACATGGTTAGATCGAACCCGAAAAATTGATATCCTTCCTTTTAAAATCCCACTATTTGATATAATATTTAAAACCATTTTCGGTTCTAAAAACCCAACACCAAGGATTTTCTAATTAAATATCAAAATTTCACAATTTTGGAATAAATAACCAAAATTTCAACCACCACTCAATTTGCACAAATTAGCACTCAATTGCATATATTAAGCACATCACTGCAATCAGCATAAAATTTCGGTCATCAACTATCTCGGTATAATTTTCGAAAAATAATAAATAATTACAAAAATTACAAAAATAATTAAATAAATGTAATTAAATACCAAAAATACTAACTTCGGCCATAAACGCTAATCTAACCGCCTAAACAGGCCTAGAAAATTTCCAAACCTATCAAGGTAAATATCATCACTTATCTAGTCCTTAATTAATCTAATCTAACCACCTAACATGCATAATTAAGCAATTAAATCACTAATCTAATCTAACTAACCACCTAATCCATAATTAACATAAAATAATCACATCCTAAGCATAATTAACTCTCTAAGTAGAGTTTAGCAAGTAATCTCAGTGGTTAGCGGTCTGGTGAGTCCACGGTGATGGTGACGTAGAAGCGAGCAACAACCAAGCCTGAGGCGACACCAACGGAGGATCAAACAAACCTAGAAGGCTCATGGCCCTTGCTGGCTTTGGCCTCTGCCCTTGGGGCTAAGGGGCTGCTAGGTTGGACCGAACACGGGTTGGGCGGCGATGGCCGCAACAGTCTAGGCGGGGCTCGATGGTGGCTGACGACAGCTAAAATGGTGACGGTGAGGCTCCGACTGGCTGGACGGATGCTTGAGAGGTGGCCTAGGCATGATAGGGGGCGAGACAGCGCAGGACGAAAGGATGGCGTGCGTGGGGGACAGAGTAGCTCGTGGGCAGTGCGACGGTGGCAAACGGGTGGTCGACGAGCAGGGGACTAGCTTGGCTCAGTTTCTATGCAAATTTTAAGCTCTCAACACTCTAACATGGAGAAAGGAAGGCTGAGGAAGAAGAAGAAGGAGGTTGCTAGCTTGTGGGGGACCAAGTGCCCCAAAAGTCTATTGCTCATTGTAGGGCCCCCACCACTTCAGCCCTCAATCCTCAGCCACTTGCACACCTAAACTTCCCCTCGAAGGCAATGAAGAGGTCTAAAAGTGTGTTACACCTTTAGCCTACGAATTTTGCATCACTATCATCCAATTTTGATTCAATTCCTCTCCAATTGGACCTAAATTGAAGTCCATAAATCCAACCAAGGTGCCCACACTCAAATTCACTTTTTTTCTCACCAATTGGACCAACTTGATGGCCAACGGTGCGCTAAAAAATGGCCATCTAATTTTCCCAGTCCAAAACAATCTTACTTTAAATTTCCGCCAAACATCCTATTTTGTAGAAAAATCTTTAGAGGGTGAGTTGACGCTCCTAAAATGAATCATGACATGACAGAACTTTCAATTTCTGAAATCGGGTTCAAATTCGCGGTTAATTTAAATCTGGCATGATTTTAGTGTGATCTAACTTACCAGGTAGCTTTTAGAAATTTTTAGTGCAATTGACCTGTGTTTGATTATATTTGAGCCACAATATATGTTTTTAACACATTGGCGACTCTCAATTATCGTAAAAATCTCGAGATTTCAAATACGGACACAGGGTACAGAAATGACAAAAAAATCAGTCTAGTGTTGTTTGACAAAAAATTTGCAAGAATGTGGAATCACCCACACACTAATCACATACTTTGCCGGTCTCTGATCGATTTTGATAATGCCGTAATGACCGTTGTAGATTAGTACGGTCGAGTAGTCGATTCCTGATCGAATTCTCAAGTCTATGACATTTAGATTCCTTAACGGCTTCACTTGATAGGCTAGTTATCTCGTGAGTGGCCAACTCAGAGAAAAGAACTGTAGGTGCATCAATGAAAAACCCAACTTATCTAATCGAAAGCAAACCTGAAATTCAGGATGTCACAAAGCAAGCCTGAGAGAGGGAGAGAGGGTGACGGTGAGAAGGCGTGAAAGAAAAAGAGACTATAAGTGAGGGAGAAGAGATAGGATGGTGTGTGTGGTGTGGAAATGAGGAAGAGAATGCCTCTATTTGTAGGAAAACCCCTTATAATGAGCTTTCCAAGTGAACCAATCATTTTCATATAGATGGACCACCCAGCATGAGGTGTCAAGCTAAAGAGACGGGTGGTAAGTCTAGTTTCTAGGGGGACACTTGCTCCTCTTTCCATTAGTCCATCTCTAAGGGGTTAAGTCATTATGAAATGATTTCATGTAATAATTATAGGGACACCTAAACCATATGACTCACATCTTCATTAAATGCGTGCAATCAGTAGGGGGACACCTAAGCATATGAATCAACCAAGTATTGATGCACCAAAGTTCAAGAGCACTTAATGCATTCTTATTTTCAAGCCAAGAGGACTCTAGATTAGCTTTGCTCCTCAAGTTGGGCATGCAGCCCTTTCTCTCCAAGTTTGGAAGTGTGACTCTCCCACTCTAAGGTGGAAATGGTTTTGAATAACTTTTGAAATCAACATCATTACCTTATTAAATGGACTCGAAAAATCACAAAAATTTTAATATGTTGTAGAGAAGATCTTTAAAAAAAAAAAATCATGAAGGAAACTAAGCCAAATTTGTGTTGTGGGAAGAGCAGAAATTCACTGAACACAACCTAATATTTCATCCGCCAAGCAGTTTCAATGATCAAAGAGAAAGACCCATTTCGAAATCTAAATATTCACAAAACTCTTTGAAATTTTTTTATGTTGTGCACAACCTTTAAAAAAATTTGTGAATGAAGCATGTCCAAATTCGAGAAGGAAAATTTTATAAGAATTTGAGAAGACAACCTGGTCATTGTTTTTACTACACTAAGCAGGTTTTAAATAGTAAATAAGTAGGCCTTAATCACAACCATTTCACCTTATAAAAATTTCAAATTTTAATATTTTATAGGTCAAGATGTTTTGAACAAATTTCATGAAGGAACTTTCTCTAAATTTGAACCAAAAAGATCTTTATAAAATTAGAAAGTAGGAAAGGTCCAGCAGTTTCAAAAAACTACGAATTAAAACTTATGAAACTCAAGGTGACAAGTCTATAGAGGAGAGGTGACGCCCTACTTGGCTTGCAAGATCACTTGCTATCATTCCCTTAGGTCATGAGTCATCCCCCATTTATTAATTACTTGGGACACAAAAGCCTCTACACTCATTATCTTCATTTAATGCGTTTCACACTTGTTCACACTCATTTTCTGGGAAGATTTGACTAATCTCAGGCCTAGGTGTCTCCTTCATTAAATTACAAACTTTCAAAGTCATTATGGCAATCCTAAGAATTAAGCTACTATGCATGCTTATACTATTGGGTGAGAATTTTTTGTGTTCATCCACTATCAATTATCCTATTTAAGTCAAGGTTCGCAACTAATTCATTGCCAGGCTCTAAACTCGTTTAGTGGTCACTTTCCTAGGTTGATTAGGGGCCCGAATTGTGGATGCCACAACTCTCCCCTCTAAAAAAATTTTGTTTTGGAAATTTAACTGCGTACCTAAGGCTTAACTTCCATTTCTTTCCAAAGTATGATACTCCTCTCATGGGCAACACCTTAAGAAAAACGTGGTCGCATGCTTGAAATTTAAAGGTTTCCTTCGCCTTCAAACTAACTTTTCTGCCTATTTTTGGCCATCTTAAGCCCTTCCCTAATTACCTACACGGCATCTGCTATAAGTTAGACTGACTCTGGACTAGTGATGTTCCTTTCCCCAACCTCGTTTCAACAAACGGGACTTCTACAAGCTCGACCACACAGTACCTCAAATGGAGTCATGCCAATGCTCTTCTAGAAACTACTATCATAGGCAAACTCGAGGAGATGTGGGTGTTCATCCCCACTTCTCCCGAAGTTGATAACACAAGCTTGTACATGTCTTCAGCGTTTAGATGGTTCTCCCTATTTGACCATCTATCTATTGTAACGCCTTAATTTTTAGTAGTGTTTCTGATTCAATCACGCTTTCGTTGTGCACTGTAATAAAATAAGGCCTTCCTTAAAGATAGTCTATTCTTATAATATATTCTTATAATGATGCCAATGTCATACATGACCAACACAACTAGATCCACCACTTCCTTTTATTTATTTATAATAGTCCAACGCTCTTTGCATTCTACAGTGAATAGTACTTCATTATGTAACAACAGTCTTAGAGTTTTCCACTTCCTCCTGAGTGGCCGCAAAAATTCTTCCCTCAATTGGTCATGTACAACATTGACATCATTATAAGAATAGACTATCTTTAAGCAAGGCCTTATTTTATTAGAGTACACAGCAAAAGCATGATCGAGCTAGAAACACTACCGAAAATTAAGGTGCTACAACAGACACATAGTCAAATAAGGAGAACCATCTAAACACCAAAAGACATGTACGAGTTTGTGTTATTGACTTTAGGAGAAGTAGGGATGAGCACCCACATCTCCTCGAGTTTGCCTATGATAATAGTTTCTAGCAAAGCATTGGCATGGCTCCATTCAAGGCACTATATAGTTGAGCTAGAAGAAATCCAACTATTGAAACGAGGTCGGGGAAGGGAACATCACTAGTCCTAAGTCGGTCTAACTTATGGCAGACACCGTGCAAGTAATTAGGGAAATGCTTAGGACGGCCAAAAATAGGTAGAAAAGTTATACTGATAGGTGAAGGAAACCTTTAGAGTTTCAGGCAAGTCACCATGTCTTAAGGTGACTCTCATGAGAGGAGTACCGCACTTTGGAAAGAAATGGAAGGGAAGCACCAGGTACGTATTTAAATGTTGAGGACGAATTTTTTTTTTTTTTGGGTGAGAGATATGACATCCATGATTCGGGCCCCCAATTAGCCTAGGAAAATAGCCACTAGACCAATTCTAAACCCTCTCCTCCATAGACTTGCCACCTTGAGTTTCATGGTTTTGACTTCCCAATCTTTCGAAACTACTGGACATTTCCCATTTTCCACTTTTGTAGAGATAATTGTGGTTTGAATTTGGAGAAAGTTCGTTCATGAAAGTTGTTCAAAACATCTTGACCTATAGCATACTTTAAGTTTTAGATTTTTCTAAGGTGAAATGGTTGGGATGAAGGCCCAATTATTTACCATCTAAACCTGCTCAATGTAGTAAAAATTAGGATATGCATGGTTCGGGTTGGGCCGGTCCTGCAATTTTTAGGACCAAGGACTGACCCTATTGAGCTTGGGATTGAGGATCGAACCGACCCAATGGGTTTGGTTCGGTTCTAGGGTTAACCCGGGACCAATCGATAATTTTTTATTTCATTTTTTGTATTCCTTAAATAAATCGATTGAAGACCGACTTGACTCAATAGGTTTAGTCCAGTTTTAGGGTCAACCTAGGACCAACCAATAATTTTTTATTTTATTTTTTGTATTCCTTAAAAAAACAATTGAGAATAGAACTAACCCAATTGGTTCGGTCCGGTTTCAAGGTCAACCCAAGATCAATCAATAATTTTTTATTTTGTACTCCTTAAAAGGGCAACTGAGGACTATATCAACCCAATGGGTTCGATGATGAGCGATGTCAGCTAGGAAAGGCAAGAGGTGAGGGTCAAGTGGGGTGAGCATCGAACAGAATGAGCATCGAATGTCGAGCGGGAAGCAACAAGCTAAGTGAGCATTGAGCGGCAAGTGGCACGATGACCCAAAACAAGCGAGGCGAGTGTCAAGTGGTGAGCGGAGAAATTGTTTATTTCGATTTTGACAAATTGAAGACTAAGAGGACAAATAAGACAGAAGAGAACGAATACTAGAGAATGATGTCATAAGGAGCTATTTATGCCTTTTTAGACGCCGTGAGGACTCCTCACAAAACATTTTCCTCATTCGTAAATTATGACTATTAACGTCGTAAAAGACATTAAAAATCTAAGTTATTAAAGAACAATGTAAAATTACTTAAACTCATCACTAAAGAGTTGTTTAATATTGTTGACGCCGTTTATTTTAAGGTTTTCTCTATATAAAAATATTATAAGTAATATTATATATATATATATATATATATATATATATATAGTTAGGGTTGGTCCGGGTTGGACCAACTCAGAACTCTCAGGACCAAAGACTAACTCGCACAGTGCTGGTCCAGGGTCAACCCTGGACCAATGCTCACCCCCAGTAAAAATAGTGACTAGGTTGTCTTCTCAAATTTTTATAAAAAAATTTCTTTCAAATTTGGACATGCTTCCTTTACAAAAGTTTTAAAGGATATTCGTGTCTACAACATACAAAAATTTCAAAGAGTTTTGATCAATGAATCTGCTTGGGGGATGAATATTTGGGTTGTGTTAAGTGAATTGCTGCTCTTCCCATAGCACGAATTTGGCTTGGTTTCCTCATAAAAATATTGTTTAAGATATTCTATAACATATTAAAATTTTATAATTTTCCGAACTTGTATGACATTGATTTCAAAAGTTACTCGAAATTGTTTTCAACTTAGAATGGGATAGCCACATGTCCAAACTTAGAGGGGAAAAGGCTGCACGCCCAACTCGAGGAGCGAAGCTAATCTAGAGTCTTCTTGGCTTGAAGATAAAAATGAATTAAATGCTCTTGAACTTTGGTGCATCAATATTTGGTTGAGTCATATGTTTAAGTGCCCCCTAATGATTGCATATATTTAATGAAGAGGTAAATCATATGGTTTAGGTGTCCCCACAATCATTACATGAAATCATTCTATGATGACTCAACCCCTTAGATGGACCAATGGAAAGAGAAGCAAGTGTCCCCCTAGGAACCAAACTTGCCACCAATCTCCTTAGCTTGACACCTCCCATGTTAGGTTCTCCACCTACATGAAAATGATTGGTTCACTTGGAAAGCTCATTATGATATGTTTGCTTATAAATAGAGGCATTCCCCCTCTTCTTTCGGCACCCCACACACCGCCCCATCTCTTCTCCCTCACTTATAGTCTCTTTTTCTCCCATGCCCTCTCACCATTGCCCCCTCTCCCTCTCTCAAGCTTGCTCACCCACCGCCTCGTCGGAAGACCCTCTCTTGGTAAAATCACCTATAGTTTATTGAGATTCTGTGGCATCCCAAAATTTCATGGCAATTTCTGAAGGCATTACGACCTATGGAAAAGTGAATGTTGTGTCATTGAAGTATGTTGTGGCCTTTAGACCGAAAAATTGTAATAGATTAAGGCGGAACACTTTAATGGAAAGATATCTTATGTTCTTGGGTTATCAAAGTTAGTACTATAGGATAATTTGATAATGAGAATTTTGTTCTTGGCTGTGCACCTTATGGATTTGATTTTTTTTTTTTATGTTGCAAGCTTTATGGCCAAGTGAATAAGTGTAATTAGGTAATTATATGATGGGTAATTAGGTGACGATTAAAAGGGAAAAATTAGAGAAGTGTGGGTTGAATTTTTGGCCCAAGACCAGCCCCACCATTCGGTCCTCTTGGCCTGGCCCGCAAAGCCTAAAGGAAAGGGCTGCCGTCCGACCGACCCAAGGAGCCCAATGGGTTGTTGACCGATGGGGAGTGGCCGGCCCAACTAGGCCCAACCTCTTGCATGGCAATTACCAAATGTCATCTTGCATGCAAAGTGATGATTACATGCTAATCGTGAGGGGGAAGAAAAGAAGAAGGGGCGCATTGAACAAGGGAAGGGGAGGCGTCGCACGAGAGAAAGAGAAAGAGAGAGAGAGTGATCATCCGAGAGAAGAAAAGGAAGAGAGAAAGGGAGAGAGCGAGCAAGCGAGAGAAGAAGGGGAAGAGGGAGGCCGTTCGCCGCCAATCGTCGCTACCGTTGAGCCGCCGAGTCCCGCCTTGCCCCGCCGTTTTTGCTTGCTGTGTTGTGCTCGGATTAGAGACAAGTAGAGTCCAAAATCCTACCCTTTGCTTGCTGTGATATGTGTTGTAAGGGATGGTTAACTTTGGCTGTGGTAGAAGTGAAGAAATTCGAAGCTCTAGGGAAAAATATGGTAGCCTTGCATTCGGTTTTCTAGAAAGGCAGTCTAACATTTGATGAATTTCTGAGCTACATGCGACTTTTTAGTTGGAATTTCATTTCGACTTCTTGATGAAAGTTGTAGAGAACTTCTTATAGAGTAACAGATCAAAATTTCAGAAGAAATGAACAAGTATAGACCGGTGAAACTATTATTCTTTGAAGGAGTCAGATTTGGAAATCGTAATGCTGACCTAGTGTGATTATGTGAATTTTATAAAATTCTCCGGTTGAAATTCGATCTCGTCTTCTGAATGAAAATTGAATATGACATGTTAATGAGTAACATACTAAAATTTGAGAGGAAATGGATGAGTTTAGGTTGGTGAAACAATCTTTATTCAAAACGGTTAGAACTGGAATTCAGTGCTGAGGGTTATGGACGGTTATGGTTACTATAGTTTTTAATCTATCAGAAATCTGGTTTCGAGTTCTTCATGAAATATTTACTTCTGGATTTCTTCTATAACATATAAGAATTAATTTTTGGAGCTAATTTTGGATTTTTACCGAATTTGCGAATGAAACTGTGTATGGCAATATTCCGAAATTATAAAGACTGTGATGCGTGGACTGTACCGAATTGTATGATGTTCTTTTGATATGGTGTCCTTTACAGAATATTTTCCTCTAGATCTTGTACATAACATGTCAAATTTTCAAAATTTATTAAGACTGTTTACTAATTTTTCAAGAATTATGACCAAAGGAATGCAATCTGTTTTTATCCGAAATTTGCTGTATTTGCAAAAATAAATGAAATTGCTCCATGTGATATAATGTCTTGAGTGGTTGATTATGCTCCATATGTAGTGACATATGGCATGTTATATGACATCAACAGTTGGTTGAGACCTTTGATATTGTTGTATCAAATGCCATGTTGAAATTGAGATAAATGTGTGAATATAAATTGAGATAATAACAAGACTATCGGAGGTGTGAGCCGACGATGCCCCGGGAGTATTGGAATGCCCGGAGTGTGTGTGCTGAATGTCCTCGAGAGTTTCAAGATGCCCGGAGGTGTGTGTCGGAAGCCTCAGAGGTGTGTGCCGGGGAGGGGATACCTCGTGATGCTAGTTGGGGTACGAGATGCCTGGAGTATGTGTGCCGGATGTCTGGAGGTGTGTGCCAAAGGTTCCTTGCGATGCCAGGTTGGATGCAAGCGATAAATTGAGGGATGCAAACATTGGTCCCTGGAAAAAAATGATGTAATCTAATTGAAACATAAAGATCAAGAATTGAATCATGTGCATGGATGTGTGCTTATGGCATGGCATGAACCTCATGGGAATGCAAGCCTGTAGTGCATGATGATATGTGCACGTTGCATGATGATATATGCATGGCTGCTTGATGATATAGGTACAAATGCATGGTGATATATGCATGGCTGCAAGGTGAGGTATGCTTGAATGCATGAATGATATATGTTTTTATTCATGATACCTTGATTGTTCTGTTTGATGCATTGTGTAGTTTGGTGGATCTTTACTGTTGAGTGGTTGTACTCACCCCTTCTAGGGATTAACATTTCAGATTAGAAAGATGCATCTTTCACCAGTTGTGCGTGGTACCTTCTATGGCATACCTACTAACGTTGAGGTGGAGTGCACAGAGCATACGAATCTCAATTTATATTCACATACGAATCAAGAGTCTCAACCAGCTTTTTGATGCCACATAACATGCCATATGTCATCACATATGCAGCAAAATCAACCACTCAAAGCATTGCATCACATGGAAAAATTCATTTATTTTTTATAACACATCAATTTTTTTGATAAAACAGAATGCACTCCTTTGGTTAAAACTCTAGGAAAATTAGTAAATGATATAAATAAATTATGAAAACTTGAAACATTATAGACGAGACCTAAAGGCAGATATCTTATGCAGAACACCATACCAAAAGAATCCCACACAAAACAGTACGGTCCATGCATCACAGTCTTCAAAATTTTAACACTTCAGCTTGCACGGTTTCGGAAGTAATTTAAATTAAATATTGAATTGAACTCCAAAAATTCTGAAATTTTTATATGTTATAGATAAGTCCTAAAGGTAAATATCTCATGAATAAATCCAAATCCAAATAGTTCTAGATTAACATATATAGATGATTATTTCCCCCTGTTCTCGGTGTCATTTTTCCAGATTATCTTCTTTCAAAGGAAACTCGTTTCACCGATCTACATATGTCTGTTTCTTCTAAATTTTCAGTATGTTATACCCCAGAATATGATCTACAACTTTCATTACGGACACATGATCAAATTTTAACTGTATAATTTTATAAAAATCATAGAATCATACTAGGTCGAGGTAGCATTTTCCCAGATCCAGTTTCTTCAAAGGACAACGATTTCACCGACCTCTTTTTGTTCATTTTCTCTAAATTTTTGATATGTTTTACCTTAATAAGTACACTACAACTTTCATTAATAACTAAAAGTGATATTTTTGCAAGAAAGCTACTTTACAGTCCACGAATTCACTGAAGGTCAGCACAACAAATTCCAGATCTAATCTCTCCAAAGGAAAATCCTTTCACCAGGAAATCCTTGTCTTTTTTGTCTCAAATTTTATTATGTTATTTCTCAAGATGTTCTCTACAACTTTCATGAAGAAATCGAAGCAAGATTCCAACTAAAAAGTCGCTTGCAGCTCACAAACTCGTGAAGGGTCGGACTGGTTTTTCCAGAAAACAGCATGCTAGGCCAATGAATTTCTCCCCATAGCTTCGACCTTTCATCACATCTACCACAACCAAAATTCACCATCTTCTACACACACATCACAGCAAGCAAAGGGTAGGTTTTAGGACTCTACTTGCCTCGAATTTAAGCACAAAACAGCGACAAACAGCGGGCAAAGCGGTGAACGAACGGCGGCGAGCTAGGCGGACGATCGGCGGACAGACCTCCCTCCTTCCTCTCGCACACACGGCCTCTCCTTTCTCTCTTCCTTTCTTCCTTTCCTTTCTCTCTTTCTCTCCTCTCTCTCTCTCTCTCTCGGACGACTCTCTCTCTTCCTCTCTTCTTTCTCTCGCTTAATCTGCCCCCCTCACTCTCTAATTTCCTTCCCTTCATCATTAGCCATCATGATCTTTGCATGCCGGCGCCACTTGGCAATTGCCATGCAAGGTGGGCTTGAATCCGGCTAGGCTTGGGCCAGCTTGGTTGACGGTAGCTCCTCCTCTCCCTTTGGGCTTCGCGGGTCAGGCCCATGTGGCCGAATGGTAGATGATCTTGGGCTAGTCTTGGCCTAAGAGTCTTGGCCCACTCTTATCTAATTTAATCTACTAATATCTTCCACTTAAATAAATTCCTAACTTACAAAAATAATATGGCCATAAGACTTGAAGTCATAAGTCCATAAATTCCAATTTATACACACATGGCCAATGATGCAATTTTCTTTCCTATCAAACTAATTATCCACTAAAAGCTTGGCCATAAATCTCATTGCAAATTATGGATCAAATAGCTACAATATAATTTGATGGTACTTCCATCACCTATTCATAGACTTTAATGCTTCTAGAGATTGCCATGAATTTTGGGATGCCACAATTGCATTATTGTTATTGGAGTGAGGGATGGTGAGACTCGTTTATGCTTCCGCTGATGAGCTGCGCTGGGACCTTTATAAAGAAAAAAACAAGTGAAAAAGGGGAAAAGAATTTCATTGATCAACCACTATGAACTATGGTTTCACTTTAATTAAAAAGCTTCAAGGACTGGCATGTAATAGGATAAGTGACAAGTACTTGTGGTGACTCTATCGGATCGGGCGTTCGTCGAGGGGTGCCACAGCGATTGGTATTAGAGCAAATGGTTATAGGTGTAGTGATAAGGAGCCTCATTTGGAAATTAAGGAATATGATAACAATGCACACCATAGGGTTTTAAATGGAATAATTGGTTAACTTTAAATAATGGGAGATGGGTATTCACTCGTAGATTCCTAGTAATTTATTATGAGTTGTCTTTAGGTGCCAGTAACATGTTTATGTTACTTATATAGTAGTAGTTGCTTTTGAATGAAGACAGTGAGTCTCAGATTATTCCTGAGGCAAATGCTTGGAAACTGCAGAAAAGTCATGGTGTGAGCTGGAGGTGCTCATCCATCGAGGGCTGAAGCCTCTGCTGCAAGGGCTGAACCCCAAATGGAAGATATCCTGCAGACATTGGCCAATATTGAGAATTTGATGGAGAGGCAAGCGCAGCAACAACCCGAAGTGGAACGTCGCCCTCAAGGACTGGTGGAGCAATTTCTGAAGTTGAAGCCACCTAAGTTTAGTGGAATGGGAAGTCCTGAGGAGGCAGAACATTGGATTGATGGGATAGAACAGATTTTCCGGTTGTTGGACTGCAGTGATGCAGAGAAAATAGTTTTGGCAAAGTACCAGTTGGAGGGAAATGCAAAGTTTTGGTGGAAAGCTTCAAGGGATACGATCTTTCCACCAAGTACTGATGTGAACTGGGATGAGTGTGTTAGAGCTTTTAATAGGAAGCATTTCTCTAACTGTGCTAAGGATAAGAAGATCACTGAGTTTGTTCAGTTGGAACAAAGGGAGCAGACAATGGATTAGTATGAGGCAAAATTTTCTGAATTGTCTACGTATGCTCCTAGATTGATTGAGGATCGTGAGGAAAAAGCTAAGAGATTTCTAAAATGGTTAAAGACTGATTTTAGGAAACAATTGGTGCCTTTGAAAATAAGGGATTATCATGAGATTTATGAAAGGGCACAGTTAGTGGAGCAGGAGCTGGTGAGAGAGCGATCAGAGTTTAAGAGACAGCTGAACTTTAGTGATATCAGGAGGGGTAAGAGACCCTATCCTGGTCAAAGTCAAACTTGGGAGGCTAAGAAAAAGAGTAATTTTGGAAATTTTGGAAGAGCTGGGGATGGCCTAAATATAGGGAAAACACCCTATCAGCCTGATGTTTGTCGAAGGTGTGATGGGCGGCATAGCCCAGGACCTTGCAATGGATGGCTGAGATGTTATGATTATGGACGAGTAGGTCACCTTAAGAGAGACTGCCCACAAGAAAGGTCGCAAATGAATGTTAGCTCAGTACGACAGGCATAGCAGAGTGCTGTTAGACCAAACCAACCAAGGAATCCTCAGAGGCCACCAGCACAAGGAAGGGTGTATGCGGTCACCCAAGAGGAAGCAGAAGCTTCCAGAAATGTTATATTAGGTACGATTTTCATAAATGGCAAGAAGGCATATGCATTGTTTGACACAGGTACTACGCATTCATTTATATCTTAAAGATATAGGCAATTGAGTGAAATAGAAGCTACGCCTCTTGAGATGCCTCTTTATGTTTCCACACCTTTAAAGAATATGGTATTATCTACGAGGATGTGTGCAAGATGTAAGATAACAATAGGAGGAAGGGATACGGAACTAGACCTAGTCATAATGGTTATGTATGATTTTGATATTATCATAGGAATGGATTGGCTTCGTGAGTATCGGGCCAAAATGGATTGTTATAGGAAAGTGATCCAATTTGTTTTACTGGACCAGTCTAGTTGTGAATTTTTCAGAAGTCAGACCAACCTATCTATAGCACTTATTTCAGCAATAAAGGCTCATGCATTACTTGACGAAGGATGTCAAGGGTACCTGGCAGTGGCTAAGGATTTTACTAGGGAAGAACCTAAGCTCGATGAAATCCGAGTAGTTAGTGAATTTCCAAATGTATTTCCTGAGGAGTTACCTGGTTTACCATCAAAATGAGAAAGTGAATTTGAAATTGAACTAATGCCTGGAACATAACCAATATCAAAAGCCCCGTATAGGATGGCCTTAGTGGAATTGAAGAATTGAAGGTGCAACTACAAGAGTTTCTTGATAAGGGATTCATTAGGCCAAGTACTTCTCCTTGGGGTGCACCAGTCTTGTTTGTGAAAAAGAAAGACAGGTCGATGTGTTTATGTATTGACTATAGACAGCTGAATCAAGTGACTATTAAGAATAAATATCCTTTGCCTAAAATTGATGATCTATTCGACTAACTACGAGGAAGTTCGGTCTTTTCTAAGATTGACCTGAGATTGGGATACCATCAGTTAAGGATAAAGAAAGAAGACATTCCTAAGACTGCATTTAGGACTCGTTATGGGCATTATGAGTTCTTAGTTATGCCTTTTGCATTGACGAATGCACCAGCCGCATTCATGGATCTAATGAATAGGGTATTTAAGCCTTATTTGGATCAATTTGTGATTGTCTTCATTGATGATATCCTAGTATATTCTAGAGGAGCTGAAGAGCATGAGCAACACTTGAGCATAGTTTTGCAAACTCTGAGAGATCATAAGTTGTATGCCAAATTCAGCAAGTGTGAATTTTGGCTGGACCGAATAATATTTTTGGGACAAGTGGTGTCAGAAGGAGGAATTGCAGTGGACCCGGCGAAAGTAGAGATTGTAATAAATTGGTCGAGACCAACAACACCCACTGAAATACGGAGTTTCTTAGGATTGGTTGGTTATTATAGAAGATTTATTGAAGGGTTTTCACGATTGGCAGGCCCCTTAACGAAATTAACGCGGAAGAATGTAAAGTTTGAATGGAGTGGAGAATGTGAAAGGAGCTTTCAAGAACTTAAAAGAAAACTGACCACAGCTCCAATCCTGACTATTCCATCTGAGTCTGATGGTTTTACAATATATAGTGATGCATCTCACAAAAGACTAGGATGTGTTTTGATACAATATGGCAAGGTCATAGCCTATGCATCTAGACAATTGAAACCTCATGAACTGAATTACCCAACGCATGATTTGGAATTGGCGGCTATAGTGTTTGCTTTGAAAATATGGAGACACTATATGTATGGAGAGAAGTTTGAAATCTATACAGATCATAAGAGCTTGAAGTATTTGTTTTCGCAAAAAAAGTTGAACATGAGACAGAGAAGGTGGATGGAGTTATTGAAAGATTATGACTGTGAGATATGATACCATCCAGGAAAGGCAAATAAGGTGGTAGATGCCTTTAGTCGAAAGTCAGCTATGGACATAGCTAGTCTAAGAATAACAGAGTGGAATCTGTTAAAGTCTATTGTGGATTCAGACTTCAAGTTGGAAATGGACCACCTTACTGGTATGCTTACTGCATTAAGGATTGAACCTGAAATCATTCAGAAAATTAAGATTTTACAAAAATTTGACCCGGAGATTTTGAAGATACGAGACGCTGTGTCTTTAGGAAAAAGACCAGAATTTCAAGTTTCTGAAGATGGAGTGGTAAGATGCCAAGGACAACTTTGTGTTCCCGACAATGAAGAAGTGAAAAAGGAAATTCTGTCGGAAGCACATAGGAGTAATTATAGTATTCATCAGGGTAGTACAAAGATGTACAGGAATTTACGTAAGCAATTTTGGTGGAATGGCATGAAAGTAGATACGGCTAAACACATTTCTCAATATTTAACATGTCAACAAGTGAAGGTGGAACATCGCAAACCTGCAGGACTGCCAAGGACATCAAATGGTCACGATTTGATTTGGGTAATAGTGGATCGTTTGACTAAATTTGCTCATTTCCTAGCTGTCCGTATGAACTATTCAATTAATAAACTTGCTGAGATGTATGTAAGCCAAGTAATACGCATACATGGTATTCCTGTAACGATCACCTCTGATCGAGACTCTAGGTTTACTACAAATTTTTGGTGAAGTCTCCAAAATGCCTTAGGGACAAAGCTTCAATTTAGTACTGCTTTTCATCCTCAAACAGAAGGACAAACAGAAAGAGTGATCCAAACTTTAGAAGATATGCTAAGAGTTTGTGTTATTGACTTTAGAGGAAATTGGAATGAAAATTTGCACCTGATAGAGTTCGCCTATAACAATAGTTTTCAGAAAAGTATAGGCATGGCTCCATATGAAGCATTATATGGAAGGAGGTGCAGAACCCATGTCTGTTGGAATGAAGTAGGTGAAGGAAAATTGACAGGACCCGAGCTAGTGCAAATTACTACAGAAGCGGTCAAGATAATCAGGAAAAGACTTAAGACAGCCCAGAATCAACAAAGAGACTATGCTAATAGGCGTAGAAGGCCTTTAGAGTTTAATGTGGGAGATCATGTATTCCTTAAAGTATCCCCTATGAAAGGAATATCTCAATTTGGAATGAAGGGTAAGTTAAACCCTAGATTTATTGGACTTTTTGAGATACCTGAAAGAATAGGAGATGTAGCTTATCGTTTGACGCTGCCTCCTAAATTGGGAAATTTACATGATGTGTTTCATGTGTCGATGCTGAGAAAGTATCAGCCGATTCCTGGTCACATACTCGATCATGAAGCCATCAAAGTGGATGAGAAAGTGAGATACATCGAAGAGTCTGTGCAAGTACTGGATTGAAAGGAGCAAATTCTTAGGATCAAGAAAATCCTATTGGTAAAGATATTATGGCGACATCACAGTGTGGAGGAAGTCACATGGGAGAGTGAGGAATCGATGAAGGAAAAGTACCCTTACTTGTTTCAAAAGGCATAAGTGATGTCTAATTTCGAGGACAAAATTCTCTAAGGAGGGGAGAATTGTGACATTCCAAAATTTCATGGCAATTTCTGAATGCATTACGACCTATGAAAAAGTGAATGGTTGTGTCGTTGAAGTATGTTGTGGCCTCTAGACCGAAAAATTGTAATAGATTAAGGCCAAACACTTTAATGGAAAGATATCTTATGTTCTTGGATTATCAAAGTTAGTACTATAAGATAATTTGATAATGAGAATTTTGTTCTTGGCTATGCACCTCATGGATTTGATTTTTTTTTTTTTTTTATGTTGCAAACTTTATGGCCAAGTGAATAAGTGTAATTAGGTAATTATATGATGGGTAATTAGGTGATGATTAAAAGGGAAAAATTAGAGAAGTGTGGGTTGAATTTTTGGCCCAAGACCAACCCCACCATTCGGCCCTCTTTGTGGCACCCCTCGACGGCCCCCAATCCGATTAGGGTCGCCACAGTTCGCTTACCATCCACTTTTCGTAATAACATGTTACTCTGATACCATTTCAATTGCAGCGGGTCCATATAACCTGGGGGTTTACATCTTTTAGATCAGTCCCTTGCGCAATTTATATACGGAAGCACATCCAACAACTCCCTTCCCTATATTCAAAAAATGATGCACACCTACTAAACATCTTATATAAGTTAAAGCCGAACACGTTTATTTACATAAAGCGGATGGACATCTTTAATCGGTACATCGAAATGCCAATGTTTCTATACTCGGCTATACTTCAAAAGATGACTGACATCTTCTCCAACAATCGAATACTTAAAGTCCATCGATCAGTGTTGGCGTCCAAAAGTTCCCTCCTTTGCTATCCTTCTCCTCGCGGTTATATCCAACCGCTCAATCCATCTACTAATCTGAAATGTTGGTCCCCAAAAGGGGTGAGTACAGCCACTCAGTAGGTAAAGGATCAATAAACCACTCAATGCATCATGCCACACAATCATCACAATCATAGCATTACATGTCATTAAAGCATCCATGCACAATTTACCTTGATATCATGCACATGTCATCACACCTCATGTACCATCATCATCATATAGACATCACCATCATGTCATACACTTACAATCATCATTACCATGCATCCATACACTCATCATCATCGTCATATCACATGCACCATCATCATTACCATGCATCCATGCACATATCACCATGCCATAGGTGCACACACAACCATGATTCATATCATCCATGCTATCAAGCATACATTACCATGAGATCCATTCATGCCTTCATGATTGCATTTTCAATATCAAATAGCATCAATTTATTTTCATAAGCTGATCATGCATCATGCCATATGCATACACCCATGCACATGATTCATTTTCAATTCTTATCGTTCACAAGGATCTCATCAGTTTTTCTTTCCAGGGACCGATGTTTGCATCCCACAATTCATCACTCGCATCCAACCAAACATCGCGATTAACCTCCGGGCATGTATTCAAAATACAATCGGGCATCCGGCCCCCCACGTTCCAGGCATCTCGCATCCCAACTAGCATCACGAGGCATCCCCCTGGGCACAAACCTCCAGGGCTTCCGGCATTTACACTCCCTAGCCGGGCATCTCGCATCCCAACTAGCATCGCGAGGCATCCCCCCGGACACAAACCTCCGGGGCTTCCGAAATTACGTTCCGACATACCACCAGGATTCCCCCCTCCTTTGGAATTACGTACCGTATACCACCGGGCATCTCGAAACTCCCGAGGAAATCTCTGGGGCTCGCCATGAAAATGGTTTCCCCTACCCTCCGGAATTACGTACCGACATACCACCAGGCCTCCCCTGGAATTACGTACGGTATACCACCGGGCATCCCGACACTCTCGGGGCATCGTCGGCTCACCTCCGACGGCTTCCACATTTATCTCAATTCTCATCTCCAATTATAGTTCATTTTTAACATGACATGTGATGTGATGGCAATCAAGATCATATTCATCATTAAATTCATACATGCATCTCAATTTATTATCATACATGCATCAAGACACTATCATCCAATCAATACAATTCATGGAGTCCATGCAATTTAAAATGGTCCATATTTCATGCCTTTTTACAAAATTCCAGCATGTACCATTTTTAGAAAATATTTAAATTAAATATCCATATACTTTCCAAAAATCATGAAATCAAGGCATGTGATAGGAAAGACAATAAGATAATAATTTCATGAAAAATACATGCCCAATAGAGTTCCACACAAAAGATATGATTTACACCAACACAGCATGCAATTTCGGATAGAAACAGAATGTGCAGTTCTCGAAATAATTTGATTAAAATACCCGAACGACCTCCAAAAATTATGAAAGTTTACCAGGTTATATTTAAGACACTAAAGTAGATTTTTCATGATTACATCTAGGCCAAATTCGCTCTAGATCATTTTCTATAGACGTACGAAGCTTCTGATTCTAGCACCGAAACGTCCAGTGTAGGTATCTCCGAAATATCGAGTTTTCACCCACTTATTCTTCTTTTTTTCCTCTGAAATTTGGATATGTTTTACTTCAAGAGGTCCCCTACAACTTTGATTAAGTGATATAAGTCAAATTTCCAGATTATAGTCATCATATGGGTCCATGAAGTCTCGGGTGTCCTGTACCGCGTCTCCAGATTTACCGTCTTCAAGAGTAAGTCGATTCACTAGGATAAACTTGTTCATTTTACCTCAAATTTGAGTATGTTAGTCTTTAGAATGTTATCTACAAGTTTCATGAAGAAGTAGAAGAGATATTCTTGGTAAAAATCGACATGCAATCACAAATCTACCAAAAGGTCAGCAAAACAATTCCAGACCTAGTGTCTTCGTAGGATGAGGGTTTGACTCCTTAAATCTCCATCATTATGTCCCAAATTTTAGTATGTTGTAGCTTAAGATGTTGGCTACAACTTTCATGAAGGAATAAAAGTCAAAATTCAACTCGAAACATGCATGCAAGCTCTCACAAGATTCTGGTTCAGGCGGTTCATACGAAAACAGCATGCATCTCCAAGAACAAACCTCATGTACTTCGATTTCTAACCTCTAAACATCCAAGAATTCAACCACACATACAAGACACACATGCAAGGGTGGAAATCAGTCCCAACTTGCCTCAAAGACCAAGCAGACAGCGACACACGAACGGCACACCGGCAACGGACGGACGGCGTGCGGGCGGCGACGGGCGAGCTCCTCCTCCTCCTCGGCCTCCCTCTCTCTCGCAACTCA
Source organism: Eucalyptus grandis x Eucalyptus urophylla (assembly GCA_028830015.1). Lineage (NCBI taxonomy): Eukaryota > Viridiplantae > Streptophyta > Magnoliopsida > Myrtales > Myrtaceae > Eucalyptus > Eucalyptus grandis x Eucalyptus urophylla. The sequence goes on from CM054203.1 coordinate 30,829,794, forward strand.
CTCTCTCTCTCTCACAACTCTCTTGGACGACAGCCCCCCACCATCAGCCACTCCCTCTCTCTCTTCCTTTTTGGTTGGATATATATTGCATGCATTCTTATTTTGCATGGGGGACACTTGTCCCTAAGAAGGAGACAAGTGTCTCCTTTGTTGAAGACACTTGGAGGAAGCCACGCGGCTCCTCCTTCCCCCTCCATGCGCCGACAGCCCAATGGGCTCTATGGGCGGGGCCTCTTGGCCCACTTTAGGCCAACACACTTGGGCCTAAAGTCCAATCTTAAATGGCCCAAGTTTATTTTTTTAATAATACATTTTAATCCTCATTTAAATAAATACCTAATTGCATAATAAAATGGCCAAAAGACTTTGTGACATTAATCCATAAAATCAAATCTATAAAGTGCATAGTCAAGAACAAAGTCTTCTTTATCAAATTGTCCTATAGCACCAACCTTGATCATCCATTAACATTTTCTACTTAAATAAATACCTAACTTGCAAAAATAATAAGGCCATTATACTTGTAGTCACAAATCCATAAATTCCAATTTATGATGCACATGGCCAATGATAGAATTTTTCTTTCCTCTCACATAATTATCCATTAAAAGCTTGGTCATAAATCTTATTGCAAATTATGGATTAAATGGCCATAACTTGATGATACTTCCATCACCTATTCATAGACTTTAATGTAACTAGAGGTCATTATGAATTTTGAGATGCCACACTCTTGGCCTAGCCCGCGAAGCCCAAAGGAAAGGGCTGCCGTCCGACCGGCCCAAGGAGCCCAATGGGCTATCAACCGAAGGGGAGAGGCCAGCCCAACCAGGCCCAACCTCTTGCATGGCAATTACCAAGTGTCATCTTGTATGCAAAGTGATGATTACATACTAATCATGACGGGGAAGAAAAGAAGAAGGGGCGGATTGAACAAGGGAGAGGGAGGCGTTGCACAAGAGAAAGAGAAAGAGAGAGAGTGATCGTCCGAGAGAAAGAAAGGAAGAGAGAAAGGGAGAGAGCGAGCGAGCGAGAGAAGAAGGGGAAGAAGGAGGCCGTTCGCTGCTGATCGTCGCTGTCGTCGAGCCGCCGAGTCCCGCCTTGCCCCGCCGTTCTTGCTATGTTGTGCTTGGATTAGAAGCAAGTAGAGTCCAAAATCCTACCCTTTGCTTGCTGTGATATGTGTTGTAAGGGATGGTTAACTTTTTTTTTTTTGGTAAAGGTAAGTAATATATTGATTTTGCAAGAAAGAATACAATAGGGAGGCCCGGCACCAACAAAAATAGACACTCAAGAAGACAAAAGTCTAGAACGAGTGTAAGGGTGCCATGGTTCCTAGAAAAAAGGAGCAACAACAACAAAAGGAAACAAAAGACAACAAAAACTAGAAAACCTCCATCAATCAAAAATAGAAGGATGGATGTTCCAGCTTCGTTGAAGTCTTCTATTCATGGGCACATCAGGAACATGTTTAAAGGTCATAGCCTTATCTTTGATAGCCTTCCGAAGATGCATTTTCATCGCTGGAAGAAAGAGAGTCTGATTCCGAAAAAGCACATTGTTCCGCTCTTTCCAAATGATATAACACATTGCACCAAAACTAAACCGAGCCAGGATCTGATAAAAACTCTTCCCCATAAACCGCTTGGAAGCCCAATCCAAATTATCCACCCAAAGCTTGTTTTGCCACACTAGGTTGAATCTTGCTGCCCAAAATGAAATAAGACTATCCGAAGCACGGCAAGCAAAGAACAAATGATCTATAGAATCAGGTCTGCACGAACAAAGGGGGCAATTTGTAGGGGGGATCCTACCATAAGAGATGAGCAAAACCTGAGTCGGCAGCCGATTGTGCGAAATAAGCCAAAGATGCATTTGATATCTTGGAGGCAAGGTAGTATTCCAAACAAAAGAAGCCCACGAGATGACATTACGCTTCGGTCGGATCAAATCCCAAGCAGAAGCAATGGAGAAGCGACCGGATGGGTGCGGAAGCCACTAAAACCGATCCTCCTCTTGGTTGAATATTGGAAGGGGATTCCACCAATTAGCCATGATGTTAATGATATACCAGCCCATAGGAGTAGCAAAACCATCAGCAACCGAAGCAGAGTGGGATATACCCGAGCGATAAATATCTTGATTAGAAAAGATCTTGTACAAAGGACCATTTGGGTGCCAAGGGTCGAACCAAAAGGAGACCGACCTCCCATTTCCAATGCTCCATCTGAAATATTGCTGAAATTGATCACGAAGATCTAATAACTTCCTCTAGGCCCAAGAGCAATGAGTAGGGCAAGGGACCACCCAAAAAATTTTCCGCTTCAGGAAATTGGAATGAATCCACTTACATCACAGGGATTCCTTATCCTAGAAAAGAATCCAACTATGTTTGAGCATGGATGCAATGTTGTTCTCCCTTAGAGTACGAATACCTAAGCTCCCTTCATTTTTGGGAAGGCAAACATTACACCACAAGACTTTAGCACCATTTGCACCCACAAGAATTGGCAGAAAATTTGCTCAATTTGGTTTAGAACCAAACATAGCAGAAAGAACACATTAGCCCAAAAGACTTGTATAGAATGAAGCACCGACCTTATAAGTTGAAGACGCCCCGCAAAGGAGAGGAATCTACTAGTCCAAGACTGAACACGAGCCATGATTGAATTAACCAAGGAGACGCAGTCAACTTTCTCCAATCTAGCTGAAATAACCGGTACTCCTAGATAGCATAAAGGAAAGGTGCCCAACTAATAGCCCAGTTTATTGAGGATATCCTCATGAAGGTCAGAGGAGCCTCCAGAAAGGAAAACTTCACTCTTCTGAAGATTCGGAATCAGCCCACTCTAGCTAGAAAATTTCTCGATACCATTCTTGAGAAGATCAATAGACAGTAAATTAGCTTCAGCAAAGAGTAGTACATCATCAGCAAAGAAAATATGACAAAGTCTGGTCAACTTTGCTTGTGGTAGAAGTGAAGAAATTCGAAGCTCTTGGGAAAAATATGGTTGCCTGGCATTCGGTTTTCTAGAAAGGCAGTCCGACCTTTGATGAATTCGTGAGCTGCATACGACTTTTTAATTGGAATTTCATTTCGACTTCTTGATGAAAGTTGTAGAGAACTTCTTGGAGAGTAACATATCCAAATTTCAGAAGAAATAAACAGGTATAGACTGGTGAAACTATTTTTCTTTGAAGAAGTCAGATCTGGAAATCGTAATGCTGACCTAGTGTGATTCTGTGAATTTTATAAAATTCTCTGGTTGAAATTCGATCTCTTCTTCTAAATGAAAATTTAAAATGACATGTTAAGGAGTAACATACTAAAATTTTAGAGGAAATGGATGAGTTTATGTTGGTGAAACAATCTTTATTCAAAATGGTTAGAACTGGAATTCGGTGCCGAGGGTTATGGATGGTTATGGTTATTATAGTTTTTAATTTATCACAAACATGGTTTCGAGTTCTTCTTGAAATATTTACTTCCGGATTTCTTCTATAACATATAAAAATTTCAGAATTTTTGGAGCTGATTTAGGATTTTTACTGAATTTGTGAATGAAACTGTGTATGACAATATTCCGAAATTATAAAGATTGTGATGCGTGAACTGTACCGAATTGTATGATGTTCTTTTGATATGGTGTCCTTCATAAAATATTTTTTTCTAGATCTTGTACATAACATGTCAAATTTTTAGAATTTATTAGGGCTGCCTATGCACAACATGAGTCAGAGAACTTACCTTGACCTCAGATTCAACATGCATATTAGCACAGATCAAATAGGCACCCAAGCAATCACATCAATGATCGAAGCACCAATCAAATCGACCTAGTCGATTATACATCAACAAGACCACTCACGATCATTTCCATTCGATCAATCAATTCACATCATCATAATGAACCAATAATCAATCGACCTAGTCGATTACATGTCATCACGACCCATGCTTGGTCGGCACATTCAATACTATCTATAAGTTCGACCATAGTCCAGGACTGCTCACTCTAAGCTGATATATAGATAGTATAGCTCGCACTAAGCTAATAGGGTTAAGGTATACTATTCTCGCTAAGCTGACATATCGCATGTAGGTTGAATTTTCGAAAAATAAATAATTAAATAATTAATTTCGAAAATTAATATTTACTTCCTAAAAATTCCACTTATGCCCAAATTGCCTAATTAACACCCGATAAGAGTCGGCAAAAATCCCAAGTAGCATTCAATAAATAGTATTACGTGCCTACTCGCTAATTGCACAATCCAATTGACTAACATGCACCACAATTATCTAATAATCACTAATCTACTCTAATCTAACCACATAGTTGCACTTAATTAAATCTAATCAACCTTTAAGTATAATTAGCAAACTAAGAAGGCATTAGTGAGTAAAACTCACTCGATAAAAAGCGGAGACCGAATCACCGCGACTGCGGCTGAAATTGGGCTTTCGAGAACACCAACGGGCTTGGACCGGGCCTTAAACTTGGCCCAACAAATCTCAGCCCAACTAAGATTTGTTCTTGTTTTTAGGCTGGACCCAAGTTAGGTTGGGCCTGCTGAAGATGGGCTTCAAGATATGGGCTGGACTTCAATTGCTTTGCTAGAAATTGGGCCTCCAGAGGGCTGGAACAAAATTGAGGTGAGCAGAGCAAGTTGTTGGCCTAGGCTTCGCAGCTAAAATTCGATGGATCATGTGGGCATGTCCTTCGCTGGGCTGCTGGACTGCTGAAGTTGCTGGACCGAATAAGGAGCAATTGGGTCGTGAAGACGCGTGGAATGAGGCTTTAGTGGATGGCAACTCTCGGTCGATTCCTAGATGCATGGACGGCGAAGCAATTGCAGCAGTTTTACTGGTCTTCGATGGATTGCAGAGTTGACGAAAGAAGGCTAATAAATCGGCAGGTGGCAGCGTGGAGATGGAGGGCTTCATCGCTTGCTGACTTCTATTCGTTGAACTGAAGACGTGCAGCCGCAGCTTCCACACCGAAGCAGTTTCGGTGGATGCGGTTTATGAAGACTGCAAGTGGTGGACGAGAGCTGGCGTGCGGTCAACCAACGGCAAGAAGATTGACTGAAGCAGGCCAGGAAGCTGGCAGGTGGCAACGGCAGGGAAGTGAGATCGATGAAGGCAAAGACACGGCCTGTTCCTACTTTTGCGGATTTCTTCGTTCTTGTGGTGTGCGAGATGGGGTAGCTCTCGGACGTCTCAGATAGCAACAGAAGAGGGCATAAGGGAGAGATGAGTGAGGGGGCCTTTTTGCTTGGTTTTTCCACAACAAATATCCTCTTTGTCTCCTCATGTTGATCCACAACCTTAGTTGTCTTCCACCAGCTTATTTTCAGTCCAATATACCCCTTCTAGAGAGTTGAATTGGTCCAAAGATCACAATTGGTGGGGGCATACGAATTCCTTAGCAAATAGGCTCCAATTGCTCTTCAATTCTCTCTTGATTCACTTTCACTTGGCCTCCAAAATTTCAATTGATATATCAATTATCAAATTGAACTTTTCCTCACCCAATCACCCATCTTGCATCTCAATTTTGCGACCGAAAATCATCTCCGGCATTTTATGCACTAAAATAACCCGGCTACAACTTTTTCCCAAAAAGTGTCGGGTGTCAGACAAACCTTCTGAGACTGAGTCGACACTCCTAGAATTTATTGTGACCTGACAGAATCTTCAATTTCTAAAATCGGACTCAGATTGGCAGTTAATTTCACTCGGGCACGTTTTTAGTGTGACCTAGGCTACCAAGGAGTTTTCAGAACTTTTTAGGACAAATGACCCTTGGTCGATTTTCTTCGAGTCACAATGAACTCACTCAACACATTGGCGACTCTCAATTGTCGTGAAAATCTCTAGGATTCAAATACGGACACAAGGTACCAAAACGATAGTAAAATCAAATTAGTGCCGGTCAATGAAAATTTTCCAATTTAATGGAGTCACCCATGATCGGTCATTCATCTCGATTGAACCAACCTATCTCTGATCTTAATTCGATTTTTAACAGTGCCATAATGATCTTTAAAGATTAGCACGGTCAAGAAGTCGATTCCTGGTCGAATTCTCAAGTCTATATGCCTTAAAGTCCTTAATAGCTTACCTAATTAGTCTAGTTATCTCGTGAGTGGCCAACTCAAAAAAAAACATTGTAGTCACGTCGATGAAATGCCCAATTTAATCGAAATCAGAACCCGAAAATCTGGATGTCACAACTCTTCCCTCTTATAAAAATTTCGTCCTCGAAATTTAAACCTTTACCAATCCTTATACAAAAAGTGGAGGTATTGTCGTCTCATCAAGTCTCACTTTTCCACGCTGATCATTCGGTCTCGTGGCGTTATTTGACCACTTTGACCAAGGAGACCATTTTTGTACACAAAATCTGCTCTTTCTGAACTAACAACTAAACTGAGCTTCTCACATATGACACTCTGTCGTCCACGTCTGATTCTGTTCACGATAATTGCAATCACTGATTACTGAGCTGGCTCTGGCCTATGATCTTTCTTCACTTCACTTTCTTTTCACCACTAAAATGCTATACCCTCTATTAAGCACTACTTAAGAAAGAACCCTCTAAAAACTCTGCCAAACTTGTAACCTCTTATCTAGATTCAAAATATAATTCATCATCGGCACTCCATGCCGGTGAATTATCTGATGCACACACACTTCGGTATATGCATTCAAAACAAGACCTATCCGTACCGTACCAAAGTGGACTGACTCCATCTATCGATCGACCACTATCCTCAAATGGTATTAGTATTCCCCCGAAACCTTAGTAAGCTTGTCACAATGTTCCATTGTGATATAATTTCATTCCCACTTAGGACTCTCGAGTGATGGTAAAAGTACTCCTGGTTTGCATTACTGAGCTTCCACTTACTGACACTTCTAGCACTTGCAAACTGTCCGGCGGTATCTATCTTCATATTAGTCTACTAATCTAGCTGACGCCGATTCTGATCCATCTTGAATTGTTTGATCAAAAACCGCAACTTCTACAATGAATTTCTGACAATGTTTCTTACCTGAGTGTTACAATATCAAGCACACTCAATCACTCTCGGAACTTGAGTGTTCCACCCTTAGAAGTTTGAAAATTAGTCTCTTTCTTACCCATATCCCTCTTTAGGATCTCTTGAACATCTCTGTTTGTCAACTAGGCGCCGATTCTAACTTGAATATATGGTTCAATTTTGAGGGCGGCTATAAAATTCAAAAGGTAGCTTACCTCAAATTTGCAAACCGAATTTCGAACCCTTTTTAAGTAAAGTCTATTCTTTAGCCAACCTATGCACAATTGAAGACTCTTGGCTCAACACATTAATGACTCCTTTCGTTTCTCCAGGGTGATACTAGATAACACCATTATAGTCCTGCCAAAATTCTGATTCACGACACCGTTTCTTATTCAACTTATTGGGTCTCAACTGACGGGACGGTTATGCAACAATCTTCTCATGTTGTATCAATACGTACCCCGTCCTTTAAGCTCTGAAAACTATCCTCATACTTATCTACGCCGATGAATTTCTCTTCTTTATTAAGAGGTCAAGCCTGCTATGATACTGATGCTGAAAATCCTTTCACAAACCTTCTATAGTAATCTATCCAATCCCCAAGTCTTCTGATCTCTGACATTGTTGTCGATCTCGGTCCATTAACAACCGATTCGATCTTGGCTGGATCCATGAAGATTCCTTTACCTGTACTCACATGACCATTCTTAAGGGCTCTCGTGATCCTCAGTACTTAATGAATACCCTAGAATGTCACTACACCACACGATCACCCTTGATCAAGATATTCTTTTAACACTCGGTTTGTCAAATTTATGACAGTGGCTGGAGCGTTCGTCAAATCAAACGACTTTACATTATTCTCACAAGGGCTAAATCAAGTGCGAAATGATGTCTTCAGTACAACCTCCTTCCTGGTTCTCAACTGACGATAACCTATACTCAAGTCGATCCTTGAATACACCAACACTCTTTATAACAAGTCACCTAATTGAGTTGACAATGGTTGATGCATGATTGCAATGAACCATCTTCCTTTCTCTTTCCACAAAACTGATGTTCCCTAAAGTGATGCACTGACATGCACGAATTCCTCATTCATCAATCTTCACATCCATACCTTTGGCTCTATCAATTCAAACAACAATAACTGGTAAGAAGCCTTCGAGAGAATGGTTCTATTCCAGATGCTAGCTCAATCGTAATTCTATCTCTTTCTCTAGCAACAGTCTGACCATCCTTCTGGCAACACTTTCAAGAATTCTTGGAGTACTGTGGAATCCTCCATTTTCAATTTTTTCCATATGTCATAACTATAACCATCACCAAGTAACCTTGACAATCTCCATCGAACAATTGGGTTGTCTTCAATTGACAAGATTAAAGAAATTGAAGATTCATTTCGACTCCCAATAAACTCGACACTTTCATGTGCTCCTAGACTAAGTTGAATTGCTCCATGACCCCATTCTACTCATGTAGCGTCAAAGTTACACCTTAGCAACTAGTCAAGCATGACTATCACTAGTGATTCCCCTTTCTTTCACTTATTTCAATAAACTGAAGTTCCCCAAATTTCATCAAAACTCTGCTACGATACCCTGATAGAATTTTCCCCAAAACATTCTTTCTCTTACTAGTGCTGGGTTGGTTCCAATTCCATTCTTCTCACCATATCTGAATGCTGAATTCATCCATGCTTCCTTCCAAAATTTCAATACCTATCTGGTGAGTCTTCTACCTCTAGTCAAATGCCAGCATGCACTAATTCTTGTACCGGAGATCTATCTCAAAAATTCCATAGTGCATTCTATGGCACACTTCTTATGACCTGTCCTATCGGCAGTGACAGCAGTAACCGTTATCAAAATTCCATCTACTTATGCGAACAACCCATAAATCACTGTCCGTGCTGGCAACACTTACCACAAATTCATGTCCTCAAAATACACGAGATTGATCCATACCGTCTTCCATGGAACAACATGTTCCATTTGTCTGAATGCTGACCTGACTATTCCACCCTTCCCATTGGGGAAAATAGAATATCGTTCCCTCAACAACAGTCTTTACCCTGATCGAATTCCAAGTCTGCTTGCACTGAATCTTGACTTAGATATCAAAATCTGTTCCCTGATCATCCTTCCAAGTTGGACCTCAACTAAGGTAGCAACAACAACAACTTGATTCTAATCTTACTAGCTCATCCAGATCTCAAGGAACATTTGCATCAGATTGATCTTATCGAACTTCAAATCAATCAACACTACTACACTAGTACCAACCTACGGTGGCACTCTTACGCTCGAGCTGGCCAGAGTCAACACTCTGCCTTCCGAATCCATACGATTAAAAGCAAACAATTCACACACGACAAACAACTCTACCAATCAGCTATCAAAGACATGCACCAGTCATGATTAAAGGCCTTTCCTACTACTATCCCATAAGTCATCGCACATTATCACTCTGATACCTAACCATTGCTTTGATACCACAAAAAGGGGATGTCACACCCCGATCCTCATGCACGCGCACATCCCTTAACTTTGGTCGATTTTAAAATGCGATATCCTAGGACTATGCATCACCGACCCTTTCATTTTCAATAGCACATGTGGAAGCAGTTATAAATCCCTATACAATAAAACAATGGGATACAAAAGTAGGGTCATATTTTTCATACGGAAATTCACAATTACTCTTTTATACAAGCACCTCATAGTATATAATGCAATACTATTCTCGGGGTCTGATCTAACCCTTATCCACAAATAATCAAGGTTTGACAAAACAGGATGGGATCTCAGTCCTCATCCAGGTCATACTCAGGATCCTCTTCATGGTCATCTTCTTCTCCAAAATCTTCCTTCTCATCTGGTTCCACATTAGGGTTCTCCTCTTCAAATTCTTCCTCCTTAGGCTCCTCATCAAGGTCCTGAAATGATTATTTAATAACCATTGAGATCACATCTCAGCAAGTTCTACCCCATAAGACCCGATTAGTAAACTAATACACCTTAGGGCTACCTATGCACAACATGAGTCAGAGGACTTACTTTGGCATCAGATTCCACCTGCATATTAGCACATATCAAATAGGCACCCAAGTAATCACATCACTTATCGAAGCACCGATCAAATCGACCTAGTCAATTACATGTCAACAAGACCACTCACGGTCTTTTCCATTCGATCAATCAATTCACATCATCAGAATGAACCAATAATCAATCGACCTAGTCAATTACATGTCATCACGACCGATGCTTGGTCGGTACATTCAATACTATCTATAAGTCTCACCATAGTCCAAGACTGCTCACTCTAAGCTGATATATAGATAGTATAGCTCGCACTAAGTTGATAGGGTTAAAGTATACTGCTCTCGCTAAGTCGACATATCACCCGTAGGCTGATATAGTATACCGGTATACTGCTCTCGCTAAGCTGACATATCAGAGCCCGTAGGATCATATAGTATACCCCTGATGCTCACCAGAAGCTACTAGCCATACTTTTATAGTATGCTAAAAATAATATATATGCTCACCAGAAGCTGCCAGCCATACTTTTATAGTATGTCGAAAATAATATATATGCTCACCAGAAGCTGCCAGCCATACTTTTACAGTATACCGAAAATAATATATATGTTCACCAGAAGCTACCAGCCATAATTTTACAATATGCCGAAGATAATATATATGCTCACCAGAAACTGCCGGTCATACTTTTATAGTGTGCCGAAAATAATCATTTAATCAAATCGCTATTTTTATCATTTCCTTTCCACAAATCACACCATTATCTGTAGTCTACCAAAACACTTTTGTTGCTGTCAACCGAGACCCGGTTATTTTCCAATTAATAACCAAAGATTATTCCATTAAAGAATAATTCTCAATTTCACAAATAATTCAATCGAGCACAAAATAAAGCTCAATTAAATAAACGAACTGCACCACGACAATCAACACAAAATTCCAATCACTGGCCATCCCAGTTTAATTTCCGAGAAATAAATAATTAAATAATTAATTTCAAAAATTAAATAAATAAATACAATAAATTCAATTTAGCATAATATAAAGCTCAATTAAATAAAAAGACTACACCATGATCATCAGCATAAAATCCCGATCACTGGCCATCCTAGTTGAATTTCCAAAAATAAATAATTAATTAATTAATTTCGAAAATTAATATTTACTTCCTAAAAATTCCACTTATGCGCAAATTGCCTAATTAACACCTGTTGACACCTAAATTTTTGCTCAAAAATATTTCATTCCAGCATAAAGATTATCTAGGTGTTTAATATCGTGTTTTAAATGAAAGATGTTTTTCCTATAAAAAAATAATTAAAAAAAAGAGAGCAAGTTGGGGCCAACGATCTAAATGTGACTAGCCAAGCCTAGGAGGTCAGATTGGAATTCAAATGACAAGTTGGGGCCAAAATGCAATTTCCAAAAGTCGAGGGACCAATTCGCAAATTATGCAAAATTTGCGCCCGAGCCCTTAAATCAGCATCTTGGTCATCAATTAAGTTGAGATTGAATTTGGGCCAAGTAGAATCAATCAAATTGAGCCAAAAAGATCACATTTGTATTGAATTGGGTATTTTCGGATAAGAAAATGGCCAACTTTGAGGGACTTTTTTGCAAAATTGGGTAGGCACAATTGCAAAATTTGGTCGAGATCTTAAAATACTATACATGAACTTGCTAATTGATCAAAAACCACAGCCAAAGTGATGGATTAAAGCACCCAAACCAGAGGCCCTCAAAAGCAACTCCAGAAAAGCAAACCCAGAAATTCCAGATCAACCTTCTGAGAGAAAAGGGAGATTTTCGCAAACTTTCAGATAAAATTAGCCAAAACCTTAAACTAGAGAGTGAAACTTAGCTCAAAGATCTTTCCATCCATATGTCGCACGCCCAAAATGGAGGTCGGGACGGCCTCCTAAATCCCCCCGAAAAACACCCTCCAGGCGGGCCAGGAAACACTGAAAATTTTTCTAAGTGTTGAGCCCAGTTGGTCACGAGTGGAGAAAAGCCAGTGTTTTTGAGAAATTTGAGAAAACAATGAGGAAAATATTGACCTTTACCCCAAACTAGAATACATATAGTTTGGCTTGGTGTCAATTTTTCCAACAAAAGACGTCTCGAAGTCTAATTTTAGAGGTCAACAAAAACCTTTGTTGTCAGTTCTTTTTTTCTGCAGATCTCATTTCCAGTTGAAGAAGCCAACTTACACGGGCCCCCGAGGATAATTTCTTGGCTTCCTCGGCCAAGATCCACTTGAAAAAGAAACTAGGAAGCAAGGTAAGAATCCTAGATGTATTTTTGGTCGATTTTGAACGTGTTTTTAATAGTGAAAAATCAAGAGGAAAACCAGCCCAGAAAACTGATTTCTGAGGCTGAAATTTCTCTCAAGTGTTTGAAGCCTCTTCAAGAGCCATACATGTTTGACTTGCTACTCCCCTTTGCATATGTTTTCTATCTTCACAAGCTTGATTAATGTTATATGGGAGTACAAATGATGCATAGGTCAGCTTGGTTTGGTCTTTAAATCCCCATGTGAACTATGAGATCGTCAAAAAACAAGCATATCCACATTAGTTCTTGGCTGGTCAGTGTAGTCTTTGCATGTGGGCTTCTTGGAGAGGTTGTTTTGATGTGTTCGGTTAGTCCTTCTTTGTGATGTTTGTTGCATTTGAAAGCTCATGTTACCTACTTTCACTCGGATCAAGTAATGTTTCCTTTAGATCTCGTATGCGATGAGTGTTGGGGCTTGAATATGGGTATGCAACCAGTTTGCTTGACTTTGGTTCAAACCCAGATTTCAAAATCAGCTCAACCCACATATTTGAAGCCAATTTTAGCTTGGTTCTTGTGTGTTGTAGGCTATGATTTCTATCTAATATTGCTCATTGCATGTGGTAGTATAATCTTGATGCTTTAGTTCCACATAAGATTGCTCATGGGTCAAGATTAAAGGCCACAAACATGGCTCGAGGAGGCTATTGAGGCTAGTTTAATGCAGACCAAGTGTTCGACAAAATGCCCAAACTAAGCTTCGATCTTGAAACGGTCGATTTGAGCTTGATTATTGTGATATTCATGTGTTGTGTTACTCCATATTAGCATAGATCAGTTTAAGGAATTATTATTAATTTAAAAAAAAATTAAAAAGAGAGAAAAATATGAAAATTTCAAAAATATCAAAAAATGTTAGATAGCATCAAATTAGGATAGAAATGACATATATGAAATTTTCCTAATTTTAAAATGTCATTTTCCTAATTTAATGCTATTTTGGTATTTTATAACCATTTTTGTAAATAATCCATTTTGCGTAGATTAAAACTATTTAAAGTAATTTCATGCATATAGAGTAATTTTATGCATATTTGAATTCTCATTTTACTCATGGGGGTCCTGTCCCGGGGTGTGATAACAAGGCCATATAATATTATTTGCCCGACTTGTATCGGGTTTACCTTTTCCGCGTTTATTTTCAAGTCATTTCAATTTCTTGGATGTTTACTTACGCGCCGCTTTTCATTATTTTGAGTGTAAATTTCTCTTCTAAATTATGTTAGGATTAGTCTAGACATTAAAAAAAAAAAACTACAAAAACATTTGCATGGACACTTAGTGGTTTCATAAAGATTATAATTGGTAATCAAGATTGAATGGCCATTTAGATAAACAACCTTCCAAGTTAGTGGTACCGCAAGGGCGCTAATAGAAACATTGGCGTAAACAAGTCCCCGTTCCTAGAAATCTCTGGTTGCGTAGGAATCGAGACACCACTCTCGTGTCTCGATTGGTTTCTAGCCGACCCCAATAGGCTAGTGGCGACTCCTAGAAATATTTAGGTTGTTAAGAATTGAAATATGAAATCCAATGTCGTGCGAGGTATGGGCTTGGGAGAGCCCGCGCCTAATCTAGGACATAGGTCCGCCTTTTTAGGCAAATACCCCTAAACCTTCTTCATTTTCCCCCAGACGGAAAAAAAGATGTCGTGACAGCTTGGCGACTCCTTTGGGGACGTGGTTGCAAACCTTAGAGGACTTAGGCTGTAATAACTTGGTTGGTTGTTCACTAACATGGTCTTCATTTGATAGCGCGTGTCAAAGTCGCGTGGAAAACAAGGTTAGTCTGCTAACAATGTGTTAAATGTTTTTGTAGGTTTGGAGTAATAAGGGGTGGAGTGTTTGTTAACCCATCTCTTTTGTAGGGAGGCATAGGAATGTATGCCTATATGGATGAAATCGAAGTTTTGTTTGGATATCAATCGATGTGTGTGCCTTTATACTTATCTTAGCACTACACATTTACACACACAAACTGCGATCTAAAACCCCGATCGCATTAGGAAGCCCATAGAAGGTGCCAAAAGATGGAACCCGTGCAGGGAATGACCCATGGTTATCCACTTTTGGTCCCGCTCATTTTGATTAATGATAAAGAGAACTGTTCGACGTAAGCGTGGAGTGGGGAAAACTCTTTTGATCTAATCAAAATGGGGACTTTAAGCCTTTAGAATTCCACCTTTATGTGTCAAACCTCACAAGTTTACATCTGCATGTCTATGTGATTGAAAAAAATGTCTCTTCACCCACTGTAAGTATGATTTCTCCATCTACTTGCTCACTTTGGATTGAAATTTTCATTTTTTGAGATTTGCGGAAATCAATGGAATGCCCTTGAAAATATAGGCTTGGCACTCACTTTTGATAAATAAGCATTTCAAATACCTATGATCTACTGAACATATGTTTTTGTTTAAATTTTCAATTATGAACTCAAAGTCACATTTTGTATAGAAATTCTTCCAAGTCAAGATTACATTTTAGGGCATAGAATTAAAATCAAATTTTCAATAAAATTCTTTCTTGGTCACATTCTGAAATTAAAATTCAAATCACATTTTGTGTATTGATTTCTCAAAATAAAAATCACCTCACCTTTGCATGAGTGAAATTACAAATTAATCTTTCAAAATCAATGCCCCATTTGTGTATGAAACTTTTGGAACAGAGTGGGCATTCAATTGATAGCCGTGGATCGATCTTTTAATGAAATCTCCTCTTACTAATAAAATCTTGATGAAATACCAAATTTTCGTAAGTGGATACTACGAAGAAGGTATCATCGCCTTGATTTCATTGTAAGAGGCGGCTTTATTGAAAGATCAATTTTTCATCCATGTACTGACATTATCTTCCTTTCGCAGATCATGCGTGACAACCATTCCTTGAACTCCTCTTGCTTGACCATGCCAAAAGTGGACTTTAAAGCTAGGACGAGAATTGTGCTTATTATGCTCCTCTACGAAAGAGCTTCTTGTACTTTATCCTTGTCATTATTCCTATTAGGAACCGTGTTTTGCGTTTTGGGTTTTGATTGTGGACCCAATCAAATGCTTCTGTAAATCATACAACTCACATTTTTAATTATGAAGTTAGAGTTCATAAAAGTTATATTCTTTAAAACACTTGAAGTGTTTCAAATGGACCTTCTAGGCTGAGTTTTATGCCTTAGCTTCAAAATGTTTGAAAATGAGTTTCAAGAAGAACCTGCACAATATTTTATCTCTTCATTTAATCGCTTTTGCAGGTTAATCCACATGATGATGCTTTGAGAGGGTAAGGTTGTAATCGTTCCATTTTTTGTTAAACAGGCAAAATGACGGTTTTGTTCAAGATTGACAAAAGCGTGGGATTTTCCCTGACAAAGCAAGTCATGAGATGGACCAATTCATGCTCATTTATGGGCATATTTGGTTGAGCCATGAACTACTTGAATAATTTCGCAGCATATCAACTCAAACATTGTGATTAAGTGTGAAAAGAATCATCAAAGCCTTGAAGATCACAAATCTAATGGCCTAACAGAGTTCCGCATTTTGAACAACCTCATATTAATTTGACATTCTTCTTGGAAGAAGAAATCTGTAGACATTCTTTCGCATCAAACTACTCCATTGGTTGCAAACATGAAAAGCAACTGCAATCCCTACACTTCCAATGGTGTCTTGGCATCCAATCCTATATGAAGATAATTATTGGTGGTCTGCAAGACAACACTTCAAGATGTAGATGTACACAAACAAGAATCAGTCATCAAATGTTGCCTTCAAATAAAAGGTGGTAATCGTTTCAAGTTAAATTCGATTTATTTTAGGAATGATTTGTCCTTGCACTTTGTGCAGATTTTAGTGAGGCAAATTACTGGCAAGCAACAAGATTACACAGGGAGGACAACCTGGTCTAGAATGACACGATCTCTAAAAGAAAAGGACGTGTTCGTTCCAAAAGTCAAAACAACTCATTCATAAACTGACATAGCTACCTATGCTTACAAATTGTGAAGTGGGAAATGCATTGACGCAGCAAAAATGGCGAAAAATCACCTAGCCTAAAAGGGGTATGCGGGAAATTGAGTAAAGCATGAAGGGCTCAAATGAAACAGAGATTCATCAATCCAACATGATGGAGCTGCATATGGACAAGTTATCTAACCTAGTGTGGCATGCATTTGACCATAAGGACAATGTCTTGCCTTCTTCAACAAAGCTACAATGAGATGCTAAATTGCTCGACTTTGAAAAAGGGTGTACTTCGTTCCTAAACCTAATGTACCTAAGAATAGAAATAATACATTGTTTCCATATGTGTAGGAAATTTTAATTGGGGCAGATGGCCACAAAATGGATCGGGGGCACGCAATGCCTGAGTCACCCGACTTCTAAAAGGGGAAAATTTCAAATGGAATAGACATTTGCCAAGTGAATTAGTACCAATCATGAAAGCAAATCCCTCTCAATAGCCAAGGAAACGAGATGGAACGTAGTCATCAAATATGCCATAAAAGGGAGTATCTCGTTCCTAAAATGAATCATGTTGAATATGAAAATAGCATATTACGTCTCTTTTTCCTTGCAGTTGATAAATGGGGCAAGTCACTCAAAGTAGGGTAGCTCTCACTCATGAAGCAAGATGAAACAAAATCAATTGATTCGGCACCAAAAGTGCACTTTGACCGATGGAGCAACACCTTATACCAAGAAGGCATGCTAAGGCCCAACTATCCATTTTGATGGAATAAATGGAGCAAAACATCCAAGGAGCAATGCCCTCACGTGCCGAAACAAGGACTACCCCTCTCCTTTCATCTTTGACGCCCACTCAGAATGAGTGAATTCGATAACATCTAAATGGCCCATTTGAAAGCAAGATCTTCAAGGAAATGTTAACACCTGAGGAGCAAAAGCACATGAAGTGGAAACACAAGACATTTAAAGTCAGCTGCAGGAGAAGGGTAATTCGGTATCGTTTCCAAAATGCCCCTCTCTAACTTCATTATTTGACGTAGTTCCCTTGTTTGACAGGAAGCGTCAGTATTCGAGGAACAAACTCAAGAAATTGATTTAAGCATAATCTATATCTACAAAGTAAGCATGTGGAGTTAACACATGACAAAGTCACCTAAGTTGGCTTAAAATATGTGTCGTTCTAGAGCCGATTCAATTAAATAAAAAAAGAAGCACCCCATAGACACTACCAGCGCTTCGGCCTGGTGGTATGGGAATGAATGAACGGTCCAAGAGGCACGAGGTTCGATCCCCAGAAATGGCAACAAGGTTGCCATGTAAATAATAATAATGATAAATAAATAATAAAAAAACTTTTGCATCTCTTATTTTTGCAAAAAGAGGAAAATGCTTGAACTAATGAGACCAAAGACCTGAGATTCTCTTGAAGCCTTAAAACAGTACATTCATTCCGTTGTTTGCCGCCAAATGGTGAAACTGACCAAGGGTAATGTTGTATCGTTTCCATTTTTACAATCCCTGAGGATTCATGTACTAACACATTCCCTTTTGTTCTTCGTAGGGTCGCCTGACTACTAAGGCACAGGTAAGTACCCTTCTTCTCAAAATCAAATGGAAAACAAATGGAGAATCTCCATCACAAAAAAGAACATCTAGTGTTTTTCTAGAAACGAGCACAAGAAATGGAAATTGAAGAAAAAAAAAGTTTTCCACAGAGTTTGCAAAAATCTTCTTTATCTTTAAATTGTCCATCCACTCAATGGATCACTCATTTCGAATCAAAATTCTCTATGGAGGTTAATCCACCCACATGATCTCAACAAAAATTGAAAGGCAATGTTGCTTATGCCAAGCGAGAAACACTTAGGATGAGGAAAGGCAACCCATTTCCAAACATGTCCTTTAAGCACTCTAGGATTTGAGTGAAAAAGAAAACCTGTGTCGTTTAAGGTCAATGAATTCATTCGCAAGCGGTACATAGACCAAGATGATAAGAGGCATTTATTTCCTCTATCATACACACTACAGGTGACAATAGTTAGCCCATTCGAGCCTTTTAATGTGAAGAATTTTCTACAAAATACCCATGTCAAGAACCACCCCACGATGGGGCAATTACGGAGGTTTGGGTTGACATTATTTGGAGAGGGAAGATGAGAAAAGTTTCTTTACTCTCACTTGCATAAATCTTTTTTGTGGTAACTTCAGGTGAATTCTCATGGAAGCTCGAAGCATCCCAAGGTGAAGAAGAGCATTCTTTTCTCTACCCAAACACCGATACCCTTTGCTTAAACCATATTGAGCCTAACTATTCATTTCTAAAACCCGAGTAGTGATTATCTCCCCCACATTGGGGAAGGGCACATGATTTACCAATGCAATTGGTGTTTATATGAGAATATAAAAAGCATCTTGAAAGTCCCAAGAGCTCAAAAAGTTTGAAAGAACAAAAGTCAAGTGAAAATTAAGGGGGATGAAAAAGCAGTGTGCTTGGTAAAAGCAAGGCCAATGCCCACAAAAAAAAAAAAGAAGGGAGAGAGAGTGGAAGAAAAACAATTGCATCAAGAGGAATATCTCTGTGAAAGCAAAAATGGCAAAAAAAAAATGCCTGCATTGAAAAGGAAATCATTGCAAATGCAAAAGTCATTATGTTAAGATGATTAGTCAAAGGACTTTCGAGACAATTTGAATTCTAAACATTGAGTGCTTTAAAAAATGGATGATATGGTAATGATGCCATGATAATCACCAACTCCCAAATCCCCCTTTGACAAAAAGTTCTAAGCCTTTTGAGCTAAGCCTTTTGAACCTTTCCCCGAATCAACATTACAACCCATTTCCAAAGTCTCTTCAGATTGGGATGATTCGAAGTGGAAATAAGGACTTCCTAAAGAAAATGCCGCTCGAAGAAGTGAGAGTAAGATTGTCTTATCTCATCTTAAGGTTTCTTGACTTGTAAACCTGGCAGAAATGTCGATCAGTGATTAATTCATTTCATAGCCAATGATGCTTATCCATTGCTAAAACCATGACCAAACCTGCACTACGGTCCTCCTAAAAGACCTCTTTGATTGGTCAATGTGTACTTATTGCGAATGATTCAAAGCCTTGCGCACTGGAAGAGTAAGGTTGAGTGATCAGTTTATTTCCCACATGAACAGATGGGATCAAACAACCATTTTCTTGAGGATATGCGAGAAGCCCTTTCTAACTAGGGATCCTTGCTTGGCATACTTAACAAACCTTTCTCATAAGTCAGGGTCATTTCGACAAGGACTTTTCTCCCAAGAGAATTTGACGATTAATGATATCATTCGAGCGTGATGACAGTTTTGCGAGTTTGTCAAGTTGTCGGAATTAGTTTGATTGGTTTATGCAATCATTGTTTTCTCATTACCAATACACTTTTGATATTGTTTCTAATGACATATGCTGAAATTAACCTCATCTAGCATGCTTTCGCTACTAGAATACTTGTTATAATGAATACTATTTGATGTGCAGTATCCATTTCAGCATATTCTCGAATGACAGGTTCCTCCAGTGAAACCACACAATTTCGCAGGGTTCGTGGGACTACCTTAAACCACACGATTAGTGGGATTGCCTTAAACCACACGGTTAGTGGGATTGCCTTAAACCACAAGATTAGTGGAATTGCCTTAAACCACACGGTTAGTGGGACTGCCTTAAACCACAGGGTTCGTGGGACTACCTTAAACCACACGGTTAGTGGGATTGCCTTAAACCACACGGTTAGTGGGATTGCCTTAAACCACAAGGTAAGTGGGATTGCCTTAAACCTTCCACAAGATTAGTGGGACTGCCTTAAACCACAAGGGTAGTAGGATTGCCTTAAACCACACGGTTAGTGGAACTGCCTTAAACCACAGGGTTCGTGGGACTACCTTAAACCACACGGTTAGTGGGACTACCTTAAACCACACGGTTAGTGGGACTGCCTTAAACCACAAGGTTAGTGAGATTGCCTTAAACCACACGGTTAGTGGGACTACCTTAAACCACACGGTTAGTGCGATTGCCTTAAACCACATGATTAGTGGGACTGCCTTAAACCACAGGGTTCGTGGGACTACCTTAAACCACACGATTAGTGGGATTGCCTTAAACCACACCGTTAGTGGGATTGCCTTAAACCACAAGGTTAGTGGGATTGCCTTAAACCACACGGTTAGTGGGACTGCCTTAAACCACAGGGTTCGTGGGACTACCTTAAACCACACGGTTAGTGGGATTGCCTTAAACCACACGGTTAGTGGGATTGCCTTAAACCACAAAGTTAGTGGGATTGCCTTAAACCACACGGTTAGTGGGACTGCCTTAAACCACAGGGTTCGTGAGACTACCTTAAACCACACGGTTAGTGGGATTGCCTTAAACCACACGGTTAGTGGGATTGCCTTAAACCACAAGGTTAGTGAGATTGCCTTAAACCACAAGGTTAGTGGGATTGCCTTAAACCACACGGTTAGTGGGACTGCCTTAAGCCACAGGGTTCGTGGGACTACCTTAAACCACACGGTTAGTGGGATTGCCTTAAACCACACGGTTAGTGAGACTGCCTTAAACCACAAGATTAGTGGGATTGCCTTAAACCACACGGTTAGTGGAACTACCTTAAACCACAGGATTCGTGGGACTACCTTAAACCACACGATTAGTGGGATTGCCTTAAACCACAAAATTAGTGGGATTGCCTTAAACCATACGGTTAGTGGGATTGCCTTGAACCACAAGGTTAGTGGGATTGCCTTAAACCACAAGGTTAGTGGGACTGCCTTAAACCACAAGGTTCGTGGGACTGCCTTAAATCACGAGGTTCGTGGGACTGCCTTAAACCACGAGATTAGTGGGACTGCCTTAAACCACATGGTTAGTGGGATTGCCTTAAACCGCACGGTTAGTGGGACTGCCTTAAACCACAAGGTTCGTGGGTATATCCTTAAACCACACTTTTCAAATTGTTCACAAGTACATCCCTAGATCACGCTCTTTACATTAAGCTTACATGCATTTTCATTTTACAATTGTAAAAAAAAAAAAAAACAAAACAAAAAACAAAAAAATTAGGCGTCACCTTATCTTTGAAAGAAACCTCTTTGAGCTTCCTTCCAAAGAGGGGCAGCAGTTTACACCTAATTTTTTGCTCAAAAATATTTCATTCCAGCATAAAGATTATCTAGGTGTTTAATATCGTGTTTTAAATTAAAGATGTTTTTCCTATAAAAAAAAAATAGAGCAAGTTGGGGCCAACAATCTAAATGTGACTAGCCAAGCCTAGAAGGTCAGATTGGAATTCAAATGACAAGTTGGGGCCAAAATGCAATTTCCAAAAGTCGATGGACCAATTCGCAAAATTTGCAAAATTTGCGCCCGAGCCCTTAAATCATCATCTTGGTCATCAATTAAGTTGAGATTGAATTTGGGCCAAGTAGAATCAATCAAATTGAGCCAAAAAGATCACATTTGTATTGAATTGGGTATTTTCGGATAAGAAAATGGCCAACTTTGAGGGATTTTTTTGCAAAATTGGGTAGGCACAATTGCAAAATTTGGTCGAGATCTTAAACTACTATACATGAACTTGCTAATTGATCAAAAACCACAGCCAAAGTGATGGATTAAAGCACCCAAACCAGCTGCCAAATCGCAGTCCACGATTAAGTCTTAATTCGGAGCTGCTAAGTAGCCATATTGGTGGCCCCACCATATCCCACTCAGCCGCCCATTTAGCTCGATCTTTGCACGTGCTGAAAGACCGTATATAGTAGTGCAAGTGGACGAAAATTTGCCAGGGATATGCTGCTGAAAGAACGGGAAAGTCGCAGCAAAGTCCGCACACTCAACAGCTGCAGAAGTTAAAAAATTGGCTAAGTCAGAAGAGTAGGTGAAGTAGCCCTGTTGACAGGCTTGGTAGGTGGACAAAAGGCTAACCAAAAATCCCTTAATTTGGGAGATAAGATCACTGAACCAAGGTCTTTCAAGGGAGAAGAGAGAGGAGACGATAGGGAGAGGAGAGAGCTCGAAATCGTCCCCCAAAGAGGCCCTCAGAAGCAACTCCAGAAATGCAAACCCAGAAATTCCAGATCAACCTTCTGAGAGAAAAGAGAGATTTTCGCAAACTTGCAGCTACAATTAGCCAAAACCTTAAACTAGAGAGTGAAACTTAACTCAATGATCTTTCCATCCATATGTCGCACGCCCAAAATGGAGATCGGTAAGGGCTCCTAAAGCCCCCCGAAAAACACCCTCCAGGCGGGCCAGGAAACACTGAAAAGTTTTCTAAGTGTTGAGCCCAGTTGGTCACGAGTGGAGAAAAGCCAGTGTTTTTGAGAAATTTGAGAAAACAATGAGGAAAATATTGACCTTTACCCCAAACTAGAATACATATAGTTTGGCTTGGTGTCAATTTTTCCAACAAAAGACGTCTCGAAGTCTAATTTTAGAGGTCAACAAAAACCTTTGTTGTCAGTTCTTTTTTTCTGCAGATCTCATTTCCAGTTGAAGAAGCCAACTTACACGGGCCCCCGAGGATAATTTCTTGGCTTCCTCGGCCAAGATCCACTTGAAAAAGAAACTAGGAAGCAAGGTAAGAATCCTAGATGTATTTTTGGTCGATTTTGAACGTGTTTTAATAGTGAAAAATCAAGAGGAAAACCAGCCCGGAAAACTTATTTCTGAGACTGAAATTTCTCTCGAGTGTCTGAAGTCTCTTCAAGAGCCATACATGTTTGACTTGCTACTCCCCTTTGCATATGTTTTCTATCTTCACAAGCTTGATTAATGTTATATGGGAGTACAAATGATGCATAGGTCAGCTTGGTTTGGTCTTTAAATCCCCATGTGAACTATGAGATCGTCAAAAAACAAGCATATCCACATTAGTTCTTGGCTGGTCAGTGTAGTTTTTGCATGTGGGCTTCTTGGAGAGGTTGTTTTGATGTGTTCGGTTAGTCATTCTCTGTGATGTTTGTTGCATTTGAAAGCTCATGTTACCTACTTTCACTCGGATCAAGTAATGTTTCCTTTAGATCTCGTATGCGATGAGTGTTGGGGCTTGAATATGGGCATGCAATCTGTTTGCTTGACTTTGGTTCAAACCCAGATTTCAAAATCAGCTCAACCCACATATTTGAAGCCGATTTTAGCTTGGTTCTTGTATGTTGTAGGCTATGATTTCTATCTAATATTGCTCATTGCATGTGGTAGTAAAATCTTGATGCTTTAGTTCCACATAAGATTGCTCATGGGTCAAGATTAAAGGCCACAAACATGGCTCGAGGAGGCTATTGAGGCTAGTTTAATGCAGACCAAGTGTTCAACAAAATGCACAAACTAAGCTTCGATCTTGAAACGGTCGATTTGAGCTTGATTATTGTGATATTCATGTGTTGTGTTACTCCATGTTAGCATCGATCGGTTTTAGGAATTATTATTAATTTAAAAAAAATTAAAAAAGAGAGAAAAATATGAAAATTTCAAAAATATCAAAAAAATGTTAGATAGCATCAAATTAGGATAGAAATGACATATATGAAATTTTCCTAATTTTAAAATGTCATTTTCCTAATTTAATGCTATTTTGGTATTTTATAACCATTTTTGTAAATAATCCATTTTGCGTAGATTAAAACTATTTAAAGTAATTTCATGCATATAGAGTAATTTCATGCATATTTGAATTCTCATTTTACTCATGGGGGTCCTGTCCCGGGGCGTGATAACAAGGCCATGTAATATTATTTGCCCGACTTGTATCGGGTTTACCTTTTCTGCGTTTATTTTCAAGTCATTTCAATTTCTTGGATATTTACTTACGCGCCGCTTTTCATTATTTTGAGTGTAAATTTCTCTTTTAAATTATGTTAGGATTAGTCTAGACATTAAAAAAAAAAAAAACTACAAAAACATTTGCATGAACACTTAGTGGTTTCATAAAGATTATAATTGGTAATCAATATTGAATGGCCATTTAGATAAACAACCTTCCAAGTTAGTGGTACCGCAAGGGCGCTAATAGAAACATTGGCGTAAACAAGTCCCCGTTCCTAGAAATCTCTAGTTGCGTAGGAATCGAGACACAACTCCCGTGTCTCGATTGGTTTCTAGCCGACCCCAATAGGCTAGTGGCGACTCCTAGAAATATTTAGGTTGTTAAGAATTGAAATATGAAATCCAACGTCACGCGAGGTATGAGCTTGGGAGAGTCCACGCCTAATCTAGGACATTGGTCTACCTTTTTAGGCAAATACCCATAAACCTTCTTCCTTTTCCCCCAGACGGAAAAAAAAAGAGGTCGTGACAACACCCGATAAGAGTTGGGAAAAATCCCAAGTAGCATTCAATAAATAGTATTATGTGCCTACTCGCTAATTGCACAATCCAATTGATTAACATGCATCACAATTATCTAATAATCACTAATCTACTCTAATCTAACTACCTAATTGCACTTAATTAAATCTAATCAACATTTAAGTATAATTAGCAAACTAAGAAGGCGTTAGTGAGTAAAACTCACTCGATAAAAAACGGAGACCGAATCACCGCTTGGACCAGGCCTTAAACTTGGCCCAACAAATCTCAGCCCAACTGAGATTTGTTCTTGTTTTTGGGCTGGACCCAAGTTGGGTTGGGCCTACTGAAGATGGACTTCAATTGCCTTGCTGGAAATTGGGCCTTCAGAGGGCTAGAACAAAATTGAGCTGAGCTGAGCAAGTTGTTGGCCTGGGCTTCGCAGCTGAAATTCGGTGGATCATGTGGGCCTGTCCTTTGTTGGGCTGCTGGACTGCTGAAGTTGCTGGACCGAATAAGGAGCAGTTGGGTCATGAAGACGCGTGGAATGAGGCTTCAGTGGATGGCAACTCTCGGTCGATTCCTAGATGCATGGACGGCGAAGTAGCTGCAACAGTTTTACTAGTCTTCGATGGATTGCAGAGTTGACCAAAGAAGGCTAATAAATCGGCAGGTGGCGGCGTGGAGATGGAGGGCTTCACCACTTGCTGACTTCCATTCGTTGAACTGAAGACGTGCAGCAGTAGCTTCCACACCGAAGCAGTTTCGGTGGATGCTGTTTATGAAGACTGCAGGTGGTGGACGAGAGCTGGCGTGCGGTCAACCAACAGCAAGAAGATTGACTGAAGCAGGCCAGGAAGCTGGTAGGTGGCAGCGGCAGGGAAGTGAGACCGACGAAGACGAAGACGCGACCTGTTCCTGCTTCTGCGGATTTCTTCGTTCCTGTGGTATGTGAGATGGGGCAGCTCTCGGACGTCTCAAACAGCAACAGAAGAGGGGATAAGGGAGAGATGAGTGAGGGGGCCTTTTTGCTTGGTTTTTCCACAACAAATATCCTCTGTCTCCTCATGTTGATCCACAACCTTAGCTATCTTCCACCAGCTTATTTTCAGTCCAATATACCCCTTCTAGAGAGTTGAATTGGTCCAAAGATCATAATTGGTGGGGGCATACGAATTCCTTAGCAAATAGGCTCCAATTGCTCTTCAATTCTCTCTTGATTCGCTTTCACTTGGCCTCTAAAATTTCAATTGATATATCAATTATCAAATTGAAATTTTCCTCACCCAATCACCCATCTTGCATCTCAATTTTGCGACCGAAAACCATCTTCGACATTTTCTGCACTAAAACAACCCGGCGACGACTTTTTCATAGAAAGTGTCGGGTGTCAGAAAAACCTTCTGAGACTAAGTCGACACTCCTAGAATTTATTGTGACTTGACAAAATCTTCAATTTCTAAAATCGGACTCAGATTAGCAGTTAATTTCACTCGGGCGCGTTTTTAGTGTGACCTAGGCTACTAAGGAATTTTCATAACTTTTTAGGACAAATGACCCGTGGTCGATTTTCTTCGAGCCACAATGAACCCACTTGACACATTGGTGACTCTCGATTGTCGTGAAAATCTCGATAATTCAAATACGGACACAAGGTACCAAAACGATAGTAAAATCAAATTAGTACCAGTCGATGAGAATTTTCCAATTTAGTGGAGTCACCTACAATCGATTATTCATCTCGGTCGATCCGACCTATCTCTAATCTTAATTTGATTTTTAACTGTGCCGTAATAATCTCTAAAGATGAGCACGGTCGAGAAGTCGATTCCTGGTCAAATTCTCATGTCTATCTACCTTAAAGTCCTTAATAGCTTACCTAATTAGTCTAGTTATCTTGTGAGTGGCCAACTTAGAGAAAAACATTGTAGTCGCGTCAATGAAATGCCCAATTTATCTAATCGAAATCAGAACCCGAAAATTTGAATGTCACAACTTTACTCAGCAATCTAGCACAAAATTTCATAGGTGGAAAAGCACCGAGATCTTGTTCTCGAGAAGCTTTGTTTTGGGCAGTTCTGCTTTTGCAGAATGGTGATGCAATAGCCCTCCAACTATCTGAAATGGTATAGCTTCTTTTTAATTGGTATTATATATTTGATTTGGATGCAAGTCATTGAGCAAAAGCTTTGTAAGTTTACCATGGAAAGATGAGGGCTTGCAAGTCCTCTGACCGGTCTAAGAGGCTCTTCAACAGAGGCATTGGCACGTGATTGGTCTTAATTATGCCGATATATAATGTTTTTATTTCTTCCATCCTTTCATATGTTTGTCAGTTGAAATTTTTTGACTGTTTAACTTAGTTATGTAGCTCATACATAATGTTTTTTTTTCTTGCAAAAAAAAAAAAAACTTAGTTATGTAGCTCATGAATCATGTGGCATGCACGCATCAAATTTGACTCCCTAATCTTAAATTAAGCCCCCACTTTTTTCCCCACTTTTTTTTTTTTTTTTGGCTCTAGTGCTTTTCTTACCTCATTGGACCGAGTGCATGCCGACATAGACTCTTAGGATCGAAGAAAGAGTATTTTTCATTAAATAAATGTCATTATGTCGGTTCATCACATAATATAAGCAATACATGAAATTGTTTCTTCGCACATTTACGGAGATAGAAGGGGGGAAGGGGGGTGTTTTGGGTGGGAGGATGCAATATATACATACGTTCAGCTCCGAAAATCAATATAGTAGCTTGTGTTCAAGGAGAAGCCGTTGCTTCATTATCATCATCACTGTAGGAAACGAGAAACCACTAAATAAGTAAGCTTTACACAATTACACATGCACACAGATTTTCAAATAATAATCCTAAACGTGACAAGAAAGCAACTTTGTAGATTTATTCCTATACAAGAAGCTTCTTTTCTGGAACTATGATACGGAACGTAAATGAAAGGTCTTAATTAGTGTAAAGAAATTTCATTATCTCTTCTTCGACATCTCGTATGTGAGCTAGGCGAAAGGTTCACTCTACATGCACAAGCTATGGGGAGTAATGTTGGTTCCAAAGGTTACTTTTGAGTTCAACATAGGTTCCACAAAGTCGAATAATACTGCTCACGTGATTTTATAATCGTGATAATGACCTGAAAAAAGTATGATACAGACTATTTTTTTGAGTGATGTGATCGTTTACAGTGCAACAAAATTGTGTTCTTCAGTAGGCCTGCCGTAGCTTCCATAGATTCATAATATATCGGCTTGGTCTAATGGGATGAGTCAAGGTAATACTTATTTGATAAAAATTATAAATGTTCTTTTCAGTCACGGGAAATATTAAGTCTACAAAGATATTTTCATCAAGAATACGCTTGAGATTTAAATATTGTCCCATACCTGTCGTCCTCATCCTCGGATTCAGCCCTCTCGCTATCCTTTCCAACGTGCAGATCGGGTGTATCTTCTTTTTCGTCCCTGATTTTTGTCATTCTTTTTAATAAGTAATTATTGAAATGATCAAGTTTATAAAAACAATCACATTGTCATACATAAAGAACATGTATAAGATTTAGTATTGTCCCATACCTGTTGTCTTCGTCATCGTCATTGTCCATCGACTCGGAGCCCTTGCTGTCCTCTTCAATGCACAGAATTGTCTCCTTTCCATTTGTGTCCTTGGGTTTGTTAACAAAATTGGAAGCACCACTTTGAGATATCACACATATAATCTCCAATTCCATGCAATGGTCGATCCCTTGAACATTTTGCATCATATCGAGGTGCCTAAACTCGAGTTCTTTGAGATGCGTCATTGCTCCTGATTGGATAATCACCTCCCTGAGCCGAGGCAGGTTCCAAATCTTCAAGATGTTGAGGCTCGGGAACCCATCTTTGGCGAACTCTAGTCTAGTGCCCAGGAAAGAATTGGCCAGGAGCCTGAGCGTCCTCAATTGCCTCAGGAGATTCCCCAGCTGACGCATCATGTCTGTTTTCAACGTCGAACCCGACAGAGTCAGAACCCGGAGCGACTCAGGCAACAGCCGTGTCCAGATGGGATTGTTGAGTTGGCCCAGCAAGTAGAGCTCCAACAGTTCGTGATGTTGGGTCAACGACAATTCCGGCAATGGACCTATCTGCGATGTCGCGGGTACTTTGGGGGCTCTTTTATTGGGCTTGGCTCCTTTCGTGGCTTCTTTTGGGCGCTTAGCGTCTTTCTCGGGTTCGGCTTCTCTCGCTGGCTGGGCTACTTTCCTGGGCTTTCTCTTGGGCTTGGCTTCTTCCACGGGCTTGGGTTCTTGGATCACCCCAAAGGTCAAGGACTGGAGATTGGTGAGCCTCAAGCTAATCCAATCGGCTACTGCTTTCCCTGGGGGGCCTGAGGTGTCCTTATCTGAGTGTTGCAAGAAAAGCTTGAGCTTGGTGAGCGTGGTCAAGATGTTCATGGGGCCCTTCATCGAGTTCTCCTTCACTTGACCGATAACTAGACCGCTTAAGGTTTGGAGTTTAGTCAAGGCCATAACATTGTTGCTACAAGCCTTGAGGATTTTCTTCAAGTCGATGTAGAACCAGTTGAGATGCAGGTGTCTCAAGTTCCTCGCCTTCCACAAGGAACTCGGAAGGGAAGTGATGTTGGTGTGCTTAATGTCAAGAGTCTCGATATGGTGCAGATCTGCAACAGCACTTGGGATCGAGTCCAACACCGTGGATCTCAATCCTAGGTACCTTAGGAGCACCAGCTTGTGGAGCACACTCTGCAAGGATGGCTTATACACACCCTCCAAGTCAAGTACCCTTAGCAAGCTATAGTCAGTCTTGGAGGTAATGCTCCCAAGGACCATGCTGATGTCCTTGCTAAGCATGCCTCTCCTCAGGTAGAACGATAGAAATGAGCGGACGTGGCCAAGGTTCAAATTCGGGTTGCTGCCAACTTGGCCGTCTCTGACTATGTTTGTGTGCTCCACGAGCCACCGGACCTTGGTTTCTCGCGGTTGGGCCTGTTGTTGCTGGCCAGTTGGGTCACCGTCGTTCCCGCCTTTTGACTTGCTAGCGTCATGTATGTGAAGGAACCCCATGCTCGTCGCGATTGGGCGGATCATCTCATACAGAGAGGTGAGCATTTGGCAAGCTTTGGGGGATCCATCCGCCCTCCAGCTCACCACATCAATCAGGTTCCTATCCACTAGCTCCAGAATGAAAGTCTCTCCCACATCCTCGGGCAGCCCTGTCCGTTTCCTCTCTCCGTTGTAACAATGCGAATCCAATAAGCCCTCAGCCAACCACAGCCTCACTAGCCTTCTTGTAGGAATAGGGAATTCCACGGGGAACAAAGCCATGTAGATGAAACACGGCTTTAGATGGACCGGTAATCTATGGTAACTCAATTGTAGTATATCTGATGTAGAACGATCTTTCACCAGCGATGTGAGTTCGTGCTCTTCGGCATATGACAGTAACCCGCCGACCAAGGATAGATGGAGCGGCAAGCCCCTGCAAGTCTTTAGGATATCCTCCTCTTTCAAGTGGCTCTCGTGTACTCTACGCGACTTCCAAGCGAGCATTTCTAGGCTTTTATCATCTTTTAATGTTTCTAGCTTGATCCCTCCCGTATCTGAAAAATTCAGGATCGCGGCTACGCGGTCATGTCGAGTGGTGATGATTATGTGGCCCTTCACAAGAAACAGGGTGATCCCCAATAACTTCTGCACGAGTCGCACGTTGGACGGGATCACGTCATCCAACACTATGAGAAACTTCTTCTTCTTCTTGACCAATTCATTGAAGAGCATATCCCCAATCTCGTTCGAATTCATGTCCTTCACCTCCCTTGCCAGCTTCCCCAGTTGCTTCAGTATCTCGACGAGGAACTCCTTCGTGTCCATGCTGGCTGAGAGGTGAACCCAAGCGCGTGACTCAACGCCCAGGTACACCGCTTCCCTGTAGACCCATCTCGCAAGGAACGTCTTGCCTGTGCCTTGCTCACCGGAAATTGTCGTCACTTCAAGAATAAACTCTTTCTCCTTCCCAATCTTATCCATTATTTTCTTTCTCTCGATCTTGTGACATAAGAAGTTCGATGTTTGGGGATACCAGAAGCTAGTCAGCCTCACCTTTTTTTGGCCCTGCCATTGAACGCTAGCAGGGGAGAGGGGACTAGCCGGTACCTTCTCTGTTTTCCCTTCGGCCTCCTTGCCCGTCAAGTACTGATCTTGACACAACTCCTGCATCTTATTCACCAGATTGGACAAGTCCTTCCACAGCTTGCACTTGGAGATGAGGGCGGCGGCCGGCCACGTGGCCACGTGCAGGACCTCGTACCTCCCGCGGGCCTCGCTGAGGTGGAACTTGTCGATGAACTCCTCAGCATCGTACATGGCTCGGAGGAGCCGCCCCAACCACTCCATGCTCTTGGGCGGTCTGTCTTGAATGGAAAAGAACTCTTGGATCGTGGCCAGCTTCCCCTTGGCGTCCTTCACGAGCTTTTCCGTCGATAAGCACCCGACGCACATCGGGTGATAGAGCAAGATCTCTAGTTTCTGCGACAAGATCTCGGCAGCAACTTCGCCAGCCATCGTGTAGTTTCTCGTGTCAGAAGCAGCCATGTCTGATCAATGTGTTTGTTTCGAGGAAGGTCGTGTGTGAATGTTGGCTTGTTTGCTTGGACTGAATTAATTTGTTGGGACATATTATTCTCCCTCCATATATTCTTCATTTTTCTATGCTTTTCTTGGATACGGTCTCTCCCGTCTGCAACAAGGTTTGTATAGTTCTTTTCTTGTGCCATTCTTTGACCATGAGACGGGAGAAAGTATCTCTCAGAATAATTATGATAAAAGTAATTTTGTGACGACTCAGGCGGCGGTGCGCGGGGAATAGGGATGGCGGTGCATCCGCACTTTGGTCCCCGGACGTTCACAAGGAGGGGACACGTCTTTTGTCCCACTTCGTCTAGGGAAGGAATTCTGGGCTGCCTTATAAGATTATGGGCTCTCTAATTGTACACACATATTTTCTTTGGGTAGTATGAGCTGCCCTTAGAAATCTAGGGCGTTACAGATTTTCTAAAAGATCTCAGAATAATTATGATAAAAGACTTCCTAGTTTGTAAAACTAATCATAAAGTTATTGGCTTATGAAATCTGTCGAATCCCTTGATGTAACAATCTTACGCATCCATCTCAATTTCCTGTACTTTGCTTTTATGGATGCAGATAGTCAATTCGATCATTAGTCGGACTAGGAGTTGTAGATATGACCAAAAATGGCCCATCGAGAATTTTATATTTTGATGAATTCCACCCCCTTAAGAATTTAACGCTTCACCGGCGCAATAACCCGCGTGAGTGATGTGGGATCAGAGAGACATATCGGACACATATTGAATGAGAACACTTAATCAATTAGTTGGACAATCAAAATCGTGTCGAAAATTATATGTGGAGTCTTCCTTGCATAGGGGAGCTTTTTCGGTGAATAAGAAGGAACCCTCGTTAGGATTCTCACTTCGAGCAAAAAAATATGAAGTCTTGCACTGCTCGGTACGTTCTCCCTTGGCAATATTAGCAATGTCAAGGGAAGTGTTTATTTACTTATTTTGGCCATTATTTTATCTCATGTGTTATTATTATTATTGAGGTTTAGCCCATATTGATTATGGAAGAGGTTGGTGATTAATTTATAAGTGTGAGAGAAAGACTTATTCTTTTAACTAACTTTTTAAGATAAGAGAAGCCCAAAACCACCTAACATCGGTATTAAAACGCAGCTTACCAATAAGTCCAGATCCAAAAGTCATTGGACTAGATTTGTCAATAAGTCTGGACCCCTTAACGCTACAACTTACAATCAATAAATCAAACATTACTATTCACACGTGCCCACAATACTACGAAATGTATTTGGGATGCTCATACCTTGCCTTGATCATGTGGTTAAGCTTTTTCTTCCTTAGATAGTGTCACACCCCAAAAACACAAAGAATGGGGATGACACGGCCGTCCTTCCACACGAAGGACGCAGCCTCAACACAACCAACAACCTGATATCATCTTTTATATATATATCAAACTATATATACATATCAGATAAACCAACAGATTAGTTGTAACATCAGAGTTTCTATAATCCATCAAAAAGAAATATAAAATTAGAACTCAGACAATCCAACCATTAGCAAAGAATATGTACACAATTTCCTTTGACCATACCCAAAAATAGAACTCCCCAAAAAGTTTCCCACCGACGGCACACTCGCTCTATTCGCCGCTAACCGAGGAACCTGAAAAGATTAAAGGAGGAGTGGAATGAGCAACAACAGCTCAGTGAGTAGTACATATCTTCTAAGCAGATCGAACAACCACTATGCATGTATACAAAGCAATACTAAACCTTATAATGCCAACTTAATATATAAAATACATATCAAATCATATAAAAGTTATTTGATATCATCAAAGCTTCATACTAATATGGAAAATTCATTTAAATCACCATCAAAAGTCAAGTAACAATGGTGAAGTCCATTGAATAATCTCTCCATCAAATATCACATATAGAATCTCCATCAACTATTGCATATCAATGGTCCATCCATTGATTAATCTATTGCTCAATATTCTACCATGGTCACGACACAACGCCTTGTGACAAGGCAACCAAGTTTTTCCCCTTGGCAAGGTCTCCACCTACAAAGCCGATGGCTGGGCCTAGAAGGATATCCTAAACCTGGTATGCATACCCCAAAAACCCCTCACTGGGTTCACAGTCATATTGAGCATAAATAACCATCCTCCAATACCAGAAATCCAATTCAGAAATCAATATTTTAAACCAAATAAATAACATTTGCAGCATAACCCATCATCCATTTCATATCAATTTCTCAAATCATTATAAACATTTCCATAAATCAATCGCAAGCAATTTCATATATATATTTCTTCACTTACTTTGTATAACACGCTTTTCAAACATTTAAAATCAACTAAAGAGTAGCAATTGCTCGATTTGGCTTTTATGCATAAAAATCCTCTCCTCAATTCAATGTATATACATATATACCTCAAGACATGAATTTTTATAAAACCAAAGAAGATATAGTACCACTCACCTCGTCGCCTACGACCAAACGACGAACGATACTCGTATCGTCGAACTCAAGGCCCTATCAAATAATCGAGGAATAATGTTAAAATCTAATAAAACTCTTATCTTAACTACGAAATGACTAACTTATGCCTTAACTCTAACAAAAGGACTTCTACGCGCTAACAAATCGCATAACTAAAGCAATTGCTCAAGTCGTTCACAACACGGAGATTAAACGCAACACTTGATCATGCCTTAATTTCCTCCTCCGAACCCTGATCCAAACAAATTTTTAGTCAATAGAGAGCCCTTGACACATATAACAAGAATCCCAACTTCACCGTCCCAAAATCAAGCCGAAAGGTGACAAAATACGGCCCCAAAGCTGCTGGACGCGTACTGTTCACTGCGTGCGGGAAACTTTGAAATTTTGTTTCGGACAAACCACAAGCTCAAATCACGATCCGTAAAATCCCACAGCCCCACAACACCCTAAAGTATCATTCCTACAAAAATACACGGCTCAATGACTCCAAAATTGGACTTCGTCACTTGATTTTCCAACAATTCCGAATTTGAGCCCTAAACTCATAAATAACTTCAATTGGACGAACGAGGGGCCTAATCTTTTACCGGGTGCTAAGTTATGGAGTAGAGTCGGCTTGGCAAAGCATCCGTGGCGTGCACGTGCCAAAACCCCCTTCCTTTCTTTCCCTTTCTCTTCTTCTTCTTCTTCTTCTTCTTCTTTTCTTTCTTTTCTTTTTGGTGCCCGAACGTGGGCTTTCTTCCTTTTTATCTCTTCCCTTTTCTTTTTGTTTTCTTTTTTTTTCTTTCTTTATTTTTCTTCCTCTCTGTCTCTCTCTTCTCTTTTCCTTCTCTCCCGAAGACTCTCGATTCCTCTCTCTTTGCTGCAGTTTCTACCTTTTCTTTTCTTCTTTGACTTTTCAACATTTCTTTCCTTCTTTTGGGGCCCACCAGCCTACTATTACAGATAGCATGTATGGAATATATGACGTAGTGGACAAATGACAGCTTTCTTGTCGTCTGACGAAACAAGCTACAATAATGTTGACGAAAGCTCTCTCATATAACGGGTTCTGTAGCACATGGATCATGACAAGTGATATAAAATGCGATGAAGATGCAGACAGATTTCGCCTAATTACTTGTGTTAAACGTAGGGAATCATATGATGTAGAGGTATTGGGTTTAATGTATATCCTGTCACTCCGCCAACAATAGTCCTTAGAGATGAAAGAATCTGTCCGTTGCACTTCGTTTACACGCAAGGTATTTTAAGTGTAAAATACAAGTTTGCTTGTGGAGATGGATATTGTCGAGGCATGCAGATGTTAAAATAATACGAAAAGAACACATTGATGAGAAAGACATTGGGAAACAATTGTAAAGACCAATGCAAAAGGAAAAACATGAGGCATCTCTTCAGCTCAGGGAAAGGTGTCAAACTAGTTATAAACCTATTACATTGAAGCTAATTTAGTTTTAAATATTTTAATAGTAAAGATTTAGTTCTAAACATTTTGATTTAGTGTTAGTTCAATCATTCCGGCTAATTTTGGCTAAATATTACTAATGTGGATATCGATTAACTTACATAACATAGCTAGCGTTAATGTGGATAACTTTTAATGACATCTTAATATTTTTTCAAATATTTATTTGTTCTTTTTTTTCTTTTCTTCTTTTCTTTCTCTTTTTTTTTTTTTGTCCTTTCCTGCCTTCTTCCTCTAGCCAGTCGTTGGTGACCTACTAGAGGAAAAAGGAAGGAAGGAAAAAATAATAATAAATAAATAAATAAATAAATTCAAAATAAAATTAAAATATTATTTAAAATATTCATATCAGCGTTGACCATGCTATATATAATGGCTTACGTTCACGTTAGCAATATCTTGCTAATATTAGTCGGAAAGATTGAATTGGCACCAATTAAAAAGTTTAAACTTAGTTGGTACCAAATTAAAATGTTCATGACTAAATTGGTACAAATACAATAGTTTTTGGAACTCTTTTGAGACTTTTCACCTTCAACTTGGAGAGAAAAATATACTATTGAAAACATGATGACACTTCTCTATTGAATATACATTATGAAAATAGATTAATGTTAAATGGATGGTCTATAACAGAGATATTATGGTTGGACCAGTACCGTGCTTCCTATGTTTGTCACACTCCAAACCCCTAAGTGCACAGACATCCCATAACTATCAATAAATTGCGACATCTCAAGACGCATTGATAACCCTTTTTTTTTTTTCTTTCGGTTAAATGCAAGTGGAAGCATTTAATATATATACACCCAATCAAACATCAAAGTAGGGATAGTATACACAACAAGCATTTTCAAAAGCACAACATTTATTTATTCACTATTAATCCCTAGTGAGTTTAATAATTACAAGCCTTTTACGGTAACTTCCTACCAACCATCTCAAAAACTTGCAGGGGTTAGGATTAATCTAAACTTCACTAGCACCAAGCCAATCCCTCGTCTCCAAAGGGACCCCGAATGAAACATGACAGTTCTCCAAACTACGAGCCTGAAAATAATAAATAACAACGGGGTGAAATATAAGTCTAAGCAAGTCAACGACCTAAGTCTCAACTAGGATGCTAATTCATCTCGAAAGCAACCTAAACATGCAGCATTATATTAACAGTAGATCAATAGTGAAGCAACACTTGCTTTACCTTAATTATAAATATGGTCAAGTTATCGACCTCAAAGACAAATATTAAAGCCGTCAAATAACCCGTAGGCATCCTTACCTTGCCTTATCACATCCCTGCATATTAGTACACCACACATGCCAATATCAATGTATTAAGTATAACAGATAATCAGAACACATTCCATAGTATCCAAGCATTTTGCCAACACATGTGTTCCATTGATTATGACCCATCAGGCCATGGTCAACACAAGAGTTGACGGTCTTCCAACATAATCGGGCATCATCTCACCCCATATGGTACAGCATTATCTAGAACCCCCGCCTAGACAGCATTCCTTAAGAATTATCGGGCCGACATCAACTGCCACATAGTATCTAGATCTCCGCCGAGCATCCGATAAACATCGAACATCATCCCCAAACTCCTGTTAGTCTTAATTAAGGACGATTAGTTTAAATAACTATAGTTAGGTCACTTCATTGAAGTGACCACTCAAGCATGCCAACACTCAAGCCAATTTTTATTTACCGTCAATTAACCCAATACAACAGTGTTTATGCTCAAACAAAAATCTCGGAAATTTTTATACTTAAAATTGCAATAAAATAATCGCATGCGGTCATGTACTTAAAATCAACTTACCAAATTTTGCACACTTTCATTTTAAAACCCTATTGCCCCCATTAAATACGTAAAACATGGCGTCCAAACACAACACCTCAAAATTTGTCATTTTTTTGCCATTAAAACTTTTTTTGAAAATAACATGTAATTTCTTGAATTGGGCAATTAAAATCATGACATTACAATTTTAGAAAATCAAGATTATGCATAAATTTTATCCAATAAATTAAGCATAAAATTATAATTAACGACTAACCCTTCATTATTTGCATTAATTGTCATTAATTAAGCTAATTGCAATTATTTTAAGCTAACCACAATTAATTAAACGAACGTGGTTACTTTAAATTAACTATGGTTACTTTAAACTAACTTTGGTTAATTAACCTAACTACAGTTATTTAAATTAATCGTCCTTAATTAAGACTAATTCCTATTAGCTTTAATCTAACCATACTTAACCATAATTAGCTAAAGCTCTACTCCTAAATACAGTTAACTTCCTAATTAAGGATTATAAGTTAACTCACGGTTTCTATGGCGTAAGTGTTGACTTAATCCAATATAGTCGAAACACATTTCTTTCATGGTTTCTCTGGTGATAGCAAGTTCATCACGATGGCGTCAAGACTACAAGGCTCACGGTACCAATGATGGCACCACAATGCGACAACGGTGGCTCAAGCTCACGGCTTGGGCTTGGGACTTCTTGGTGGTGGTGAACCAGCAGTGGTGGTGGTTCGGCTTGACAGCACAGAAGGGCAAGCGGCAGCATGACTGCATGACGGACGGACAGTGAGCAACGATGATCTGACGGCAAAGGACAACAACCAAAGGGGCGGCAATGGGGGTTTCGTTGATGGAGAAAAGAGAAATGAAGAAAGGGAAAAGGAAGATGAAAGAAAATGAGAGGGAGGTGGAGGGAAAGTGGGTTGCTTCAACTGCAACAACGGGGAAAACGTAAGGGGGGGGGGGGGGGGGGGGGGATGAAAATCCAATGCAATTCCTCAAATTCCTCTCCACACTTCATTCTCTCATTTCGTCCTTTAGTCCATAAATGCAAGGGTATTTTGGATATTTCACACACCTTTTTCCCAAACTTTCCAATTTTGTCCTTGGGCCCATTTGCTAGAATTGGGCTTGGCGGTCCACTTGGCCCTCATGGACAAATCCATCACGGGCATGAGGCCCAATGGCTCTCGCTTCATCCAACTTCCCTTTTCGACTTCTAATTCTTGTTCGATAATTTCTTTTCCGAAAATTTTAGACTTATCGATAATTCGTAGATATATGAGACGAAGTTAAATAGATTAGTCTTGAAATCCTCGAAAGTTCAATATCCGAAATCGAATTAAAATTCATGGTTAAAATTAATCAAATGTGATTTTAGTATGATCTAAACTATCGTGTGGCTTTTAGGGGTTTTTGCACAGTTGACCCGTGGTCAATCATTTTCGATCCATGTTGTGTTTCTTTGAATCATGAATGGCCCTTGTTTGTCATGTTATCATGATAGTTCAATTACATACCTTGAGTACAAGATTCATAGAAAATCGATTCATTGTCATTCAACGCGAGAATCATAACCGTGCGGAATCACTTGCGAACTGATTACGTACTTCTTTCGAATCGATTTATATATGTTCGCTAATTAACTTACGTAGCATTGACCTTTGTCGATTCTTATGATTGAACAGTCAATCCCTAATTAAATTCTTTGGTCTTTCACATTTTAATCCTTTATGGCATCGTCTAATAGATTAGTTAACTCATGAGTGATCAGTTCAGAGTAAATTAACAATCAGTACATTGATCAAATAACAATTTTATATATTTCGAAAATGGTCAAATTTCAACATTTCACAATATTGTAGTACATGGAAGGGACTCTATCAATTAATGACATACAATCGCCATGACTTGTATTAGTTTTCTTTACTGTGATTATTATGTGATAGCCAATTTAAGAAAGGTTTTAGCATTATATTATTATACACATTATGGTCTTTATTAAAGCATTAAAGGAATGTCATATGGGTCAAGTGGGAAAATATAAAAATTATTGTATGGCCACGTGATATTATTAACTGATGGTTTAATAAACATATACATGCCAAAAATGTTTGGCTATGAGATATTACGACTCTAATAAAATGGTACAATTCTCATTGAGAAGTTACCATTTCTTACAAAGAGATGCGACTCTTACGAAAGTTAAAAGGCACTTTGATGAAAGGTACTTCTTGATAGCATGCATAAATAAGAGTTTAGTCCTCTCTCCACCCACAACATGAAAAGAATATTGTATTCTATCATCTATCAAACATAATACGTTAAGGAAAGCATGGGTTAAGGGAGATAAATTAGATTTCTTCATCTCTTTAGTTTTCCGCAACAAATATCTTCAAAGGGTGCTATGGATAAATGTATATTTTCATCCCCATCATTGTGAAAATCATGAAGATCAAATATCCCGTGTTTTGTATTTTTTGTATTATAAAATTACGTTATTGCTTACACTGGACAGTTTTGCTTTTGCAAAATGTTGACAAAATTACCCTCAAATTGTCTGACATGATTTAACTCTTTTTTTAATTTACATTTTATATGTGGTTTAGATGCAGGTCATTGAGCAAAAGCTTTATAAATTTACTATGAACAGATGAGGGCTTGCAAGTCCTTTGACCGGTCTAAGAGGCTACAATGGCTTTGGCATCTGATTGGTGTTAATTACACTGATATATAATGTTTCTATTTCTTCCATCCTTTTATATGTTTTGTCAGTTAAAATTTTTTGATTGATTAATTTAGTGATTTAGCTCATGACTCATGTGGTATGCGTTCATCAAATGTAACCCCCTGTTCGTCAATTTCGCTTGAATGCTTTTCTTACCTCATTGGGCCGAGTGTGTGACGCCCCCTGACGGCCCCCAATCCGTTAGAGTCACCACGGTGTTTCTTTATCCTAGATGTCCTTTATTCTGATACTATTGGATTTTGGTGAATTCGTGAGTCTGGGGGTCTATCACATTTTTCATTGGTCCTTGCACTATATCATGGTGGAAGCAGATCCAACAACTCCCTTCCTAAACACTGAACTGATGCACACTAGATACACATAGATAATAACCAGGCACTTTTTATTTACATATGCTGGATGGACATCGTTAGTCAGTACATCAAAAGCCAAAGTTCTCTATATTGGCTATATCCAAAAATACCTAGACCGACATTTTCCATTAGCTATTCACATGTCGTCCATCAGCAAGTGCCGGTGTCCAAAAATTCACTGCTAACCTCACGTCCTCGGTCACTCTACTCCGCTTTAGCCTCCATCATCGTCCTCTGGTGGCGGTGGCATCTTTATCATTCTGTAATATGTTAGCCCCCACGAGGGGTGAGTACGACTACTAGCCGCCAAAGATCTACTAAACTATATTACATAAAACTATCATCATTTGATTCCATGCAATCCAAAACAGGGCACACGACCAAAGCAATGAGTATGCATAAGTTTAAAAGAATCTCAAACAGCACAGTACAATGAAACATGTAGATGTTTAAAACTCAGTTTATCATGACTCACTACCACCATCTTCCGTACCAATGTTTGCGTCCCTCCAGGCGTATCGCACCCAACTTGACATCACGAAGTCCTTCGGTTCCATATTTCAGTCGCCGAGCATCCGAAGTATGTTACGTTATACCTCTAGGCATCTTGCACCCCACCTGGCATCACGAGGAACCTTCGGGGCTCACCATGACAATGATGTCCCCTACCCTTCGAAACATGTATCGTCATACATCCGGGCATCCTGACACCTGGGGAACCTCTAGAGCTCACCAGTCCCAAGGCATCTAGAGGCATCGCCACTACGATCCTCCAAGGGTCCGATGGCATCAATAACACATCAACCATGGTGTAGCAGTCAAACCATTTTAAATGCCAAAACGTTCCTGTACTGACAATATGTGAAAATTGCTTTGATTTCAAAATCCAATGGAATCTTAATGGCGTATCAAATCCCTATCGGAAAAATCTTTCATAAAATGCAAAGTTCAAATACCATAATAAATCGAAGAAGTTTTCTATCGTTCCACCCCGATCAAAATCCGAAATTTACAAGCGTGGACTTAAAACATTTTCATGTTTCAAAACTTCGAATATACAAGTGATGATTTTCACCAAAACCATAAGCATTTCTTGAAGTATTGAAAACCACAGTTCAGTGGGTCAATAATATCGGTCCCAACATGAAGATTTTTGAATCTAAAAACTTTGAAAAACCAAAACTGTAAGGCTTTCTTGAAATACCGAAATCGACACATCGGCGAGTCATCAAACTCGATCCCGACCTTAAGATTTTCAAAGTAGTTTGCACGTAAAATCTTAGAGCTTTGAAAACATTAAAAATCAGTACATACATTGGCACCGAATTCACACTCAACCATAATGGATATGAAATCCATTATCAAATAGGTCAAAATCAATTCGGCAACTTCCAAGTTCATACTTTAGCACGAGTATTCAAAACAACGTCAGTTTATGGAACACACTTCACCAAACGACAACGTAATTCAAGTCGTATAGGTTAGTAGATATTAACTTGCCTTCGATTTGGTGGTGTCCACGGAGAGACAACCCATGAACTTCGGCTGCGGATGCGGTTGAGGAACAGTGGTGAGGAAGCTGGTGACGTTGGTGGTTGGCTGTGGTCAGCTGTGGGCGACCCAACAGTGATGAGGAAAGCTCAAGGCGTGGCGAGTAAGCCGGTGATGCGGCGGTCGAAGGCAGCGAGACACATGCGAGAGAAGGGCGGGGAACCAGCGGCAATGATGGAGAGAGTTGCGGTTTCTCTCTCTCTCTCTCTCTCTCTCTCTCTCTCTCTCTCTCTCTCTCTCTCTCTCTCTCTCTCTCTCGTTGCCGTTTTGTTGACAAAATCGGTCAACATTTCTTGGGATTCCACAGCTGCTCGAGCAAGGGACAAGTGGGAGTGTCGTGGTCGTCATCCGGATTCTCCTCCGCCAGCGCACGAAGGCTGATGCGTGGCTTCCGCTGGTCAGCTCCTCTCCATGCAGTGAACGTAGCAGCAGGGTCAACCTTGCATGTATGCAGGACGTGGCTGCTCCTTCAGTCAACACTTCCTCTTTTGTTGACAATTGAGAAGACGTGGCTGCTTGGTCGAGTATTTTTCTCTTGGTTGACCGGTTGAAGGGAAGGAAGACATGGCTGTGGCACGGCCACTTCTTGGTGAATCGTTCCTCTTTAATTGACCATCAAATGGACGTGGCTGCACGGCTATTTAAGTCGATGGTCTTTGTGTCTTCATGCAGGAGAATAGATGGACGTGGCTTTGTTTAGTTGACTCTTGAGTCAACTAAATGAAATCACGCTGGCAGCAATTAGAGAGGACAACACCGACTTGCACGTCTTCATCTCTGCATGAAGAAAGCGCTGCGGACGTACGCATGTTCGCTGCATGCTACGGGTCTTCAGTGGTTGATTTGCGAGGCCACTCGGGATTAACGTGTGTTCATAGCCGACTGCATTAAGCGAGAAAATTGGATGAGGAGCTATCACGAGAACGTGACAAAACGTGATGTTTTGTTACGGCGAGTGTGGTGATGAAACGGGGTCGTAATTGGTGCTAACGACGTAGTCCGACAAAAAATTCGTCAACCCGTCTCGGAGAGTTTACATATTCGAGGTCCAATGAAATCCAGATGTCACAGAGTGTATGCCAATATAGATGCTTAGGACGGAAGAAAGAGTACCTTGTATTAGGGGTGTGCAACGGAAACCGCCCGAACCGGGACCGGACCGGACCGGCCGGTTTTGGGCGGTTCCCACGGTCGGCGGTCCGGTTCCCGGTTCCTAATCTTGGAACCGGCGGCCGGTTGGTCCGGTTCCCGGTTCCAAGGTGGGAACCGGACCGACCGGACCGACCGAACTGGACCAATTTTTTATATATATAATTTATATACATATAATATATAAACACATATAATATATGAATATTATATATGAAACTTATTGCAATTACAATTGCAATTGAGGTAACAATCTTCTATGTGGCCAAGAGACCACCAAAACTTTGTTGTTACTCTTTATTTATAGAGAAAACTTACTTGTTAGTTTCATTTTCTACTCGATGTGAGACAAGGCTCTAGGAGTTCCTCGTGCTCACACTCTCTCTCTTGCTCCCCTCACTCGCAAACAACAAGGCACTTCAAGCCTCAAAGAGTCTGATATTGACTAAACATTCAAAGCATAGAAGAGAGATTGTCTATAAAACATAAACTAAGCACAACCTTTAATCAAATTGTTCATGGCTTTTATGCTTAAAATTAAGCGTGAAACACATAAACTATGATTGATATTCACGCAGGTGAAGTGTGAATATTTTGCACGTGGCGCATGGAAATATGTGTGAGTAGTTTTATTAGAACGCCCAGGAACCGAATTGGATTGATCGGTCCGGAGCATAGTTTTTCTTTAGTGAAAAAGGAAAATGCCGATTTTGTTGGACCGGTCCGGTCCACGGTTCCCAAAATTGAGAACCGGTTCTCCCGGTCCGGTTCTCGGTTCCACCTTGGAACCGGACCGAACCGGGAACCGATCACCCCTACCTTGTATTAAATGAATGTCATCACATCGGTTCATCACGTAATATAAGCAATACATGAAATTGTTTCTTCGCACATTTGGAGGGGAGGGGGAGGAGGATGCAATATGTATGTTGATAATGCTAGTACAAACTAGGGGTGTGCAAAATACCCGGGAACCGCCCGGACCGCCCGGAACCGCCCGGAATCGGCGGTTCTTGAGGGAACCAGTCCAGTTCCCGATTCCAATTTTTCGGAACCGGTGGGTACCGGTCCGGTTCCCGGTTCCATGGGCGGATCCGCCCACCCAGACCGGACCAGAACCTTTTTAATATTAAAAAAAAATTACTAAAAGAAACCCTAGATTAGATCTCATCTCCTCACTCCCTTCGTCTTCGGTTCTCTCTCTCTTTGTCTCTTCCTCGGTTCCTCCTAATCCTATC
The DNA here is from genome assembly GCA_028830015.1 of Eucalyptus grandis x Eucalyptus urophylla. NCBI lineage: Eukaryota > Viridiplantae > Streptophyta > Magnoliopsida > Myrtales > Myrtaceae > Eucalyptus > Eucalyptus grandis x Eucalyptus urophylla. Next base: position 30,873,970 of record CM054203.1, read on the forward strand.
GCCATTTCAATTCCTCCCCGAGCGTCAATGCCGTCGCCACTACTACTCCACCGCTGTTGTTCGCCCCCTCGCATCGGCCACCACCCGCCACAGCCGCGGAAAATTGTTTCGCGACCGTTCTGTGTTGAAAACCCAACCATAGACCTCCTCCCCTCCTTCCCAACTCATAGACCCGACCGTTCTATATTGAAAACCAAAATTGTTTCGCGTCAAGATCAGTTCCATGGATCCACCCGGGAACCGGACCGGACCGGCGGTCCGGTTCCCGGGTGGATCCCGGTTCCAATTTTTCGGAACCGGTCCTTAGCGGGCGGTTCCCGGTTTTAGGTCGGGAACCGCCCACCCGGACCATGCACACCCCTAGTACAAACACCTAGAGAGGGTGAATAAGTGTTTAAATTTTTTTTTGATAAATAAAATAAATTTCGAACAAAGTCTTAAAACCAAACGGAGTTTGATAAACAAGTCACCAAACTTATGATGAATATTCAAAATCAAGTAAGAGATGGAACTGATTTTTGCAATACTTAAAAGAATGCAAGAGATTTAAATTAAAAAAAAAAAGTTAAGGGAAGAGAATATTGCACATAAAATTTATAATTATTCGGCTTAAATTAAGCATACGTCCACTATCCCATGGTGACATCCTCCTGACTAAAATTCACTATAACATCAACAAAGAAGTATAATTTTTTTAATGCAAACACTTAGTGGAAAATCCATTTTCTCTCACTAAGTACTCTTCTTGTAATTTTCTCTCTTGAATACAATTTGTAAAGATCGCTGATTAAAAACAAGTTGTTAGAAAGACTTCAGACTTTGGAATTTCAATTTTCATGCCTTTACCTCAAATAGACTGAATAACCTCCTTCAATACTCCTCCACGTCTCACTAGCCATTAGCATTTTCTAAAGGAATTTCTTCTAATCAATCTATTGGACAGAATCAACTAAGGAAATCTTATAACCTTTTAAAGATTGAGATCAAAATCCATTGATTCTGGTCGCCCATACAATCAAAATCTAAGTCTTCATAAGTAGATGCTTCCCAAAAAAGAACTTGTCTCCAAGATTGATTTCATCAATTTGTAATTGATTCCATCAATGTTTTTATAAAAGGTAAGTGAGATTCTTCACCAAAGAGCTAGAATAAAGAATAAATTCATAATGCGTTCATTTTGAATCCTTTTCGCAATATCAATAGCTTTGAGTATGATTTTATTTTCGTTCTGGACACGATTTCAATCTAGATTGTATCAGAGTGGGAAAAACTTCTGGAATAAATAGACTTTGGCAAAGGTCTGTGATATAACTTCAGAAGCATACTATTCTTCAAAATAAGAATAAGAACTGGAAAATTTTGTCAACTTCAAAATTTGATATGAGTTTTCTCAACACACGCACATATATATATACACACACATACGTTCAGCTTCGAAAATCTTGTAGTAGCTTGTGTTCAAGGAGAAGCCGTTGCCTCATTATCATCATCACTGTAGGAAACGTGAAACCACTAAATAAGTAAGTCTTACACAATTACACATGCACACAGATTTCCAAGTGGTACTACTAATGGTGAAAAGCAAGCAACTTCGTAGATTTATTCCTATATGAGAAGCTTCTTTTCTTGAACTACGATACGGAACGTAAATGAGAGGTCTTAATTAGTGTAAAGATATCTCATTATCTCTTTTTCAGTGACTCGTATGTAAGCTAGGTGAAAGGCTCACTCAACATGCACGAGCTATGGAAGTAAGGTTGGTTCCAAAGATTATTTTTGAGTCCAACATTAGGTTCCACGAAGGTTCAATAATATTGCTCATGTGATTTTATAATTGTGATAGTGACCGAAAAAAGTATAATACCGACTCATTTTTTCGAGTGATGCGATTCTTTACAGTGCAAAAAATTGTGTTCTTTAGTAGGACTGTTGTAGCTTTCATAGAATCGTAATATATCGACTTGGTCTGATGGAATGAGTCAAGGTAATTCTTATTCGCTAAAAATCATAGTTGTTCTTTTTAGTCACTCATAAGGGAATATTAAGTCTACAAAAATATTTTCATGAAGAACACATATTAGACTTAAATATTGTCATGTAGAATACTAAAATCAATATAAAAAAATAATTACTTTTCCTCTAGATTTTGGCAATTAAGGACTTGGCTTTCAAATTGCTGGAGATGTTAGAAGTTTACAAATTTTAAAATTCAATTTATTTCAATTATCAATTATATCTTCAACACACTTAAAAGGAAGAAGTGAAGCCTGTGCTTATACACTCATTGTCAACTCCTCCATATAAGAACCCTTGCTCAAAGAGAATTTATCTTATTATATCAAAATCCTCGTCAAATATGGTGCTTATATAAAAAACTTGAATATCATGTCATTATCACATATTAAATATTACATGGTAGGAATGTTACCATGCAAGGGGCGTAGGGGTTGTGTTCTTTTTTATGATTGCGCTTTATATTTTGTTCATTTTTTCTGTACTTTTCTTCAAACAAGTGTTTTTGTAATTAGTAGGTTAAATAATTAACAAGCCAATCCAATTTTGCTAAAGTTCACACTCGAAGATGAGAGAATTCGAGAAGGGACACTAGGTTTGGATTTGAAGACAAGATGAGTTCACACGACCGATATAATTGAGATATGAGGGATTATTACGCAGTAGTGATCTTAACCTGCTTATTATTATCTTAATATGTAACCTAACGCATCATTCAATATGTCCACTAACTAAGCTTATTACTAACAGCGCCTTTTGCAAAAATTTCAAATTTTAAAGTACTAAAAAGTTAAAACATTGGAATAAGGAATCCATGAGAACCAGCCTTTTTTCTTCCTCCAAGCTAACCATGTTCGTCGGTTATGCTTTGCTTGGATATGTCCGATGGGTTGAAGATACTTCTACCATTCCATGATCTTGTTTTCACTCTATCCTTCAATAGCACGGTTGGAATAAGGATGCCGTACCACTAAGGGCGTGTTTGGTAATACTTCTATTCCCGAAAACAATTTTTTATCATAAATGATTCTCTTTTACTCTGTTCCCAAAAATAATTTCTAAGCATTTTAAACTGGTCGGTAACTGTCCAAAATTTCAATTTTTGAAATAGAGTTACGTTTGGCACTATATTCAAAATTTCTACTTCAAATCATTTTCTTTTAATTTTTTAATAAATTCATTACTTTCTTTTTCTTTTTCTTTTTTTTTTCTTTCCTTTCTCCTCTTCTTCTTCAAGGGTTGCTAGCCGTTGGCCTTGGGATGACCAGCAACCGGCCAGATGAGGGCCAGCAATCTCGCCAAAGCGCCGCTAGCCCTCACCAAGGCCGCGCCTCATCAGCCGAGCCTTATTGGCAACTGGGCAAGGCTTGACCGGGCCTTGGTTGGGCAAGCGGTCTCACCTAGATTTGGTGAGGTCAAGCCTCGCTCAGTCAGGCGAGGCTCACTAGTGGCTAGGCAAGCCTCTGGCGAGCTCACCAAACCCCGCTAGACTGGTTGCTAGCAACCAACGGCGATGGACAACGGTAGCGATGATTGAAAAAGAGAAGAGACGGAAGAAGAACAAGAAGAAAGTAGAAAAAAAATAGGTTGGCTTGATTCTGAAATTGTTCCTCGGAACAAAGAATTAACCTTTTTTTTACTTTTCCATTCTGTTTTAAATCTATTTCAAAAAAAAAAAATTGTTCCTACAAATAAAAATTTTACTAAACGAATTTATGTTCCGAATTTACTCTCGAAAACAAAAAAAAAAAGAAAATTGTTACTATTTGGTAAGTTGTCAAACACATCCTAAGTATTCGCACTCCAGCTCAATATTATAGTAAAAGTACTCAACAAAGAAGACGGTCTTTTGTTCGATATTTTTCAGACAATCCACCTACATGTCACTATAGAGATCGGATGGCTATCCAGTTATCAAGACATGATGAAATCAATTAACATTGATTATAGTACGTAGCTTAAGCTGTCAAATGAGTAGGTCGAATCAGGTCAAAAATAGTTCGACCTAAACTAACCAATTTAATCAATTTTGACTTATTTACATACAATAAAAGTTCAGTGACCATATATGACGCAACCTGCACTCAATTACCTGACCCAACTCATTTATAAAAATACTTCCTACTTAATCCAACTTATGAAAATCCATATCCACCTAGTTAGTTCACTTTAAGCTCTTCATGTGTGCTTTTTCATTCCTTTCATTCCCACCTTCATAGGAAAGATCGTAATAGAAGAACTTTCTAGTCCACTGGGATAGTCCTACTTTGGTTACGTTGTACTCCAGTCTTTATGACTACAAGATGCTAAAGAATTGGCTTTCGATATTTTATAGAATTTTCAATTTTTATGTTGAATTACGATGAAGAATAAGAGAGAGTTACTACTCAATAGTGAATTAATAAAATTTCAGCAACAAATAACATAAAACAATCCAAAATTTACTTAAATGAAATATAAGATATTGAATAAGATGATTTATGCTTACCAGAGATTGCAATGACTAGAACTAATATTACAATATTATATAAAAATAACAATGCGAAATGCAACCAATAACAGATATACTCTAATAACTAACAAACGATACTTACAATATTATTTAAAATAAAAACAATGGGAAAAAATAGAAGTTTTCTTGATTTTTTTTAGTAAGGATGAAGTTAGGCCCATCTTGCAGGCCCACCAAAACTTCTCTGAACTTATAACAATATGAGAAGTTCATTATTTTCTCAGAGGCTGAAGAGGGAGTCAAAAAGGTCGGATGGATTTAGGTAAATTTTAAATCTTTTTTTTTTTTTTTGGTAAAGAATTGTAAACCTATTTAATATTCATATCTTTTAGATTTTATCATTTTAAACTTATTTATAATCTATTACTGAACATAGCTACCCATATAATGATTAGGCTCATCAAATATGAATTGAAAAATAGATCTACACCTATTATGATAGGCCTAACGTAGCTTTATATAAAACTAGACAACAAAGAGCAAGTCAATGCCCTAATATCATTTTATCAACCTGTAAATCTTCGAGGGACTTTCTCATCATCTCAGGTAAATTGCTAAAATCCCAAGTCAGCATACAATGCCACACAAGACAGCAAGCCCAATTGCAATATGGAATTCGCAGATCTATAGAAAATCCATCATATCATTGTGTTAATTTTTTTCTCTTTCATGATAAAATCCTTTTATGAACGTGTGACTTCAATAGGAGAATATTAAAGGTTCGTCAGTTAGTTTTGCAAGAGTCCCCATAAGTTCCTAATGCAGCATTGACCAATACAAGTTCTTCTGGATCTTATAATTGATGGAAATCCTCTTCGGTCTTCAACTTCGTGAAGAAGACATGCTTGCACCGACACAAACACAGTTCTTCGATGAAAAGGACAATCATCCAAGTTTGAAAGCCCACACACAGGGACCACACAAAAAAACCAGATTGAATTCTCATTGGATTGCATCTCGCATTGTGAAACCTATCAATGGATGAAATGAAAGGACCAAACGTCCAGTTACTGCCTTTCCATCAGAAAATTTTCCCTTGCTTTCCTATCAGTTTGCAGACAGGAAAGGGTTGGTCCATTCTCTTTCTCGTGCACAACATGCTGCAATCTCCAGAATTTAACCAGATCTAAAGGGAGTAAACACACAGGCCTCAACCCATCTGAAGCTCATCCAAACTTGGACAAGTAGGTAGCAACTTCAAGTGAGGCAAACCAAGGAAAATGAACAAATCTAAATGTACTAATTGAAAGCGAATGAATAGGGTAAGTTACAACAAATCCAAGAGGCATTTGTGCTCATTGTTCTACCCAACAATATAGACAATTAACTGGTAAAGAACCTATAGCCATCCCAAGAACATTTCAAACCCTTTAAACCTTAAAAAATAAATACTTTACTTGCTTTGAGCTGATCTTTAAATAAATAACCAAAAAAGAGCACAGAAAAATGATAAGAAAAACAGAGCAACCAAAGACAAGAAGTACCAAATTCTCAAGGCTTCTGCTGAGCATCCATGTACCCAGAATCAACAAGAACCTTCTCTCTCTTGGCCAATTCAACGTCCTCATCAACCATCATCTTCACCAACTTCTCAAACCCAACCTTGGGCTTCCAACCCAGCACCTTCTTGGCCTTACTCGCATCTCCCTTCAGGTTGTCGACCTACGCCGGTCTGAAGTACCTCTTATCGATCACCACATGGTCCCTCCAATTCAGCCCAACACACCCAAACGCTACTTCCAAGAACTCCTCCACCGTGTGTGACTCCTCCGTCGCCACCACGTAGTCATCCGGCTTTTCTTGCTGCAACATCATCCACATAGCCTCCACGTAGTCCCCGGCGAAACCCCAGTCCCGGGAGGCCTGCAGATTTCCCAGGAACAGCTTGCTCTGCAACCTGATCTTGATCCGGCCCACAGCCTGAGTGATCTTCCGGGTCACGAAGTTCTCGCCCCGCCGCGGGGACTCGTGGTTGAACAGGATCCCATTGCATGCGAACAGCCCGTAGGCCTCGCAGTAGTTCACGGTGTACCAGTGCGTGGCGCACTTGGACGCGGCGTAGGGGGACCGCAGGTGGAACGGGGTGGTCTCCGATTGTGGCGGCGGGGTCGTTCCAAACATCTCCAAGGACCCGGCCTGGTAGTAACGGATGTGGCTACGGCTGGTGGCGGAGACGTGAGAGCGCACGGCCTCAAGGAGGCGGAGGGCGCTAGTGGCGACAACATCGGCAGTGTAATCGGGGATCTCGAAGGAGACCGCCACGTGTCAGGTCCTCTTAACTCTGGCTCAGTCGAATGGAATGCCCAATAGTTATGCAGTCTCGCGAACATAGACAAACACATTTGACACCATGAAAAAACTTTCAGGGAAGAGAAGGTCAACCTCTACATAACAATCTCGCTTTGGAGAAAATATGCTTCTCAACACTATCCTAAAAATCCTATCGTAGCTAAAGTTTAGCAGCAGGTTATGTGTGCAATAGTGTAGTGCTAAAAGTAGTAAAACATGCACAACAGTTTAAATGCAAACAACACTTCTAATCAAGAAAAATAAATCATTCATCCCAACACCTTCCTGCAAGATAAGGGTTAGTAATCAATACTCCCCTTATACCTCCCATCTGTAAGAACATTCAACATTTGATATTAGGAATGTACCTGGTATCATTGTTGCCAAACAATAATATTTTTAAAAGAAAAAAAAAATGACCTAAGTCTACTTAGAGTTTTAACACAAGTCTTCAGTAGAGTCGTCAAACTGTCGCAACCTAAATTTCGGGTGCACCACTTAAGATTTAGGCTAATGGACTACTAAGTTTTAGACTTAGCTCGAGCTCTCATAAACCCATTCCAATTCGTGATTTAGGTTCAAGTTTTTCAAATGGATTTTATTTAAGAGTTGTTACTAATCAGATTACGATAGGCCCATTAGACACCTAAGTAAAATAATTGGAGAATTATTTTACTCCTACGAACTAGAGACTTTAAGTACGGGAACTTGATTATACTAAATTTCTCTAATGTCATTTCAGTGCCATTCTTTTTATTTTCAAAAAAAATTGTGCAGGCAGCTTGGATTTATTTTAACCAAAATTACTATCATGCAATATTGTGATCACGCGGGTGCTCAATCATTATTAAACACTCAATGAATCAAACAAATTGCATCAAAAGAATTAAATGCACAAAGAAAACAATTTTTTTTTTTTGGGTTTTCTTATCTTGAAAATTAAAACATGCACTTTAATTACGTCACCTAATTTTACTAACAAACAAATTCTAATTAAATAAACCTAACATGCAAACTATTTGACATGCACTTAATATTTTTTGTATTTTTTGTTAAAATTCATAATAAAAAAACTTAATTAAATTATCTAAAATGAATAATTTTCTAATTTATTTTAGGAATTAATTTGATTTAAACCCTATCCTATCTTAGAAAACTAGTTTTTTTAAAGAAAAATAAGATTATTAAAATTTGCAAACATTATTTAAGAGTCTATCTATAAAAAAATAATAATCCTAATCTATTCCAAAAATTATCTAAAAGTGCAATCCCAGAAAATACAATCCTAATTTACTAAACCAACACACTTCGATGCCAGATTTGATTTTGATTTTATTTTTTTAGTGTTTTTCGAGACAAGCAATTTATCAGATAAACAATATATCTAAATTAATCAAGATATTCATCAAATAAAAGATCAAATTAATCGAAAAAATAATATATTATCTCACGGATCAAATTAACGATTATCGTAACCCTAAATATCACAACATGTAAGAGAGTTCAAAATAATTAAAAATTTGATAAAGTCTTATCGAACAAATTAATAATTATAATGATTTAATAATTAAAACACTATCAAAATGCCCCAAAAAATTATATAATTAAAAAAATGATCCGACATCTTAGGGATCAAATTAATAATTACAATAATCTTGGGCAAAACCCCGGATGATGAATATTGACATCCAATGTCCCAATTTAAATAACTAAACTTAAAAAAAATAAAGTAAAATAAAAATAAAAATGAACTACCTAGGGAACTTGAGAAGGCAACAGCGCGATGGGAGTAGGCGCGGGCGAGGGGGACAACCTGCGGAGCTGGGCACAGGACTCGGGCAGCAGGGGTGCGGCGGATCGGGCGGCGCTCAAGCGCGGTGGCGAGCTGCTGCGGCGTCGGCGACGGGCTGAGGTGCGGGGTCAACGGCGGAGCTCGGGCGCAAGCATCGCCGAGGGCAGGCAGACAGAAGCTGCGGCGTCGAGTTCTAGTGGCGTCGGGTTGCAGACGGCGCGCGGCGAAGGCTCGATTGGTCACTCAGGCGAGAGGTCTCGGAGCAGCGGTGACTAGCGGGTGCTCAGGGCGACGGTGATGCTGTTGGTGTCGGGCACCGAGCGCAGCAAGCTGCTCGTGGATTGCAAGCGTCGAGGCTCAGGCGGCGGTGGTGCGGTGCTCGCAAATGAGCGAAGCGGGCGCAGCGATTGGTGGCTGCGCAGGCGTCGGCGTTGGCGGAGCGACGGTGATCAGCGAGGCGGGGTGCGAGATCTGCAGGTTGCAGGCGTCGGGCCATTGGGCGGAAGCCAGAGAGGGGCGTTGGAGGTGCTGGGTCGCGGGCTGCTGGGCGGCAACGTCGGGATCTGGCGGACGAGCAGCAAGTCGCGGATCGCGAGCGCCAATGGCCGGAACGGCGTAGCAAGGCTGCTGGCGGTGCTCCGGGCGAGCAGTGGAGGCGGAGGTCGTGGGTGGGGCGTCGGACGATGGGCTCAGGCAGAGGGAGACGAATGGCGACGGGTGAGCAGAGACGAAAGGGGGGCGTCGTCGTCGGGTGCCGAGGCTGGCAGGCGGCGGCAAGCGGAGGTCCAGGCGCTGGGGTGACGCGCTGGGTGGTGGTTTGCTGCAGTCGTCGCTGGTGATGCTCGGGCTGCTGCAGGCTGGGTGGCTGCTGTCGAGCGGACGGAGGTGTTGCGGATCGGGCGGCGAGGGACTCAACAAAGAAGAAGAACAGTGGCTTTTTTTGTATTTTTCTTCTTTGTTTCTCTCACCTCCCCTGTCCCTCACGTCGCTGTCCCTCTTCTCTGATGCTCTTTTGCTGACTTCTTTCTTTCCTCTGTACTTTGTCAGAAGAGAAAGGAGAAGCTGGCCTTCTTGGACGACAAGGAGGGTTTTCTTTTTTTTCTTTTCTTCTGTACTTTCTCTTGCACGAATTCTCTCTGTCTTTTTTAATTCTCGCCCCCGCTCTTTTTTTTCTTTTTCTTTTTTCACAAAATTCGGTCCCTTTTATAATGGTTCCGAGCACCCTCTTCCATGGCAATTTTCCAGCTTCCTTTTTCCGCTGCCTTAATTCATGGTCTACAAATTGGAGCGTGATCTTATAATCGGCTTGATTTTTCCTCGAATGTTTCAATTCCTTCATTTTTATCAAACTCCTTGCTTTTTTTATTCACTTGATTTCTTTGACCGAGAATTTGCTTCCGCATTTATTATAATTTGAATATTCGCCGAAGCAAATGTGGTTAATTAGAATTCCCACATTCCATTCATAATCAAATTAGATTAATCATCCCCTTATTTTCCTTTTATTTACTCTGATGCAACTTTTTTATTTCTTTTTTTTAGAGCTTAAAAATTAATCCCTAATTTTCTATGTACAAATAACTAGGTCGCCAAAATTTAAGTGTTAACAGGAAGGCTTGGCCAACGATTGTCGAGTGCTTGTAGCAACATTGGAGACTCCTCACTTGGAATTCCCTTGGCTGCCACCAGATATTTTTTTGTCTTTTTAAGGAGTAATTTTCTTTATGATTATATTTATAGTTACAAATTATGACCAATATATGAATACCTTGTTATGTCGTGGATTCTGGTTATGCAGTAACTCTGGGATTTTTAACTCATTTTAAAGATGAACGGTATCATTTAAATGATTATAAGGGTACAATGAGACGGCCAACAACTGCAAGAGAATTGTTCAAATATAGGCATTCTTCTTTAAAAAATGTCATTGAAAGATCATTTGAGACATTGAAGAATCCATTTTTTTCATTTTGAGGCGCATACTCTTATTTGTAATTCGAAAGCAAGCACATATTGTAATTGTATATTGCGTCATCCATAATTACATCCATGATCAAGACAAAATGGATAAGAACTTTTCCCTATGTGGAGATCCACAATATTTGTCTGAACTTACGCAGGATGAGCTTGCAAACGATACATTGACCGATGATGAAAACCAAATAAATACGCTTAGGAAAACCATTGCCAATAAAATAGCAAGGGACCAAAATATGCCGAAACTTCCATGAAATTGTATTTTCAACTTTTGTAATGTATTACTATTACTTCGACTATTATTTTGTATTTTAGGATTTCGTATATTGTTATCTAATCAATTACTATTCCTAGAAATAGATTTTTTTATTATATTATCAAACGAATTTCTGTTCTAGAAATAAAAATTTTAAGTTATAAAACGGGTTTCTTAGCTCAGAAACTTGTCTGAGGAAGAGAAATTGAGAAATCAATTTCTATTCCAGAAATTTTGTCATGCGCACCCTAAATTTCTCAATCTTTCAATTTGAATCTCTTTTAATCTTATAAACCCACTTGCAACCTATGGGTTTGCAACCTTTTGGTAATTAAACAAGCTCCCAAACATCATTATTTCATAGATTGCATCTCATCTCTCATTGCATCCAACCACAAATTTGATTGAGGACAAGAAACGGCTTTCGTATAAGTTGGCCAAAAGGACTAGATCTACAACGCAACTAATATCATAATTATGTTCTCCCAAATAGACTATGGTTGCATTTGGAAATAGCTTTGGGATTGGGCTTTGAACACCTAAAGTCCTTTTGGGCAGATATTGGGTGTCTAGAAAAATTTTTACAAACCCCATTAGGTAAAAGTTAGCCTTCTCAAGGCTAAAAGCCCAAGGCTAGTCTTGGGGTGCCTTGGGCTTTCAGCCTTCTGGGCATGTAAATATGAGTGTTCATGTTCTCATTCATTGTTTATCTTCTCCATTGAGGGTGGTTGGCGGGGTTGCGTAGGGCTGCGGGGCTGGAGATCGGCTAGAGGGAGGCCAACAACGGTCACAACGATTATCGCCGGGGCACTCCGCGCGATTTGGGTCACTGTGACCTCAATGGGGGGCTACGCGATTTGGGTTGTCGTGACTTCATTGGGGGTCACCCAACCTTAAACGGCCCTTGTCAAGGCCACGCCTAGGTCGTGCAACCTCTCCACGAGGTCACACCACCTTGGTGAAGGCCGCCCAAGGTCACGCGACCCTCGACGAGGTTGCCTAACCCAAGTGCGACCCTCGCCGAGGCTCCCCAACCTTAGGCAAGGGTCGCGTAGCCTCGGCAAGGGCTGGCGGGGGTCACGCGACCCACACACGGCCCTCGTCAAGGTCCCCGACCTCAGGCAAGGGTCTCACTTGGGCCGCGACCACCCCTACCGACAATCGCCCGACCCCAAGCAGCCATCGCCGGTGGTCTCCAGGGGCCGCCTGACATCTAATGATCTCAAACAACAGCCGCCACCAGCGTTATGGATCGCCAGCCAAATATATATTTTTTCTTTTTTTAATAATAAAGGTCTTTTGTAAATATAAGTCCTCCAAATACTATTTTGCTCAAACATACTTCATAATGGACTTTTAAATTACAATTTACCAAACACAATTTGTATTTTGAAAAATCCTCTTAACTTAAAGTCATTTACATTTTCCTAAAGATTTTTCCCAAAAATCTAACCAAACATATTATATATAATCCAATGGTATAGCTGAACGCCTTTCCTTAGCAGACCTCCTAAATGGAGCTACTGTAACCTCTTTTTGAGTCTGAGGAACTTGAAAGACTTCATTTGGGGTCGTTTCATCAATTGGATTTTTAATGTTAACAAGTTCAGTTTGTGGCATCATAGGCTCCATAATCGTCCGCACGGGTAAGGAAAAAGACATAGTAGGTCTCATCATGTTGTTATCTTCACTAATTTGTGAGCAGTCATACTCTTCGGCTACATCGAATGCTAGAAATTTCGCCGTTTGTGATTCCACAATCCTTGTACTTCCACGGGGATTATAAAATCAATATCCCTTCAAATATTCTGAGTAAGATACAAAGTAGCACTGAGTGGTTTTAGACTCCAACTTACCTAATGTTAAATTATACAACCTCACTTCTACAAGACATCCCTAGACCTTGAAATGATTTAAAATTGGTTTGCGTCTAGTCCATAACTCAAAAGGAGTTAATGCAACAGCTTTGCTAGGAACACGATTCTGTATATAAATGGTTGTTTTCAAAGTTTCACCCCATAAAAAGTCAGGTAAATTAGTCTTACTCATCATACACCTTACCATATCCATGAGAGTACGTTTGTGTCTTTTGGCCACACCATTTTGTTCAAGACTTCCAGGCATAGTGAACTGAGCCACTTTCCTAGAATCCTCTAAGTATTTAGCAAATGGCCATTTAATTTGCCCAGCATCGCCATGCCTACCATAATATTCTCCACCTCAATCAACCACTTTTATGACCTTTCCTAATTGTTTCTCAACTTCAATCTGATAGATTTTGAATTTGTCAAGAGATTCAGACTTTTCCTTAATCAAGTATAGATAACCATACCAAGAATAATCATTGATAAACATGATGAAGTAAAATTTTCTACACAAAGTTGCAGTATAGGGTCCACTAATATTGGTGTGAATGATCTCTAGTAAGTCAGAATTTCATATTGCAATTTTGTTCTTTAGTTTAGTCATTTTTCCTCTACAACAGTCTATGCAAGTCTCTAGGTCACTTTTAAGAGTATGTAGGATGTGTGTCTTTATCAACCTTTCTACTCTTTCTTTAGATATATGACCTAGTCGTCTATGTCATAATGCATAAGATTGTTCCTTAGGTAGAGGTCTTTTGGGAACAACATTTTTAACTGTATTAGCGACATATATATCATCGGGAGATAAACACAATCTATATAATCCATTGAACATATTACAGCACCCAACCTAATTTGAACTAAATAACATAGATATAATAGTGTTCTTTATTTCAAAAGAGTAGTCACACATGTACAAACATGATATGGAAATTAAGTTATGTCTAAAGGAAGGTACATAAAAAGCGTTTCTTCATATCGTATTAAAACCATAATCTAAAATCAAAATGACATCTCCCACGAACTCAACGTCAATCTTATCGTTGTTTCTCACAATGAACTTTGATTCATCTTAATTTGGCGTCTTTTTGTTTGTGAATCCCTGTATGGTAAATGCAACATGATTAGTTGCACTACTATCTAGCCACCAAGAACTGAACGGGGCTTTAGATAGGTTGGATTCATAGACAAGTGCCAAAGAACCATTACATTTATGCTCACTCTTGGACAACCAAGTTTTATATTTATCGAGGTGTTTTTTTATGTGTCTCATTTTCCTACAAAGGTAGCAAAAAACACCCTCCCTTTTAAAGGTGCTTTTCTAGAAGCCATAATGGTGAAGAGACTAGCAGCTTTAGGATTTCCTATCTTAGGAGCTATATAGTTAGAAGGGCCTATGGCTTTAGGATTTCCTTTATGATGTGCAATCCATTTACCCTTCCTGCTGGCAGAACTAGAGGCATACAAAGCAAGATGTCATCTCTCTTTCTTTAGTTTCTCTTCCTCTACCACCACTCTAACTACAAGGTCCTTGATTAACCAAGCCTCATTTTGTGAATTATAGTTCGTCTTGATAATTCCAAAGTCAGGAGGAAGAGTGTTTAATGCTTGATGCACAATGCAAGTTTTAGGTATATCAACCTGAAGAATTCGGAGTTTTGTCTGAAGATCTACCATCCTAAGCACGTAATCTTTAACTCCAGTCAAACCATCATACCTCATATTGAAAAATGATTGCATAAGTGTACCTATATCAGCATTGGAAGAGACATGATACCTAACCTCCAAAGCTTTCATCATTTCCTTAGCAATACAATCAGCTGGCAAGCCACTCATTAAATGTTCATAAATTGACCGTTTTATAATGAGCAAGCAAATCCTATTGCTTTTTTCCCAAGCAGCAAAACATACTTTCTGGGCTTCTGTATTAGTATCAATGAGGTCTGCTGGCCTCAGTAAGAGCAATATGAACATTTACCAACTCCATCCCAAATAGAAAATCTTCTTTTCATTTCTTAAAAGCTTGATCTAGTAAGAACCTCGATCACGATAGAATTGTCATTTATAGAGAAAGTGATTGATTTCACAAGCAATGCATATAATTAGCATCATGTGAGTACTAACCACACATCCTAAGAGCTACATTCATCATCATATAAACACATTTTAGCAGAATACATGACATGCAATTATATACTCTTCACATGACAGTGGTTCATGAAAATATATTCTAACATTTCACAATTTCACCACCTTTAGGTGTATGAATTATTAGGGTTAGTCACTTATCAACCATATGTTGTACATATATCCCTCCATGAACTAACACACAATCACTTCATTTGGGAATATGATTATGCATTAGAACAAGAGACATCCCATTATAATATGAAATTGATATTTCTCAAATCCAATCAAGTGTGCCACTTTGGCGGTCTCAACTCAATTGAATCATTAAAACTCTCTCATATTAGGGATACAGTTTATGACACACATTCACTTTATACATGTGATTTTAGACTTGATGACAAGAGTTATTTGTTACTAAAATCACATGTCATGCTAATTGCACTGCTCTATTTACTAATACACACTATTAACGAATTAACACTCTACACATTTCTCAAGTGATGATATAATCATAAGCGTGCAATTGTATTTCCAAAACCATGGATAAATACACCAAAAATACATCAAAATTCACGTATTTATGGTTCTACATGTATTTTCACATCCTTAAAAACATCAAAAATGTAAATATATACATCACAGGGTATGAAATTTCCATACAAGTACGTCAGCGTTAACCACGCGTAGAAACGACGTTGCACGCGCTCTCACGCACTGCTGGAGTGCGTGGCACATGAGCAGCACGTGCTGGCGTCCTCAATCCAACCCGAAAGTCAGTTTTACTGGTCTGACTGGCCAACTGTCGAACCAATCAATGGCTCGATTAGCCAAGGGTTCGACAGGTCAATGATCCACCTGGGTCGGGTCAACCAGGTCAACTCGGGTCAAGTCAACCCTGTGACATCCTGAAATTCGACTCCGTTTCGATAAAGTGAAATGGGCATTTCGTCAATGTGTTTACGGTCCTTTTTCTCTGAGCTGATCACTCACGAGTTAACTAACCTATTGGGTGAAGCCGTTAAGAGATGTATCAGCTGTAAAATCCCTAAAAGCTACCTAATTGGTTAGATTGAGCTAAAATCACGTCTGATCGATTTTTAACCACGAAATTGAACTCGATTTCGGGAATCGAATTTTAAGCGCGTCATAATCCTTATTTTTAGGATCCTGTCTCATCGCTCGTCAATTTATTGACGGGTCCGAAATTTCAAGAAAGAAATTATCGGAAGAAAAATTGAAGCCCAAAAGAAAATAGAAAGGAAAAGGAAAATTTACATAAAGGCATTATGTATTTTATTTTTCCTTTTTCTCTCTCTTCCCCTTTTCTTTCTCTCTCTTTTTCTCTCTTTTCTTTCTCTCTCCTCTCCCCTTTTCCCTTCCCCTTCGTGCGACTCCCCCACCGCCCACCTTTTCTCTCTCTTCCCTTTGACTAGTCCAAGCTTATCTTCTCTCTTCTCTCTCCTCTCTCTTCTTCCTTCCCGCACACGACAGAACCGGCTTCTTTCTTCTCCTTCTTTTCTTCGCGTGCGAACCAGAAGCCCGGAGGAGAAGCAGTGCAGCTCGTCGTCGCCACCGTCCCGCCGCCGCATCGCCGCCCGCGCCCGCGCTCGTGCGCGCGCCGCTCGCCGCCGTGCGCTCCGCCCGCGTCCGTCGCCGCTGCCGCTCCTCCCTCCGCGCGAATCAGCCCTGTTTCGCCCCTGTTCCGCACCGACCAGCCACTGTCCGGCCACCTCCGGCCACCGCCTAGCTCCGCCGGACCTCCCCCGCGTCCCCCTCGCCCTCCGCCGGCTTCCCCTTGCCGCCCTAGCCGCCGGAGCAGCCCCGATCAGCTCCGTCCAGCAGACCCACGAAGTGGGTTTCCAGCACTTCAGGCCCGCTTTTGGACCGTTTCCCGGCCCCGAACCCGAGCCGTGCTTTGGGAACAATCGTTCCTCGCGTCGCCGCCGTCGGATTGATCCGATTTGCACGCGATATGGTGAGTAATCTCACTAATCCTGGATTAGTTAGCTAATTATGCTTAAGGTTGGTTTAGATTTAATTAATTATGTTTAGGTTATTAGATTAGAATAAATTAGCAATTATTAGTCAATTGTGATGCGATTTAGATAAATTAATTATGCAATTAGCAAGTAGACGTGGTCTACTAATTATTGGAAGTGCCTCGGGATTTTTCCCGACCCTTAGTAGGCTCCAATTAGGCTTTTCGAGCCTAAGTGGAATTATTAGTATTTAAATATTAATTTTCGGAATTAAATTAAATAATTATTTATTTTCTGAAAATTCAACTGAGATGGCCCGGGACCGGAATATTGTGCTGATGACCGTGGTGAAGTCCGTTTATTTAATCAGGCTTTATTTTGAGCTAAATTGAATTTTTAATATTAATTATTTAATTTTCGAAATTAATAAATAAATTTTTTTTTTTTTGAGAAATTAAGATGTTGATGGCCGACGACCGAAATCTCGTGTTGATTGTCGTGGCGCAGTTCGTTTATTTATTTGAGCTCTACGTTGTATGAAATTAAATAAATTGTGATGGTTTAGGGATTTACCCTAATTTGATTGGAATCGATTGAGATTGAATTATTGATTGGTGATTGGCCAAGTATGTTATTCAGCATTTATAATGCTTTGTTGAGTTGATTTAATTATTTGATTGAGAAATCGTTGAGCATTGGTTGTCGATATTGAAAGTAGATTGGTAACCACTTGAAAGAGGACACATGGGCTCGATGAATTGGGATGTCACCTGGAGAATGCACGTGAGTTCAGTGGTTGAATATGTCACCTTGGCGAAAAGGTCGCCTAAGAAAATGCACGTGGCTCGGAGACTCAGTATGTCGTCCTGGAGAATGCACGTGGCTCGGTGACAGAGTTTGGCATCTAAAAGGACACGTGGGCTCGGTGAATTGATGCATCACTTTGGTGAGATAGCACCTAAGAGAATGCTCGTGGGCCCAGGCATCTAAAAGGGCACGTGGGCTCGGTGACTTGATGTATCACTTTGGCGAAGAGGTCGCCTGAGAGAATGCACGTGGGCCCGAGGTTCGAGGCACGTGGACTCGGAGATTGGGAATATCGTCCTAGAGAATGCACGTGGCCTCGCTTTTAGATACTCCTCTGTGGAGAGTGATTTGTATGACATGTAATCGACTGGTTCGATTTGTTTTGAGTAAATGGGTGCCTATTGTGAATTGTACTGACTTACAGGTGAGATCTGAGGCCAAGGTAAGTCATCTGCTCTGTGCGTGTTTAGGCAGCATATAGTATAATGGTTTATCTAATCGGGCTTAGTGGGATAGAACTCGCTGAGACGTAGTCTCATCCCAGTTTGGGGAAAACCATTTCAGGACCCGATAAGGAGCTGAGGAGGAGAAGTCTGGGAAGGAGATCTTGGAGGTGAAACTTGAAGGGAAGGATTTTGAAAGAAGAAGATAATACCGAGATGGGCCTTGAGTATGGCCTGGATGGATTGAGATCCTATCTTCTTTTGAGATCTCCATTTTAATGTGAATAGTTATGAAGTGATTTGTGTTTTGTATAAAAGTTTGGTTATAAATTTCAATATGAAAAATATGGCCCTGCTTTTCTATCCCATCGTTTTATTGTCTGGGGATTTTAACTGTTTCCGCATGTGCTTAATAAATGAAAGGGTCGGCGATACATTGTCCTAGGATATCGCATTATAAAATCGACCAAGCCAGAAGGATGTGTGCGTGCCCGAGGATCGGGGCGTGACAAACCCGGTCAACATGGGTTGGGTCAAACGATGATGTCATCGGTGACGTCGCATGACACGTGTCAGTCGCACATAAGGCGGCGCATGTGACGTCATCATTACATCATCATTGGACACCTGTCCAAGGCGGTGGCAAAGTTGGCGGGATGACGTCACAGATGACATCATCTCCGCTAAGGTGGTTCACGCGTCGAGCGGGTGAGCGTGTAAGGCCTTGTGGTGGCGCGTGGCGTCGACTCCCAGCACCACCTGGCCACGTGGTGGCACGTGAGGCTGTTTCCGGCCTCTTCTGGAGGCATTCTACCCATCAATATCTTCGTTTTGATGAGAGGAATTCATATATGTGATCAAAATTTACTTTCATCAAACCAAAAATCGTGAAAAACAAGCAGAACCTTCCTAAGCCAGGTGAATTTCAAAATGGCCGTAGGCGACAAGTTTGGCCTTGGCCAAAGGCATGCCACCCATCGAAACACTCGACTCAACAAGAAGAATCCTAATACACAGTCGAAATCAAGTTTCAACGGATGAAATCTTCAAAACAAGACAAACTCCCTATGTTTGAGTTCTAGGTTATGCCGGCTCTAATACCAAATGTAGGCCATCAAAACAGCTTCCCAAGATCAACATAGCTAGAAACTCAAACATCTTAAAGGAGAAAATGAAGATTTGTGTACCTAATTTAGAATCCATGGTTTTTGGATAGAATGGCAGCAATCCGAGCCTTTGACACTGAAGATCTTCTCTTCTATGACCCTCGGTACCCTGGCTTGATAAGACCGCCCCTCACTAGCGTTTCTTATGTGAGATGGTGTGTGCATTTAGAATAGCAAAAAAGTTAGGACTAGAGGAGGGACCTTAGCCTATTTATAGAGTTTTGGATGAGTCTCTCATCACAAGCTGGGCCCAACTCGGCCCACTCAAGTTAGGCCTATATTTGACTATTAAGAAACTTTATATCTTACCTTATTAGATTAACTCCGTAAAAACGGTAAATTATAATCTCAATTAATATAGCCCACATCAGGAAAATTCTTACAGATCCCTCCAATTTAGCCCTACAAACTCTAACACCATGTCCAAGAATTCCTTCACTGTGTGCGACTCCTCCGTCACGACGACATTAGTCATCCGGCTTTTCTTGCTGCAGCATCATCCACATTGCCTCCACGTAGTTTTACATAAATGATTTTAAGCTCTATTTATAGAGCAATTCCATTTAATCAGCATTACAACCGCCTTAGAAGATAGCTCAAATACAGTTGTATTTTTTTAGCCTTTTGTTAGCCAGTTATTTGACTAAGCTAAAATTTTCTTATTCAACTTGAATGCTGGATGTTCTTCAATAGCTTTCCGTCACCGACTTAGACATTTTCCAGACGGAAGTTTCTTGCTTCTCGTGTAATTCTAGGTTCTCAAGTTTGGACTGGAGATTTCTTCAATAAATGGATCATGTTTCAGCATCATCATCCTCCAAATGCAATACAATAATAACCCAAAAACATTACTATTTTGAGAAAACATACTATGGACAGACCATGGGTTTCTCTGTGCAAATAAGAAATGATGGCCAGTGCAGTGATATTGCGCAGCCAGGTTTTTGGCCTACGCGAGTCTTGTCATACTTAGATGTGGACATGCAAGTAAGTCTGGAGAACCATTCACTTGAATATAGAGTGCTTTGATATTTGGAGAACATACTACATGTTTGGTGACATAGATACGGAAGTTTTGTCAACATACCCGCATTTTGGTTAGTGTGGCCCCTTGTGATTGATAGGTACAGCATATAAAACCAAATGTCATTGCGCCTACGAAACATGCTAAGGATGTTGTCTCGTATACAATTGAAGATAATATTGAAGAAGTCCTTTGGAATGGTTTTCGCAATTCAAAAACTTGCAGAAGGAGATCGTCAAACTGTGGAAGGAATGCAATGTCTCATTAGTTCAAAGGGGCTACTTTTTCCTTCTGTTTAGAGGTGATCCGACAGACTCTCTCTACATGAAGGTAGAGCTCAGGATGTTGTCCTTTTCTTGAGAGAAAATTTGCCCCATATAATCAAGCTCTGGAAGATGGTCAGACCTTGAGCACTGCTTCGAAGTATTGAATCCTGTCGTGATCCTCCCGTCACGGGCGTTGGGAAAAGGGGGGTATATAGGTAATGTCGAATTGGGGACCAACGGTCCTCAATCAACATGGGTTCTCCCAAATTCTTATCTATGTTGTATTAATGTTTTAATTTGATTAATTCCAAGAGAATTCTAAATGAGGAGTCGCCACTAGTCTATTAGGATCGACTTTAATAAGTGAGGTACGGGAATATATCTCACTTCTTATGCAACCAAAAATCTAGGGTCGAAACCTTGATTACACTAATTATCTAACCAATGCCCTTTCAGTGCCTAAAGTAATTATTTGTCAGCTAAGGTGTCCATGCAATCTTTTACCAATTATGAGTCATAAGTTCTTGTCCGCTAAGTGTCCATACAATGTTTTAATGTTTACTATTATCCTAGATTGAAACCTAAACCCTCAATTATAAAAATGAATCACAGCTCAGAAAATAATATAAAAGCAATCACAACAAAGGCATCAATAATATCAATGAAGAACAAGTAAGAGATACAGTGCGATAAAGTTATTCGATATGAATCCGATAGAATATTATATGATCTTGTTATTAAGCACAGGACAGCAATCCGTAGACTTCTGCCCAAAATCCCAACTCCCACTCTCCAAAATTACGGGTAAAAGATTAATTAAGGATTTCAAGCCCAGAACAAGCTGGAAGAATTTTATCTGCCGGACAGCCATCACTGAAGGTAAAACCGTTAAGCTTTCCCTCCTCTAAAAGCCTGCTCTAAGCTACTTGGGCGCAAATACACATACCATTTCTCTAAAACTGGATTAATGTACAGCCACAGAGCTTTCAGATGCTTGAATTTGGTAGCTTACTGAAAAATGATGTTTGCACTATCGAACCTGTTTCCACACAGGCTAAGAGCAAGTAAATCCTAGCGCTAGAAAAAATGAGCATGTAAACCATAACTTCATCTCATCACACAAAGCTCAAAGATGGCACTAGAGATGATCTCCAGAGCAAGTACGTTGTAAGGAAATGATGGTTGCTCGTGCATATAGTCCCCGAAACTTGGTAATGTTAATTTTCTGTCTATAGATAACACGTGATTGAGTTTTTCTAACATAGTTATGGAAGATGAGATTGGACAACATACAAATAATCACGCATGAACTGGAAATCCAAAGGGTCCAACTACACTAGTGTCATTTAATTCAGAATGAATGCAGTTAACGCCAACCGGAAATTTAGCAGAAAAATCAAGAGATAAGAGCATCTCATCATCAATATCAAGCTCATCGAGTTCCAACCATCTGATAGTGTCCTTGTTCTCTTTTGCTTTACCTAGTTCATGTTCCAGTATATCCTCAATGCACATGCTGCCAGTGTCCTCTATTGAAATCCCTCCCTCAGCTTCTTCATCTACATTCGCCGTTGACACACATTAAACAGCAATCCTCCGAGCCAACCCCAGAACTTCCTGAATCTGTAATTAATGCACTTTTATGAAGACTCGTGCAGCCATAATAAAAGAAGTCCTGAGGGTTTCTAACTCATATTCTAACTCATAGTTGAGTTAGAAAACCCAGTAGGATTTACAGCTTAACTAATCAAAAAGAGAAGTTCTCGCATTAACTAATCAAAAAGATCATATCACCCTAGAAAATGATTCTTTATTGTACACTAACACTCGCAAAATCATACCAACTATAAACTCTACACATACAATTTATAGAAGTCTTATCAACCTTCCACTAAACTCCATTTACATTCTCAATAACAATTCTACAGTCAAAACACTAGCTTTGTAGATTTTGCTCCTATATGAGAAGCTTCATTTTTTGAACTATGACACAGTAGTTAAAGGAGAGGTCTTAACTAGTGTAAAAATATCCGGTAATCTATTCTTCAGCATCTTGTATGTGACTAGGTGAAAGGCTCACTCGATGTGCGTAGGCTATGAAAAGTAAAGTCGGCACCAAAGGTTACTTTTGAATCCAACATTAGGTTCCACAAAAGTTAAATGCTACTACCCATGTGATTTTATTTTATTTTGTAGGACCCATTGTAGCCTTCATAGTTTCTTAATTTGTATTGACTTGGTTTGGTAAATGAGCCAACATAATTCTTATCCGATAAAATTTGCAATCGTCGTTATTCACAAATGAGAAATTATCAAGTCTATAAAACATTTTCATCACCATGTGCAAAGAACATGTTCCATAGCTGCTTGGTGTCCTTTTCAACGGGCACATAGAGCGTCTCTCCTTTTTCGTCACTGATTTTTACCGTTCTTTTTAATAACTAATAAGTAATTATTGAAATTATCAAGTTTATGAAAACAATTTCATCATCATGCAAAAAGAACATGTTTGAGTTTTGATATCGCCCATACCTATTGTCGTCATCCATAAATTTGTGCCTTTCCATTTCAACGTGCAGATAGAGAATGTCTCCTTTTTC
The DNA here is from genome assembly GCA_028830015.1 of Eucalyptus grandis x Eucalyptus urophylla. NCBI lineage: Eukaryota > Viridiplantae > Streptophyta > Magnoliopsida > Myrtales > Myrtaceae > Eucalyptus > Eucalyptus grandis x Eucalyptus urophylla. Next base: position 30,897,089 of record CM054203.1, read on the forward strand.
CTCCCTGGTATTTATCGCTCTTTTTAATGACTAATATGTAATTATTGAAATAATCAATCTATAAAAACATTTTCATCATGTTTGAGATCTAATTTGGTCCCATACCTGCCGTCCTCGTCATCATCCTTAGATTCAGGCGTCTTGGTGTCTTCTCTTTTGTATAGGTGCGTCCTCCGTCCCATTCCGTCCTTGAGATGGTCAACAAAATCGTGAGAACCCTTTTTGACGACCACACAGATATTCTCCAATTCCTTACACCTGTTGATCCCTTTAACATTTTTCATCATATCGAGGTGCCTAAACTCGAGTTCTTTAAGATGTAGCATTGCCCCTTCTTCAATAAACACCTCCTGAAGGTTAGGCAGCTTCCAAATCTTCAAGAACTGGAGGCTCGGAAACCCACCTTTGGCGAACCTCAGACTAGTGCCCAGGAAGGAATTGGCCAAGAGCCTGAAGGTCCTCAGTTGTTTCAGGAGACCACCCAACTCGGGTATCATGTCCGCTTCCACCTTCGAACCAGACAGAGTCAAAACCCTGAGCGAGACTGGCAAGAGCTGTGTCCAGTTGGGTTTGTTGAGTTGGCCCAGCAAGTAAAGCTCCAACAGGTCGTCGTGTTTCTCAGACAACGACAGTTCCGGTAACGGGCCAACCAGCGATGTCGTGGGCTTGGCTCCTTCTGCGCGCCTGGCTTTCTTCGTGGCTTGTTTTGAGAGCTGGGCTTCTTTTACGGGCTTGGCAACTTTTGTGGCTTCTTCCTCAGGCTCGGCTTCTTCCACGGGCTGGGCTACTTTCGCGGATTCTTCCGCGGGCTTGGCTTCTTGGATCATCCCGAAGGTCAAGGACTGGAGATTGGTGAGCCTGAAGCTAATCCAATCGGCTATTGTTTTTCCTGCAGTGCCTGAGGCGTCCGAATCTGAATGTTGCAAGAAAAGCTTCAGCGTGGTAAGCGTGGTCAAGCTGTTCATGTAGCCCATCATCGAGTTCTCCTTCACTTCACCGATAACCAGCCCGCTTAAGGTTTGGAGTTGAGTCAAGGCATTGACATTGTTGCCACAAGCCTTGAGGATGTTCTTGAAGTCGTTGTAGAACCAGTTGAGATGCAGGTGCCTCAAGTTCCTCGACTTCCATAAGGAACTGGGCAGTGATGTGACGTTGGTGTGCTTTATGTCAAGAGTCTCGAGATGGTGCAGATCTGCAACAGCTCTCGGAAGCGAATCCAACACCGTGGATCTCAATCCTAGGTACCTTAGGAGCACCAGCTTGGGGAGCAAACCTTGCAAGGTTGGCTTATACACACCCTCCAAATCAAGCACCCTAAGTAAGCTGTAGTCTGTCTCGGACGCCATCTTCCTAAGAAACGTGCCGATGTCTTTGGTGAGCAAACCTCTTCTCAGGTAGAAAGACAGAAACGAGCGGACGTGGGAGAGGCTTAAATTAGGGTAGTTGCCACCGCGAATGTCTGCGACTATGTTCGTGTGCTCTGCAAGCCACCGAATCTTGTTTCTTTCTTGCGGTTGGGCCAGTAGCTGCTGTTTCTGGCTGGTTGGGTCATGGTAATTCCCGTCTTTCGACTTTCGAGTGGCATTTATGTGGAGGAACCCCATGCTCATCGCGATTGGGTAGATCATCTCATGCAGATCGATGACCATGTGGCAAGCTTTGGGGGATCCATCCGCCCTCCAGCTCACCACATCAATCACATTCCTATCCGCAAGCTCCAGAATGAACGTCTCTCCCACATCCTCGGGCAGCCTTGTCAGTTTCTTTTCTTCGTTGTAACAATGCGAATCCAATAAGCCCTCAGCCAACCACAGCCTCACTAGCCTTCTTGTCGGAATGGGGAATGACACGGGGAACAAAGTCATGTAGATGAAGCATGGTTTCAGATGGACTGGCAATTTATGGCAACTCAATGGTAGTATATCAAACGATGTCGTCATAGAACTGTCTTTCGCCAATGCTGCTCGTTCCTGCTCTCCAGCATTCGACAGAAACCCACCGAGTAAGGATAGATGGAGTGGACGGGGAGGACAACTGTTTAGGATTCTTTTCTCCTCATTTGTGAGTCTCTGACCATCAAATTCTCTATGCAACTGCCAAGCGAGCAACTCCTGTCTTTTCACATCGTCCAAATCTTTTAGCCTGACTGGCCCTTTCTTGAAAGTATTCAAATACAATGCTATCTTATCGTCCTGAGTCGTATAAATTATGTGGCCCCGTTTAAAGAACGGGATGATCATCGCTAACTCTCGCAAGAGTGTCTCGTTGGACTTCTTCACTCCATCCAACACAATAAGGAATCTCTCCGCCTCGGCCAATTTCTGGATCAGCATCGTCTTTACCTCCTCCATAACCATGTCCTTCAATTCCCTCCCTTGCTTCCCGACTTGCTTCAGTATCTCGAACAGGAACTCCCGCTTGTCCATGCTGTCCAAGATGTGGACATAAGCACGCTGCTCATAGTCCATGGACTTCGCTTGGTTGTGGGCCCATCTTGCGAGGTTCGTCTTGCCCGTGCCTGACCTGCCCAAAATCGAAGTCCCTTGGATCCCCCTTAGAGGGCCTCTGATCCGCTCCATTAGCTCCTTTTTCCCGCCCTGGAGATATAAGAAAATAATTGGCACGTACCGATCCCAGAAACTAGTCAGCCTCGCCAATTTTGTGCCTTGCCATGGAACACAAGCTTGGGAGGAGAACCCAGCACGTTCGCTTTCCCTCCTGCGCTTGGCCTCCTCCTTCAAGAACTTCTCATCGCACAACTCCTCCATCTTATTCACCAGTATGGACAAGTCCCTCCACAGCTTGTACTTGGAGATGAACGTCGTGAGCGGCAATGCAGCCTTGTGGAGGGCCTCGTGCCTCTCACGGGCCTCTCTGAGGTGGAACTTGTCGATGAATTCCTCAGCGTAGTACATGGCTCCTCGGAGCCGCACCAACCACTCTGTGGTTTTGGACAGTCCGTATTGTCTGGAAATGAACTCTTGGATCCTGGTCAGCTTTGCCTTGGCATCCTTCGCGCGGGCTTGCGTCCATAAGCACTCGATGCACACCGGGTGAGACAGCAAGATATCTAGTTTCTGCGACACAATCTGGGCGGTGGCTTCGGTGACCATCATGGAGCTTCCCGTGTCGGAAGTAGCCATGGCTAACCAATATGTTCGTTTCAAGCAAGGTCGTCTGGGTATGTGTATGTTGGCTTGTTAGATTGGCTTGAATTGATTTGTGGGAAATTTTATTCTCTCTCAATTGTATAAATTCTTCCTTTTTCTATGCTTTTCTTGGTGGGGCCTCTCCTGTATACAACAAGCTTTGTGTGATTCTTTGCTTGCGCGACGTTTCACCATAAGACAGGAAAGATAGTATCTCTCACAATGACAGATAATTTTACTCAAGCAAAGTTCTTTGCTTATAATACAACAATCTTACTGATCTATTAGTATTCCTTACTTTGCTCTCATATATGAAGATAATCAAAAGGTAAGTTAAAATGGCCTATCAAGAACTTTAATTTTTGTGATGAAATTCCTCTCATCTTAACAAATTAACACTTTACCAGCATGAGGGATGTGAGATCAAATGAGAACATTCATCGGCTGATCTTTTGTAATGTAGCATACTAAAATCAATATAAAAAAATAATTACTTTTCCTCTAGATTTTGGCAATTAAGGACTTGCTTTCAAATTGTTGGAGATGTTAGAAGTTTACAACTTTTAAAATTCAATGTATTTCAAATATCAATTATATCTTCAAGACACTTAAAAGGAAGAAGTGAAGCCTGTGCTTATACACACATTAACTCCTCCATATAAGAACCCTTGCTCAAAGAGAATTATCTTGTTATATCAAACTCCTCCTCAAATATGGTGCTCATATAAAGAACTTGAATATCATGTCATTATCACATTAAATATTACACGGTAGGAATGTTACCATGTAAGGGGCGTTCGGGTTGTGTTCTTTTTTATGATTGCGCTTTATCTTTTGCTCATTTTTTCTGTGCTTTTCTTCAAACAAGTGTTTGTGTAATTAGTAGGTTAAATAATTAACAAGCCAATCCAATTTTGCTAAAGTTCACACTCGAAGATGAGAGAATTCGAGAAGGGACACTAGGTTTGGATTCGAAGACAAGACAAGTTCACACGACTGATATAATGGAGATATGAGGAATTGTTACGCAGTAGTGATCTTAACCCGCTTATTATAATCTTAATTGTTAACCTAACGCATGATTCAGTATGTCCATTGACTAAGCTTATTACTAACAGCGCCTTTTGCAAAAATTTCAAATTTTAAAGTACTAAAAAGTTAAAACATTGGAATAAGGAATTCATAAGAACCAGCCTTTTTTCTTCCCCCAAGCTAACCATGTTCCTTAGTTATTCTTTGCTTGGATATGTCTGATGGGTTGAAGATACTTCTACCATTCCATGATCTTGTTTTCACTCTATCCTTCAACAGCCCAATTGGAACAAGGATGCCGTTCCACTAAGGGCGCATTTGATTCTGTCCTCGAGAACAATTTTTTATCAAAAATAATTCTTTTTTTATTTTATTCTCAAAAATAATTTCTAAACATTTTAAACCGTTTAGTAACTGTCCAAAATTTCAATTCTTGAAATAGAGTTACGTTTGGCACCATCTTCAAAATTTCTACTTCAAATCATTTTATTTTACTTTTTTTAATAAATTCATTACTTTTTTTCTTCTTTTCTTTTTTTCTTTCCTTTCTCATCTTCTTCTTCAAGGGTTGCCGGTTGCGGGCCTCGAGATGATCGGCGACCGGCTAGATGAGGGCCGTTGACCTCGCCGGAGCATCACTAGCCCTTGCCGAGGCGATAACTCATCAGTCGAGCCTTGTTGATAACTAGATGAGGCTTGGCCGAGCCTTGGTTACGCGAGCGGTCTCGCCCAAATTTGACGAGGCAAGCTCGCCTAGTCGCCGGTAAGGCTCGACCTTGCCGAGCCACCGCAAGGTTGGCCTCGTCTTGGCCGAGCGACGCCGACCTCGTGATGCCCCAACAAGGTCGAGCCTTGTCGGCGACTAAGCGAGCTCGACCTCACCCGGTCAAGCAAGGCTCGCTAGTGGTTGGGTGAGCCTCCAACGAGCTCATCAGATCTCACCGGACTGGTCACCAGCGACCGACGGCGGCAACGATGGCGACGATTGAAGAAGAGAAGAGAGAAGAACAAGAAGAAAGAAGAGAAAAAAGAAAAAAAATGGATTAGCTTGATTCCAAAATTGTTCCTAGGAACAAAGAATCAACTTTTTTTTTACTTCTTGACTATATTCTAAATTTATTTCCGAAAAAAAAAAAAAAAAAAAAAAATTATTCTTGAAAATAAAAATTTTATCAAACGAATTTATGTTCCAAATTTACTCCCGGGAATAAAATAACGGAAATTGTTACTATTTGACAAGTTGCCAAACGCACCCTAAGTATTCGCAGTTCAGCCGAATATTATAGTAAAAGTACTTAGTAAAGAAGACAGTCTTTTGTTTGATATTTTTCGAACAATCCGCCTACATGTCACTATAGAAATCAAATGACTATCCAATTATCAAAACATGATGAAATCAATTAACATTGATTATAGTACACAACTTAAGTAGTCAAATGGGTAGGTCGGATCAAGTCAAAAATAGTTCAACCTAAACTGACCAATTTACCGGTTTTGACTTATTTACATACAATAAAATTCAATGACCATATATGACGCAACCTGCACTCAATTCATACCTGTTATAAAATTACTTCCTAATTAATCCAACTTATGAAGATTCATATCCACCTAGTTAGTTCACTTTAAGCTCTTCATGTGTGCTTTTTCGACTATAAGATGTTGAAGAATTGGCTTTTGATATTTTATAGAATTTTTAATTTTTATGTTGATTAACAATGAAGAATAAGAGTATCTTACCTATTACCAAAAAAAAAAAAAACAATGAAGAATAAGAGAGAGTTACTACTCAATAGTACATTTATAAAATTTCAACAACAAATAACGTGAAACAATCGAATTTTAATTAAATGAAATATAAGATATTTAATAAGATGATTTATGCTTACCATAGATTGCAATGACTAGAACTAATATTACAATATTATATAAAAATAACAATGCGAAATGCAACCATAAAAGATATACTCTAATAACTAACAAACGATACTTACAATATTATTAAAAATAAAAACAATTGGAAAAAATAGAAGTTGTCCTGATTTTTTTAGTAAGGATGAAGTTAGGCCCATCTTGCAGGCCCACCAAAACTTCTCTGAACTTAGAACAGTATGAGAAGTTCATTATTTTCTCATAGAAGCTGAAGAGGGAGTCAAAAAAAGTCGGATGGATTTAGGTAAATTGTAAACCTATTTAATATTCATATTTTTTGGATTTTATCATTTTAAACTTATTTATAATCTATTATTGAACAAAGCTACCCATATAATAATTCAGCTCATCAAATATGAATTGAAAAATAGTTCTATACCTATTATGATAGGCCTAACATAGCTTATGTAAAACTAGACAACAAAGAGCAAGTCAATGCCCTAATATCATTTTATCAACCTGTTAATCTTCGAGGGACTTTCTCATCATCTCAGGTAAATGGCTAAAATCCCAAGTCAGCATACAATGCCACACAAGACAGCAAGCCCTATTGCAATATGGAATTTGCAGATCTATAGAAAATCCATCATATCATTGTGTTAATTTTTATTCTTTCATGATAAAATCCTTTTATGAACGTGTGACTTCAAATAGGAGAATATTAAAGGTTCGTCAGTTAGTTTTGCAAGAGTCCCCATAAGTTCCTAATGCAGCATTGACCAATACAAGTTCTTTTGGATCTTATAATAGATGGAAATCCTCTTCGGTCTTCAACTTTGTGAAGAAGACATGCTTGCACCGACACAAACGCAGTTCTTCAATGAAAAGGACAATCATCCAAGTTTGAAAGCCAACAAACAGGGACCACACAAAAAAACCCAGGTCGAGATCTCATTGGATTGCATCTTGCATTGTGAAACCTATCAATGGATGAAATGAAAGGACCAAACGTCCAGTTACTGCCTTTCCATCAGAAAATTTTCCCTTGCTTTCCTATCAGTTTGCAGACAGGAAAGGGTTGGTCCATTCTCTTTCTCGTGCACAACAAGAATTTAACCAGATCTAAAGGGAGTAAACACACAGGCCTCAACCCATCTGAAGCTCATCCAAACTTGGACAAGTAGGTAGCAACTTCAAGTGAGGCAAACCAAGGAAAATGAACAAATCTAAATGTACTAATTGAAAGCGAATGAATAGGGTAAGTTACAACAAATCCAAGAGGCATTTGTGCTCATTGTTCTACCCAACAAGATAGACAATTAACTGGTAAAGAACCTATAGCCATCCCAAGAACATTTCAAACCCCTTAAACCTTAAAAAATAAAAACTTTACTTGCTTCGAGCTGATCTTTAAATAAATAACCAAAAAAGAGCACAGAAAAATGATAAGAAAAACAGAGCAACCAGAAATAAGAAGTACCAAATTCTCAAGGCTGTTGCTGAGCATCCATGTACCCAGCATCAACAAGAACCTTCTCTCTCTTGGCCAATTCAACGTCCTCATCAACCATCATCTTCACCAACTTCTCAAACCCAACCTTGGGCTTCCAACCCAGCACCTTCTTGGCCTTACTCGCATCTCCCTTCAGGTTGTCGACCTCCGCCGGTCTGAAGTACCTCTTATCGATCACCACATGGTCCCTCCAATTCAGCCCAACATACCCAAACGCTACTTCCAAGAACTCCTCCACCGTGTGTGAATCCTCCGTCGCCACCACGTAGTCATCCGGCTTTTCTTGCTGCAACATCATCCACATAGCCTCCACGTAGTCCCCGGCGAAACCCCAGTCCCGGGAGGCCTGCAGATTTCCCAGGAACAGCTTGCTCTGCAGCCCGATCTTGATCCGCCCCACGGCCCGAGTGATCTTCCGGGTCACGAAGTTCTCGCCCCGCCGCGGGGACTCGTGGTTGAACAGGATCCCGTTGCACGCGAACAGCCCGTAGGCCTCGCGGTAGTTCACGGTGTACCAGTGCGCGGCGCACTTGGACGCGGCGTAGGGGGACCGCGGGTGGAACGGGGTGGTCTCCGACTGCGGCGGCGGGGTGGATCCGAACATCTCCGAGGACCCGGCCTGGTAGTAACGGATGTGGCTGCGGCCGGTGGCGGAGACGTGGGAGCGCACGGCCTCGAGGAGGCGGAGGGCGCCGGTGGCCACGACGTCGGCGGTGTAATCGGGGATCTCGAAGGAGACCGCCACGTGGGACTGGGCGGCGAGGTTGTAGACCTCGTCGGGGGCGATCGTGTCGATCCAGCGGCGGAGGGAGGAGGCGTCGGTGAGATCGGCGTAGTGGAGCTTCATCCGGGCCTTGTGGGCGTTGTGGGGGTCGATGTAGATGTGGTTGATCCGCTGGGTGTTGAAGTTGGAGGAGCGGCGGATCAGGCCGTGGACCTCGTACCCCTTGTCGAGCAGGAACTCCGTGAGGTACGACCCGTCCTGGCCGGTAATGCCGGTGATCAGGGCCACCTTGCACTGCTGCGGAGGCGGCGGGGCTTCGCCGTTAGCTCCGGATCCGGATTTGGGCGCGTCGTTCCGGGCCGCCATTGTTGCGTAGGATGGCGAAACGGGTCTGCTCGCGAGGTGTTCGCGAAAATGCCTGACCGAGAAAGGGGCAGATCGGGAGGAAGTGGGATGATCTGATGGTGGTGTTTTTGGGAGACTTTTTAAGAGGTGGAAGAGGAACGAGTGGGGACGGTTCAGTCAAGGTAGAACTTTCCTCGTTTACGCGCTTTTTTTTAACTGGCCAATGAGGTCGCGCCACGTGGGGATGGCAAGGTCAGTATGGTCAATTAATACGGGGAAGTCCGTGAAAACTCCGGGGATGAGGGATCCGGTGCTCCTCCAGGACCGGATCTACCGTGCGACGGCAGGTGCGGTGCATTGTGGACCGTCCGATGAAGGCCCGGAGGACTAGATTTACCGTGGGACGGCCAGTGCGGTGCGTTGTGAACCGTCCGATGAAGGCTGCGACTTAATTCAGTTTACGCACTAATTCATGATCGTTTGATCGTTATCATCTTTAACAAGGCCATCGATATTCCCGACGCGGCACCCCCAGTGGCGGCGGAGGAGCAGCCGGTGTTGGCGGCGTGACGGGCCTGCTCGGAAGCCCCCCCGGCGCGGCCAAGGCGGGGGGGATCGAGTCGCGATCGCTTTCGCATTCCCTCGACCTCCAGCTCTCTCCGATCCCACCGACATCTCTCAGACTGTCGGCCTCTGCTGCGCTTTGGACCACTCCACTGTCTCCTCCTTGCCCTGTCGCGACCGCTGGATACTGTTACCTCTCTCTGTCTCTCCGTGAGTTCGTTCCTGTTTCTCTCTCCCTCGGCGATATACGAGGAGCGAGACGATGTCTGTTTCGGCTGTGGAATGAGGTTGGCGGTGGAAGAGGAGGCGGAGCGTTTGGATGAACAGCTGAAGCGCCTCGCGAGGTCGCGATCGACGGTACGGCCATGCACAATCTTGCGTGATGGCGCAATTGTTCTGCTTTCCGTCGATGGCGACCTCTTGATATGTAGGTTTAATCATGGACTCGGACTGCAGAGTCGGGACAGCGGATGAAGTGACGCGAGTCCGAAAGCTTGTCAGGACCTCTCCCTTTCTCTGTGTGTAGCGAGCAGATATGCTTTTGCGTCGTGATCGTAGAGGAAGTATATGTTTTGGTGCCATCACCGCCATGGAATACAGAATCATGCATTGCCTCGTCATTGGAAACGAGTCATCGCAGGAATGTAGTAGCAAGGTTGTACTTTGTGCAGCAGTGATTGGATTGAAGTTAAGTTTACTTGTTTGATGATGGCCTTATATGGAGCATCAGTGCATGATCCGTCAACCATCGAAACTACCTTCTTCTGTCGAATCTGGCTTAATCTGAAATGTAGATCCTTTGTTAGGACTGCAGAGCGCTGCCGGAAAATCGTAGCATCAAGAAGGTCTAGAAATTTGTTTCTTTTTACCCCCTTCTCACACTACACTCACCGTTTGGGATTTTTGTTGAAGATCATTTGGTTTTCACAGCGCACGAGTCTGTCCTCCGCATCCTCCATCAACCCAAAACTTCTGGTCTTATCAGATGAAGAACTTCCTAGTTTACTTGCCCATAACCATGATTCCCTTGATCTGTCCCGAAGCATGGAGTCTATGTAGTAGATTTACTGAGGCAATATGTTTCGCCTCTTTTTGATGGCTGATTAACAAGAACCATTTCGTCCTGCTTATCTTGCACCCATATTGCAATGTTACACGGCATTGTGCTCCAGCTGATTGAGCGATGATATCACTCATTGCCAACGCCATGGTTCATTGCACCTTGAAAGTCAAACCCAGAATCTCTGTGGGTGTGCTCTCCTCCTTGATACTCAATCAAATACTCTATTTTTCTGATTGAACAGTAATTCCAGAACTCGTTCTTTCTTCTGTATCAAGGTCCTTGATGTCCTGTAGTGCAGCAGACTCTGCTTAATAAATATTCTTCACATTACTTGTATCTGACTTCTTGTTCTCTTTGCCTGATAGATGGAATAATCATCACTTTTTGCGTGTTAGTCCCCCTTTTTTTACCCTTCTTAAGGAAATGCAGCATTCGACATGAGTACAACATCTGCAATATGTAAACTTTTGGCGTATGTTTGTAAATTTCTTCTGAATAGATTCCTCTTCAGTTACCTTTCGCTTTCTTGGATCATGTTTTCCCTACCGGTCATATATCATAGCCACAGGTTTTCTTTGACTGACCCTAATTTCCTTTTGTGCTCGGCTAACTCAATGTCTTTTTGCTTGTGTGGATCATTGATTTGGCTAAGCCAGAGGATGCTGAGGAACTTCCGAGCTGAAAGGGTGATCAACCTGCTGATTGCTTGGCCTGCTCGTGGTAATCTTGGTCATCATTTTGACCCCTTCCACAAAGAAGCTAATGAAGGTGTTGTAAAACATGGGTTGGTACAGGTTACACACTCCATTTTGTTCAGATGGTTAAGAAGATCTCACAAAGACTGATTTTTCTTCAGAAAACTGTGAGCATGTGAAAAGAAGGATCGGCCGAATTCTGCACGGTTTTAACTCCTGTTAGGTTTGTCGAGTATCAAGATGTACGAGCATTGGTTCTTTATGCCAAATTCAAGAGGAAATCTGAAAAGCAGGCAAATTTAAATAATTTTGTGCTGTCATTGTTCATTATCTGCAATCTGCAGTGCTCCTCCGGTCATGGCACAGGACCCGGTAAGAAGCTCTGGTTTGACGATACCAACTTGGTACACGTTTGACTGATTGAGCAGAGGAATCTGCAAATGGAAGACGTGAGATTCGTTGGGTTTTTTTCAGCTGAGCCAGCAGTATCACTTTCCTAACCAAGCCCAAAACGCACGACATTGTGAAGCGTGACGTAAATGTGCTGATGCTGATGCAAGTGCAGTCCTTGATTCAAGCCTGATGCTTCAGCTGAAATAGATGGCACTGTTAGGAGGGTTTTCTCTGGATCCATTTATGAATCTCGCATTTATCTCGCTGGGAAGACGAGAAAAGATCTTTAGGACCTTAATTGGATACTCATTTATGAGTATTTCCGGCGTGATCATCGCAATTGAAATGGCAGGCGTTTCTAAATTTACAAATGACAGTCGACAATGGAAGGATTGATCAATTTGGCGTGAAAACCTTAAATGCCTTATGGCGGCAGGACAGCTCACTCTAGGTTGGTTTCTAGTAAGTTAGTCAAAATACATAGGCTATCTTATTTGTTAAAGGAATAGTGTCAGATTTAGCCGTTTAACTGATTTGAATTGCATAATTTATTCTTTAAACTTTTATTTTTAGTCGAGATCTCTACTGCAGATGTGTCGGGGCTAAATATAAACAAAGCAAGCAAGCAAACGACGTGCATCTAACGTACCTCCAATGTCTAGACGTGCCGTCAGCTCATAAAACGGAACATTGTCGAAAGAATTTTCCACATTTTCTTCTCTTCTTCCAACAACACAGCACTCGTTATGTCTCGCTGTGGTTCATTTATCAATCGTTATGGTCTCTCTTTTCATCTCGTGGAAACAACATGCGCCAACGATAACTTATAGAATTAAGGAACAGTGCAAAAACCAAGTCCGCTCAAGAAACTTAGCGAGAAACATCCCAACAAGCATCCAAAAGTTTTTGACAGGTGAATGTTTCCTCGAAACAATTTATGCAATTGCAATGACATAGAGGAGGCACGGAACGGGTAAATCATGGTAACATAGTCCGATTAGTCAAACACAATATAACCAGAATCTCAAGCAAAGCATTGATCGTATACTTGATCTTTTCTGCACTCCAGCTATGTTTTAGCCGCACTCCAACTATGTTTTAGCCGGTCCTCATTATGATGTGAACCCCACTGTCGGTATCGACGATGTCACTAATCTCGCCAACCTTGAGAGCATAAGTCGCTTCCTCAAAAGGTTTCTGCATCTGGCCTCGCCCAAAAGGACCTGCAGCAGTATTAAGACTTTGTGAGATTATTTACCGATTCTTCATCATGCAACACACTGAAAAGCATGACACGGTCCTTTTTAATCCCTTTCATTCTCTCTTCCTTTTCTCCTTTCCTTTATTGGTAGAGGTAGATATCTGACAGTGCAAAGCCAGAAAATGTAAACCTAACTCACTCAACATGAAGCTGCAGAATATTTTACCAGAAGAAAATGTTTGCCGAGGCGTGTTCACACACGAATGAGAATGCACATCAAATAGAATGAAAAGCGGGGAAACAACGTCTCTACGTTTCTCGAAAACACTAGGCACATTATCTACTCCGATTTCTTAAGATTAAAATTTAGTATAAATTCATACACAAATCACCCTGTCTAAACCACATGGATCAAGCTCTTGATAAAGCACAAAGGAGTTGTCAAATTAATGCAGCTCCCAACTTATGTATCCATCCCTCTTCATTTGAAGTAGGAATGGGCATCTCAGTAATTTCTTGCCACTCCTAAACAGAACAAGGAAGTGCAGCCATTTCAAACATCCTGTACACTAGCTCCTTAGGATAACAAAAGGAGAGGGACACTGTTAATATTCAGTAGAATGCTCAACACTGCATAGTAATTTTAGAGGGAGATGAGATTCTCCAATGAGTTCCTTCCATTAATAGAAGAGCACAGAACAAACCAAGTCTTTTCTCTGTCAATATGAGAATATCCTCCACAGGCACAACTAAGCCCAGTTTCAGGTCCCACCGTCACCCCAATGCTACATATCAACCCATAAGAACAAAACTATAGAATACAACAATAAATTTCAAGCCATTCAAACCATGTTTTTTCTCTTGTTGTGAGGGTTGGGGAGTGAGGGAAGGCTTGATTGGATAATACTTAGTTCAAGTTTGTTCATTTTTGTAGTTATTGATATTCTCTTCATTGAGAAAACACCCGATATCCTGATATAAAAGTCAATTAATTTCCTTATTGAAGGAAACGTGCTAATTAGCCTTTGTAATACAAAGGATTAACACTGGCAATAGCTTGGAGACGAGTTGTGTGAGGGTGGTTTTTAATGGTTTGTCATGAGTGGAGATGTCTGGTTTAACTTGGTGAAACTATTTGTATTTTGTACTGCAACCTCCTCTACCAGTAAAAACTGGTGTTTTCTTGTCCTCCATTAAGACAGGTGCAACGGGACCACATTAATCTTGATTTTCTTCTTTTTTAGGATTATTGTTTGTATCACTTTGATTTAGTATAGGTACAAGAACATATTCATCCTTAATTATGCTATCCCCAACACTAAAAGTATAGATCAAAGCCAGGCCGAAAACTATTCCAAGGGCACATTCATGTTTTCCTTACATCGTCTCCAACAATTAATTTCATGCCAACCAAAACAATTCCAATTGCTCCATATATTGTGCAACTAGACCCCCCAGCATAACTTGGACTTCTTCACCAGAAAAGCTGATCAAATGGAAGAATCATTGAGAAGGCTAAAAAAGTAACTAAGAAATTTCTCAAATTCACCATTTAAGGTGTAGTTATAGGAACAAGGGAGATGAGGCTTGAAGTTACAGAATTCTCATGACATAACAAATAGTTGGGGATAACAAAGCATGTTCGTGCCTCGGATTTAATATTTTTTTGTGGCCTTCATCAAGGAACTTTTACTGTCCTTCTAAGATGCAAATTAGACCTGATTGGAGAAACAGCATTGTTAGTTCAGTAAAGGCAACTTCAACAAGGGAGCCAAGGGTGCCAAATCATCTAGGAAAATGATCCACTGCAGGGTATATATAATGGAAATACAGCTTCTAGCTGGGAATAAATCATGCAGTTTTCTTGTAAAGCTAAGTTGGCATATGAACCCCATTTATCCTGGGGTATATCAAGCAAATTAAACTTTCATTCAAAAGCTTTGAGCTTGGAATAAATCATGAAGAAGTCTCATAAAGCTAGAATAGCATATGAACCCCATCTATCCTGGAGTTCAAAATATGTTCAACAGCTCAAATTCAACATTCCTTCCAGATAGCCTAAAAGAGATTGAAAAGGCAGTATTTGAATGAGCTCTTTCCTTCTCTATACAAATTCTTTACCACCTTCATTCTCCTTCAAAGCAAAATCAAAGCCCTTAAACAGCCAAACTCCAACAGAGTAACAAGCTCCCTCCAGGAGCTGCTGATTTTTTCACATTCCCTTCACTGGAAGATTTTCCCTCATATCGCAGGGGACCTAGGCAGCACATGATATCACCATAATCTTTCTTCTTTCAAACAGACACCTAACACAATTTTGTCTATGACAGTCTATTGGCAGATAGTAATTGAAAAAATAATGGAAAGGTACCTCATTCAGCTAAGGAAGTTCTATCTAAGTTCCTTGACAATTAAAGAACATTCCAGACATGTAATAACCTGAGAAAAGTATTCTGAAAACTGTCTGATATAGCACAAATCAGAAAACATGGCTCATAGAAGCAGATTAGAGTATTTTTATTTATTTCATATTGTTTCAATTTCAAAGAGACAATGCATTCTTCTGCGATTTTTGAAATTGGACAGTTAACACGCCATGCCTGCGAGCTGCAATAACAATAGTTGGGAAAAATTAGTGGCATTTGTTATCTGGGCAACACCGCAATCATAAATTCAGATCTGCCACGCTCACTCAAATCATGATATCTTTTTCCATGGGATGGCATAGACTATTCTCCAGTAATTTAACTCCTAGCGATGACGGATAACTCCACAAAACTTGCATTTGAAAAAACAAAAGAGCTAGATAGTGATAGAAATTAATCAAGCCCTATCGATGCACAATCTGACATCAAAGGTAGAAACACTAAAGCTTCAAACTCCGTCTTCACAAGGGTAAAACTGCACGACAGATTACGCTAAAAACCGAATGTTTCATATACGTTCATTTATTTAATTCCAGCAACATAACTTTTCTTCCAAATCAAATCAAAAACAAAATGTTTCAGGCACATGAATAGAGTTAGATTTATCTATATTCCAGCTTCACGAATTCGGCTAAAGTCCCGTAGATTTCTAAGACAGAAGCAGTATAGCAAGTAGACTCCATCGAACGAGCAGATGCGAACAAGTAGACGAAACAGCAACGATAACGCTTTACAAAAGTCAATCATAATAGGAGCTGAGAGTGCGAAAGAATAACGAGCGCGAGGTCAGATGGAACCAACCGAGATCGCCGCCGCGCTTGGCGGAGCTGCAGTCGGAGAAGCGCGAGGCGAGGTCCTCGAACTTGGCCTTGCCGGCGACGATGTCCTCCCTGAGGGCCTTGAGCTGCGAGACGGCGCTCTCGCGGGTGGTGCTGCGGATGACCCTGCCCTCCGGATCCTTCCACGAGGCCTTCCTCCGGGAGCCCTCGTGCTTGATGAGGATGTGCGAAGCGCGGACCTGGCTCGCCCCCGCCCCCGCCGCCGCCGACGACGACATCTTGGCCTTCGCCCGGTGCTTGTCCCTGAGGCTGCCGGACTTGGCGGCGGCTGGATCTGCCGATGAGGTGGTTGTGGAGGACGGTCTCTTCCTCTTGCGATCGGCGGACTCTATTTTGGCAGGCTAAAGACGGCGGCGACCTCGTTCTGCTCCCCTCGCTGCGTTGAAGTTCGAGTGCGGTGCTGAGCTCGGTGGCGATGGAGAAAGTCGAGGCAGGGGGAATGGTGGCTTTTATATGGTGAATTTCTCGATACCTTTTTCCTATATATTAGAAATGGACACGTCATTGAAAGTAATTATCCTCTGCTAGCTTTTTCAATCAACTAATCTTTCGACCCAAAAAAAGTATGATTAATCCAATTTCAAATTTTAGGCTCATTTTATTCAGCGAAAAATAACTAATTTAGAAATTATTATTTTTAAATAATTACTTATCTCACTTACAAAAATGAATAAATTAAATTTTTTTATCTTCAATGAAAATGTTCTAAACATAAATGCTTATTGATAATATTTTTTATTGACTAATTATTTTAAGAGATGGACAATCATTTATAAGAAAATATTTTTCAAATTAATTATTTTTCGTGAAACAAACGAAATCTTAGTAAAATTCTTATCTTATTAAGAATACTACTCTAAATTTTTAAGATTTTTAAGCATCAAATTACGCATATTCAGTCACACCTCTATCTAATGGCTAAGTTTTTGAAGCGCTTTGCGGTGACCTCGTAGAAAAATCCTGCTTGTGCGTGAGAAGAGTGTATAATTTTGCCTCATGCTCACCAGTAACTTGTAGTCAGATACAATGATCAATCGACGCCAAATCCTCATTTTAGTTTCATTTAGCCAGCCAGCGACGATATCCAGTCGAAGCACTCTACTAGGCCCTAAAAACTAACAAGTCTCTTACAGTTGAATGTACAGGGTATGTCCAGTTGTCTACAGAGTCTACACTTCAGCAGGTCCAACCGTTCCAACTACAACAAAATGAGTGCGGGCATCGCCTTCAATGTCGCCACCGCATTCACTTCGATTCTACCATTAGCCTCTGCAGTTTTCATCATTAGGCGGGGGGAGAGAGAGAGAGAGAGAGAGACAAGGCCTAGTAATAGTGAACATGATCGGCAGGACGATCTTCCTGCCAGAAGTGAAACAAGAAAACTTACATGGGATTTGATAAACATATTCCAGGTATCAAAAGATGGTAACATCTACAGGGCAATTACAGTTGCATGTCTATCAATATTTATCTTGTTTCCTCTCAAAAAGTTGGATTTACAGCTCCTAGCACAGAATGGACTGATGAATTTGTTGTCATCTGAAATGATCGATATATTTTTAATCTAGGAACTAAACATTTCTCAAGAGAGGCCAACTTTTTCTGATGATATCACCAATCTTTGCATCGATCTGTTTCTGAATGTGAGGTGGGCAAAGCTCAGCTGCAAAACTATTCAATTTTGCAGCCAAACTTGATTTCTGAAGTTCCTCTTCAGGCAGGTTTCCCATCAGCTGGAGGAGGAGTGGTTTCTGCTTGAGCTCAAATTTCTGCATAATTCACGGTACGGGAATTCTTGTCAGAAATGCTGGTGAGAAGAGAATATTTCCAGCTCCTTGTGACCAACAAAAGTGCCAGATGGTACAATTGAAAATTCATATGGAGCGCATGCATTTCTCAGGCAACACTGAAGATTTCAGAGATGTCTGCAATATGCATTCTAATTGCAAGCCAAAACGAAATTAAACAACTAGAAGAGCCATAACATGCTGCAGAGGAGCCAAGGAAACAATCTTTCAACTTGCTCACAACAGATCTGGCTTGACAATTCAGGGCATCAACCTAAGCAAATTAATACACAGGTGGACCTTTTTCTCTTCCAACAGAACTAGCAGCAAAGCACTTCCTTACACATCAAAAACACCTAGAATGTTTCACAGATCATTATCATGGCAAATTAAGACAAATCAAAATAGTTGGAAGCACCAAATCCCCAAGTTATTTCCACTCCTCTGGAGGAATTTTGGATCCACGCACAGAATGAATTACTGGTAACATATTTGGATTGCAGGTATTAATGTAGCATTTGGCTGAGGGAGCAGCCAGGTATGAATGAGGGACTGCTCTAAATATGGAAAGTTCTTCAACCTCACTCGTTGTCAGTTGAGCCAACAAAAAGTGAGGGCAATATTAATAAGTTCAGAATATACCTACCAATTTTACTCCAACAAGAAAGATGGGCTGGTTAAGGTGGACACAATGTAATGAGAGATATAGACAGGTGCAAGCTCAGAAATACCTATTCGGAAATACCCACTTGATGATCGGCCAATTAATATTCTGACCTATTGAGTTAATGATGACTGGTGAAATCAATTATCTGATAGGTATACTTTCAAGTAATAATGTGCAGTTCCCAATTTCTTAACCTGATGTTCAGGCTCTGCACGATAAAATGTTTCAAGATGTTGAATCTGAGTAGTGACAACACTGCTCTTGGACTTGCTTTGCTCTCTTTCTTTGCTAAGGGCTGCTAGCCTGGACTCTTCAGTTCCATTTGTGAAGATAATTGACCTGACAACACAATTTCATCAGTAAATATTAGGTAGACACAAAGCAACAGGCAACATATCCTTATTCTGATTAACAGGAAAACTTTTGATGCAAATAATTGGCATCACCTGTACTGGTTACCAACATCTGGCCCTTGCCCAAGAACTTGCCTCGAATCATGACTAGACCAAAAGACATCCAAGAGTTGCCTGTAACTAATCAATCTAGGATCATATTCCACCTGTAGAGCAGCATTCACAAAAACAAACAAAGCTCGAGTAAATATTGATACCAACTAGCAATTTTCTTGTAATTAAAAGATTAAGTTCCGATTAGCAATACTTAATAGCGATGTTTACAAGAACCAAAAACCATGGACATAGTGCAATCTTGAAACTCTCTTGCCCAAAAGAGAGAATTTATAGATGAAACTTTCTTGCCAACCACCTCCTCCTTCCCACTCCCCAAAAGGAAAAAGAAAAGAGACAAAATGCAAAAGAAAGGGGAGAGTCAAAATAATGCTTTCTTTTGATAGAGTCTCTGTTTGAATCCTCATTTACCCCTTCATGCTAACAGGGTTCACATCCAAAATCTGCTTCTGCTTGCTCAAATCCTAACTGCTCATATGCCCTATGTCAATCATTAGACATTAGTGGCCCAAGATGCATCAATTCAAAATGATTGACATGCATAAATCAGACTGATCCTCAGAGGAAAGCACAAGAATAATCCAGCACCTTTCACTTCATTAGCAAATCACAAATGATGAAAATGCAAACTTACAGAATCAAACATTCAATATTACCTCTTTCTACGTCTTATGTCAATTTCTTTATCAGCTAGACACTAAGGAGGGCTTGTTTAGTAACTATCATATTCCCGTTTCGTAATGTCGGCTAATTTTTATATTCCCCAGAATAAAAAAGTAGCCAGAAAATAGATTTACAACAGAAACATTAAGTAAAAAGAAAAAAGAAAAAAAAAATCTCCTTCTTTGTTTCCAGGAACAGAAATGGGAAAAACTATTTACGAACAAAAATCGTTGTTGAGAACAGAAATATAACTAAACAGAGACTGAAGGGAATACCCTTAATTCATAAACATGCAGAACCTATTCAATTGATCACAAGCAACCATCACGCGATCTTTACCGTTTTCACAGACTCGAAACTCTGACGTTTCATCAAGATAAAGCTAAAAGTACCACCTGGCAGTGGCATCTGATGGTTAATGCCTAATCGACTGTAGCGAATATCGTCCTCAATTATTAGGAAGAAATTCTAATGGAGGTCGAAGGAAACAACAATGTGAAGGACAGGATTCTGAAACTGAAAGAAACAAGAACAACGGCATCCACACTAGTCGACAAACAATAGCTAAGCATTTCCAATCATTGAAACTCTATACTAGTCGATAGCACTATCAGCTTCTGATCTGTCCAATCGCAACGTTCCCCGTCTCCTATTCAATTTGCAATTACACGGAATCTCCTCGCGATAGCTCCGTAACGTAAACCGTAATCAAGATTCACGAAGAAAACCACCTGAACGCATTCGGCGTGATCGCGCAAGCTCCGGTACTCGGGGTTGGGCTTGGAACCACCGGCGTAACCGACGGCGGTCCGCACGACGCCGTCGAGGCACCCGAAGACGGCCTCGGACCTCCAGAAGCTCCCGAGGGCGAAGACGGCGGTCCTCAGCGGCTGGTTCGGAGAGCCGGCGGCCGGGTCGGGGATCTGATTCGCGAACCTGATGCACTGGGCGTTGCCGAAGAGCGAAAAGAGGACGACGACGACGAGGGTCGAGAGGTTGGGTAGAGAGAGAGGGACGCCTCTCGAGAGACGAATGGAGCGGGTCCCGAAGAGCGGCCGCCGTCGCGAGAGCTCTTCCATGGCACCGGCGTCGTGCAGCGGGAGCTGGAGCGTCCGCGAGGGGGGAGGAGGAGAAGGAGGAATGATTTGGATCGGGTTATGGATCTGCTCGTTTTTCCAAATATAACTTTTTTTTCTCTATTATTATATTTTAGGCCATTTTCACTCTTTTTTTTTTTACCCCATTTCCAAACTTTTTTTTTTTTGGTCCAAACCACATTTCCAAACTTAAACAGGAAATTTTTTGGATAATCCCAGTGTGAGCTTTTCGGATAATTTGGATTTAGACGCCTGTTTCTAAAAAATATTTTTCAAGAATTCATTTTTCATAAAAATGACAATATTTTCTTGTGTTCAATTATAATCTAAAAATGAATTAGAAAATATTTTTCGCCGTTTAGTAGGGAAATTATATTTTCAAAAGAAAAATTACCAAATTTTTAGTTTTTTCTCTTTTTTTATTTTTATTTTTCCTTATTCCTCGACTAGTGATTGATCACAGGCGAAGGACGAGACCATGGGCTCTAGTGAGGCTGAGCTCATCAATCTCAAGTAAGGCGTGAGCATTACTCGATTTAGCAAGACTCGACCTCACTAGCTATCTCTTGCCTATGATATATCGGCGACTATCGTCATGGGTGGCTATTGGCTGAGGAAGAAGGAAAAAGAAACACAAAAGAAAAAAGAAAAAAAAATGAAAGAAAATTAAATTAAATTAAAATTTTGAATTTTAAAAATAATTATAAATCTAATTTTTAAAAAATAATTTTATAAAAACGAACATTTCATTAATCAAAGACCCAAGCCTGAGCGCTAAAGACTGACGCATTGCCTTTGTGGATCAAAGCTCGGGTATCGAGGACTTAAGCATGTCTTTTATGGACCTCGACTCGGGTGTTAGGGAATCGGGCACAAGCACAAGCATAGGCACTAGGGTTTGGGCTCGGCCTTGATGGACCCAAGCATTGGTGCCGAGGATTGAGCCCAATTGCCGAAGACTTAGTCCTAAATACTAGGACCTACAAACCAATAGTAGAGTTTTCATGCACAAGCATAGAGTTCGAGCCTATGGCTAGATAATAATATTGTTAAGGAAAATATTCCACTTGATGAATTATTATGGATTATTATGGCAAATTTCAAAACATGTAGAAAAATTATTTGAGAACTTCTATGGGAAATTATTTAAAAAGATTTAAATCTATTATACTTTTGTCAATCAATAATAAATCCTTTAAATTTGTCAATTGAGTCAATTTGATCAATTCCGGTTGGAATTCACTGATGAGGATGTCGACTATCTAATGTTAAGCAATTAGTACTAATGTGGACAAATTTTAATAATATTTTAATATGTTTTTGATTTTTTATTATTACTGCTATTGTTTCTCTTTTTCCTTTCTTCTTCTTTTTGCTAGTGGCTGGCCACCGGTGATGGCCGGCCATGGCCAGGCTAACTGGCCTCCTCGTCGTGAATTGAGGTGAGGAGGGCAAACTTGAAGGAGGACTAGGTTTGCAGGGTGAGGTGGGGGTAGATTTAGGAGTCGTCACAGGTGAGGAGCTTATGGAGGAGGATGGCGGACATCACGCAAAGCTTGAGGTGGGGGCAATTGTGAGGGAGGTGGGCGAGCTTAAGGGAAAGGGAGTCGGGATTGGTCTACTTGGCAAGGTTGAAGAGGGACTTGACTTTAGGATTAGAGCTAGCTGGAGGACAAGAGGTGAGTGATTAGGGTTTCAAAGTAGGAGAATGCCTCGACTACCATCGGGTAAGCTGATATAGTAGTCACCTACATCTAGGGTGAGTAAGAGTGGGTGAAAATCCCACTACAAAACTAGCACGCCTTACGGCATTGCACAAAACCATAGGCTAGCTTTATACCCCCAGTTCTATGCTTGCTAGAACAAAATGGATTTGGGATCCATGGGATTTAGGGTTTTCTTTTCAGCCACATCCCTCTTTCATTTTTCTTATCTTTTTACCTTGTGGCCGCCTCGAGATTTGGTCACTAAAGCTTGAGCTCTGGGTTCATGGCCATGGTGGTTGTACCCTAGGAAGCACCGACATTCTCCGGAGGCCTTCGTGTTATGTCAGACACTTCGACGCGTATCCGACACTCTCAAACACTCAGTCAATATGTGTCGAAAAATTCGACACCTGGTCAACTTTTTCGACACTCTCCAACACTCAAGTCGAAATTCTCACATGCGAGTTTTCAACATATAATTCCAACACGCAAGGTCAATTTTAAAAAAAATAATAAATGAGAGATCAAAATGTATATATGTGAAAAATAAAAAAACGATAATAAAAATAATAAATGGGGAAATTAAAAAAAAACTTAATTTTCTCTTCTCTTTTAACTCTCGCTTTATGTGATCTCGTGATACACAATTCATGCCTCAATTTTTTTTTTCTCTTTTCTTTTGATATGTTTGACACGCAAGTCTAGAATATGAATAGCTTGTTTTTTTTCCTCCAAATTTTATAAATTATTGGAATGAAGTTGAATTTATCAAATTGAAACGATGAATGATATTACTAAATGGTAGATTAATGTTTTTAGTGTAAATTTATTCTAGGATTTATTATTATTTATTTATTTGTGAAACAAATTAATTTATTGAAATGATAATAGTATATATAAAAATATACATTTAATATATAACGTGTCCCAACGTGTTGAAATTTTCTATTTTTTGAGAAACAACGTGTAGACGTGTCGTATCATGTCGTATCGTGTGTCGCGTGTCAATGTTGGTACTACTTAGACACTCACATCCTTTTGATGTGGGAAACAAACTACCAACAGACATTACCATTTGGGATGAGAATTAGAGTCCCTCAAAGTTGTTTTGTAACTTTCAGCATATCAACTATTAGCTACTCCTCAGTTTCTAAGTAACCTTTTTCTTGTTGATTTACTAAGCAACTCCTCAACGTAATTAATTTTCGCTTCGGTTTGTGCCCTTTTGATTTTGGGAAAGCAAGTATGTATCCATATGCGCTAGACAAAGAATAGTAATTTCTGATTCGTCTATTTCTTTTTATTTTTTTTACTTGTGGCAGGCAAAGGTCGCGGCACTCTCCTAGGTGTTGCTCAGATCTAGGTGCAACCTAAGTAGCACCGATACTAACACGCGACACGACATGACACAATACACCAAAAACTTGTAAAGGACTTTAGTTTCCAAAAAAAACATAATAAAAGTGGAAGCACAAATCGATGAAGATGGCACCCTAGGCAAAGCCTGGAAGAGAGAGGATGGCTTGTCGCCGAGGTCATGCTGCACTACCATAAGTGAGCCTCTACCTTTGTGACCGACGCAACTAGCAAGCAAAGAGAGAGTGTATAAGAAAGATGATAAACAGTGTTTCTCGAGGGCAAAAGTGAGATACACAATTATAAGTGAGGGCAAGACTGGAAGGAAAGAAATCATTAGACACCACAATAACATTTTGAAAATGCTGAAAGTGATCCCAACCTACCTTGAACTTGCAGCTTTGCCAATGCTGGTTTTCAAACAATGCTCTCCAAAAAAAAATTATTAAATGCTCTAACTTTTCCTATGGGATTTTAGAGGCACAAAGTCCCTCAAGTTGAACCAAATACACTTCTCTTTAGAAACGTTTGGAAACCAATCTAACCAAATATCCTAATTTGTGAAAGATCGATATGTTTAGCAACGTTGTTTGGTATATAAATTACACATCACACACAATTTTAAAACTTCTTGTGTGAAAACTTTAGGAATGATTACTTTAATGCCAAAATTTTATAAATGATCATTTTAGTGTGAAATCTTTTTAAAAGTGTCCATTTAAGTGACCTCATTGAGCTACATCAGTTTTTTTTTTTTTTTTATCAATCACTTAAATATTGCTTTATACAAATTGTGGCACATAAATGATCGTTTAAAAATTTTTAAACCAAAGTGTGCACCTTACAATAATTATGGCACTAATGCCATCCTTATCCCTACCTGCAAAAACTTCAAATTTCAGGTCAACTTTATTTAGAAAATAGCAAGTACATACTTGAACCTTCCCCTGAATTTTCCGCTACACGAGCGAAATTTTCTGTCAAAATAAAAGTATGCATAATTTGATTTCCAAATTTTTTTGAAAAATGGCATGATTGCAATTGCAAATGTCCTCAATATCCCTATGTATAGGTTTCTAGATCAGTCAAATTTCAAATGCCAAATAATAAAAAGTCAGAATTAAAAGCCATGCCTGCTTTTTCCATATCTGCTAAAAAGATCGATTAGATATTTTGAAGTCTCTTGATAAAATGTTCCATTTCTTGGCTTGATGCTAATAAAAAGTTATATATGAATAATATATCTTCTATACATTAAAGGAAGCCAAGTTTTGCCTCACTTTTAGGAAGCTTCATTCCAAACTTGTCCTCAAGTAATATAAAGTTATGAAGTGAAAGAAAAGAATCTTTAAGTGTACACTCGGTTTCATGTCCGTTTCTCACTAATTTTCATCGAACACCACTAACTCATGAAAATCGGAGTCCCTTATCGGTTGGATGTGTGCAAATGAGGGTGCATATATGCCTAATTCCTGCAGATCTCGCGGCCGGTTAGACTTCCTTTTTAGCGTGCCTTGGGCTTCTATACGCATTTCACCTTTAACCCTTAAGCCTGTGAATCGGCCTCGCCAATTTTATAGGATTTATTTCTAGTTTATTCTTATAATTATTTAAAAGCAAAAAAAGAAAAAAGAAAAAAAGGCCTATGCACAAGGGCTGAATCCCACACCGCTTAAGCATCACAGGTAAAGTAAGATTTCATACACGTCTAGTTCCAAGAAAGGTTAGGCCGTTTGGGCCTCCGCTTTTTGGCGTGTCTTGAGTTTCTGTATGCGTTACACTTAATGCACATTACCCAAGCTTTTCACCTACAAAAAAAATTATCCAAAACCGAAGATTGTAATTCTCCACCTTCTGACACTCCACTGCTATTCTTCCGTCATCCGCAGGTACATCTTTTTGCTTTGTCTTTCACAAGTTGCTGCAAACATCAATCTTTCATAGTGCAAAATATCCACTTATTTAGTTGTTTTTATTTATTGCATGACTTTTGTTAAATGCAATCAAGCAAGGCAATGGTTGGTCCCAAATCCCAACCTTTTGCCAAGTACTTAATTGATTGTTCACATTCATTGCCCCTTATGTTGTTGTACATACCTGATCTGTCCAAAATGAAATTTCGTTTGAAGGAGTTATGAGGTCCAAATTTAGCCCGTTGAATCTGTAAAGTCTAAAAAGTGTGTCCTTCCCATATGTGTTAACTTCAAACGGCTTGTATAGCTTATCTTGATATCCAATTGAATTTTTGTTTTGATGGCTTGTATGGGCATGGAAGTTTCTACGTTCTGGGTATTTTCAAGAAATATTCAAAAAAAATTCTATTTTTGGGAAATTTCAAACAATGATGGAAAAATAAGAGTTTTCGAAATATGGCTTTACTCTGTGGCTGAAAATGTTATCTTTTTCATCATGGATGATAGAAAAATATTATACATTGAGTTTTGTATATTGTGACATTTTGCAGAATGACCGTATAAATGCGGAATTTTCAAAAAAATATGAACCTTTTTGTCTATATAGATAGTATCTATTAGAAATTTACATTTTTTTTTTTTTGGGATGGACCCTATCTATTGTATTTATTTATGCTTCTCAACAGTTTTTTACGGATGTTGAATTTTTGTTCGAGTTTATGGACTGAAGTAATGCATTTAAGGACAATTTTCCAATTTTATCGTAATTGGGCTCTTTTTAGGTAATTTACAATTTGTGGAATTTAGATCATTAATGTGGCCGTAGGCCATGAAAAATTTATAGGTATTTTGGTAATTTGCTGCTTAGGAATATTAAATATCACATTTGACTCTCTTTGTTTTGTGAAATATGAATGATTTGAAAAATATTTAAAAATAATCATTTGTATCGCTTGAAATAATTAGAACATAAATAATATTTATGTCAAAATATATTCATGGATGATAAAAATATTTTTCAATTACTCATTTTTGTAAGCAATATGACAATTATTTTTACGAAAATATTTTGCAAATCATTTTATTTTCACGTAACAAACGCACCACTATGATTCCTTGGTGGTGCCGGAGATATTGCTTCATCAAATTATATGAATTCATGATAGCTAGAGTTCAGATAAATGGTGCTCTGCCTCTGCTAGGAATTTCTACAATATAGCATATTTGTAACCAATAACATATTTTTATGCATAAACATTGGATCAAACAAAGATGCTTTTGAGTGACTGATGAGTTAATAAATCTGGATCTAGTTGTTGGTTTATCCTGTCATTTGATCTTATTCTGAAGAACAGTCGCTTCCAATTTTGTTGTGATACCACTGTTTCCCAAAGGTTATGTCTGGGAGTCTATGTCCATTACCGAGATATTTATGTTGCTGCTGAAAATTATGTATACTCACTTGCATTGACGCGTCGGTGTATTATGCCTGGACGTTTGGGGAGTGCCTATACTTCTAATCACTAATAGAGGTAAAAGGATCACTTACTTCACAAGCGAGCTCATTCCGATTTAGTAATAATTGCTGAGAATAAACAGCAAGTTTTTCATTACTTTCGGGTCTAAAAATAATTTTTTTGTCTTTAAATTTTTAAGAGAAAATCTTAACCTAAAGTGATAAATACGCAAAAACCGGCCCCAAACTGGATTATACTAAGTAAAATGTTACTAACCACGAAGACAAGTTAGCTAGTAATTTATGGTGGGTTAAAAGTTACTCTTTTTTTAAAAAAAAAAAAAAAATTGAAACTTACAGGTCACTCTAAGAAAAAAAAAATTACAAGTCTCCATCTCGCATATAGATACATACTTGCTTTCTCAAAGTCAAAAGTGTACAAACCGGGAAGAAAACTAATTATGGTAAGAGGTTGCTAGGTAAATCAACATGAAAAAGTTACTTGCCACTTTTGAGGAGATATGCCAAAAGTTACTAAACGACTTTTGAGGGACTCAAATTCTCCGTGCCAATGATAACGCCTCTGGTGAAGAAGAACAGCTGATACACAGTTTCATTATTTCTTAAATCCTCAAGTACAACAAGTATTGAAACAACTCAACCTCACCATCTCATCAAGATGATGATGATGATGATGAGCTTTATTTATCTTACTCAAGTAACAGTAGGTTAAGCAAAAGACGCATTCCACCTGAAAGTCCTAGTTCAAGATCAGTTTGGTGATGCATTGTGCTTCGGAAGTTTGCACCAGCTCTGCTACGCCGAGATGCACCATTAGAAGCCAAACATGGCTGATAAGCTCTCCTCCTCTGCTCAGGCTCTCGGAGTGTTCGTAGCCTTTACTTTGGCAAGCCGCGTATATCAGAAACTTCGCCCAGACCTCGCCGATTAAGTCCCATTTCCTGCTGAAGTCTTTTGACTCGATGTCATTCAACTGGTACGCGAGATGGCATGCGTCAAACAACACCGACCTGCTTTTGCCACCGCGTATTTTTGTGGCGGGCAGCTGAGTTCCCACTTGGAGCAGAAGATGGCAGACTTCACATAGATCGCGCGACTCCGTTGACTAGTGCTTCTCTTTGCAGCTTTTAACACCGGTGTGACCATGTTTCTCTTTCTTGAATAAATTCTGCGCCCATCTTTTGAGAACCGATGATTTGAAGCCGGTTTCTTTCTTTGACATCACTGCTAACTTGTCCTCGGAGAATTTCTGAGCATCGACCGAAGTATCTTCGTATCGGAGCACCCCTGTCCCTGTTGGCAACATGGAAGGATGGAGAACTAAAAGATAGAGCATGTACCGAGAGACCAACTTGCTCATCTTGTAGTTTATGATGTCTTCCGGTCCTTTTCCTTGCCTCACGTCGTGGTCCTTATAGTGGCAGAGCTCCGTGGCGATGTGCCAGATGAGGATGCTCTGGTCGAACTCCATACCGTCCACACTTCAGTTCAGGTTATCGTTGTTTGACTTCTTCAGTACTTCACTAGCCTCCAGCTTAAGACCCGCCAACCCGCTCTTCCCTTCCAGATAACCGACCGTTTTTCTCATGTGACCGAAGGTCCATTCTTTGATGTTGCTCTTGAACTCTTTGTAATCAATGTAGAAGTTCTTCTCCAACTTCTCATCTAACTTGGCGAACCACGGATACTTGCTGAAGATCCTGTTTCTTTTCCTACTAGATAATTTCAAGAGGCTGAACTGGGCCACAGAATTCGACCATCTTGGGTTCGGCCATATCCGGAGAAAAGCCACGGCAGATGATATCACGGATCGCTTGGGTCTCTGAATCCGCCAGTGATTGACCCAATCAGATGAAAATGCGAGCAGAACCGAGTAAATCTCTAAAAGTATAGCCGCACTTATCAGCAAGAAGGTGATATAGATGTCGACTTTGGGGTAATCCTTCCTATCCTGTAAGGAGAAGAATACCAACACGGCACACGGCACTGAGAGATTAATGACCCAACGAGTGATGCCCCAAGCACGGTTCAGCAACAGTGCCTTGGTGTAGAGCAGATCGTACATGAACCCGAGCTCGATCTCCACAATCCCAAAAGCCGTCACCGAGTTCATGGCATCGTTCGTGAACATGCGCTTACTGGCCTCCAGGTCGCCAGAGTTGAGGATAAGGCCCACGAAGAGAAGCTTGAAGATCTTGAACAACTCATAGGCTTTGACCAGAGCCGTGGCTTTCTCTTCGTCCATGGCTTGACCGCTGTTCACTGAGAAGTCCTCCGGAGCCGGAACCTCCGTGACCTCATCCATGCTGACTCGGTAACCCTCCTCTTTCTTCAGACTATACTGCTCCATTATCCTGGGGTATATGGGACCAAAATCAGGAAGCGAAAGCATTGAATCTCGAAGTCGACCTTCGCTTGCCAGGTACAAACACAATGCCCTTTCTACATATTTGATGAACCCCACCAGGATCAAGCCAGCTGCTAATATCGACAGCGTAGACCCCGACAAGGCCATGAAGTAGATGTAACAAGCTAGTCCTACCTGGACGCAAAGCCGCGCCAACTGCCTCAACCATAGCTCATTGTCCTCCAGGGCATACGCGGTGATCGTGTCAGGGCCACCTAAGTGGAGGAGAAGGAACGGCGCCCAGAAAGCAGTGATCTGGCTCTTCGGATCGATCGTGCCTTTCACTTCCTTGATGTTGGCCAGGCGGTTCGAGAGGACACCGAGCGCGAGGGTTGCGATGGAGTCGGCCGATAGGTACGTCGTCCAGACCACGACTTGGATCCAGTACTTGTAGATGGATTTCCTCCTGAGGCCCAGAGTTACGAGAGTTAATTGGAGGAACAAGCTGAGGAGGACGAGAAACCGCAGCTCCCACTCCTTCCACAGTTCTCGAGTGTTTTCGGGGAGCAGCAAAAATCCCATGGTTGCACTCGATGTTGGCACCAAAAGGCGCAACAATCGGGCACCCTCAGTCGATTTTAGGATTATAAAGGGAGAGGACAAAGTAAGGGACACAACAATAGCCTTGAATTTACCCCTACAACATCCTCGAAACGGCCACTCTTTATAACCAATAACTTGATATTGGAATCAAATACAAAAGCACGCACTTACCCTCAATAACATTACAGGAATGAAAAAGCAGTATGCTTTTTGAAACACCAACAACACACTACTCGTGACATCACTTTTAGATACAAAATTGTCAAGCAATTCTATGCATTTGCCTGAGGATGAAGTATAGTGACAAAATCATATTCCATTATTTGTACTGGCATGATTATAATCTGTTTTAATGATGAAAATTAAAATATAGACTCAAAGTTAAAGTTTGGTTTCTCAATCACTTCTCAAGATTTTGAATTCTGTGAACTTCATTCTAATCACTATGGTCTTTACTTTTTATCTGGCACACCCCACCGGCCCAACATGATCCTTGTGGAATATCAAAATCACCCATTCTAGTTGCTTTAATAAGTAAAGACACGCAAAGGCTGAAAAGAGGTTGATAAATGCTTCTCCAAGTCGAAGCGATTCCGATGCAATGAGTTGATTGCTTCCATTTGAAGACAGCATATTATTGCCCTTGCGTATTGATTGCATCAAAACCTGGAATGAAGTCATCGTTACGATAAAACAATGCATGAGAGCACACGTCTCACCCCACATCGCCGTCAGCTGATGTGCTTCATGCCACCATAATCGCAACTTCTCGTCCATGTCTGACCTATTGGCATGTGGTGTGCGACACTCGCTTAACATTTTTCTCCCACGTGGTGTATGAGCTGAACGTTTTCGTCCTCCACATACTGTCACGTGAAGGACCCACAGCCGGTGCACCACCTATAGCTTAACTTAATTAAAGCCTTAACATTGCACATCAAGGCCAAAAGCATTGGACTAAGAACCTATGAAAACCTCAAAGTCCAAAAATTCATAACCTCAATATAAGTTTTATTTTTCTCTAGAGCAGAATGGACATCATCAATGCCACAATTTTTATAGGCCATCACTTAAGTGAATGTGGTGGCTTAGTTTGTTGAAGTCACTTAAAGGATTGCTTAAAACATTTTAGCTCTGAAGTGATCATTCAATAAGTTTTGACATTAAATTGATCATTCAAAAAATTGGTGCTCTAAAGTTTTAAAAATTAGAGTGGGCCAAAAGCAAAAATCACAAAGAAAATATTCTGACTTTGACACTATCTTTCTTTGTTTTAGACTCAAAAGCAAACTCATTGAGCAAACATTCTCTTTAAATAGTTTCATCTAAAATTACATAGACCTATTTGTTTTCCTATACCTAACAAAAAATATACTGAGTAAAATTTACCTTTGCAACATCCTGAAAACGGCTACTCTCTATAAGCAATAACTTGATATTGGAATCAAACGCAAAAGCACTTAGAAACCCTGCATAACATTACAGGAATGAAAAAGTAGTACACTTTTGAAACACCCACGACACACTACTCGAGACACCTTTTTTGGAGGCATAATTGTCAAGCAATTCTTTGCATTTGCCTAAGGATGAAGTAAAGCAACAAAATTAGATTCCGGCATCCATACTGAGTTGATTATAATGTGCTTTAATTTAGAAGATTGAAATATAGGCCTAAAGTTAAAGTTTGGTTTCTCAATCAGTTCTCAAGATTTCAAATTCTGTGAACTTCATTCTAATCACCATGATCTTAACTCTTTGTCTGCCACGCCCCATCAGCCCAACATGATCCATGTGGAATATCAAAATCACCCATTTAGGTTGCTATAATGACAAGTAAAGACGGTCAGAAAGGTAGAGGGCCTTCATGATTTGTTGGCTCCCAAAATTTACTATTTTTGATAGGTTGCATCATGAATTGGTAAGAGTAAGGTATGAGCTTTTTTTTTTTTGTACCAATCATCTAGGTAATCATCTGGGTTTTCTAGCTTCATCTAAATAGCACAAATGACATGGGCATAGGGAATTCCATTTAGTTACCAAACTCGGCATGACCACTTTCTTCTATCTAGATTGACACCATACTTATCATGATTTTGAATGATCTTATATCAATTATCTCCATTCCAAACTGGATGGCAAAACCTACTTGTAGCAACGTTTGCATCCAATCCCTTCACAATCCTAGAACCACAGTCTCTAGTCTACTTCATAGTCTCATCTCTTTGCCTATGCAGTTTGGTCATGACAATAACTTGAATATCACCAAGCATGCTGATGATTGGTTTACACCTAGCCTCTAAAATTCTGCCATTGAAAGATTCACTGAAATTGTTATTAATGATATCGCATTTGAACTCTTCGCTAAAGAAGGTCCGACACCAGTGCTTAGCTTCTGTCTAGAAGAGTGTATCAAAACCTTCATTTGTCAACTATAACAATCATTATTTGGCTAATCTGAAATCAGTCATGTTGGTACTCTTCGCTATCTGTCGGAACTAATTCTGCAACTTATCTCCTTTGACCAGTTTGCATATATGTGCATTACGCACATTTTATGCTCAGCATGTAGCATCAACTCAGTCAATATAGGAATAAGTTCCTACAAAAATTCAAATCAATAAATACAAGTCAGGAAAAATATGCAAGTAATTAATATTAAAAGGAAATGAATTAATTGACAATGGTATTACCTTATGTTGGTCGCTCATGAATGTCCATCCTCCCCCATTAGTTATCTCAAGGTTGGCCATTAAATTTTGAGGAACCAGGACCAAGTATCCTTGTTCTCTATCTTCACCACTGCCCAAGCTATCGAAAACATTTGATTGTTGGCATCCTTCCCCACAGCAGCCAACAACTCCCCCTTGCATAAACCATTTAAAAAGCATTCATCCAATCCTATAACTCTTCTATAACCAGTCAAGATGTGACATCCTGAAATTCGACCCCATTTCGATAAAGTGAAATGTGCATA
This sequence comes from Eucalyptus grandis x Eucalyptus urophylla, assembly GCA_028830015.1. Lineage (NCBI taxonomy): Eukaryota > Viridiplantae > Streptophyta > Magnoliopsida > Myrtales > Myrtaceae > Eucalyptus > Eucalyptus grandis x Eucalyptus urophylla. Next base: position 30,929,962 of record CM054203.1, read on the forward strand.
TCGTCGGCGTGCCTATGGTCCTTTTTCTCTGAGCTGATCACTCACGAGTTAGCTAACCAATTGGGTGAAGCCGTTAAGGGATATAACCGCGGTAAAATCCCTAAAAGCTACCTAATTTGTTGGATTGGACTAAAATCGCGTCCGGTCGATTTTAATCATGAAATTTAATTCAGTTTTGGGAATCGAATATTCGGACGTGTCACAATTCATTTTTAGGACCGTCTCATCGTCTATCAATTTATTGTCAAGTCCGAAGTTTCAAGAAAGAAATTATCGGAGGAAGATTTGAAGACCAAAAGAAAATAGAAAGTGAAAGGGAAAGAGAAAAAGAAAAGAAATAAGAGAAGTATTATTATTTGAATTCTTTTTCTCTCTCTCCCTTTTCTTTCTTTTTCTCTCTATCTTCTCTCTCCTCCCCCCTTTTTCCCTTCCCCTTCGTGCGACTCCCCCACCGCCCACCTTTTCTCTCTCTTCCCTTTGACTAGTCCAAGCTTATCTTCTCTCTTCTCTCTTCTCTCTCTTCTTTCTTCTTCCTCACGACAGAACCAGCTTTTCTTCTCCTTCTTTTCTTCGCGTGCGAACCAGGAGCTCGGAGATCGCAGCTCGCCGAGAACCGCTCGCCGCTCGTCCCGCCGCCGCACCGCCGCCCGCGCCCGTGCGCCCGTCGCCGTCCCGCCGTCCGTCGCTCGCTGCCGCTCCTCCCTCCGCGCGATCCAGCCAACCCAGCTGCTGTTCCGCACCGACCAGCCACCGTCCGGCCACCTCCGGCCACCGCCTAGCCCCGCCGGACTTCCCCGGCGTCCCCCTTGCCCTCCGCCGGCCTCCCCTCGCCGCCCTAGCCGCCAGACGAGCTTCGTCCAGCCAAGAACAGTGGCTGGAAAAATGGGTTTCCAGCACTGTTCAAGGCCGTTTCGGGCCGTTTCCGGGCCCCGAACCCGAGGCCCGCTTTGGAGTTTGTCGTTCCTCGCGTCGCCGCCGTCGGATTGATCCGATTTGTGCGCGATTTGGTGAGTAATCTCACTAATCTTGGATTAGTTGGCTAATTATGCTTAAGGTTGGTTTAGATTTAATTAATTATGTTTAGGTTGTTAGATTTAAATAAATTAGCAATTATTAGTCAATTGTGATGTGATTTAGATAAATTGATTGTGCAATTAACAAGTAGACGTGGTCTACTAATTATTGGAAGCATCTCGGGAATTTTCCGACCCTTTGTGGGCTCCAATTTGGCGATTCGGGCCTAAGTGGAATTTTTAGTATTTAAATATTAATTTTCGGAATTAAATTAAATAATTATTTATTTTCCGAAAATTCAAGGGAGATGGTTCGGAACCGGAATATTATGCGGATGACTGTGGTGAAGTCCGTTTATTTAATCGGGCTTTAATTTGAGCTAAATGGGATTTTTAATATTAATTATTTAATATTCGAAATTAATTAAATAATTATTTATTTTCCGAAAATTCAACTGAGATGGTCTGGAACCGGAATATTGTGCTGATGATCGTGGTGAAGTCCGTTTATGTAATCGGGCTTTATTTTGAGCTAAATTGAATTTTTAATAATAATTATTTAATTTTCGAAATTAATAAATAAATTAATTATTTTTCGGAAATTAAGATTTTGATGGCCGACGACCGAAATCTCGTGCTGATCGTCGTGGCGCAGTCCGTTTATTTATTTGAGCTCCACGTTGTATGGAATTGAATAAATTGTGATATTTTAGGAATTTACCCTAAATTGATTGGAATCGATTGAGATTGAATTATCGATTGGTGAATGGCCAAGTATGTTTATTCAGCATTTATAATGCGTTGTTGAGTTAATTTAATTATTTGATTGAGTATTGATTGGTGAATGGCCAAGTATGTTTATTCAGCATTTATAATGCTTTGTTGAGTTGATTTAATTAATTGATTGAGAAATCGTTGGCTCTGTGATCAGTGTATCACCACGGCGAAAAAGACGCCCGAGAGCATATTGAATTGTTTATGTTGGCTCTGTGATCAGTGTATCACCACGGCGAAAAAGACGCCCGAGAGCATATTGAATTGTTTACGTTGGCTCTGTGATCTGTGTATCACCTTGGCGAAAAAGACGCCCGAGAGCATAGTAAAGTGTGCACTATACGTCACCTTGGCGAATCGACGCCCGAGAGCATTGATGGAGCTCTGTGACTAAGTACAGGCATCTAGAAGGGCACGTGGCTCGGTGACTTGATGTATCACCTTGGCGAAGAGGTCGCCTTAGAGAATGCACGTGGGCCCAAGGTTCGAGGCACGTGACTCGGAGACTTGGAAGGTCATCCTGGAGAATACACGTGGCCTAGCTTTTAAATATCCCATGGTGGGGATTGATTTGTTTGGCATGTAATCGACTAGGTCGATGCTTTGATTTGATGTTGTGAATTGATTGACTGAATGGAAATGATCGTGAGTGGTCTTGTTGGAATATAATCGACTAGGTCGATTTGATCGATGCTTCGATCGGTGATATGATTGCTTGGGTGCCTATTATGAATTGTACTGATTTGCAGGTGGGATCAAAGGCCAAGGTAAGTTCTCTGCCCTGTGCGTGTTTAGGCAGCCTTTAGTATAATAGTTTACTAATCGGGCTTAGTGGGGTAGAACTCGCTGAGACGTAGTCTCATCCCAGTTTGGGGAAAACCATTTCAGGACCCCGCCGAAGAGCTGTGGAGGAGGAATCCGAAAAGGAGAACTCGGAGGTGAGATCTGAGGAGAAGGATTTTTGGAAGAAGAAGACAATTTATAAGAGGGGCCTTGAGTGCGGCCTAGTTCATCTAAGTTTCTGTCTTCTTTTGAGATCTCCATGTTGTTGTGATAGTTATGAAGTGATTTGTGGTTTGTATAAAAGTTTGGTTATAAATTTCAATATGAAAAATATGGCCCTGCTTTTCTATCCCATCGTTTTATTGTCTGGGGATTTTAACTGCTTCCGCATGTGCTTAATAAATGAAAGGGTCGGCGATACTAGTCCTGGGATATCGCATTATAAAATCGACCAAGGAGAAGGAGGTGTGCGTGCCTAAGGATCGGGGCGTGACACAAGAAGCATTGTTTGCATGCATCAAAACAAACATAAAATCTATCAAAACTAGGCCCAAGATCAGGGAGTGACATCTCCATAACCTCTACATATACCCTACTGGATGGGTTTTAAAGCATGCATTCGCTAGCATAATCCCATACCTGCGCATATTCTTCATTATACCGACCCATCAATATTTTCATCATTTTCAGCTTAGCTCTCTTGCATTGATTCTTTGACACATTAACCTCTAATTGCTTCTTCACTAATAGCTAAAACTGAGGACTATTGATCTCGGATATTGCTTTGATAGTATTAAAAAAAAATGTTTCGATAACCACACACTTGTTACCCTTTATTGTTAAATATAATTGAACAAGTATGCTCCTCTTGGAAGGACCTAATCTGAAATAACCCCTTCTTACTCAGAGTGCCATAGAGCTTCCATGACCAATTGGGTTGTGAGCACTTAGCTCTCACAAATTTCTTTGTATTTCTAATAAATTCAGCGCTCCTCTGTTCAGTAATAGAGTTCTAGACAACAACTTCCTTTAATTGTTTGGCATTGTCAAATCTTATGTCCATTGACAAAACAAATTTATCAACAGTTGGATCATAGTAAGGGTACTTACTTTTTCTTCCACAAGTAAGTTCTTCATCATCATTGCCAAGCTCATTCTCCGAACCAGCAATTTCATCGCCGCAGCTTTCTTCATCTTCAATTTTATTACCTTCAGTTGGAGCTTCATCCCTATTCACTGGCTCGGGCCTCTTTCTTAAAGCTGCAAAAAAAAATTATGAGAAATTCCCTTTGCTTTTGTCTTAATTGTGCGAGTTCATCATCATCTTCATCACTTGGGAAACTTACTGAAGCCAAATATTCATCTTCCGATTCACTGGATAGAGCAACTTCCCATTCTAATCCAATGAAGTCTTCATCGCCCACATCTTCAACAGAGATTTCAGGACATCTCACTGTTTGTTCATCTCTATTAATATGACTTCTCTCTCTCTCATTTTTGCCCTTCATCTAACCTAAACTCATTCCCAACCTAATTACTTGCTTGAGTAGGATCCCTCACTTCTCCTTTTCCGGTGGTGGTCTACTCATCTCCATCCTCATCCTCATCATCATCCTCGCCATCCTCATCATCACTATAATACTCAACATATACCCTAACTTCATTGCCGTGAAGATAATGGTAAATGATATCCTTAATATCATTATCGTCATTAAAAAATCTCAAACCATCCTTCAATTCCTTTCCAGGAACATAATAATATAGTTTTTGCACTTTGTATCGTAAAAAATACACCAAATCCCTCACAAAATCAATATATTATGGCTTCCGAATATTGACATAAATAGTACCTTCATTTCCACCAGTATATTCTCAATCCTTGGCGCTAATAACAAACTCTCCACTATAGCAAACAATGACGCCTACCTGAATCTCGTCCATGTCGATGCTGCACCCAAGGAAGAAAAAAAGTCATTAGTTTTTGGGACCACATAACAAAATCAACAACTTCACATGCAAATCATTGTCATTTTGTCAAAAGAAATAATGGCAACCAATATATTCAATTCGGTCCCTTTACAAAAACAAAGGAAGTCGAATTAAATAAACCAAGTGAGGTGCCCACCACCCATTTTTCAATTCAATCACATTCAATCTCCCACGGAAGTAGTCCAACTAATTAAACAAAGTAAGGTTCCACCATTGTTTCCCTCCAAGTTGAGCCCCCATTTTCCCCTTTGCGCCCTATTTTTCTATTCGATCCCCACAAAAGAAAGTGAATAACGGAACCCTAAATTTTTATATTCAGTCCTCACAAAGTGAGATCCCCACCACTTTCCCTGCCACTTTCCCCCTAAGCCGAGCCCTCAATTTGCCCTCCGCGCCCTAACTTGCCCATCAGAACCTTAAATTTTTCACTCAGTTGACCCATGTAGAGAAACCTAAGTGAGCGAGAGTTGGGGACACAGCCAGCGAACGACAGTGAACAACGGCGCAACTACAGTGGTGGCCGAGTGACAATAGGCAAGCGAACAACGGTGGGTGAGCAAGTTATGGCCAGCGTCGAGCGAGAATCGTAGTTCGTATGCTGCTTGTACGAACCCTATTTTACTCCCTCTTCAACGATGCCATTTTGGCCATAGCAATGTGGCATCGTTTTGTAAGTGAGTTCACATGGAATGGCATAAAACGATGTCGTTTCTTACAGAGAAAGGAAAACAGTGTCATTTTATGTCATTTCACGTGAACAGTCTTCTTCAATTTTTTCCACGTCAATTTTTTTTTTTAAAATTATAAAAGCCACATAATTATTTTGGCTGGAATCTCTCACTGATGGTACCGAAGTGATCGTTTTTCCTCCAATTTAGAACTTAAGTTATCCGACGGAAACTTTTAGCACCAAAGTAAGAGCCGTACACAACTTTTGTCACTTCTAGTGTACTTACCCCTGCTTCGGAAGTTTGCACCAGCTCCATCACGCCAAGATGAGCCGTTAGAAGCCAAATATGGCTGATAAGCTCTCCTCCTCTGTCCAGGTTCTTGAAGTGCTTATAGCCTTTGCTTTGGTAAGCCGCATGTATCAAAGACTTCGCCCAGACCTTGCCAATCAAGTACCATTTCCTACCAAAGTCTTTTGACTCAATTTTATTCAACTGGGATGCGAGAAGGCACGCATCAAACAGCACCGACCTGCTTTTGCCACCGTGTATTTTTAGGGCGAGCAGTTGAGTTCCCACTTGGAGCAGAAGATGGCAGGCTTCCCATAGATCACACAATTCTGTTGACTTGCGCGCCTTGTTGTAGCTTTTCACTACAGTGTGGCCATGCTTCTCTTTCTTGAATAAATTCTGCGCCCGTGTCTTGACAACTGATGAGCTGATGCTAGTTTCTTTCTTTGATGACACCACTAGCTATTCCTCCGAGAACTTATGAGCATCAACCGAAGTATCTTCATATCGGAGCAACCCTATCCCTGTTGGCAACATGGAAGGATGGAGTACTAAAAGATAAAGCATGTACCGAGAGACCAACTTACTCATCTTGTAGTCCTTGACGTGCTCTAGTCCTATTCCCTGACTCTGGTCGAGGTCCTTGTAGTGGCAGAGCTCATTGGCGATGTGCCAGATGAGAATGCTATGGTCGAACTCCATCTTTCCCACTCTAGATAGTGTGATTGTTGTTTGACCTCATCAGCTCTTCACTTGCCTCCAGATCAAGACTGGTCAACCCGCTCTTCAATCTGCTGTTCTGTTCCAGATAATCGACTGTACCCCCTCATGTGATCGAAGGTCTAGTCTTAGATGTTACTCTTGAACTCTTTGTAATCAATGTAGGAGTTCTTCTCCAATTCTAATCTAACTTGGCGAGCCATGGATACTTGCTGAAGATCCTGTTTCTTTTCCTGATAGATAATTTCAAGAGGCTGAAGGGGCCACGGAATTCAACCATCTTGGGTTCCGGGAGATCTGGAGAAAAGCCACAGCAGTTGATATTATGGATCCACCAGCTCTCTGAAGACGCCAGTGGTCAACCCAGTCGAATGAAATTGCGAGAATACCCGAGTAAATCTCTAAAAGGATGGCCACACTTATTGTTGGAAATTAATTCAGAGAAAATACACTGTTTGTTGTAATCAGAACATCAATGTAAAGAAGACGATAACAACTATATAATATCCTTCTTTTATGTAAACTTACAAATCTTGGAGAAGAATAAAATAAGATATCACTGGAAAAATAACATAAAATTGGAGGTGAGGTATGGATATCCGAATCTCTTTAAGGCGATTAGTTCCTGCCAATGGTGCTCCGCAAATTCACGAACTATGCCTCCCAAGATACAACACTCCGAACCTATTTGAATTAGCACTATGTAAACAAGACTCAGTCGAATCGTTCAATTAAACCAACACACTCAGAAAAATCAGAGGAGTAGAAAAGTATATCAAAGCCATTTTGAAATTGAGTCGAAAAAAACCAAAACCAAAACCAAAACCGTAATGAAGCTCTATGCTCCTATCTATTTATAGAGATTTTTAGTTCATGTACATAAGATATACATGAATTAAATAGACGTATGTATCCACGAAATTCACGAATCAAGAGATACATGAATTCAAGAGATTCATGAATCAAGAGATACATGAATTAAAGAGATTCATGAACTTAATAAATACATGAACTAAAAGATATATGAATTTAGGAAATTCATGAATTCAATAGATACGTGAACAGAAAAGTTTAGGAAATTCATGAATCCAAAAGAGATATGTGAATAGAAAAGACGTATCTTAATTTATTGGCATTCGTTGATCCATTAACCATAATTACAACACTTATCAGCAAGAAGGTGATATGGACGTCGACTTAGGGGTAATCCTTCATATCCTATAAGGAATAGAATACCGACACGGCACACAGCATCGAGATATTGATGACCCAATGAATGATGCCCCAAGCAAGGTTCAGCAACAGTGCCTTGGTGTAGAGCAAATCATACATGAACCCGAGCTCAACCTCTACGATCCCAAAAGCCGCTGTCGAGTCCATGGCACTATTCATGAACATGCGCTTACTGGCCTCCAGGTCGCCAGAGTTGAGGATAAGGCCCACGAAGAGAAGCTTGAAGATCTTGAACCACTCATAGTTTTCGACCAGAGTCCGGTCCTTTTCTTTGTCGATGGCTTGACAGCTATTCACTGAGAGTTCCTCCAGAGCCTGAACCTCCATGACCTCGTCAATGCCGACTCGGTAACCCTCCTCTTTCTTCAGAGTGTACCGCTCCATTAACCTGGGGTATATGGGACTGAAATCGGGAAGCGAAAGCATCGAATCTCGAAGTCGGCCTTCGCTTGCCAGGTGCAAGCACAGTGTCCTCTCTGCATATTTGAAGAACCCCACCAGGATCACGCCAGTTGCTAATATCGACAATGCAGACCTTGACAAGACCATGAAGTAGATGTAACAAGTTAGTCCTACTTGGATGCAAAGCCGCGCCAACTGCCTCATCCATAGCTTATTGTCCTCCAGGGCATACGCGGTGATGGTGTCAGGCCCACCCAAGTGGAGGAGAAGGAACGGCGACCAAAAAGCAGTGATCTGGCTCTTCGGATCGATCGTCCCCTTCGTATCCTTGATGTTGGCCAGGCGATTTGAGAGGACGTCGAGCGTGAGGATTGCAATGGACTCGGCCAATAGGTACGTCGTCCAGACCACGACTCGGTTCTAGTACTTGTAGATGGATTTCCTCCGAAAGCCGTGAGTCACCAGGGTCAATTGGAGGAACAAGCTGAGGAGGACGAACAACCGCAGCCCTCAATCCTTCCACAGTTCTCGAGAGTTTTCGGGGAGCAGCGAAAATCCCATGGTTGAACTTGTAGTCGGCACCAAAAGGCGCAACGTCCGGGCACCGTACGTCGATCTTAGGATTATAAAGAGAAAGGAAAAAAGTAAGGCAAAACAGCATTAGCCTTGCATTTACCTCTGCGGCTTCCTCAAAACAGCGGCTCTTTATAACCAATAACTTGATATTGGAATCAAATACAAAAGCACTTGTTTAACCTACATAACATTTCGGGAATGAAAAAGCAGTATGCCTTTTGAAACACCCACGACGCATGACTCGCACGCCACTTTTGGATGCATAATTGTCAAACAATTCTCTACATTTTCCCGAGGATGAAGTAGAGTGACAAAATTAAATTCTGGCATTCATACTAGCATGATTACTATATGATTTAATTGAGAAGAATGAAATATAATCTTAGAGTTAAAAGTTCGATTCCTTAAACACTTGTCAAGATTTCGAATTATGTGAACTTAAGTATATTCATTGTGATTTTAACACTTCGTCTGCCATGCCCCCACCAGCCCAACATAATCTTTGTGGAATATACAATTCTCGTGGAATATAAAATTCACCCATTTGGGTTGCTATAACAAGTAGAGACATACAAGAAGGCCAAAAACAGGATGATAAATGCTTACTCCAAGTTAAATCAATTCCGATGCATTCAGTTGATTGCTTCAATTCCCATATAGCATATTATTGTCCTTGGATACTAATCTCCATATTAAATCCTAGAATGAAGTCGTCACTACGATAAAACAATGCACAAAAGCGCAGGTGTCACACCGTATCACCGTCAACTGATGCGCTTAATGACCATCATGATCACGACTTATCGTCCATCTCTTGACATGTGGTGTATGACACCCGTTGAACATTTTTCTCCAGGTCATGTGGCGTACGAGCTGAACATGTTCATCCACATCCTGTCACGCGAAGGACACACAGCTGGTGCACCACCTTTAGCTTAACTTAATTAAACCCTTAACATTGCGCATCAAGGCTAGAAACATGCGACTAAGAACCTACGAAAACTTGAGAGTCCAAAATTTTATACCTCAAAATAAGTTTTTATATTTCTGCGGAAAGGATGTCATCAATGCCATAAATTTTTATGAGGCATCACTTTAATGTTAAAACTTTTCAAACAATTGTTTTAAGTGCAACAACTTTTGAAAAATGATCATCTAAGTGAATACAGTGACTTAGTTTGCCGAAAATCTAGCATGGCTTGTTGAAATCACTTAAAACGTTGCTTTAAAAGAAATTGACATTAAAGTGATCATTCAAAAAGTTTTGGCATTAATTAGATGATTCATAGAATTGTTGCTCTAAAGTTTTAAAAATTAGAGCAAGCCAAAAATAAAAATCACAGAAAATTTTATAACTCTGACACGATTTTTCTTTCTTTTGTTAGGCTTAAAAGCAAAATCATTAGGCAAACATTCTCTTAAGTTTCATCTAAAGTCACATAGATCTATTTTTTTTTCCTAACAAAAAGGATAAGTAAGTAAAATTTTCTTCACATCTTGAAAGTTTTTAATTATTTCTTTCTCTATTCTTAGATCGAACAACAAAGCTTCAAGCATTGCCAAAATGTATTACAGTGTGTTTGGTTCAGTTTTGCAAAATACCTTTGCATAGACACAAAGAACCTTAGGTTAAAAGGGTTTCACAAAATGCAAAACATTATTTGCCAAAAACTTGTAATGGACTCTAGTTTAAAAAAAAAAAAAAAAAAAAAAACAAAGAATGTTGACAAAGATGGCACCTCAGGCGATGCCGGAAAAAGAGACGACAGCCCGTTGTCGAGGTCACGTGATGACAAGCGACCGCTATCAAGGTTGTGCTACCCCAGCTATACATTATTCTCCGTATCACGTCATAACATAAGCAAACTAAGCCTCTCACTCCACATACTATACGTTATATATTATGCAATATGTAAAGGACAAAGATAAAAGGAAGAAATTTCAAGGTAGTGGTATGTAGTCTTGTGAAATTTAGCCCAACACAAATTAGAACCTATATGAATTCACTTTGGCAATTCTATAGATATTTAACTTGTAGAGATAAGTACACCATGTGTTTGAGTCATAAAACTTCAAAAAAGTATAATCAAATCTTAAAATTTGTCGAGTTTACACAATTAATTCCCCCCATTAACTCTATCGGTTTAGCTATTGAATAATGCTGGCATAATTTTTTAATGTTTTCTTATAGAGAGAAGTATACCCTATATTTGAGTACTAAAACTTCCAAAAGATGTAATTAAGTCCTAAAATTGATCAAATTTGTGCAATTAATTCCTTCCATTAACTCCATCGATTTAGCTAATGAAAAATATTGACGAATTATTTTTTAATGTTTTCTCTCTCCTGAGTGAACCAGAATTCTTTGACAAAATCAAACATGATAGGAACATAGAAAGTTTTCAAGCAAAACAAATCACAAAAAACTATAAAACAAAACAAAATTCAAAAAACAAAAGATAAGATCTATCATTATATCAATAAATAATCAGACCGTCAATGATAGGCACATATTGAGATCTTCCTTTCTAGAAACTATGGCTTTCATCGTCATACCATACAGAGACAACAACATGGTGAACGACCACAAATTAAACACTTCCAAGAAACTCTCAATTCTATATTTAAATCGGGAAAAAAAAAACTCCGCACGATCTAAATAGAGAGAGGAGAACTTCTTCAAGCAAATATATTCACCACAATAAGCAAAGAAAAGTAACAACAATGAACGAAAGAAGACATAAAGCCAAGTGAAAAACGACTCCCAACAATAAGCAAATAAAAGCAACAACGATGAACGAAAGAAGACATCAAGCCAAGCGAAAAACGACTCCCAAATTAGATCAGGAGAGAAAAATTAAAGCCTACAACCCCTATCCCCAAGCGCGGATGGATGGTTATCTATTAGAGGACATGAGCAATAACTGCAAACAATCGATTATTGCCATATCCAAATCGACCCATTAAGAGAATAATATAAGCCATTGATATTTTGATGTGGATTTTATATAGGTTATTAATCACGAATGGAATATCCATGATTTCGTTAAAAAGAATTAAGTACAATTAATTTATTTGATATTCATAGAGAGAAGGGAAAAATAATTAATGAGAGGCAATGCGACACCACATCTCATGGCAATTTAGCATATAAAAGACTATCTGATACATTAAACCCGACCAAAACTTCAACTACAAAATGCATCCGCAAATTCCCAGAATTATAATTGTAGAATACCCAAAACGGAGTCCAACGGAATACCAAATGAAGAAAAACAGGAATATCTCTTCAAGCACTCTTATCAGCCTTGGCAGCAGTTGCGGCGGCTTGTCCTCTGAGCCGAGCAGTCCTCCGAGCGGCGATGAGACCAACCTTCTGGCCGGGTGGCGCGTCATGCCTGACTATGCTCGCGTGACCAATGTGTTGGCGGTTACCTCCTCCGTGAGGATGCTCAACTGGGTTCATGGCCACACCACGCACCTTCGGCTAGGGGTGATCAGGTCCAGGGTAGGTAGGGTCTAGACCTGGACCCTGTACCCGACCCTATTATGACCGGTTCCTCTTTTCTGGACCCTATACCCAACCATGTTTATATTGGACCCTGTACCCTGTTGGAGAAATCCTCTCGAAGTATTTTGAAGCTGACAAAACGTTTCCATCAGTCTAGTCTGAAGGTTTGCAGACTCTGCCATTTAAAGTCTGAAGACATCCGGACAGCCAGACTCAAGACTCAAAGTCTATCCTCATTGACAGTCTCTAATCCGTTGAAGAAAGGTTACCCAGAACTGGATGTTTTGTTAAAGGCTTGACCTTATCAACTGGAGAAGATCTCGTGGCTGGAATAGGCACAACGGAATTCTTTGATTGATTGAGATTGACTCGAAGATTAAGGAATCGATGATTGCCTAAATATTCTTGGAAGGTTCTACTTATGGAAACCGAGATCCTGATTGTATGGGCGAACAGGATTGATGGGCTATCAACACGTTCCTTTAATAGCCGAATGATCTTCCTAATTGATTCCGTCCAACGGGTAGATTGGAGAAATTCCTTTGGTAAGTGCCAACGGGTATGATGACATAAAGGAGTATATAAGGAAGGTGTTCTAAGTTGTTGAGGTGTGCGCGATAGAAGAATTTTAAAGTCTGAAGCTCCTTGTTGTTTAGACAATTCCTTTGAGCGAATACTTGTATACAAAAGAGAGTCTATATTTGTGAAAAACCTTAAGGAAGTGTGATAGAACATCTACACTGTGAAATCAAGGAAAAGCTGAGCTGTAACTTCTCTTTTGTTCATAGTGAAATCCAGCCGATGGGCTGTTAGTGCGGAAGAGTGGACGTAGACTTGGATTAAGCCGAACCACTATAAAACTTGTGTTCAATCTTCTCTCCCTCACTCTCTTTACTTTGATCGTAAATCATTTTGTGAACTCCTTTCTATCGGCTGCCTAGAATCGCTTCCGTATCTTGATAAAGTGTTTGTGCACCTATTCACCCCCCTCTAGGTGCTTATACTAGCTATCTCAATTGGTATCAGAGCTCGTGTACTCACTTTGTTTGAAGTGTTTTACTTCAGAGTAAAATATCCATGGCTAGTATGTTGGCTCCAGGGCTGGTAGAAGGGCAAAGCAATACCAGACCGCCTTACTTTGATGGAAAGGACTACAACATATGGAAGAACAAGATGAAGGCATTCTTAAGATCAAAGGATCCTCTGGAATGGGATGTTGTAGAAAAAGGAATCATTCCTAAAGCTGCATCTGTCTCAGAAAGAGGAAAGGACACTGTTGAGTCCAGCGAAATGAGTCAGGAAGAGATAATCAAGAGACAAGCTCTTGATGCAAAAGCAATTTACTCTTTATATTGTGCCTTATCACCTACTGAATATAACAGAATATCTTCTTGTGATACAGCCAAAGAAGTCTGGGATAGATTACACATTACCTATGAAGGAACCGATCGAGTGAAAGAAACAAGAATCAACATTCTTCTCGGTCAATACGAAGCCTTCAGAATGAAACCAGAAGAATCTATAACTGATATGTTTAGTCGTTTCACAGAAATCGTGAATGGTCTTGAAAATCAAGGTCAACCAATTTCTGATCCCATGAAAGTAAACAAGCTACTGCGTGGACTCTCCAAGGATTGGAATCACATTAAGACCTCAATCAGAGAGACTCAAAGAATCATGTCACTGTCTGTCGATGAGCTGGTTGGGACCCTTCAGTCTTATGAAGTGGAACGAATCAATGAAGACGAAGATCCCAAAGGTAAGAAATCAATTGCATTAAAATCTAATGATGATTCTGATGTAATAGATTCTGAAGACGACATGGATGATGAAGAACTTGCTCTCATGATAAGAAGATTCAGAAAGCTGAATAAAAAAGGAAGAAGATTCAATTCAAGGAAACAAAGTTTTCAAAAGCAACAGACCAAGTCTGCTGAAGATGATGAATCAAACAAAGATGTAGTCTGCTTTGAATGCAAGAAAAAGGGACACATCAGACCCAACTGTCCTCTTCTGAGGAAGAAGAAAGGAAAAACTGAAAGGTATCGAAAGGCTCTCAAAGCTGAAACCTGGAGTGATACGGAGTGCGAAGATAGTGATGATGATTATGCCAACATATGTCTAATGGCACAATCAGACTCAGAATCAAACTCAGAGACTGATTCAGACTCAGAAAGTGAATTCGAGGTAAGTAATTTCAAAATCCCTATTAAAGTTTCAAAATACATCGATGAATTACGTTTTAGTCTTAAGACTTCTCTTAAAAGAATTTCTGAACTCAAAAAGCAAAATTCTGCTTTAAAACAACAAGAGAATGTTTTGAAAGAAAAAGTGAAATGCTTAAACCGGGATGTTTCTTCTCTCAAAGAAAGTGAAGATAATCTTTTGAAAGAAAATGCATTTTTGAAAAATGATATTTCAAATGTTTCCAAAAGATTTTCTCTAGGATCTGAAAAACTGGAGAAAATACTTTCTGTTCAAAGACCTTATTTCAATAAATCTGGTTTAGGAATGACTGCTGAAACCATTCCTTTAATCAATTTTCCTAAAGTAAAAGAAAGAATTAAATAAAGACCAACAAGGAATGCTTACAAAAACCATTTTGAAAGGACCTTTGTAAAACCAGTAGGTCGCAATGCTCTTAGATGTTCAAAATGCAATAGTGCAGATCATTTTGAGAAAGAATGTCCTATGGCTTAGAGACCTGTCAATAAAGTCTGGGCAAAAACCGTATATCAGACTAACTCAAAAGGACCCAAGAAAATATGGGTATCAAAGAAAGCTTGAGTTTCTTTTTAAATGCATGTCACTATCAAGAAAAATGTGAAATGGTACCTGGATAGTGGATGCTCAAGACACATGACAGGAGATTCAAATTGTTTCATAAAGCTTGTTCAAGTGAATGGTGGAAAAGTCTCATTTGGAGGAAACAGCAAAGGAAAAATAGTGGGATTTGGAACTGTAATGATTGGGAACCTCACAATAAGCAATGTTTCCTTAGTTGAAGGGCTCAATTACAATCTGCTCAGTATCAGTCAGCTTTGTGATGCCAGTTTCAAAATCAACTTTCAAGAGGGTATTTGTTCAGGAACCAGTAAAGACTCTACTCAGTCTTTCATGGGTCGAGGACATGGAAATATCTACCTCTTAGACGTGAAACCAAATGAATTGCAATGTCTAATCTCAATCCAAGACGAAGCGAACTTATGGCATAAAAAGCTTGGGCATATCAACATGAAGCAGATAGCCAAAATCTCAGCAAAGAAGCTTGTTCGTGGTCTACCTAATTTATCATACCAAAAGTCTGATCTATGTACACCATGTATATTGGGAAAACAGGTAAGAAATTCCTTTAAGCCAATAAATCAAGTTTCGACTAACCGTGTACTGCAGCTCTTGCATATGGATCTCTTCGGACCAACAAGAACGCAGAGCATTGGAGGTAAGAAATATTGCCTAGTAATTGTGGATGACTACTCACGATTTACATGAGTATATTTCTTGGCAAGTAAGTTTGAAACTTTCTCTTACTTTGAAAAATTTGCTAAGAAGGTTCAAAATGAAAAGGGGTATGTTATTTCAAGCATAAAAACAGACCATGGAGGTGAATTTGAAAATCAAGATTTTGCTAAATTTTGTGACGAATCTGGTTTACAGCATTTGTTCTCTTCTCCATATACTCCAGAGCAAAATGGAGTTGTGGAAAGGAAAAATAGATCTCTTCAAGAAATGGCCAGAACTCTCTTAATTGAAAGCAATATTTCTTTACGGTTTTGGGCTGAAGCAGTTTCAACATCATGTTATATTATCAATAGAGTTTTTCTAAGGCCTATTCTAGAAAAAACCCCCTATGAATTATTCAAAGAAAAGAAGCTCATTGTTTCATATTTTCATGTATTTGGATGCAAATGTTTCATATTGAAAAATGCAAATGATCGAGTTGGTAAGTTTGAAGAAAAGTCAGATGAAGGCATCTTCCTTGGATATTCAACCACAAGCAAAGCGTACAGAGTCTACAACAAAAAGTCTCAAACTGTGGAAGAATCAATGAATGTAAAATTCCAAGATTCTATACAAAATGAATCTATTCAGACTCATTTTTAAGAGACTGAATCTGCTCCAGACTCTACAAAGTCTAATTCTCAAGAAGCGGCTCAGACTTTGAAGGACCAGCAACAAGTAACTGTTGAAGATTCTAGTGAAGGAAGTGATCATCAATCTGATAAATTAACCAGCAACTGGAAACATAAGTCCAGTCATCCCAAAGATCTTATTATTGACGACATCAATGAAGGAATCCGCACAAGATCCAAAAGGCGAGAAGAGTCTAGTGCTGTGGCTCTTATTTCTGAAATAGAACCCAGGAGCATAGAAGAAGCTTTATCCGATGAAAGCTGGATTGAAGCTATGCAAGAAGAACTCAGACAATTCAGAGTTAATGATGTCTGGGAGCTGACTCCTAAACCAAAAGGTAAATCAATTGTTGGAGCTAAATGGGTTTTCAGGAACAAGATGGATGAGAAAGGAAAAGTCATAAGAAACAAGGCTAGACTCGTGGCCAAGGGATACACACAAGAAGAAGGGATCAACTATGACGAGACTTATGCACCGGTAGCAAGTTTAGAAGCAATTCATTTATTACTTGCATTTGCTTGTCATAAAAATTTCAGGTTATTTCAAATGGACGTCAAAAGTGCTTTCCTAAACGGTTTCATCCGTGAGGAAGTCTATGTGGAACAACCACCAAGGTTTGAAGACCCAAAGAAACCAGACTCAGTATTCAGACTCAAAAAGGCCTTGTATGGCTTAAAGCAAGCACCTCGAGCTTGGTATGACAGATTAAGTAAGTTTTTAATTCGAAATGGATTTGTTAAAGGTAAAGTAGACACTACCCTTTTTATTAAAAGAGAAAGCAAAAGCTTTTTACTTGTTCAAATATATGTGGATGATATTATTTTTGGATCTTCTAATGAAAGTCTGTGCAAGAAATTCTCTAAGACTATGCAGGATGAATTTGAAATGAGCATGATGGGTGAGTTAACCTTCTTTCTCGGGCTCCAAGTGAAACAACTGGAGAAAGGAACTTTCATTCACCAAGAAAAGTATGCAAATGATCTTGTCAAAAAATTTGGACTGGACAATTGCAAAAAGGCTGACATACCAATGTCAAGTTCCTTGAAGATAGATAAAGATGAAGGAGGAAAGAAAGTCGATCAAAAGCTGTACAGGAGTATCATCGGATCACTTCTTTATCTGACTGCTTCTAGACCTGACATTCTGTTTAATGTTTGCATTTGTGCCAGATTTCAATCAGACCCAAAAGAATCTCATTTGAATGCTGCGAAGCGTATTATCAAGTATATTTCATCAACATCAAGCTTTGGTCTCTGGTATCCAAAAATGGGAGACTTTACTCTTCTTGAATATGCAGACGCAGACCTTGCTGGATGCAGAGTCGATAGAAAGAGCACCTCGGGTACTTGTCAACTACTTGGAGGCAAGACAGTGTCTTGGTTTTCAAGAAAGCAAATTACAGTAGCTCTCTCTACAGCAGAAGCAGAGTATATAGCTCTCGAAAGTTGTTGTTCACAAATTATGTGGATAAAACAACAGCTAAGAGACTTTGGAATTGAAGACTCATACACGAAGATTAATTGCGACAACACCAGCGCTATAAATCTCACCAAAAATCCGATTCTCCACTCAAGAGCAAAGCACATAGAGATTCAACATCACTTTATAAGAGACCATGTTCAAAATGGAGATGTTTCAATTCAATTTGTTGACTCAAAGAATCAAC
Source organism: Eucalyptus grandis x Eucalyptus urophylla (assembly GCA_028830015.1). Classification (NCBI taxonomy): domain Eukaryota; kingdom Viridiplantae; phylum Streptophyta; class Magnoliopsida; order Myrtales; family Myrtaceae; genus Eucalyptus; species Eucalyptus grandis x Eucalyptus urophylla. The sequence goes on from CM054203.1 coordinate 30,947,722, forward strand.
TGGCGGATATATTCACAAAGCCTTTGGAGAAAAATCAATTTGAGTCTATCCGTTCCAGACTCAACATTTTGAGGTATGAGGAAATCAAAGTCTAGAGACCTTCAGACTCAGATATACAAGACTTTAAATTAGTCTTGGTACGACCGTCAGACTGCAAGTTAGTCTCTCTTTCTCTCTCTCTCTCGAATCTTATCTTGAAGAGGTACGATCGTCAAACTGTGTTGCTATATTTAATCGACAAAATTACTGCATCGTTTCATTTTCAAAAAGGAAGTTATTTTTTAAATGACTATTTTCGCGGAAAAAGACAGTTATGTTAAAAAGGCATCTTTTTATTTTCCTTTGTGACGCTTCGTTTATCTTTCTTTTTAAACCGATCGTGTACTGTTGATTGCTCTTCACTTCACTCTCAAAAACCCTAGAAAGCATCGATCCTCCATTCCCGTTTTCTTCCCTTGTTTAATCTTCGAAAAAATTGTCATCTTTCTTGGGAAAGTCAAGCAAGGAATCTTCCAAAAACTAAGAAAGATGTCGTCTTCAAGAAAGTCTTCGAGAATCGCAAGCAGGGGACCACGGCGAATGAGTGAGGGGCCTACACACTTCGATCTCACTGAAGAAGATGTGGCTCCAGAACAGCAATCGAGCCCATAACATTCTCAGCAGCGTCACTCTCCTCCATCTAGCCCTCAAGGCATTGATCATCAACAAGAGGACGAAATCATCGAGGATGCAGACCCTGTAAGAGTTCAAAAGCCCGCTTCTATTTATAAGTTGTATCGTGCCTTAAAAGCAACGCGTACTCCCTTGAAATATGTCAATGATTTTATTAAAGAGAAGGGGTATGGAAATGAATACATCTTTCTGCGAAGAATGGAAAGTTTGGGAATTGCTCGTAAAGGGTTGGCTGAGGAAACTCTTGCGAACATCCCGAGTGATCCTCGTGATTGGGGACCGAATCCTGTAGATGGAAATGATGATGACAAATTGTACAGTCAATTTCAACCGAGAATGGGTATTGCGGTTGAAAGTTGAGGAAAAAGATGAGATTTGTTCAGATCGAAGGAACAAAGGGATTTGTACTCGAAATTGCTGAAGCGTGGGGTAATAAACCCTAGGAATGTGGATTTCGATTTTCTGGATGCTGTAAATGTGAACTTAAGGGAAAAATTCGGTTATCTTCAACTTGAAAAGTTCTGCTCCGACACTACAGAGGCCTATGCTGAACTAACCGCATATTTCTATTCAAATCTTAGCTTTTTAAATGCGAATAGATTTTCCTTCAGTGTCAAAGATCAAGACTATGTTGTGGATATGGATATGCTGGCAGATGTGTTGGGAGTCGAGAGGGGAAGATATCAACCGATCAAAGTTTCTATTGCTGGTGCTACATTGGAACTTGTCAAGGACAGGAGAACAGACGAAAAGATTTCCTACCTAAGGATGAATGCATTCAACATCTTGCTGCACAAGATTGTGATCAATTGCCTTCGACCAAAATCAACTTCCAAAACTGATGTTTCAAGTTCAGAGGCAAAGCTGATGTATGCCATTCTCACTAGGAAAAGGTTTTCTCTTCCTCACACTGTTATGTTCCACATGTATAGAGCCATGATGAAGGACAGAGGCCAACTTCCTTACCTAAGTCTTGTGACAAAGTTATTCAAACATCTGAATATTCAGCCTCCGCAAATATTTTGTGTTCGATTGTGCGATCATATGGTGGTAGGACTGAAAATGGTGACCAAGATGCGTCTGAAGGAATTGAACAAGGCGTTGGAGAAATTCAAGGAGAAGACTCCACTCAAAGCTCATCAACCTTCTTCTTCATCAAAGCGGAAAGGAAAGGAGCCCTTGGTTGCTTCAAAACCGAAAAAAGAGCTCTTATTGTTGAAGATGAAGATGATGATGAAAATCTCACCATCTCTGCAATGGCTTTGAAGAACTTAAGTCGTCCTGTTCCAAAAAAAGAATCGGACCAAATGGCGAAAGAAACAGAGATGAAGGAAGTAGAGGAGAAGGAAGAAGAAGAAAGAGAAGCTGAGAAGGAAAGAGTTGAGACAGAAGAAGAAGAAAGAGGAGAAGAAGGAGAACCTGACGAACACTTTTATCCACCTGTAGGCATGGAAACAGGGGGAGATCAAGAGAAAAGAGGGAAGTCCTCATATCCTAACGCAAGTGAAGGAGTCAGTCGCTCTCCTACAGACCCAGAGGACGTTTATGCCTCTCAATTTCCAGAAGAATGTCATGAAATTTCATCGCCAAACCTGCGAGATTATGCTGATCTACCATCGTCTGCATTTACTCCATCAGATCGAGCCGAAGCAAGTACTCAGACTGATAATGCAGCAGATTTTCGCAGAATCATGGATATTCTCTTGGAGATGCGAGGTCAAATTTATGCCTTGGGATGCGAGGTTCAAAACTTGCAAACTGCGGGTCAAGTTTCTTCATGTTCATTGAATGATAAAATCCAAGCCCTCACTGTTCAGAATCAGGCTAATGCCAAGGGTGAGGAGATCGCGCAACTGAAGGAAGACTTGAAAAGGCTGGAAGGCATCGTTCAGTCTATGGGAGATTTCCAGCTTGTCCGCGTTCCCAAGCAATCTTGACTTTATTCCATATTCATCTCAACCTTTTTTAATGCTGACAAAAAGGGGGAGAGATGCAAGATTTGAACAATTTGACTTTTAATCGTGTGGTTTGTTGGACTGGTTGTTTGATTTTGTGGATTGTTGACTTTGTTTTTGTGTCTGGATGAGAACTGAACTAGACTTGGACTTGACTGCTTTTATTAACTATTATTGATATCTTATGGATGGCTTTATCACTTATTAGACTAACCTATTTTCTGTGGTTGCAGATTCTAGTGTTATTCATTTAGCCATTTATCTCTATAAGATATGCATATGTGTTTGAGAAATGTTTTGCAGGTCAAAGTTGTCCAAATCTGCAGGAAAGTTTTGTCACCATCAAAAAGGGGGAGATTGTTGGAGAAATCCTCTCGAAGTATTTTGAAGCCGACAAAACGTTTCCATCAGTCTAGTCTGAAGGTTTGCAGACTCTGCCATTTAAAGTCTAAAGACCTCCGGACAGCCAGACTCAAGACTCAAAGTCTATCCTCATTGACAGTCTCTAATCCGCTGAAGAAAGGTTACCCAGAACTTGATGTTTTGTTAAAGGCTTGACCTTATCAACTGGAGAAGATCTCGTGGCTGGAATAGACACAACGGAATTCTTTGATTGATCGAGATTGACTCGAAGATTAAGGAATCGATGATTGCCTAAATATTCTTGGAAGGTTCTACTTATGGAAACCGAGATCCTGATTGTATAGGCGAACAGGATTGATGGGCTATCGACACATTCCTTTAATAGCCGAATGATCTTCCTAATTGATTCCGTCCAACGGGTAGATTAGAGGAATTCCTTTGGTAAGTGCCAACGGGTATGATGGCATAAAGGAGTATATAAGGAAGACGTTCTAAGTTGTTGAGGTGTGCGCGATAGAAGAATTTCAAAGTCTGAAGCTCCTTGTTGTTTAGACAATTCCTTTGAGCGAATACTTGTATACAAAAGAGAGTCTATATTTGTGAGAAACCTTAAGGAGGTGTGATAGAACATCTACACTGTGGAATCAAGGAAAAGCTGAGCTGTAACTTCTCTTTTGTTCATAGTGAAATCCAGCCGGTGGGCTGTCAGTGCGAAAGAGTGGACGTAGGCTTGGATTAAGCCGAACCACTATAAAACTTGTGTTCAATCTTCTCTCCCTCACTCTCTTTACTTTGATCGTAAATCATTTTGTGAACTCCTTTCTATCGGCTGCCTAGAATCGCTTCCGTATCTTGATAAAGTGTTTGTGCACCTATTCACCCCCCTCTAGGTGCTTATACTAGCTATCTCATACCCGACCCACCTTGTTTTTCCGATCCAATTCCAAAGTCAATCATGTTTCCATTGGAACCTGTTTTGCAATCTCCTGATATCCTATACGACTTCAAATTTTATATTAATACGTGAGAAAATAACGTAATCCTCATAATTTATATTGAAATATTAAGCACTTGTAATAAATAAATGCATGAACTTTTTGACTAAACAAAAAATTAAGGATCTACAAGGCTAATTATAATAAATAAAATCATAAGGCAAAGAATTAACAACAAACATGGGGCTAATATTAGTCTTATTCCTACAACTACTACATGAAGTTCGTGACACCTTCTGGGCTTTTTCCCTGCCTCTTGTTGAGGTCCTTGTAGTGGCAGGGCACAGTAGCGATGTGCTAGGTGAGGATTCTCTGGTCGAACTCCATATCGTTCACACTCCAGTTCAGGTGACTGTTGTTCGACCTCTTCAATACTTCGCTAGCCTCCAGCTCGACCATCTTAGATTCGGGAAGATCCAGAGAAAAGACACAGCAGATGATATTGTGGATCCGCCAGGTCTCCAAAGATGCCAGTGGTCGACCCAATCGGATGAAATTGCGAGAAGACCTGAGTAAATCTCTAAAAGTATAGCCGCACTTATCAGCAAGAAGGTGATATAGATGTCGACTTTGGGGTAATCCTTCCTATCCTGTAAAGAGAAGAACAGCACCACGGCACACAGCACCAGGAGATTCGTGATCTAACGAAAGATGCCCCAAGCACGGTTCAGCAATAGTGCCTTGGTGTAGAGCAGATCGTACATGAACCCCAGTTGGATCTCTACGATCCCAAAAGCCTTCGTCGAGTCCATGGCAGGACTATTCACGAACATGCGCTTACTTGCCTCCAGGTCTCCAGAGTTGAGGACAAGGCCCACGAAGAGAAGCTTGAAGATCTTGAACAACTCATGGGCTTCGACCAGAGTCCTGTCTTTTTCTTTGTCGATAGCTTGACCGCTGTTCACTGAGAGGTCCTCCGGAGCCGGAACCTCCATGACCTCGTCAAAGTTGACTCGGTAACCCTCCTCTGTCTTCAGAGTGTACTGCTCCATCAACCTGGGGTATATGGGACCGAAATCGGGAAGCGAAAGCATGTCCTCTCTGCATATTTGATGAACCCCACCAGGATCACGCCAGGTGCTAGTATCGATAGCGTAGACCCTGACAAGGCCATAAAGAAGATGTCACAAACTAGTGCTACCCGGACGCAAAGCCACGCCAACTGCCTCAACCACAGCTCATTGTCCTCCAGGGCATACGCGGTGATCGTGTCAGGCCCACCCAAGTGGAGGAGAAGGAACAGCGCCCAGAAAGCAGTGATCTGGCTCTTCGGATCGATCATGCCTTTCACTTCCTTGATGTTGGCCAGGCGGTTCGACAGGATGCCGAGCGCGAGGGTTGCGATGGAGTCGGCCGATACGTACGTCGTTCAGACCACGACTCGGATCCAATAACTGTAGATGGATTTCCTCCGAAAGCCCAGAGTCACGAGGATCAATTGGAGGAACAAGCGAAGGAGGACGAACAACCACAGCTCCCATTCCTTCCACAGTTCTCGAGTGTTTGGGCGGAGCGATGAAAATCCCATGGTTGAACTCGATGTCGGCACCAAAAGGCGCAACGATCGGGCACCCTTAGCCGATCTAAGGATTATAAAGGGAGACGACAAAGCAAGGCAAAACAGCATTAGCCTTGAATTTACCCTCTGCAACGTCCTTAAAACGGCCACTCTTTATAACCAATAACTTGATATCGGAATCAAATTCAAAAGCACTTGCCTACCCTGCATAACATTACAGGAAAGAAAAAAGCAGTATGCCTTTTGAAACACCCTCAATACACTGCTTATGACATCACTTTTGGATGCATAATTATAAAGCGATTTTTTGCATTTGCCCAATGATGAAGTAAAACAACAAAATCGGATTCCAATATTTATACTAGTATGATTACAATCTGATTAAATTGAGAAGATTGAAATAATGGTCTAGAGTTAAAGTCTAGTTTCTCAATCACTTCTCAAAATTTCAAATCCTGTGAACTTCATTACAATCATTGTGATCTTAACACTTTGTGTGGCATGCCCCCACAACCCAACATGATCCATGTGAAATATAAAAAATGACCCATTTGGGTTGCTATAACAAGAAAAGACACTAAAAGACCAAAGAGGGGTGCTAAATGCTCACCCCAAGTTGAAACGATTACGATGCTTTTGAGTTGATTGCTTCGATTCCCAACCGGCATATTATTGTCCTTGATACTAATCTCCGTATTAAATCCTGGAAGTCGTTGCTATGATAAAACAATACATGAGAGCGCACGTCGCACACCACATCCCCATCAGCTGATGTGCTTTATGACTATCATGATCACGACTTGTCGTCCATGTTCGACCTATTGGCATGTGGTCTGCGACACTCACTAAATATTTATGAGCTGAACATTTTTCGTCCTCCACGTACTGTCACGCGAAGGACCCAGCCGATGCAACACCTTTAGGTCACCTTAATTTAACCCTTAACGTTGCACATAAAGGCTAGAAACATGCGACCAAGAACCTATGAAAACCTCAAAGTCCAAATATTCGTAACCTCAAAATAAGTTTTATTTTTCCCTAAAGCGAAAATGACATCATAAGTACCACAATTTTTATAAAGCACCGCTTTAGTGTTAAAACTTTTCAAACAATCATTTTAAGTGCCACAATTATTGAAAAATGATCATCTAAGTGAATATGATGACTTAGTTTGCTGAAAATTTGGTGTGACTTATTGAAGTCACTTAGAGGTTGCTTTAAAATGTTTTGGCACTAAAGTGATCAGTTTTGGCATTAAATTGATCATTTATAAAATTGTTGGTCTAAAATTTAAAAAATTAGAGCGAGCCAAAAGCAAAAATCAAAAAGAAAAAAATTCTAACTTTGACACTATTTTACTAATGAGTATTTTTCTTTGTTTTGTTGGACTCAAGAGCAAAATCACTGAGCAAACATTCTCTTAAAATAGTTTCATCTTAAATCACATATATCTATTTATTTTCCTAACAAAAAGGATAGTAAATAAAATTTTCTTCATCTCTGGTAAGTTCGTATTTATTTCTTCTCTGACCTTGCTCTTAGATTGAACAACAAAGCTTCAAGCATTACGGAAATGGATTACAATGCGTCTGGTTCAGTTTTGCGAAATGCCTTTGCATAGATGCGAGAAACCTTAGATTAAGGGGTTCAAAAAAATGCAAAACACTATCTGCCAAAAACTTGTAAAGGACTTAGTTTCCAAAAAAAAAAAAACAAAAAAAAACAAAGAATAAAATTGGAAGCACAAATCGATGAAGATGGCACCCCAGGCGAAGCCTGGAAGAGAGAGGATGGCCTGTCGCCGAGGTCACGCCGCGCTACCGTAGGTGAGCCTCTACCTTTGCGACCGACCCAACTAGCAAGCAAAGAGAGAGTGTATAAGAAAGACGATAAACAGTGTTTCTAAAGGGCAAAAGTGAGATACACAATTATAAGTGAGGGCAAGATTGGAAGGAAAAAAGTCATTAGACACCACAATAACATTTCGAAAATGCTAAAAGTGATCCCAACGTGCCTTGAACTTCCAGTTTTGCCAATACTGGTTTTCACACAATGCTTTCCAAAAAAATTATTAGATGCCCTAACTTTTCCTAAGGGATTTTAGAGGCCCAAAGTCTCTCGAGTTGAACCAAATACACTTCTCTTTGATCAACTACGAGGATAAATATTAAGGAACGTTTGGAAACCAATCTAACCAAATATCCTAATTTGTGAAAGATCGATGTGTTTAGCAACGTTGTTTGGTATATAAATTACACATCACATGCAATTTTAAAACTTCTTGTGTGAAAACTTTAGGAATGATTACTCTAGTGCCAAAATTTTACAAATGATCATTTTAGTGTCAAATCTTTTTAAAAGTGTCCATTTAAGTGACCTCAGTGAGTCGCATCAGTTTTTTCATCAATCACTTAAATATTGCTTTACAAAAATTGCGGCACATACCAACCAAAAAAATTGTGGCACATAATTGATCGTTTAAAAAATTTTGACACCAAAGTATGCACCTTACAATAATTATGGCACTAATGCCATCCTTATCCCTACCTGCCAAAACTTCAAATTTTAGGTCAACTTTATTTAGAAAATAGCAAGTACATACTTGAACCATCCCCTGAATTTTCCGTTACATGAGCGAAATTTCCTGTCAAAATAAAAGTATGCATAATTTGATTTCCAAATTTTTTGGAAAAATGGCATGATTGCAATTGCAAATGTCCTCAATGTCCCTAGGTATAGGTTTCTAGATCAGTCAAATTTCAAATGCCAAGTAATAAAAAGTCAGAATTAAAAGCCATGCCTGCTTTTTCCATATCTGCTAAAAAGATTGATAAGATATTTTGAAGCCTCTTGATAAAATGTTCCAGTTCTTGGCTTGATGCTAATAAAAAGTTATATATGAATGATATATCTTCTATACATTAAAGGAAGCCAGGTTTTGCCTCACTTTTAGTAAGCTTCATTCCAAACTTGTCCTCAAGTAATATAAAGTTATGAAGTGAAAGAAAATAATCTTTATGTGTGCACTTGGTTTCATGTCCGTTTCTCACTAATTTTCATCGAACACCACTAACTCATGAAAATCAGAGTCCCTCATCGGTTGGATATGTGCAAATGAGGGTGCATATATGCCTAATTCTGCAGATGTCGATGTCAGCTTGACTTTCTTTTTAAGCGTGCCTTGGGCTCCGATACGCATTTCGCCTTTAACCCTTAAGCCTGTGAATTGGCCTCGCCAATTCTATTGCATTTATTTTTAGTCTATTCTTATAATTATTTAAAAAGAAAACAGAAAAAAAGGACTCTGCACAAGGGCTGAATCCCACACCGCTTAAGTATGCACAGGTAAAGCAAGATTTCATACACGTCTAGTTCCAAGAAAGGTGAAGCCGTCTGGGTCTCGGTTTTTTGGCGTGTCTTGAATTTCTGTATGCAGTACACTTAATGCACTTTACTTAAGCTTTTCGCCTACAAAAAACATTATCCAAAACCGAAGATTGTAACTCTCCACCTTCTGACACTCCACTGCTATTCTTCCATCATCCGCAGGTACATCTTTTTGCTTTGTCTTTCACAAGTTGCTGCAAACATCAATCTTTTATATTGCAAAATATCCACTTATTCAGTTGTTTTTATTTATTCCATGAGTTTTGTTAAATGAAATCAAGCAAGGCAATGGTTGGTCCCAAATCCCAACCTTTTGCCAACTACTTAATTGATTGTTCACATTCATTACCACTTATGTTGTTGTACATACCTATCCATCCAAAATGAAATTTCGGCGAAGGAGTTATGAAATCCAAATTTAGCTCATTCAATCTGTAAAATCTGAAAAGTGTGTCCTTCTCATATGTGCTAACTTCAAACGGCTTGTATAGCTTATCCTGATATCCAATTGAATTTTTGTTTTGACGGCTTGTATGGGCATGGAAGTTTCTACGTTCTGTATATTTTCAAGAAATTTTCATAATTTTTTCTATTTTTGGGAAATTTCAAACAATGATGGAAAAATAAGAGTTTTTGAAATATGGCTCTACTCTGTGGCTGAAAATGTTATCTTTTTCATCATGGATGATGGAAAACTATTAGACATTGAGTTTTGTATATTGTGACATTTTGCGGAATGACCGTATAAATGTGGAATTTTCGAAAAAAAAAATATGAACTTTTTTGTCTATATAGATAGCATCTACTAGAAATTTACATTTTTTTTTTGGATGAACCCTGTCTATTGTATTTATTTATGCTTCTCAACAGTTATTTACAGCTGTTGAATCTTTGTTCGAGTTTATGGACTGAAGTAATGCATTTATGGACAATTTTCCAATTTTATCGTAATTGGGCTCTTTTTAGGTAATTTACGATTTGTGGAATTTAGATCATTAATGTGGCCGTAGGCCATGAAAAATTTATGGGTATTTTGGTAATTTGCTGCTTAGGAATATTAAATATCACATTTGACTCTGTTTGTTTTGTGAAAGATGAATGATTTGAACAATATTTAAAAATAATCGTTTGTATCGCTTGAAATAATTAGAACATAAATAATATTTATGTCAAAATATATTCATGGATGATAAAAATATTTTTCAATTACTCATTTTTGTAAGCGATACGACAATTATTTTTATGAAAATATTTTGCAAATCATTTTATTTTCACGTAACAAACGCAGCACTATGATTCCTTGGTGGTGCCGGAGATATTGCTTCATCAAAAATTATATGAATTCATGATATTGCTCTGCCTCTGCTAGGAATTTCTACAATATAGCACATTTGTAACCAATAACATATTTTTTTATGCATAAACATTGGATCAAACAAAGATGCTTTTGAGTGACTGATGAGTTAATAAATCTGGATCTAGTTGTTGGTTTATCCTGTCATTTGATCTTATTCTGAAGAACAGTCGCTTCCAATTTTGTTGTGATACCACTGTTTCCCAAAGGTTATGTCTGGGAGTCTATGTCCGTTACCGAGATATTTACGTTGCTGCGGAAAATTATGTATACTCACTTGCATTGATGCGTCGGTGTATTATGCTTGGACGTTTGGGGAGTGCCTATACTTCTAATCACTAATAGAGGTAAAAGGATCACTAACTTCACAAGCGAGCTCATTCAGATTTAGTAATAATTGCTGAGAATAAACAGCAAATTTTTCATTACTTTCGGGTCTAAAAATAATTATTTTGTCTTTAAATTTTTAAGAGAAAATCATAACTTAAAGTGATAAATACGCAAAAACCAGCCCAAAACTGGATTATACTAAGTAAAATGTTACTAACCACGTAGACAAGTTAGCTAGTAATTTATGGTAGGTTAAAAGTTACTCTTTAAAAAAAAAAAAAGTTGAAACTTACAGGTCACTCTAAGAAAAAAAAAATTACAAGTCTCCATCTCGCATATAGATACATACTTGCTTTCTCAAAGTCAAAAGTGTACAAACCGGGAAGAAAATTAATTATGGTAAGAGGTTGCTAGGTAAATCAAGATGAAAAAGTTACTTGGCACTTTTGAGGAGATATGCCGAAAGTTACTAAACGACTTTTGAGGGACTCAAATTCTCCGTGCCAATGATAACGCCTCTGGTGAAGAAGAACAGCAGGTACACAGTTTCATTATTTCTTGAATCCTCAAGTACAACAAGTATTGAAACAACTCAACCTCACCATCTCATCAAGATGATGATGATGATGATGAGCTTTATTTATCTTACTCAAGTAACAGTAGGTTAAGCAAAAGACGCATTCCACCTGGAAGTTCTAGTTCAAATTTAGTTTGGTGATGCACTGTGCTTCGGAAGTTTGCACCAGCTCTGCTACGCCGAGATGCGCCATTAGAAGCCAAACATGGCTGATAAGCTCTCCTCCTCTGCTCAGGCTCTCGGAATGTTCGTAGCCTTTACTTTGGCAAGCCGCGTATATCAGAAACTTCGCCCAGACCTTGCCGATTAAGTCCCATTTACTGCTGAAGTCATTCGACTCGATGTCATTCAACTGGTATGCGAGATGGCATGCATCGAACAACACCGACCTGCTTTTGCCACCGCGTATTTTTGTGGCCGGAAGCTGAGTTCCCACTTGGAGAAGAAGATGGCAGACTTCACATAGATCGCGTGACTTCGTTGACTTGTGCTCCTCTTTGCAGCTTTTAACACCGGTGTGACCATGTTTCTCTTTCTTGTTACGCGCCCACGTCTTGACAACCGATGAGTTGATGCTGGTTTCTTTCTTTGACAACACCGCTAGCTTGTCCTCGAAGAACTTCTGAGCGTCAACTGAAGTATCTTCGTATCGGAGCACCCCTGTCCCTGTTGGCAACATGGAAGGATGGAGAACTAAAAGATAGAGCATGTACCGAGAGACCAACTTGCTCATCTTGTAGTTTGTGATGTCTTCCGGTCCTTTTCCTTGCCTCACGTCGTGGTCCTTGTAGTAGCAGAGCTCAGTGGCGATGTGCCAGATGAGGATGCTCTGGTCGAACTCCATACCGGCCACACTCCAGTTCAGGTGATCATTGTTTGACTTCTTCAGTACTTCACTAGCCTCCAGCTTAAGACCCGCCAACCCGCTCTTCCCTTCCATATAAACGACCGTTTTTCTCATGTGACCGAAGGTCCATTCTTTGATGTTGCTCTTGAACTCTTTGTAATCAATGTAGAAGTTCTTCTCCAACTTCTCATCTAACTTGGCGAACCACGGATACTTGCTGAAGATCCTGTTTCTTTTCCTACTAGAAAATTTCAAGAGGCTGAACTGGGCCACAGAATTCGACCATCTTGGGTTCGCCCAGATCTGGAGAAAAGCCACGGCAGATGATATCGCGGATCGCTCGGGTCTCTGAATCCGCCAGTGGTTGACCCAATCAGATGAAAATGCGAGCAGAACCGAGTAAATCTCTAAAAGTATAGCCGCACTTATCAGCAAGAAGGTGATATAGATGTCGACTTTGGGGTAATCCTTCCTATCCTGTAAGGAGAAGAATACCAACACGGCACACGGCACTGAGAGATTAATGACCCAACGAGTGATGCCCCAAGCACGGTTTAGCAACAGTGCCTTGGTGTAGAGCAGATCGTACATGAACCCGAGCTCGATCTCCACGATCCCAAAAGCCATCACCGAGTTCATGGCATCGTTCATGAACATGCGCTTACTGGCCTCCAGGTCGCCAGAGTTGAGGATGAGGCCCACGAAGAGAAGCTTGAAGATCTTGAACAACTCATAGGCTTTGACCAGAGCCGTGGTTTTCTCTTCGTCCATGGCTTGACCGCTGCTCACTGAGAGGTCCTCCGGAGCCGGAACCTCGTTGACCTCGTCCATGCTGACTCGGTAACCCTCCTCTGTCTTCAGACTATACTGCTCCATTATCCTGGGGTATATGGGACCAAAATCAGGAAGCGAAAGCATTGAATCTCGAAGTCGACCTTCGCTTGCCAGGTACAAACACAATGTCCTTTCTATATATTTGATGAACCCCACCAGGATCAAGCCAGCTGCTAACATCGACAGCGTAGACCCCGACAAGGCCATGAAGTAGATGTAACAAGCTAGTCCTACCTGGACGCAAAGCCGCGCCAACTGCCTCAAATATAGCTCATTGTCCTCCAGGGCATACGCGGTGATTGTGTCAGGGCCACCCAAGTGGAGGAGAAGGAACGGCGCCCAGAAAGCAGTGATCTGGCTCTTCGGATCGATCGTGCCTTTCACTTCCTTGATGTTGGCCAGGCGGTTCGAGAGGACACCGAGCGCGAGGGTTGCGATGGAGTCGGCCGATAGGTACGTCGTCCAGACCACGACTTGGATCCAGTACTTGTAGATGGATTTCCTCCGGAGGCCCAGAGTTACGAGAGTTAATTGGAGGAACAAGCTGAGGAGGACGAGAAACCGCAGCTCCCACTCCTTCCACAGTTCTCGAGTGTTTTCGGGGAGCAGCAAAAATCCCATGGTTGCACTCGATGTTGGCACCAAAAGGCGCAACAATCGGGCACCCTCAGTCGATTTTAGGATTATAAAGGGAGAGGACAAAGTAAGGCAAACAACAATAGCCTTGAATTTACCTCTACAACATCCTCGAAACGGCCACTCTTTATAACCAATAACTTGATATTGGAATCAAATACAAAAGCACTTACTTACCCTGCATAACATTATAGGAATGAAAAAGCAGTACGCTATTTGAAACATCAACAACACAATACTCGTGACACCACTTTTAGATACAAAATTGTCAAGCAATTCTATACTTTGCCCAAGGATGAAGTATAGCAACAAAATCATATTCCATTATTCGTACTAGCATGATCATAATCTGTTTTAATGGTGAAAATTAAAACATAGACTCAAAATTAAAGTTTGGTTTCTCAATCACTTCTCAAGATTTTGAATCATGTGAACTTCATTCTAATCACTATGGTCTTTACTCTTTATCTGGGACACCCCACCAGCCCAACATGATCCTTGTGGAATATCAAAATCACCCATTCTAGTTGCTTTAATAAGTAAAGACACGCAAAGGCTGAAAAGAGATTGATAAATGCTTCTCCAAGTTGAAGCGATTCTGATGCAATGAGATGATTGCTTCCATTCGGAGACAGCATATTATTGTCCTTCCGTATTAATTGCATTAAAACCGGGAATGAAGTTGTCGTTACGATAAAACAATGCATGAGAGCACACGTCTCACACCACATAGCGGTCAGCTGATGTGCTTTATGACCACCGTAATCGCAACTTCTCGTCCATGTCCGACCTAATGGCATGTGGTCCATGTCTGACCTAATGGCATGTGGTGTGTGACAATTGCTTAACTTTTTTTTCCCACGTGGTGTATGAGCTGAACGTCTTCGTCCTCCACATACTGTCACGTGAAGGACACACAGCCGGTGCACCACCTATAGCTTAACTTAATTAAACCCTTAACATTGCACATCAAGGCCAAAAGCATGCGACTAAGAACCTATGAAAACCTCATAGTCCAAAAATTCATAACCTCAATATAAGTTTTATTTTTCTCTAGAGCGGAATGGACATCATCAATGCCACAATTTTTATAGGCCGTCACTTAAGTGAATGTGGTGACTTAGTTTGTTGAAAATCTGGTGTGACTTGTTGAAGTCACTTAAAGGCTTGCTTAAAAAAATTTACCTCTGAAGTGATCATTCTATAAGTTTTGGCATTAAATTGATCATTCAAAAAATTGGTGCTCTAAAGTTTTAAAAATTAGAGTGGGCCAAAAGCAAAAATCACAAAGAAAATATTATAACTTTGACACTATCTTTCTTTGTTTTGTTAGACTCAAAAGCAAACTCATTGAGCAAACATTCTCTTTAAATAGTTTCATCTAAAATTACATACACCTATTTGTTTTCCTATACCTAACAAAAAAGATACTAAGTAAAATTTACCTCTGCAACATCCTCAAAACAGCTACTCTGTATAAGCAATAACTTGATATTGGAATCAAATGCAAAAGCACCCCCACATAACATTACAGGAATGAAAAAGCAGTGCACTTTTGAAACACCCACGACAAACTACTCAAGACACCTTTTTTGGATGCATAATTGTCAAGCAATTCTTTGCATTTGCCTAAGGATGAAGTAAAGCAACAAAATCAGATTCCGGCATCCATACTGACTTGATTATAATGTGCTTTAATTTAGAAGATTAAAATATAGGCCTAGAGTTAAAGTTTGGTTTCTCAATCAGTTCTCAAGATTTCGAATTCTATGAACTTCATTCTAATCACCATGATCTTAACTCTTTGTCTGGCACGCCCCATCAGCCCAACATGATCCATGTGGAATATCAAAATCACCCTAGTTAGGTTGCTATAACGACAAGTATAGACGGTCAAAAAGGCCAAAAAAGGGTGATAAATGCTCACTCCAAATTGAAGCAATTCCTATGCATTGAGTTGATTGCTTCGATTCCCAAGATTGCTTTGATTCCCAAACAACATATTATTGTCCCTAGGTACTAATCTCCGTGTTAAACCTTGGAATGAAGTCGTCGATAGAACAAAAATAATGCATGAGAGCACACATTTCACACCACGTCGCCGTTAGCTAATATGCTTTATGACCATCGTGATTGCGGACTTGTCGTCCATGTCTGACCAATTGGCATGTGGTGTGCGACACTCGCTCAACATTTTTCTTGTGAGCTGAACATTTTCATCCTCCACATACTGTCACGTGAAGGACCATAACTTCATTAAACCCTTAACATTGCACATCAAGGCTAGAAACGTATGAAAACCTCGACTCAAAAATTTCTTAACCTCAAAACAAGTTTTATTTTTGCCTAGAGCGAAAAGGAGGTCATCAATGCCACAATTTTTATAGGGCGTCACTTTAGTGTTTAAACTTTTCAAACAATTATTTTAAGTGCCACAACTTTTGAAAAACGATAATCTAAGTGAATACAATGACTTAGTTTGTCGAAATCCGGCGTGGCTTGTTGAAGTCACTTAAATGATTGCTTTAGATAGTTTTGGCACTAAAAGGATCATTCAAAATGGTTTGGCATTAAATTGATCATCCATAAAATTGTTGCTTGAGAGTTTTAAAAATTAGAGCGAGCCAAAAGCAAAGGTCATGAAGAAAAAATTCCAACTTTGACACTATTTTTCTTTGTTTCATTAGACTCAAAAGCAAAATCATTGAGCAAACATTCTCTTAAAATAGTTTCATCTAAAATCACATAGATTTTTCCTAACAAAAAGGATAATGTCATGCCCCGACCCGTTTTGAGCACGCGGCACCCCTCACTTCCATTCAGATGGTCGTTCGATTGCGACGTCTCAGGAAGCGTCACCGACCCAATTCGTAGTAACAATAAAACGCACAAGCGGAAACGTAAACAAATCTCCAACCATCATTCAACAGGGATAGTTAAAATATATATATGCGTCATAAGTCAATGTTGCATACACAACAAGTTCAAAAGCTAAACAACCAGCTTCATTACATCTGACATGCTTGACTGCGTTGCCACAACCTTCTACAAAAGGGCCCAGGGTGCCTCTAGAGTGGTCCAAAAAGTACTAGCAAACTATCTAAGCCTCAATGACCTCTGGGATCCATGGCTCAGGCACGGTGATCAGCTTGGGGTCGAGCTCAGGGTCAGACATGTTTCCATCAAGAATGTCCCTGTCTTGGCATTCCAGCTGATGCCTCCCCCAGAACCTCTGATACTCGGTGAACCGTCAAAGCCACGAATGGGACCATGGCTCTCATTACCCACCCAAAAGTACGAGGCCACAAATCGGAGTGGCACGAGGTTAGGTAGACCTTTGTTGACGCAAATGGTCATGACGTAACATGTGTAATGTGTGCCGACCCCTCCCGATACAAAATACTCCATCACCTCCTAACTATCCTCAACGAATAGGTCAAGACATATCTAACGGAACAGCTCAACCACTCTTAGGGCCTATAAACATTTCAACAAACAAATATGAGATAGACTCAATGAGTGAACATCCTAGACCTCACATAGGGAAGTCGTTCACCTTGGAAGTGCCATAAACAAGCAATTATCTATCAATGGCAAAACGTGACAACACTCTTCTCACTTTACTTTTACTATCCTCATAATAACAAATCTATTATTCAAGGCCATTAATATAGACGCCTAGGCAATTCCATAACATATATTCCATGCTCTCGAGCCAAACATACGAACGCGCATTATGGTTCAAATCATGCTCTCATGCCATGCAATAATCCAGACCTAAACATATACGAATCTCATGCACTTTCCATACAAATATATTCAGATTATTATGGCCACTCGGGACCCAAGGCCGACCCAAAGGTTCGTAGTCATCCTACGTGACTGGCATCGTCTCGCCTCATCAAGCACAATATCGTCCCTCTTAAAATGCACCAGGACGGTCATTCCTGTAAAGAGCTTCGTTCCAAAATCCATCTACGATCGGCATCATTAACTTTGAGGCATCCGAACTAAATCAGGCATCATCCCATTTAAAACCCATTAGGACGAGTTCACACCCCACGTCAAATGCGTCAAGGCCTTAGATGATCACGCGGGCATATCATCACACAATTCATTTCTTTTCTTTCTCATTTAACCCATGTGATACTCATGCGATATGCCACATCACTAGTCAAATGCAACTATGTTACACAAGTGCATCATATTACATTATATATATTCTTTTTTTTTATTCATAAAGAATCCGTGGCATATGGATCACTTATTACAATGAGGTAAGGTCATCATAGTATTCCAAAATTATCTATCACGTGCCATTACAATTAGCAATGACTCATCTTTTATTCATATTGCATACTACCCTACCATAATATGCTCTAGTAACGAGTCATATCAAAATGTCACTCCATAACGGCACACGTGACACGTATAACATAGGTTACTGACCCCGTATAACATACATACACATAACCCATGTAGCGCATATACACACATAAACTATGTAACACATTTAACACATAATCCTTATGGCACATAACTCAAATAATGCATCTAGCACATAATCCATATGTCATATCTAACCAATATAATCCCTATATCACATAATAGCATTCCATCATATTATGATATGATAGAATCACATATCAATTTCACTTATTGTAATCTAATAACTTATTGCCCTAACTGTGATAACCTATCACTTTGAGACTCAATAACCCATCTAAGTCCAACAATCACTTATCAAATCAATTAATCATCATTTAACCACCAACAAATCCTAAACTACTCCCTAAATGCAACCATAACCCTAATCAAGGGCTAGAAAGCCACTCACAAATGATCCGGGCTTTGAAATGAGTCGGGGGAAGGAACAACAAGATCGAACAACAACTATGGACTGCTAATCACGCGTCTACAGGCTGCGAAGAAGATGGACAGCAGTTGAACGGTGGCCCAGCGGTGGCACGGTGGTGGTCCGACGGCAGTTCAGCGTTGGTTCGGCATCGGCACGGTGTCTAGGCTTCGCAAGGGACTAAACCGGAGAAGAAACGAGTGAAGGTTGCTCAATGCCGAATAGCCCTTAATGTAACACTCTTGATACCGACCCCGTAAGGATTGGCCATAAGTTCCTAAAAGGATCGATCATGGGCTATTGGCCATGGATCGATCAGTTCAATCGGTAAAGAATCAAGGATCGATCATGGACCAACTGACTAACTAGTCACAAAATGGTCGAGGTGTTGGCCGTGAATTTCTACCGACCATACCGATGGGATAGGATCACCAGCTCATAAAATGACCTTTTGATCATGAGGGTTGGTCACGGGATGATTTTGAATCATCGGATGATCATGGGTCAATCCGACCGATCGCAGTGCCTAGTCGCGAGTGATTCCGCCCGGCTATGCACCAATACATGGCAGATCTAACTTGATCAAATGTGATCTCCTTCAAACCAAAAATACATCATTCCCTATTTAATCCTTAGTGATCATAAAAGATTCTTGAATTGGTGATGTTCAATCGTAGATCGGTAATGCACCGACCATGAGCCATACAAATGGATCAGGTGCCAACCTGAATGAACTCAGAGATAAACCCAGTTATTCCGTCACTAATTCTAAGATCCATAAGTGTCTTGGCTTAGTACTAGGCCATGGGTAATCTTAGGATTGGCCTTAAACTGATCGAAAGACAACCGACTCTTTAGGCAAACTGACCGTCCAAAGGAACGGTTTGGGTGAGCATGGGGCGTGATGGCCGAATCTTGGGTGTACGTAATTCGATTTTTCGAGGTGTACCTATTGATCCCTTCTCTAGCCTCGGAATCAACTTAGATGGGGGAATTCTCTAGATCACATTTGATGAAGAAAATGACAAAATAAGATAAAATTTCGGAACCCCTTCATTTAACGAAGGGGTGATGTGTCCTTTGAAAATTCAAACATCATGATGGTAGCCCAAAATATCTTTGAAGTTCTAGAAAAAGATAGCACACATATGGACCAATCAGAGAGCAATACATGGGCCCTCATTAATGATCAGAGATTCTAGATTGTTGAGTTGGCAACTATGGTACCA
Source organism: Eucalyptus grandis x Eucalyptus urophylla (assembly GCA_028830015.1). NCBI lineage: Eukaryota > Viridiplantae > Streptophyta > Magnoliopsida > Myrtales > Myrtaceae > Eucalyptus > Eucalyptus grandis x Eucalyptus urophylla. The sequence continues at coordinate 30,967,275 of CM054203.1, forward strand.
TTATTATCAAACCCCATTAAATATTCATTAAATGCAGGATATAGGTGGACCAATGGAAAGTGAAAAACAGGCCGTCATCGATTATGTCAATGGACTAGATTGCCAAGTAAAACCTTTTAGCCATGCCAACTTACTTTTTAGGTGCAATCATGAGGCAAGTAAACTTGTCACCCAAGAATTTTAGGCAAGCTACATGGAAACTTAAGATTGGATCAAGTGGCTCAATAAAGATGGCATTAAGGGTTATAAATAAGAGGATCCCTCTTCATTTCCCCACCTTAACTCCCATTTCCTCCTCCCTCCCCCTCTTGTATGCCTCCTCCTCCTCACGCCCTCTTTCTCTCTTTCGGCCTCCAAGCAAAGCCACCCATCTCTTGTAACTCGTGCTTTAGTGTGAGGTTCTCCCAAGTAAGTGTAGTTTCTCCCTTCTTTTAGTAACATTTGGGGCGTCTTCGACTCTAGGAAATCCTCTCTTGAACAAGCCGAGGGTAGGTTGATTGATTCTTGGATGATGATGTATTCTATGACTTGTTCATGTACTTAAGTTTCTTGTATGACAAAAATGAAGTCATGGTTCATAGCTTTCATTTGGTACAAGTCAAGGTTTGCCCATAGCCATAAGATGTGATTCGGTATTGAGGCGTACCGAGTTCACGTCTTGGATTGGTGTGGGGTTCCTTTATGCTTGTTACTCAAGCGAGGCTTTGGGCTTAGGTTCATTTGTAATGTTGCTGATGAAGAAATTCATGACTTCATGACACATGCATTATGTTTGAGAATAAAATGTATAGTTCATGGCATGTGCATAAGACTTGAATACAACCTCAAGAAGAGATTGTGCTCGAGCTAAGTTTGAGTCCCCGATTTCCTAGCAAGAGTTGGATTCGAGTCCCAGAGGCTGGCAAGAGACTTAGGTTTGAGTCCCAAGCATATTAACTATGTTTGAGTCCCAAAAGCCGGCAAAAAGCTAGAAGTCCGGAAAAAGCCCAAATTAAATTGGGTTCGAGTCCCAAAATGGTTTCGAGAAGACTTGGGTTAAAGTCCCAAGCATAAGCGAAAAGCTTAATGAGCATGGCATGCATGAGCAAGAAAGAAAGGCTAGAAGTGCATAAGCTTAGGGCATGCATCATGTTCACGAATGATTGCAAGAATTGCCATTTATATATGCCTGAAGCATGATTGCTCTTTGCCATTGATTTGCTTTTGACATGGTTTGCATGAGAAGGAGGAGAGAGACAAGGGAAATATTGTCCATTAATGCACATCAACTCACAAGCTTTTGGACTCACATCATTCACTCAAGGAGGGCTTCTTCAAGAAGTGAAAATCTATGCATTAATGAGGGGATTTCACACTTGAGTGTCTAGGCTGACTAGACTAGCTAGGGAGGCTAGATAGGTCATCAAACTTCTCCAATTTGCCGCCTAAATGCTTGAGCTGCCCCCTTCTCTTGCCAATTTCCATCTTTGCCCTTTTGTCCTTAGTCCAATGGAAGGGCATTTCGGTCCTTTCACCAATATCTCGCACTATTCATACACTATTCACATCCTTGCATGCATTTAATGCCAAGATCTTGCCAAAAGAAGGCTTGATGGGCTTAAAGGACCCATGGACCTCCCTCGACAGCCCACTCCTTGGGCGTGTGGGCCTTGAGCCGCCCACTTGGGCTCGGGCCCATTGGGTCTCCGCCCATGGTCCGTTTCCACCTTTTCCACACTTGTACGTCTTTATCAATAAAAAAAAATCGAGTTTTCGCCCCCAAAGTGGCCTTTTCGGATGCCCTTGTGGTTTATCAATCCTCAAGACAATCTTGTCCAACAATCGCTTGTTGAAACAATTCCATTTTGAAAAACCGGATGAGGATGAGGATGTCATAGTTTAGCAATGTTGTTTGGTATATACATTACGCAACACACAATTTTAAAACTTCTTGTGTGAAAATATTAAGACATCACTTGTTCATCAATCACTTTAATATTGCTTTATAAAAATGTGGCACATAAATGATCATTTAAAAAAATTTGACACCAAAGTAAGAGCCTTACAATAATTATAATACTGATATCATCTGGGAAAATTATCCAAGAAGTCCTAAACTTATTGCACTTTTACTAATTCAATCTTAAACCTTTCAATTTTATCAATTTAGTCCTAAACATTTTCGCTTCTTACCAATTTAATTCATCCAGTCAATTTGGCCGGAAATTGCTAATGTGGATAGTTGACGATAACGTGACACTTTTTTAATAATATTTTGTATTTTTTATGGTTTTATCTTCCTCATTTTTACTTTTTTTGCTTTTTCTTTGGGTTTTCAAATATAGAGTTGGCCCGACCACAAGCGAGGGCTGGCTACCCTGGCCAGCCATAGGCAAGGGCCAAGATGCCCTCGCCGGAAAAAGTGAGGGTACGCAAGCCCTCACCCAGAAATGACAAGGCTACAACGCCCTCGCCAACCTAGCCAGCAACACTAGCCAGTCATAGGCAAGGGCCACAACGCCCTTGCCAGTAAAAGTGAGGGCATGCGAGCCCTCCCTAGAAACGGCGAGGGTTGAGATGCCGCCATCGGCTCTAGACGATAAGCAAGGTCACTGCCCTCGCCTTGCCAGATTTAGCAAGGGCATCACGACCTTCACTATTTCCTGGCGAGGGCTCGCACACCCTCACTTTTGCCAATGAGGGGCGCAATGCCCTCACCCAAAGCTGGCAGCCCTCACCTATGGCTGGCGAGGGTTGGCCAATAACCCTTGCCAACCCTAGATCCGAAAACCCCCAAAAAAAGTAAACAAAAGAGAAAAAAAATCATAAAAAAATTCAAAAATATTACTTAAAAAGGGTCACGTAGCGCTAGCCATCCACATCAGCAATTTCTAGCTAAAATTGGTTGATTTGACTCAATTGACAAGGAGTGAAACAATTTATAACTGAATTAGCAAAAGTGCAATAAGTTTAGCACTTTTCGGACAAACTTGTCCTTAAGTAAGATAAAGATCTAAAGCGAATAAAAGAATATTTAACTATACACTCAATTTCATATCCCTTTCTCACTAATTTTCATCGCAGACACCAACTCATGAAAATCAGAGTCCCCTATCGGTTCAATGTGTACAAATGAGGTTGCATATATGCCTAATACTGCGGAATGTGAAGCCGTCTAGACCTCTCTTTTCAGCGTGCCTTGGGCTTCTATATGCATTTCACCTTTAGCCCTTAAGCCAGTGAGTCGATCTCACCAATTCTATAGGATCTATTTCTAGTTTATTCTTATTTAAAAAAAAAAAAAATTAAGGCCACTGCATAAGGCCTGAATCCCACACAGGTAAAGTAAGATTTCATACACGTCTGGTTCCAAGAAAGGCGAAACCGTCTGGGCCTCCTCTTTTCGGTGTGTCTTGAATTTCTGTATGCATTATACTTAATGCACTTTACCTAAGCTTTTCACCTACAAAAAACATTATCCGAAACCGAAAATTGTAACTCTCCGCCTTCTAACACTCCACTGCTCTTCTTCCATTATCTGCAGGTTCATCCTTTCGCTTTGTCTTTCACAAGTTGCTTGAAACATCAATCTTTCATATTGCAAAATATCCACTTATTCAGTTGTTTTTATTTATTCCATGAGTTTTGTTAAATGAAATCAAGCAAGGCAATGGTTGGTCCCAAATCCCAACCTTTTGCCAATTACTTAATTGATTGTTCACATTCATTACCACTTATGTTGTTGTACATACCTATCCATCCAAAATGAAATTTCGGCGAAGGAGTTATGAAATCCAAATTTAGCTCGTTGAATTTGTAAAATCCGAAAAGTGTGTCCTTCCCATATGTGCTAACTTCAAACGGCTTGTATAGCTTATCCTGATATCCAATTGAATTTTTGTTTTGACGGCTTGTATGTAGGGGTGAGCAGCGGTTTAGGGTCGACCTTAGACCAACCCTAGACCGGCCCAACCCTACTGGTCTTGGTCCGGTTCCAAGGGAACTGGGTCGGTCCTTGGTCCTAAAATTTCAAAACCAACACTATGCGGGTTGGTCCTCGATCCTAAGAGTTTTTTGTTGGACCAACCCTGTATATTATTTATATTATATTATTTATAATTTATATATATATATATATATTGGTAAGGAATAATTATTTTATATATTCAAACGGTCAAACCTAAGTAAAATTATGTTAAAGTTGACTCCTCAGCTCACTGTCACGGACAAACGGCATCCAAAAGGCGTGAAGTTTACGCCGTCAAGGTCTTCACGGCGTCCTCCTCCACAGTCCAAACTCCAAAGTATGTTCTCCAAAGTCCACAATCCAGAGTGTTCTTCACCGTGAAGACCATGGAGTCTTCATAGTCACGGACTCACAATGTCCAAAACGGTGCAAAGTCTACGCCGTAAATCTCCTCGCGGCTTCCTTCCCCAAAGTATGTTCTCTTCCATTTTGTCTTCTTTGTTCTTCAAATTTGCCAAAATCAAAAGTAGCAACATCCTTGCTCGCCTCTGGTTGCTCGCGCCACTCGCCTCTGGTTGCCCGCACCGCTCACCTCTGGTTGCCCGTGCCGCTCGCACCGCTCACCGCTCGCGCCACTCGCCACTTGCTACTCGCCCTTTGCTGTCGTTGCTGGCCTCACTCAACCCTCGCCACTCGCCACTCACCGCTAGCCTTGCTTAACGCTCGCCGCTCGCCGCTAGCCTCGCTTAACTCTTGCCGCTCGCCAGTTGAAGCTCGCCCCACTCAATGCTCGCACTTGCCGCTCGCCAGTTGACGCTCACCCCACTCGATGCTCGCACTTGCCGCTTGCCACTCTCGCCGGTCGCCTCGCTTATCGCTGAGTAAATCAGAAGGAAAAAGAAGAAGCCCTAATTAGAAACCCTAACGCTCAGCTTGCCCTTGCTTTCCGAACACAACTTGGCTAGTGAGTTCTACTTTGTGCTTCATTTGAGATCTTCAACCTCATGTATGCTCTTGATTTGTGTTGATTTTTTTTCCATGTTTGCTTCGTGTACGTGACCGGTTTGGCTGGGTATTAGTCCCTATAACCTCCCAGATGGGGTCACTTATAACACAATCATCCAAAGACTACTAAGAGATAACAAAAATACTAGAGCCACGCAACTTGTTGGTGAAATGGTTGAAAGGGGTTTTTCTGCAGATGTAGCAACGATGGAATTGTGGGTCAAATATCTCGTGACAAATGGAAATTCTTCCTTTTCTAGAAGAACTCTCCATTGTCTCTGAGATCTGTCCACTTTTTCATCTGAAATGTGATGCGGAGTAAATCAGATTACTGCCAAGTTTCCTTCCAATCGTCATCTCACTAAGTCTCATGTCCCATTAATGAAGTTGTTTTAAATCTGGGAGACAGTTCACTATATCGAACCTGCCAAGACAGCAAATATTTGGACAGGTGGAAGGTGGATTTTGATCCTCGTATATCTAGGTTCGGTACGATGTCTGTGTATTTAACTGGTATGTATACTCGTCTGTTAGTGCTTTTGGTGCCTAATGTTATTCAAACAGGTGAAATTCATACAAATGATTAAGCAGTCTAAGGATGATATTGAATTAAATAGATGTTAATAGCAATAACTTTACTTTGTAATGAAGTATATTATGTCATAAATCCTGATTAGCCTATTGTGTATGTGCTTTGAGAGAGAGATCCTAGTTTTCTGATATACACTTTCTTTTTTCACAATCTGATCCTTACAATGTCCTATTCACCATAGATATTTCAAAGAAGAGGCATACCTTGAAGTGGATGGTATTTGAATCAGTAGTGGAGAATATTTGGGTCAAGCTGTGTACTCAGATTATCACCACAGGTCGATTACATATTTGGTTTATTTGCTCTGCTTCTTACATGCAAAATAACAGAGGGACGGCTTGCTGACTGAGGAACATGGCTGCAAGTGTATGAAAGCTACCTGAAGTATCTTCCCCTTTGCTCTGCAAAGGATTTTCTGAAAAGCATTTGATGATGGGTGAACATGATCGCCATTGTCAAACATTCCCAATGCTAGACGTCTTGAGAAGAACAATCAACTTCATCGTAGTCAGGCCCATATGATGTAATTTTCGTTGTCTTTTCCAGTGCAGCAATTGAATTACTTTGCTGATCAATAGGTTGGCTCTTAATGGAGGTACATTCCTTGGCATTTTTATCTGTTTTAATTACTCACTCGGGAACACATTTTTCTGTTTGTTTTTTAAGTTTCTCACTTACAACAGGGGGACTTGCCTGGACTGTCTGCCTCTCGTCAGTCGTCATGCCCTGTACTCTCTGTTTGCTGACCCAATCATAGTAGCGCGCAAGCATTTTGGAGACCAGTCTTTGAGCTAAGTTCACGATTGTATACTGTGGGAGATACTTTTGTAGATTTACTTTTTTAGGGAGTATGAAAAAAAAGATGAAAAAAATTATCGATCGGTCCCAGGTTGACCCTGGAACCGGACCGAACCCATTGGGTCGGTCCGGTCCATCGTCCCAGGCTCAATAGGGTCGGTCCTCGGTCCTAAAAATTGAGGACCGATACTGTACGGGTTCGTCCTAGGGTTAGGAGGTGGCCCGGACCAACCCAAACCATGCTCACCCCTACTAGTATGGGCATGGAAGTTTCTATGTTCTGTATATTTTCAAGAAATTTTCATAATTTTTTTTTTTTTTTGGGAAATTTCAAACAATGATGGAAAAATAAGAGTTTTTGAAATATGGCTCTACTCTGTGGCTGAAAATGTTATCTTTTTCATCATGGATGATGGTAAACTATTAGACATTGAGTTTTGTATATTGTGACATTTTGCAGAGTGACCGTATAAATGTGGAATTTTCAAAAAAAAAAAATGAACTTTTTTGTCTATATAGATAGTATCTACAAGAAATTTACATTTTTTCTTTTTTGGATGAACCCCGTCTATTGTATTTATTTATGCTTCTCAATGGTTATTTATGGCAGTTGAATCTTTGTTCGAGTTTATGGACTGAAGTAATGCATTTAAGGACAATTTTCCAATTTTATCGTAATTGGGCTCTTTTTAGGTAATTTACGATTTGTGGAATTTAGATCATTAATGTGGCCGTCGGCCATGAAAAATTTATGGGTATTTTGGTAATTTGCTGCTTAGGGATATTAAATATCACATTTGACTCTATTTATTTTGTGAAAGATGAATGAATCGCTTAAAATAATTAGAACATAAATAATATTTATGTTAAAATATATTCATGGATGATAAAAATATTTTTTAATTACTCATTTTTATAAGCGATACGTCAATTATTTTTATGAAAATATTTTACAAATTAGTTTATTTTCACGTATCAAACGCACCACTATGATTCCTTGGTGGTGCCGGAGATATTGCTTCATCAAATTATATGAATTCATGATAGCTAGAGTTCAGATAAATGGTGCTCTGCCTCTGCTAGGAATTTCTACAATATAGCATATTTGTAACCAATAACATATTTTTATGCATAAACATTGGATCAAACAAAGATGCTTTTGAGTGACTGATGAGTTAATAAATCTGGATCTAGTTGTTGGTTTATCCTGTCATTTGATCTTATTCTGAAGAACAGTCGCTTCCAATTTTGTTGTGATACCACTGTTTCCCAAAGGTTATGTCTGGGAGTCTATGTCCATTACCGAGATATTTATGTTGCTGCTGAAAATTATGTATACTCACTTGCATTGACGCGTCGGTGTATTATGCCTGGACGTTTGGGGAGTGCCTATACTTCTAATCACTAATAGAGGTAAAAGGATCACTTACTTCACAAGCGAGCTCATTCCGATTTAGTAATAATTGCTGAGAATAAACAGCAAGTTTTTCATTACTTTCGGGTCTAAAAATAATTTTTTTGTCTTTAAATTTTTAAGAGAAAATCTTAACCTAAAGTGATAAATACGCAAAAACCGGCCCCAAACTGGATTATACTAAGTAAAATGTTACTAACCACGAAGACAAGTTAGCTAGTAATTTATGGTGGGTTAAAAGTTACTCTTTTTTAAAAAAAAAAAAAAAAATTGAAACTTACAGGTCACTCTAAGAAAAAAAAAATTACAAGTCTCCATCTCGCATATAGATACATACTTGCTTTCTCAAAGTCAAAAGTGTACAAACCGGGAAGAAAACTAATTATGGTAAGAGGTTGCTAGGTAAATCAACATGAAAAAGTTACTTGCCACTTTTGAGGAGATATGCCAAAAGTTACTAAACGACTTTTGAGGGACTCAAATTCTCCGTGCCAATGATAACGCCTCTGGTGAAGAAGAACAGCTGATACACAGTTTCATTATTTCTTAAATCCTCAAGTACAACAAGTATTGAAACAACTCAACCTCACCATCTCATCAAGATGATGATGATGATGATGAGCTTTATTTATCTTACTCAAGTAACAGTAGGTTAAGCAAAAGACGCATTCCACCTGAAAGTCCTAGTTCAAGATCAGTTTGGTGATGCATTGTGCTTCGGAAGTTTGCACCAGCTCTGCTACGCCGAGATGCACCATTAGAAGCCAAACATGGCTGATAAGCTCTCCTCCTCTGCTCAGGCTCTCGGAGTGTTCGTAGCCTTTACTTTGGCAAGCCGCGTATATCAGAAACTTCGCCCAGACCTCGCCGATTAAGTCCCATTTCCTGCTGAAGTCTTTTGACTCGATGTCATTCAACTGGTACGCGAGATGGCATGCGTCAAACAACACCGACCTGCTTTTGCCACCGCGTATTTTTGTGGCGGGCAGCTGAGTTCCCACTTGGAGCAGAAGATGGCAGACTTCACATAGATCGCGCGACTCCGTTGACTAGTGCTTCTCTTTGCAGCTTTTAACACCGGTGTGACCATGTTTCTCTTTCTTGAATAAATTCTGCGCCCATCTTTTGAGAACCGATGATTTGAAGCCGGTTTCTTTCTTTGACATCACTGCTAACTTGTCCTCGGAGAATTTCTGAGCATCGACCGAAGTATCTTCGTATCGGAGCACCCCTGTCCCTGTTGGCAACATGGAAGGATGGAGAACTAAAAGATAGAGCATGTACCGAGAGACCAACTTGCTCATCTTGTAGTTTATGATGTCTTCCGGTCCTTTTCCTTGCCTCACGTCGTGGTCCTTATAGTGGCAGAGCTCCGTGGCGATGTGCCAGATGAGGATGCTCTGGTCGAACTCCATACCGTCCACACTTCAGTTCAGGTTATCGTTGTTTGACTTCTTCAGTACTTCACTAGCCTCCAGCTTAAGACCCGCCAACCCGCTCTTCCCTTCCAGATAACCGACCGTTTTTCTCATGTGACCGAAGGTCCATTCTTTGATGTTGCTCTTGAACTCTTTGTAATCAATGTAGAAGTTCTTCTCCAACTTCTCATCTAACTTGGCGAACCACGGATACTTGCTTAAGATCCTGTTTCTTTTCCTACTAGATAATTTCAAGAGGCTGAACTGGGCCACAGAATTCGACCATCTTGGGTTCAGCCAGATCCGGAGAAAAGCCCCGGCAGATGATATCACGGATCGCTCAGCTCTCTGAATCCGCCAGTGGTCGACCCAATCAGATGAAAATGCAAGCAGAACCGAGTAAATCTCTAAAAGTATAGCCGCACCTATCAGCAAGAAGGTGATATAGATGTCGACTTTGGGGTAATCCTTCCTATCCTGTAAAGAGAAGAATACCAACACGGCACACGGCACGGAGATATTAATGACCCAACGAATGATGCCCCAAGCACCGGTCAGCAACGGTGCCTTGGTGAAGAGCAGATCGTACATGAACCCGAGCTCGATCTCTACTATCCTAAAAGCTGTTGCAGAGTCCATGGCACTACTCATGAACATGCGCTTACTGGCCTCCAGGTCGCCGGAGCTAAGGATGAGGCCTCTGAAGAGAGGCTTGAAGATCTTGAACAACTCATCCTTTTCTTTGTCGATGGCTTGACCGCTCTCCTCGTCAATGCTGACTCGGTAACCCTCCTCTTTCTCCAGAGCGTACCGCTCCATTATCCTGGGGTATATGGGACCGAAATCAGGAAGTGAAAGCATCGAATCTCGAAGTTGACCTTCGGTTGCCCAGTACAAACACAATGTCCTCTCTACATATTTGATGAACCCCACCAGGATCATGCCAGCTGCTAATATCGAGAGCGTAGACCCTGAGAAGGTCACAAAGTAGGCGTAACAAGCTAGTCCGACATGGACGCAAAGCCGCGCCAACTGCCTCAACCACAGCTCGATGTCCTTCAGGGCATACGCGGTGATCGTGTCAGGCCCACCCAAGTGGAGGAGAAGGAACGGCACCCAGTAAGCAGCGATCTGGCTCTTCGGATCAATCGTCCCCTTCGTTTCCTTGATGGTGGCCAGGCGGTTCAAGAGGACACCGAGCGTGAGGATTGCGATGAGGTCAGCCAATGGGTACGCCGTCCAGACCACGACTCGGATCCAGCACTTGTAGCTGGATTTCCTGCGAAAGCCCTGAGTCACAAGTATCAATTGGAGGAACAAGCTGAGGAGGACGAAGAACCGCAGCTCCCACTCCTTGCACAGTTCTCGAGTGTTTTCGGGGAACAGCGAAAATCCCATGGTTGAACTTTAATGTCGGCACCAAAAGGCACAATGATCGGGCACCCTTGGTCAATCTTAGGATTATAAAGGGAGGACGAAGTAAGGCAAAACAGCATTAACCTTGCATTTACCTCTGCAGCATCCTCAAAACGGCTCCTCTTTATAACCAATAACTTGTTATTGGAATCAAATACAAAAGCACTTATTTACCCTGCATAACATTTTAGAAATGAAAAAGCAGTATGCCTTATGAAACACTCACAACACACAACTTGCGACATCTTTGGATGCATAATTATCAAGCCATTCTCTACATTTGCCGAAGATAGAGTAAAGCAACAAAATTAGATTCCAGCATTTGTACTGGCATGATTACTACATGCTTTAATTGAGAAGATTGAAATATAGGCTTAGAGTTAAAAATTGGTTCCTTGATCACTTGTCAAGATTTCTAATAATGTGAACTTAATTATAATCATTGTGATCTTAACACTTTGTCTAGCATGCCCTCACCAGCCCAACATAATCCTTGTGGAATATAAAAATCACCATCTGGGTTGCTATAACAAATAAAGACACGCAAATAGGCCAAAAAGAGGGTGATAAATGCTTACTCCAAGTTAGCAGCGATTTTGATGCATTGAATTGATTGCTTCAATTCCCAGACAGCATAATATTGTCCTTGGATACTAATCTTCATATTAAATTTTGGAATGAAGTCGTCGCTACGATAAAACAATGCACAAGAGAGCGCACGTCTCACACCACATCGCCGTCAGTTGATGCGCTTCATGGCCATCATGATCACGACTTCTTGTCCATGTCTGACCTATTAGCATGTGGTGTACGACACCCTCTGAACATTTTTCTCCAAGTCATGCGGTGTGCGAGCTGAACATTTTTGTTCACATCATCTTGTCACGCGAAGGACACATAGCCAGTGCACCACCTTTAACTTAACTTAATTAAACCCTTAACATTGTGCATCAAGGCTAGAAACATGCGACTAAGAACCTATGAAAACCTCAAAGTCCAAAAATTCATAACCTCAAAATAAGTTTTTATCTTTCCTTAGGGTGGAAAGGACGCCATCAATGCCATAATTTTTTATAAGGAGTCACTTTAGTGTTAAAACTTTTCAAACAATTATTTCAAGTGCGACCACTTTGGAAAAATGATCATCTAAGTGAATATAATGACTTAGTTTGCCGAAAATCTAGCATGGCTTGTTGAAGTCACTTAAATGGTTGCTTTAAAAAGTTTTAACACTAAAGTGATCAGTCAAAAAGTTTTGGTATTAAATTGATCATTCATAGAATTGTTGCTCTAAAGTTTTAAAAATTAGAGGGAGCCAAAAAAAAAAAAATCACAAAGAAAATATTCTAACTTTGACACGATTTTTTTTTTCTTTCTTTTGTTAGACTCAAAAGCAAAAACATTAGGAAAACGTTCCCTTAAGTTTCATCTAAAATCACATAGATCTATTTGTTTTCCTAATAAAAAGGATAAGTAAGTGAAATTTTCTTCACCTTTGGGAAGTTCGTATTTATTTCTTCCTCTATTCTTAGATCGAACAACAAAGCTTCACGTACTGCAAAAATGCATTACGGTGCGTTTGGTTGAGTTTTGTAAAATACCTTTACATAGACACAAAGAACCTTAAGTTAAAAGGGTTTCACGAAATGCAAAATACTATTTGCTAAAAACTTGTAATGGACTCTAGTTTTAAACTAAAAAAGCAAAGAATGAAAGTGGAAGCACATATTGATGTAGATGGCACCTCGGGCGAAGCCTGAAAGAGAGACGACAGCCCGTTGCGGAGGTTACGCGATAACAAGCGACCATTGTCGAGGTCGTGCTACCCCACGTATATATTAATCTCCGTATTACTTCATAACACAAGCAAACGAAGCCACTCACCCCACATACTATACGTTATATATTATGCAATATGTAAAGGACAAAGATAAAAGGAAGAAATTTCAAGGTAGTGGTATACACTCTTGTGAAATTTAGCCCAACACAAATCAGAACCTAAATGAATTCACTTTAGCAATTCTACACATATATTACCTTATAGAGATAAGTACACCCTGTGTTTGAGTCTTAAAACTTCCAAAATGGGTAATCAAGTCCTTAAATTTGTCGAGTTTGGATAAGTAATTCCTCTTATTAACTCCATTGGTTTGATTAATGAAAAATGCTGACGAATAATTTTTTTAACGTTTTCTTATAAAGATAAGTACACCCTGTGTTTGAGTCCTAAAATTTCTGGAATATGTAATCTAAGTCTTGAAATTTATCAAGTTTGTGCAATTAATTTCTCTAGTTAACTCCATGGGTTTGACTAATAGAAAATGCTGACGAATAATTTTTTTAATGATTTCTTATAAAGATAAGTACACCCTATATTTGAGTCCTAAAACTTTTAAAATATGTAATCAAGTCTTGAAATTTGTCAAGTTTGTGCAATTAATGCCTCTCGTTAACTCCATAGGTTTGGCTAATGAAAATTACTGACAAATTATTTTTTTTTTTTTATGTTTTCTCTCTCGTAAGTGAACTAAAATTCTTTGACAAAATCAAACATGATAGGAATATAAAAAGTTTCCAAGCAAAACAAATCACAAAAAACTATAAAACAAAACAAAACTCGAAAAATAAAAGATCAGATCTGTCATAATATCAAAAAATAATCAACAGCCAACCACCAAAACCGTCAATGTAGGCATACATTGAGATCTTCCCTTCTAGAAACTATGGCTTCCATCGTCATACCATGCAGAACAACGACATGGTAAACCATCACAGATTGAATGCCTCCAAGGAACTCCCAAATCTATATTTAAATCAAAAAAACAAAAAAAAAACTCCACTGGATCTAAATCGGTCTTCAAGCAAATATATTCACCACAACAAGCAAAGAAAAGTAATAACAACGGACGAAAGAAGACATTAAACCAAGCGAAAAACGACTACCGAATTAGATCAGGAGAGAAAAATCAAAGCCTACAACCCCTATCCCCAAGCTCGGATGGATGGTTGTCTACTGGAGACGTGAGCAATTACTGCAAATAATCGATTATTGTCATATCCAGATCGACCCATAAGAGAATAATATAAGTCATGGATATTTTGACGTGGATTTAATATAAGTTATTAATCACGAATGGAATATCCATGATTTCGTTAAAAAGTATTAAGTATAATTAATTGATTTGATATTCATAGAGAGAAGGGAAAAATAATTAATGAGAGGCAATGCGACACCACATCTCATGGCAATTTAGCATATAAAAGACTATCTGATACATTAAACCAGAGCAAAACTTCAACTACAAAATGCATCCGCAAATTCCCAGAATTATAATTGTAGAATACCCAAAACCGAGTCCAACGGAATACCAAATGAAGAAAAACAGGAATATCTCTTCAAGCCTTATCAGCCTTGGAAGCAGTTGCGGCGGCTTGTCCTCTGAGCCGACCAGTCCTCCGAGCGGCGATGAGACCAACCTTCTGGCCGGGTGGCGCGTCACGCCTGACTGTGCTTGCGTGACCAATGTGTTGGTGATTACCTCCTCCGTGAGGATGCTCAACTGGGTTCATGGCCACACCACGCACCTTGGGCCAGCAGTTCCTCTTCACTCTGAACTTGTGGTAAGCATTGCCAGCCTTGAGAAGGGGCTTCTCAGTTCTTCCTCCACCAGCAACCTGCCCGATCATTGCTCGGCAGCCACTTGGCACAATTTTCTTCGACCCAGATGGAAGCTTGATTCTGAAGTAACATAAGACATCAGTTCACTTTCACACAGCTCAAAATTGTAGCGAACTCAGTTTGGCGCACTAGTGGATATGTTGTAGTATAGCAAAGCATGAACCAGCAAGAACATTGCAGGTTGGTTAGTTCTGTTGCCAATGTACTCAGCGGAGCAAGAGCAAACCGGATTTCGTGTGCACAAATCATGTCAACCCAACTTCACATTTCATATAACCAGATCAATTAACTTATCTTCACATAATTGTGGGTCGTGAAAGACATGTAAACAAAATGAGCCACAATAGTCGCATAACCGGACCAACCAGCAGATATGATGAAGAACAGAAGTTTCAGTCACAAATACAAGATAAAAACAGCATCAGATCAGCATCGAGAAAGTCATATCAAAGCATTCAAGCGGCCTGATATCAAGAGCCCCTTCAGATTACTATTACAACAAATTAAGCAATTCAGGAATCCAAACCCTATCGCATACGGGGATGTCGGACCTCTGTGACAAACACCATAGATGGCACCACGACATGCTGCACCAGAGCAGTACCGAGACCGCTAACTTAGTGGCCTTACAGTGAAGAACTCATACACTTAAATTAATGCAAGCATAATCACAACGAAGCAAGGACAGCCCAAGCCGAAACCGCCGAAACCATGACTGAAACTCGAAATCCACCAAAATGGCCAGAACCCAGCAAGCAAACTCAGACAAATATGCACACCACAACATCAAAATGAGCAGACCGACAGCGGGCAAAGCTAATTGCAATCAACAAGGAAATACCTGGAGGTGTCGTTATCAGGGTTGTGGCTGATCACGATCGCGTAGTCCCCGGAGGCCCTGGCGAAGACCCCGCGGTCCCCGACGTGGTGCTCGACGTTGCACACGACGGCCCCCTCGGGGATGGAGCGGAGGGGCAGGACGTTGCCGACGACGAGGGTGGCCTTCTTGCCGCAGTAGACGAACTGGCCGGTGTACATGCCCTCGGCGGCGACGAAGAGCTCCTTCTGCTTCTTGTAGCGGAAGGGGTGGCGGAAGGCGACGCGGGCGAGCGGGGCGCCGCGGCCCGGGTCGTGCACGATCTCGGTGACCACGCCCTTGAGGTACCCGTTGCGCTCCCCGAAGTCGAGGCTCCGGAACCTCGCCGGCCCCTTCCGGTGGTGGGTGTGGGACTTGAAGACGGAGCCCGCACCCTTACGCTGCGCCCGGATCACGCGACCCATCTCGCCGTCGTCGGGATTTCGGAGCTCTGGTGGAGGGGGGGTGCGCGAGAGGCTGTGGAATGGAGGAGATGAAGAAAGTTGCAGGCTGGTTTATATACTAGGGTTCCTGAGGGGAGCTAGGGTTTCCTGAGGATAGCAGCGACGTCGTTTTCGCGCTCCCTTTCTCGGGCCTTTAGGCCTTTGGGCTTTTGTGGAGGCCCGAGTTGCTGCTTTTAGGGCCCGATCTTGAGTCCAGCTCGACCGTTCGGGCCTAAAACTTTCCCGGGGCTTTGGGCCGAAGCCGGCCCGTTGAAAGTTGACTCCTGTTTCAGAAGCTAAGGGAGCGTTTGTTTTCGTTTCTTTTTTTTGTTTTTAAACAACTTTTCTGTTTTTTTGTTCCTGAGAACAAAAGAGGAATAGAAACGCGTTTGGGTGCGTTTTTGTTCCAAAATTGTTTTTTTGTTCCCAAAAACACATCTGGAACAGAAATAAGAAACAAAAAAAAAATTGTTTCTTGTTTCTGAAACAAATTTTAGAAACACTTTTCTTCTTATCTCTTTTTTCTTCTTCTTTTTTCTTTCTTTTTTCTTTGGCCGGTCGTCGGCCTCGGCTAGGGCCGACGACCGGCCATCGGGGGCTGGCGACGCAGTCGGAGGCCAGCGTACTTGCCAGAGCGTCGCCGGCTCCTAGCGAGGCCGAGCGTCGCCGGCCCTTGGCGAAGGTCGGGCTCGCCTTGGCTAGGCGAGCTCGCCCAGCCAAGGCAAGCCCGACCTTTCACCGGGCTGGGCGAGCTCGATCTCACCCAGATCCGGCGAGGCCGAGCTCGCCCAGCGGCCGACGAGGCTCGGGCTTGCCGGGCCACCGCCAGGTCGGCGTCACCTGGTGGTGGCCCGGCGAGCCTCGCCGTGGCTGGGCGAGGCCGCCGGCCCTCGTCGGCCGGTCGCTGGCCATGGCCGAGGCCGCCAGCCCTCGTCGGCCGGTCGCCAGCCATGGCCGAGGTCGGTGACCGGCCAAAAGAAGAAAAAAAAAAGGAAAAATAAATAAGAAAATAAGAAAGAAAATAGAAAAAATATTAAAAATTATACAAATTTACCAAACATGTTTCTGTTTATTTTTTATTCCCATAACAAGTTTACCAAACGCGTTTTTTTGTTCAAAAATTGTTCTCCGGAACAGAAATACTTTTTTCTATTTCTGTTCCTTGGAACAATTTTTAAACAGAAATGTTATCAAACGCGCCCTAATTTTCGTCTTTAATCCTCATGCAATCCAAGGTAGCACGCAAGAACTGGAATCATGATCATCTCCCAATTCTTGAGCTGCCTTCCTTTTATTTTGGGTTAACACCACCATCCCAAAATAAGACATCCGTAACGAATTTACCTCATACTAATTTTTAACGACCAAAAACCCAAAATCGGTACACCTTCAATAAATTTACCCCCTATTAATTTTCATTGCATTTTACCAAATTTAAACGTACCAATTTGGGGCTTTTGAATTAGTTTGGGATAAATTTATCGTATATGTACCAATTCAAGATTTTTTGTGATATTAACTCTAAAATAAAAATTACTTGAGTGTATGAACGGTGATAATCATGATAATCGTAATCGGTTCGTGTTTATTTACCTTCAGAATTCTAATGGACCATGCCGCCATGATTATTCGAGCCACAATGTGAAAATCGGTGTTGGTATGATTTAGTTTTCTACGTAAGATGTCACTTTCGTAGCCTTTCTCTTCTTCTTTTTTGACAATCAAATCGTCTGACTTGCCTGACTAATGCTAAAATAATAATTTCATCACTCGTACTATTAGCAGATTTGACTGAGACATTCCACTTTCCAAGCTGAAACGAAGATAGAGATGCAGAGACCCCTCATATACTTCATCCAACTAAATATTATTATGTTTCGGACCGGGAGTTTGCGATGTCACCGCTGGAAAGATCGATCCAAAGCCGAGTGGCCGTGGCCACCATCGTGCACCGACACAAACCCAAATACAAAGTTCTTCAATGAAAAGGACAATTATTTGAAAGCCCACACAAAGGGACCACTAATATAGCTAGTATAAGTACCTAAAGGGGGGTGAATAGGTATATAAAAGATTTTTCTTCGATAATTGCACAATACTAGACAGATGATGGATTTGAGACAAACGATAATCAAAGTAAGACTGAGAGAAGAGAAAATTGAACACGCGGTTTATAGTGGTTCGGCTTATGTCAAGCCTACGTCCACTCTTCTGCACTGACAGCCTATTGGCTGGATTCCACTATGAACAAAAGAGAAGTTACAGCACAACTTTGCCTTGATTCCACAGTGTAGATGTTCTACCACACCTCCTCAAGATTTCTCACAAATATAGACTCTCTTTTGTATACAAGTATTCGCTCAAAGGAATTGTCTAAACAAAAAGGAGCTTCAGACTTTGGAATTCTTCTATCGCGCACATCTCCACAACTTAGAACGTCTTCCTTATATACTCTTTTATGCCATCATACCCGTTGGCACTTACCAAAAGAATTCCTCCAATCTACCCGTTGGACGGAATCAATTAGGAAGATTATCCAAGCTATTAAAGGAACGTGTCGATAGCCCATCAATCATGTTCGCCCATACAATCAGGATCTCGGTTTCCATAAGTAGAACCTTCCAATAATATTTAGGCAATCACCGGATCTTCAATTATCGAGTCAATCTTCGATCAATCAAAGGACTCCGTTATGTCTTTTCCAGCCACGAGATCTTCTCCAGTTGATAAGGTTAAATCTTTAACGAAACATCCAGTTCTGGATAACCTTTCTTCAACGGATTAGAGACTGTCAATGAGGATAGACTTTGAGTCTTGAGTCTGGCTGTCTGGAGGTCTTCAGACTTTAAATAACAGAGTCTGCAAGCCTTCATACTAGACTGATGGAAACGTTTTGTTAGCTTCAAAACACTTCAAGAAGATTTCTCCAACAACCACAACCAAAATGACCAGATCGAGATCTCATTGGATTGATCTCGCATTGGGAAGCCTATCAATAGTTGAAACAACATAACCAAACTTCCAGTTACTGCATTCCCATCAAAAAAATTTCCCTTGCTTTTCGCAAACACAAAAGGGTTGGTCCATTCTCTCTCTTGTGCACAACATATTGCATTCTTCAGAATTTAACCAGATCTAAAGGAAGTAAACATACAGGCTTCAACTCATCTAAAGCTCATTCAAACTTGAATAAGAAGGTAGCAACTTCAAATGAGGCAAACCCAAGGAAAATGAAAAAAATCTGAATGTACTAATTGAAAGCGAATGAAAGGGGTAAGTTACAACAAATCCAACAGGCATTTGAGCTCATTGTTCTACCCAACAAGATAGACAATTAACTGGTGAAGAACCTATATCCATCCCAAGAACATCTCAAACCCTTTAAACCTTGCAAAACAAAAACTTTACTAGCTGCGAGCTGATCTTCCGATAAATAACCAAAGCAGAGCCCAGAAAAAGGTCAAGAAAAATAGAGCAGCAAGAGATAAGTACCGAATTATCATGGCTGTTGCTGAGCATCTATGTCCACAGCATCAACAAGAGATAAAATTTGCCCGATGTAATCAAGCTTTGGAAGATGGTTAGACCTTGAGCCAGCTTCAAAGTATTGAATTTTTTCGCAACTCTCCCGACATGGGCATTGCGAAAAAAAATGGGTATAGAGGTAATATCGAATTGGGGCCCAACTATCTTCAATCGATGTGGATTCTCCCAAATCCTTACCTCATGCGGCGTTGGGATTAAGGTTTTAATTTGATAAACTCCAATAGAATGCTAAATGAAGAATTGCTACCAGCCTGTTGAGATTAGCTAAAAATCAAGTGAGGTATGAGAACATACTTTACTTCCTACACAACAAAAAATCTAGGGTCAAGAACTAGATTATAGCAGTTATTTAACTAGTGTCATTTCAGTACCTAAACTTGATAATTTGTCAGCTAAAGTGTCCATGCAATCTTTTATCAATTATGAGTTATAAAGTTCTAATCTGCTTAGTGTCCATGCAATGTTTTTGGGTTTATTATGATCCTAGAATGAAACCTAACCACTCAACAATGAAAATGAATCACAACACAAAAAATGATATAAAAACAATCACAACAAAGGCATCAATGATAGTAATGAAGAACATGTAAAAGATGAAGTGTAGTAAAGTAACTCGATGCAACTCAGACAAAGAATATTAGCCAGACTTCTGCACAAAATCCCAACGCCCACTCTCCAAAATTATGTACTGAAGGTGAATTAAAGATTTCAAGCCGAGGACAAGCCTGCAGAATTTTATCTGCCAGACAGCCATCACTGAAGGTAAAACCCTTAAGCTTTCCCTCCTCTAAAAGCCTGCTCTAAGTTACTCGGGCGCAAATGCACGTCATTTCTCTTCGACTGGGTTATTGTTGAGACATAGTACGTTTAGATACTTGAATTTGGTAGTGAAAAATGATGTCTCCACTCTCAAGCATGTTTCCAGACGAGCTAAGAGCAAGTAAATCTTAGCGCAAGATAAAATGAGCTTGTAAACCATAAATTCATCACGTGGCAAAAAGCTCAAAGATGGTACTAGAGATACTCTCCAGAGCAAGTATGTTATAAGGAAATGGTGCTTGCTTGTGCAAATAGCCCCTGAAACTCGATAATGTTAATTCTCAGTCTATAATTAACACATGATAGAGTTTTTCCACCATGTTTATGGAAGATGAGATTGTACAACATACAAATAATCATGCATCAACTGGAAATCCCTAAATGGTCCAACTACACTAGTATCATTTAATTCAGGCAACCGGACATTTAGCAGAAAAATCAAGAGTAAGAGCATCTCCTTATCAATATCAAGCTCACTGAGCTCCAACCATCTAACAGTTCATTATCATCCTCCTTCTCTTTTGCTTTGCACAGTTCATGTTCCAGTAAATCCTCAATCCACATGCTGCCAGAGTCCTCTATTAAAGTCCCTCGGTCAGCTTCTTCATCTACATTCAGATCGCCCTCACAGCCATCCTTTGAGCCAACCCCATAACTTCCTGATGCTGTAATTAATGCAATTTTATGAAGACTCATGCAGCCAAAATAAACAGTCCTGAGGTTTTCTAATTCATAGTTTCAGAGTAAGAAAACCCAGTAGGATTTGCAGATCATATCACCCTAGAAAATGATTCTCTATTGTACACTAACACTATTATTATAAATAAATAAATAAATAAATAAAGGAACGTTGCAAAATCACACCAACTTTAAACTTTACACGTACAATTTAGAGAAGCCTTATCAACCTTCCACTGAACTCAATTTACACTCAATACCAATTCTACAGTCAAAACACTAGCTTCACAAATTTTGTTCCTATATGAGAAGGTTCATGTTTTTAACTATGAAATTGTAAGTAAAGAAGAGGTCTTAATTAGTGTGAAAAAATCTCGTAATCTCTTTCTGAGCATCTTGTGTGTGAGCTGGGTGAAAGGTTCACTCGACATGCGTAGGCTATGGAGAGTAAGGTTGGTTCCAAAGGTTACTTTTGAATCCAATATTAGATTCCACAAAAGTTAAATGATACTGCTCATGTGATTTTGTGTTATTTAGTAGGATTCACTGTTGCCTTCATAATTTCTTAATACGTATTGACTTCGTACGGAAAAATGAGCCAACGTGATCCTTATCCGATAAAAATCATAATCGTAATCAGCAATGAGAAATTATCAAGTCTATAAAAACATTTTTATCACCATGCGTAAAGAATATGTTCCAAACCTGTTGTCGTCATCTTCGCAGGTTCGCGCCTCTTGAATCTTGATGTCCCTTTTAACAGGAATATCGTTCCTGATTGTTGTCGTTTTTTTAATAGCCAATAAGTAATTATTGAAATTATCAAGCCAATAAAAATAATTCTATCATCATACTTAATGAGCATGTTTGAGATTTAATATTTATTAGAATTATGAAGCCTATAATGATAATTTCATCATCATGTGCGTAAAGAATGTGTTTGAGATTTAATATTGTTCCAAACCTGTCATTGTCATCCCTAGATCCGGGCGTCTCGATATAATCTTCAACATGCTCGTCCCTGATTTTTATCATTCTTGTTAATAACTAATAAATAATTATTGAAATTACCAATATATAGAAACATTTTCATCATGTTTGAGATTTAATATGGTCCCATACCTGTTGTCCTCGTCATTGTCCATAGATTCGGGCGTCGTCTCGGCTTCTTCTATTTTGCGCAGGTTCTGTTCCTTTCCTATTTTGCCCTTGAGATGGTTGACAAAACCATGAGCACCCTTTTTGACTACCACACATATAGTCTTCAATTCCTGACACATGTTAATCCCTTCAACATTTTTCATCGCATCGAGGTGCCTAAACTCAAGTTCTTTGAGTCGGAGCAATGCTCCTTTTTCAATGATCACCTCCCGAAGGCGAGGCTGCTTCCAAATCTTCAAGAACTGGAGGCTCGGAAACCCACCTTTGGCGAACCTCATTTGAGTGTCTAGGAAGGAATTGGCGAACAGCCTGAGCGTCCTCAGGTTCTTCAGGAGATCACCCAACAGGGGCATCATGTCTGCTTCCACCTTCGAACCCGACAGAGTCAATACCCTGAGCGAGCCAGGCAAGAGCCGTGTCCAGATGGGTTTGTTGAGTTGGCCCAGCAAGTAGAGCTCCAACAGGTCCCGATGTCGTTCAGCCAACGACAGTTCCGGTAATGGGCCTATCTGCGATTTCGTGGGCTCGGCTCCTTCTTCCGCAGGCTTGGCTCCTTTCGCGTCTTCGGCTCCTTCGGCAGGCTTGGCTTCTTGTATCACCCCAAAGGTCAAGGACTGGAGATTGATGAGCATCAGGCTAATCCAATCGGCTATTGTTTTCCCTGCAGCTCCTGAGGTGCCGTCACCCGAGTGTTGCAAGAAAAGCTTGAGCGTGGTCAAGCAGTTCATGTGGTCCGTCATCGAGTCCTCCTTCACTTCACCGATAACCAGCCCGCTTAAGGTTTGGAGTTTAGTCAAGGCATTGACATTGTTGCGACAAGCCCTGAGGATGTTCGTCAAGTCGACATAAAACCAATTTAGATGCAGGTGCCTCAAGTTCCTCGCCTCCCATAAGGAACTCGGCAGCGAAGTGATGTTAGTGTGCTTTATGTCCAGAGTCTCGAGGTAGTGCAGATCCGCAACCTCACGTGGGATCGAGTCCAACACCGTGGATCTCAACCCTAGGTACCTCAGGAGCACCAGCTTGGGGAGCACGCCTTGCAAGGATGGCTTATATACACCCTCCAAATCAAGCACCCTTAGCAAGCTATAGTCAGTCTCGGACGTCATCTTCCTAAGAAACGTGCTGACGTCTTTGGTCAGCACGCCTCTCCTCTGGTGGAACGACAGAAACGAGCTTACGTGGCGGAGGTTCAAATTGGGGTAGCTGCGGCTGCCGACGGTGACTGTGTTTGCGTGCTCCACAAGCCACCGAACCTTGGTTCTTTCTCGCGGTTGGGCCGGCGGCTGCTGTTGCTGGCTGGTTGGGTCATGGTCGCTCCCGCCTTCCGACTTGCGAGCAGCGTGTATGTGGAGGAACCCCATGCTCTTTGCGATCGGGCAGATCATCTCATGCAGAGGAACGACCATCTGGCAAGCTTTGGGGGATCCATCCTTCCTCCGGCTCAGCACATCGATCACATTCCTATGCGCGAGCTCCAGAATGAACATCGCTCCCACATCCTCGGGCTTCCTTGTCCTTTCCCCTTCTATGTCGTAACAATGCGAATTCAATAAGCCATCAGCCAACCACAGCCTCAATAGCCTTCTTGTCGGAATGGGGAATGTTGCGGGGAACAAAGCCATGTAGATGAAGCAAGGTTTTAGATGGACCGGCAATTTATGGCAACTCAATTGTAGTATATCTGACAATGTCATCATAGAACGCTCTTTCGCCAACGTTGCTCGTTCGTGCTCTGCAGCATTCGACAGAAACCCACCGATTAAGGATATGCAGAGCGGCACGGGAGGACAAATTTCTAGGATCTTTTTCTCCTCATCTGAGAGTTTCCCACCGTCTAGTACTCCATGCAACTCCCAAGCTAGCATGCGCTGGCTTCCATTAACGTCCATATCTTTTAACTTGATCGGCTCTGCCCCGGGTGTATTCATGTACTGGGCTATCTTATCGTCCTGAGTGGTACAAATTAGGTGGCCCTGCGAAGAGAACGGAAGGATCATCGCTAACTCTCGCAAGAGTGGCTCGTTGGACTGCTGCACTTCATCCAACACTATGAGAAATCTCTTCGTCTCAGCCAATTTCCGACTCAGCATTGCCTTTATCTCCTTGATATCCATGTCCTTCATTTCCCTCGCTTGCTTCTCGACTTGCTTCAGTATCTCGAACAGGAACTGCCGCTTGTCCATGCCGGCCGAGATGTGGACATAAGCACGCCGCTCATAGTCCATGTACTTCGCTTGGCTGTGGGCCCATCTTGCGAGGATCACCTTGCCGGTGCCTGACCTGCCGAAAATTGAAGTCCCTTGGATCCCCCCTTGCTGCATTCTCATCCACTTCATTAGTTTCTTTTTCTCGTCCTGAAGATATAACGAAATAATAGGCACGTACCGATCCCAGAAACTAGTCAGACTCGCCAATTTTGTGCCTTGCCATGGAGCAAGACGATGGGAGGAGGAACTGGCAGGTCCATTTTTCCTCTTGTGCTCAGCCGCCTCCTTCAAGAACTTCTCATCACACAGCCCCTCCATCTTATTCACCAGTATGGACAAGTCCCTCCGCAGCTTGCACTCGGCGATGAGCGCAGCAAGCGGCCATGCGGCCATGTGGAGGGCCTCGTGCCTCTTGCAGGCCTTTCTGAGCTGGAACTTGTCTATGAATTCCTCAGCGTAGTTCATGGCTTGGAGGAGGCGCCCCGACCACTCCGTGGTTTTGGACGGTCTGTATTGAGTGGAAATGAAGTCTTGGATCGTGGCCAGCTTCGCCTTGGCGTCCTCCATACTGGCTCGCATCGATAAGCACTCGATGCACACCGGGCGAGAGAGCAAGATATCTAGTTTCTGCAACACGATCTGGGTGGCGGCTTCGGCGACCAACATGCAGCTTCTCGTGTCGGAAGCAGCCATGCCTAATCAATATGTTTGTTTCGAGCGAGGTCGTGCGGGTATGTGTGTGTCTGTTGGCTTGTTTGCTTGCAATTGAATTAATTTGTGAGGACATATAACTCTCTACGTATTTATTCTTTACTTTTCTATGCTTTTCTTGGCGTGGCCTCTCCCATCTACAACAAGCATTGTTTAATTCTTTGCTTGTGCGATTTTTTAACGGGAGACCGTATAAAGTGTCTCTCGCAATGACAATGACAATGACAAAGATAAAACTAAACAATTATTTGCTTTTAATATAATAATCTTACATTTCTATCTTAATATTCCTTACTTTGCTCATACACATGAAGATAGTGAATTCACGTATTATTGTCGGACCAAGGGAAAATTAGTTAAAAATAAAAAATAAAATCATGAACCTATTGTAATTATGACAATTTAGTTCATTCGGCCGGCCAACCAACCATCTCTAATGTAGATACCAGCTATCCTACATGACGCGATCGGCACTAACGTTGATAATTTTTAAAATATATTTTAATTTTTTTTTCGATTTTTTTTTCCTTTTCTCTCTCTTCTTTTTTTTTTTTTTTTAATTTCCTTCCCTTCCTTCTTCCTCCAATTTAATCCAACCTATGGAAACCCATATCCATCTAGCTAATTTACTTTAAGTTCTTCATGTGTATATGTTATTTAGATAAAATCGCTATTTCCACTATAAGATACTAAAGAATTGGTTTCCATCGTCGCATAAAATTTTCAATTTTTGCATTAATTCACAATGAAAATTAAAAGAAAGGTAGTACTTACTAGTGAATTAATAAAATTACGGCAACAAATAACATGAATAGATTGAAATTTCAATTAAATGGAATGTAAGATCTCGAAGAAGATAATTTATACTGACCGTAGATTGCAATAACAAGAGCTAAGATTAGAATATTACATAAAACTAATAATATCGAATGCAACCAAGAAAAGATATATTCTAGTGACTAACAAATGAAGCTTACAAGTTTAATAAAAATAAATGGGACAAAAAAAAGCTGCCTTGATAATTTTAATAAGGGTGAAGTCGGCCCCATTTGGTAAGCCTACTAAAACTTCTCTGAACTTGGAATAGTCGGAGAAGGGGTGAAGAGAGTCACAAAGAAGGGTAGGTTTTGGGTAAATTTGTGAATCCATAAAACATCCATATTTTGAGGTTTTGCCATTCTAAACGGATATATATCCATCCCATTTTTCTGAACAAAGTCAGCTCATCTAATGGCCCGCCCTTCATACGTGGGTTAAAGTTTGACAAGTCTAAGGTAGCTTAAACTAGACAGCAAAGAGCAAGACCATACTCTTATATCATTTTATCGATCTGTTAATATTCAAGGAACCTTCTCATCATCTCCGGTAAATGGCTAAGACCCCAATTCAATATACAATGCCACATGAGACAGCAAGCCCTACTGCAATACACAATTTGCAGGTCTATAAAAAATTCGTCATATCATTGCGTTAATTTTTTCTCTTTCATGATAAATCCTTTTATGAATGTACAACTTCAACAGGAGGATATATAAAAGTTCGGAACGTCAATTAATTTTGCATGAGTCCCATTCTTTCCCAATGCGCATTAACCGATGCAAGTTCTTTTGGATCTTATAAAAGATGGAAATCCTCTTCGATCTTCAACTTCGTGAAGAAGACATGCGTGCAAACAAGCATAAGACATGGTGACCCACCAACGCTCTCCGCCAATAAAGCAGAACAACTTCAAAGCAAACAAGCATAATCTCAGTCCTAATGGTAAGTAACAGCATCCTATAGTCAACCTGCGGAAGACTAATCCTGTACACTTCGGTAGAAAAAAACAACTACCAACTAAAAGCGCATCCCAAGCTCCAGAATTTATGAGACACAGATCAGGGCAATGGAGAACGCAAATCACAAGCATCTATACATATATCCCTTTAAGCCCTCTTATCAGGCCTTAGCAGCCAGCTGCAGCATCTTCTCCGCTATGCACAATTAGTCCTCCCAGAAGCGTTGAGATCGACCTTGTGGCTGGAGGTGGAGCCTTGTGCCTGACTGGTACTTCTTGAGACCACTGCACTGGCCACTACCTCGCCCGTGAGGTTTGCTCAACTGGGTCCATGATACCATGCACCTTACGCCGAGAGTTCCCCTTCACCCTGAACTTGTGGAGGTGCGCATGCCAGCTCAGGAAGGAGCTTCTTGGTTCTTTCTCCACCTGCGACTTGCCCGTTCGTAGCACCTGATGGAAGCTTGAAGTAAAATGGAAATCACGTCACTTACACAGATCTTACACGTAGTGAATAGAAGTTATCACACTACTGTGTATGCTGCAGAAGGAACAGCCAGATCTCAACCAACAAGAACTATGATCTTGCCAGCCTCATTTCTCATGTTTTCGATGGAGAAAGACTTAAGCGAGATTTTCTAAGTACAAATAATGTCAAATCAATTTCAATTTGGGAGAATTAAAAGAAAAAAGTCAACCTCAAGACGTGCACATGATATGGTTTACAGAAACCATGAATTGATTAAGATAAAACAGTCACAAGATCGGTGGATATGATTAAGCACGGAAGTAATAACTATAACTACAAGATAAAAAAGCTATAGAGTCTGCGTCACTCATCAAGATCAATCATAGGATCTGCATCACTTGTCAAGATGCAGAGAGCAATGACCAAGGAAATTCCTATTGCATCCTTCACATAAGCCTGATAATAAAAATTACCATCCAGTACCTCCAGATAATTTCCACAACATATTAAGCTATTTAGTGATTAGTGCCTTATGCACAAAGGGATCTCATAGCGCCACAAATATTTGATATGGCACCTCAACAAAGAGCACACAATTAGTCAACCAAAAGCATCAGAGGGGCACTACGTCCACTAACTTCGAAGTAGTGGCCATGGCAGTCGATAGACTTTCCGGGAAATGGTTGCTTCGGCGAAAGCTACACATGATTCAACAAGAGGACAGCCAAATCTGAGATTGCCAGCCACTCAAAACCACAATCACAAACATCTCTAATAGCCAGGACCAAGCAGGCAAATTAAAACACACAACATTAAAACATTCCAGAACATTACCTCTGCAATTTGTCAATTTCGGTCAGATCAAGAAGTCCTGCATGTCAAACAGGTTTTGGTTTAGGAGGTCTTCCAAGACGCCGCTTCTGTGCATGCCCGGAAGAAGGCAGGTTTCCTTCACTTCTAGCATCACCGGCTTTCCGTTTGCGAGGTCTTTCTTGGACTGGACCACACGATTGTTGATGATGCTGATCTAAAGGAGAGGTCCTGACAACTCCATCTTCATCTGGTCTTAATTTAGGAGGTCTCCCAAGATGTTTAATCTCCAATTGTCCCTGCTGCTTGGTTTGAGGAGGCCTCCCACGGAGTTTAAGCTGTGGTTGTCCCTGTTGCACAATCTGTGGTTGCAAAACAGCATTGACAGCAATCTCATGATTTAATGGCAACAAATCTGCAGGTACTCTATCTAAGCCAAGATCGCCTTGAATGGGCCCTGACTCTCGAGGACGCAATTTGTTCTTGTACAATTGCTGTTGCGACATTTGCAGTTTAGTGTGCCTCCCGATTTTCCAATGCTGTGGTTGCTGCGGAATGTCCACTACCTTGTGCAGAATCTCCAAATTCATTTCAGACACTGGCCGATTTGATCCCAATTCTTCAATTTGAAGCTTTGGCTCATCTAGCTGCAAGCCGTTCGCAATGCACTTAAGCTCGCATGTCTGCTCATGTTGATGCCGCAGGAGTAACATTTTAGCAGTTGTAGCCATCTTTTCAGATTGGAGGGGCTTCTGCTGCAAAGGCCTTTTCCTCTTCTGCTGCTCTGGCTGCAAGGACTTCGGCAAAAATGTGGAAGGAGCAACTGCTATATGGTCAAATAAGTCTAGGCCATAGCACCTGATCGGGCTGCTTTTCATGTTTGCTTCATTCTCTTGCTCATTAATTAAAGGGAGTGCAGATGCCTCAGAAGGAGGAAGCTTACAATCCCGAGGAAGAAATTTTTCCCGTTGCAGTTCATTCTGCACCTGCTCATGATGCACTGCTGCAGGCAGTCCAACCGCAGATGCAGATACAGAACTTGTTTGGGATTTAGAGAATTTATCCCGTTCAGGACTCAGTTGCTTGCTCTGTGGTTGTATTGACTCCATCCTAAAGGCAGAAGCGCCATTTCCTTTGACATTCAAGAAGCCTTGTCCCCAAGGCTGGGTTTTCGCTTGCTGCTGTTGTCTGAGATTCTGCACTTGAGTCTGACACGGAGGCATCATGTTGGCTGCTTCTAGCACCACAGCATAGCCTTGAACAGAAAGTTCTTGCTGCCTCTCCCCATCAAGCTGCAGTGGATACGTGAAACAGAGAATTAGTTCAACTCAAAATCATGTGAACCTTATTCTTGACAATGATTTTCACTCTTCCCGCATTTCTGTTCACTTTATTAGCTGCAGGAAGCATGACATGAATGTGAATCTGCTTGCCTGAAGAACTTAGGGACAAGATTGTCATAGTTTTACCTGGTATGAAGTTTGGCTTCTCTCATCATGCTCCAAATCCACAGGTCCATGTGGCAAAGCAGGTGCTTCTTTGAATGGCGGTGAAGTTTTTCTTTCATATGAGGGTTCTAATAATTGTGCTTGCTCATAGACCCGTGCATCCTCTTGTGCATAAATAGCAGCATCTAACTGAGACTTAGGTGGCTTCTGCTGACTAAAAATTTCATCATGATATTTAGGAGCAGAAACTTCAGTTTCTTCGACCTTCTTAAACTTCCCTAAATCCACAAGTGGCACATCAAAAGAGGCACCAGTAGTTATTGATCCTGATCCAGCGGACATGTCCACAGTAAGATTAGTTTTTAATGCCTCTGGTTCAACTTCCAGTGATCTGTAAACAGCCAAATCATGAGTTGCTTCTCAAGAAGCAAATTAAAATTTGGTAGCACACTTGGAAGTACTAAGAAAAAATAGTAACACATACCTGAGTAAGTCATGGTCAGAAAGCTTTGGTTGCGTCTCCCCCAGAGAAACATTGTCCAATACTGCTGCTTCAACTTCTGGGGGCCTCTTGGAACTAGAAAGCTCCACTTGTTTCTTCACATTGAATATAGGTACCTTCAGCAGAGTATGAATGCCTTCTTGCTGGCACATCTGTCTGGAAATTTCTATTTCTCCAATGTCACTTGTCAACATTTTCCCCTCTAGAGGTTCACGATCCTTGCCTTCGACCACCAGATTTTGCCGAGGCACATGGGTTGCGGACTCCAATGCATTCCAAGATTCAAAAATTGCCATGAGCCGACCCTCAATCTCTTTGTTCCGCTTTAGCAGTTCTATACACTTCTCCTGATTATTAGTGAAACAAAGATGCAATTATAACAGCAGAGTTTACACAAAGGGATCAAAGGAAAACACGCAAAACTTCATCATATTTAGTAAAGATCAGAATGCATATTTACCTTAGATATATGTGATGGACCTACGTCCTCAAAAGTAGGAGTACAAGGAAGTGGATCGGGTCTGACCATGATAGAGAGAATCTCTCCTTGTTTGTCATGTAGCTGCTTCTGCACAGTGCTATTTTATCAGGGGGAAAAAAATCAGTCATTGGATTATCATCAGGCCCTTATACGGTGACAGGATGGAAGTTTGCAATGTCTAAATGTTACCAAAATTTTTTTCCTAAATGTCCGCACATTGTTATAATAAAGATTGTAATATATCCCAACAAAATAGACAAAAAGGTAATCTTAAACTTCCGTGGTTCGATCGTTCGAATAGCTATGCTCAATCAATTGAACTTTGCTAGTTGTGATTTATATCAACCAATTAATTAACTAGTTTGCTGCTATACTTTAATCATTTGCTCTCCTTTTAGCACCCACATGCTCGTCAACCTGCGAGAAACGAGAACAGAAGGAAGAGATAAAGGGAAAGAGCATACCAAACATCAGTACTTCTGTTCCTTGATTCAATTAATGTTTCTTGCGCAGCAACATGTTTGTCAGCCAATTCAATTTGTTGCCTCGGGTGATTAGTTAGCTCTTCCATCCCTGCTATTTCTTTTTCCAACGTCTGGAGTTGTACACCAAGAGCCTCACAATGTTGATCCTGTAGTTCATGCTCCTTGACGACTTCAACTCGCCATTCATTTCTTTTATATTGTTCAACTAATTTTCCATCAAGGTCTTCTCCTAAATGTTCGTCTTCCATGGCTTCGTTATCCTGGGTTTGATGTTGTGGATTCTCCTCCACAACAACCACATCAATTTGTTTTTGAGCTTCATCCTCGCGAACAATTGATTGACTATTATTTTTGTCATGCTGCTCCTGCAACTGAGCTTGATTTTCGGTTACTTCATCCTGCTCTGGGGGTTTAGATTCTTCAATTACTTCATGCTGTTGAGGATGTTTCTCTTTCAGCTGAACTGCTCTAGATTGTTGGCACTCTTGTTTTTGTCCTTCAATTGCTTGAACGACTTCCTCTTGTGCTTTCTCCGAGACCTCAATTCTTTTGTATTCCTGCATATGTGCTTCATGTAGTACTTCATTCGCTTCAACCCCTATTCTTCCTTCTTTCATCACATCCAGCTCCTGTAATCTATTTAGCTCAACTTGCTGATGCTCAAATTGATCTATGCCCTCAGCCCCACTAAATGACTGGCGAGCTTTTT
Organism: Eucalyptus grandis x Eucalyptus urophylla; assembly: GCA_028830015.1. Classification (NCBI taxonomy): domain Eukaryota; kingdom Viridiplantae; phylum Streptophyta; class Magnoliopsida; order Myrtales; family Myrtaceae; genus Eucalyptus; species Eucalyptus grandis x Eucalyptus urophylla. The sequence continues at coordinate 30,998,648 of CM054203.1, forward strand.
TTGGCGGGTCGGTAACTTGAATCACTAAAGCTTGCTGCTTACTTCTATCCCCTACTCCGACATTCTCTTTCTCAGTGAATGCATCTTTCTTTTTGTGTAACTTTTCTCTCTCACTCCTTAGCTGGCCGCCTCTCTCACTTTTATCCCTCCGACCATGTACCGAGAAATTGTTGTCACCAAATGGTAAAGTGTAACAGTTCACAGGAGCAGAAATAATTTCCCCACATTCACTGAGCTTCATCAGGTGATGACTCAACAAGCTGGTGTGTCCCCATGGCAAATCCTGATATTCTGCCTTAATGAACTTAGATATCGATTCCTCACTAGATCCCCCTTCCTCATTTAGTTCCTGAATTGCCCTGCGAATCATCTAGACAAAATGCACTTGCAAATCAGCTTCTTGTAAAACACAGGTTTACCAAAAATATGCAGGAAAACCCCAAGAAAGCAGATCGCTCCAAGGATTGTGCATGGAAGAGCATTAGATGAGATAAAAAAAGGTAAAATACCAAGGCATAGGTAGGGTGATTGGGAGTCTGGAACGTTGGGAATAGCCTGCTGAGTCGCTCCTCAATGCTATTTCGGGAATGGGATGCAGGCATTCCATTGGTAGGGCCCAACTTGGCGAGGTTTGCCAGAACCACGTCAGCAAGCTTTCTAATCCTCTCCTGCTCATGTTAATGCAATGAAACATGTTAAATTCCCTAAATGCAAACACGTGCATGAATTTGAAGGAAAAAAAGGAGAATCTTCAATGTGCGCAACTCTTAGAAGCTGCTCGCAATTTATAAAATCCCAGAATATTTACTTAAGTTTCCTTTATCTCCTCACTAATTGGAGAAGTTATCCGGGAGCACGAATTGACTTATACAAACTGCCCACCCCTCTCTTTCATAAAAAATTGGATTATCATTCTAATAAATTCCCCTTCATGGGGCATACACAATTCAACACAAGAAGACAACTTTGCCACAAAATTGGAGCTCGAGACGACGGACATTATTCAGGTCATCAATCTATAGATTCTTAAACCGTCCTTTGAAGAATGCATGCATTAGCATTACACAGATGGAACAAAAACACTGCGAATGGTTTCTAAAATCTCGGACTCAACTAACATACAGTCCTCAGACAAACTGAGGCGCGTGAATTAGGAAAAGCAAGACCAGAGAAATCATGAAACAAATATTGGGTGATCTTGGGTCTTTCTCACCTCTCAAAGGGTCCCTTACACTTGACCACCAAGCCCTTCCACAACCAAGTCCCAACAATCTCCCCCAAAAATCGGGCCCCGCACCTCCCCTTGGGGGCCGTGTGATTGTTGGGGATTTTAATAGCAACGCTGGATAGTTTTGGGCCTTTCTTACCAAAATCTAGTTTTAAAAGAGGAACCTTTCTTCGCACTCGTAAACTGACCACCAACTCCCAACCCCAACAGCAAAAATTAATATCTCAACATTACCCGAACGAACAAATTCTTCTCCCAAACGGACGATCCGCGACACGGTATCAAACCGAGAGAGAAGAAAAGAAATCCACCAATGCATCCTCCGACGAGGGTTGAGGCTACCTGAGACGAGGGGGAGAGCTCAGCGGTCAGTGGAAGAGCCAGCGTGGAAGACGGTGGCGGTCGGGCGGTGGTGGCGGCACCCATTTAGGGCTCTCCGCCGGGGAAACTGAGAGCCCCCTTGCTCCTATCAGGCGCCGCTTCAATGCGCGGCGACGACGCCACCCACCTCGTCGGATGTAAGACTCGGTGAGCGAAACGACGAAGACGAAGTGACGGCTGGCTTATATAGGTTTCTGAGGCGGCAGCGACGTCGTTTTGTTCGTGCTTTTTTTTGGGGGGGGGGGGTTGCCTTTGGGCTTCTTTTAGGCCCGATCGTGACTCTGCTCAACCATTCGGGCCTAATATTTTCCCTAAAGTTGGGCCGAAGCTGGCCCGTTGAAATTCAACGCCCTTGTTTCGTAAGCCGAGGGCGCGAATTATAACTACTTTATTCCAAAAATCTATTTCTGAATCAATAGAATACAAATACGCATTTGATACTAACACTAAATTTATGTTCCCGAAATAGAAATTTATCTGACAACAACACAAAATTTCTACCTCTCAAGTGAGCCGCAATAGGTGGACAATTGATTAAAGAGTAAGTAATGAAAAGACTTTCTTTCTTTTTTTTCTCATTTTGTTTCAAAAATAAAAAAGTAAAAATATTTACTTCTCTTTTTTCTCCAAACCTATTTATGTACCAAGACATTATTCTAGAAATAAAAAATAAATAAAATTATGTTATCAAACTGATTTATGTTCTAAACCTATACTGAAAATAGATAAATAAAAATATAAAATAATTATCATGTGCATCCTAAATTTATGTTCTCAATCCTTAATGCAATTTCAAGGTAGAAGTATCATAATCATCTCTTCTTACTTTTCAGTTGCCCTTCAACTTTTGAGCTAGACACAACTTCAATTAGAAGAATGTATAAAAAAGTCACATTTGATTCTTGTCATTGGAGTAAGAGGGCATGACCAATAATGATTGCAATCGGTTCACACGACTACTTTTCTTTTTTTCTTTTTTTCTTTTGACAATCAACTCATCCAACTTGCTTGATTCATACGGTCAAGCAATTTCCTCACTCGACTTCAAGATTCCACTTTCTAAGCTAAAACAGTGAAGAGATACAGGCACCCCTCCATTAAAAAAAACCTATGCTTGGACTGTGCCTTTGTGGTGCCACTGCCAACTACCGATACAGTGCCGATCGAGGTGCCCACGGACGCTCTCCCCCGATGTAGCATCACAACTTAAAAGGCGAAAAAGTATAACTCAGGCCGGATGGTAAATAGCAGAGCTAGCAAACATGTCAAAGACAAAGCAAAATTCCCAACCAAAAGCGCATCCACAAGCTCCAGGCTTTAGAAGACAAATCAGGGCAATGGAAAAGGCAAATTACACACATCTGTACATATATCCCTTCATGCCCTCTCAGCAGGCCTTAGCAGCCAGCTTCGGCATCTTGTCCTCTATGCCCAAGTAGTCCTCCTAGAAGCATTGAGATCAACCTTCTGGCCGGAGGTGAAGCCTCATGCCTGACAAGTGCTTTTTGTGCCGCTACGACACCATGCACCTCACGCAGGGAGTTCCCCTTCACCCTGAACTTGTGGAGGTGCACACGCCGGCTCAGGAAGGGGCTTCTCGATTCTTTCTCCACCCGTGACCTGCCCGTTCATAGCACCAGACGAAAGCTCGGATCTGAAGTTACATGAAAATCACGTCACTTTCACAAATCTAATTCATAGCATATTAAGTTGTCACACTAGTGTATATGCCGAGGAAGGAACGGCCAAATCAAGAAATTATGATCTTGCCAGTCCCATTTCTCATGTTTTTGGTGGAGAAAGACTATGCGAGATTTTCTAAGCACAAATCATGTCGAATCAATTGCAATTTCAGAGTTAAAAGAAATAAGTTGACCTCAAAACATCCACAATATATGGTTTACAGAATCCATTAATTGATTAAGATAAAACAGTCTCAAGATCGGAGCATATGATCAAAAACAGAAGTTATCAATCATAATTGCATGACAAAAAAACAATAGAATCAGCATCGCTCATCAAGATTCGATCATAGGATCTGCATTGCTTGTCCATATGCAGGGAGCGATGACAAATGAAATTCCTATTGTATCCTTCATATAAGCCTGATAAAAAAAAAATTACCATCCAATACCCTCAGATAATTTCAACAGATATTAAGCTTCTTTCGGGTTGTAATAAATTAAGCTATTTGCTGTAGTGGCCATCACAGTCAATACAATTTTCCAAACATGGTTGCTTATGCGAAAGCTACATGTGATTCAACAGGAGGACAGCCAAATCTGAGATGGCCAGCTACTCAAAACCGCGACCACGAGCATCTAAAATAGCCAGGACCAAGCAAGCAAATTAGTATACACAACACTAATAAAACCTACCAGGACACTACCTCTGCGATTTATCGATTACTGTCAGATGAACAGGTCCTGCAGGTAAAACAGGTTTTGGTTTAGGAGGTCTTCCAAGATGCTGCTTCTGTGCATGCTCAGAAGAAGGCAGGGTTCCTTCATTTGTAGCATCACTGGCTTTTCGTTTACAAGGTCTCCCTCGGACTGGACCACACGATTGTTGATGATGCTGATCTAAAGGAGGGGTCCTGACAACTCCATCTTCATCTGGTCTTAATTTAGGAGGTCTCTCAAGATGTTTAATCTCCGGTTGTTTCTGCTGCTTGGGTTGAGGAGTCCTCCCATGGCATTTAAGCTGTGGTTGCCCCTGTTGCACAATCTGTGGTTGCACAACAGCACTGACAGTAGTGTCATGATTTAATGGCAACAAATCTGCAGGTACTCTATCCAAGCTAGGATCACCTTGAGAGGGCCCTGACACTCGACGGCGCAATTTGTGCTTGTACAACAATGATTGCTGTCGCAACATTTGCCGTTTAGCATACCTCCTAGTTATCCGATGCTGTGGTTGCTGCGGAATGTCCACTGCCTTATGCAGAATCTCCAAATTCATTTTGGACAACTGGTGATCTGATTCCAGTTCTTCAATTTGAAGCTTTGGCTCACCTTGCTGCAAGTGGTTCCCAATGCTCTTAAGCTCACATGGCTGCTCATGTTGATGCCGAAGGAGTAACCTTCTAGCCGCTATAGCCATCTTTTCAGCTTGGAGGGGCTTCTGCTGCAAAAGCCTTTCTCTCTTCTGCTGCTCTGGCTGCGGGGACTTCGGCAAAAATGTAAAAGGAGCAACTGCTTCACGATCAAATAACTCTAGGCTATAGCACCTGATCGGCCTGCTATTCTTGTTTGCCTTGTTCTCTCGCTCATTAATTAAAGGGAGTGCAGATTCTTTGGAAGGAGGAAGCTTCCAATCCCGAGGAAGTAACTTTTCATGTCGCAGTTCATTCTGCACCTGGTCATGATGCACTGCTGCAGGCAGTCCAACTGCAAATGCGGATACAGGACTTGTTTGGGATTCAGAAAATTGATGCTGCTCAGGACTCAGTTGATTGCTCTGGGGTGATATTGATTCCACCCTAAAGGCAGAAGCACCATTTCCTTTGACATTCAAGAAGCCTTGTCCCCAAGGCTGGGTTTTCGCTCGCTGCTGTTGTCCAAGATTCTGCACTTGAGTCAAACATGGAGGCATAAAGTTGGCTGCTTCTAGCACCACCGCATGGCCTTGAACAGAAAGTTCTTGCTGCCCCTCCCCATCGAGCTGCAACTGATACATGAAACAGAGAATTAGTTCATCTCAAAATCACGTCAACCTTATTCTTAACGACTGATTTTCACGCTTCCTGCATTTCTATTCACTTTATTAGCTGCAGGAACACGACATGAATGTGAATTTGCCTGCCCGAAGAACTTAGGAATGTTATTTTCATAGTTTTACCTGGTGTGGCATTTGGCTTCTCTCACCATGCTCCAAATCCACAGGTCCATGTGGCAAAGCAGGTTCTTCCTTGAATGGCGATCTAACCTGTGAAGTTTTTCCTTCAAATGAAGGTTCTAATAATTGTGCTTGTGCATAGGACTGCGCATCCTCTTGTGCATCCAACTGAGACTCAGGTGGCTTCTGCTTACTGAAACTTTCAGCATGATATTTAGGAGCAAAAATTTCGGTTTCTTGGACCTTCTTAAACTTCCCTAAATCCACAGGTGGCACATCAAAAGGTGCACCAGTAGTTACTGATCCTGATCCAGTGGACTTGTTCGCAGTATGATTAGTTGCTAGTGCCTCTGATTCAAATTCCAGTGATCTGAAAACAGCCAAATCATGTGGTTGCTTCTCAAGGAGCTGCTTGAAATTTGGTAGCACACTTGGAAGTACTAAAAAAAGTTAGTTACACAGAGTAGTTACACATACCTGGGTAAGTCATGGTCAGAAAGCTTTGGTTGCTTCTCCCTCAGAGATTGATTGTGCAATACTACTGCTTCAACCTCTGGGGGCCTCTTGGAACTAGAAAGCTCCACTTGTTTCTTCACATTAAATATCGGTGCCTTCACTTGAGTATGAATCTCTTCTTGCCAGCACATCTCTGTGGAAATTTCTTTTTCTCCAATGTCAGTTGTCAACTTTTGCCCCTCTACAGCTTCATGATCCTTGCGTTCCACCGACAGATTCTGCCGAGGCGTGTGGATTGATGACCCCATCGCATTCCAAGATTCCAAAATTGCCATGAGCCGACCCTCAATCTCTTTGTTCCGCTTAAGCAGTTCTATACACTTCTCCTGATTATAAGTGAAGCAAAGATAAATTATACCAGCAGAGTTCACACAGAGGGATCAAAGGAAAACAAGCAAAATTTCATCACATGTGCAAATTTACCTTAGAAATTTGTGACGGACCTGCTTCCGCAAAAGCAGGAGTAGGAAGCAGATCCGGTCTGACCACAATAGAGGGAATCTCCGCTTGTTTCTCATGTGAATGCTTCTGCACCACGCTATTTTATCAGGGGAAAAGAAATCAGTAATTGGATTATCACAGACCATCATACAATAATGGGATGGAAGTCTACAGCGCCTAAATGTTACCAAAAAAATTTCTACATGTCCGCACATTGTTAAGATGAAGATTGTAATACATCCCAACATAATAGATGAGAAAGGTAATCTTAAACTTCCGCAATACGAATGTTGGACTAACTGTGCTCAATCAATCAAAATTTGCTAGTTGTGATTTATATCAACCAGTATACTTCATCATCTGTTCTCTTTTTAGCACCCAAGTGCTCGTCAATCTGCGAGAAATGAGAATGGAAGGAGGGAAAAAGGGAAAAGAGCATACCAAACATCATTACTTCTGTTCCTTGATTCAATTAATGTTTCTGGTGCGACAACATCTTCGTCAGCCAATCCAATTTGTTGCCTCGGGTGATTGGTTAGCTCTTCCATCCCTGATATTTCTTCTTCCAACATATGGAGTTGTACGCCAAGAATCTCACACCTTTGGTCTTGTAGGTCGTGCTCCTTGATGACTTCAACTTTATCCTGTTCAACTAATTTCCCATCAAGGTCTTCTCCTACATATTCTTCTTCCATGGCTTCATTATCCTGGGTTTGATGTCGTGGATGCTGCTCCACAACAACCACAATTTGTTTTTGAACTTCATCCTTGTGAACAATTGATTGACTATGATCTTTGTCATGTTCATCCTTGTGAACAATTGATTGACTGTGATCTTTGTCATGCTGCACATGCAATTGAGCTTGATTTTCAATTACTTCATTTTCCTGCTCTGCAGGTCTAGATTCTTCAATTATTTTACGCTGTTGAGGACGTTCCTCTTTCAGCTGAACTGCTTTGGATTGTTGGCACTCTCGTTTTTCTTCTTCAATTGCTTGAAAGATTCCCTCTCGTGCCTTCTCCAAGACCTCAATTCTTTTGCATTCCTGCATATGTGCTTCATGTAGAACTTCATTTGCTTCAACCCCTGTTCTTCCTTTATTCATCACATCCAACTTCTGTAGTCTATTTGGCTGAACTTGCTGATGCTGTGATTGATCTGTGCCCTCAGTCTTCCTTAGTGACGGAAGAGCTTTCTTCGGTGGATTGGTAACTTGAATCACTAAACCTTGCTGCTTACTTCTCTCCCCAACTCCAAGATTCTCTTTCTCAGACAATGAATTTTTCCTTTTGTGTAACTTTTCTTCCTCTCTCCTTAGCCGGCCACCTCTCTTACTTTTATCCCTCCGACCAGGTTTGAACAAATTGTTGTCACCAAATGGTAAAATGTAACGGTTCACTGATGCAGAAACAATCTCCCCACATTCACTGAGCTTCTTTAGATGATGGCTCAACAAGCTGGCATGTCCCCATGGCAAATCCTGATATTCTGCCTTAATGAACTTAGATATTAATTCCTCACTAGATCCCCCTTCCTCATTTAGCTCCTGAATTGCCCTGCGAATCATCTAGACAAAATGCTCGTGCAAATCAGACGCACAACAACTATGAAAGCAGGATGCTCCAAATTTTGGGGGATTGGACTTGGAAGAGCAGTAAATGAGAAGAAAAGAAAAGAGAAGGCAAATACCAAGGCATAGGTAGGGTGATCGGGAGTGGGGAACGATGGGAATAGCTTGCTGAGTCGCTTCTCGATGCTGTTTCGGGAATGGGATGCAGGCGTTCCATTGGTAGGGCCCAACTTGGCGAGGTTGGCCAGAACCATGTCAGCAAGTTTTCCGATCCTCTTCTGCTTATGTTAATGCAATGAAACACATTAAGTTCCCTAGCAAACTCATGCATAAATTTGAAGTGAACCAAAAAAAAAAAAAAAAACCTTCAAAGGTGTGCAACTCCTAGAAGGAGCCTGCCATTAAAAGAAAAATCAGAGAAAATTTACTTAAGACTTAATTCGTTTCGCGGAAAATGAATGGTTCGAAAAATATTTTCCTAAGAATAATAAATTGCATCGCTTGAAATAATTAGTCAATAAAAAATGTTTTCATTATCAATAACAATGCATGTTTATATATTTTCGTGTACGATGTTATTCATTTATTCATCTTTTTGCAAGCGATATAGACAATCATTTTTTAAAAAAAATATTTTTCAAATCAGTCATTTTCCATGAAACAAAGTTTCCTTTATCTCCTTGCCAACTGGAGAAGTGATTTGGGCGGCACGTATCTCCCCGCCTCTATCTTAAATATAAAAACGGATTGTCATCCTCAAAAGTTCTTGGGGCGCATGCGATCCCACACACAAAAAAAAACCCAACTTTGCCGCGAAATTGGACCTCCGGACGATCGATACTGACACTGTTCAGGTCATCGATCCATAGATTCATAACCATCCCCTCAAACGATGCATGCATTACCATTACTACACAGACGGAGCAAAACCCAGCGAACGGATTTCGAAATCTTTGGACTCGACCAGTTAGCACGCAGTCCCCAGACAAACCTAAGCGCAGACCAGGAAAAGCAAAGACCGGGGAGATCGCGGGACGAAAGACTAGTAGTAACCCCAACATCGCCACGATCACGTATCAAAAATGAGCAGAGAGAGAAGAGAAGAAATCGCCGATCGCATCCTCCGACCAGGAGGCCGGCGAGCCGAGCGGGTTACCTGCGAGGGGCTGAGCTGGACGGAGTCGGCCGGCGGCGGGAGGGAATCCGCGGCGGAGGACGGCGGCGGTTGGGCGGTGGGGGTGCCCATGGCTTCGGGGGAGTGATTTCTAGGGCTGCGGGACGTGAGGCCGGGCGGAAGAGCATTTTATACCGTTGGGCAGTTCGCAGTGGGAGAGCTGCGACTAACCGCCGCTTCGAAGTGCGCCAAAAAAAATTATATTATTTTAAGTTCGGCCACCATGATAAATTAATTTTTTAAAAAATGAGTCTTGAAAGATATATTGTGATTTTTTAATATGGCGACTAGAGATGATCAACGGTCGGGCGGTCCACGGGCATGCCCCCACCCAAGCCCGCCCTATCATACTAAATACAGTTGGAATAATTACATTACTAATCACACTTGGTTTCGTGTATTCTACATCACCAATTACCTTAAAAAAGTCACATTCATCTAGCCCTGACCTTGCCATGTATTTATTGTAAGGGGTTATAAATTATGAATTTATATGAAGTGGTTTATATAAAGAAAATAATAGATGCCGAGCTCATAAGTTTTAATTTATATATTTATTATTCTATAACTAGTCAATTTGACACATCAAATTGACATTTTTTCCGATTTATGTTTTGTAATAGATAAAAATATGTTTAAATCTGAATTTATAGATGGAAAATCTTAAATCAATCAATCATTTTCTAGAATGAAGAAAATCTCCTTCTCTTCAAAAGCCAAGGCTCCTCCGTCGACATCCTAGATGGATGGAGACATGCCAAAAATATGGGATCCATTTCATATGTCCAATTCGATAAATGTTTTTTTTTTTTTTGGTAACTCAGGGAACTCGCACGGTCGGCAGCCAGAGGTAAACTACTGAGGGCGACACGTGCTAGCCACTGTACATGTGCTACACGTGCCACCGGATAAGGCGCCAAGAGTCGTGCGGGGTAGCCAAAGGTAAACCACTGAGGGCGACACGTGCTAGCCACCACACACATGCCACCGGATAAGTCATGCCACTGGGTAAGTCGCCAAGAATCTCAAGCTAGCCTTTCTGCAACTTGCGTTGCAGGAGTTTCGAACATTAGACCTCTTCAATGGAAATCTAGTGCCTACTCAACTGAGCCACCACGATAGGTGGTCCAATTCGATAAATTTTTTACTTAATATTATCCACATTCAATAGTTAACACAAACATATGAAAATTCCCGACACTAATAACATGAAGATAAATAAACACATATAAAAGTATGTTTACCAACATGTTTGATTTTGATATATGTCAATTAAATGTATGCAATTGACTGGTTGTCAAATAATAAATTAGAAATTGGGAATTTATCTCTTATATGATTTCTTTTTTGAAAATATCTCAACAACTGGATTGTGGAAAAATTATTTTCGTTTTCATTGCTAAACAAATTAGCTTCAAATGATATGAGATTTATCTAAAATAAGTACATCTCAAAAGAAGGAGGTAAAACTAAGTACAACGTAAACATGCGTGTTCCAAATTAGTTACAATTTCTTTTCTTTAATTATTTTTCTGGTGGGATTATTCTTTTATTGTACTGTTTAGATTTAGCGAATGTTAAGTGGATATCGTCCAAGTAATAAATAATTCACCCTTCAAGTTGTTCTAATTAAATTTTATATTAAATGGTAAATAACTTAGTTAACAAAAGTTATGCTTCAAATTGTGAGGATCATTATATATTTCTGCTTTTTTACTCGATTTGAAATTAAATGGTTAAGTTACATATTTAAAGGTGCTTTATCGTGTAGATAGGACACTGAGCATGTGAAAATCAAAGGTGACAATTTTTTTTAATACAAAATTTGGCACCCTTGCGAGGCGGACGCTGGCGTGAACATGAAGTGCATCGTTCTTCAATCGAGTATGATGAAATGGTGCTTTGCAGTCCGCACCCACTCGATCTGACACGACATTGCAACCCGAATTCAACGCGAGAACATGAATCACCAGGAACAAAATGTCTGATCAAAACAACAGCGCGCCGAAGAAATTTCGCTGTTCCTTAAGCCGTCGCGAGATGAAGAGGCAAAAGGCGCTGACACGATTCACTAATATCAGATGTTGTGTGTTCTTTCCACAAGTTTAGAGTCCAAGGAAGAATATAAGGATGTATTTAGTAACATTTCTATTTAAAAATTGTTTTTGGAAACAGAAATAGAAAAAAATATTTCTACTTCAGAAAACAATTTTTGAACAAAAAAACGCGTTTGGTAAATCTGTTCCGGAAATATAAAAAGAATAGAAACACGTTTGATAAATTTGTATAATTTTTTAATATTTTTATTTTATTTTTTCTATTTTATTTTTTTTTTCTTTTTTCTTTTTTCTTCTTTCTTCTTTTGGCTGGTCGCCGGCCGACGAGGGCCGGCAGCCTCGCCCAGCCACGACGAGGCTCGCCAGCCCCCGGCGAGGCTCGACCTCACCTTGGCTGGGCAAGATCGAGCTCGCCCAGCCCGGCGCAAAGTCGGCCTCGCTAGGGGCCGGCGACGCTCCGGCGAGGTCACCGGCCCTCGATGGCCGGTCGCCGGCCAAAACCGAGGTCAACGACCGGTCAAAGAAAAAAGAAAGAAAAAAGAAAGAAAAAAGAAGAAGAAAAAAGAGAGAAGAAAATGGAAGAGAGAGAAAAAATGTTCTTAAATTTTGTTTCAGAAACAAAAAACAAATTTTTTTTGTTTCTTATTTCTGTTCCAGATGTGTTTTTGGGAAAAAAATAAATAAATTTGGAACAAAAACGCAAATAAACGCGTTTCTCTGTTCCTTTTTTATTCCCAGGAACAAAAAAACTGTTTTTAAATAGAAAAAAGAAGTGAAAACAAAGAGGCCCTAAGTGTCCTTTCTTAAGGGTGACAAGAAAGAGCATTGATCGAAAGCCCCCCACCAGGATTCATCTTTTAAACCTCGATTCAATGTCGAACAAAAGATCACGAAAACAACCGACCACTCAATTTGGATCTCCCTTGCAGAAGCTCAAAGTCGGAGACTGCCAGATTCCTAGAGAAGTTTCGGCACAAATCGAAATGCTTGTGGAAATTGAACCCTATATTATAAGCAGAACATTCATGAGAGAATTAAACAAGTCATGTTGTGCACCCAATAACTTGCCTTTCCGGACAAACACTTTGTCGGCTCATTCCACCAACAATACAATGACCAGTCTCCAAGTCTCTCAAGGGAAAATTTTCTGGTCTTCACAATTTTACAATCTACATAAATCAGTGAAGAGTTCATACAATCGATCCTGCTGGTTTCGTTTGCTGCTGCATGTGACGGGGTATGCACGTTACAAAGAAACTCACCCAAGAATATGAACAGTGACTGGCAATGATAAGACTGCAGGCCTATATATTCAACGAACTGAGAGCCATGACCTTGCATTGTTCATTCAAGGCCATCAATTGTGCTTCCTTCTTGTCGAGAAGCATAGTCAACCTCACATTATCTTCCATGAGTTTCTTCACCTCCACCTCTTTTTGCATTTTCTCGCTCTCCAACTGGGTTGTTTTAGCCATTAGCCTGCTCCCATCCAAAATTTTGTTCAACTCCAGCAAAAAGATCACATGGCAGAAAGAAGTTTGCAGCAAAGACAAAATATGAAGCAAATATAAGGAAACACGAGTTGTGAAGATAGACCACATCGACATTCAAAAGCATGAGATAATACTCGAACAAACTTGGTGAAAATGCATTTGAGCAGCCCTGACTTATGACGAGTGATGAACTATACCATAGCTTTAAATATAACTATCACGCACTGTCATAACGTTACCCCTAGCAAATGAAGACGAAGAAGAGAAACCATTTCAAAGTGACCCATAGAGGAACAGGGCTGCTAAGCATGACAAGATGAATGAAAACCCAAACCACACTGTAAGGCAAATTAGATAAGTAGTAGCCAAGAACATCAGTGTATTACCGTTCAAAAAGCTTCTCCATTGTCTGAAATTGCTTTTCTGATGAGAGAAGAGTTTCTCGCACTGTAATAAGGCTGCTAACATATGATTTCAGAGACTCAAAATCACGCTTTACACGACTAAGCTCCACTTCATTTTCCTCAGCTCTTAGCCTCTGTCTAGATGTCTCCTCCACCAAATCCTCAACCCTTTGTCGCATCTCATTTAAAATACTGTTCGTACCCACAGCAAACCTCTCCATTTCTTCTAACTTTAAGGACATGCTCTCAATTTGAGCAGCCTTCCTCTTGATCTCTAATTGACCAAAAGTAACCTTCTCCTTTTCTATTGCAATTTCAGATTCAGCCAAAAGAACCCTCTTAACAAGAGATTCCATTAAATCAGTCACGATCTGCACCGACTTGAGCAATTCATCAATATAGACCATATCCTTTTCATTGAAGCAATCTTGCCGCTTAGCAGTTCCACTCAATGAATCTTGTCCATCTGAACCGACAATTAAAGAAAGATCAACATCCCTAGACATGCTAGGCAATGGACTATCACTTCTATCAACAAGTGCTGCACCTTCCATGTGTTTGACACCATATGATTCACGCAAGTACGGTTCAGCCATGACCATAGCCTTTGATTTTAAGTAGGTCAACAATTTTGCTATACTTTTCACCCTTTCCCATAGAACCTCTAGTTCCTTCCTTTCATCTTCGTCTGACACATGTAAACAAGCTTTTACGGCCTGAAGCTTGACTTGCAAAGCATCCACTCGTGTTTCCATCTGTGCCATCTCCTGCTTCCACATTTCAGGTGTTTGGCTTAGCTGGGTCTTCAGAGATTGCAAATCAAGACCTTCCCCAGTGGCCATCTCGACTTCAGAGACTTAAAAGAGCAAGCAAAACCAGAAATCTCAGGGTCTGAATGCTAGAAACCATCTTGTGATCATAAGAGATAAAATGGAGGTAACTACACAAATCACTTCCATGAGAAGCATACACGAAGGAAAGAAATTACACATCTATCTCCTAGTAACATCATCTCTATACAAAATGAATTTGCATAGGAAATCAAAGATAAAAGATCCACAACCATGATGTGCAAAAGACCAGCTGACAGAATCAAGCACCATGGCACAGATGTAACTGGACTTCAATATCAGCACTAGCTTCTCAGTTAACACCTATTAAAACTTCAAGCACATATATTTCCTATCCGAAAGGAAATATTTTGACATACAAATCTACCTAACAAAGAAAAATCTAACCTCGATCAGCTAGAAGATTCAACAAACAGAAAATCCTGGAACTGTAAAATTTTCCAGGTTCTGTGCATTCTAGGTCACCAGGGATAAAGGCTATAAAATTGAACCTTAGGACAGTTCAAAGTTAAAAGTACTATAAAACTACAAGATTAACAAATTGATTTGAAAAATCAAGATATCTGACAAGATATCGGAATTACATTGTAAAGTGTGTAAGAACCATGACGAGATTGACCATTTTATAACATTCATCAACTCTCATAATAAGAAGTGTAGAAGCAGCTAAAGAGCAATAAACATACAAGTCAACTCACATAATCTAGGGAGTTCAACATATATGGCAGCACAAAAACATGAGATTGCCTGCAAAATATCCAGTCAAAATAACGTGAAGTTGACTATTTCGTAGGTGTAAAGACACATTTGATGAAAATAATAGATGAAAAAAATTTCTCAAATGTGTCAAATACAGATTGAAGACTAATATTAAGTGACCATTCCTTACAGGCTCACATTAAACCACCACATATCAGCTACCAAGCTGTAGAAACTATACAAAGAATATACCTCTAAATCAGATAGTGCCTGTATTTAGCCAATGTCACAACTGAATGATGAAACAACTTTAAACCAGCAGAAAAAATGAAAAGGGGAAGAACAAAGATTGAAGTAAGCTAAATCTATCCTATACGAGCAAAGCAACTCCACTTGACAATTGTGACGGCGTAAATCACCCTCAAAAATGAACATCTTATGGCTGACTGCACAAGGATATACTACAAACTGCAAGAATTCTCATACTACCCACACTTCCATTGCACTGCTAAAGCTGGCGAATCAACCAAAATAAGCTAGAGATCACACAGACCATCCACAGCACAAAATGAAAGTTCAACTTCAAGCTCAAGACTCCAACTCGGCACGCAGCCACACATTCCGTGAGACACAACAACCAATTCAACAAACGGGCATCCAAGGAAATTGCAGATCGTACCCAGAAAACCCCTAATTACCCACAAACCGCAGCACCATTCACTGTCGATGAGCTCCCACGCGGCGATCACTATTCACTGACCCGACAAGGCAAAGAGAAAACCTCCTCGGACTTCCCGAACCCTAGATACCGCCGATCACGACGGAAGCGCAATCAAAATCGAAACTTTGGGGCGACCCACGAAACCACGCGGAACCCAATGACCCCAGGGTGATCGAGAAACGATCCCAGAGCTTACCAAGAGAGAATGGCCAATTCGGCAGAAAAAAAGAAAACCCCTTTCACTGCGATCGACGAGAGACGCAGCGAGAGAATTAGCAAAGTTTGAAGCTTTGGAGACGACGACGCGCTTTGTGACGGGGCCCCGGTGATGATTGCGCGTTCGGAATTGTATAATCGGAAGGTGAGCAATAGGGGATCAAGTTGGTGGTGCAGTTCCTTCTTCTCCTTCTCCTCCTCCTTCCTTTTATTTCCTTTTTGCTTCTTTTGAAAAATTTTGGGGGTTAATAATTGTGCATTAGCCCCTCGACTTTGGTGTTAATCTTATTCCGTCCCTTCAAAAAAGTTTTTCTCTCTGTTCGCCCCGCTTCCCTCCTACTTTTGATACAGCAGAAATTAAAAGCAAGAGTAATACAGTTGGGTGGTCCGGTTGAGTTTATGACGTCGTGTTTACAATGAGATTGGTATTTAGATTTAAAAAGAATGGTAAAATTTCAAATAGAGGCCCAATGTGCCATCATCTCTTTTAAAAAGGGCTTAAAATGAATATTACTTTAAATAAGAATATAAAATGACTATATAAGTTTCAAATAAAATCTTGAAGTAGTTACGACTATTTTAACTAAGGGTCTAGCTTCGTCGATTAGTAAAAAATGACTGATTATGAATATTTTCATCCAAACACAATTTATATTAAATTAGATTTAAAAATTAAAAAGAAAATTTTTATAAAAAAAAAAACAAAAAGCGAAAATACCCATCATCGGTGGGTCAATAACAAGGGCCTATTAGTCATTGCCTCTAGTCAACGAAGGGTAGTCGGCCCTTGCCTAGGTGTCGACAATGGGGTGATAGCCACGAGCAAGGGAGGAGCCCTCCTTGCCATGCGTGTTCTTTTTTTGTTGTATAGTTTTTTTGGAAAGAAAAATAGAACAAATAAAGAAACAGAGAAAAATTTTAAAAGATGAAATTACCCTTGCTAAATAGTGATTTTATGCCATTTTTTTACGATTGATGTAGCCAACTAAGGCTTTTCTTTTAAAAATGATAGCACTTCGAGCATTTATTTGAAATAATGTCAATTTTAGGTTTTTATTGGTAAAAATGAGGATATGTAAGGCCTTATCTAGAATTTTCCCAAAAATAAGTGAATGCCAATTGTCGACTTAAGGGTTAGTGTTGACTTTAAATTGATGACGAATTGGATTGATTTTTGCTTCTTACTTTTATTTAGTTTAAATTCGGTAGCTTATGAACCTTAATTGCATTGTTTAATTTAAAACTTGTGAAATGTTTACTCCATATAGTTAATGACATTAGATTCGTATATTATTTTTTAACATTTTTTTAGTTTTACGTGTAAATCTATATATCAATCTCGATATATTAAGAAAGTTTGGAGTATTTCGAGTTAAAAAGCAAAAAAAAAAAGACAAAGCTCGTCCACCAAAATATTTATATTAAGCAAAAATTGAAAAAAAAATATATATCTAGACACACTCGAAGTCAATCGGGACCTTAACTTAATGAACTGGGGGGCATATTTTAATTACATGCTGAAGCCAGCTCACGACGTTTGTTCATTTTCCAAGAATATGGAAGCTATTTAATTGCGCCTACGTGATGATCTCAAATGCGCTTGGAGAAATATATATTTTTTTCACGGGTTACTTTTTTCTTTGCTTAACAAAAGTCAACATAAACATCCAAAAGATTTTTATTTTTGGGAAATATGCTTGGACCTTTTTTTTATTCGAGACTTTGAAAGTTTTTAAAACTCTTACTGTTGGAGCATACAATATATACAGGTTATACGGGAGATTGAAATGATAAAAGCTCATATCAAGAACAACCGAGCAATAAGTTGATATTCTTTTCCAACCATTCCGTCAATTAAAGCATCTTCCTAAGAAAAGCAAAAGATTATTTCTAAATAAAATTAAGCTAAAAATAATTAAGATGCGTACCATATGATGAAAAGTAGATTAATATGGAAACGAGGAAAAATAATAAAAAAATAAAATAAAATAAGGATTCTGAAAAATCTATTCAACCCATATATATATATATATATATATATATATATTTAAATAATAATAATTAATTTGCTTGTGATTAAGTAAAACAAAAGGGCAAGAAAAGAATCTGCAAAATCCAGCTAAGACTGTAGAAATAGTGAAAGCCATTTCGTGCCGACAGCTCCGTCGGCGGTCGCGTCCTCCGTCTTCGTCTTCGTCTTCTCCCGGGAGACCCTAGAGAGAGAAAGTAGCATCGCATCCCCGAATTCCTGCACCAAATCAGCCGATCGTACACGCACTCTCTCTCTCTCTACACGCCGCCGAGGGAGCCGCCGCCGCCGCAGCCGCCGCCGCGATGGGAGAGGGAAGGGAGGGCGACTGGGAGTGCGGCGGCTGCAACAACCGGAACTACGCCTTCCGCTCCTTCTGCAATCGCTGCAAGCAGCCCCGCCTCCTGGTCGACACCAAGACCCCCGCCGATTCCAAGTGGCTGCCCCGCATCGGCGACTGGATCTGCACCGGTCAGTCTCGATCTCGTCTCGTCTCTCTCTCGCGTTGCTCGATGCTTCTTTTTTCTCCTTCCTCTGGTCGGTCCTGTTGGGAATCGGGGGAGCGCGGTTATGCGTTTCGAGTGTCGGCGGCGGGGTTTTCTGGATTGGTCTTGGGGGGTTGGCTGATGGTAGCGAGACTTAGCTGAGGTTTTGGTGTTTTCTCGGCCCTTCTTGAGACTTTGTAAGAATTGCGAGTTTTGCTTTAGCAATAAATAGGCGGAGGAATTGCTGGAGTCTGGCTCTGGCAATCTATGAGTAACTCATGGGAGATTGATGCAGTGATTATATGGAGTTAACACACCTTTTCTGTTTTTGTTGTCTCGCGAAGTTGGCCACTTTCTTGTCAATTTCAATGGCTAGGCATTGGGAGGAGGTTTAGCATGGTTTGAGAAGCATATCCATGAACTTGACGTTGGCTAATTGTGGTTCAGAGTGCTGTGTTTTACTGCTACAGCCCATCTTGTCCACCAAGCAATCTACCCAGTTAATATGGAGGAGAGTTAGTTTACATGAATAGGTCCTGAATTGTAGTGTTCAATTTGTTGCTGAAAGCTTGACCCCAAACTTAAGTGTTACTCATCACTTCAATGTAAAGGATCTGCTTTAGATGTCTTGGACGATATTAGAGTTTTATGCAGATAGTTCTTTGTATGCGATTAGGCTGAGTCAGCACAGTGCATGGTGTTTTCGTGTTTAAACCCTGGTTCACAAGATATGTGTGGCTTTTCTTGTTGGTAACTATATGAAGCTGATAATTGTTTGAATGTATTTATTATTGCCAATTTGTGTATGAAATTTAATATTCCCTCATTTGAAGTCAACTTTGTGAGCTTGCTCTCATTTAGGTTGAGTTTTTTGCATTGTTTTGTGTGTGTTGTGGTATGGGATGGACTGGTTGGTGTGCGTTTACTTGGCTTCCTTTGGTTCTCCCTGGCTGCATTCTGGGTTGGGTTTGCATGGGAATGGATCGATAGGTTGCACTAACAACAATTATGCATCAAGAGAAAAGTGCAAAAAGTGCGGGCAACCGAAGGAGGTAGCAGCAATGCCAGCAATTGCCATGCCTGGGGCTTCACTCCCAACTTATTCAAATTATTTTGCCAGGTCCCGAGGAGGACTGGAACAAAATATGAATCTTGGACTTGGATTAATGGGCAGTGGTGCTCTCAAGCAATCACTTCCATTGAACTCCTCCTGGTCTTTCGGGGAGGCTGATAACTATGGAATTCAGGCTTCTGTCTGGTCCTTGGGTGCAAACTCCAATCCCGGACATCCATTTGCAAATCCTATCAGTCAGTATCCTTCAGTTCCAAAAGGATGGCGCAATGGCGATTGGATATGCCAATGTGGCTTTCACAATTACTCATCTCGTTCGCAGGTATGGTTATACCATGTAGATATTTCCTGAATGTAACCATTTCCTCTGATTTTGACTGAAGGAAGTTTTTTTTGGGGACGAGTCTGATTTGATCTCAATTTTCTTTGCAGTGTAAAAAGTGTAATGCTTCTATGACGCCAGGTACCTTTCATTTTGGTTGGCTTCTTCTCTCCCTAATTGTTTTGCTCCTTGTGATTTGCAATGCTCTGAATTACTCTGTCATTTAGCTACTAATTCTGTCAAGTACACATAGAGATTACCCTTTGGGTGAATTTCATGGTTACTTTTAATTTCCATACGTGTTTTCTTTTTACCCCTATAAGCAGTAGTGTTATGTCTCAAATCTTCATCATTTTCTTTTCCATGTCTGATATAATCCTGCCCTTTGCTTGGTTTTTATTAAAAGCCCTTGGTATGAAGCGATTAGCATCTGAAGATCTTGTCCATGGGTGGGATAACAAGAGATTGAATGCAGGAACTGTGAGTTTTTTTCTAATATTAGTCATTTCACAAATATCATTTCTTGTGTATTCTGATTTTTATTCTTATATACCTTCTGTGAGAAATCAGACAACCGGGCTCCAGCAATCATATCCAGCATTTGATCAAATGGTTGGAACCAGTTCTGAACCTAGAACTGGAGCATATTCATCTTTTGGAAGTTCAGTTGCGGCTTCAAATATACAAGTCCAGATTCCACATCAAGCTGCAACACCTGCTCTTCTTGGAAAGGGGTAGGTTTTTGCTGAGATTGTTACTGTTGCAGTTTATACAAATATGTCCATCGAAGATTGTGCTTTTCACCGTGCTAACCTTTCAAAGTATATGGGTAAATGTGACAATGCCATAGGAAATACTTACCCAAGATGTCTTTTTGACTGTGTACTCAGCAGAGCAAAACAATGGCGACAGGGTGATTGGATGTGCACAAATTGCAATAATCATAATTATGCATCTCGAGCAGAGTGCAATAGGTTAGTTTCTAATTCAGTCTGAATATTTTGTGGTTGTTATGTATTGTACATCTTTCACATGTTTTCGTTGCAAGTTACCACGTCAGCAACGTCTGCTTGCACACAAGTCATTCTGTTTTTTTAATCCTATTTAACCATGCATGTCATCCTTTTCTTTTCATTCTAGTATTGCCTAAACATGTCTGGAAGCCTGCTTCCTCTTCTCCATCTGTATACTTTGATAGGATAAAAACATGTCGATCTGCAACTATAAATGATTATCCGTGTAAGGGCAAGTGCATAGTTAATACTTTTTTTGGCTACCCAACTTTATGGTAGATTTGCAACCGAATGTTTGTAACTATTAATTCTTGCTTCAGAAACTCAAAACAGAAACAAGGCATTGGACACAGATTTCACTTCAAAGATTTACTAAAAGCACAATTACTTAGTGAATGTGTCTCAAGTTTCACATTTGAATCCAAGAGAATTTTCAGTGGGCTCATTCCTTCAGTTGAGTCTTTATGTAATGAACTGGATATTTGCCATGTTGCCAAGTTCAGAGAAATATACAACGGCAGTTCGTGTAATTTATTGATAAAGGTCGATTGTATAATCTGTATCAATTGTAAGTTTGTAACTTGTAAATATGTTATATGCAAATTGCTGTATTCTTTCTTTCGTAGACAAGGTAGAAGCTGCTACATTGTTTCCCAAAATTATATGTTCCCCCGCCCTCAATGTCAATCCTAGGTCGGCTACCATGTTCAAGTACCCACATTTACAAGCTTTTGTAAGCTGAGTCAAAGTAAATGGACCCACATTTTTTTGTTAAATGCTTCCTCTCCCAGGGGAGGGATCAAGAGTGCTGTGGAATTTTAAAAACTGAAATTTTAATGTTAACATGCTACTTATTGAAAATGTTGATATGCTGATTTGCTGTTGTTGTATGAGATTTGCTGATTGGTAAGATTGAACTGCTTTAACTTATCTTTTTTAGCTTTTATTCTATTTGTTCTGGCTAGATGGTCAAGTCTGCAAAAGGCCAGTATATCTGATCAGGCTTGACCTAGACAGATGGTTTTCTTTCTTTCTTTCTAGCTTTCTTTGTTTTCCTTTTTGGTTTTCTCGATCTTTGCTTCTGGGGAATGATATAGTGGCGCGAATGACTACCGTTTCTTTCTTGGACCAGCTCACTCTCTGTCTTTAAAAGTTCATTTTTTATTTTTTTTTGTAATGGTCATTGGCTGACCATCGGAAGGCTTTGTCTCTCCAGGTGTAAGACGCAAAGAACTGTACTTTCCCAACCTGTCAATGCTGTTTAATCGCAGATTCAGCGAGGCTCCCAGACCATAGGAGATTTTGTATTCGGCAGTTGAGGTTCTTTGCAATTTTTCTCTCTGTACCATGCCAAAACAGAAGCGAAAGCTCGAGACAAGCTTGCTTTATCTTTTCTTTTTTAGTTTGCTCATCATGGAATTTAGCTGGATATTCGATGGATTCCATTTGGACAGACAGACAGCGCGGGTGTAATGCTATTTGGTTGAGGGTCGCTTTGGCCCGCCTTATAAGTCTTTTGTCAGGGTCTTTGTTTTTGGTCTCAAAAGATGATTCATGAATTACAGAATACAGATTGTCTCATGTTATTCTGTCTCCTTTCACTGATGTTTTACGAATGTCCGTTTTCCAGCAATGTGCTGAAGGCAGCCTTGGAAGTCATTTAACCTTAGTGACATGCCGATCTTCGCCGTCCTCGGTGCTGAGTTGAAGGTATCACATACTAATGAACACTGTGCTTTAGAGATATGTGCATGGTCATACATGGATGCGCATCTCGTGCTCTTATGAGATGTTCTGTTTTGATTGCACTCCCACCGTGGCTTTTCTTCCTCTCGTACGGACATCGATCTGCTAACCGTAATAATTCAAACCCGGGACATAGACTGCCTAAGCGCAATCCCTACATCGTACTTTAGACATCCTTTTCTGCTACCTTTCAATCGCCCATTCCGCTGCCGATGCAAAAGTAACAGGTACGCTTATTACCGAGATTCAGCAGCTACGGTGCTCATGGAGCTGCTGGGTAGGCGGGAGCGTGATCGGGAATCCATCAGCTAATCTACATTTTTGGTTGTCCAAGGCCGGGAGAGTATCGCATTGCGAGACTAAGCAATGGATGCACTTTTTAAAGGAATCGATCCTTATGAGATATATAGCCTTTCGCTTTTCATTGATTAATTCATTTTTCCGAAGATTGTGGAAAACATAATTCGACTTTATAAAGTGCAAGATGCTCGACCTTATGCGGGGACATTCGTTCGTGGTCCTTTTTCATTCGATTTTCGAAATTTGAATGGTATTTTACACTTCGAAAGCAATTTCAACTCTTAAGGATGCTGTCACTTTAAAAGGTTCTTTTATAGAAAGAAACACCAGGGTCCGTTGTCATCAAATTAAGATATTTCTGATTAAAATTGCCCAATTGATTTTCCATTTTTGGACCTGGCTTCTCCTGTCTTACTCTTTTCTGATTCACTTCCCTCGACTTCTTCTAATTCTAACCACCCTTTCCTCACCTAACTCATTCCTTTAATGAACACCAAGTTAGCCGAGCGATACTCATGCGTACCGAATTACCAATAATGAACATTACATGCATAATATATCGTGTATGAGTTGTAGGAAAAATCACACGAATAACTCAATATCTTTTATATATTCTGATGGAGATCTTAACTTGTGGGACTTCACCGATGAAATAAAATTATTTTGATATTATTTGTTAACTCCTTTGCTGCACAATTGTGTACACTGTGGTTTAAAGCATGTGTGGAATCGATTAGATTTTTTTCTCACGTTTTATGATTAAGATGAAATTACACAACATAGCCAAGAGAACTTTAAGAAGATGAAATATTCAAATTTCGCTCCTTTTTTCACCAACTCGAGGCCTCAATTTTGATTCCAAAAAATTGTCCATCTAGGGAAGGAAAATCTCACGTGAAGTCGAGTGCTGACAGAATGTGGAAACTGAAGGACTTACTTGTAAAATATTTAGCCGCTAGGGTCTATTTCGGAACCCAACCTAAATCTCAGGGATCTTTCTCGGAATATTCTCGCCGGATTTCTCTTTCCTATTCTTCTTTTCTTTTTCTTTTTCTTTTTTCTTTTTTTTTTTTGGTCGAAGCAATAAATCCATGAACAACAAATTTAAGAGGAAATAAAAAAAATCCCGTTTTTCTTCGTCCGCAAGCTCTCTCTCTCTCTCTCTCGCTCGCGGGCTCCCGACGCACCACCAACCTCCTCCGGCAACCACCGCAATCGCGAGCGCGCGTGCGCGATCCGCACCTCCGGCCTCCGCCATGGGCGACGGCGTCCCCGCCGGCTCCGGCTCCGGCTCCGGCTCGGACGATCCGTTCCTCCGCAAGTACCAGCGGTCCGAACTCCGGATCGCGTCGGAGTTCCTCACGACCTGGCTCCCGTTCCTCTCCAGAGATCTCTGCCCCGGCTGCACCGACAGCCTCGCCGATCGCATCCGCTCTCTCGACTCAGGTGGCCTTCCCCCCATCTTCGTCGCTCTCGCCGCGCGCGCGTTCTTCGCTTAAAATTCTGATGAAATTTTCTTTTATTAGCTGCGAGGTTGAATTCTTTAGTTTCGCTTCATTCCGAGCGGATTGTTCAGTTACGGTTTACTTCGTGTTCACTTTGAATTTGCAAAGTTAGTTTCCTTTTTTTTTTTGGTGGAATGTTTATGTTTCCATGTAGTCGTCGGTTGAGTTGGTGTTTGATGTTCTTCTGATGAGTGTGATTTGTACTATAGAAGTTGATGGAGACGCGGAACTCGCGAAACCGGAGGAGAATGTGGATCCGTTGTCTCCGGATGTCAAGGGAGAGCAGGGGATGGATGAGAACGGCATTGACAACCGGAATTTAGGAGAGAGCGGGGACGATGAGGGCGAGACGAATTCGTTGGGGAGTTGGAAGGATGGGGCGCAGGGGTGCTTCGAGGGCACTCCGGAAGCCTCCACTAGTAGCTTGGCTCAGGAGTCTCCTTCCGTCAGGACTTCAAGTTCGCACATGTCTTGGGCTGACATGGCTCAGGAAGACGAGCTGGAAGAGGAAGATGACCAGGAATCCAACAAACGCTTGGCTGATACGAACGGGTTAACTGAAGAGTCGAGGGTGTCTGCCGTTTCGGAGAAGCCGAAATTGCCCAGGGAGCAAAGGGAGCACATACGGTTTATGAATGTGAAGAGGAAGAAGGATTTTATATGTCTAGAGAGGGTTGACGGGAAGCTCGTGAATATTCTACAGGGACTTGAGCTCCACACTGGTGTTTTCAGTGCTGCAGAGCAGAAGAGAATAGTCGACTATGTGTATCAGCTTAAGGGCATGGGCAAAAGGGGAGAATTGAAAGGTCAGTTTCCCCTTTTATCAAACTGTGCTTAATTTTATTATTTTGAGCTCTGACACAATTTGCTTTTGTGTTGAGCTGTGTGGTTGGTTATAGTTGATTGAGTTGACTCTGAACTCCGACACAGTTAGCTTTTATCCCACTGTGCTTAATTTTCTAGCTTACCCATTGGCTTGAGCTTCACTTGAATAAATAAAATGCAGTGTTTTGCTGACATCCTGGACTAGGTAACGATCTACCAAATCAAAACATTTTGAAGCACATATTCAAGATAGAGACTGACAGTGTTATCTCTGTAAGTCTGGATTATGATAAAAAGACAATTTGAGAAAAGAGGACCTTTTCCAATGACAGATGCAAGATATGAAGTCAACATAGCTACAGACTTGCTTCAAGTAGAAGGCTAGTGAGCAAATTAGTGAACTGCATTTTTCTCATTAATTACTGCTATAAAGTTGAAATGTTGGCTTACTCAGTACATTCTTTTAGCCAATGTTTCACTTAAGCAGTTCTATGTGTCTTCTCTGCTTGCTAGTTTGGCTGTGGACCTCCCTCACACTGGGTGCTGTAAACAATGTGATATAAGCAGGCTTTTATGGCAGGTCATCATGTCAAGAGAAAACATGCGTAGAAAAACTCATGAATAAGTAAATTTAGCAAAGATCTTTGATATATGGATGCGTGATTGCCATAGAAGTTACAGTAATAGATATGAGAAAAGGTGCAAAAAATTATATGGCGAGCTTTAATTTGTAGGAAGACACTGTTGCTGTTGATGTTTATTATATGTTCTGGAGTTCCGCAAACGATGTCTTTGATTTTATCTGCACCTATAAAAATGCTTGCCACAGGTTTGTGACCTGTTTATTATCTTTGCATAACAAAAAAAATTTGTGCAAGATTATCTTGTTTGCAGGAGTCGGGAGGTAGTACTCAATGGACTGTCTTGTTATTGTTTGAAGATTTGTCTTGTAACAGTTTATGAGCGGAGGAACTAGACAGAGATCATCATGACTTTTGTTTTGTCTCTTGTATGTCCTTTGCCAGATTTTGTTACTCTCCCTTTGCTGTTCTTGTGTTTGCACTTAAAGGAACGAGAGTATTCTATATACCATGTTTTAGCTGTTGCATACCCTGAGAATAGTTTATAAAGTTCTCTTCAGATCTAGCTGTGGAACTTGCCCTTGCCTTGACCTTCTAATATGAGGCAAAGTTTTATGCTTGGATCTTGAAGGTAGTGAAATATGACATCTTCTCATGATTCTTGGTCAAGATTTATTTGATCCTTTTCTCCTGGGAGGTCTTTCAAGGGCTTCACTGTTATGTTGATTTGGCATTTTGTCAACTGGTGTATTTGATCACTAGACGAGAATCAAATTCTGTGATACAATTAACTATATGTTAAACACATTAAATGCACTTTTATTTTATTTTAATTTAATTTTTGCTTCTGCTACTTTATTTTCATTATCTCTTGTTTTCTGTCAACCTTCTTCATGCTCTCGAGCATGCATTGCAATTGCATTGGCTTGGTTTCAACTGTCCATTCCTATCCTAAGTGTAATTTATTGCCATTTACTTGTAAACCGGACTTTGCATGAAATCTTGCACCAAATTGCATACTGTGTTCCTATGTGCAATGTGAAGTTGTTTCAATTGGTTTTTTTAAAGATAGAATGTCATCATGAGCCAATGATCACGGCATTCTTCTAGGAGAGACTTGCAATCGACAAACTCCGGAAATCAGAATTGAACCATAAATTGAGAGTGAGATAATGGTCTTCAGATGCTGATTATCAAATACCAGCGCATCACGTTCACATTGGCTTAAATGGGGTTCAGGGACCCTTCTCGTTATCATCCTTATTGTATTGGTCTAGAAGTTGTGATCTTGATAATATTTTATGGGATGAATTTATTAGTTGGTCAAGTCATTTCCAATAGGTTGGTGCTTTGGTTCTAAAATCGGGGAAGTCCAACGCCTCAACATGAAGAGTAATCTGAATAATTGTTTTAATGTGAGGAAATACAAAACTTTATGCTGGCCACAAGCACTAAATGTGATTCACTGATCTGACAAGTATCTTCATGTCATTGAAATTTTTTCATTTGATATACCTTTTCTACTACAGTTGCTGACTTCTGATATATGGGGACTTGGACAAGTTCATACCACCTGTTTGAGTGAATTATGAACTTCTGAATTGTACTGCTGATGTACCCTTGCTAAAATCAGCTATTTATTGTATGACTCTTCTGCAAACAACCTATGATTCATTCTCAATGGTCATAGACCTAAGGTTGTAAAGGATCAGGATCCTATTTAGGATTAATGGGATACCTGAAGGATTTGATCATAAAATTGGATTGAGGATTGTAATGTCTAAAATTTGAACAACACAAAAATTTTGAATAGCAGTACAGAATTTACTAATTATGAAAATTGTGTTACATCGGAACTTAAATAGGTGTGCTATAAAGCTCATGCCATCTTTAAACTAGATTTACAGGAAAAGTCAATGTTTCTATAACCTGAACATCTAATTAGGGAGATTGCAATGTTAGGATTTATTGAAATTGGATTGGTCAGATATATAAGATAGTATCAGTCTGTGATTTTTGTTCACTTAGGATTGAGACCATATAAAGATCCCAACGTATTAATATCCTGTTAAGACCCAGATTGTTTCTTAAGTTTTGAATGCTAGGATCTTACAAATCATGGTTAAACCAATTGCCAGATTTTATTAGATCCATTTTCATCCTTCACTTAGGGCCCTGAAGTGTTTTTGCCTTGACAAAGCACATTGGATTGCCATATATAACATGTAAATACTAGTATAGGAAACATTTTGAAAGCACGGTCGGTTGTCTGTGGTGACAATGAAGTACCAAATAAGAGTTGCAGATTCTTTCCGCCAATTAGGCCAATATCTCTCTGCATGATCATAGATCAGCTAAAAGATCATTGTGTCCATTCATTCTGTTTAGTATAAAATTGATTCTGCTTTCAGTTTCACTCCTGACTAATGGCCTTGACCAAATGGTACTTTGATGAGTTGCATATTTGGTAATGGAAACTTTTGAAATTTTCCTTTTCATTCCTTTCTAGATATTCCCTATTTCCTTTTCCGGCTCCATTATTTATGTCAAGACTGATTTCACTCATTGGCATGACTGATCGTCTTTTTTATTGTTCTTTTTCAGAGCGGACATACACAGCACCACAAAAATGGATGAGGGGAAAGGGACGCATAACTATTCAATTTGGTTGCTGTTACAATTATGCAACGGCAAGTTTCTAAGGAAATAGATAAACGATTTACTTTCTTTCAAAGAAATTTCTAGTGTAGCTATGTGATTGATTGGTCTCATGATTGATTAATACGGAAAGGCCTAATTATCTGATATTTACTCATTGCAGGATAGAAATGGAAATCCACCGGGAATTCTTCAGAATGAAATGGTTGATCCATTGCCTCACCTCTTTAAGGTTATTATAAGAAGATTGATTAGGTGGCACGTATTACCTCCAACGTGCATACCTGATAGTTGCATCGTCAATATTTATGAAGAAGGGGACTGCATACCTCCACACATAGACAACCACGATTTTGTTCGGCCATTCTGCACTGTATCATTTCTTAGCGAGTGTGACATTGTTTTTGGATCAAAGCTGAAGGTAATTGCTGCTGGTGATTTTGATGGGCCTTATAAGGTTCCTCTTCCAGTAGGGTAAGTATTAAAGAGCCTTATCTGTTCTATGCGATTGCAGTTACATTCTAAATTATATGCTCCACGCTACCTGCCAAGCAGTTTGTTTAGAGTATTTTTTGTTGTTCTCTGGAATCTTAAAATCTATCTTGTCCTCCAGATCTGTTCTTGTTCTAAATGGAAATGGGGCTGATGTGGCAAAGCATTGTGTTCCTGCAGTCCCTACAAGGAGGTATAAGGATTCTGTTTTTATCTGCTTGTGATTTCTTGGCTTGATTGTTTTAGCCCTTTTATTTCCTTCTTTCCAGGATATCCATCACATTTAGGAGAATGGATGAATCTAAAAGGCCCAAAGATTATGTTCCAGAACCTGATTTGCAGGGAATTCAGCCATTGCAGTATGAAGCGGAAAGATCTAAGAGGTCAAATTCGTATGGAACAGACCGACATTCAAGAAGGTATCTTCCTAGAAGAGAGGCTTACAATGGTTCAAGGGGATACACAGAGAGAAATGATTCACGTTCAGAGCCTCACTATTCACTTCAAATTCATCGAGGGCCTTCGAGTAGACGAAGGGTCAGGGTAAATGTGGACAGCTAGTGGCTGCATCTTTGTTAATGCCCTGTTGATTGCCAATTGAGTTAATACAGTTCAAGAGGAATGATCCACTTGGACCATCATCATTTATATTTATACCTCCGGATCTGGTTGACGTGTGGTTGTTTTGTGGCCTTTCTACCTGGTAAAGTCGCTTTTAAGTTCCCATTTTCAGTATCTGAGGATCTAATGAACACCATCATGTCTCTTTTGCCGTGGTGGTACATAACTTGGAGATTCTTTAGATGGAGATCAAAATGCGGCAAAACATCTGGTTATAAATACATTTGTATATCAGATTGAGTGTGCACATATGTGAGCTGGAATTTTCTGCAAGTCATGGACGGCCTGGGTCGACATCAGTATGTATCAGAGTTAGGGGAGCTTTTTCAACTCGGTACAGCATTTAGCTTGCTATAGGGTTGCATAAGATTCGTGGAAGCTATGTATTCATTGTAAACGTGTAAAGATTTGGTTAAGGATTGTAGGGGCTATGATATGATTTTATTTTGAAGTTTTTCCTGCCTTTTTTTGTCATATAAGGGAGTGTTTAGTGATGGGTGTATTTGATCGGCCGTACTTTGTCTGATGGGTCTCATACCAAACAGAGAGTTGATATGTGAACTTGTGTTCTGCTCCTGATGCTCTGTTAAGGTTGTGCATTGTGACATGGAGAAACGTGGCTTGATGAACTTAACGGAAGCATAGCTCTAACTTTAGTCTTTACATTTAATTTGACGGCGATGATGTTTGGATTTGGGACTGATCTAAGAAACTGCTGCGAGAAAGACCCGATGTGACAATTTTACCAGATACATGCTAGCCGTTAAAAGATTGTCGCTATAACAAATCTTTTAGATATTATTGGAGGCTAGAGATCGGACCCTGCTTTCATGTAGCACGTATCCTTGTTAGCCTTATCCTGGCGTTAGACAGCATGTTGAGGTGTGGATATTGCCTGATGGTTCTCTTGGGTTTCAAACTCCTGAAGATTTGCTTTTGTATATTTTATCCAGATTATTTGTGGATATAACTGCACTATTACTAGCATCTGTTGTTCGACCTGAACTGGATAAAGGGGTGAAATAGAAAAAAATGGGTTATCTTGTATTATTGCTTAGACTTGCAGTACGGTCCTGGCACACTGTTAAATGAGTAATGAACTTCACCTCCGATTCGTAGCATATACCAAACTAGAGAGGGGAAAAGAAGGGAATTAGGGTATATCATATGATTGAGCTGTTTCTCTTAGTTTATCTTCCAAATTTCAACTTTACATACGACCGACTTCCTCTCCCTTAGAAAATAGTATCTTCAAGTTCCTTTCCGAAAGGCTGCTCATTCAGGTCCACTTTAATCTCTGCAATTCGTGATCAAACGATCCCCAGTTAAGACATCACGAGCAGAGTACATGTGCCTCCACAGCCGATCTTGCCCTGCAGTTGATTCTTGACAGAGACAGACATGCTTTAACGAGTGTCGAAACATGCTGACCCACTCGTAGAGTTTCTCACATCCACATCCGCTTAAGAAACAAGCTCTTCTTTCCTGTGGTCCCCTTTGACACTTAGTCAATAAGGTGCATTCAATGGGGTTTGGCACAGAGGTTTTAAGAACCTAGTGAAAAGAGTTTTTGCTTGCTGCTGGCTGGTTGTGGGTGTGGGCCAGACAAAGTACGTTCACATATCCTTTCCTCTCCTCTAATATTAAACCTAGCCTTTGTTCAAAAAAAATATTAAACCTAGCCGATGCTAAAGCCACAGTGCCAAGACAAGATGGTCCACATACTAGGAAATCACCCCCCTCTCCTAAGCAAGTACAATGTGAAGTGAAGAGAAAACACTTCCCACGAAAAAAGTGATTCTTCCATAGCTTCAGAATCTTCAAAAGAGGGTTTGGTACGTGGGAGTGTGTCCATTTCGAGTAAGTTCTCTCTCTCTCTCTGCCCACTTTATAATGATGAAAAATCTGCATTGATTGGGGCATTGAAATCATGTACACTACATATGCATCAGAGAAGTCTTTCAAGACCCATATCAAAAGAAGGGGGAAAAGGTGGTGGCCCCCCTGGTCTTTGCTTCCTAGAGTGAGCAAAAGGGAGCGAAGAGGCTAAAAAGGCAAAACCCAGAAATCTTCAGTAGCAGTCTAGAGAGAGAGAGAGAGAGAGGGAGGGAGGGAGATATGGAATGATTCTTGATGTGTCCATGGAGATATGGAGAAAAGAATAGCTTCAAGAAGATGATTACGGGAAAGAAAAGATGGTGGTGGTGGGGTCTGCACGCTAGCCCTTTCTTCCTCTCCCTCCCTCCCTCCCTCTCTCTCTCTCTCTCTCTCTCACAGAGAATGACAGACATAGCTTCACACTGGCAAATCAGAGAGTGATCAAAGATGAAATAGGACTAGGGTTGATGGAACCAGAGACATATCATTCCTGATTCTATGGATGAAAATTCTAGTGGCACATACAGAAATAAATCCTCATGAGTAGCTTATTTTTTACCCTAGTTATGTAGACCAATGACACTCAAATGAATTTTTACCTCGTTGTTAAGGGACTTAATGAAAGATCATGTCATGTCGATTTTTCATAAGGATTGGATACACATTGTCGAACAGGTCGATGTTTCTAAAAAGGATTGTGATAACAATTAATCCATTTATGATGGCTGTGATTAGTAATAACCGCAATTGATCCGATGGAATCGTGAAAGAATATGCACAAATAATCCCTCATTAGTCTCAGAGAGAGAGAGAGAGAGAGAGAGAGAGTGCGTGGGTAAATGCATGATAAGGAAAGGCAAATCTCATGATGGCAGTGTCAAGATCAACCAAAGAACGCAATCTGCAAAAGTGTTTCTTGGCGAGGGAGAGAGAAGCAGTCAGAATTGTCGAAAAATGGAATTTAGACTGCTGCAGGTTGAAATCAAGGAAGAGACTGAAAATTCTATGGGCCCGAAACCCAACACAGAAGGGGATTAAACCCTTTTCTCTTTCCCGGACGACCTCATGATACTTGAAGACAATATAAGAAAAAATAATGTTCCTTAGCTTTTTAGACCCAGACTCGTAGGAGCAGTGTCTTATTTGCATCCCATTGATTGATGAATCTATTGCTTCACTCGCCTCGTTCGAATTTATTTAAACTAAGATGTGAATATCTCCTGGAAACAAGACGCCAAGTACCGTTTTTCATCTTGCCCTTATGAACAGTGAGCACAAGGAGTGATGGAAATGAGCAACACCCTGTGGAAGTCCGGCACAACCTTCGCAAAGAAAAGTGAAATTCATGTAGCGCAAGGTCATCTAATAGCAGCCTCCTGTCATAGACCAAGAAGAGTTTGCATCTACTCCGCACTGGAGACGTAACGCATCTTGTCTTGCTTTCTATCATACGTCTGTTCCAGATGCAAATGGATGTGTTCTTGCAGGCCTTAGACCACTGCTAAATGACTTGCAAGACTTACTTCAGATGAACAACTTTTTACATGGAAAAAACCATGTAGGCCGTACATGTACATGTGCTGTAAAGAAGGATTGTTTGCACCGTCAAGTATATTACCTAGGACAATATGATACAAGCACCGCCTTTCATATTTCTTTTATAAATAATTTATTTTCTGTTATTGATAGTTTTTCCTTTCGTTCTCTGGCCTATCTTGTCACCGGTACCTGACAGAGAAATGGTTACTCCAACCGCAAGTTCTTGACAAAGAGAAGGGAAGGGAGGCAAGTTGCACGTACTCGGAACGTTTAGTTGGTGCGACTTGATTTGGCTCGTTGCTTCTTTTTAATAATAAACCCAGCATTGTCTTTTTGAACCGCATAACTTACTAACGCACCGAGGATCAAAACACTTGACGCAGCAGGCATCCAACATATGGTTTTTGGCTAAAGAATTGGGTTTCTGATTAAGCTATTTGGGTCCCCACGTTTTCCAAAATGGTATATGTAAGCGATTCCAACGATCCATTTGCATCTTAATATCCGAGGACAGCTTAAAGTGGCCATGGATTTGCTTCATTTTCATCAGCATTCACGGATGAAATATGAACCTGGCCTTTTCTAAAGAAGAGCGGGCTGACAACAAGATTTGAAGGAAAACTCCTTAGTGTTCAGAGCCTTCTGATCATCACTACAAATCGGAGAGATCATGCAGAAGAAGGTTCACAGAGCTTATATTGTAACATAGCCATGCTGAAGTACCAAGATTTTTATCAGAAACATTCCTGGTAGGGACGAAATATTTCCACAACAGGGACTATTCCATCAACTATGTGATAAAGTGGATGGTATGGCTTGGTAGAATTAACTTCCATGCAGGGGATGGAAATGCAAGATATGGACACCCTATCTTCCATGTGCTTTTGGGTTTTAGTAATTGCACAACTCTTCCATTTGGAAAAGAGAGGAAGACAATTGTATTTTCTATTATTTCCCACGCAACGATATATAAGATTTAAATTCATAGTCAAATTAGTACAAAAACGCAAAACCATTGGCAACATGGCAATCCAACGGAAACTTATAATGGTCCTCTATTGCTCGAAAAACATCATTATGCTAGAGTCTCAAATCATGCGATTTTAGTGGGGCTATTTGATTATTTTGCTATTACTTTTCCGTTTTCCTTGCAAATAATTTGTATATTTTGAAACTAGATTGATGATTCTCTGTCCGCTTAGTACCCATATACACACTACCGAAATTGAATGGTGAAGTTCCTTTAGAGAGATGGAGGTCTAACTAAAGAAAGGTGAATAGCATAAAACCCTAGCGAGTAACGGAAGATCATTTTGCAGGAATGACCAACCAAGTAAAAGAGCTATAGGCACAATCTCCTCATCATCTTTGCTCCAAAAGTCCCCAATTTACAGTTCTGCCCTTGAGGAGAGTGGGGCCATAGTATAGCGTAAGTACAAGAATATCTTTCTGGTTTCTGGCTCTTTTTTGGTACCGTGGTGAAAAAATAAGGGACGAACGATCACCGCGACGTGTGAATTTGATCTGATCCCATTTGCAAGAAAGAACCTTTCACAAACTCTATAAAGCTCTCTCTCTCTCTCTCTCTCTCTCTCTCTCTAAGGAGAGAAAACCCACCAAATCATTGCAAAGTGGCCATTCATTCATTCATTCAGCCAAAAGACCCTCTTGTTCATCCTTCTCTTCCTTACCCCCCATATTTATCCCTTTCCATACCTAAAGTCTCTCTCTTTCTCTCTGATCTGTTTGTGTGTCTGTGACTGTGAAAGGACTTGAGTGACTGGGGGACGACTGAGATATATACCTCGTCACGCCTTTCGATCCAAGTAATCCCCCCCCGATACCCTCCCTTTCTATCCCCTCTTTTGTCCCTTCCCTTTCATGAAAATCTCTCTCTCTGAGATCTCTGTCAACTTCAGTCCTTCTCTCCCAGATATCTCTCTGATATCCTCTGTCTCTTCTCTCTCCATGTGCTTGCTTCGCTCTCCATTATAAGTTATAACCCACCCCATCTCCCCACTCTCTTCATGTACTCCCTCACCTACCCACCACACATCCTCCCTCCCTCTCTCTCCCCCTCCTCTTTCTCTCATGGAACCCCAACAGCAGCAGCAGCAACAGCATCAAAACCAAGAGGACATGAACTGCAGCAACAACAACGGTGGGAAAGGTGGAGGCACGAGCAGTAGCAGCAGTTACGCTTGCAGGCAAAGCAGTACGAGGTGGACGCCGACGACGGACCAGATAAGGATCCTCAAGGACCTCTACTACAACTACGGCGTGCGGTCCCCCACCGCCGACCAGATCCAGAGGATCTCCGCCCGCCTCCGCCAGTACGGCAAGATCGAGGGCAAGAACGTGTTCTACTGGTTCCAGAACCACAAGGCCCGCGAGCGCCAGAAGAAGCGCTTCTTCTCCCCCGACCCAAATTCTAACATCAATGGCACTGCCGCTCCTCCACCTACGGCCTCCGCGGTCAACCCCCAGACGAGAGGCGGAGGGCGCGGAAGTGGCGGTTGGAGCGGTAAACTACCTCCTCCTGAAGAGCCCTTTGTGCTCCACAACAAGTTCTCTAACCTCACTCCTCCTGGTACGCGTGTACCTTTCCTCATCACTGATCCCCACTCTTTCATTTTCTTAGATTAAAGTTCGGTCTTTTATGGAGACTTTGTAATTTATGAGTATTCACGTAGTGGGTATGCAACTATGCATGGCTCTTTCTGTTTTGGTGTCCTACTATTTCTTGTACTGGTGCGGCTTGTGGGGCGCTACTTATTGTTGTCATGATGCCGATGATTTGTTTTGCTGGATCTTTGTCGTTCTATCAGTCCTGTAATTCATTTTTCCACTTTCACATCGTTAATGGGTTCTGAACTTTGAATGCTTTCTCAGGGCTTTGTTCTTCTTCAGCTGCTGCTGCTGGTGTAATGGCTGTTGGGCAGATGGGTGGCTACGGATACGGTTCTGTGACAATGGAGAAGAACTTTAGGGTAAGTAAAGAAGCGTTGTTTAATTGGTATGGAGCGATATTTATTCTTATGGAAGGTATAAATCAAACCTATCTTTGTATGAAGTAGAATCTACACACAAGCTGTTGATTAGTCCTTAAAACTCCTTATGCGTGGCCTATGCCAAGATAAAGTGTGATTGAACTTGTTTAAATCACCTTGTTTAGTTACTCGACAGAGAACTTTTAGCAGAATTAGAATTGTAGAACAGAAAATACAATTCGGAAATGATTAGTGTTCATGTTCCCTCTAATTTGATTTCTAAGTAAGAATCGATGTGCTAATAGTAGACAGTGTCTGTGCAATGCCAACTTTCTCATTTCTTCTTCCCCATTCCAAGCAGGATTGCTCTATATCAGCCGGCAGCGGGGGAGGGTACCTCAGCCCAAACCTTGGTTGGATCGCGGTGGAGCCATACGCTTCGCCACCATGCGCTGCTCTCTTAGAAAGGAAGAGTCACCCTTTCCTCGAAAACCAACAGGAGGAAGAAGAGGAAGAAGGAGGAGGAGGAGGAGGAGGAGACGAAGAAGATGAAGAAGCTCCGGAGATTGAAACCCTACCGCTGTTCCCGATGCACGGTGACGACCACTTGAACATCGACGATGCCTTGCTGAACATCAAGCCAAACTCGGATCATTACCATCATCACATCCGCCGCCATGGCCACTGGTACGACGACGTCGTCATGAGCACTTCTCGCACTTCCCTCGAGCTTAGCCTCAACTCCTACACCGGCCGATCGCCCGGCCCCATTTAAACAAACCGGACGAAAGAAAAAAAAAAGAAGGGAAAACTGTGGATTCTCTTTCCTTTTTCTTGTGATTTTCATAACCCTAATGCTTATGTTATAGCTATAGATGTAGCTGCTGGTATATGAAACGTGATCATTCGCCACCTAGGTTAATTATAACTATTGCTGCGCCGCTCCTCCTCCTCCTCCTCTTCTTCTTCTTATCAGATGTAGCTGCTGGTATCTGAAACGTGATCATTCGCCACCTAGGTTAATTATAACTATTGCTCCGCCGCTCTTCTGCTTCTTCTTCTCCCTCTCTGCTTTGTTTCTGGTTGAAAAGGCTTGTCGGCTCGACACTTGTCACGAAAAGAACTTAATGGTAGTGATTATGTTGCTTTTAGTGCTGCCCTTTTTCGGTCGGACGCTCCATAATCATCGGATTAGCACAGAATCTAATAATGGCAACGTTAACACATGAGAGAGTTCGTATGTGTCGGAAAACGAGAGCTAATGACCTAATACCTACAGCTAGTTTGTCAATTTTCCTTTACAAACCTAGCTCTAAAGCAACAAGTTGATTTAAATAATACTAATAATAAAGTAAGGAACTAACTTGATCGTCTCCAAATGACACATATTCAGTGAATAAGTTAGAAAAGTGCCGCGAAATGTGACTATATACTTTGATAAACCCTTGTAAAGTTGGGTTTAAACGTGACCGTATGCTTTTGACAAGAGTCGAATGGCTGATTACTTGATAATTATCCCAATATAATGGAAATTAGTTTGTACTTTATATGGAGTCACACTAATTGTGGATGTCATTTCTTTTTTATCTTGCGAAATTATTAACATTAGTACAAGCTGATATTTGTAGTTTAGCTCACTGAGTTCTGCTCTCAATTATTTTCCAAAATGTTATAGACTGATCTTCCTTTTTTGGATTAATTTGGTTTGCTAAGTTCCCTAGAAACGAAGTCATTACGTTGCGAACCATCATGAAGGAAAGCGCAGCAATTTGGCCTTTATACAGTATGAAATATATCATCATCGATGGAATCTGATTTTATACCCCAAAAGACTTGTCTTGTTTGGTAGGGTATTACTCGCTCCTTATACTCTAATTTTTCTTAGGTAGGTATGAGTGCCGTGAGAAAATTCCAAATCAAACGTGGCCTGTTGATTTGTTTAACCGGTTTCGTTGTAAAAATTAAAATTGGAAAATCCCAGTAAGGGAGATTCCTTACAAAAGAAGAAAAACCAACGGAAGGAAACATGTAATTTTAAAGCATATTAAATACCCAAACATAGATGACCACAATTAGAAAGGTATTATCACTCGCAGAACTAGTTTGTTGATTTCATTAGAAAGATCTAATAAATTTTAAAGATTTAAAGAACACTTCAAATATTGACTTTGAGACTAATGACAAAATCGCTGTGCGCTCAATTGGCTCCCTCATTCATGTCCCTCAAGTCAAGTTGCTGTAGAATGACTCTCCGGTGATTGAAAACCAAGAACGGTGATGTCGAGAATGCATAATAACAGATGAGATACAGAAAATATCAAAGTATGAATAATGAATGAATTAGCAAAGGAAAAACTTACCCCTTTGATTCGAATCTCATAAATGAAGATGTGCAAGAAACCTAAAAAAATTACAAACAAGGCTAAAGTTTAGGAAAAAAAAATCAAATCGTATTCCATATGCGTTAACCGATTACCAATCCTAAAATAATGAAATTTATACTAGATATCCACTTTTCTACCTTTTTTTCAGTTCTTAATCTTTTTTTTTTTTGGAGCAATATCCACCATTTTTTTAGTTTTTTGACTGTAGAACAATATCCAATATTTACTTACCCAAAAAAAAAAATCCAATATTTGAAAATTTGCAGCTGAACCCTTCATACATTACCTATATTTTTGTTCTATTAGATTTGTCTTTTAAATAATCCCTCTATTTTTATAATCTAGTTCCCAACAATAAACCCATTCTTTTCACTTTATAGTTTACCGGTTGCTCATCTAACATTATCTAAGAGTTGCGGTCAGAAGTTCACAGTTTCAATTTGAGCATAACAAGAAAAATATTGAGCAAAACAATGCTGTTATGCTAGCTGCTCCCTTGTTCTTATTCTTATTTCGTCAATTCCTTTCATTAAGGGAAATTCCTAACATAAATCCGTGGCAGAATATTAACGAGTATCTTGAGAACACTTACTATTATATTTTATAATCTAGGGTATTAGCAATTTAACACGAAGGCCAAGCTACTAATTATTGAGTCTATGGAACACCTTACGAGCCCCATAAGCCAAATAAGTCATAACTTCAAAAGTCAAGTGCTTTAAAACGTAAAATAATCTAGTTTTTCAATCACAAATTGCACATAACAATAGAAGTCAGTGCCTTAAAATTGTGTAATTTTCTTGATTAGGTACTTACGAAACGCTCCAGCTAAGGCATAACTTGGTTACCCTATTTAAAAGTACTAAAAATTGAGTAATTACGGACTCTTCCAACTTAACCTGCATTCTCCTATTGTACGTACCTATTTATGTGATACACTTGATCAATTTCTCCTAAATTTTAAAGTTTGATTGCACTTTTAAAATTAATTTGAGATTTTTCAATGCACTTATCTTTTAAGAA
Source organism: Eucalyptus grandis x Eucalyptus urophylla (assembly GCA_028830015.1). Taxonomy (NCBI): domain Eukaryota; kingdom Viridiplantae; phylum Streptophyta; class Magnoliopsida; order Myrtales; family Myrtaceae; genus Eucalyptus; species Eucalyptus grandis x Eucalyptus urophylla. The sequence continues at coordinate 31,037,700 of CM054203.1, forward strand.
AAATGTGTAATTCCAGACTCCTCCAACTTAAGCTGCATTCTCCTAATATAAATAGCCATTTATGTGATGTACCTGATCAAATAATCGGGGCGGTGTGCCTCGTTCTTGAATGCAAAACAAGGTTAATCGGACTTGCCACTTGTGCACAGATTTAGACTGGGACAAGACAATTGTGAACAATATTGTACGTGTCCAAACTCATCGTGCGGCATATGCACGTGCGAAATCATTCACGCGCCTATGTGAATGGACCACAAATTCATTGCACATTTCGAACCATATGCTTCTCTCCATTTACAAAAGTAACGCATCGCAATGTCTTAAAAAAGGACACCCATCTAAGCCCGTGGAGTGCTGAACTTGCCTTGCCCTTCGCATCGTTTTCACTGTCCCGCGTTGGTCCAAATTCTAAGTGCTGAACCTCAAAACGCTTCTGCAATCTTTCACATGGAAAGATTCGTCCCACGCGTGCTCGAACAGAGATCGTTTGCCCGACACGTTTTGGGCTCTTGAAGAATTGAGACACATGGGAACGGCACGAGACATTGGCGAGCGAAGCCAGAGATGCGAACAGACATTCAACAAACACTGAAAGTCTCACTTCGTCTTCTTCTTCTCGTTCTTTCCATTTTCCTTTGTTCTTTACTTTTCTTCTCTCTGTAGGGAAAGAAAGGAGGAGGAGAAGGAACCAGTTTCTCTCGGTCGTGAAGGTCGACGTCAGCAAGATTTTGCAAGGGATGCTTGCCTTCAATTAGCTTGGACGGTTTTTCGATTGCTGATCGCACACCCACAACGACCCTCATTGTCTTTTTACAGAGAGAGAGAGAGAGAGAGAGAGAGAGAGAGAGAGAGAGGTAGGTTTGGTGGATCCAAGAAGATCTGGGATGACTTTTGGGGGATTCAAGGACGTAATGACCCTTTGGAGTAACAAGATGAGGCAAGACATTGCATCATCGTCTTTGCCTTGTTCCGTGAAAGGTTCTTGCCATGCTATCAACTGCAAACTCCTCCCCATCTCCTCAATTTTACCCTTTTCTTCTCTAGGGAAGATACTTAAAATGCCATCTGTGTTGTACATTAGTGTTTAACGAGATATATCATCCAGTTGTATCTCTATGATCCTCTGGCAAAATCGTATCTAGTTATAGGGACTAATCTACTCTTTTTTTGGTAAAGGGGACTAATCTACTCTTTGGTTCCAAGAAAACCGATTTTTTTCTCTATTGTGATAGGTTTTCGAAAAAACTGGTGTAGATAAAGCTGATGGTAAAAAAAAGTTAACGGTTACATGATTTTCCCCAAACAAGTTGGTAACTAGAGACACTTTCATGAAATTACACTATCTTATTTTGAAAATTTACCAAAGGATCGACTCCTTTTTTCTACTTTTATCTACTTTAATTTGTCTTTTCATACCAACACCTTATATATAGCAACTCTTGAATGAATTTACCAATCATTATGTGAGTGATTTACCGACTTTTTCAAATTAAACCAATTAGATTTGAGTTAATAGTGTTCATTTCCGACCCAAAAAAAAATACTGTTCATTGAAATTTCTTATCAATATTAGCTAGGTCTTTTAAATTTACCCTTTTTTTTCTATTGAATTATCAACTGTTAAATTTTTTTTTACCAATTCATTGTACTTATTGACTATTTGTAGAAATCACAAACATAAACCGGAGTGATTACCAAGTTTTATCAGACAAACTTTATATTGCCGATTTTCATTGGAGTTAATCATTGACATTGATTTGATTTTTTTTTTTTAAATTACAAGCTTCTCTTATATATAACAAACAAATTTATTTTATCCTTCACGAACTTTTATTTACCTTTCTTATTAGCGTCTTAAGTTGACAACTATAGTATGAAATTGTCAACCATTATTTGAGTTCACCGTCACTTTTGTCCAATTAAATTTGGGTTAACAAGAAATGTTACCAACATTTATTTTTTTCCAATTTACCAACTTTCAATTGTATTATCACTTTTATCGCATTATTTCCCAACTATTAAATTTACCAAATCTTTTTAGAATTACCAATCTTAATTAGAGTGACTACCAACTTTTCTTTGGTTAAGTTACCATTAAAGGTAAGCATTCTAAATTCCGTATAGATTTCACTTGGAATCTACCCGTTGGAATATGTCATCATATTTTGGAACCTGGAACTTACCTTACATATTCTAGAATCTAGAACCCACCCTATCACAAGTTTTAAGGTTTACTTAGGTTCCACTTATATTATTAATTAAATAATTGTAGTGAATTAAAACTTTTAATGATCACTACTTATTACTACAATGCACTGACAATAAAGACATGGAAAATATGAACATTAATAAAGTAAAAGCTTCGGTCATAGAATGAAAATTCAGACTAGTGTTTTTAAATTATACACTTATCATCGAATGGCATAGAATATCATAAGATTGCGCGAAGACATGAACCAAGAAAAACATTGAAACTTTTTCCAAGTTCTAGGTTACAAGTTGCGGGTTCTTCGCGCTAAAAACTTTTAATCTACCTATTAAAATAGATTCCTCATTTTTTAGGAACCTAAAACCCACCTTGCATACCTTGAAGCTTGAAATCTATAGGTTTCCATCGGTCCGTTTCTCAAGTTCCTAGTTCCACTTTAAAACCATACTCACATCTAGTTACTCTGTGGCATTACCAATTCCCATTTGAATTATTTAGCGATGGTTACTTCTTCTTCTTCTTCTTTTGAATATCAACTTCCCTTATCTCTAATAAAAACGCTTATCCTACTATTCACCAACGTTTTGTTTATCTTTCTCATAGATGGCATAAATTTACTCGCTATGTCATAAATTATCAACTTAGCTTTGTGTAATTTACAAAAATTTTATCTGATTACATATCGATCTATTCCAGGTCATCAATTCTCATTTGAGTTGGTTATAAACATTTATTTGTGATTCTTGAAATTTACTTACTTTTTGTTCAGTTAATGCATATATTTGTCTCGCTTACTAACTTTATAGAGATACTATTTATCTATTTATTTTTTTTACACAGATTACCCAGCTCGAAGGTGGGGATTTTTTGGGATATTCTACTCTTATCTTTTTTGTCAGGTCGTAAGTTTCAAAAAGAAACGGCGCACAAATGATTAATCTGAGAGATAAAGTAGGGATGTGATGAAAACCAAGAGGATGTCCTGGGAGAGTATCTTTTGCTTGTTTATAATCTCGAAGCCAGAAAGAAGGGAATGCAACATCAGCATCTTTTCCTTTCTGACCTCTGAATTTCCTGATGTCCTGCGCATCTTGGCCCTATAACTAAAAGGGACCCCCCAAGAGAAAATTGACTATAAAAAATGGATAGAGAGAGACGGAGGAAATAGAGTCGTACGGAGCAATTTGCTATTGTAAATTTGGGACCAAGATATATAGAGGCGATAAGCCGATCGTATAAATGATCACGACATCCTCTAATGACTCTATCATATGATCAAACGACGGTGCGAAAGGTTAGCCGACACAGAAATTGTACAGTGAAAAGTGCAGCAATACATTCCTCTATATGCCATGGAGCAAGCACAGCATCGCCCTTGTTGATAGATTTTCGACGCGGGCTTTTCGATAATACCTTGGCTGGTGGGGACAGCATATTCCCGAAATCACGGCCAGAATCCGGAGTCGAGACAAGCCCTCCTACTATGGGATCAATATCCCAGATGGGTCAATGAATTTACGATCTGGTTTTTCACCATCCTGCACCGATTTCTCAAGTTTCGACTCGATCTTCTAGAACAGCCTAGTCAAAGTGGGCTTTTTTAGCATCTTACGGGCTCGAGCACGGGCCGGCTGGCGTTGGTAGAGGAGCAAATGGGGGTGGGGGTTGGGTGGGGGTTGCGGGTGGTGAACCGGTAGGTGAGCCGGCACGTGATCCGTTGACGTTTTGATTTTTCGTGCGCGCGTCCTGGTATCTGGTGCTGGGCTCCCTTGTTTCTTTCGGTGAAAACCTCCCGAAAGCGACCGTTCTCCGTCCTCGCTCGCTCGCTCGCTCTCCACGTAATCCCCATTTTTCAATCGATTTCTTCTGCGCTGTGTTTGTCCTTTCCGCCCCGCACAGCCCGCCGTTTCGCGCCCCATGTATTTTAGCGAGTTTGGTGCGTGACCTACCACTTAATAGATGATCAATGGCCGAACAACAAAAAAAAATCTTAAACCTTTCGATAATTTATCAATAAAGTCTATTAAACTAATTTTTGCTAATGACATGATATCGACCATCATACGTAATATAACCGGTATTAATGTGAATAATTTTTAATTTTTTTTAAAATTATTGTTATTATTATTTTTTCTTTTCTTTTCTTTGTTTCTTCAATTGTTGATCGGCGAGTTCATCAGTCAACCCTTGCTGGCCATAGGCAAGATCAAGGCACAACCCATGCCTAGGAGGAGGCTATGACCCATGCCTTTATCAATGGCCAACTAGAGTTGTAAAAAAAAAAAACAATAAAACAATAAAAAATTCGAAAAAAGAAAAATTTTGTAAAATTTATTTGTCTCAATGCTAATCGTGCTTGGTATTTATATCAGCAATTTTGATTAAAAGAAAATGACTGAATGGACTATCATCAAAAGATTTGAAACTCAATTTGTATCATTAATAGTTTTATGACTCAATTGACACAAACTTAATAAATTAAAAACTTGTGTGTCACTTTTCCTGATGATCGACAGACCTTCTAGAAACAGTCCATATCGGAATGGTATGCAGAGGTAGTAACCCTCCTAAGATGCCATCGAGTTCTTTAAAATCAAGCTGAATAAGATCGGCTGCAAGAAGTCCACCTCGATACGGACGGCACATGACATTTCTCTTGCACGCGTGATCTACAGTCAGGGACTTCCAAAGGTGTTATAGCAAAGCAAACGGAAAATGACTGATCGGTTCTTCCAGGGATCCGCATATTCGTGTCGATGTCTTCCTCTACCGCCACTGCTCTCTTCCAACATATGGCGGTAAGGTAACTCTTCAACGTCGAAAGTCGACGGCTGGGGTCGGACGAAGAATCACAGCCCATTCCCGAATTGTCGGGCTTGGCACTCGTCTGAAGCGAGAGACTAATCTGATATCTATCGAGTTGCCTCGTTAAGGATGCCAAATTCAGCTCATCTTCACTCACGGTTCTTTCGACCCGGAAAGGACCCTTAATCTTTGGTCACATATATGCAGAAGAGAAATGCTATCCACACTCGGATTAGTACGAAATTAGGGCAGGGCCCGACATGGTTGGTCATTCTCGATTAAATCCACGTAATTGGCGATCTTTTGCTGAAATCCTGCGGTTGGTTGGGCTTGAGCTAGAGATGATTGGATGGACGATGTGATGTGGGTCCAGACGCTACGATTAGAATATCATTAGACGGCCCGTTTGAAGGGAAGATGAATCGGTGGACCTCGCGTGCGCTCTTTTGCTGCACCGCTCGGACATTCACTTCCCAGTTCACGTGCTTTGCCTATCCGACTCTCTGTCTCGTGAAGTCAACACGAGACCAATTTTTTTAGGATTGTTTTTGGGATTGCTCCGAACTCGGGAAAAGTACCATAAAGAAAGTTACAAATTTATTGTTTTGTATCAATTTAATCATAAAATTTTCATTTCTACTAATTAAATCTCAAACATTTTGATAATTTAATAGTATAGTCCGTCTAACCAATTTTGACTGAAAACCATCGTTATGGATGCCAATAATCCTACGTGATACAGCTGGTTCTAATGAGGATAACTATAAACCAGCAAAGGTTACAAGTGTCCTTGCCTAGGTTCAAGAGTTGCCTAGGTTCAAGAGAGGGCCATGACCCTCGCCTAATCTGGGGAAGGGTCGTGAGCCCCTTGCCTATGGCCAACAAGGGTTGTGACGCCCATGCCTAAACTAGGCGAGGGCACCGGTCCTCACTTGTGGCTAGAGATAGTCACCTAGCTACTTTGCTGACCTTGAATTGTAAAAAATAAATAAAGAAATAAAAAAGAGAAAATATTAAAAGTTTGTGAAATTTATTCATATTAGTGGCGATCGTGTCATATAGAATGGCTGCGTCCATATCAGCGATTTCCGGCCAAAATTAACTAGTGAATTATATTAACAAATCATCAAAAAGATTTAAAACTCGATATAATTGAAATATTTAAAATTAATTAGGACAATTAAAACTTTTTTTTTTGTTTATAATTGAATTAGTACAAGTACAATGATTTTTTTTTCCCCTGCAAACAATATGGTGGATTTTGGGTAGACTGTAGCTTTTGTTATGGCCATGCATATTAGAACATCTACTTTATTTTTAATGTGATATATTAAGAATACGGAAGATCCGTTACCCTACCTTAGAGTCCCCAACCCGTCAATAATTTCCAACGAAATACACCACATCCAACACCGCAAAAAATACTGAGCAGACAACCGATTGAGATTCCTTTCCTGAGAAATTGTTCTGACACAGCACGCACAGTGGATATCCAAGCAATCACAATGGAGGGCCCATTGAATTAACGGAAAATTATCCAAAAAATCCAAATTAGTAAGATGCATGTTCAGTGTCCCTCACCTAAGATTGGCAATAAAGGGAAAAAGAAAAGAACGAGAAGAGAAGAAAGAAAAAAAAGAAAAAGAAATAATTCAAAATTTCAAAAAATATTTAAATATTATTAGATATTGTCTATATTAGCGATGGTTATGCCACGTAGGACGGCTAGCATCGTTGTTAGCAATTTCCAATCAAAATTGGGCGGATTAACTTTATTGGCAAAACATGAAAAATATTTAAAATTCAATTGACAAAATAAAAAGGTGTAGGACTGAATTGACAAAAGTGTAATGGATTTAAAAAAATTTAGATAATTTTTATAAAATTAGCAATCGCCTCTGATATCACTCTTCATATTACATTAGTAGAAGTCGTCCATAATCACAGTATTGATTCGAATGATCAGGAAGAGATTTTTACCAACTAAGCTAAGATCAACTCTCTCTTTTGTCATGTATTATCACAGGGTAACATTGAAAGCATCACCTCCCCAATGGTATATAACCCATCCTTGCCATGAAAAGATATTTACGCCGTGTCACCCATTTCTTAGATATATCGAACTTTATCGCAATCAATTTAGTTAATTGCTCAAATCCTTAAAATTATAACTACCTTTATCAAACCGTGCTCGATGTGATTCATGGATGAAAAAAAGGTACTTAGCCTAAAAACGACATAAGAAGTATACTTAACAAGCGGCCGGTGAATGCTTGACGCAATGATTTCTAGAATAATATTTGGCCCAAGATTGTTCTTAATGTCTACCGAAAAATATTAAATGAATCGGTTCCCATCTACGCTTCACGGACGACCACGAGTTCATTGCAGCTCCTTAGAATTGGGTAGGTTGGACGAGAGGGGCACGAGCACACGGCGCGGGTAGTTGGGAGCTGCAACCCCTCATTCACGCAATTTGCCTCATCCACCATCATATAAACCCCTCCTTCAATCCCCTTATCACAGCACTCGAACGATCAGGAGAAATTCACAAGCTTCACAGCACGAGAGTTAAAGAGCGAGACGCAGTTTGATCCAGTGAAGGGCCGGCACCCGGAGATGGCGAAGACGCTCACCTCGCTGGCAGGGGAGAAGACCCTCCAGTCCAAGTTCGTCCGCGACGAGGATGAGCGCCCCACGGTGGCCTACAACCAGTTCAGCAACGAGATCCCCGTGATATCCCTGGCGGGGATTGACGAGGCCGGCGGCCGGAGGGCCGAGATCTGCAAGAAGATCGTGGAGGCGTGCGAGGACTGGGGCGTCTTCCAGGTGGTTGACCACGGGGTTGATACGGGGCTCATCACTGACATGACCCGGCTCGCGCGCGAGTTCTTCGCTCTGCCCTCGGAGGAGAAGCTCCGGTTCGACATGACTGGCGGCAAGAAGGGGGGGTTCATCGTCTCGAGCCATCTCCAAGTAATTACGCTTGTTTCTTTACTTTCTAACTCCAAACTGGTATATAATTTGAGGTTTCTCTTATAGACTTTACCATGGTGCCATGAGCAATTTACTACGCTTCAATTCACAGACTACTAATTTACCTAAAAAAATTTCATATGGAGTGATCAAACAAAGGAAATTTACTGCTGCTGTTTATAACCATGTTTTACTGCCAATTACTTTATGCATTTCCACAGCAGAATGGTACTGGAGAAATTTCCGCATACACAGTTATGAGCTGTTCAATAGTTGGGACCACTTTCGTGGTTTTTATTTTTCAGTACTCCATAGCCGCAAAGGACAAATGCGTTGCGTAGGCAAGCCTTTAATTTATGTGGTGAGCTGAAATAATCAACAATTTAAGAAAGAACCAGAATACATAAACAACTTAAATGTTATGGAATTCATCTAGAGAAGTCGTAACTTGACGTGTTTCTTTAAGTAGTGACAATGATGCGTCCCTTTAAATTTCTTCGCATGGTAGGATCAATTTAACTTATAGAATCAGAAAGAATATTCTTTTTTCTGGCTTGAACTTAACATCCAGTGGACTCAATCAAAACTGGATTGACTCATGGCCAGGGCGAAGCAGTCCAGGACTGGCGCGAAATAGTGACGTACTTCTCATACCCGCTTCGAACCCGAGACTACTCCCGATGGCCCGACAAGCCGGAGGCATGGAAGTCGGTGACAGAGCAGTACAGCGAGAAGCTCATGGCCCTCGCTTGCAAGCTCTTGGAGGTCCTCTCGGAGGCAATGGGATTGGAGAAGGAGGCACTGACCAAGGCATGTGTGGACATGGACCAGAAGGTGGTGGTCAACTACTACCCCAAATGCCCGCAGCCCGACCTCACGCTCGGGCTGAAGCGCCACACTGACCCGGGAACCATCACTCTTCTGCTCCAGGACCAGGTGGGGGGCCTCCAGGCCACCAGAGATGGCGGCAAGAGCTGGATCACCGTCCAGCCTGTGGAAGGGGCTTTTGTGGTCAACCTAGGCGATCATGGTCACGTGAGTATTTTTCTCTATCTATCTGTCTTGGAACTTGCATTATCATGGCTGAAGCACAATCCATTCTTAACCCAACCCATCTCTCCCCTGAAACTAAGAACGAAAACCACTTGGGGGAAAAGGAAGAAGCAATCTCAGAGGAATTCTATCAAACACGCCGCGTGCTTCCATATTCGATGACTCCATGGAAAAAGGCACATACTTCTTTGTTGTCACAAATGCTAATACTTGATGAAAATTTTCTCGACCCAATCAATCTCACTGTAAAAGAAATAATCGCTCGAAAGAAGAAATAGAAATCTCAGAGGAATTTTATCAAACACGTCGCGGACATTCCATATCCTAGCCACTATCCCTCCCGCTGACCGAAATCTTGCGCGCAGTTCCTGAGCAACGGGAGGTTCAAGAACGCGGACCACCAGGCGGTGGTGAACTCCAACTACAGCCGCCTCTCCATAGCGACGTTCCAGAACCCGGCGCCGGAGGCCACGGTGTACCCGCTGAAGGTGAGGGAGGGGGAGGAGTCGATCATGCCGGAGCCCATCACCTTCGCGGAGATGTACAGGCGGAAGATGAGCAAGGACCTGGAGCTCGCCCGGCAGAAGAAGCTGGCCAAGGAGCAGGAGCAGCTCAAGGACGCGGAGAAGACCAAGCTGGAAGCCAAGCCAATTGAGCAGATCTTCGCTTGATGATGAGAGTTCCAAGCCTTTCTTTACGTTCGTTCTTTCCCATTGGCTCCCTCCCTCGCTGTTGTGGTCCCATTACCACAGGGTCTCGTGAATCACGGTTGTTCCAGTGGCCGTTCTATGTATGGCATTGCAATAACATTGGTCTTGTTTCTCGGACTAATAATGATTTTGAAAAATGATATTTATATTTATATATATATATACACGTAGTCTTGCTTCAATGCGCGCCTTTTTTAAGACGATTTAAATGCGAATGGTGATGTCGTAGGGGGCGTCGGGCTAAGCTGTACCGGTAGCGGTAGTCTCTTAATGGGCGAGCTAGGTGGTCCCGCCGCCACCGGGAATCCCAGCCCGACCAAAGCTTTTTTCTCACCGGAGCTTGATCTCGATAAATGGAGAGTGTGAATCGAAAGAATAACATTCGACGCAAATGATGTGTCGGATTTTTAATAGTAACCTTACATTTAGAGTTAATGGGGGTGGATTTGGGCATGGTTTCAAGAAAGAATTGATAATTGGATTAGTCATCCCCGGTTTGGTCCTAAATTTTAATGCATCTTAGTATGATTTTAGGTGAAAATCGAGAATCGGGAACGAGACCGGGGAATCGATTTGTGGCCTATTGTTTTGCCTACAAGGCATTTTTGTTTCTTGAATCAGTATTCGCTTTTAAGCTTGGGTTTTGACTCCAAAAGTTGCGGCGGATTTGAACTTATGGCCTAGGGCGTCAAAACTAGACGCTCAACCATTGCCTTCTAATGTTTTTTTTTTTTCTTTTTAATTTAATAACTGAGGAATCCGCCTAAACCCCCTTATGGTATCACAAAGCCCTACAGCACATGGAACACCTAGTACCGACAACTATACCTCGGGGGTGACTAGCATGGGACCCCAATACCATGACCCCTCCACTTATAACGCTTCAACAACTATGAGTTTTGAATCCTCGACTTTGGCAATGAGAGAGGGAGACTTTAATCCAACCTTTTGATGTTCATTGGTGGGTTTCCCATTGTCAGTTTAATAACGTTACTTGAAGTTTCTTGGTTTTGAACTTGAAAGTTCTCTTCATAAGGGCATGGCCCTAATTGAAATTGTTACTTAAGTTGCACTTTTCAATTGAATCCTTCAAATCAAATTCATCTCCAAAAAAGTGCACGGGAGTTTTCTAGAGCCATGGGAATGCTTGAGTATCTGGAAGTGCTTGACGCCATGACAATAACATTGAATGGTTGATTTATGTCCTTGATGGAATTGAGTTTTACTTGAATTTACATGTGGTAGGGGGTCGGCTGAGTAGTATGCGCATCCCAAAAGCATCTGAAATGCTTATTCAAGATTTTTCATTCTTAAGAAAAAAGCATGAAAATCTAGTTGGTGGATGATGCATTTTTGCGCCGTCCTTTCTTTTTACGGTTTGATTAAAAGCCAATTTAAATTAGAATGAAAGTCTTTTACTTTTTTTTCTCATAAGAACTTTGATGTGCTTATCTATGAAGGGGTTGTACTAATCTTTTGTGCAATCACTAAGGATTAATGTGTGGGAGGTCATTTGTAGTTGAAATAGGGGTTCTCTTAAGGACAGATATCTCATTCTCTACTAATATTCACTTATACAGTTCTAACAAAGAGGTTAGACAGAGATTTTACGTAAAAGGTTTTCAAATATCGGTGATTACAAACAATGATAACAAAGTTGGACATCACACTAATTTTTCAAGACCATTAGATCTGCTCTAGTGTCATTTCCTGAAATATTGGTATTTTGTTATAATTCATATAAATCCTACCAAGGCGAGTCCTGTGAAAATGAATCCAAAACATCTTGTTTCTACTAAGAGAGTGAGATAAATTACCCTACAATACATTATTTGGTGAAAATATGCAATGTCGTTGAAATTATATAATTTAGGTCTTATGTTATGTGTTTTGAACTTTGTATTATGTATTTTATTTTACATGTTCATCTTATATGATTTAATGTTATTGACAAATTGGAAATTTTCCTTTTTGTTTTTGCATATTTCATTTTGCTTGATGAAAAATGAAACAAGAAAACAGGAACTTGTTAGACCCTAGGATTTGTGACAATGTAAATTCCAAGTTCCATGATATACAGGAAAGGTTTTAGATTCTAACAAATGAGAAACTTAGTGCTTCTTTAAGGAAATTATTATAAAAAATATTTGGGAAAAAAAAAGGTCGTGACTGCGGGCATATTCTATGAGAGGGATGCAAAACCTTTATGCGATTCTATCATTGTATGTGTCCTCCAAGACATGCAAAAACTTTTACCTTTTAGTTTTGACCTTTTTACCGAATTTAAATCTTGTCCTACACACACTTTTTGAGTTTTAATACTTTTTTCAAGATGAAACACTCGAAACACTCTCAACATATACATGTTGACACATAGGCATGTACACTTGTGGCCATCAATGGTCACTTATCTACTTTGCTGACCTAAAATTGTAAAAAATATATATATATAAAGAAAAAAAAATAATTGAAAGTTTGTGAAATTTATTCACGTTAGCGATAGACGTGTCATATGGAATAGTTGGCGTCCACATCAGAGATTTTCGACTAAAATTGACTAGTGAATTACATTGACAAATTGTTAAAAGATTTAAAATTCGATATAATTAGAAGATTTTAAATCAATTAGGATAATTAAAACTTTTTTTTGTTTATAATTGAATTGGTATAAGTGTAATAATTTATAACTTTTTTTTTTTAATTTTTTCCCCTGCAAACAACATGATGGATTTTGGGTAGGTTGTAGCTTTTGTTATGTGGCTATGCATATCAAAACATCTACTTTATCTTTAATGTGATATATTAAGAATACACAGGATCCGTCCCCCTACCTTAGAGTCCCCAGCCCGTCAATAATCCCCAACGAAATACACCACATCCAACACCGCCAAAAATACTGAGCACACAACCGATTGAGATTCCTCTCCCGAGAAATTGTTCTGACGCAGCACACACAGTGGATGTCCAAGCAAACAGAATGGAGGGCCCATTGAATTAATGAAAAAATTATCTAAAAAATACAAATTAGTAAGATGCATGTCCGGCTCCCTCGCCTGAGGTCGGCAACCTCCGCTGGCCATTTGCAAGGCCCAATGGAGGGAAAAAAAAAGAGAAGAGGAGAAAGAAAATAAAAATAAAAATAAAATTCAAAAATTCAAAAAATATACCCACCCCACGGTGGGCAAGTTGGTTTGGGTGTATGTTGGCCACACAACCGGCTAGGGTTCAATTTCCTAACTCGTCCTGTTGCGTGATTTAAGTGGGGTGTTGTGGGAGGTGGGTCCCCGCACTAGTATCCGGGTTTACGTCGCCGGCTACCGGCTGTATGATGATTCTCGAATACTAAATATATATATTATTAAATATTATCCACATGAGCAATAGTTGTGCCACATACGACGACTAGCATCTTTGTTAGCAATTTTTGATCAAAATTGGACGGATCTGCTCAATTGGTAAAACATGAAAAAATGTTTAAAACTCAATTGACAAAAATAAAATATTTACGACTAAATTGACAAAAAAGCAATGAATTTAAAACCTTTTAATTTTTTTTTAAATTAACAATCACATCTGATATCACTCTTCATATCACTTTAGTAAAAGTCATCCATAATCACGGTATTGATTCAAATGATTAGGAAGAGATTTTTACCAACTGAGGTGATGTCAACTCTCTCTTTTGTCTTTTTTACCAAAAAAAAAAAAAAAAAAAAACTCTCTTTTGTCATGTATTAGCACAGTGTAACATTGGAAGCATCGCCTCCCCAATGGTATATAACCCGTCCTTGCCGTGAAAAGATATTTATGCCGCGTTGTCCATTTCTTAGCCTAAAATTGTAAGTACCCATATCAAACTGTGCTTGATGCTTAGCCTAAAAACGACACGAAAAGTATACTTAACAAGTGGTCGATGAATGCTTGACGTAGTGGTTTCTAAAATATAGTTGGCCCAAGATTGTTCTTAATGTCTACCGAAAAATGTTAAATGAATCAGTTCCCATCTACACTTCACGGAGGACCGCAAGTTCATTCCAGCTCCCTAGAATTGAGTAGGTTGGACGAGAGGGGCACGAGCTCGCGGTGCCACCCCTCCTTCACGCACTTTGCCTCATCCACCATCATATAAACCCCTCCTTCAGTCCCCTTATCACAGCACTCGAACGATCAAGAGAAATTCACAAGCTTCACAACACGAGAGTTAAAGAGCGAGACACGGTTTGATCCAGTGAAGGGCCGGCACCCAGAGATGGCGAAGACGCTCACGGCGCTGGCTGGGGAGAAGACCCTCCAGTCCAAGTTCGTCCGCGATGAGGATGAGCGCCCCACGGTGGCCTACAACCAGTTCAGCAACGTGATCCCCGTGATATCCCTGGCGGGGATCGATGAGGTTGGCGGCCGGAGGGCCGAGATCTGCAAGAAGATCGTGGAGGCGTGCGAGGACTGGGGCGTCTTCCAGGTGGTTGACCACGGGGTTGACACGGGGCTCATCACCGATATGACCCGGCTCGCGCGTGAGTTCTTCGCTCTGCCCTCGGAGGAGAAGCTCCGGTTCGACATGTCCGGCGGCAAGAAGGGGGGGTTCATCGTCTCGAGCCATCTCCAAGTAATTACGCTTGTTTCTTTACTTTCTAACTCCAAAACGGTATATAATTTGAGGTTTCTCTTATAGACTTTACCATGGTGCCATGAGCAATTTTCTCCGCTTCAATTCACAGACTACTGGATAAAAAAAAAAAAAATTCACAGACTACTAGTTTACCTGAAAAAATTTCATAAGGAGTGATCAAACATAGGAAATTTACTGCTGTTTATAACCATGTTTTACTGCCAATTACTTTATGCATTTCCACAGCAGAATGGTTCTGGAGAAATTTCTGCATACACAGTTATGAAATGTTCAATAGTTGGGACCACTTTTGTGGTTTTTATTTTTCAGTACTCCATAGTCGCAAAGGACAAATGTGCTGCGTAAGCAAGCCTTTAATTTATGTGATGGGCTGATATAATCAACAATTTAAGAAGGAACGAGAATACACAAACAACTTAAATGTTATGGAATTCATCTAGAGAAGTCGTAACTTGAGTTTCTTTAAGTAGCGACAGTGATGCGTCCCTTTAAATTTCTTCCCGTGGTAGGAATGAATTTAGGGCATGCATGTTTGTGTTTATTTTTTTTGCTCATGAACAGATTTTTTGTTTTTTTGTTCCCGAGAACAAAAAAAGAATAGAAACGCGTCTTTTTTCAAAACCTATTTTTTTTGTTTCAGGAACAAAATTAGAACAGAAATAAAAAACAAAAAAAAAGTTATTTTTTTGTTCCAGAAACACTTTTAAATAATAGAAAAGTTATTTTTGCTCATGAACAGATTTTTTGTTTTTTTGTTCCCGAGAACAAAAAAAGAACAGAAACGCGTTTTTTTTCAAAACCTATTTTTTTGTTTCAGGAACAAAATTAGAACAGAAATAAAAAACAAAAAAAAGTTATTTTTTTGTTCCAGAAACACTTTTAAATAATAGAAAAGTTATTCTTCTCTCATCTCTTTTCTTCTCTTTTTTTTTGTCTTTTTTTCTTCTTTTTTCTTTGGCCAATCGCCGACCTCGGCCATGGCCGGCGATCGGTCGTCGAGGGCTGTCGAGGGCCAGGGACCTCGCTGGAGGGTCGCCAGACCCCGGCGAGGTCGAGCATCGCCGGCCCCTAGCGAGGCTCGCTAGGGGCCGACGAGCCTCGCCATGGCTGAGGCCGGCGACCGGTCAAAAGAAGAAAAAAAAGAAAAAATAAAATAAAAATATTAAAAAATTAAAATAAATAAAATAAATAATATAAATTTACCAAACGTGTTTCTATTCATTTTTTATAAACTATTTCTGTTCCGGAGAACAATTTTTGACCAGAAACATAAACAAACGCGCCCTTAACTTCTAGAATCAGAAAGAATATTCTTTTTTCCGTCTTGAACTTAACATCCAGTGGACTCAATCAAAACTGGATTGACTCATGGCCAGGGCGAAGCAGTCCAAGATTGGCGCGAAATAGTGGCGTACATCACATACCCGCTTCGAACTCGAGACTACTCCCGATGGCCCGACAAGCCAGAGGCATGGAGGTCGGTGACAGAGCAGTACAGCGAGAAGCTCATGGCCCTCGCTTGCAAGCTCTTGGAGGTCCTCTCGGACGCAATGGGATTGGAGAAGGAGGCACTGACCAAGGCATGTGTGGACATGGACCAGAAGGTGGTGGTCAACTACTACCCCAAATGCCCGCAGCCCGACCTCACGCTCGGGCTGAAGCGCCACACTGACCCGGGAACCATCACTCTTCTGCTCCAGGACCAGGTGGGGGGCCTCCAGGCCACCAGAGATGGCGGCAAGAGCTGGATCACCGTCCAGCCTGTGGAAGGGGCTTTTGTGGTCAACCTAGGCGATCATGGTCATGTGAGTATTTTTCTCTATCTATCTGTCATGGAACTTGCATTATCATGGTTCAAGCACAATCCATTCTTAACCCAACCCATCTCTCCCCTGAAACTAAGAACGAAAACCACTTGGGGGGGAAAGGAAGAAGCAATCTCAGAGGAATTCTATCAAACATGCGGCGTGCTTCCATATTCCATGACTCCATGGAAAAAAGCACATACTTCTTTGTCGTCACAAATGCTAATACTTGATGAAAAATTTCTCGACGCAATCAATCTCACTGTAAAAGAAATAATCGCTCAAAAGAAGAAACAGAAATCTAAGAGGAATTTTATCAAACACGTCGCGGACATTCCACATCCTAGCCACTACCCCTCCCGCTGACCGAAATCTTGCACGCAGTTCCTGAGCAACGGGAGGTTCAAGAACGCGGACCACCAGGCGGTGGTGAACTCCAACTACAGCCGCCTCTCCATAGCGACGTTCCAGAACCCGGCGCCGGAGGCCACGGTGTACCCGCTGAAGGTGAGGGAGGGGGAGGAGTCCATCATGCCGGAGCCCATCACCTTCGCGGAGATGTACAGGCGGAAGATGAGCAAGGACCTGGAGCTCGCCCGGCTGAAGAAGCTGGCCAAGGAGCAGGAGCAGCTCAAGGACGCGGAGAAGACCAAGCTGGAAGCCAAGCCAATTGAGCAGATCTTCGCTTGATGATGAGAGTTCCAAAGCCTTTCTTTACGTTCTTTCCCATTGGCTCCCTCCCTTGCTGTCGTGGTCCCATTACCACAGAGTCTCGTGAATCACGGTTGTTCCAGTGGCCGTTCTATGTATGGCATTGCAATAACATTGGTCTTGTTTCTCGGACTAATAATGATTTTGAAAAATGATATTGATATATATATATGTGTGTGTGTAGTCTTGCTTCAATGCGCGCCTTGAAGACGGATTTAGATGCGAATAATGATGGCGTAGGGGGCGTCGGGCTAAGCTGTAGCCTGTACCGGTAGCGGTAGTCTCTTAAATGGGCGAGCTAGGTGGTCCCACCGCCACCGGGAATCCCAGCCCGACCAAATGATGTGTCGGATTTTTAATAGTAACCTTACATTTAAACTTAATGGGGGTGGATTTGGGTATGGTTTCAAGAAATAATTGATAATTGGATTAGTTATCCCTGGTTTGGTCCTAAATTTTAATGCGTCTCAGTATGATTTTCGGTGAAAACCGAGAATCGGGAACGAAACCGGGGAGCCGATTTGTGCCCTATTGTTTTGCCTACAAGGCATTTTTGTTTCTTGAATCAGTATTCGCTTTTAAGCTTGGGCTTTGACTTCAAAAGTTGAGGCGGATTTCAACTTATGGTCTAGGGCGTCAAAACTAGACGCTCAGCCTGCCTTTTGATGTTCATTGGTGAGTTTCCCATTGTCAGTTTAATAACGTTACTTGAAGTTTCTTGGTTTTGAACTTGAAAGTTCTCTTCATAAGGGTATGGCCCTAATTGAAATTGTTACTTAAGTTGCACTTTTCAACTGGGTCCTTCAAATCAAAAAATTATCTCCAAAAAAGTGCATGGGAGTTTCCTAGAGCCATGAGAATGCTTGAGTATCTGGAAGTGCTTGACGTCATGACTATAACATTGAATGGTTGATTTATGTCCTTGATGGAATTGAGCGTTACATGAATTTACATATGGTAGGGGGTCGGCTGAGTAGTATGCGCATCCCAAAAGCATCTGAAATGCTTATTTAAGATTTTTCATTCTTGAGAGAAAAGCATGAAAATCTAGTTGGTGGATGATGCATTTCTGCACGTCCTTTCTTTTTACGATTTGATTAAAAGCTAGTTTAATGAGAATGATAGTCTTTCATTTTTTTTCTTATAAGAACTTTGATGTGCTTATCTATGAAGGGGTTTGTACTAATCTTTCTTGCAATCACTAAGGATTAATGTGTGGGAGGTCGTTTGTAATTGAAATAGGGGTTACTCTTAAGGAGAGATATATAATTCTCTACTAATATTCAATTATAAAGTTCTAACAAAGAGGTTAGACAGAGATTTTACATAAAAAGTTTTCAAATATCAGCGATTACAAAGAGCGACAACAAAATTGGACATCACACTATTTTTTCAAGACCATTAGATCTACTCTAGTTTCATTTCCTTAAATATTGGTATTTTGTTATAATTCATATAAATCCTACTAAGGCGAGTCCTATGGGAATGAAATTCAAAACATCTTTGTTTTTGCTCAGAGAGTGAGATAAATTACCCTACAATACATTATTTGGTGAAAATATGCAATGTCGTTGAAATAATATAATTTAGGTTTTATATTACGTGTTTTGAACTCTGTATTATTTATTGTATTCTACATGTTCATCTTATATGAGTTGATGTTATTGACAAATTGGAAATTTTCTGTTTTTTTTTTGCATAATTCATTTTGCTTAATGAAAAATGAAACAAGAAAATAGGAACCCGTTAGACCCTAGAATCTGCGACAAGGTAAATTCCAGGTTCCAGGATATACAGGAAATGTTTCGGATTCCAACAAATGAGAAACTTAGTGCTTCTTTAAGGAAATTATTATAAGAATTATTTGAAAAAAAAAAAGGGGGTCATGACTGCGGGTATATTTTATGAGAGAGATGCAAAAACCTTTATGCGATTCTATCATTATATGTGTCCTCCAGGACATGCTTGGATTAACTTTTACCTTTTAGTTTTGGCCTTTTACCGAATTTAAATCTTGTCCTACACACACTTTTTGAGTTTTAATACTTTTTTCGAGATGAAACACTTGAAACACTATCAACATATACATGTTGACACATAGGTATATACATGAATGTTTTCATACTTTTTGTAAATTCGGATATCACAGAAAAGTTATAAAAAAAAAAGAAAAAGATTACCTTTTGCTTATCTTTAAAGCAACACAAAGCCCTTAATCGCCGGTAAAAGAACATGACCAAATCCATAATTTATAAGTGTGGGGATTTCTTATGGGCCAGTGTCAATTTGATGGGCCTAAATCGTACTTTGGGCCGAGTATTCCATCAGGAAAATTCTCTTGGAATCCGCAGGGTATGGCCCCTCAGGTTTATACCGAATCCTGCTTTTGTTGCTTTTGAATATGAATCTCTCTCGTGCCGGGAAAGACCTGATTCGTTTCCCGAACCAATTACAATCATCAGTCATTTCCCCTTTTCCGTACATTGGGATTGCCACGTGGCGTGACCCTATCCGCTAAAAAATCTCGATCCTCTCGTTATAGAAATGCTTCATCGATCCACTCGTTATCTTTGGACTCTCGGACTCCGGTGGCGAATCACCTTGGAACCTCCACGACGATCTCCTAGCGAGTCCGCAGTTGAGCCCCCTAGAATTGCCCACTCCTCCTCTCATGTTCTCTTTACATCATTCCGAGTCCGACATTACTGCCACGCAGCCTCTTCGTTGGCCTCAACTTCAACCTAACATTTTCTTCTTTAGGCCATTTATTTCTTCGCTTAATGTAGATAGGTACATCCCTCGTGGAAGAGATATCGAATATATAGGATGGTCGATAGGTAGGCGGAGGAGGGACGTGAAGAGCTTGCTGGGATTAGGTAAGAGGGTCCAAGTTTATGTTGGAATATAATCCAAAAATAAAACACAAACTGTTTATTGCAATCAGAACATGAAATTGGAGGTGAGGTACGGATATCCGAATCTCCTTAAGGCAATTAGTTCCCGCCAATGATGCTCCGCAGATTCACGAACTATGCCTCCCAAGATACAACACCTCGAACCTGTTTGGATTAGCACTATGCAAACAGGACTCAGTCGAACCGTTCAATTGAACCAGCACACTCAGAAAATTCAGAAGAGTAGAAAAGTGTATCAGAGCCTTTTTGGAATCGAGTCAGAAAAACCAAAAAACTATTATGAAGCTCTTATGCTCCCATCTATTTATAGATATTTTTAGTTCATGTACAAAAGAGATACATGAATTAAATAGACGCATGTATCCACGAAATTCATGAATCAAGAGATACATGAATTCAAGAGATTCACGAATCCAGAGATACGTGAATTCAAGAGATTCGTGAACTCAATAAATACATAAACTAAAAGATACATGGATCTAGAAAATTCATGAATTCAATAGATACATGAACGGAAAAGTTTAAGAAATTCATGAATTCAAAAGAGATACGTGAATAGAAAAGACGTATCTTAATTTATTGGCATTTGTTGATCCATTAACCATAATTACAACAATCCCCCACATTAATGGATCAACAAAACATTTTTGACTCGAAGGAATCTGAGCATGCCTGTTGAAATAAACCGCATCAAGAAAGGTAGCTTTCGCTTTGAACCTTCTTTAGTGAAAGCTTATCGGACTTACTTAACTAGTCGATGGACTAAGCCTTGAATCGCCAGTTGTTTGTGTAAGCCTAGACAATAAACCTCACACAGAGTATTTCCAATTCAAGATTGGTTCTCGGTTGTGTTCGTTCTTTCGGCCCTGAACCTCTCGGGATTCGTGCGTGCTTTAGAAAATCTAGCCTTTAAAGATTTTCATAGAGTCGGCCAGCTCCACGCATATAGGTGCATTCCTATTAAAGATATCCTACCATATCTTACTTGGATGTTACATCCCAAGTTATAGGAATCATTAAACGCATAGCGTACCCTTAATAACGCTGTAGGAAAGCACTGTTGCATCTTAGGAATGGGAGACAGTGCTTACACTAGAGTTTCCAAAATTTGTGTTGTCCTATTGAACCTAGTCCATGGGATATCCAATCGCATAGGTTAGGTTTCCACCCTGGAATCTCTTTATTGGGTTAAGGCTTTTAAACCCATTCCCCTCGATGCGCAGTTTATCTGCTCTCTTGACAAACCCTTTGTCAGCGGATCCGCAATATTTTCCTTTGACTTTACAAAGTCTAAAGAAATTATTCCATTTGAGAGCAACTGCCTTACGGTGTTATGTCTACGACGAATATGTCTAGACTTACCGTTATAAATCACATTATGAGCCCTTGCAATTGCCGCTTGATTGTCACAGTGTATGCAAATTGCAGGCATAGGTTTTGGCCACATTGGAACATCTTCTAAAAAATGTCGAAGCCATTCTGCTTCTTCAGCAGCTTTATCCAAAGCAACAAACTCTGATTCCATTGTAGAGCGTGTTATTAGAGTTTGTTTAGAGGATTTCCATGACACTGCAGCACCTCCTAGCGTGAACACATATCCGCTAGTCGATTTCGATTCATCAGAATCTGAAATCCAGTTTGCATCACAATAACCTTCCAAAACAGCTGGATATTTGCCATATTGTAGAACATAGTCTTTTGTCCTTTTCAAATATCCTAATACTCTCATCAAAGCATTCCAATGCTCATGACCTGGGTTACTGGTATATCTACTCAGTTTGCTTACTGAGTACGCAATATCAGGTCTAGTGCAATTCATGATATACATGATGCTGCCGATTACTTGAGAGTATTCTAGCTGTCTAACACTATTTCCAGTGTTCTTTCTTAAAGTTAGGTGTGGAAGAAAAGGATTGTTTGCATCTTTAATGCCGAATCCTTTAAATCTCTCAAATACCTTTTCAATGTAATGAGATTGTGTTAAACCTAAGCCATCAGAATTCTTTACAATTTTGATGCCGAGTATAACATCTGCAACACCTAAATCTTTCATCTCAAAGTTCTTCTTGAGAATGTTCTTGGTGATTTTGATGACCTCAATGTTATCTCCAAAAATTAACAAGTCATCAACATATAGACAAATAAGTACATATCCAACTGTAGTGGATTTAGTGTACACACATTTGTCACACTCATTGATTCTATACCCATTTTGAATCATTACCCGGTCAAATTTCTCATGCCATTGCTTAGGAGCTTGTTTAAGTCCATACAATGATTTGACAAGTCTACACACTTTGTGTTCTTGTCCTTTGACCTTGAACCCTTCAGGTTGTTCCATATAAATCTCCTCGTCGAGATCACCATTTAAGAATGCAGTTTTCACATCCATTTGATGTATTTGCAAATTGTATAGCGAAGCTATAGCAATCAACATCCTTACTGATGTTATTCTTGTGACAGGTGAATAAGTATCAAAGTAGTCAAGACTCTCTTTTTGTCTAAACCCTTTGGCTACAAGCCGAGCTTTGTACTTATCAATGGAACCATCAGCTTTTAGTTTTTTCTTGAAAATCCATTTACATCCAATTGGTTTATTTCCAGGTGGAAGATCAACCAATTCCCAAGTATGGTTACTTAGGATAGAATGGATTTCATTGTCAACAGCTTCTTTCCAGAAAGGAGCATCTGGAGATGACATTGCCTCTTTATATGTTTGGGGCTCACCTTCTAACGTGTATGTTAGAAAATCAGGTCCGAAAGATTTTTCGATTCGAGACCTTTTACTCCTTCGAAGTTCGGCTTCTTTGGCCACAACTTCATCATTCTCAGATTCTGATTCTCTAAGCCTTTTCTGAGAAAGTTCTCCTTGATTTCTTTTTGCAGGATATATATCCTCAAAAAATTCAGCATCCCTTGATTCTAGGATTGTATTAACATGAATTTCCGCATTTTCAGATTTATGAACCAAAAATCTATATGCGCTACTATTTTGAGCATAACCGATGAATATGCAATCCACCGTTTTAGGTCCCAACCGAGTTTGTTTCGGAGGAGGAATTGCCACCTTGGCCAAGCACCCCCACACTTTTAGAAAATTGTAGGATGGCAACTTTCCATTCCATAACTCGTATGGAGTTTTACCTGTCTTTTTGTGGGGTATTTTATTAAGAATATAATTTGCAGTTAAAACTGCTTCCCCCCACAAGTTCTGAGGTAAACCTGAACTCAAAAGAATGGCGTTAGCCATCTCCTTTAGTGTCCTGTTCAATCGTTCAGCAACTCCATTTTGTTGTGGAGTATAAGGTGCAGTCGTTTGGAGAATTATTCCATGACTAGCACAAAACTCTTTCAAATTGATTGAACTGTATTCTCCTCCTCTATCAGACCTAAGCACTTTGATTCGTTTATCAAGTTGATTTTTAACTTCAGTTTTATACTTGACAAACATGCTCATAGTCTCATCTTTGCTAGTTAGTAAATAAACATAGCAAAATCTAGTACAATCATCCACAAATGTGATGAAGTACTTCTTTCCACCTCTACTTTCTACAAACTTTAAATCACATAGATCACTATGGATTAATTGTAGAGGTTCACTTGTTCTTTCAATGGATTTGAAAGGTTTCTTGGCAAACTTGGCCTCAACACAAGTCTCACACTTGTAACGAGCATCTAACTCAAATCTTGGAATTAATCCCAAGTTTGCTATTCTTTTCATTGTACCATAGTTTACATGTCCTAATCTACCATGCCATAGATAAGGAGACACAATAGTGTAAACTGAAGACTTTTCTTTATTAATAGTCTTTGGGCACACATACTTTGAGTTTACATCAATGACAGCCACATTGGCCTTAAACAGGTCATTACATAAGTACCCTTTCCCCACATACATCCCTCCTTTTGAAAGTACAAACTTGTCAGATTCAAATACAACTTTGAAACCCTTCTTGACAAGTATAGGGCCAGAAATTAGATTTTTCCGAATATCTGGTACATGCAGCACATTCAGCAGGGCGACCTCCTTGCCAGATGTAAACTTCAGGATCACCTTTCCTCTTCCGGCGATCTTTGCTGATGCAGAGTTAGCCATATAAAGCTTCTCATCTTCTTCAGCTTTCTCATAAGATGAGAACATGTGTTTATCTGCACAGATGTGATTTGTGGCACCCGTGTCTAGCCACCAGCCATTAGTGTTCGACACCAGAGATGCTTCAGACATTACCACAGCAGACAGTCTCTCAATATTGTCATGTTCTGTCAAATTCAGTTGCTGGGTTGCACCTTCGTTCTTGCCTTTTTTCGGGCGCTTCTTGCAATCCTTAGCACGATGGCCAGGCTTGTTGCATATAAAACACGTCCCTTGGAATTTCTGGAACTGCTCCTTTTGCTTGCCTTTTCCTTGAAAAGACATCTTCCTTTTTCTATCTTGCTTGGATTTGGAAGATTCCACAACGTTGGCCTTTGGCTCAGAAGAAGGATTCGCACTCCTTCTATTGTCTTCCTCGATCCTGAGGCGCAAAATGAGATCTTCAAGGCTCATCTCCTTCCGTTTGTGCTTCAAATAATTTTTGAAGTCTGACCAGCCCGGAGGTAGTTTCTCAATCATGGCTGTCACTTGGAATGATTCACTAAGTATCATTCCCTCAGCCGAGATGTCACTCAGAATTAATTGCAATTCTTGAACCTGACTCATGACAGATTTAGAATCCACCATCTTGTAGTCCAAGAATTTGGCAACCACAAATTTCTTGGTGCCAGCATCCTCAGTTTTGTATTTTTTCTCTAAGGACTCCCATAACTGTTTAGCAGATTCAATATTACAATAAACATTATAAAGAGAATTCACTAAACAGTTAAGGATATAATTTCGGCATAAGAAGTCCCCATGCTTCCAAGCCTCCAACGCACCGAGCGTCGTGACATCTTGCTCATTTGGACTAATTATCGGGCACACCTCCGATAAATATTTCGTCAGATTGAGCATGGTCAAATAGAAGTACATCTTCTGCTGCCATTGTTTAAAGCCCACTCCGGTAAATTTCTCCGGTTTCTCATTAGCTGTAACTGGAGGCGTTGCCATCACAGTAGGCAAGGTTCGTTGAACCATCCCTCCAGAAACAGAGCCAAAAGCCATTTGGCCTATACTGTTCTGAAAAACAGTCCCGGGTATACCAGTCATATGACTTGTACCCGCACCACCAAAATTGGTGTTGGCCCAAGGGCCCGTAGCATTGGCTGCTACAAATTCAGACCTCGAGGGTTGAACATCTTCCATAGCATCGGTCGAATCGACCATAGGAACGTCTCTAGAAACATTCGGGATATTGAAGGGCACTTGGTTGTTTCCAGCCATCTCAATAATCTGACAAGAACAACAAACAGTGAGTGATTAATTGCCTTAAGAATGTTGGAATATAATCCAAAAATAAAACACAAACTGTTTATTGCAATCAGAACATGAAATTGGAGGTGAGGTACGGATATCCGAATCTCCTTAAGACAATTAGTTCCCGCCAATGATGCTCCGCAGATTCACGAACTATGCCTCCCAAGATACAACACCTCGAACCTGTTTGGATTAGCACTATGCAAACAGGACTCAGTCGAACCGTTCAATTGAACCAGCACACTCAGAAAATTCAGAAGAGTAGAAAAGTGTATCAGAGCCTTTTTGGAATCGAGTCAGAAAAACCAAAAAACCATTATGAAGCTCTTATGCTCCCATCTATTTATAGATATTTTTAGTTCATGTACAAAAGAGATACATGAATTAAATAGACGCATGTATCCACGAAATTCATGAATCAAGAGATACATGAATTCAAGAGATTCACGAATCCAGAGATACGTGAATTCAAGAGATTCGTGAACTCAATAAATACATAAACTAAAAGATACATGGATCTAGAAAATTCATGAATTCAATAGATACATGAACGGAAAAGTTTAAGAAATTCATGAATCCAAAAGAGATACGTGAATAGAAAAGACGTATCTTAATTTATTGGCATTTGTTGATCCATTAACCATAATTACAACAGTTTAGCCAAAGGTTTCGTTTTGGAACCCTGGCATCTGTACCTAAGGCTAAAGGCTAAATGTAGCCATAGACAGAAATCTAACTAAAAACAAAATTGACTGAAAAAGGATTAGAGGAGAAATCTCAATAGAGAGAACCCATAACAATAGAATTGATCAATTTTATATATTTTTCTAAATAAGTGTATTGAAAGTTCTAGAATTTGTCACAATAATGTTATTAAATTCTAAAACTTTCAAAAAGTGCAATTAAATCTTAAAATTTATTAAATTAGTGCAATTAAATCATAAGACTTATTAATATCAATTTTTTTTTAAGTTGGACGAATTTAATGGAGAGATTTGACTGCACAAACTTAATAAGTTTTAAGACTTGATTACATTTTTTTAAAAATTTGAAGTCCTCACTTTTATACCTAAGATAGAGCTTATCAATTTTCTAATCAAAGCTGAACGTAGGCATGGATAGAAATCTAATTAATAATAAAATTCATTAAAAAAAAGACTAGGAGGATAATTCTCAAAAAAGGGGCCCCATAACGCTGGAGCTGATCAATTTTCTATATTTTTTTCCTTGAAATTGAAAATAAACGCCCAAAAAGCACAAAATCTTTTTCCGTACCGAACACAATAAAGATGGGCCGGCCTTAAAAGGACGCACGCGTCACTAAAATCTGGGAAACTCTAAAGGTGTAAATCGTGTCCCAATCCAACTTCCATCCCACCTAAAAATCGGACAGAAAACAAAAATTTAAAATGATTATTTAATATGATCGTGCGGATGACAATAATAATAATAATAATTATTATTATTATAACAATAATAATAATAATTAGAAAAAAATGAGCTTTTTGGCTCTAGAAACTCGACCTTCGTTCACATTCATTTTCTCATTTCTTTTTGCAATGATTGAACATGTGACATGCGTGCATAAAGAAAAGATACAGGGTGTGAATGGCTGGCCCTTTTCCAATATGGTCTTGTCATCATTTTTGGTCCACCTATATTTCAATCATGTCTCTCTCTCTCTCTCTCTTTATTTTTTTTTTCCTTTTTTCAGGTTATTTTAAAAGGGAGGACAACCCCATTCAAATTCAATCGAAATCATGTTTGATAATCTAGTAATTATTAGACTCAATCAGCCTTCTAACGAGGAGTTTTTCACATTGTGATTGTCTTTTTCTATTGCGAATATTTGTTGCGTTTATCTCGTGACATTTTAATAGCATTCTAGATTGAAAGAAATTTCCGTGATATTTGTCTACGTGAATTGCTTTGGAAATAAGTTTTAGCAAATCTGACACTCAAAAGTTTGGAAAGTCTGGAAGGCTAATTCATGGAAAATTTTCTATTGAAACAAAATTTAAAGGAGATAATTCACACTGTAGCCCTTGATCTTGACCTATTGATATATCTTTGGGCCAACAAACTAGCAGCTTCCTAGAATATTTGCTATACGTCCATTGCTCGATTTTAGTGATTCGTCCCAGCGATAAAAGGATAAAATCAAATTCCTATTTAAATTTTAATTCTCGAATTGGTCAATCACTTGAACCAACATAACAATATCCAAAAAACGGACGCCACTTGTAAGAGAAGGATATGAGAATTTTGTCTAATCGATTGTAAACTTATCATACAAATATCAAGTGGATATTAAAATTTTCAATCTTGTCAATATAATTTTTAAATTTTATGAAATTCCAAAGTAGTTCTTTTTTTATTGATTTCCATTAGAAGTTACTGATGTGAGGAGGTTGGTGATTATTATATCACCACGTTAGTAATTTTCAACAAAAATTGATAAAAAAAAGTTATATAATATTTTTTTGTAAAGATTTAAAATTAAATTAACCAACTAAAAAATAATAATACCCGATTCACATTCACCTAAAATGTTCACGATCGACTGGAGAATTCTGTCGACTAGACGTGTGGCTGCCCCTCCGTACGAATGCTAAGCTTTTGGTGGAAACTTTTGTGCTCAAGGTGGGGCCCGCCTCTGAGCTCCTTTTTCAGCGATGAAGGTAGAAAACCTCTCTCACGGTCCAATCAATCGTTTCTGAATCAAGTGCATCGCCCTGCATCTCTTCTTCTCCGTCAAACCACGTGCACTTTTCTTCTTGCTGCCCAAGAAAAAAGAGAAGACAAGAACTAAACAAAGGCACGCTTTGCTCCTCAGGTAGCCCTCGGGGACATCGAAGTCTCCTTTGAAATATCAAAAAAAGTTCGAGTGACGTTTCTCGTGGAGTCTTTGAATAGTTAGGCCTAGTTAGCAAGAAAATCCAACGTGTAAGTTCACGTTACGTTGAGAACGTTTTTTGTCACGCACATGACTTCTAGTGTCGGAACAAAACATCACCACCTCAACGCGCTATAAGGAATTTATATTGTTCACATGTGGTTCAACTAAATTAGGTGGGAGTTTGATTTGAATTGAAATTATTTCATCTAGATTTCAACTGAGACGACATTTTTTTTTTTTTTTGTGCTGGAGGAACCGGCTTGCAGTCGACAGCTGCGCCGTAAACCCCCAGGTGACACTTAAGTAGGAGGACCCACCAATCACACTTAATACACCTAGCGCTTCTCCTGGATTTTGAACCCTTCACCTCTTCGTTGAAGATCAGTAGAGTCTTAGCCAGTGGAGTCACCGCGGCCGGTGGTTCTGAGATGTTTGCTATTTGTTCTTTTTTATTAAGTTAATTTATTACTATTTACATACCATAGAATTTTCAAATTTGACATTACTTTCTTTGTCCTCACTAACTAGAAATTAACCATAGGGATCTAGGGGCTTTCGGGTAGGGATATTTTTGTCTTCTCTTATGAGGCGGATAGCTTAGTTCAGTTAATTTGTCTTGGTCCATGTATCACGTGAATACAAATTTTCTCCAATTTTTAAAGTCGCGTTTCTCTATTATGAAATATACACTTTTTGAGAAGTTCTACACACATATTTGTGTGAAAGAAATAATTATAAATCTCATGTGGAGAAATAAGGGGAGTTCAATAATTGTACCTAGCCATGGATCGATTGAATCTTGGCCATCGAGATGATAGATCCTTTTGCTTTCTCTCTCCTCTAGGCTTTTTGAGATCTCTTTTAGTTGAGAAAAAATGCTAATAGTGTCATAGTTTTCATACAATACTTACTTTCAAATTTAGCGAAGGAAGCGTGCTTGGCGCGGCACTAAGAGAAGTAGCTGTGGATCCAAACTCCTCTTTAATTTCTCCAATGCTGTCATCTCTTACTTTTCAGTCGTAGGGTTGGAATTTCTTGCTTTCTTTCGTTCTTTCTACATTGTTGTGAGAGTGAGATTAATCAACGTCAAATTTACCGAAAGGAAATCCTAACAAGAACCTTAGACATGTGAGGGAAAATAGGAACTCGTTTGAAATCAAATACAAGAGTGAAAAGAAATTCAAGCTTTTCCGTTGGTTAAATTGCAAGATGTCAAAGGGCAAAGAGAAAAAATCGTACTTTATGACTTGTTCGTGGACAACATATCATCGTCAAAGAGATCGAAGAAGAGGGGTTTGAAGAATTAGGGTTTAAAGAGGATGGGAAATGGCTGGATTTATTCGAATTATGATTTAAATTTGGTACAAATATGTTGAGCGACTTCACTGAAAGCTATTTATGCTGATTCGGAGTATTGACAAACCACATCAATTAAAAAATTAATAATATTGTCATGTCGATTTTTAGCTTCTCAAGTTGGTGATGCTGCTTAAGTAAATTATTTTTTAACGAAAGTGAAACTTAATTAATCTAACGAAATTTTTTTACATTAAAATAAACATCGTACGAAAATTAAACTCCTTCTAGTTCTAATGTACATTTTCCCTTATTTCTAGAATTAGGAAGTTCTCTCTCCTCTCGTGAAAATCTTCTTTTCTTCAGGCGTAGGGTGACCGCCACTGGGTACTTGCTGTCCATGGACAAGCGCGACTACCAGGAGCTGGTATTGTCAGCAATTCCGACGGAATTTGGCCGGTACGGCAAATTTTTATCATTTTATTTTATTTTTACAAGAATTCCACTTCTTCTTTTTTTTTGGGGGGCGTCCATTTTCTGCATGTATAAACTTTGAAGTGACTTTTATTTCAACAGTTTGCGTTTTTTTCCCAAATTTCCCAATTTGCGTTTTGTTTAAAATGAGTTGTCTGCAACATTCTGAAATATAAATTTTGGTACATGAGATTGTATAATTTTTACTAATGGTGCTTCAAATTGTTTTGTGGGCAATCATTAAATAATCAACCGGGATAGCTTGATATACTTGTCAAGACACAGACAAGTTATGATGCAATCGCTATTTTTATAAACTAAGTGCTTTACATTGAATCTATAGAGTGATATCTTAATGTAATTGTTAAAGTGATTATTTCCTAAAATTAAATACAAACCTAACTTTTCACGGGCAAGCGAATGAGAGTAACATGAACCCTTTTCTGCATTCCATTTCTTATTTTATTTCTACTTGTTTCATGAAAAATAAAAAATTCAGAAAACATTTTACTAAAAATATTCTTAATATCTATTGAAATAATTAGTCAATAAAAAAATACTTTTATTATCAATAATAATTTATATTTAAATATTTTTATGGATAATAAAAGTACCTTTTGTTTATTAATTTTATAATTAATATTAAGAAAAGAAATATTTCAAAAAAATTTTACTTTTCACGAAATAAATGAAATTGTTTTCCTCCTCCTTCGTCCTCCTCTTTTAAGTCAACTAAAATGTCCTCTTTGACCACCGTCCTCTTCCTCTCTTTCTTCCCTTCTTCGTCCTGTCTGCTGCTAACTTCTCCCTCACTGCTTATCCAAGAACAGTGACAAAGGCTCCGACAGCGACAGCATCGCCAAAGTTCAGAGATGAGCTGAATGCGAACGCGAAGAAGAGGAGGCAGAACCGGGCGAGATTCCGCCGGGTATCGTTTTGGGATGGGTGGTTGCGCTAGCGTTAAGACAAACCTTGGCGATGTGAATATGATTAATGCTTTGACATGTCGTAATTGCACTTCACTGTCTTTCTGAGCTAAAAAGACTGTTCGTCGCCGCGTAGCCTAACGACCCGCGCAAGGTCGTTGGCAGTGCCAGAGAAAGGAGCAGTTTTGACAGCTTCAAAGGCAGAGGCACCGTCACGGCGACGACCACCTTCAAATTCAAACCCTCGGGTGGAACAGTACCTTAACCATCTCATGCTAAAACTACCAATCCAAAAGCTGTCGCGATAGGCTTTGGAATGATACCAAGTAGAAGGAAAAGTTCGAAACTTATGATCTGAGGGAAGGCCAAGCCATGGCGATAGCTTTGGATTGATGTATTTTCTGCATTCGTATGCTCGGAGTAGACGGTCTTTTTTGGTTTTTTTTTTTTTTTCCTTTTACTAATGATGAGTTTGGTTTTTTCTTCATGCACTTTCTTAAGATAAACAAGCTTCAGTGGGTGCTTTTTTTATTTTATTTTAATATTAAGCAACTTACTCGTTGTGTTGTAAGGACGCTATTTAATGTTAATGGAATAAGGGATTCTTGAGCAATTTGGCGGACTCTTTTGTCATTGTCTATCGATGCATCTTTCATTGGTTGATTGGTTGACTGATATTCCTTCAAATTTGATGCGTATTTTATAATATATGTTGATCTGATTAAAAGAAGAACTGGACACTATATTTCCAACATTGAAATAGAGAAGCTTCATTCAATTTTTTTGCAATGCAACTCATCTTTTCTATGTATTTATGAGTGCGGTGCTTTGCACCGCCAAAAAAATTAAATGAAGCTTCTTGTCTTCAATCCTACTCCTTAAGTATCTATGGAAGCCTTAAAAACTTCCCACCAACTCTAGCATTACGCAGAACCAGCAGAATGACACAATGCATGCGTGGAATGATTGTCAATTTTTATTTCATCTTTTCTTCCTCAATAGTCCGAGCCCTTCCTTTAAATGTTTATGCTTCGCCTTCGGCTAGCAGTGAGCTCATGTTGGCCTGGTCATTCTTCAACCGGCTTGATTTGCACAATGCTTGATGCCTTTCAAAGAGGTCGATTATTATGTCCCTTGCTTAATTATGTGTGTACGGATCAATCCACATTAAGAAATCGTAGCAACTTAGATCATTGAACTCACTACAATTAATGAAACTTCTTCCTATGTTTTTGTTTTTGTTTTTGCCCCTATTTATCATGTAAATAGGTGGTTGCGGACCACAATAGCAAGTTAGCTCTGAGTCGACCACATTCGCAGTTACACAACTTGATTTTGCCGTATATCCCATTATTCTTCTGATCGTTCATCCTTTGATTTGGCAATTTAAGTTGCTCGAGCTAAAATGAGGGATTGTAATGCTCTCGCTTTTTCCCTCCAAATGTCGATTCTCTCTCTACAATTAGATTAGGGCTGGAGATGTAATTACAAGAAGACGCGTTTTTGAAAGGTTAAAAAGGGAAGAAACAGTGTCATTTTCGATCCACTATGGACGACTAATTAAGCAAACAGTGGTCGGAAAAAAAAATTAAGCAAACAGTGAAGTAGGAGAGAGAAATGAATAAATAGAGCCACATCATCATTTTTTTATCCATCAATTTAGTTGAAACAAAGGAAGGAGCTTAATTGCTTCAACGTTACAAATTAGAAGACGTGATTGCATTATTTGAATATTTTAGAATTAAATTGTATTTTCACGACAAAACTTAAGATTTTTAATGCAATTATTCCTAGGCTGAACTAATAGGATAGCATTTTTAATACATTTTTTTAGTTGTTTGTTGCAAGTAAAGCAACGTGCGTCAATGCTTAGAACTTTTGTGCTCGTATCTAACTAGACAGGCTGGATCCGTTGGAAAATCGTGGGAAAGCATATGAAGATATGTTTTATTATAAGATACGTGAACGACCAAAATTGTTGGCACGATTATGCTTGCTTAAGAAATAACTGGCATGATATACATATACACGTCACATGGTTGCTAAAAGGTGATGGTATTGTATTAACATTATTGGCCTTGAGCAAGTCCTTAAACGGCTCCACCCTGAATTGGGTATTCCAGGGTGCCCAGTTAGCCCCAAAAGGGGTTTAATTGGGAAATATCGGGATAACGTCCCCATTGGGCTTCCCCACCAAACCCCTCTAAAGGGAGGGGAGCCCACCTTGGATCCTCGTGAAGCCCTTCTCCTAGCATACTAGGCTGGGTTCAGGAAATGAAAAGGCCTGGATAGCCCCCCTCACAAGGGGGCTATCCGGGATGGCGGCATTTTCGGCCAAAATAATTACTTTGCTAAATTTTAACGTGTATTTATTTCAGTTTTCAAATTTACAAAATTGCACTAGTGTCATCAATCAATATCCAATATTTTAAAATCCACGTGTAGTGCATGGATGGAGTAAATCTGCTGTAGGGCGTAAAGTCCTCTCTCTCGATATATAGATATGTGAATGAAGCTATGTTTATTTTGAGGAAAACTTTGTCATAAAAAAATATTTTTCCAAAAATTACTTTTCAAAAAAATGGTTTTTTCCTTTTCAAGTGAAGGAATTCATTACCTTAACATTAAGTGTGTGTATATATATATATATGTAAATGGTTTTCCGTTGACTAAGCATTTCGACAAATCAGACTCGTAATAATCCAGAAAACCAATTCGAGGAAAAGGTTTTCACTCAAGGAAACACACCCTGAGTCATATTTCTTATTTCATGCAGAGGTAATGAAGTATATATTATCATTAAGAAAATCATATTTTATAATGAATTATAGGGTATATTTGTTTCATTAAAAATGAATTATATGAAAAATATTTTCCTACACGAAAATATTTAGACATAAATTTTTGTTAATAATGAAAATATTTTTCATGACTAATTTTTTTTAAGTGATATAAACGGTTATTTTTAAGAAAAAAATTTCACTTTTTGGATTCTTTTATTTTGTTGAAAATGAGTGATTTGAAAAATATTTTCCTAAAATGATCATTTCTATCACTTCCAAAAATAAATAAATAAAAATATTTAGATATAAATTATGGGTAATAATAAAAATAATTAATTATTTCAATCGATATAAATAATCACTTTTAAAATTTTTATTTATTTTTCGCGTCACAATCGAAGCCATTACGCAATCATTTTCCTTCTCTTAGTATGAAACCGAAAGTAGGTGGTTAGCCCATGGAAACCTATCATGTCCACAAAATCTCAAAAAAGGTGACAAGAAAACAACGGAAGATTCCGACAAAAAAGAAAGCCACTAAGGAAAACAAATCAAAACAAAAAATTGACAAAACCTTTGAGAAACCCGATGTCGGCTTCTCGAGTGGTGGACGTGGCAGTACCAAATCAATTTAAAAGAAAAAAAGGGCTCTCGCCAACGTAATTCACAAGTAAATCATTGGCCGGTCGATTATTATTATTATTATTATTATTTTTCTGGTGTCGTGAAATCTAGTCAATTGGTCTCGTCCGAAAGTATGGTCAATGGACACGCAAAAATCAAATCGTATTTGACCTATGGCCACGACAATGAAAGCATCGGCATTCTTAATCGCGACGGTCGTCGTCCTCCTTGGGCGATCTTATAAAAATCGGAAAAAATTGCCGCCAATGACTATGCTCCACGATCTGACTGAAGACTATCTCCTCGTAGCGAAACGAATTATATAATTAGGAGGTGGGACTTTGTTGGAAACTAATGGAGCGCACGAAGGCATTAAAGCTCGTACCGATTGCACTAATTTTTTTGCTTTTGGCCAGTGTTAGGACTTTGATCGCCAAAAAAAAAAAAAACACGATCAAGAAAGTGCAATTTGGAACAAATCGATGCGAGAGTTTAAAGAAAAACATATCACAAAAAATCATGAATAGCTGAATTTGTATCGTTCACGATTCACAATCATAAAATAATGATTTCCGTGAACAAGTGCTCTAAGATCGGCTGAATGATTACATGGAAGCTTAACCAGATCCACCTTATTAACAAAGTTAGGGTTAATATCATAAAAAAAATCGAATTGATAAGCTTGCAACAATTTTCCTCTTCATTAATTATTAAATTGGATAATACGTGGCAGTTGCTAGTTTAAGGTTTTATCCCCCATTTGTCACAGTAATATCAGTTTTGAATTTTTCGTGATATTAACATGTAAGGTTAAGATGTAGTTAAGGAATTAAGGAAGACACCTAGACCCCTCCTTGTCCAAACTATTTTTCCAAGGGAATGTGACTAAAAAATTAATTTCTTCGCCTTTTACTCCACTTTACCATTTCTTCTTTCCCCACGCATTATCAGGTCTTTGATTTTCTAAATGAAAACGACTAATCTGACAAAGAACCTTCGATGCAAAAGCTTAGTCGTTGATTAATTGCGATTAGAA
Organism: Eucalyptus grandis x Eucalyptus urophylla; assembly: GCA_028830015.1. NCBI lineage: Eukaryota > Viridiplantae > Streptophyta > Magnoliopsida > Myrtales > Myrtaceae > Eucalyptus > Eucalyptus grandis x Eucalyptus urophylla. The sequence goes on from CM054203.1 coordinate 31,072,944, forward strand.
TGCTAATGACATCAGACATATACTAATCCCACAATATAAAAAATGAATTTATATCGAATGATGATTGCAATAGGGATCTGAGATCACGCATCATGAATCATGCCGCGGCTGCCGACCTACCATTATGCGAGCATCGCCACCGTTGGTTTGCTACCAAATTTGCTGGAGGATCCGATCGAACGGTGCTCGCCTCACGCGTGTGTACATGGAGGAGAGAGAGGGATCTTCCAAGTGTTTTTCGATTAAGTAGTGACCCCGGCTGACCGGTTACAAAGCAGAGTGTTACGGGCTTTTTTCACTTCCTATTTTTAAAAAAATAATCATTATAGTAATGTCCACCGTTCTGTGTTTGGTTGAATGTGCAATCATATGTTACTAGAGAATCACCTAAAATAATTTCATTGGAAGTCAATCGAGCCCTTTCGTTAAGAATTTATGCGAATGGCCTTTTGTCAACACAATTGTCTCGAGATCTGAACATTGTTATTTAATAAGAGAAATTGAAAGAGGCTAGCTAACCTTAGCTTGATTATCTCATAGGAAACAAAGATTCAGTGAACTGGAAGCAATTATTTATCGACAAAATATTGCATTCTTTATAGACTGTGTAAACCGAGCCTATCCTCGACCAATGATCATGCGGTCCCATCGCAATGCTCGTACAATTAGTAATTTTATTATTGAGTTCACGATATACTCCAAATGTCACCGTGAGTTTCTCTTCGCAATTCATGTTTTGAGAAAGTCAAAGGATCGTAGCATTCTAATTTATTAGTGTACCAATTCTTTTATGACCTCTTCAACATTGTTCATGACTAAGTTTATAATTCCCTTGCCTGGAGGGCGTAAGTTTTTAATGCTATATTGTGAGGTTGCTTGAGGGATGAGCATTTGTGTGGACTTGGTACTTGGAAAGCAACGTTTCCTATGAGGAAATTTAGGGGTTTAATAAGAAATCTTAGTACATGTAGCATTTCTTAATCTATCATGATCAGCCGATGAACGAAATACAAGGCCACATTTTTCCCTTCCTTAAAAACAGAAGCATCTAGCCCTCTATTTTTTTCGCTACCTTCTATTTCAAGTTTGATCCAAAAAGTAAGGATGAAAAGAAATTATAGATCAAGACAGAAAAAAAAAAAATACACATACATCCACTAACTCAATCCCATGAATTTACCATTATGAGGATGTATATAGAGAAAGAGTAAAAAAAAAAAAGAGCATATGTAATTAAATTGACATTGGCTGTAATCCAAGCGGAGAAGCAAAATAGAAATCTGATACCTTCATTCGGGGAAATTACCAAAAAGGAGTCCAAGTCCCATCGCTTAACATATTTATTAGACCTAACTTTACTTAAAAATTTAAATTAATGAATCATAGGCTAACTAGAATATATTAATTATTCCATACCACTCTAATTTTTCGATGACACACGTGTGTATCTCAAAAATCTTGTTAGGTTTGCTTCCCTCAATTCAGATTGCATTAACTTAAGTTAAATCTCTAAAGCCCACTTTCATCCACAATCTCTTTCTCTAAACCGAACCATGAAGTTGCTATTGAAACTGTGTTGCTATGTCATAGTGCTCACACACCATAAATCATATTAGTCACCAAATTCTTTTCTTTGAGATTTTTACCAAACATCGATACATATTTAAGAACTACTTGATCATTGATTGATATCATTTGTTGGGAGCACGTAAAAAGAAGGTAGGCCCAAGTGAATTTATTGTTCGACTTGAACTTGAGCTCTCTGTTGGTGATCTCTTTAACTGAAGTTATTGGACTTCTACTACTCATATCCCCAAAATCAATCACGTAATCGATACATAAAATGCTTCATGTTCTTGCCCGCTCTTTTGCCAAATTTTTTATTTTTGTCTTAATCATAGAGTGCTGGAGGAATTTGCGACATGGATGATAGAATCCATAAGTAAATTATAAAGGGAACAAATCACATCAAGTTATTTTTTGAGCAAATTGCTCATTTAGCATCCATTCGAGGAGGGATTCCTTTTTTTTTTTTTTTTCCATATCTTGTGACTTCAATATTTTAATTTTGTTTAAACTGCAATATTTCAAATCTTTACGATATACGGTATTAAATATATAAGTATCAATTGACTTTATAACATTATAAATCTTGACATGAAAATAATCAATTGACTACGTGTATTGAACAATCTAAATGGCTCTTATAAATATCCTTTAGCAACACACGAAATGCTCAACTCGAAGATTAGTGGGTTTGCCCTCTCTCGAAAAATTAATCTGCCCTTTCTTCTCACTCGCCTCTCTTTGGTTCCATTTTTCTGCGTAGTCTTCTCAACTCGAATTGATATTTTCTCTCAATCTGAATTGGGAGCATTTTATTATTTTTATCTAATTTTTTGCCCTGGCTTGCTGCTATGCTCTTTTTGTCTACTTACCAAACTTATCTTTCACTTCCATAGTTAGGAATCAACCAATTGCTTCAGATCCTCTAAATCAAGAAATTTGATAGGATGATAAGTTCATAGATTATACGATATCTCATAATTTTGGAAGCTCTCATCTTCCGATCTAGATATTGATCCAAAAGCTCCTCTTCCCGATCTAGATTTAGATCCGGTGGATCACCAAAGGCGTTTCCATACTCATTAATATTCTTCCAAAGTAGATCTAGATTTTGAAATCTCTTCAACCTGCTTTCAATGTCTTTGCACAACGATGATACTGAGGTCACCGGACCCAAGCGCAACGGGTGATGACGCAAGCAGTGCTGTAACTATCTCCGTTCATTATACTTTGACGTCGAGACAAAAACGTTCTTTTGGGATGAGGGCAATACCCATCGCCAGTTCCCGCTTTACGTTCGGGATTTGCTTGCTCCATAATTCCGGATAACCAGGCACCCAACATTTTCATTACTTCAAGAAATCGAACGAATCTACATCGGACACGACATTTAATAACATACGGAAGCGCGCCTCGACACGATTCTATTCCATTCTAGATAAATAAACAGTAAAATATAAATAATACACAAAATAAAATCTTTTTTTTTTAATTTTTTAACTTTACGCGGGTAAGTGGGGGGCGAGTAAAAAAACAGCACTACTACTTTCCACCCGGCATTCCGTATTTCGTACTCGCTTTCCCATGCTCCTACGTCTTCCTCCTCCTCCTGCTCTTCTTCTTTCTCCGTCAAAATCAACGAAGAAAAAAAAGAAGAAAAAAAAGGAGAAAAAAAAAGAGAAGTCATCTTTGACCACCACCATAGCCAAAGTCGCCACCTTCCTCCTGCCCCTCCTTCCTCCTTCTTCCCTCCTTCCTCCGTCCCCTCTCCGTCTCCCCATATTTATACACCGACGCGTCCGCCCAGCTCCCACCGTCCCGACCGAAGCTCAGATGGTCGCCGGCGGCATCGCTCGCCGGAACGACGCCAGCAGCAGCAGCCGCCGCCTCCTCCTCGGTTGACTACTCCGGTTCGACCGCTCCCGCCTTCCGCCATGGGGCTCTGCATCTCCACCACCAGGGTCAGCGGCTCCAGCAGCAACAACGCCGCCGCCGCCAACCAGAAACGCCACGAGATCGGGCGGCCGCAGGCGGGGGCGGCGGGGGGGACGGCCGGGGCCAATGAGAAGAACAAGCAGAAGGTCAGGGGCGAGGGCGGGAAGAAGAAGAAGGGGAGCGGGGTGATCCCGTGCGGGAAGCGCACCGATTTCGGGTACGCCAAGGACTTTGACCGGCGGTACACGATCGGGAAGCTGCTGGGGCACGGTCAGTTCGGTTACACTTACGTCGCCACCGACAAAGCCAATGGAGATCGAGTCGCCGTCAAGAGAATTGAGAAGAATAAGGTGGTTCACTCTTCCTTCTTTTTTTTTCTTTCTGTTTTTCGTATTTTTTTTGGTGGCTTCTTCTCTTCTGCTGCAAGTCGCGATTGCTGGTTCTGGAGATCAATTTAGGTTGCGAGATTGTTGTGGGGCTAAATTTGGTGTTCAATTCAGTTGTGTATAGAAGGGGATCAAAAAAAGGAAAGGATTTTATGATGTCACTGATGAAGAATTGATAGACTAGATTACTCCAAAAGAAGAATCTTTTTTCATCTTTGGAGAAGGGATAGTTTCTAGCGGTTCAGCTTTTCCGATTGAATGAGTCCATCTGAAGCGAGATAATCGGCGCACGCATCCGGTTGTCCAAAAGGGTGCGGACACTGTTGCAATTAATTCTCTCCGTTAGTAGGAATATTCCTGCGAATTTGGCTTGTTTGATGGATTCTGGGGAAGCTTGAGATCGGCATTAGAGGAGTTGAAATTTGTCAAACTCGGTGGGCTTTAGCTTAGAGCTTTTGCAGTTCAGGATCAGGTCAGATTCCGGGGGTTCTGCGTTTCGCCTTTGTCTGCTTAGTTGCTTTTCTGTGGTTAGCTCTGTGAATTGGGTTGCGAGGTTCTCCGCTACCTTATCTTTTAGTTGTTAAGGATAAGCAATCTGGATTTTCTGCGAAATTTTCCAAGTATTTGTCATTGGCCTGACTACGAGAACCACAAAAAGTACCCCCCTTTTGCACTTTTTTTTTTGTCTGGTTTTTTTTTTTTTTTTTTTATCTTCCTGGCTAATTCAAAAAGAAGAATAATGCTAGGGATACGTATATTGTTTTGCAAGAATGGCTTTGCAAAGCGATGTGCAGATTTTTGTTGAGTGTGGAATATGATCCACTTGTTTAAATACTAACTTACAGCTCGCCATGTCGCTTTGAAAATCAATTTTGTGGAGCTGTTATAGCATTACCCTTTGGGAGAATGGCTTGACACATGCTGTTGCATGTTCCTCAATAATTGTATGTTTTATGTCCACATGAACTATAAATTCAACCCATAGGTTCAATTATGACATGTGGGGCTCAGTGGAAAGGAAAAAGAGAAGAAAGGGAAGGGGAAACGGAGAAGCTTGTTATGCAAAAAGTAGATCGGTTTCAGTAGGTATAGGCAATTAAATTGGCTTCCTTGAATTTCTACCTTATGCAAGTTGAATTTTCCAAATTTTTTTAATATTTAATTATATTACATACAAATATGCTTATTTTGCCAACCATGTAATATCTCTTGTCTTATACAGTATCTTGATCTGGGTAATTCGGTTTAACCCCTTGCTTGCACATAATTCTTTTGCTTGAACTATAATAGAGGAGAGATTTATGATACGTGCTATTGACCAACAGTTACATCAGTAGACACTGTTTAGAATGTAGTGCAAAGTCTCCACGTCAGGATTCAGATAATTAGAAAGGGAATACATTTTGAACTCCATGCCTTTTCTAGCAAGAATATCTTCTAAGTGGCTCCTTTGAACTTTTTGTTTTTCTTCTCGTTGTAGTTTAGTGTCTTTATGGTGGTTCAATTAAGCAGAGGTCTCCGCATGGAGATAATCTTCCATTGTTGGTGGTATATTTTTTTTTTTATAATGTTTGCATGAAACTCCTTTAAAAATCTATCCTAAAACGGTTGGGTAATCTTGCAAACAAAATGTTGAATGCAGATGGTTCTTCCTATTGCTGTTGAGGATGTAAAGAGAGAGGTCAAGATATTGCAAGCCTTGACAGGGCATGAGAATGTTGTTCAATTTTATAATGCCTTTGAAGATGATTCGTACGTTTACATAGTTATGGAGTAAGTTATGCCATCCTTTCTCGAGATGTTACTTTCCCCCAAGAACTCAGTAAATAGTATTATTCTAGTAATAATGCTTTTTTCTGCTTTTATTTTCTATCTGTGCATAATGACTTTGTGTTATCTTGATTTTACTTTTTCAGGTTATGTGAAGGTGGTGAATTACTGGATCGGATATTGTCCAAGTAAGAATTTTTGTCTTAAATGACTGAAGCGGCGATTCTTGTAGCTCGCAAATGCTTGATCAGTGTGCTACTTCTTCATGGTTTTCTTTGAGCAGGAAGGACAGCCGGTACACTGAGAAAGATGCGGCAGTTGTTGTACGGCAGATGCTCAAAGTCGCTGCCCAGTGTCATTTACATGGTCTAGTGCACCGTGATATGAAACCAGAGGTAGAAGTCATGACATGTTGAGTTACAATGTGGAGTAATGCTGCTTCGGAAGCTCTCTTATGTTTCTCGTTGCCTGCAGAATTTTTTGTTTAAGTCAAAAAAAGATGACTCCTCTTTGAAAGCCACGGATTTTGGCTTGTCGGACTTCATAAAACCAGGTGATTAGATTTTTATGGCTGAAGATAATTTTGCGTATTGCTTAGATGACATTTGGCTTTCTCTGTCCCGACTCCTGAGTAATATTAGTGGAAGTATTTCACCTCAGCACCTGCCTCCTCTTATGGACTGTCAGTAGCTGCCGTGCTAAATGTGATAGTGCAGATACTAAAGTGGGCCATTTAATTTTTATAATCAGATTGACATATCCTCTTTGTTTTCTTTCATTTTCCCTATTTTGTTCATAGGGCTATAAAGGATTTTGACTTGCTTTTGCAAACCTATGCCGTAATTTTTTTTTTTTTTTTATAAACTGAATGAGAAATTGCCTGAAAATTAATGCTCTTTCATTGATTGCAGGAAAGAAGTTTCCAGATATTGTCGGTAGTGCCTATTATGTTGCTCCTGAGGTATTGAAACGCAGATCAGGACCAGAATCAGATGTGTGGAGTATTGGTGTGATAACATACATTCTACTATGTGGGAGGCGTCCCTTCTGGGACAAGACTGAAGATGGTATATTTAAGGAGGTATTGCGTTTGTCTATTTGGAGCAACTTCATTTCTACCCTTTCTAGTTGTTTTGTTCAAATCTTGTGGGTTACGTGACCCATGCAATTTGACTTTTACTAGTTCGGAACAGCGGGTTATGCAGCCCATGCGATTTGACTTTTACCTAGTGAAGAACACTTGAAATCTTTTAGAACATACAAATATTGGTGGGAGAGTCGATAATTAATCATCACTTGAAATAAAGTGAAAGCAAATGGTCCTTAATCAACAAAATGAGAGACTGTTGAGTGAAGTAATCAGTTTGCACTTCTATAATTTTACACTAGTTCAGATGCCCAAGATCCCACAATCAATATGCAACATTTAATATTTCCAATCCTAGCAATAAGGGAGGGAAACGTGGGGAGATCCTGTACCTTAGATGCCAAAACTTTCCTTGATGATTTTATTTTTTGCGATGTCACTTATGCTGCTGTTTAATTTTTTTCAGGTTTTGAAGAGCAAACCTGATTTTCGACGCAGACCTTGGCCAAGCATAAGCAATAGTGCTAAAGATTTTGTTAAGAAGCTACTGGTAAAGGATCCTCGGGCTAGACTAACTGCTGCTCAGGCCCTTTGTATGTCTCCATTTCTTCTTGAGCTAACTCTTATGGTGATTATCATTTTCTTGTTCCTATAAAAGTGTTCTCATTGGGTTTCCCTCATCTGCACTGTCTCTACTGTTTCAGCACATCCTTGGGTGAGAGAAGGGGGAAGTGCGTCAGAAATACCAATTGACATATCTGTTCTGCACAATATGAGGCAATTTGTGAAGTATAATCGTTTCAAACAATTTGCTTTGAGGGTGAGTTGCACATTCATAAAACTTTTCAGGAGAATGACCTGTCCCCTCTTCTATCTTTACTTTATTTTCTCTCTTTTCTTTTAAGGAACTTTTTAAATTTCCACCTGCAGGCTCTGGCCAGCACGCTAGATGAAGAGGAACTGGCTGATCTCAAGGATCAGTTTGATGCAATTGATGTAGATAAAAATGGTTCCATTAGTCTTGAAGAAATGAGACAGGTGGGTTTCTGATTTTGGAACTCTCTAGTATTATGCAACTTTTACCAAAGTATGTCTGTTTCTCTGTTCAGAATAGACAAACTGAGAAAGATGGTTTTTCCGCAGGCCCTCGCTAAAGATCTTCCTTGGAAGTTGAAGGAACCCCGTGTGTTGGAGATTCTTCAAGCTGTAAGCCTTTCTCTATCCATTGGATGAATCAGCATAAACTCATCTACTTGGAAGTTGTGTTTTTTACTCTGATTGTCCCTCTTAAGGAATTAAGAATTCTGCATCTTTCCTCCTCCCTTTTAGTTTAAACCTGCATTAAGAATTTTTTGTATTTTTGAATAAAGAAATGTGCAGACTACTATTCTTCATCAGGAGAATTTCATTGGTATTTTTCTCTGTCTAAATTTTTCTGTCCTTGAGCAAATATGACAATACCTAGTCCATAAGACTTGCATTGCGTTTTCTGTTTGTCTGGATTAGTCTAAAGCATATTTCCATCTCCCTCATGCAGATTGATAGCAATACAGATGGGCTAGTAGATTTCCACGAGTTTGTTGCTGCCACTGTACATGTGAATCAATTGGAGGAACACAACTCTGAGAAGTGGCTACGAAGATCGCAGTCTGCTTTTGAGAAATTTGATCTTGATGGAGACGGGTATATAACTCCAGAAGAGCTAAGAATGGTATGTGTTCTTTCTCCCTTTGTGCTGCATGCCCAATCTTTAGACTCCTCTCCTAGCTGCTGTTCCACAATCTCACTTGCACCTCCCGGCAATTAATTTACTTTTGAAGATGAAATATTTGCTTATTTAGGCGCAATAATAGATTATGGAATCCAACTCAGCGAGAAGAGACTTTCTTTTATGGTTTTGTCAACGCTTTTACTAAATCATCGTCATTATCATTATCAATGCCTTTATATGGATGGAGCCCAGCTATTCCGATGAAGCAAAGGATTGAATGCATGTTTCGAGCGGTCAAGCATGGGGAACTTCTTGAAAGCCTTCATCTTAATATGTTATTCAGTCTACTACAGTAAAGGCCCGCCTATCCGTAATTGAAAGTTCCTCTCGTATTAGCAAGTTAGATAGCAATTGTCCACTAAGCACCGGGTGTTTGATTCGTCACTACGAACTGGCTTATCAGAAATAATTTGGCATGAAATGATTCTGGGTCCATCTCATCCAAGACAGTGCCATTAGCATAATTCGTAACCCTTGAGATGTTTCTCTTTTGGCAGCACACCGGCCTGAGAGGTTCGATCGATCCACTTCTTGAGGAGGCTGATATCGACAAAGATGGGAGGATAAGTCTATCAGAATTTCGCCGGCTGCTGAGAACTGCCAGTATGAGCTCAAAAACGGTCTCCAGCCCATCGAATTTCCGGAATTCACGTAAGATGTAGTTTAGGAAGAGGCGTGAATTTAGGAAGATGTACAGTCTCTCGTTCAGAGTGTCGGGAATTTTCTTGTTGCTTCCCCCACCAATTGTAAGCTGTGATCGTGAGTATCGCATCGATGCAAGCGCATAAGTTTCCCTCCCATCACGCTCTGCTCCTTCCCGAAAACCGGCGCGCGTTTGCGAAAGCCGCCGTCGGACTCTAGTTGTAGTACATTGTAATCTGCCATTGAAGAAGAGAGCTATTAGATTTGATTCTCCGTTTTGAGAAACGGTACTTAAACTCCGATTAAAGCTCATGTTTTCTTTATTCCACGCCATATTATCCAAAGTGTTTAAGCGTAAATGTCTCTTTTATATCTAAATCGTTTGTAGAGCTCACCATTCTGTCTCTGGTGTGACCTGGTCCTTTTCCTTTTTCTCCTGTTTATTTTTCTTCGATGTGGTATTAATTTCCAAGCAACCAAAGTTTCGTTAGGCTTAATACCATGAAAAACTCTAAATTAGTACAATTGTGATAAAATTATCTAAAATTAATTTTTTGATCACAAAAAATTTCAAACTGATACAATTATGATAAATTTTACATTTTAAATGTTAAGTTGGATAACACGTGACAGTTGACGGATGTGCTAGTTTGGGATTTCCCACTTCATTCATCACAAGTGTATAGGCGTTTGATTTTCTGTAATATTAATTTAATTGAACGAAAATTAACGGAAGTTAAATTTGTCATAAATATATCAATTTAAATTTTTTAATATTTAAAAATCAGTTTTGGGTAATTTTGTCACTATACCAATTTATGGTGTTTCGTGATATTAAACATTTTTTTAAAACTCCCATGTCATGTGAATTTTAAAACTCATGACATCAAGTAAATGAAATTAATGTGTAAATTGATATGACGTGGTTTTGTTTTCAAGTACTCACTAATAATTCATCACCAGATACTATGTATCAATCTTATAAATCACTTTAAAACTGATTCACATCATGAGATTCGACACTCTGAACTTTTTTGTAATGTACAAATCTCGCGCTTTGGCAATTCGTGCGGTGGAGGACTCTCCTCTCATCGTGTCATTACAGCTCGTGCGGCCCGTCGTTGCTTTCCTAGACGGATGCGAGCTCCTTGATTCCACAACGTAAGCACCGAATCGTCAGTAAATCCTTCTGTCGGGCGTTTGCCGCGTTGTCTTCTTTGTTCAACGCAAATGCCTCTTTCCACCGCCTCCACCCGGCGCCGGTCACCACACTCTTGTCTTCTTTTCTTCCGCAAGGCCGAAGTCGATGGCAACGGCAAGTAGTCATGCGAACTGGGCGAGTTAGAAGGTCGCGGATAGTGGCTACGCCAAGGACTTTCGCCAAAGCTGACGCGGCCAATACGTATACACTATCGTCACCAAGATAGGGCCAATGGACAGCAGGTTGCCGCCAAGCGACTTTACAAGAACAAGGTCACTCTTGCTCAGTGCCATTCCACTGAGAGTTGCGAACGCATACATATGATCATGTGTTTGCGCTCGTGACAGGATGAACAAATTTTGCATGAAATAGCTTCTGCACAAGTCCGAAGGCTGAATGTGTGTACATACATATAGCAAACAGTTAGCTCTTAGTAATCATGTCATTTTCACTAGATTGCAGGCGTACCGTACCACAGTTCAATAACATAAATGTCATTCAGATATTTCGTCGAAGGATTTCCTAATTACAAGTTTAAGCTATTTGTTGGATGACGGGCCATATGTATATAGGTGCATACCGACGCTGACCTTCGTGTTGTATTTCTTTCCATGCCTCTATGGTGGCCTCCATCAGGCAGAGAGGCCTTCTGCAGATAATTTCTGCTGCTCAATTTTGGAGGTGTACTGTTTCCTGATATTTATGCGAGATTCTTCTAAGATTACGTACTGGAAAATGTTGTTAGTGTTGCAAATGTATGATTTGATTTCTGGACGCAGAACTCGGGATCATGCTAGCCTTGACAGGGCTTTGAGAATGTCATTCAATTTTATTATGCATTTGAAGATGATTCTTATGTGTACATAGTCACGGAGTAAAGTCGTTCCCACTCTTTTATCTTCTTTTTATCATCTTTTTGTCAATCAGTGCATGATGACATTGAGTCGTCCCAAAACTGTTCTTTTCAGGATATGCAAGGGTGGCGATTTACACAATCGGCTACTGGCTAAGTAAGAGCGTTAAGAATTCATGCAACACATGCATGTATAACTCAAGAGTACTAAATAAGTCTGCGATGACTGGTTTGTGGTTTTCCACGAGCAGGGATGATGGCTGTCACACGGACGAAGATGCGGCAGTGGCTGCACGACAGATTGTCCAAATTGCTGAATTCAGTCACGTGGCTTGGCACACCGTGACATGAAACCCGAGGTAGAGTCTAACGAGTATGTCCCTGGTCCAAAATCCTGATTGGGTAGCTCTCTTATCGTTCCTTGTCGCTTGCAGAATTTTATGTTCAAGTTGAAGGAAGAGGAATCCCCTCTGGAAGCCACAGGTTTCGGCTGCTTGGATTTTATAAGACCAGGTAATTAGAAGTTGAATGCTGAAGATAATTTTTGCTTTTCCTCAGATGACGTTCAGCGTATGCTGTGCTAAATGTGAAGGGGCACTGGCACCGGTGGACTCACCAGTATATTTTTTCAATCTCGCGATACCTTCAATCGATTGCAGGAGAGAAGTTCCTAACCAATTACGGCAGTCTCAACTACATTGCTCCTGAGGTATTAAATTGCCAATCAGGACCCAGATCAGATGCGTGGAGTATCGGCATCACAACCAATGTCCTACTCAGCAGGAGGGGTCCCTTCTAGGACACAACTGATGACAGTATACATTATTGCAGGTGCTTGCATTTTGCATGGTAAACGTAATCCACGTATCCAGGGAATGAAGTGAGTGAATGTTGAACGGAGTGATGCATTGGCTTGCACTTAAAATTTTCAACTAGGTTCGTAGCTTAGTCACCTGAGGACTCAACCAAAACAAAACATGACACAAGATTGCCAATCCTTGTGAGAAAGGAAGGAAAACATTGGCAAACCTGTACCTTAGAAGCCACATGAGAGCAATGAGGGTAAAGGTAAGGACGTATATACATTATTGGGGAGGTCGATGTCATAAATGCAGTTTACACACTGCAAAAACCAAGTGGTTAAGCAGAGAGATGCCTTAAAGTCACCCTTTTTTGTACCTATGACACATGAACATGTCAAATACAGGGAAAAGCGGGAGAGATCTTGTACCTTAGATAGGATTTCCTTTGCAATTTCCTCTCTCTTTTTCCCTCATGCAGCTAATTAATTCCATCAGATCTTGCAATTCGAACCTGATTTTCGATGCCAACTAAGCGATGCTGCCAAAGATTTCATCCAGAAGTTACTGACAAAGTATACTCGGGCTAGACTGACTGCTGCTCTGGTCCTTTGTCTGTCCTGGTTTCTATTAAACCAACTGAATAAGTAAGCTGGGATGAATGCACCATGTCTATCTTCACGGAAAAGTTAATCTTATGGCGTTTCTTGGTACAATACGGATACTCTGTCTCCAATTTTTCGGCACATTCTTGGCTTAGAGGAGGAAGTGCACTGGAAGTACCTGTCGACATATCTGTTCTGCGTAACATCGGGCAATTTGCACGGTACAGTTTTTTCAAACAATTTGCTTTGAGGGTAAGTTTCAAATTCTTGGAGCTTTTGGTGCGTGCTAGAGAGACCTTCGGAGCACCTCTTGCTAATTTTATTTGTGTTTCTTTTATAGACTCGCTCTTTACCTTTTGAATCACCACTTGCAGGCTTTGGCTGACACACTCGATAAAGAGGAACTGATTGATCTCATAGATCAGCTTGATGCTATTGATGTTGATAAAGATGGTTCCATTATTTTCAAAGAAATAAGATAGGTCGATTTTCCAATTTCAGACATGTACAACATTATTGTGCCACTTCCGCAAAGCTACAATTTCCTCTCCTGTTAAGAAACGAGAATATTAAAAAAAGATGGTTTCTCTGCAGGCCCTCACCAAAGATCTTCCTTGAAGTTGATGGAATCGCGGGTATTGGAGATTCTGCAGGCTCTAAGCTTGTCTCTTTACATAATTCAGCATTTTTGCTCTTCCATTTGAATTTGAACCTTGATTCTGTACTGTTCTCTCGTCAAGAGAATTACACCAACGTGTTTCTCTTCAGAATAGTTTCTATAGCAGCGAATTTCAGCAAAAGAAGTCTGTGTGACTTGCCCTATGGTATCTAATCATTGGAAATGCTCTGAGCACATGTTTCCTCTCGCTTCACACAGATAGACAGCAGTGTGGATGGGCTAGTGGATTTCCACGAGTTTGTCTCCAGCACTCTAAATGTGCATCAACTGGAGGAGCTCGACTCGGAGAAGTGGCTACAGAGATCACAGGCTGCTTTCTAGAAGTTTGATCTCGATGGGGACTGGTATATTACCCCTGAAGACCTAAGAATGGCAGGTGTCTTTTTTCCTTACTCTCAGCCTCAATCTAATGCTGTTGTCATTCAGTTTTGGGCCTAGGGAGAGTTTTCTTCCTAGCATTTTTTCCATGGTCTCCAATAATCATTTGGCCTGCTCCAATGAATGCATCACACGAATGAAATTCTTTCATTACTTGCTCAATTTAAATAGCACTTATCGGAATGCAATGTGAAACTTTATGCAATCAGTCAAGGGCCTGGGATGAGCTCTCTGTGTCTAAATTAAGATAAGGTCGTCCCCACAATTTGTCCGATGATTTGTTTCTTTCTCCGGCACACTTGATTGACAGGTTCTGTTGAATCACTTGAGGAGGCAGACACTGATAAAGACGGAAAGATAAGTCTATCAGAATTTCACAGCTGCTGAGAAGTTGAGAGAGTACACGCTCTCGAAATGTCACTAGCCTGTATAACTTTCAGGATTTACGGAAGGATGTACGTTCTCTTGTTTTTTTGTTTGGGATTTTCTTTCCGAGTGCCCCCCAAAAATCGCGTGTTGTGATCACAAATTACACATTTAAAGGAGCGTATTATGAGTTTCCCTCATGCGCATCTCCGCGAAAATTAGATGCAGTCTTTTGTCAGCAAAGTCGATAATCATCCATAGGCTCACGGCTATGCATTGTAATATCCCATTGATCGAAGAGATTTAGTAATTCAACTCTGATATCCAGTCTCTTGAGCATTCGGTTTGGCAGCGATGGCAGTGATACGAGGACGGCGCATGCTGCAGAAAACACAGAGAGAGTCAAACCGATGTCCGCTGTTCCGAGAATTACCTTCCATTTCGGCTCATAGCTCTCCAATTAGCATATACCCTCTTGCCTGGCCGTTCTTGGTAATAAGGTACAACAGATTCGAAACGGGCACTATTAAGAAGGAGCTCAGGCAGTTCATTTTGACCATCTCAAAGCAGACAGAAAACAAGCCGAAGCGCGTCATATCGAAATGAGTCATGCCCAGATGAGTACTTCACCGTGTCTGGCTACTCCCTGTAATAATCTATGCACAGACAGACGCATGTGTGTTCCATAATTGATTTGACTTCGGTGGAGCCGACATCATGAATCACCGCCAAGTTGAAAGATTAGAAAGAGTCTGCAAATACATGGCTTCTGGGCGACGTGCGAAACTGGTTCTGGTTCAACGGCTACGCATCTTCTAGTGATTATACAAGAATCTGACGTAGTTATTATCACCCAAGTTGTTAGTCTCCCAAGTTGCAATCCAGACAGGCCCCTTCCATGCATCGAGAGCTCGGATCGATCCGCTATGCGATGCGACGATGCACAACACCCGACGGTGGTGCAACAACAATCCGTATGCCGAAAAACCTAAAATTCCCTGATAAAAAAACCCGTTATCCGACCGGTCACTATTCTCAGCACAGACGCACGCGCGTCCGCACTTCCCAACCTGTCGATCATACGTATGTACGGGACAAAATCTAAGTAGCTTCCAAGTTCGAGCCTTGAACGGTTCAAGCACGTGCACATCATCAAAGCGCATTTAAAGTTAAGAAATACCATAAAGTCATTGTCGGGGAAGTTCATGTCGGGCGGACAAGTCGTGAGATAATAATTTCGAGGATGGTTATCCGGAACTCTCGATGACGAGACACTCGTGCAGGAAGAAGCATCATGGCCAAGTCCAAGGACGTAATGTCGCCATCTCACGCGATGGCGACGTGACGAACCGAGCAGGAGGGGGGGCATGTGAAGCTTCCGAACGTTGCCGGAAACATGCGACCACTTGAGACCCAAGTTGCATTATCTCTTCGGTGCGCTTGGGGGAATGACATCATCGGAGGCGTGCTCGGCCACTGATTTTCCGCTCCACGCCGCGAGAAAACTTCGCCCTCTTTCGATGGCGACCGGGGATGGGGATGGCGATGGCGAGGGCGATGCCTCCGTTTGAACCGTTCAGCATATCTTCTTCGTACGCACTCGGAAATCTCTTGCCTTGTGAAGAGCTAAGTCAAACCCGGGGCTACCGAGCTTTGCGACTGAGCTTTCGCTTTGTGCCGGAGTTTTCGTTCTCGGCATGTGCGCGTTGATTGAAAGAAAAGGTTTCTTTTTGCCCGCTTACGTAGTAAAGGCCCCCACTTTTTTTTTTCTTTTTTTGTGGACAATGTCGGCAGTTTGCTTTGAAACTGGACCATGCAAATTTCTCCACAAGTGCACCACCGCACTTGTTATTTTATATATAGGTAGCCCGGAGGTGATTATCGGGCTCGGTTCTATTCGGAAGCTGGACCGAACTAGCCCGGATTGACCTATTCAAGGCCGTTATTAGGAAGAACAGTCCGGTTTCCAGCTTTAGATTTTGATCATACTT
The DNA here is from genome assembly GCA_028830015.1 of Eucalyptus grandis x Eucalyptus urophylla. Classification (NCBI taxonomy): domain Eukaryota; kingdom Viridiplantae; phylum Streptophyta; class Magnoliopsida; order Myrtales; family Myrtaceae; genus Eucalyptus; species Eucalyptus grandis x Eucalyptus urophylla. Next base: position 31,088,974 of record CM054203.1, read on the forward strand.
TTTAAAAATTTTAAAATTTGATTGTTTTTCTTTAAAAATTTTAGGATTTTATTGCACTTTCGTGATCAATTTTAAAATTTTTAATATACTTATCTCATTTTTGTTTATTTGTAATTTCAATCTCAGGATGAGTTTTGAGTTCGGTTCAATCTAAGAGCCGGATCGAACTCGCCCAAAACTGACCGATTCAAGGCCGAGTTAGGAAGGACTAGCTCAGTTTGTGGTGTCAATTTCGAAACCACCAATTTTACTGGAGAACCAATCTAAACCAATTTTGAAGCTTATAGATTATAGCATAGCCACTCGACTGACGTAGATTTTTGTGTAGAAATGGTGAAACCTCTATATTTTATTAGGGTTAATACCCTGAAAAACTCTAAACTGGTACACCTATGACAAATATACCCAAACTATTTTTTTTACCATAAAAAACCTCAAACTGGTACATCTGTAACAAATTTATCCCGACTAACCATAAAAAGCCATAAATTTGTACATTTATGACAAATTTATCTCAAACTAATTTATTCGACCGAAAAAAACCCAAAACTTATTTGACCGAAAAAAACCCAAAACTGGTAAATTTGTAACAAATATTCCCCAGACAATGGGCTCAACAGGGATACACTCATGTCCATTATGGAGCTGTTCGTCTTGCTCTCACGTTCCATGGTCGTAAAGGTTTGCCGGTTGTGGCAAGAATAGCATTACTAGATACCAGGTTTTTACAATACCAGCATGCTTGCATTGGTACTGTTCAAACTACTTTGAATGCAGGAACGGTCTTTGTCACTCTATACCCCAACTTCAACATAGCCCTTTCAGATCCTCAGTTACTTTCTTTTATGAAAGTTCAACTTCAACTCACTGGAGCCCCTCAAACTGCTGACTCTGTAGCTGCAACATTACATTACCAGATGGTTTATCGAGTGCAGAACCATGCGCTTGATCTTAACTTCAACAATGGTAATGAAGATGCCTTGTTCATCTCCATGCAAAATGACCAGGCATCCTGCATCCATGTTCCCAGACAGATTCCAAAGGAGAGGTTAGCCAAGCTTCTTCCAGAGACCTGGATTACCAACTATGAGAAGCTACATCAGCACAACAAGCCTATCCAATCTACGGACTCAGAGTTCGTAAGGAAAAAAGATGGAACGGTTTCCATCAAATTTGGCAAAGAAAAGGAAGAAAGTCCTTCTATTTTCCAAACCCTACTCATGATTGAACCATGTGTTCCTCCATCCATTTCCGAGCCAGATCCAAAAAGCATGTTCGACACTTTGATGGTGATGGACATCCTGTTCATTACTATAAAGACAATTATGGTCATTGTTTTTGGGATCCTTTCTGCCCATGTTCCTCCTGTATAAATTCTCCTGACGAGGTAAACCCGTTTGAAAAACCTCCACCTCGACGGAAAAGGCCAAAGGAAAAGATGTACCAAAGGTACTTAGATGGAGATTCATCCATCGATACTCTTGGTGAAAGCGACAAATACCAATTCCTGGTTTCTTATGCACCACCGCCATCACCAGAGTCTAGTACTTCATTCCAAACCTCACTAGATCCACCAAAAACACCACCACCATCTCCTCCTCACAAAAAGCAAACCCTCTCTCCATTCTATAGGCCAATCCTTAAGTGGGCTAAGAAGCATTCTTACCCCTTCGAAGTTCCAGAAGAAGTACCACCTACTTCTTCTATCGCTATGTTCCAGGATGCTGACTTTCCTCCCCTGGTCAAGGAAGGTTCTAAACTCTCGTTCCCAGCTGCAGAAGAGTTTATTGATCCTCAAGGAAGATACCGACATGTTCCTAAAGTTTCTACTCCCACTGATGTGGACGAACATGGAAGACAGAAAAAAACCTCTGCTGCTGAAGCTGTTCTAAACTGGCAATCAGAGACTCTGTTAGCACAAAATAATGCCTTCAAGGCAATTGACTCCAAAATTGGAAATGTGCAACAAGATCTCTGAAGGTATGATGAAAGTACCAAAAAGATACTCTCTGAATTCCAGAAAAGGCTTCACGCCTTGGAGTCAGGACAACATCTTGGGTACCATTATCTTGAAAATCCAAAGCCAGAAATAAAAAAACTCAAAAACCAAATCCAGCTTCTTGAAGAAGGAAGGTTCAGACCGTTTAATCCTTTAGCACCTCCTGTTAAAACTGGGTATTTACCTCCACCACCGAAAACATCCATTTTCGCCACTATCCCAACAGATCCTTACAGAAGAGAACCGGATATGGCAGATTTGCGAAATCGCCTCAAAACCCTACAGAAAGAAAAGGGAAAAGAAAAAACACCACCTACAGGATCAAGTTCCATTATTATAAGAGAAAGGCCAGAACAGATGATTCTATCAAATCCATTAGAAATTTTTCTAAAGGATTTAGGCACCCAGGAACCTGACTCTGTTATCCAACAGCCTGAACAACCTGATCCTCCGGAAAAACAGACTTTGCTCTCAATAAAGCAAACTTCTCATGATACTGAAACAGAATCTTCAGTATCTCTTTCTTCTTCTTCATCCTTCTCAATTCCTACAGTCGATACCCTCCCTATTGCACCAATTACTTCATCAATATTCATGGCTGACTCCCTAAACGATGATATGGAATCAGATTATTCTGACCCTGAAATAGGCCAGACAAGCAAGCCTACTCATCAGGTGTCTACTGTATCAAAACAATTCTTCACCATTGATGATATTCCTTATCAAAAATGGCCGATAAGGCTTGAAGAATTTCACACTTGGATGAATACACAGTCTATCACCAACCATGATATGAATGATGTATTGTACAACTTTGTTACAAGATTCACAGGAAGCCTGAAGCACTGGTGGCAATCCCTTTCAGAACAAGATCAGATCCATTTTCTAATGTCACCCACTTTCAGCCATGCGATCACTCTCTTATATCATGTCTTTGTGGGAAAACCCGGTGATCTCATAGAGATAAAAAAAAGAGAGTTCTTCCAAAGACGATGCTGCTCCCTCCAGAAGAAACACCTTGATAAGCATTTTAAGTTAATGCTTCAAACCTTTTATCAGGTTGGAGCAGAACCAAATCTGAAGCATGTTTTCCTTACTTCCATTCCGAAAGAACTATCCCAGATGGTTGAAAGATCATTTTTTGGAAAACAAAGGCAGGTACAAGATATTCCCTTGGGAGAAATACAGCAAGAGATCCATCTATGCCTAGAAGAATTATGCTTAAAGCGCAGGATGGTGCAAACATACATCACAGATGACAGACGCCTAGAATCAGCCTGCTCCCAACAAGAGTTGAAAATTAAATGCTCCAAAAAAGACTGTGATGGAACATGTGGCAAGTACTCCCGCAAGAAGAAGCACTACAAGAAGTTTTGGATAAAGAAATCCAAACATAGCTCCAAGCATTCCGGAAAAAGAAGAAATGGCGATACCTACGCAAAAGAAAGGATCGCACAAGCCACAAAAAATCAAATCGTTGCTACATTTGCAATCAGAAAGGACATTTCGCCAAAAGTTGTCCTCAAGCGAGAAAATGTCAGAATCATCTCATCCATCATATTGAAAGCGAAATAGGTATTTCTCTTGAAAATGATGATATTGAATCCTTGTTCTCTGTTGATGAAGAACCATCTGAACAAACTCTTTGTGCCATTCCCTCCTACCAAACTTCCAGTGAGACTGGGTCAGACTCAGAGTCTGAGGATATTTTCCATATATCACCATCATCCCCAGAACCAAGCTCTGACATATTTTCAAGTCAAACCCATTGTCCACACTTCCCAGTTAAAATCCTCACCTCAAAGTTTGCCAAACCAATCACTGTCATTGCTCTCATTGACACAGGAGCAAGTTGTTCAATTCTAGACACCAAAATTCTCCCTGAAGAATTCTGGACTCCCTACACCCGATACTTCAACTCTGCGTCCGGAGATACTTTCTCCACAAATGTCAAAACCACTCCTATAACTGTCCAGTTCTTCCCGCAGTGCTCCATAACTGCAAATTTTTTTGGATCTAACCTTCCCAATAAAGACCTGATAATTGGGTGGGACATCATGACTCAAGTCTCCCAGCTTCGTATCATTCCTGGAAAAGGTCTTAGGTATAAAGATCAATTCTCTGAGTTTGTTAATATCCAGAGACTATTTTCCATTCAAATGAGTCTACTAGATCCGATTATGCAGAAGTTATTGGAATCTTGTTCCGAATCCCATGCAGAATTCGCTCAAAAGTGCTCTCATCCTTTATGGAAAAACCCAGAGTTCTTTGTTCGGCTTCCTTTTAAGAAAAATGAAGACATAAACCCAACTAAGGCAAGCCACATGGGAATGAAGCCAGAACATTTGGTTCTAGCTCAAAGGGAATGCTCAAAACTTTTACAACAATGACTTATTGAAGTTTCTGACTCACAATGGGCTTGTGAAGCCTTTTATGTTAATAAACGTGCCGAGCAAAACAGAGGAAAAATGAGATTGGTAATTAACTATCAACCTCTCAATCTTTTCCTTCAAGATGATAAATTCCCTTTACCATCTAGAGACTCTCTCTTCAGTGGTCTAACCAAGGCCCACATCTATTCCAAATTCGACCTCAAAGCCGGATTTTGGCAATTGGGCATCCATCCTGAAGACAGATCCAAAATAGGATTCTATATCCCGAACCAGTACTTTCAATGGAAAGTTCTTCCTTTTGGCTTAAAGGTAGCACCATCCCTTTTCCAAAAGGCCATGTATCGCATCTTCCAACCAATTTTATCGAGTGCAGCAGTATACATTGATGATATCCTGCTCTACAGTCCTGATGAGCAGTCACACTGTCAACTTCTTGAGCAGTTTGCAGAAATCATAAAAAAACATGGTATTATGCTTTCCCAAAGAAAGATGAATATTGCCCAGACAGAGATTGAATTTCTTGGTATGCACCTTAACAAAGGTACATACTACCCAGGGCCGCATATAGCCCAATAATTATTGAAGTTTCCTCAGGACAATTTCACAACAAAGCAAGTTCAGCAATTTCTCGGGATAATCAATTATCTCAGGGTCTTTGTCCCAAATATTGCAAAACTTCTGATCCCTTTGCAATCCATGCTGAAGAAGAATTTCCCACCTTGGGGAAAAACTCAGACCAAAGCAGTAGCAGAACTTAAGGAGATTATGCAGAATCTCCCACCATTACAAATACCATCAACAGGCAAGAGAATTCTCCAAACTGACGCCAGTGATGAATACTGGACAGCTGTTCTCCTTGAAGAAATCGATGGTAAGAGACTCCTCTGTGCTCATAAAAGTGGAAAGTTTTCCCAAACTGAAATGCATTACCATTCCACTTTCAAAGAAATCTTAGCAGTCAAAAATAGAATCAAAAAATTTGAGTTCCACCTCATCGGCCACCACTTTCTGGTAGAATTAGACATGTCATCTTTCCCTCATATGACCAAGTTTAAACAGAAGCAGATTCCAAATTCCCAACTGCTTCGATGGGCTGAATGGTTTTCAAAATACTCCTTTGAAACTAAGCATATTCCTGGAAAGAAGAATGTACTTGCTGATTTCTTATCAAGGCCAAAGGCACCAGCCGAGATCAACATGTATATCAAAAGGCCTGCTTTCCATATGCTTAACCATGGAGTAAAATACAAAATTGAGAACATCAAAGATTCGCAAAGCTGGAAATACCCCCAGGAGATTATTCAACAAATCCAGAACGACAGCCTTGCTGAAAACTTAGAGAACCTCATGTGGCAAAGCCACACAGACCTATTCAGGTTCAATGGAGGTTCGATTCTTTATCCTTTTGGGTTAAACATGAATTATCCATTCATTCATCCTCTTATCTGGAAAGAAGATGATTTTCCTGAACAGCTCAAAACGTTATTATGGTATTTAACCAATAAGTATCTAATAGCCTTTGAAATCCCAACCAGAAGATTCATTGCTAACCTCACAAGGATATTCTTGCTCGGAAGAAACATTGAAAAAGAATGTGATAGAAATCTTTTAGAATTTCTAAATTGGTTCTATCATCCTACATGTTGGAAACAAGACTTGGAAAAAGAACTGAGATCCATGACACCAGATCCTGAAGTCCATACCATCCTATTTTTCCGACGCCCTTGGAATTTTTGCAGAAATAATGGTAGTATTCTTGATGCACCACTGGAAATAGGAACTACATCTTATAAACCTAACCTAAACAGCCGAGAATCCCGGATTTACAAATCTTATCCTAGATCTGTTCGAATTTATGAACGAGAATATCGAGAACTCCAGAGAATCCTATGCCAGGAAAACAAGACCATTCCCGAAGATATTTGGAATAATGCACCCACTACGTGGGATCATTATGACCTAGCACCATAAGCTAAGGAAGCACTCGGACAATACAGACAAGCCTCATCGTCCCAAGAGCCTGAAATGACAAGCGAAGATGACATTGTCCAATCCACCCAAGACCCCTATGCACGCTTTGGAGGACCTCTGTCCCAGGATCCCTACGAACAATTCCAAAGCATGGACACATCTTTTTATGCAGAACCATCCAACTGGCCTCAGCCAAGAATTATTGACCTTCAGCAAGATGAAGATACAAACTGGGCTGAAGAAGAAGCATCACATTGGGCTCATGAACAAGCATCCTCATCACGAAGGCTGAATCAAATTCTCTCACCAGAAGACCTTGAAGCCCTTGAACAAAAATACGAGGCACATCTCCTAGAAGAAAACTCGGATGATTCAGTTTGCAGCTACAATGCTCGAGACGGACGAGACCGTTGAGTCCGTACATTTCAACTGTAGCAAATCATTGTTCACTTTTACTGTAGCACTAGGCTAGGGAAAGTACTGTTCACAGTACAGTTACTGTTCATAGTGTTCGAATAATTCCCTTTCGGTGCCCTTGTTTGTTTCCGGACCCATGAGCTAGGTCCCTGTGTGTGTCTTTGTAACCTCTTATTGCCTATATAAGGCAAGGAGGGTGTAATGTTTTGGGCAGAGTCCCCTGAAGTAAAGTGTGTGCTTTGTGAAAATCTCTCCATGGCTTTCTAAATTCCTCTTCTTCTCAAATCTGGTAGGATCCTTCAAGAAAGGCAACTTGGATAGATTAGAAATGATTCCATCCTGGCATCTCTGAGTATCTCTAGGCTCTGAACTAAAAGGCTGAGTGGTTTTTTGCTAACAGGCTGTCCCTGAAGGGAATAGTTTGGGGTAAATTTATCACAAGTGTACAAGTTTGGGATTTTTCAGGGCATTAATCATTTATTAAAAAAACTTGATTTTTTTATGCAAAAGAACTATATAATAAAAAAAAATTGAAACCACCGATGATGAGATCGGTTCCTAACCCTAGATCGGAAACACTGATCTCAAAATCGATCACTCGGTGTCGGTGAACCGGTGGAATTGTACAATTTCAATGATGTCCCACATAAATAATAAAGGCATCTTTTGTAGGGGTAATGTCGGTAAAATTGCTTGGAAACTGGACGGGGCAATTTCTCCGCACGTACCATGACGCATTCTCTGACTTTTTGTGAAGTTCTTGTTGGAGGCGCACTTTTTGATTTTCAAAAATTACACTTCGTTCATGATAGAGAGTCATTTTTAAAAAAAATAGTCATATCTTTATATTATTCATCTGGAGTCTAAAAATAAATTAGAAAATATCTTTCGTTATTCAATAAGAAAAATCTTTACCTCTATGCATCTTTTTAAACAATTTTATTATTATTTTATTTTTAAAATCATTTTTTAATTATTTTTTTCTTTTTCTTTTTAGGTGACCAGTCACAGGTGAGCTAGAGTCTTGCTACAAGCCGGCGAGGCTCGAGCTCACTAGATTCCAGTGAAAGCAAGCCTTGTCGGCTTGTGGTGAGGGCAAGCTCGCCAGCTAACGCCTGCCCAATGCTCGAAGGTCAAGGAAGTTGGTGACCTAATGAAAAAGAAATCAAATATGAAGAATCTATTCTTTATTCATGCTTATTTCGACTACTATGTTCCGTTTATCTATATATATTATATAGATATTTCCATCTATAGATTCTATTTATAGAAATCTATGTAGTAGACTTTGAATGGCTAATGTGGTTCATTCAGTAATGAAAACCTCTTTTTGGCTTTGGGCAAACACTTCTTCTTGTTGGTCGAGCTTTCTACAAAAAAAGCAATGCAAGTTCAAGCAAATCTACATTGGAAGAAGTTATAGGTATAGGAATTCGAACCAAGCTACCCCATGATTGTGATATGATATCATCATTAGGTGGTGAGAAACCACGCCTTATGACGAAAGGGGAGCATTACGTCCCGATTGGAGATCCATAGATCATAGACGGTATCTCCCCATGGCCAAAGGGTCCATTTGATTCAATTCATGAATTAGCCCACACCACAAGTCAAGCTTAGCCGCCTTCGCTTTCATTCTTCAGGTGGTATGTGATAACGCTCGTTTAGGAGACAGCGAGTGGAGTGTAGAAGCATCTTTAGAGATAGGGGGGAGTACTACACGAGCTACGATGTCGGCAAGCTCAAGTCCTGCTAGATTTGGGCACCAGGGCAAGGCTTGAGCTCACTCAAGGCCAGTTGGGGGAGTTGGGGCCTCACCAAATCTGGTAGGGCTCAAGCTCGTAGGCATTGGGCGAGCTTGGCCTCGCATAATTAGGCGAGGCTTTAGCTGGCCTATGGACAATCGCTAGTCATCGTCTTGGCTAGTGACCGACCAAGACCAAGGAAGAAGAAGAAAAGAAAAAAGAAAAAGAATTAAAAATTTGTTTTTTTAAAAGATAAAAATAAAATGAAAATTAGTTTGGTGAAAGAATAAGTGAAAAACACTTTTCTCACTTTTAAAGGTGTTTTGTCTAATAGTGAAAAGTGTTTTCCTTGACTAATTTATTTTCTATAAAACGAATGTCGGAAAATCTGAAAAATGTTTTCCAGGAAATTATTTTCCGTGAAATGGAAGTGATTGAGAAAATCTTTTCTTAATTATGATGATCTAGATCACTTTAACAAAAAAAGGCAACGGAAAATATTTTCAATATTAATAAAAATATTAAGGCATGAATTATTGTTAAATCGAGTTTAGCGTGCTTGGTCCCGCTATTTGGTTTTTCTCATCCTTTTTTCAATTTCACTTACTAGAAATATTTCAGAGAAAATCGAAAAATTTTAAAAAAATCATACTCGTTCAGCTGCCATTGTTTTTCTACGAAATTGACGACCGAACATGGAGAGTTATCAGCAGACTTTATTTGACTTTTAATATTCCTATTAAGACCATATTGTCCACCTGCTCTCACGACGTAAGATTGGATTATTCAGCCTATCAAAATTCAACGGATCATTGCCGTGTGATTAGCCAAAAAAGTAAAAGGATCTATCTCTATTCCATCTTAGATTTTTTAAGCAAAAAGGTTTTCTTGATCCGCCATCAATGTTTACTTTTTTGGCACTAATGTTGGAGCAAGCATTATTTTTTCTCTGCGTTTCCATAAGCTCTATATATGGACACACATATACACCTATCAATCATCATCTTATCCTTATACTATTCGTTTCGTTTTATTTGTCCTCTTCCTTCTTTTGGCTGGCCATGTGACCAGTGATTGATTAGCCTATAGCATCATCAGTTTATTCCTCCTAATTGAGTTCGTAGGGCCTTTGGATCATAATTAATAATCATGCCATTCGGCGGACGACCAATAGTTAAACGTACCAGTAATCATTAGGGTTATGGAACGCCCTAACTAATTCGATAGCTTGAACAAGACCCGTGTCTTAACATTTCAACGAGTCGTTCCAAGTATGAAATTATTCTTTGCATGAGAGACAAACTTATGATAGCTGTATCTTGACAATGAGTCGGAACAATCCTGAACAAATGGATGGCTCCGATGGAGTTGAGGCTAACAAAATTTGCCCGATTTTGCACATAAAATTCATAGGAGAGTCAGATATCTCGAGTTGGATTTGAGGTAAATGCCAAAAATCAAGGCTGTGGATAATGGTTGCTTGTCCATTCTATAGAAAAATCAAAGATTCCTTCTTCTTCTTCTTTTTGTGGCTTTTTTTTTGGTGCTGGGGAGGGACAGACTCCAATTATAGTGATTGGGGTCCCTCTAAAGATTAGCGACCCCATGCCCATGGAATTTGGTTGGTTAGATTTCGGTAGGCCACCAAGTGTCCCTAACGTTATCCTCATCCTAACTTGCATCGCAAGTGACTCAATTTCGATCGAATATCTCCCATCTGAAAACGACAAATCAATAAGTTAGATCATTGTATGGATAACAATTCGAGACTCTTAACTTCTATTTTCTTTTTTTTCTTTTTTAGGCTTGCTTTTTTCTCCTTTCAACTCCTTACGAACTCCAGGAGGCAAAATCGGCCGAGTTTCCCAGGCAATCTCAAACGGACACCGCCCAAAAGGTCCTAAAACGGTAGGCATTACCATAGGCTCGAGATGGCAGGAACTGTGAGAGAGCGCTTAAGAGAATAAGCCATGAACGATCATGATTGCCATTTTCGGATCACGGCAGCTAAGAGGACCTTCATCATTCACATAATGCAACATAATATTTCATTATGGAACTAATCAACACAATATCCCAATTTAGCAAATAAATTATTTAAAAGAAAAAAAAAACTAATGAGACTTGCCTATATATCCAACCCAAGAAAATATTAATTTTAAAATTTCGAGTTTCCAATCATGGGTAAGATGGAGCTCTCATCAAATCGGAATCTCATGTCCTTTCTTTGGTCACCATGCTTCCGCTAATGGTTACTAAATTTTAGCTCTTCATTTTTGTGTGATTACAATAGGCCTGTTTTCAATTGGAAAATTGTGGGTTGAACTCCGAAAAAAGGGTAGTACTAAATTCTCCGTGAGATGAGAGGGGGAAATTAAGTGAAAAAAAGGCAACGGACCCACCTAATTCAATTCTTTTTTGAAGAAAAAATTGTCTAAAAAAATCTTAAATCTATTATATAGAAACCAATTCAGTCATAAACTTTTTAATGTGATTAATTTAATTGTTGTCGATTTTTTAATGTAGCCCATTTGACCTCTTTAGGTCCTATCTCACTTATATAGGTTGAGGACTTCTATGATAATATTCCTTTTTTTTTTTTATATGTATTCTTGATTATACATCTTTAAATCCCTGGTCACAAGAAAAAGCAAGAACGAATTTACCTTTTGTATATCTTTGCCGGGAATGATTTGACGTGTGATCGAAAATGAAGGGGCAATACGCGCCACATTCTTTCAGCCTTCTTCCCTTTATAGAAGAAGAAAGCATGCATTTTCAGTGACATTGAAAGATCATCCTTGGAGGTTAGACAAAGGGGCTTATCACCCCCCAAAAAAAAAGATTGGATTGCCACTGGAATGAAAGAGATAGTTAAAGATCCTTTACTTTAGCTTCAAGCAATTCCCCTCTTCTGCTCTCTAATGCTTTAATTTAAAGTACCAAACTGAAGGCACCCTCTTTAAGAACTCCGGCCAGAGCATCCCGCCGCGCCATTCGTTCGTTGCATTCCGATGTGTCCATAATGCACGTCCAATCTCCCGCTGTTAGGCGGGCGAGTCGTATTTCTGCCTCCCGTCGTTCAAGCATTGACCCGATTTCACTCGTTTCAGGCTATAGTTATTATGCACAGTTTTTGTGCATTGATGCAAGACCTCTAACTTGAACATGCAAATTTTTTTTCTTTATTCTGTCTTTGTTGGCAAATCTGGAAATGGAGATTCATTGAACCAAAGTGGTCCATCCCACGGGCTGGACCCGGATCTGACATTCATTGTGTGAAAAAAGAAGAAGAAGAAACCATTTGAAAAATCCCAATCGGGCGAATGGGGAGGAGTCACCGCCACCTCAAGCTCGGATTTTGGAATTGGATAACTCGATTCTGCTGACTCACTTGATAGTTGGATAAGCATTTCATTTTCCGCTTCACCCACAAAAATCCGAGATTGATAAAACGGCCCCAAGTACGAAGGGAAAAAGAAATAGAATTAGCTCGAAATTGCGTGGACATGCAAAATGGATCGCCCAAATCGAGAACTGCACACCGGATCCAATTGGTCAATTGGGCTAGTTCCCAATTCCTAAAAAGGGAATCGATGACTAAGCGCTTCAGTTCGATTTCGGTCCAATTTCCAATTTCAGGGAAAATTGAATCGGACTAAATTGGTTCATATACTGCTTTTTATTGTTTTTATTTCTTAAAAAAAAATAGTGTATTTTAGTTTTTCTTTTACAATGAAATCGGAGCCTATAATTACACAATAAGATATCAGGATAGAAGTATAAGTTTTTTTTTCGAGTTTTGAATTCGATTTTGATAATAAGATATTTAGATAGAAACATAAAGAAAAATATTAACTGGCTCTGATTAATCGGTCCCATCCCCGATTCCTAATTTTGGGAGCTGGGAAATAATCATTCCTACTAAATTTAGCACATAATGTGATTTGACCGTTTTCCTAGGGTATCCAATTGAATCTTTTGTTTTTGACCTCGGTTTCTAATTTTGGGAGCTGGTAACTAATCATTCCTACTAAATTGAGCGCTTAACGTGATTTGACCGTTTTCCTGGGGTATCCAATTGAATCTTTTGTTTTTGACCCCGGTTTCTAATTTTGGGAGCTGGTAACTAATCATTCCTACTAAATTGAGCGCTTAACGTGATTTGACCGTTTTCCTAGGGTATCCAGTTGAATCTTTTGTTTAGACCCCGGTTTCTAATTTTGGGAGCTGGTAACTAATCATTCCTACTAAATTCGGCGCTTGATGCGATTTGACCGTTTTCCGCCCGCCGGGGGGGGGGGGGGGTAATCCAATTGAATTTATTGTTTTTTCAATCCCGCCCCCGATGATCTAAACGCCGTTTTCCCGATTTCACGGGGTCTCCGATTTTTTCGCTCGTCTCTTGCTCGGTCGTTATAAAGAAGGAATAGCCACACCGCTTCCCCCCACCAAACCGCGCCATAACAGAATCCCCGCGCCGTACCATGCTCTCGCTCTCCTCTCCGCCCCTCTTCCGCCCCACCGCCGTCGCGGCCCCGGCGCGCGCCGCCGCCGCCGCCGCCTTCGCGCCCTCCGACGCCAGCCCCCGCGCGTGCACGCCGCCGCCGTCCCCGCCGTCCCCGCCGTCCCCGCACCGCGTCCTCCGCCGGCACGGGATGCCGCCGGCGTGCTCGTCCCTCTACGAGGTCCTCGGCATCCCCGTGGGCGCCACGTGCCAGGAGATCAAGGTGGCGTACCGGCGACTGGCCCGGTCGTGCCACCCCGACGCCGCGGCGGCGGCGGCGGTCGACCGGAAGGGCGCGTCGGCCGACGAGTTCATGAGGATCCACGCTGCCTACTCCACGCTGTCGGACCCCGAGAAGCGGGCCGTCTACGACAGCAGCCTGTTCAGGCGGAGGAGCAGGCCGTTGACCGTCGTCACGTCGGGGGGCGGGGGATACAGGGGGAGGAACTGGGAGACGGATCAGTGCTGGTAGGGCCCCCGAGCGCTGACTCACTGATTCGCGATTTACTCCGAGTTCGGGACTGATTTTTAGGGATTTAGCTGTACATATACATACATACATATATAATATATTGAGTGCAGCTTTTCGTTGCATAGTATAAATACGAAGTAGAGTGGTTATGAAGTGGAAAGTATATGGAGGTGCTTGATTTTGGGAAGCACCATCTGATATGATTCTGGGTATTTGTAACCAATTTGAGATTGAAGATCGAATTTTTGCTGGGGATTTTGAAAGGAATAGAAGGAGAAGCTCTCGATTAACTTATCACTGCTCTCTTTCGTCATCATGGTCGTCGTGTTCTCCTCTTTCCTGATTTTCTTCTTCTTCCTTTACTGTCAAAGAGAGTTCTTCCTGAAATGAATTGCCACGATCATGGTTGTGTTGCATATTTATGAGATGGGTCGATGAAGTTAATGAAATTTCCCGGGTGTTGTAGCTTGGAAAAAGTAGTGATGGTGGTTTGAGACGAATTTTCGCTTGGGATTTCGTTGGTACTCGATTATGAAAGGAATAGAAGGGGAAGCTCATGGTTAACTTATCGTTGCTCTTTCTTCATCGTCTTCTCCTCCTTGATTTTCTTCTTCTTCTTCACTTAAATGTCAAAGAAAGTTCTTCCCAAATGAGAGTTCAAGAATTGGTTGACACGATTATGGTTGGATTGCATATCCATGAGATGGATCATGAAGTTAATGAGATTTCACGGGTGTTATAGCTCGGAAAAAGTAGTGATGGTGGTTTGAGATGGAATTTGGCCAAACCCCAGATATTCTTTCTGCTTCTCTTGCGACCGGAGCTTCACAAGTATCTTTCTTTTTGGGCCTCTCCTCACAGAAATTCTGAAAGTCATACAAAAAGAATGGGTGGTGATCTTTGGGTGTTGATGATTCTTGTGCTTCGCATGGACACTACTTTTTCTCTCCAGTTTTCTCTCACGGGTAATTCGTCGGAAGATTCGATGGTCCGACCAAAGTTTCGAAGTATCATTTTTTTTGCGCATCTATGGATGAATTAATATTGGATCGGCTGATGGTCCGCACGCTCCAATCGTGTAAAAAATACCAATCCAATCGGGTAAAAATTCAAGACGAGAGATAAAAAGGAGCGTAAACTAATCCGAACGACCCTGCAATTTTAGCAGATTGTAGCATCAAATGTATTCAGTCTTGACATTTAAGCTATCCACGGCAAATGGAAAAACGTCGCTGCTCGCGACTTGCGCGCGTGCCTTCGACTTCTACAATTCCAGATTCGCAGACAGACATTGAGAATGGAGATCAGACGCAGAGTCGAAAGAGTCCCACGGGACAAGAACTCAAGAGCACCACCAAGCGACCCTTCTTTTTAGGTTCTTGTCCTTGTGGACCAATCCACAAGGACAGGTCCAAGCACGTCAAGCGAAAACCCAATCAAGATCTTGCGGATTTTCATGCCGCTCTTTTTTCTTTCTTTCTTTCTTTTTTAGGTTTTTTTTTTGGGTCAGGATTATGAACAATAGTCAAAGATTTTTCGCATTGCGTAACATCACATGATACATCGATTTTGTAAACTTATCTCGATGAGATATAGATGATCCACATCGTTATCTAGATAATCTAGGCCACTTAAGACAAGCCCTTGAGAATGAGAAGAATGAATAGTAGCTTCATAAGCCGACGAATGGTGTTATGTGCTCCGTGATTGCGCACAGTGACTTCGAACAGCCTACAATGTCCTAGAGAATTGATTTTGCTGCTCCTAGGCAAAAGGGCAATACTAATAGACTCGGATCATAGTGATGCTATTCCATATCATAATGTACCACGTGCAATCTTTCCCTTTTATGATGCAAGTTGACATGCAGAGCTCACGTAAGCTCCACTTAATCACAATGAAGATGGATGTAGTCCATATGAAAATGCGATGATTTCAAGTGTCGATTTGTTTGATAAGAAGAAGGAAATTTCATCGAGCTGTAGAATTTTGCCATTCTCGTCCTTATCTAAACTACTCCGTAATCGGCTACTCTAGCGGGAAAAGTTAAGGTGATCATCAGGTATGCAATCACACCAGGCGTTGGCAACAGCACCGACATCGCTTCGTATCTCTTGAACCACCCAAACTACTCTCCCAAGGTCGCCACATTACAGGGGGCGGCAAGCTAACCAATTATAGGGCAAATAATTTAATCTTTGGGCCTTGCAATGGGCTAACTTTAAGTGTGCGAATGAGCCCATGGACCGCCGGGCCTCAAATATTAAAAGATTGTACTCCCCAGTCCCCACTTCGCTCCCAAAGGAGGCCAGCACTATAGGTACTTTGGTTCTGCCAAAAGTGGAGGGACCGCTTCATTAAAGGTTTGTATTAGGGTTATTGTACTTTGGCGGCACCGCCGCCCATAGGGATTTGGCGAATCCGTGATCCTCTCGAACGGGTGGCGAATCACTCCAGCTCCAGCTCCAGCTCCGGCGCTTGTTCCGTCGGCGAACCACCCGTCAATATTCAACTTCAAGGTTCGGTCTCTCGGTGGAATCGAGTGTCGAGCTAATTCTTTGTTCTCTAGCCAACATTTCCTCTTTTCTTTGCATTCCATCTTTAAAATCCGCTAAGATCACCGGATTCGGGATTTGTTGTCGAAATACAAAATTATACCTCGCCTTCCAAATTGCCAAGGAAGGTGAGTCTATCGAGTGGTGTGTTTAGTATTCATTTTATTCTGGAAATAATTTTTGATCAGAAATGATTCTTTTTTATTCCATTTAAAATAATAATTTTTAAGTATTTTAAGCCGTTTGATAATTGTTTAAAATTTTTATTTCCGAAATAAAAGTGTGTTTGGTACGGAAAATTTCTAATCTAAATAATTTTCTTTTGATTTTTTAAATAATTTTATTACTTTTTTTTTTCTTTTTTTCTTTCTTTCTCTTCTTATTCTTCAAGGTCTAGCCGGCAACCTTGCCAGAGAGTCAGGCTAGGTGAGCCTTGCCAATGGCCAAAGGAGGCCGGGCGAGGCCTACCGGCCTCATTAGATCTGGCGAGGCCTAGGCAATGGTTGATGAAGAAGGTTGTGTAGCTTGTTTAACTTAAGTTCTTTTAAACTCTCAAGCACCAAATGTTTACCATTGTCAACAAGTCTTTCATTCGAGAATATATTTTCAAAGGAGCTATGGAAGACCACCACAGAATCTTGAAAATCGGTAAAAATAGAAACTCTGGTTGATAAGTTGTATCTATTTAAACAAACAATGTAATAGCTAACTAAATAATTTCGCTGCATCTAGAGCGTAAACCTATTTTGGTCTGCCACAATTAGGCAGTTACTTAAAAAATGCTTGAGAGAGGGAAGAAGTACAAGAAGAAAGAAGAGAAAAAAACAAAAAAGGTTGCTTTGATTTTGGAATTGTTCCCGAAAATAAAGAATCAAATTTTTTTTTTTAATTTTCGAAAACAAAAAAAAATAAAAATTTATTATTAGAAATAAAGAATCATATTCCCGGAGAGCGTCACGGACCGAGATCCGGCAATCCAAGGCATCGATTCCATCGACATAGTATGGCCACGCCACCAGTTTCAACGTCTACCCCTCTTTCTAGGAGAGTACTACCACGTCGCGGGAATATCAAAGCGCGTATAGTCAGGCTTTTAATAGCAATGCTATTCCGTATCATAGCAATACCAGTAGGCACGGATCATAGCAATGCTATTCCGTATCGCAATGTACCGTGTGCAATCTTGGCCATTCATCATGTGGGCCGACATACATGGCTCACTTAAGCTCCACATAATCATGATGGAGATGGACGTGGTTCATATGAAAATACGTGATTTCAAGCGTCGATTTGCTTGATGGTAAAGGAGAAAGAAATTTCATCGAACTATAGAAATTTTGTCATTCTCGTCCCTCTCTAATTATCTTTGACTCCGGATATCATTTTCGTTTGGACTTCTTCCTGGAATATACTTGTAATCCTTTTACCTACAGGTTATGTCCCGCCAAAAGTTCCTTTCTTAACCTATTTTTGTGTTAGGCTAGCAATTACCGTGGACGCAGGGTCCGAAAACCCTCCTTGTAGTCGGCTACTCTAGCAGGAAAAGTCAAGGTGATCATCGATATGGGTGTTGGCAACAGCACCCATATCGCTTCGCATCTCTTGAACCACCCAACTACTGGCACAGGGGAGTTTTAACTGTGCTATGTTACTAGGGAATGATGCTCAAGAGCTGCCTCGGCTTGAGTGAACTGATGTGGTAAGTAACGAGCAAGGGGAGGAAGTCCAGAGGAATCACGAAAGTGACCGGTAAAACCGGTAAAACAAAATGTTCCCGAAGTCCCTATCTTTCCAGACGATGAGCGGAAAAGTAAGGGCGGATCTGAGAACCTAACTGGAGCTCCAGCTAGAATGAAGCTAGTAGCTGTTCTGATTATTCATAAGCAGAAACAAATTGCCCAAATGAATCTGAAGTGTTAACGGCTTAGTTGGTTTCAATCTATGCTTGCAAAAGGTGATCATCGGGTCTTTGTGTCAGACTTCTGTCCAAACTTCGCCTGACCTTGCCATTTAATGGCGAGAGCGGAGCAATTGGTCGAAGAATGGTGAATCGCCATTTAGAATCAACAAATGTTAGAGATGCACGATGTGTGATTGCCATGCGAGTTGCAAGCTTAATAGAGGTTATCTAATAGAGGTTAAGCCTTAACTCCGAAAAATGGAAACTGAATCCTGCTTGAATTCGTGTTCTTCAGGTGTAAGGGCACTTAACCATAACATTCAGGGTAGCAGAATGAATGTTCTATTGGACCTTGGAGATCATTCTTCGCATTCAATCTGTTATCTATTGGACTCTTCAGGGTCATTGTTGGACCATATGCAGAGAGAGAGTCCTCGGTTTTTCAGGACGGTTTTGGAAAAGGGAACGTCGACGCATGTAAAGAGTTTGGGAGCTCTTACTCGTTCTCTACTCTTGTGATGCGTTTCGAGGAATTCGACATGGTGTGTCACCACCGGTCTCGAACCGAACAACAAAGGATCAGTTAATAGAATGATCTATCCTCAGGTGACTTGCTAATGGCAAGTTCTCTCAAACTGCTCACCCTGGCAGCATCATCCAGATAACCCCAAACTCTCATTGCTGATTTGGAGAAAATCTCAGTCAATCACGGGTGCTTCAGATCAAAACACTGGACTCTTGAACGGTTCATCTATGGAGAAAGATCAGTCTAATTGATATTAGCTGCTGACTCTATTTCCTGATGAAAGTCCTAAGATTGTCTTTAGTTCGTTGCCCAATTTGACAGGACTTCGTCAATCAGCGGATAAATCCAGGGTGAAACTACTTCAAAAGTAGTTTTAAGTGATGAGTTCCCATAATCTTCTCCACCAGCCATCAAACCTTCATGCAGATCAAGAGACCTATTGATCAAAGCTTACGATCATTGCAATTGCAACGATTCCCAAGTCATTAGTAGGTAAAAAACCACATCGCATAGCCAATTGAGCGAGCTGCTCTAGGTGAGAGGTTTTGCCCCGTTTGAGCTCGGATGATGTTCGGCGAAGCTAGCGCCTCTTTTGCACCTTTGCCTGACTAAGATAATGGTCCCTTCCAAAAGACACGAACCTCGGACGACCATGTTTCTCGATGTGCTGACAAACTAGATCGTTTTTGTCACCTCTATAAACCCAGACGATGGACCAACATACCTTAAAATCGACAACATTAAGTAGAGGATTCGCAGAGTCCTGGATCAAGAATAGAAATTGCCAGAGACGTGTAGACGAGGAGATCATCCTCTGGTTGATGACAATGAGTCAACATGAGATGAAAATCCTAGTTTCAATCACCCTCTGCTTTTATATTCCTCGAATCCTGCTAATGCTTCATCTTTGTCAGTACACCCAAGAAATCCATTTCTGGCAGCAACATGAGCAAATTTCATTATTATTATTTCTTTTTGGGGTCGGAATACGAATTTATTGAATAAAAAGTGTTCAAACATAAGTATTCACTAAGGACCAGAGGGGTTGAGGAGGACAATTTAACCAATTACGGGAAATTTAATCTTTGGGCCTTGCAATGGGCTAACTTTAAGTGTTTGAATGAGCCCATGGAACCTCAAATATTTAAGATTGTACTTCCCACAGAGACCCACCACTTCTGACAGTGACGGCACTTCTTCTGGTCGCGAGGGGAGAGAGATTGAGAGTGCTTCGATGGGGACTAGGGTTTCGACGTTGACGGCGGAGGCTGCTCTTATGGATCTGGCGATCCCCGACGAGTCGCGAATCACTCCGGCTGTAGCTCCGGCGTTTGTTCCATGGACGAACGACCCATCAATATTCAATTTTAGGGTCGAGGTAATTCTTCGTTCTCCGCCCGACGCTTCCACTCTTTTTTCTTCTTTTTTTTTTCCTAATTTCATCTCTGAAAATTACTGAGTTTTATGTGCGCCGCTTCCGCTAAGGTCGTTGGGTTCGCGATTTGTTGTCGGAGTGCAAAATTATTCCTCTCCTTCCAAATTGACCAGAGAACGGAAGCCACCATGTCGGGGAAGGTTGGTATACCGAGTGGGTACGGTAAAGCTTTTTGTCTCTGCGTGAGTATGTAAATAAGTCGATTCACTTACGAAAATCAATAACAATATTACTCGTGACTTTTCATCTATGGAAGTCGCTTTCTCCATCTTCCAAGGGCTGAGACACGACTGAGATCGACACTCTTGACCATTCTCTCTCGTTTCTTTTGCGTGGCCTTGGGACAGGAATCAGGATGCTCTTGACTGGTTGGTGGCTGCCTTATGTATTGGGGTGGGCCGTAGGCCGTGATCTCAGGAGGATGATCTTGGTCGTTCGCATCTCGGTCTCCCATTTCTTACTCTTCACATCTGGGCCGGTCAGGCTCTAATTCGCCCTCGTCCTAATCCTTGTTTATATCTTGGAAAACCCTAGATGGCGAATTAGAGCCTAAGCTTCTCTGCCCCGCCTCCGCCGCCATCTCTCTCTCGCGTTCGTCCGGCAATCCGCTCAGCATACTCAGACGGCTCGGAGGGCGTCACGCGCCGAGATCCAGCAATCCAAGGCCTCTATTCCATCGACATAATATGGCTGCGGCATCAGTTTCATCTTTCGACGGTCTTGCTGGGCAAGAACTAGCATCTCCCCTGGATTTGATGATGGAGAAATTGCACCTGCAATTGTGTGAAAAAATCCGGCGTGAGTACTTTATCCGGCGATGAAATCTTGTGGAGTGGTGACGGCGTAAGTCCTCACAGCGAGGAGGAGGAACATCACGTCTCTTCAGAAAATAAGGAAGGCAGGCTTGACGATGATAGTGGGAGCAATGATGTGAGGCTCAATTTCCTTCCTGATGGCGGTGGCATTGAAGAGCCAGAGCATAAGACTGCTGAGGTAATTTAAAATTTTTTGTTTTAACCTGCACAAAACGGATATGTCTTGCTTATTGTAGGCACTCCTAATCACTGAGCTTGCTTGCTACTTATGTAGAGATCAGTATCAGGTGGTATCCAGGAGGATGCACGATATTTCTTGAGTCATAGGTTAAGTTCAATATCACTGTCGAGGCTAAAACTTCTAAGGTTTCGTTCCGGAAAAGTTTACTGGATTTTTTTATGTTAATATCACGGAAAATGAGTTGATCAGGGAAAATATTTTTCATGATAAAAAAAAAAGTTTTCTAAAATAGGAAAAATGATTTTTACTTTTGTGAAGTGAAAAATATTTCCACACCTTCTTTTGCCTAACTTTTTTCATCAAATACTTTTTCCTTTTATTTTTTAATTATTTTTTGTTCTCTTTCTTTTTTTTTTCCTTTTCTCCTTCATTAGCCGGTCGTCGGCCCCTGCCTCGCCAGATTCCGGCGAGGCTTGAGCTCGCCAGATTCCGGCAAGGTTGAGCCTCGTTGAGGCCGAGCTCGCCCGACCGGCCTCGAGTGAGCTTGGGCCTCGCCGGATTCGGCAACCCAGCGCCAACATCTAGTGACCTCAGGCGAGGCTCGAGGTTAGAGTTGCTCCACATCTTGGTTGGTCACCAGGCAGACATCGTCCAAGGCACATGGGCGGAGGACGGAGGAGGAAGCAGGAGGGAGAAAAAGAAAACAGAAAAAGAAAAAAAAATTAAAAATTAAAAATGATAAAATTTGGATTTTTTAAAAGTAAAAATAATTAAAATTCATTTTTAAAAAATATATAAAAATTAAAATTAAATATTTTTTTGTCAATCAAAACAATTTTTTGGTAGTTTAAAAAAAAATCAAGTTAGACAATGAAAGTGGAAAATTTTCCACTCCATTTTCAAGTTTTAGTCGAACGTTGGAAAATATAATAATTTTCTTGAAAAATGGCTTTTTGGAAAATATTTTCTAGAAACATAATATTTTCTGTGAAACGTACAGTGATATTTTCCGCGAAACGTACGGATCATGAGAATTTTTTTCTCATTTTGCTAAAATTAGTATACCTCATTTCTATTTTTGATTCTTGATTGCTACAGAATCCTTATGCCCTCAAATTCGTATCAGATTTTGTACCAGTTTTTCATTCAGCTAAGAACCCGTAATACTTTTGTACTTTTTCTCAATTTTCAATAAGATATGGCCTAATAATTACTTATGTGCCTTTCGAGTGGCCTAGATACTATTTGGCTCTAGGTACATTGATGAGTATACCTTATTTTATGATACAGGGAGCATGTCGATTTGGATAATTGGGAAACAACCTTTCAGAACATTGATCTGGACAACAAAATCTGGTTTGAGCAAGATATCTTGCCCTGCCCTATCTTTTACTACCCTCACCGGAAGGATGTCCGCTTAAGACTTGACAAGGAGGAGGAGGAGGACAAGCAAGATATCTTGTCCCACCATCCTGCCTTAAGTACTGGCGGTGACTCTATCGTAGGCTCTCATTGGACCGATGGCCTCAAGAGCTTCATATCAGTGCCATTCCTGAGGTAATTTAAGATTTTTATGTTTTGACTTGCACAAAAGGGATATATCTTGCTTATTGGGGCACTTCTAATCACTGAGCTTGAATAATCTACTTACGTAGAGATATATGGGGTTGTTTCTTGCCCCGCCCTCGCCCTCGTTTTTATTACCCTCCCCCTCCCCTTCCCCGGAAGGATGTCCGCTTAAGACCTGACAAGGAGGAGGAGGAGGAGAATCACGTCTCTTCAGAAAATAAGGAACTTGACGATGATAGTGGGAACAATGACGTGAGGTTCAATTTCCTTCTTGATGGCGGTGGCATTGAAGAGCTAGAGCATAAGACTGCTCATGGGACTGATGGCCTTGAGAGCTTCGTTCAATCTGTTATAGTGCCCTTCCTGAGGTAATTTAAGGCTTCGTTCGTTTCGCGAAAAATAATTTTCAAGAAAACTTTTTTTGAATTTTCCGGCATTCGTTTCAGAGAAAATGAATTCCTTGGGAAAATGTTTTCCATAAAAGGAAAAAGATCTTCTAAATTAGGGGAAAATGGGGAAAAGTGGAAAACACTTTTTTTCATTTGATCTCTCTTATCTTATACTTCTACAAATCTTCACTTCCTCCTTCCCTTTCTTTTTCTTCTTTTCTTTTTTTGTTCGAATTATTTTTTAATTTTATTTTTCTTTTTTAATTCAAATTATTTTTAATTTTCTTTTTCTTTTCTATTTTTCTATTTTTTTTTCTTTTTCTTTTCTTTGTTTCCCATCTTCTTCTTTTTTGGCTAATGGTCGGCCGTTGCCAGGCGAATTTCGAGCTCGTCGATCTTAAGCTCGCGCTTTGCAGTCTTGCTTATCCTTTTCTTTATTTATTCTACCTTGCAATTGTAGATTGCTCAAGCAATACATGCTTTGCTTCTTTTCTCTTTTGTTTTTTTTTTTTTTAAATCCATAGGAATATTTTTTAGAGTAGATGAATGTTTGACGACAATGAGAAAACAAATATATAAAATAAGTTTGCCTAGTAAAGGTAAGTTCATATTTGATGGATTTATAGATCGGTAAGTGATGCACGCCTAAGTGGTGAAGTCTTGGAAAACATTTTCCTTACTGAACATTGGAAAATATTTTCCGAAACATTTTCAGATTTTAGTTGAACACCAGAAAATATTGTCATTTTTCTGGAAAATGACTTTTAAAAAAATATTTTTCGGAAATGGCTAATTTTTCACGAAACGAACGGACCTTAAAATGGTTATGTTTTGACTTGCACAAAAGGGATATATCTTGCTTATTGGGGGCACTTCTAATCACTGAGCTTGAATACTCTACTTACGTAGAGATATATCGGGTTGTATCAGGTGGCATCTAGAGGATGCATGACACAGCAAATTAATAGGCTTTCTCGAGTCATTGGTTAAGTTCAATATCACTATCCAGGCTAAAACTTTTAATTTTCTTGATATTTTCAATTACGTAGTAATAAAAACATAGATTTTTTTTTTTCCATTTTGCTAATATCGGTATAACTTATTTCTCTTTTTGATTCGACTGCTACAAAATCCTTATGCCCTCAAATCCGTATAAGATTTTGTACCAGTTTTTCATTCAACTAAGATCCTATAATAGTTTTGTACTTTTTCTCAATTTCCAATAGGATATGGCCTAATAATTGCTAATGTGCTTTTCGAGTGGCCCAGATACTATTTGTTTCCTGGTACATTGATGATTCAAGTCATAATGTCTAGCATATTTGATGATACAGGCAGGAAGATGTCAATTTGGATAACCGGGAAAAAATCTTTGATAACTTTAATCTTGAAGATGTCTTGAGGACTAATCCATTATACATCGCCCAAGTAAAGCAAATTATCAACAATGTGAGCACTGAGCTTTTCACGAATGCTAGAAGCAAATTGCGAATTGAGGTGAAAGTCTGTTATCTTTAATTTGCATAATTGCCATTTTCATTTTGCTGTCTGATATATTGTGTAACCATTGTTAGTGGACTAATTTTCATTTTCCTGCATCGGTCAATTCTCACGAGTATTAGAGTAGGCTGGAAAAGCATCGAACTTGGCTTGAATATTTGTGCTACTGCTGAGACTCTCTCTGATGAACAAAAAATGTGTAGATGTTTTGGCAATTGACAATAGAAGGTGGACAAAAAGGTTGACCATGTGATAGCCTAAATGCCTTTGACAAGTGTGATATATCAATGGAGGATGATCCTTGAAGGATGACTCCTAGCGCAATTCTTGCTATGTATCTATTGAGCTGGATTTCCTAATGAAGAAGATAATGAGGTCTTTACATGTGAGCGCTAGCAATAAACCTTGGAGAATATTATCCTCGCTGTCCAATCTAGTTTGCAAATGAGCTAATGCAATTTTAATTATTGTAGAGATTTCCCTAATGTCATATTTGATTTCTTTGAGCATTTTGGGGGGGGGGGGTCAATTATTAATTGCTTTTAATTACCGGTAGCTCAGAGTATTACCGTCCCATTTGTTGGAATTCAATAAATAGACTGGAGTTTTTTCGACGCCTCAACGAGAGACTATCACCGAACACTAAGGCGCCCAATCAACAAGATGAACTGAAAGAATTGCTTTTAGAAGATTTGGAGAGCAAAAAGCCCATGGTTTTTGATGGGGAATGGATCTACAAAATAGATCCTAAATATAGGCCTTGCAAGAGATACAATTATGAATCTGTCAGAGAGTTATTGCGCTTCGTGCGAAATCAGTGGTGCCACCTCTCGGACGAATTTGAGGTGCTCTTTCGATGAAATTTCGATGATTTCTGTAGCATAATGCATATAATGCTTCCTTAGTAACTTTGTATAGCTCGGAGTGCATGAACTTGTGACTCAGCTTTTGTCGTTCCTGCAGGAGTTCCTTGGATCGGACAGCGTGGGACGCTTCTACGATTACTTCCATGTACGATTCCCAAATCTCTTGATGGTGTCGTACGGAGCGGCATTTTGAGTCTGCAGAGAAGAGAAATGGTTCGAGGAGTACTGTTGATGTGAAAATCTCTTTAGGAGTACTTTGGAAGAGATGTGCTGACCCTTCGGCCACTTTCCATGATTCTTTCTCTAATTCAGTCAGCTGTGCCTTACCCTGTGCTTTTTGTTATGTCTATTCGACTCTGTTTGAGCGTACAAATTTACTGTTTAATATGTATAACATGGTTGCAGTACTGAATTGTTTTAAATGCATATATAGTGTGCTGTTCTTGATGTTGCATAAAAAATGTTTTTATACGTCAATTCAGTACAATTTTTTTTCTTAAATCGCAATTCATGAATATAATTTTGTGGTTTTTTGAAATAACTTTTAGACCTCAAAACTAAAAAGGCCCCGGTGGTTAGCCCCAGTAGCGGCTTTCTTCAATTAAAGTACTTTTCAATTCATGGCAGTTTAGGGGGTGCATGACAAATCAGAATTTCTGTTCTAGAAACAATTTTTCTATTCCAGACCTGTTTTTGGGATAGAAATCCGTTTGATAAACCTATTCCATTTTTTTATTTCTGAAATAAATTTCTGTTCCAGAAATAGATTTGGAACAGAAATCAAAAGTAGAAATTTTTTACTTCTCTATTTCTAGAACAGAAATCAGAAATAATTTCTCCATGAAATTTTCTACTAAGATGAATATGCTTAGAAAAAGTATTGCCAATAAGATGGCAATAGATCATAATATGCCGGCGATTCCATGAAATCGTGTTTTCAACTTTTGTAATGTATTTCTATTATTTTGTATTTGGGGATTTCCAATATTTGCTTTTGTAATGTGATACTGTATTTGATGATTCCTATCTCAATTCTTGTAATGTGATGTTCTACTTGAGGATTTTCTTTATTTATAATGGTCCTTTATGACAAGCTCTATTACACTTCGTAAAATTCGCCGATTTTGTAAAATTTGCCGCAAATTGCCCAATACACTTCTTTGTGTTTTTTTCTAAAACGATTGCTCGATATCATAAACCGTGGCGGCGATCGACGTGACACACTAGCATGAAGGGGATTAGAATATGGTTACCCACCTTCATTCTACTAGAGTTTTGGGAACCTTCTATCATGCTCAAGAGTAATGCATATTGATATCTTTTTTCTATTATATGGAAACTATTGATAAGTATATTGTTTGACCGTAATTGCCTATCTAAGTGTATGCTAAAGAATTTTGTGTGAAAATTTAGAAAATTTGATATAACAACTCTTTGTATTTTTTTTTTCAAAAAATGGAGACTTTACTAAAAAAAAAAAAAATCTTACTTTGTATTTGGGTCAATGGGTTCATAAGCATATGAGATTTGTAAGAATGGACATCTCATTTGCTCCAAAAAAAGAAATTTTGTTTTAAGAAATAGAAATTTTATATTGTTATCAAACGAATTTCTATTTCTGAAATAGAAATTTTGTATCGTTATCAAACAGATTTTTTTGCTCAGAAACTCGTCTAGAAATAGAAATAGAAAAATCTATTTCTGTTCCAAAAACTATTTCTAGAACAGAATGGTTGTCATGCGCGCCCTTAGCAACTTCTTTGCTGATTTAAGTTAATTTTTCATATGGAAATCTCAATATCTAAATATATATATATGTTTAGGTTCAATAGATCTCAATGGAGTAGGTAACTTTCTCTGTTATGAAATATATGTTAAATCTACTAGCTAGCAAGTAGCAAATAACCTCTTGCTGCGTACCAAACATCTCGTGAGATGGTATGGGTTGTGAAGGGGCACACTCTCTCAGTCAGGATTGCCATAATGGGACTCAGCAACTTGCTTTAATCAAGAGAGATTAAAGTTAGTGGTAGGGCTGTGCAAAAGAACCGGGACCCGTCCGAATCGCCCGGAATCAGTGGTTCTTAAGGGAACTGGTCCGGTTCCTGGTTCCAATTTATGGGAACTGGTGGGTACCGGTCCGGTTCTTAGTTCCATGGGCGGATCTGCCCACCCAGACCAGACCAGTTATATTATAATAATATATTAATTTTTAATATTAAAAAAATTCGAAATTAGCAAATCTAAAATTTAGAGCTCCAATCACCATATTTTCTCAATTCACTACTCTCTTATTTCATTTCATCTCTCTCAGTTCAAAATCTCCCCGAGCTCCCTCTTCCTCTCCGATTTACCTCTGGATCTACTCATCTCCCTTTGAGTCCTAGTCCGAACTTGGCGAAACAGTGAGTTAATTCTCTTTTCCTCCCTCGAACTTGAACTCTCTCTCCACGACGTCGCCACCTCCGCATTCACTGTCACTATTGTCATCTTTGTTGTTGGGCTCGTCCCGCTTCTATCTCCCCTCTTCCTCCTCCCTCTCCTCAGGCTTCTCCCCATCATCCTCATCTTCAGAGATGGGCGAACTCTAAGTCTAAGAATGGCTCATCGTCCCCGTTATCCTCCTCATTATTGGTCTCGAGGGAAGAGTGGGAGATGACTGAGGCGGTGGCCAAGATGACGGTGGTGGTGACCGGGACGGAAGTGGAGTGAGGGCCGCGATCGGTTTAAGGCGAAAAGGGGAAGGCGTGGAGGTTGGACTGGTTCTATGGATCCACTTGGGAACCGAACTGGACCGGCGGTTCGGTTCCTGAGTGGATCCATGCAACTAGCGGGCGGTTCCCGGTTTCAATTTTTTGGAACCGGTTCTTAGTGGGCGGTTCCCGGTTTTAGGTCGGGAACCGCCCGCTCAGACCATGCACACCCCTAGTTAGTGGGACAAGTAGGCATTACAAGAGCATTAATGGTCGACTACCACATCACTAGACAGTTCTAAAACAATGGTAAGCTTAATCTTTGCTCATTCAAAATTGCAAATAATGCCACCAAAGATGAAACAAAAACAAATCATATTAAAGGGCACTATATATGCCAAAAGTTCCCTGCATCTAGATAACTAAATCCTTCAAATTTACATGATTATGCCCCAAAACTATCATTACAATTAAGCAAAAATTGGCGCTACGTGCTTCCTTCACACAGCTTCAATACCTACGTCATCATAAGCTCCATAAATCAGCAAAAAAGCCAAAAAAATTCCATCACCAAGTGAAAAAAATAACATTATCGCCAAAGACAATCAAACAAGAGCAAAGCTTATCAACTTCTCTGAAACCACTCCCGAACCTACAAGGGACATTGCAGAGATACCCCATCCTACCAGTTTCTGTGATCTTTCTTTGGATTGCCTTCACACTCCAATTATCAAAAAACAATGGTTAAATACAACTCAATGTGAGAAAAGAAGATTTGCACTTGCCATATGCTATCACAATAAAGTAAACAATAAGCAACCTTATCACTAGCTCACAACATCTATGGCGCAAAGGGAAAGCAAAAGTGGGGACATAGAACAAACCGCAGGACCTAACCTACATTGAAGAATTTGTAAATGACATGTTTCTATATTCATAATTTCCTTTTTAGAGAACCATCTTTGGAGCACAATATCTCTTTTATTTGTTCAAAACCTAGCCAAAGTCGATCTTTTGTTCTTCCCTTACCCGAAAAAAGAAAGAATACATTAAATTAAAGCAAGAACTAATGCAAGCTCTAGTGTCACATGAGCTAATGCAATAGAATGGCAATAATGCATCAGCCATCATCAGCAATAATAACTATCAACAAAACCCTATGTGCCAAGAATCTAACCAATTGGTTTTGTTCAATATCATTGCAATTCCATTTCGAGAGAGAGAGAGAGAGAGAGAGAGAGAGAGAGAGAGAGAGAGAGAGAGAGAGAGAGAGAGAGAGAGACCTGTGGTGGAGCCAGTAGGATCGCCACCTTGAATTGTGAGTAGACAGCAGAAATCAGGGTAGAAAAGAACCAGACAGCTTATGTAGACCACGTAATAGAGAAAACTGAAACTTGTTGGACATAATCACATACATCACCACAGCCATTGCCATACAATCTTATCCACCAGCTAAAGCAAGCACCTCATTCGAACAAGAACAAAGTGGGAAAGGTATTTCACATTGAAATGCCTAACTGCGAGCAGATAGTAAGTTTGACTAACTTATTGACAAATATATTGACGAGATTATCCAACTTAAATACACAAATCTAGCTAGCTTCAACCATTAATGCCCATGGTCAAGACATTAGCTCATCCAACCATCAAGAAGTACATACAAGGTTATGGATTTGAAAATTAAATTCCTTTGAATACATAAATTAAACGATGTTGAAGAGCATGATAAAACTACATAGGTAATTTTAAGATCAAGGACTTCACTCAATGCAAATTAAGCTCAATTGTTGTCCATACAATAATTTGATTCTACATGACTTCACCCTCCTTTAATATTTTCGTCACTGAAAGACCAAATTGACAAAACAATTGGAAATTTCCTCTTCTCACGACAAAATCTATCTTTAGCACAAGCCAAATGAAAGATCTAACCATCTTTTCAATGAGAGTGCACTCTAAACTCAAGATACGTTAAAAACTTCATAGAACACAAACTCAATCCCTATGAAGCTACTCCCCCGTCCATTCTTGAGCATTGAATAAGCAATCTCAACCCAATTCACAATTCACTCATCTTAATTTTTGCAAGCAGGCAAGCGATCGGCTCAGCCTTGGCAGCTATTTCAACAAAGTGAAGGCATAGATACGTGAATCGGATGTTGGAATTGAATGCAAAAGGAACCCGATCGCTCATCTCATTGTTGCTTTCACATTAATAAAAACTCATCATAGCGCAACTTCCAACCACATTTCCAAAAATAAAGCATGAGGAAGAGAATCGAAACAAAACCAGATCGCGAAAAAGTAAAATGCAGTTAGATTCATGACACAATCACAGTAAAATAGCTGTTGAAATAATAGTTGTTCTTTTTTTTCTGCATGTTTTGCTGATTTAGTTTTTCAGTTATTGGAATTAGTGGAGTCACGTTTAGCTAATTTGTGTGTTAGTTGTCCTAGTTTTTAGGTGTTAGTGGAGTAAATGCTTTATGCAAAATATGAGTAGTTACGGGTCTTATTTTAGTGGAGTTTTTACGTTATATATTTGTCTTTTGTAAAAGACTTCGTTGTTCTAAGAAAAAGAGGAAGTTTCAGCCTATCTCTCCTCCCTTTTAGCTTGTCTACAATAGGAGTCCACAACTTCTCAGCACCATTCCAGAAGAATCAAACATAAACTCATATCGCACACACATGGAGACGAACCTTCCCCTTCATCGATGGCTCCAATAAGTACACGGTCGCCATCTTCTTCTATCCAAATATTACAGGGACTGTGGGTGTAGTGAACTCAGAGAAGACAATCTCCGATTTCGGAGAATCCTCCCCAACTGCAATGTTCCAAGATTTTCTGTAGCTTGATTGAGGAAAAAAGAGCACTCGAACGACGTTTGTCAGCTGCTCGAAATGTTCCCAGATGACAAGATTGTGGATGGGGTGAGGCGTGATGATGAGTGCACAAAAGTTGCCGATGCTAAGAGAGATGGTGCAGCCATAGTGAACATCACTAGGGTTCCCAAAAGATCGGCGCGATGAGAATCTGGAGGCGACGGTGGAGGCAAAGGTGGCTCGAGACCCAGCAGCTGCCACCTAGCTGGGCTTTTAGTGAGGCGACGTGTCAGAGGCAGCTCTAAGTAGCAGCAGCAACCGACGGTGGCTTTAGAAGAGGCGGAGGCGGAGGGGTGTGCTGGAGAAAAGAGAGAGAAGGCTACATCGTTTTTCTTATCGAGGAAGGAGAAGGCAAAAAAAAAAGGCTTGAAAATTGAAAAGAGGAGAGAGAGTTTTAAGCGGCTACATAAATTTGAGCACTAAATATTGAGTCTTCATAGTCCTTTTTCAGTCGGTTGATAGAAGAGAGAGAGCAAGAAATTCTCACATTTTAGACTTTTCTATTTTCCCGTCGTCCAAGTCAAGTGAACACATGTCGACATTTTAATGGAGCCACCTAGGCTAATGCGCGCCACGTTGCTAACCACTAAATATTTTCTCCTCCAAAAGACACAAACCCTGACCAACCATGTTTCTTGATGTGCTAATGAACCAGATTGTTTTTGTCACCTCTGAAAACCTAGACGTGGGACCGACCTAACTTAAGATTGACAACATTAGGTAGAGGTTCTGTGGTGTCCCGGATCAAGAATAGAAATTCCCAGAGACATGTAGACGAAGAGATCATCCTCCGGTTGATGACAATGAGTTAACACCAGATAAATCCTAGTTCTAATCACCCTCTGCTTTTTATTTTCCTTAAATCCTGCTAATGCTTCATCTGTGTCATACACCCAAGAAATCCGTATCTGGCAGCAGCATGACCAATTTTTATTTTTTATTTGTTGGGTTTGAATACGAATTTATTAAATACAAAGTGTTCAAACATAAGTGCTCACTAAGGGCCAGAGGGGTAGAGGGGGGACAAGCTAACCAATTGCAGGGAAGACGATTTAATCATTGGGCCTTGCAATGGGCTAAGCTTTGAGTGTTTGAATGAGCCCATGGAACCTCAAGTATAAAAAAGTGTACTTCCTACAGAACCCACCGCTTCCGACAGTCTCACTGCACTTCTTCTGGTCGTGCGGATAGAGAGAGAGAGAGAGAGAGAGAGAGAGCTCTTCAATGGGAACTAGGGTTTTGACGTTGACGGCGGAGGCTGCTCTTATGGACTTGGCGAATCCATCAAGGGTTATTATCACCGACGAGTCGGGCGTTTGTTCTTCGACGAACGACCCGTCAACATTCACTTTCAAGATTCGGTCTCTCGGTGGAATCCAGTGTCTGAGGTAATTCTTCGTTCTCCCACCATGCTTCTTCTTTTTTGTCCATTCCATCTCTGAAAATTACCGAGTATTATGTGGGCCTCTTTCTCCAAGGTCATTGAATTCGGAATTTGTTGTGGAAATACAAAATTATACCTGGCCTTCCAAATTGACCAGGGAAGGAGGGTCTATTGAGTGGGCACTGTAAGTTTTTAACCGATCCTCGATTCTTGCTAATTTGATAATCGAGGCTAGGGTTAGCAATTGAGGAACTGCTTGTTAGTCAATTAACTTTCTCCTATATTTGATAATTTTTTTCTCATTGTAGCTAATGGCTTTGGGTATTATGGGTATGGATCTATAAGTAACTAAAATAAGTAAGAAAACACATTCATATATTACAAAATCTCATAAGGAAATTAAAAATGGCAAGAAAATGCATTTACAGTTCTAAACCTTATATGCAAAGTCCAATCTACTCTTGAACCTTTCAATTGAATTGCGATAATACTCTATCCTTATGGAAAACCGCAATTCTCCCTCTGATGCACATGTCGTAACGCGTACCAAAACACCACTAGTAATTGGTAACTTAACCAATGTGTAACACATACAAAATTTCCCATTTGTAGAGTTTTATGTCTGTGCGCGAGTATGTAAATAAGTCAATTCACTTACAAAATAAACTCTAGAGTGATATTATTAAATTGGGTATTGGTATTTATTAATAACGGGCCTAGTTGAGTAGCATGTAGACAATTGTGTTTAATTGAAACTTGCGTAATAGGAACGGTCTAGTTGACACGCTATTGATTAGGACTTGTTAGGTCTCTTCTCTAGCCTATAAAAGGGTAAGTTATACCTATTAATTGCTTAATCTTATTAAAAGCTGCTATACTGAAATAGGTCATAGAAAGGAATATCTGGCATTTCAATAAATCTCTAATTATTAGAGTGATATATTTTTCTTCAAGTGAAGCAATAGTTTAAATATGTATGCTTTAATTCCGCAGTGCTTATTGATCTCGGTGTTTTATAGTAATATATATGAATCCGATTCTTCTTGATTGATTAGTTGTTTATGTGAATTAATTTTCAACATGTGGTATCAAAGCAAATCATATATAATTGTAGAACCCAAAATTATTATTTTTTTATGAACAAATTCGAATTTTTT
This sequence comes from Eucalyptus grandis x Eucalyptus urophylla, assembly GCA_028830015.1. Taxonomy (NCBI): domain Eukaryota; kingdom Viridiplantae; phylum Streptophyta; class Magnoliopsida; order Myrtales; family Myrtaceae; genus Eucalyptus; species Eucalyptus grandis x Eucalyptus urophylla. The sequence goes on from CM054203.1 coordinate 31,122,331, forward strand.
CTTTTTGAGCCGAATATGAGCGTTATTTTTTCATGTGGATTTTTTGATCGATTGATTCTGAAACCTTAGGGCTTTTGTTCTACGTGTCGAGATCTTTCCAACCATTTATAATTTGTATAATTTCATTGAGAATTGAGAGATAATTTTAAATTTGAAATTCTAGGGTTTATACATGAAAAAGTTCTAGGATTTTCAAATTACTTGCAATTGATTGATGTTCGTTGTAAATTGTTGCATGGGTATTATTATATATATGTTTTAGCATCATTTCGTTGCATTAAGGTAAGTTTTTAGGGCTTAAATTTAAGAAAACCGAATTTCGGCCATGGGAGGCTTAGATTCGAAATTTTGAAGCTTGTATGTGGAAGGTTTACTCATTTTTTCTTCATTTAATTCATTCTAGTAAATTATATTAATATTAGAAGCAAGAACCATAAAGAGATTTCATCAAATATCAATTATTATATGCTTTTTTGGAGTTTCGGGTTGAAACTGGGTCATGTGACCCAGTTTACAGCTTTTTTGGGACCCGGCTGGAGGTTGAAGAAGACTGCAGTCGGGCCGGGCTAATGGATGGGCTTTACGCCCATCCTTCCTTTTTTTTTTTTTTTTAATGTTTCAGGTTCTGGGCATAGCCCATAACCTAATAGAATTATGGGCCATTTTTAATCCGTGGGCCATTTTTATTTTGTGGGCCAATTTTAATTCGTGGCCCGCCCATTCCAAGTGGCTTGCGTGGGTTGCTCGCGGGTCGGCCTGTAGGAGGGTGCGAAACAATAAAATAATAATAAATATAATTTAAAAAAAATTGTGGCAAAAATGATTGTTTGATAAATGTAATATGATCCTTGGGAATCACATCTTGTAAAGTGCTTCATATTGTTAGATGAATTTTGGGCATAAATTTTTGGAGTTCCATATTGATAAAAATTAGTATATACAATAACTCGTCCAAAGGGGATTATTGTGTATATTAATTTGGAAAATGGCATGAAGATTAATTCTCATATTTAAAATATGGGGATGTATAATTGAAAAATATTTATCTACCCAAAAGGGATAAATATTTTGAAAATTAATATAATTCCTATCTATATTAATATTATGGAGATGTATAATTTAAAGGATTTGTCTGTCCAAATGAGACGAATCCTTGACAATTGTATGTATGTAATTCTCTTTGTTATTTTACAAACTTCATGTTATTTTAAATAATCGGGTTAATGGATATTCTAATATTTGTTAAACTCTAGAGTGATTTTATTGAATTTGGTATTGTCATTTATTAATAACGGGCCTAATTGAGCAGCAATGTATAGGGAATTGTATTTAACTGAAGCCTGTAATGGGAATAGCCCAATTGACACACTATTGATTGGGGTTTGTTAGGTCCCATCTATAGCTTATAAAAGAGTAGGTTATATTTATTAGTTGCTTAATCTCATTAAAAGTTACTATACTGAAATATGTTATTGTTGACACCTAAATTTTTTGCCCAAAAATCATTTCCAAAAAATGGGAGCTTATTTTTTCACAAAAATATTTCTTTTTAAATTATTGCATAAAGATTATCTAGGCATTTAGTATAGTTGTTAAATGCATTTATTTTCTTGAAATATAAAAAAAAAATCAAAATGAAAAATAAAATAAAAAAATAAAAAAATTTAACATTTAAAAAAAAAAGAGAAAAAAAGAAGAAAAAATTGGAGCTAATGATTGCTTACTCTTACCAAAAAATAAAATAAAATTGGAGCTAATGATATGAATGTGACTAGCCAAGCGTGGGAGGTCAGATTGAAATTAAAATGACAAGTTGGGGTCAAAATATAATTTCCAAAAGTTGAGGGACCGATTTACAAATTTTGCAAAATTTCGCCTGAGCCTTTAAATCATCATCTTGGCCCCCAATTGAGTTAAAATTGAACTTGGGTCAAGTCTAATTAGTCAAATCGGGCAAAAAGGACCAAATTATATTAAATTGGGCATTCTCTAGCAAGAAAATAGCCAACTTTGAGGGACTCTCTTGCAAAGTTGGGTGGAGACAATTGTGAAAAATAGTCAAGATCTTAAACTACTATACATGAGTTTGCTAATTGATCAAAAACCGCAACCAAATTGATGGATTAAAGCACTCAAACTAGCTATCAAAACCTAGCCCACAATTAAGTCTCAATTCGGAGTTGCTGAGTAAGCAACTTTGTGACCCCACCATATCCTACTCAGCGGTTCAATCAGCCTGATCTCTACACGTGATGGAAGACCATATTGGTAGTGTAAGTAGACAAAAATTGGTCAGGGATAAGTTATTGAAAGCATAGGAAAATTGCAGCAAAATCCGCACACTCAACAATTGCAAAAGTTGAAAAATTTGACTGAGTCAGAAAGTAGGTGAACTAGCTCGGTTGACAGGCTTGGTTGGGGCAAAAAAGCTGACCAAGAGATTGTTTAATTCAAAGGATAAGATCTATGAAGCAAGTTATTTCAGGGCATGAAAGGTAGGAAACAAGAAGAGGAGGAGAGCTTACAATTGTTCCCCAAAGACACCTCTAGAGGCAACTCTAGAAAAGAAAACCTAGAAATTCCTGATCGACCCTTGCAAAGAAAAGTGAAATTTTCACAAACTTGTAGCCAAAATCAGCCAAAACCTTCAACTAGAGAGTGAAATTTCACTCAAAAATTTTTTCAACCATAGGTCGCACGTCCCAAATGGAGATCAGGAAAGCCTCCTAAACACCCCCCCCGAAACAGTACCCTCCTGGCGGGCCAAGAAAGTCCAATTTTTTTTAAAAGCGCTTACCTCGGTTGGTCACGGGTGAGAAAAAGCGAGTTTTTTTTTTTTAGAAAATTGAGAAATAAATGAGGAAAACCATGACTTGTACTCAAAACTAGAATACATATATTTTGGTTTGGTGTTAAGTTTGCCAATAAAAGAGGTCTTGAAGTCTAATTTTAGAGGTTAACGAAAACGTTTGTTGTCAGTTTTTTTTTTCTTTTTTTCTTTTTTTTGTAGATCTCATTTTCCAGTTTGAAGGAACCAACTTCCACATGCTTCCGGAGGACAATTTCTTGGTTTCCTTGGCCAAGAACCACTTGAAAAAGAAACTAGGAAGCAATGTAAGAGTCTTAGATGTATTTTTGGTCAATTTTGAATATGTTTTAACCATGGAAAACTAAGAGGAAAACCAACCCAGAAAATTGATTTCTGAGGCTGAAATTTTTCCAAGTGTTTGAAGCCTCTTGAAGAGTCATACATGTTTGACTTGCTACTCCCCTTTGCATGTGTTTTCTAATTTCACGAGCTTGATGAATGTCATATGGGAATACAAATGATGCTAATGTTAGCTTGATTTGGTCTTTAAATCTCTTTAGGTAAATCATGAAATCGTCCACGACTTGAGCCAAAACCAAACCCATCCATATTGATTCATGGCAAGTTAGTGTGGACCATGTGTATATGCTTCTTGAAGAGGTCGTCTCGATGTATTCGATTGATCATTGTCTGTGATGTTTGTTGCATTTGAAAGTCTATGTTACCTACTTTCATTTTGATCAAGTAATCATTTCCATAGATCTTGTATGTAATGAGTGTCAGGGCTTGAGTATGGGCATGCAATTTATTTGCTTGACTTGGGTTCAAACCCGGATTTTTAAAATCAACTCAAACCCGCATATTTGAGGACTGATTTCAACTTGATTTTTGTGTGTTTTAGGCTATGATTTCTATCTAATCTTGCTCTTTGCATGTGGTAATATAACCTTGATATTTTAGTTTCACATGAGATTACTTATGGGTCGAGATTGAAGGCTACAAACATGGCTTGAAGAAGTTGTTTGGGATGGTTCAATGCACACCAAATGTTCGACGAAATGCCCATAACAAGTTTCGATCTTGAAACAGTTGATTTGAGCTTGATTATTGTGATATTCATGGGCTGTGTTATTCCATGTTAGCACGGATCGGTTTAAAGAATTATTATTAATATATTTAAAAAAAACTGAAAATTTCAAAAATATCAAAAAATGTTAGATAGTATCAAATTGGGGAATAAATGACATCATGAGATTTTCCTAATTTTATAAAGTCGTTGTCTTAACTTGATGCTATTTTGATATTTTATAATCATTTTTGTAAAAAATTTATTTTGCGTAGATTAACATTATTTAGAGTAATTATATGCATCTAAAGTAATTTCATGCATATTTAAATTCCTATTTCGCTCACGGGAGTCCTGTTTCGGGGCGTGATAACAAGGCCATGTAATATTATTTGCCCAACTTGTATTGGATTTTCCTTTTCCACATTTATTTTCAAGTCATTTTAATTTCTTGGATGTCTACTTACCGCACCGTTTTTCATTAATTTGAGTGTCAATTTCTCCTCTAAATTAGGTTATGATTAGTTTAGACATTAAAAAAAACAAACCTATAAAAATATTTGCATGGACGCTTAGTGATTTCATAAGAATTATAATTGGTAATTAAGATTGTGTGGCCATTTAGATAAATAACCTTCAAAGTTAGTGGTACCGCAAGGGTGCTAATAGAAACATTAGCGTAAACAAGTCTCCGTTCCTAAAAATCTCTGGTTATGTAGAAATCGAGACGACATTCTCATGTCTTGATTGATTTCTAGCTAACCCCAATAGACTAATGACGACTCCTATAAATACATAGGTTATTAAGAACTGAAATACGAAATTCAACGTCGTGCGAGGTATGGGCTTAGGAAAGCCCGCGCTTAATTCAAGGCTGTTGGTCCGCCTCTTTAGGTAAATACCCCTAAACCTCTTCCTTTTCCCCCGAACGATAAAAGAGAAGTCGTGACAGTCATAAAAAAAAGATATGGTATTCCAATAGATCTCTAATTATCAGAGTGATTTATTTTTCTTTAAGTGAAGCAATGGCTCAAACTAGTACGCTTTAATTTCGCTGTGTTAATTGATTTCGGTGTTTTACAGTCATAGATATAGATTTGATTCTTTTTTTATTAATTAGCTATTTATGTGAATTAATTTTCAACGGGAAAAGTGTCAAAAAAGTCATAAACTTTTTTGTATTTGTGCCAATTTAGTCCTAAACTTTTTTAGTCAGTGCCAATTCAATCCTTTTCGGCCAATTTTGACAAGATTTTGCTGACTAGACGTCGGTCAGCGAACGTGGTCTAATCGGTACTGACGTAGACAATTTTTAATAATATTCTAATATTTTTGATTTTTTTTCTTTTCCTTTTTCCTCTTCCCTTCCCTCGTTCTGTTCCTTTCCCTGTTCCTATTCCTCTTCCTCTTTTCCCTTTTCCCTTTCCCTTTTTTCCTTCTCTCCTCCTTCCTCCGGCCGGTCGCCGTGGTCCAGCTAGCGGTCGGAGGAAGGAGGCGAGAAGAAAAAAAAGAAAAAAAATCAAAAATATTAAAATATTATTAAAAGTTGTCCATGTTAGCCGGCCAAAATTCTTAGGGTGCAAGTGTGCTACAGTGAGGTTAAACCTATATAAAAATGGAAAACGAAGAGGGCGAAAAGGACATCCCTAGATCCCCGCCTCCCGCTGCCTCTTCCTCTTTTCCCTTTTCCCTTTTTTCCTTCTCTCCTCCTTCCCCTGGCCGGTCGCCCCCTTCCCCTTCCCTCTTCCTTTTCCTTTTCCTGTTCCTGTTCCTGTTCCTATTCCTCTTCCTTTTCCTTTTCCTGTTTTCCCTTTCCCTTTTCCCTTTTTTCCTTCTCTCCTCCTTCCTCTGGCCGATCGCCCCCTTCCCCTTCCCTCTTCCCCTTCCCTATTCCCCTCCCTCTTCCTTTTCCTTTTCCTCTTCCTCTTCCTGTTCTTGTTCCTCTTTCTTTTCCTCTTCCTCTTCCTTTTCCTATTCCTGTTCCTCTTCCTTTTCCTCTTCCTCTTCCTGTTCCTCTTCCTATTCCTCTTTTCCCTTTTTTCCTTCTCTCCTCATTCCTCCGGCCGGTCGCCTCCTTCCCCTTCCCCTTCCCTCTTCCTTTTCCTTTTCCTCCTCCTGTTTCTATTCCTGTTCCTGTTCCATTTCCTCTTCCTTTTCCTCTTCCTGTTCCTCTTCATCTTCTTGTTCCTGTTCCTCTTTTCCCTTTTCCCTTTTTTCCTTCTCTCCTCCTTCCTCCGGCCGGTCGCCAAGAAAAAGAATAAAAATATTTAAAAATATTAAAATATTATTAAAAGTTGTCTACGTTAGCACCGATTAGGCCACGTCAGCCGGCCGAAATTCTTGGGGAGCAAGTGTGCTACGGTGAGGTTAAACCTATATACAAATGGAAAACGAAGAGGGTGAAAAGGACATCCCTAGATCCCCGCCTCCCGTTGCCTTTTCCTCTTTTCCCTTTTCCCTGTTTTCCTTCTCTCCTCCTTCCTCCGGCTGGTCGCCATGGTCCGGCTAGCGGCTGGAGGAAGGAGGTGAGAAGAAAAAAAGAATAAAGAATAAAATTTTTCAAAAATATTAAAATATTATTAAAAGTTGTCCACATCAGCCGGCCGAAATTCTTGGGGAGCAAGTGTGCTACAGTGAGGCTAAACCTATATAAAAATGGAAAACGAAGAGGGTGAAAAGGACATCCCTAGATCCCCGCCTCCCGTTGCTTCTCTCTCTCGCATTCTTCCGCCAAACCAAGGCCTCGATTCTGTCAATATAATATGGCTGAGCAAATTCCATCGCCGAAATCGTCTTCTATCGATGTCTCTACTCACCAGAGCCCTACCGAAGTACCTAAGGTTGGTGAAACCTCTGGGCCAGGTGTAGAACGGACTGATGTCTTTGAGAGATTCGTTGAATCTGTTGTGGTGCAACACCTGAGGTAATTTAAAATTTTTATATTTCGACCTGCATTAAGGATATATCTTGCTTATTGGGGCACTCCTACTTATTTTTCATTATGCTAAGAACCTGTAATAGTTTCGTTTCTCCAATTTATTTTTATTTTTCTCAAGTGTACTTTTTCCTCAATTTCGAATAGGATATGGCCTAGTATTTACTTATGTGTCTTTTAAGTGGCCCAGCTTGGTTCCACACTATTTGGTTCCAAGTAATGTCTACTTTGATTTATGATACAGGCAAATTGCTGCCGAGTTGCCTAAGTATGACCAGGAAGAAATCATTGCGAAGCTCGATGTTTTAAATGTCCTGCAGAGAGAATTTTCTGAAAATCTAAACCAAATTGTAAGCAAAGTGACCTCCAATTTACAACAACATCTGCCGGCGACAAGTTCCAACTTGAGGTGGGAGTCCTGTTATCATCAACTTGCATCATTACTATTTTCATTCCGTGGTCTAATATAGTGTGTAACCATTGTTAGTGGACTAATTTTCATTTTCCTACATCACTCAAATCTCACGAGTCTTAGAGTTGGCCCCAAAGCCATTGAACTTGGCTTGAATATCTATGCTGCTGCTGAGACTCTACCTAATGAACAAAAAAATGTGTAGATCTTTCGGCAATTGACAATAGAACCCGGGGAAAAAGGATGACCATGTGATAGCCTAAATGCAACAATTGTGATATTCCAATGGGGGACAATCTTGGAGGATGACAGGGGTAAACCCGCCTAGAAACATATAAATATCAATAACTCCTAGCACAATTCTTGCTATTTAGGATCCCATAATGAAGGAGATAATGAGGTTTTTGCATGTGATGCACTAGCTATGAACCTTGGAGAATATTATCCTTGAGCTGATGCAATTTCAATTATTATAGAGATTGCCCTGATGTCATATTTGCGATACTTGTGAATTCGGGGAGTCAATTCTTCTTGGCATTGTTCGCTTAATTGATCTCTATGAGCATTCTGGAGGGTTAGTTAATAATTGCTTTTAATTACCAACAGCTCAGAAGATTTGAGGGTGTTTTTGCGTTCCTCTTTGTCGGAGTTCAATTATTATAGAGATTGCCCTGATGTCATATTTGCGATACTTGTGAATTCGGGGAGTCGGTTATTCTCGGCATTGTTCGCTTAATTGATCTCTATGAGCATTCTGGAGGGTTAGTTAATAATTGCTTTTTATTACCAACAGCTTAGAGGATTGGAGGGTGTTTTGTGTTCCTCTTTGTTGGAGTTCAAAGAAGAGAGTGGATTTTTGGTTGAGCTTTAGTAACATGCTAAAAGATATGGGGCCCAATCCACCAAATGAATGGAAAGATTTTATTTCGGAGTTGGAGAGGCAGGGGCCACTGCTTTTTGATGGGAAGTGGATCAACAAAATAGATCGGAAGTGGATCGATGCAATAAATTCTGAATTTAGGCCTCATAAGTCCAGTTATACATCTGTCAGAGGTTTAATCCGCTTCGTGCGAAATCGGTGGAACCATTTGGATGGATTTCAGGTACTCTTTCTATGGTATTGCGATGATTTCTGCAGCGGAATGCATGCGAGGCTTCCGTTAGTAACTTTGTATATCTCAGATTGTATGAACTCGTGACTCAGCTCTTCTTGTTCCTGCAGGAAAACCAAGGATTGCGCAGTGCAGAATCCTTCTACAATTACTTAGATGGACTATTCCCGAATCTCTTGAGGTTGTCGTACGGAGTGGCGCACCGGTTCTGCAAAAGTGAGGCCTGGTTCGAGGAGTACCATTGAAGTGAAACCTTGCGGGAGTACTTTGAAACCAATTGCCTATCCACCTAGACCGAACCGGTATATGTATGTATGTATGTATGTATGTATGTATGTATGTATAAAGAAATTTTGTATATCTCGGATTGTATGAAATCGTAACCCTGCTCTTCTTGTTCCCGCACAATTCCCATGGATTGCACATCGTGGAATCCTTATACAATTACTTGGATAGACTATTCCCGGATCTCTTGAGAGTGTCGTACGGAGCAGCGTACAAGTTCTGCAGAGAAGAGGACTGGTTCAAGGTGCTGTAGTGAAACCTCTTCAGGAGTACTTTTGGAAGAGATGCGCCTTGGCCCTTCGGCCAGTTTCCATGATATTTTCTTCAATCCAGTCGGTTGTGCATTCCCGTGTTTTTTGTTATGATCTATTTGATTCTGTTTTGAGTGCTTAAATGATTGTTCTAAATATATAACACGGCTGCAATACTGAATTGTTTTAAATTTATAGCGTGTGGTTCTTGGTGTTGCATAAAAAATAATATTCCACTTCAATTGAGTGCAATTTTTTTTTTCAAAATCGCAATCCGTGAATATAATTTCTTTGTGTTTTATTTCAAAAATGTAACTTTTAGACCTCAAAACAATAAGGGCCCCAGTGATCAGCCCTAGTAGCGACTTATTTCAACAAAAGGACTTTTCAATTCATGGCAGTTTAGCAACTTCTAGGAGTGTCCAAGATCCCAACCCGACCGGTACATGACCCAAACACAACTTGAACAAATATAGTATATGTTTCAAGTCTTAATATTATTCCGCAAACAATTATAAAATGAGTGAAGTATATGTTTCGTGCTGGGTTAGGGTTGAAACATTGTTTCGACCCAAACCAAACACGTTACTTGAAAGGAACAGCCAAACAAGCAAAAACACAATTTCCCTTCACGAAAGAGAGTTTGAAAGTGAAACTTCAGACTGTCGAGCCGGAACCCTTCCGTCAACTCCGCCGCCATCGACTCCGCCGTCATCAGCTCAGTCGCCGAGCTGGAACCCTTCCTTCTCTCTCTGGAGCAGGTAATGCCTCCCTCTCCCTCCCTCTCTCTCTCCCCCCCGCCCCTCTCTCTCTCTCGAGCTTGGTCGCGCCGCTCTTCGGTTGGCGACTTGTTTCCTTCGTCGGGCCCGCGCGTTGTGGCGTCGCCGTGCTCTCTCTCTTTTTGCCTCCCCCATTTAGGCTTTGACGTGAGAGGCGCTCAGATTTCGCCTCCGGCTTCGAGCGTCTTCCCACAATGGTCCCGAGGGTCGAGGTTTTCCGCCCGATGCGCGATCGCGAGCCTGGCCGAAGGATCGCGAGGTGGGTTCGAATTTTCTCCGCCATTGCTACAATTAGGTCTGGGCCCCGGTCAGGAAGATGAATTCCGGCTCGCGTTAAGTTTTTTTTTTGTGGGTTGATGACGAATTTGGAGGCGAGTTTCGGGTAACTCGACGAGGAGATTGAGGGGTTTTGTTTCGTTTTTCGTCGGTGAACTGATGGTGGCCATGACTGGAAATTCTTGAATGCAAAATATGAAGTTCGTGTCTAAAAGTTCCTTCAGAGTACATGCTTTGGGTCGATTCTCTTTCTTTTCGTGTCTATAAAGACTCGTCTTTTAGTGAATCCTGTGATTGCAATACTTTCCACCATCATGTTGGGATTCGTCAATTCGCTTGATGTGGTTTTTTCCGTGCGTTTCATGGGGGGGTGGTTGTCGTGCGGGGAATGGGCTGCTTGAATCTTGGCATTTTTTTTGGTGGGTTTGATGTGGGTCTGATGACGGGTTTCTGGGCAATGGAAAAAGACAATGCTTGGGGCGTGAATAAGTCGCTTCGCATTGGTGAGATGGTGGAGTGTCTGAGTACGCCATTGTAGAGAGCCTTGTTTCTGGTCAGTTTAAACTTTAAAGCCATTTGGAAAATTGCCCGGGGGATGTGGTTTGACTTTTGTTCCAGGATTTTCTCTCATCGGTTCCTTGGTGTTTCTTGTTTTTTTTTTTTTTTTTCTTTTATTTGAATCATTCCTGGTCGGTCCTAGTGGTTGGGCCTATCAAGGAACTTGATGTCTTAGACAATTGGCCATGCTTTAAATTTCTATGATTTTCTGGAATTTTATTGTCACTCACGTCACACAAGATCAAGATATGTGGCATGATTTTCTTGTTGGCTTGATGAGGCTTCAAGGGGATGAATATTTGACTGCAGGTTGCAGATAACTTCTAGGATCTTATGCTTAAATTCTCTTTCCTTTAGTGCTTAGCTCATTTAGTTTTCTTTTTCTTTGGGTTAAGGGAGGGACGAGGAGGGTCTTATGTTGTTGCAGGAACTTCATTTCTTTGGCAAGTTCCTTACCAGCTTTGTTGTTCAACATATGCTTAACCTTCAGTTCCATGTAGTACTTTGAATTGATTTCTACTTCTATCCATTCCATTCTCCCAAAGGAGCAATTTTATCTTGTCTGTAAAATCCTTAATTCTCCTCTTGTTTCACTTGATGACCTACTTTCATGGATAATAATCTGAACATGATGAAAGAAGCATTCTAGGAGTGGACTGCTATATATAGGTTCCAGGTTGATCCTGGAGTTACCTTGTCTATTGCACGAGGAATTACGAACCAGAAGTTTTCCTGATACATGAACGATGATGCATCTTGCACCTTTGAGTTTACATCCTTCCTACTTCTTAGCTTCTCAAAATTTTATCACTACTTTGGTGAGAGGGCAATCTCTTGACCCAAAAAAGGAATGAGAAATTGCAATAGTTATGCTATCTTAGCTACAGCCGAGCTTTCATTTGCTGCTTGTAGTAAAACATCATATTAGTGAGTAATGCCTTTGTTTCAAATTCTTTAAGCCGAGGGTCTAAAGGTAAATTGATGTCTTTACTTTAATGCGTGCGGGGTCACTCTCATATATGGAAACGATCATAAATAATCCATGTACAAACAAACATGAAAGTCGGGCAAGACATCTGCAAGCCAAGCAAATAAAAGCAACATATTCACATATCAAAAGTTGTTTTGATTACATGCCCATTCTAGTCCTGGGCTACTTATTTTTGTTTCCATATATAGTCAATCAAAAGGCTGGGGTAGCCTAACTCTTCTACCGAGCTGCTCCCAAAAACGGCCCCCATGCTAGGATCATTCCCTTCTTGGACTCATAAAGTCCTAAAAGTCTTTTATCTTTAGTTAAGTATATACGGAAACGATCATAAATAATCCCTGTATAAACAAACATGAAAGCCGGGTAAGACATCTGCAGCCAAGCAAATAAAAGCAACATATTCATATACATATTCACATATCAAAAGCTGTTTCACATCTCCATCCTAGTGCTGGCCTACTTATTTTCGTTTTCATATATAGTCAATCAAAAGGCTGGGTAGCCTAACTCCTCTATCGAGCTGCTCCCAAAAACGGCCCCCATGCTAAGATCATTCCCTTCTTGGACTCATAACGTAGTAGTTTTCTTCCGATAAGTGATGTCCCCTTCTAAGTAGGGAGGTCAGGACAGACGGGCAGCGGGATTGGTTCACCCATCACACACCTGAAATTGTGAGAACAATAAGAGTGAGTCAATGACTAAGTAGAAATCTCTAATTCTCCTATAGGAGGACATCTCGCCGTAGATCGTCGGATACAAGATCACCACCCACTTGTTGATGACAAATCAATAGTAAGGTTCATGCCTTGCCTTGCTTATGCATATGAAAGGCTTTCAACCGTCTACGTGCTTTTAAGAATCAAAGATAAGAGTTAGTGCATATGAACAAACTTTCCAAAGATCCATGGCTTATGATCATTTCGATCACAAAAAGAGATGTGTGCATCTCATGAAACTCATTCAAGCACTAAATGACCCAATTCAAACATATGTTCAAATTGATGCAATGACTTAATACTATGTACTAAAAAAAACTTAGCTTTTGCAAGCATCACACATGGACTTTCATTTTTCTTTTTCAGTATCATATTAGTTGAAATTAATCGACTCTTCCAATAACAACCGAGCATTAGTCCCTCTCTTGGCAACCGGCATCGTCTCAATCTCATTATCAGGACGGTATCCAGGGCGACCCCCAGGCATCGACCTCACGCTGTGGCACCCTCGAAACGGCCCCCGATCCGTTGGGGTCGCCACAGTTCATTTACCTTTCTCTTGCTTGACCTGAAGGTCTACCAATCCTGGGAGTTTATATCTTTTAGGCCGGTCCCTGCACATTATATAAATATATAGCGGAAGCAAAATCAGCATCTCCCTATCCCAAAATTAGAAACAATGCACACCTACTAGACATTTTTATAAGTTAAGCCGAACATTTTATTTACATAGATCTGATAGACAACACCAGTCGGTACATCAAAATTTGCCGTGGTTTTCTATACTCGGCTTCATATCAAAAGATAACCTGACTTCCCTTTTTCTTCCCTTTTCCATACAGTCCTATACACATGTCTATCAGTCAGTGTCAATGGTCCAAAATTTGCTTCATCTACTATCCGTCACTCTTGGTCACACTCAACTCGGTCCATCAGCTGGCGGCGGCGGCAACATCCCCAGCATGATCCCATCACGACAGACGTGTACTGACAAAAACTCCCGAGTCACTAGGCCATCAGGTGAACCAATGTCATACATGACTAGAACCCGCACTCAAGTGAAAACCAACCCTTATAACTCTGGATGAGGGTGCTTCGAACACTCGCACTCAATATCAACGGGGACACCGTAAAATGTACTGGGGGTGACTGGTAGCAGAGACATATCTTCTAATCTGAAATGTTAGTCCCCAAAGGGGGTGAGTACAACCACTCAGCAGTAAAAGATTCATCAAGCTATATCAAGCAATACCATCAATATCTAGACTCATGCAAGATAGACAAAACTAGGTAGTCAAGGGATCATTATATATCAAAATCATGAAATCCTTAATGCAATGGCAAATACAATTTCAAAAGATTCAGATGCATCATGCCCAGTTACACAAGTCCCAATCATAGGGCCAAACTGTAGTGACACGTCCCATTCCATGCCATACAATTTAGTCCCATAACTAGACCACACTCACACTTAGTAGAATCATCCGTTTTATCATTCAAAAAGTTTCATCCCCTAGAGGACCAATGTTTGCGTCCTTCTGGGCATTCGCATCCATCTTGGCATAGCGAAAGCCTCTGGCATTCAGCCACACAGGGCCACCGGGCATCCAGAGCGTATCACGCCTCCAAGCATCTCGCACTCCACCTGGCATCACGAGGAACTTCGGGGGCCTCCCATGAAAATGGTTATCCCGGCCATCCGGAATTACATGCCGACAAGCATACCACCAGGCATCCCGAAGCTCCCGGGGAAAAACCTCCGGCATTCAGCCACACAGGGCCATCGAGCATCCACAAGGCATCGACTCATTTGACCCTTTGGGCATCCCGACTCCCGGGGCATCGTTGACCCGAGGGTCCAATGGCAACAATTAGCATCTTAATTTCCAAAAACACTTTTCAATGCAATGACAAAAATGTCTCTTGAGTCTCATCAAATCTCAATATTGCATGATATGTTGAATGCCAATATCATCATGCCAAAGAACAACTCAAGATGCATTCAGAACAACTCAAGATGCATTCACCTTTGGGTCAATTTGAGTAAATTCGGAACAAAACAGCTCGATTATTACAATGCACAGTTTTTGTAACAATTTCGAAATAACCCCTAAATGAACTCAGAAAATTCTGAAATTTTTATATGTTATAAACAAGACCTAAAGGAAAAAGTTTTATGAAGAACACTAAGTCAGATTCATTGTATATCAAAAGCAGTAATCGTTATACTCTTTACTGACATTCTGTGATAGCTTCCAGATTTAACATTTACAATGAAAATCGTTTTACTGACCAAACCTTGTCCATTTATTCTCAAGTTTTGATATGTTATTCCTAAAGATATTCCCTACAACTTTCATTAAAGGTTCGAAGTCTAATTCTGGCTAGATAATTACAGAAAATTCATGGAATCACCGATGGTCATGCTGTTTTCTGCGAAAACAGTTTACTAATCCAAAGAGAACTACTTCTATTCATTGAATCCCAGCATCCAACGTCTATAACCAAACACTTACAAGTCTATTGCACTACATTATAACTACTTCACTTCAAAAATCCACTTTAGTTAGACCTTTCAATTCTCATTTCAGCCAATAACCGAAACTACTCAAAACAAACTCTGTTTTTACTCAATCTCCCAATCCAACTTCATCTCAATCATCCAAAAATCCCTATGCAACTCCCAATTCTGCATTTTCTTACATCTACCAGCATTTCACTGGATAATTGCAGCATGCACAACATAGATCAATGAACTTCTACTTGCCTCTAGCTCTTCTACTCGGTTGCAAGCAAAACAGGGGCTCGGGGGTCGCGGCTTGGCTCAACGGCGACGAAGACTGGCGGCGTTGACGGCGGCAGCTCGATCACGAGCACGGGCGGAGGGCAGCCTTCCTTCTCTGCCCTTACTCGCTCGGACTGCTCACTGCTCACTCTCGCTCTCTCTCTCTCTCTCTCTCTCACTTGCTCAATTCCGAATGCTTTTGTTTCTTTGATTAATTGATTAGTGAACTTTTGCATGCAGGTTAACAGGTGACTTCAAGGGAGAGAGACAGGTGGAGGGTGGCTGAGGCAGCAATGGGCAAGTGGAGAATGGCGTGTCTCCCTTGTCCGGTTCCCCCCCCCCCTTTTGGTCGACACTCAAGGGCTTCATGGGCTGCTTGGGCCTTAAAATTGTGGCCAAAAGATCCAAATTAAATGGCCCATAATCTTCAGATATAAGCCCATAATTTCTGCACAAATGTGAAGCATTTTGTTTTCCAAATGAATCAATTTATATTCCCATAATCAATTTGCTTCTTGTACAAGTACATGACCGAAGTTCTTGCGTGGAGAAAGAATTCGACTGAGTGGCATGGTGATAAAAATTCATTTCCTCACTTGCTGAATCACACAAAGAAAAGACGTGCATGGTCCTCATGCACGATCCAATTTCTCATAATTTTATTCTTAAATTCGGCATGCGTGTTCCTCATGCATGGCTGAATTCCATCAATTGATCAAAGTCCAAAGACTTCTCTTGTTGCACGGTTGGTCGGTCCAATAGATAAAAGAAAATGTGGCCGTTGCATATTTAAGGGTCGTTGGAATTTTTGGATGCCACACACGCGGGTCGGCATTGTCCACGATTTCAATATTGGTACAGCATCTGGGGCTTTACCCTAAGTAACAATCTGACATCCCCCAGCGTCGGTATATAAGTCCATTGTATATCCATGCATTCTGAGCATTAACCGATTCATTTTATATTTAAACTTTTAGCTGAATGAAAAGCCCGAAAATGTGCCATGCAAGGTAAACTAATGAACGACTCTTGTGTTTTATTAAATCAAACTCATGCCGGATACAATCCGGACTTGTGACCTTGACTTGGAATCATTCACTCAGAGGATCATGAACTATTTTAATGCAACAATAAGCAATAGAAACATAACAAGCATAACAATACAAAACCAACATAAGCAAATGATGACATGATTCTAAAATCAATAAGTGTAGCATATCGCCCTATCGAAGAGTCTGGAAAGTCTACTTATTACTTTTTTGACCTAGCTCTAAGATGCTTCTTTGATGGTTGGTTGGCGTCTGAGGCGACTTGGAAGAGAACGGCGTGAAAGAGAGGAGAGGGAGGGAGAGGATAGAAGAGAATGGTTAAGCCTCCAAATGTGAAGATGCCTTCTCCTATTTATAGGCATTTTCCTCTTAAATTTTTATGCAAACTCATGATTACGCCTAAATGATGAGTTGGCATACCTATTTTCTCGAGTTGGTGCCTAGATCCTTTAGTGTTGGCTTGTAATTGGTCCACCTATTTGCTTACTCTCCAGGACTCAATCTAGGCTTGTTATTGTCCATGGCACCTAAGGGACACATAAGCCCTTTTAATGCCTAATGTCTTATTCTAATTGGCTAGTTATTGACTTATTCACCAAGGCTATAATTTAGGGTCATCATACCCTAAGATTTACTAAGATTTTGTCATCAAGAAACTTAGACTTTGGACAACTTGTTCTCCAAGTTAACCACATGAGTGTGTGACTCATTAAGCTCATTAATTAGCTTGCTTCCAAAAGCATTTAATACATTCTTATCTTCAAGCCAAGAAGACTCAAGATTGACTTACTCTTCAAGTTAGGGGTGCAACCCACTTCCCCTCAAAGTTGGGTGTGTGGTTCTCCCATTCTAAGGCGAAAATAGTTTTAAGCAACTTTCGAAATCAGTACCATTACCTTATCAAATGCGCTCGAAATTTTTTTAAATTTTAATATGTTATAGAGAAGATCTTACATAAAATTTTTCATGAAGGAATTCAAGCCAAATTCGTTCTGTGGAAAGAATGACAAATCATTGAATACAACCTAAAAATTCGTCTATCGAGCAAATTCAATGGTTGGGAGAGAAACTCATTTCAAAATCCAAATCTTCACAAAAATCTTTAAAAATTTTAATATATTGTAGATGTGAATGTCATTTAAAAATTTTATGAAGGAAGCATGTCCAAATAGAAATGAAATATTTTATAAAAATTTGAAAAAGCAACTTAGTTACCGTTTTCACTATACTGGGTGAGAGTGCTAGTATGAACACCTAGATGGGGTGAATAGGTGTTTAAAATAAACCTTGGCAAATATATGCGGAATAAAATAAATTTCGAGTAAAATAAAGGAGTTAAAGAAGATAATAAGAACACAAGATTTATAGTGATTCGGCTTAATCCAAGACTACGTCCACTCTCCCACGCTAACAGCCTTCTTGGCTGGATTCCACTATGCAATCAACAAGAGATTACAACTTTGAGTGCAAACACTTAGTAGTAGATCACACTATCTCACTAAGTCACTCTTTTGGCATTTCTCTCACGATCACAAACGTTTAAGCTCTCCAAAGACAAGTGTATGAACAAAGATCGCTCGGACTTTGGAATTATAAATTCTACGCTCCGTCTCTTACTTGCTCATCGGTCCTTCATCTCTTTAAATACTTCTCCACTTCCAAACTAGCCGTTGGACAGTATCTCAGAGAATCGTCTTCCAATATACCCATTGGACAGCTCTGTATCTAGAAGATTTGGTAGTTGTTGAGTGACAAAGGTAGAATCCCAAAATGATTTCGATCGCCTATACAAACGGAATCTTGGTTTCCATAAGTAAAGCTTCTTCGTATAGAAAGTTATTGTCTTCAAGATCCAATCGTCAATCAATTAGATTGAATCAATCAAATCAATCTTGATGTGGAATCCAAATCAGATCACTAGCCGTTGTATGATAGGGCTTGAGTTACGTTCGGTTGAATCTGGATGTAAAGTCTGAGAGCCATAGACTTTACAATCTGAGTCTGAGTGCAATAGACTTTACAATCTTAGTCTGAACATATTCTGCTTCAGCATAGAGTCTGTCTTCTAGTTCAGCTTCAGCATAGAGTTTATCTTCTGGTTCTTCCAAGTATAGATTTGATAATATTTTTTACACGTTCTATCATCTGCATAGTCTATTACTTAACCATTAAACACGTTAGTAGTCTTTGATTTATTTTGTCATCTTCAAAACATCATAAGGGATTTCCCTAACAATTTCCCCCTTTTTGATGATGACAAAATAATCTCTGAATATGCAGATTTGTAAACATACTTTTAAAGATATTAATTTAAATCAAAGGATATCAGAAGATAACAAATAAATTGAGCATAATAATATATAGAAAAATAATCGCAGCTCAATATTATGCAATGAATAATATTAACCAATCAACACATATGCATATTCATATTCTCTCCCCCTTTTTGTCATAATCAAAAAGCAATAACAAAGAGTCACGTAGAGAATATAAAATGATAAATATATGTATTGAATAATTTCCAAAAATCAGCTTTTATAAAGTAAATCGAATATTAAAGATATGCAATATAGCTCACTTCGATCATATATATCAGCAAATATCCAATAAAAATCACGGATGCATTATAAAAGTTACTTTACCGCTTTTGTCATAATAAAATGATAATATCAATAAGAGATTTGTTAATGACAAAAGGTAATAAAAGATGCACTAACCGGATTTTTTAGAACAAATTCTGACACATTTACCTTTCCTTTCATTCATAATAAGATCGCGATCAATCCAAAAAGATTTTTCCATAATTGATCAAAGCTCCCCCACAATTTGTTGCCTTTTTGAGATGATCACGATTCTTTCCTTTTTCTTGGATTTGCTTTCTCCCCCTGTCATCATGACAATATTTGCGAATAGAAACAATTGTTGCTTGTGCACGTTGAACATAATATTTTTCCAGTATTTCCTTTGTAGCAACAACATCTGCAACGATCACTTGCATTTTGAAATTCGAGGCAAAAATTTATTTTCTTCAATTAAGCTTTTCTCGAATTCAACCTGCATCAACTTAACAAACTTTTTTCACAAATAAACTGTAATAATATCCACATAATATATAATCCCATTTCTTCAAATAAATAAATTGAATACCATATATGGAATTAAAAGTATTCATATATGAAATTAAAATTCAGAACTACTCAATCTTTCGTACGACGCATAAGGGATTTCCTCAATAAGCAAAAATTTTGCATAAGGAATAGAATTTTTGAACCTCCAGAAGATAGTATAGAATCTCCATGATTTTCAAATCGAGCTTTTCAAAATCCATATGGAAGATTATTTTGTCACTTGCAAAATCTTGTATAATAGATAATCATCTTTGCAAAAAACAGTCACGTAATATCTTCCTTTGATTTGTGGATCAAACTTGCTAGATATAAGATATCTTTTATGAATATAGCGAGAATATCCATAAATATGCAATAATATCTTTCAAGATCAAATGGATTTTCTTGAGCATAAATTCATACATATTATTGATGCATTTCGCAAAAAAAAAAAGATAGAGATTTCTCACGTGCCAAAATTGCAATGCCATATATTTATGAGAAGAAGTATTTGCAATATAATAAACAATCATCCAAAATTATGATAAATGCACGTACAAATTTGTAAGGCAGGATGATAAAAAATATTCTCTTACCCATGGTATATGTTTGCAATATACCACTGATTAAAAAAAATTCATTACCAATCTTCGCCTAAGATTCTTTTCTTAATGCACCAAAATCTGCGTAGATTTGCAATCATTCTTGCCTTATTGAATTTCCTGCAATCAACTCATTTCCTTTTTGGTATCCATCAATTTGGATCCTTCCACGACGTTAGAGCAAAATATGAAATTTCCATAATCAAATATTCTTTCTTAATTCATCATAACAAAATATTTAAAGAAAGAATATTATGCACAATTATATTTTGAAAAATAAATTCTCACTTAGTTATAGTATGATAAAAACAGAGAGAATAAAATTCTTGAATATCTAAAATTATCTTGCATCATCACATAAAACAGATTTTCACTTTGCAAAATATGACTAAATTTGAGAGTATAAAATTAGACAAAATAATCTGGATTATCTCAAATAATCACACGTATTAAATCAAATCTCAACTCACGAATCACAAAAATAAATCACACGATTCTTTCTTCAACAAGATATGATCATTAAAATCTCAATCAACCAAGGATATATCGAATATCAAGTATAATGAGAAATTTTAAATTGTGTACTCAAACCAAATTGAGAATAAAAATATATACATTCCTTACCAAATTCTCCTTCTTCTCTCTTATTTATATCCTGCAAAAACAACTCATCTTGTTTTTTGTACCCATTTTTTCTTGGGTCCATGAGAGTTAGTAGAGTATGCTATTTTTACCCAATTTTTCTTAATAGGTCTCCAGACTTTAGGACAATCTTTTTCAAAGTGTTCCGAATCTCTACAATTTGAACACTTGACGTCATTTCCACCAACAGGTTTTACAAACACTTTTTGAAAATGATTTTTGTAAAATGCCTTTGGAGGTCTTTGTCTAAGTCTCTCATTGACTTTAGGAAAATGAATTAGAGAATCTCTTTCCTTATTGAAACCAAGTCCCGACTTATTATAGTAAGGTACTTGTATAGAAAGAATATGCTCTAATGTTTTTGAACCATTTGAAAATCTTGTCGAAATATTTGAAAATTCTTTTTTTAAAGAATCATTTTCTTTGACAAGTAAATCTCGACTTTCTTTTGTTTGTAGAAAATCTTTTTGCAAAATTTCAAACTTTTCTTTTTGAGAAAGATCCTGTTGCCTAAGCCGAGAATTCTCATTTTTAAGTTCGAAGATCCTTTTAAGAGAAGATTTGAGATTTAAGCAAAGCTCATTTATATACTTTGAAACTTTGAGAGGAATTTTTGAATAACTTACCTCGATTTTCTCATCGGATTCTGAGTCTGTGTTCGAGTCAGACTCTGATTCTGAATCTATATCTGAGTCAGACTCAGATTTTGAATGTGCCATCAAGCATATATTTCCTTGCTCATCATCTTCTTTCATTGTTCTTTTCTGGCCATTTTGCTTGTATTGTCTTCTTTCACTAAACTTCCTTCCTTTTCTACTCAACTTTTTGAATTTCTCGATCATAAAAGCAAGTTCTTCGTCGTCCATGTCATTTTCTAAGTCTGTTTCATCAAAAACAGCATTAGATATTAAAGCAATGGACTTTTTACCTTCGGGATCTTCGTCGTTGAGTTGTTCCACTTCATAGGATTGAAGAGTGCCGATTAATTCATCAACGGAAAGTGGCATAATCCTCTGAGTCTCCCGGATTGAGGTCTTGACATGGTTCCAATCTTTTGAGAGACCTCGCAAGAGTTTATTGACCTTCATCAGGGTAGAAATTTGCTGACCTTGATATGCTAAACCATTTACAATTTCTGTAAAACGGCTAAACATATCTCCAATCGACTCTCCTTGCTTCATCTTAAAGGATTCATATTTGCCGAGCAGAAAGTTTACTTTTGTCTCTCTTACACGATCGGTCCCTTCATATGTAACATGAAGTCTATCCCAAACTTCTTTTGCTGTTTCATATGAAGAGATTCTATTATATTCAACATGAGACAATGCACAATATAAAGAATAAATAACTTTTGCATCAAGCGCTTCTCTTTTGGATATCTCCATCCGAAACATAGGAGCAGGGGGGTTTGGTTTCTTTGTCTTTGCCATTCTTATTTGATGTAGACACAGCAATGGGGTTGATTCTTCTTTCCATAACATCCCATTGCAAGGGATCTCTGGATCTTAGGAATGCTTTCATTTTATTTTTCCACACGTTGTATTCTTTTCCATCAAAATATGGTGGCCTTGTGTTGCTTTGTCCCTCCATAAGTCTTGGTGCCAAGATACTAGTCATAAAAGATCTTTAGCTCAAAAGTAAAAACACTTTTATAAACCGAGCACTTGGCTCTGATACCAATTGAGAGTGCTAGTATGAACACCTAGAGGGGAGTGAATAGGTGTTTAAAATAAACCTTGGCAAATATATGCGGAATAAAATAAACTTCGAGTAAAATAAAGGAGTTAAGGAAGATAATAAGAACACAAGATTTATAGTGGTTCGGCTTAATCCAAGCCTACGTCTACTCTCCCACGCTAACAGCCTTCTTGGCTAGATTCCACTATGCAATCAACAAGAGATTACAACTTTGAGTGCAAACACTTAGTAGTAGATCACACTATCTCACTAAGTCACTCTTTTGGTATTTCTCTCACGATCACAAACGTTTAAGCTCTCCAAAGACAAGTGTATGACAAAGATCGCTCGGACTTTGGAATTATAAATTATACGCTCCGTCTCTTACTTGCTCATCGGTCCCTCATCTCCTTAAATACTTCTCCACTTCCAAACTAGCCGTTGGACAGTATCTCAGAGAATCGTCTTCCAATATACCCATTGGACAGCTCTGTATCTAGAAGATTTGGTAGCCGTTGAGTGACAAATATAGAATCCCAAAATGATTCCGATCGCCCATACAAACGGAATCTTGGTTTCCATAAGTAGAGCTTCTTCGTATAGAAAGTTATTGTTTTTAAGATCCAATCGTCAATCAATTAGATTGAATCAATCAAATCAATCTTGATGTGGAATCCAAACCAGATCACTAGCCGTTATATGATTGGGCTTGAGTTACGTTCTGTCGAATCTGGATGTAAAGTCTGAGAGCCATAGACTTTACAATCTGAGTCTGAGTGCAATAGACTTTACAATCTGAGTCTGAACATATTCTGCTTTAGCATAGAGTCTGTCATCTAGTTCAGCTTCAGCATAGAGTCTATCTTCTGGTTCTTTCAAGTATAGATTTGATAATATCTTTTACACGTTCTATCATCTGCATAGTCTATTACTTAACCATTAAACACGTTAGTAGCCTTTGATTTATTTTGTTATCTTCAAAATATCATAAGGGATTTCCCTAACACTGGGCAGGTTTTATATAGTACTTGATTGGGCCTTCGTCCCAACCACTCACCTTAGAAAAATTTAAAATTTAAGTATGTTATAGATAAAGATGTTTTGAATAACTTTCATGAAGGAAGTTTCTCCAAATTCGAAACACAAAGAGCTCTATAAAATTGGAAAGCAAGAAGGGTACAATAATTTCGAAAAACCGAGAAGTCAAAACCTATGAAACTCAAGGTGGCAAGTCTATGGGGGAGAGGTGGCGCCCTACTTAGCTTGCAAGATCACTTGTCATCATTCCCTTAGGCTAGGAGTCATCCTCTTTCATTAATTATTTATGATACATAAGCCTCCACACTCATTATCCTTATTTAATGCATTTGACTTTTGTTCTTTAAGAAGATTGGCCTATCTAGCTTAGCCTCCTAGTTGGGACCAAAATAAGGGTTAAAATCGAGGATGTTACAGCTGGGTTTTTGAAGATTTTATGAGTTCAATTACCAAGGACAAAAGGAGAAAAATTGTGTTGACTCAGAGGTACAATTTGACCATGTGTTTCAATCTTGCAAAGAAATAGTAATGCTTGTAATCTGCAGTAATGCTTGTCTTTGTTCCACCTCCTTTCTTGTGAACTATTGCGTGCTGAAGCTGAACCCATGATTTGACACTCATTGATGAAATTTTCCATTCTATCATTGTTATGCAATTGTACAATTTCTCTGACATGCTAAAGCTAAACCCATGACTATTTTTTTTTTTTATGCCTTCCCAATGCTGGCTTACTAAAACTTATTGAAATAATAATTTGTAGGCTCTAAGTGTTATAAATAGAAGGATTGTTAGATGTCTTCAGCGGGTAGTTCTAATGTCACAAATAGAAGAATGAGATCTACAATATGAGAACATTTTAAAGATATTTCAGGTTAAGAAAAGGCTGAGTATTTATATTATAGGACCCTTATTGGTTGTGCTGGTGGTTAATGGACTAGCTCGATGCATCATCATCTAGGTAGATGCAAGGAATATCGTAGGCAGGCGTCAGAAAAAGGCAAAAAAGTACCTCGGGTCAAGTTGCTAAGGGTAGTAGTTCATTAGTCCTTGGAAATTTGATCAGGATGTTAGCAAAAAAGAATTAGCGATCATATTTATTCTTAGTGAGTTGCCTTTTAAGTTGGTAGAGCATCAGAGATTTCATCAATTTTTTAATAGAATCCAGCCAAAATTCTTAATCCCAATATGTAACATATTGAGGCGCAATTGTTATGATTTATACATGGAGGAAAGAAATAAATTGAAGAAATATTTCTCCGAGACATTTTCTAGAATATGTCTAACAACTAACACATGGACATCTTGTCAAAATTTACGTTATATGTGTTTGACTGTTCATTTTATTAATGCTGATTGAAAATTGCAAAAGAAATTAAAATTTTGTCAAATCTCGGGACATTATGCTGAGATAATAGGAAAAGCAATTGAGAAATGTTTGACTAATTAGGGGATTCATAGTGTTTTTTCTATCACTGTGAATAATGCTAGCTCGAATGACTTGGGAGTTCAAAATCTGAAAAAGATACTTAACTCTTGGAACTCTCTGTTATTGAGAGGTGAGTTACTCCATGTGAGGTGTTGTGCTCATATACTAAGTTTGATTGTTAGAGAGGGGTTAAAAGACATAAATGATTCAATTGCTAGAATACGTTTAGCTGTGTTCTATGTGAGATCTTCCCCTAGCAGGTTAAGAAAGTTCAAGAGTTTTGTTAAGTTAGAGAGTATTGAGTCGAAGAGTCTTGTATATTCGGATGTGGAAACTCGTTGGAACTCAACATACATGATGTTGGAATCAGTTTTGAAGTTTGAAAGAGCTTTTAGCAATATGAAACTTCGGAATAACAAATGTGCCCAAGAGCTTTCCAAGGGGAAATGGTTGCCTACTAGTGAGGATTAGAATTATGCACGTCACTTTCTTCCTCTTCTGATGTTGTTTTTCTATACAACTATAAAAGTTTCAGGTTCTTCTTATGTCACTAGCAATAATATGATGAAGGACATGTACGGGATTTATACGATGATTGAGAGATATTGTGGAAATGAGGACCAAAGCTTGCAAGAAATGGCTTAGAGAATGAAAATGAAATTCCATTAGTATTGTGGCAATGTGAACAACATCAATCTCACTTTGTTCATTGCTTGTGTACTTGACCTGCGACATAAGTGGGACTATGTGAAGTGGATAATTAGTCATGTTTATGAAAATAAGCAGACAGAAACTTCACAAGAAAAAGTGATAACATCTCTAACATTATTGTTTGAGCAATACCGCACGAGCGTATGCCCTTAAAGCAACTTGAGGCTAAAGAGCACAAGAATGGTAAGTATGTCAAGGTCCCCGGTGTTTGGTGTTGATATTATGACTGAAATGTATTTTAGCCAAACCAAACAATAGTATTTGGGTGAAAAATCTAAATTGGACAAGTACTTAGAGGAAGCATGTAAATGTTATAACTCTGAATTTGATATCTTAAGTTAGTGGAAAGGAAATTCATCGAGATATCCTATCATTTCTACCGTTGCTCGAGATATCTTGGCCGTGCCCATCTCGACTGTAGCATTAGAGACTGCATTTAGCACAGGAGGTTGTGTGCTCAATGTGTTTTGTAGTTCCTTGACCCCAACCATGTTAGAGGCTTTTGTATGTGCTCAAGATTGGTTATGATCCACATCACTTTCACGTTCAATTGAGGACTTAGAAGACCTCGAAATTTTTGAGTCGGATGAGAAAATATAGTTGTAGAATATTTATACATTTCTTTATTTCAATGCATATGTTAATTATTGTTTTCGTCGTGAATTTATTGTAGAGTTGTCAAAAACAACCACGGAGTCAAACTCGATATTGACTTCTCTCAATGATTGACGTATTGGAGGTTAGTATGAGTAGTTTCTATCTAGGATGTTTTTTTTTCCCATGTTTCTTGCTTCTCATTCAAAAAGTTGAATGCTTTATGTTTGCTTGTGTGGAATTTTTTGTTGCCCCTTCTGTTTTTCTAGTTGTGGGCCTAAGAGAATTTTGTTGTTTGCACATGTTTAAGTTACACTTTAGCTTATGCTTGTTGCTCTGCAGATGCGGGTCTTTGTGTTATACTTTCTTTTTCCTTTTTAGCTTTTGAATGATGCTGAGGTTATGAGATTTTTTATGTTTCTTTGTGTTACTATCCGGCGAAAAAATGGAGGATGTTCAACGAATGCCCTCATCCAGATGAGAAGCGGCGGATGGAGTTGAGCCAGGAATTGGGATTGGCTCCAAGACAGATTAAATTTGCTATTGTTTCATGCTGATGCAGCTGCGGCCTCGGGGGCTTTAATCTAAGGCTGTGAAGCTACAAAATAACTGATAATTAAAGGCATGATGAAGAGTTTTATTCATGGAAGGAGTCTTCGGCAACATTTGAGTATCGATGGTAACTTTACTATGTTATGAGATGATAAAGATGGAAGGAAGGAGTCTTTGGAAACATTTGTGTATCGATACCAACTTTATCATGTAATTAGATGATAAAGAGGGGAAAGACCCGTTTTCTCTGTTAGTTATCCAAGCTTTAAAAGTTACTATTGAAATTTCCTTGGTTTGAGGATAGATTGACATTTGCATTTTAGAAAGCTCAGCTAGAGAAGCTCCTTTAGGAACTTGTGCTTTGATTTTCAGAAACTTCTGCTCTGAACGTCTCTTTAGATGCCAGCTGAGGTTGAAGCTTCCATTAAGAAATTATTGCTGCTCTATTGAAAGTTTGGCCAAGTAGGTTCTCAAGAGTGATCTTGGCACTTGATGTGCTTTTCTCAAGTGCAATTTTTATCTGTAAAACTACTTTCTTTCCCTTGAAAATTACTTTATTATTAATGAAAGGGACTTGAGGGTTGATTGATGTTTGCAAATCTTCTCATGGATGCTCAGATAATCGGTATTCAAGCTTGAGATTGGTAGAGAGTCAGAGACTGACTTAAAACGAAATCTAAATTGTCAGGCTTGGGTCACCATTTAGGGGATATTTCTTATGCCAAATGTTGCACATATGTGGCTGAATAAAACTAAAAACAGAATTACTGCTCTGGCCTTTGAACCAACTAAATTTTAGGCCTTCCCTTATGTCCTGTCTTTTCTAACTATATTCCCAATTTAGGGGAATGTGAGGTCATCCTTAGATCTTTTGTTGCAAGTTGCATTGTTTCCTGTGGCTCGTCTTTTGTTCCATTAGTGATGAATTATAAGAGAACATGCATGAATGACGGCCTGATTGATCCTGTCGCTCATGTCTTTCGTTTCTCGAATCACATTGATCTTTTAGTTGCATTTTTTATTGGGCATTTATACGAACTGCCTGTGTCGCGAGCCTCTTGTAGCTCATAAAATCTAACAAAACTGTCCCCTTCACTTTTGTAGAATGCGCGAGAATTCACCAAGGGGTTGAAGATAACAGAGAGGTTGAAGGCAGAAAATGATAGGATTCGATGCGAAAACATTGTGATAAGAGAGGCCTTGAGGAACATCATTTGCCCAAGTTGTGGCACGGTGCCGTCATTTGCCCGAGTTGTGTCTCTCCATTTGGGAATGCTACTCCTTATGTTAGACCTTTTGTCTACAATTTGTTAATTTTGGGATGATGCCCCTCAATTCAGCTGTTATTCCTACTGCATCTTTATTCGTTCCAATGTATATGTCTGCTATTTATGGTGGATTGCCTGCCTATGGGTAAGTCCGTTTTCAATTTATGCTTATAGTAAAAGTTCCTAAAGCCTTAAGGGTGAAGGCGCTATTTTTCAGATTTTTTGTTCTTCAAAAGTTAAATGGCCTTTTACTTCAAAAAAATCTCACCACGGAAAAAAGGAAAACCCATAAACCCGATCCGACCTGAAATTTTGATTTGGGTCTTATGTGTTTCGGGTCGGGTCGGGTCGAGTCTTGATATACAACCATTACAATTCAGGTCGGGTATCGAAACCCGACTCGACCCGATCCATTGACACCCCTTCTTCTTTAATCGAGTCAGTTGGGCATTCCATCGCATTTTTGGTTAGTGGTGTGCAAAAGATTCGAGAACTGTTCGAATCACTCGGAACCGGCGGTTCCCTTAGGGCTTGGTCCAATTCCCGATTGTAGACGTGGAATTGACCACGAGTCCACCCAGACTGAACCGGTGTGTGTATGTGTGTGTGTGTGTGTGTGTGTAAAGAAATTTTATTTCAATTACTTAATTATTTTATAATTTTTCGATCAAATATATATGCACATTTATGTATATCTGTAGTTATTAGACATTATTGATTAATAAGATTAACTCCCTACTCTTTTTTTTTTTTCATTCTAATAATCCATTTACTTGTTTTTACAATCAAAACAAAATAAACAAATGGAGAGGAAGGAGAGAATCAATTGGAGATGTCCATAAGAGCCAACGGCTTATTTTAAAAGTATAATCAGGTCTCTCCTTAGTCATTCTAATGATCAAATTAGATTGACGTTGAAGAAGGATGAATCAAGCAATCAATTTTTTAACTTCTTGTTGTAATTATGGTTAATGGATCAACGAAAGCCAATAAATTAAGATACGTCTTTTCTATTCACGTATCTCTTTTGGATTCATGAATTTTCTAAACTTTTCTATTCGCATACTTATTGAATTCATGAATTTCCTAGATTCATGTATTTATTGAGTTCACGAATCTCTTGAATTCACGTGTCTCTAGATTCATGAATCTCTTGGATTCGCGTATCTCTTGATTCATGAATTTCGTGGATACATGCGTCTATTTAATTCATGTATCTCTTTTGTACATGAACTAAAAATCTCTATAAATAGATAGGAACATAGAGCTTCATTAGGTTTTTGGTTTTGGTTTTTCCGACTCGATTCCAAAAAAGCTTTGATATACTTTTCTACTATCCTGATTTTTCTGAGTGTGCTGGTTCAATTGAACGGTTCGACTGAATCCTGTTTGCATAGTGTTAATCCAAACAAGTTCGAGGTGTTGTATCTTGGGAGGCATAGTTCGTGAATCTGCGGAGCACTATTGGCAGGAATTAATCACCTTAAGGAGATTCGGATATCCGTACCTCACCGCCAATTTTATGTTATATCTTATTTTCTTCTTTTCCAAGATTTGTAAAATGAAGGATATTACAAAGTTGTTATCATCTTCTTTACATTGATGTTCTGATTACAACAAACAGTTTGTTTTCTCTGGATTAATTTCCAACAATCTTAAGGCAATTATCTCACTCACTATTTGTTGTTCTTGTCACATTATTGAAATGACTGAAAACAATCAAGTGCCCTTCAACGTCCAGAATGTTTCAAGAGACATTCTTATGGTCTATTCGACCGTTGCTATGGAAGATATTCAGCCCTTTGGGTCTAAATTTGTAGCAGCCAATGCTACGAGCCCTTGGGCTAATACCAATTTTGGTGGTGCGGGTGCAAGTCATACGACTAGTATGCCTGTGACTGTTTTTTAGAATAGTATAGGCCAAATGGCTTTTGGCTCCGTTTCTGGAGGGGTAGTTCAACAAACTTTGTCTACTGTGATGGCAACACCTCTAGTTATAGCTAATGAGAAATCGGAGAAATTCACCAGAGTGGGCTTTAAATAGTGGCAACAGAAGATGTTCTTCTATCTGACCATGCTCAATCTGACGAAATATTTTAACGGAGGTGTGCTCGATAATTAGTCCAAATGAGCAAGATGTCACGACGCTCGGTGCATTGGAGGCTTGGAAGCATGGGGACTTCTTATGTCGAAATTATATCCTTAACTATTTAGTGAATTCTCTTTATAATGTTTATTGTAATATTGAATCTGCTAAACAGTTACAGGAGTCCTTAGAGAAGAAATACAAGACTGAGGACGCTGGCACCAAGAAATTTGTGGTTGCCAAATTCTTGGACTATAAGATGATGGATTCTAAATCTATCATGAGTCAGGTTCAAGAATTACAATTAATTCTGAGTGACATCTCTGCTGAGGGAATGATACTTAGTAAATCATTCCAAGTGGCAGCTATGATTGAGAAACTGCCTCCAGGCTAGTCAAACTTCAAAAATTATTTGAAACACAAATGGAAGGAGATGAGCCTTGAAGATCTCATTCTGCCGCCTCAGAATCAAGGAGGACAATAGAAGGAGTGCGAACCCTTCTTCTGAGCCAAAGGCCAACCTTGTGGATTCTTCCAAATCCAAGCAAGATAGAAAAAGGAAGATGTCTTTTCAAGGAAAAGGTAAGCAGAAGGAACAATTCCAGAAATTCCAAGGGACGTGTTTTATATGCAACAAGCCTAGCCATCATGCTAAGGATTACAAGAAGTGCTCGAAAAAAGGCAAGAACGATGGTGCAGCCCAGCAACTGAATTTAACAGAACATGACAATATTGAGAGACTATCTGCTGTGGTAATGTCCGAAGCATCTCTAGTGTCGAACACTAATGGCTGGTGGCTAAATACATGTGCCACAAATCACATCCGTGCAGATAAACTCATGTTCTCATCTTATGAGAAGGTTGAAGAAGATGAGAAGCTTTATATAGCTAACTCTGCATCAGCAAAGATTGCCGAAAGAGGAAATGTGATCTTGAAGTTTACATCTGGCAAGGAGGTCGCCTTGCTGAATGTGCTGCATGTACCAAAGATTCAAAAAAACCTAATTTCTGGCCTCATACTTGTCAAGAAGGGTTTCAAAATTGTATTTGAATCTGACAAATTTGTACTTTCAAAATGAGGCGTGTATGTGGAGAAATGGTACTTGTATAATGACCTGTTTAAAATCAATGTGGCTGTCATTGATGTAAAGTCAAATTATGTGTACCCAAAGACTATTAATAAAGAAAAGTCTTCGGTTTACACTGTTGTGTCTCCTTATCTATGGCATGGTAGATTAGGACATGTAAACTATGGTACAATAAAAAAATAGCAAACTTGGGGTTAATTCCAAGATTTGAGTTAGATGCTCGTTACAAGTGTGAGACTTGTGTTGAGGCCAAGTTTGCTAAGAAACCTTTCAAATCCATTGAAAGGACAAGTGGACATCTACAATTAATCCATAGTGATCTATGTGATTTAAAGTTTATAGAAAGTAGAGGTGGAAAGAAGTACTTCATCACATTTGTGGATGACTGTACTAAATTTTGCTATGTTTATTTACTAACTAGCAAAGATGAGACTATGAGCATGTTTGTCAAGTATAAAAATAAAGTTGAAAATCAACTTGATAAACGAATTAAAGTGCTTAGGTCTGATAGAGGAGGAGAATTCAGTTCAATCAATTTCAAAGAGTTTTGTGCTAGTTTTGGAATAATTCTCCAAACGACTGAACCTTATACTCCACAACAAAATGGAGTTGCTAAATGATTGAACATGACATTGAAGGAGATGGCTAACGCCATGCATTTGAGTTCAGG
Source organism: Eucalyptus grandis x Eucalyptus urophylla (assembly GCA_028830015.1). NCBI lineage: Eukaryota > Viridiplantae > Streptophyta > Magnoliopsida > Myrtales > Myrtaceae > Eucalyptus > Eucalyptus grandis x Eucalyptus urophylla. The sequence goes on from CM054203.1 coordinate 31,153,816, forward strand.
TTTACCTCAGAACTTGTAGGGGGAGGTAGTTTTAACTGCAAATTATATTCTTAATAAAATACCCCACAAAAAGACAGATAAAACTCCATCCGAGTTATGGAATGGAAAGTTGCCATCTTACAATTTTCTAAAAGTGTGGGGGTGCATAATGTGATTTATAACGGTAAGTCTAGACACATTCGTTGTAGACACAATACCCTAAGGCAATTGCTCTCAAATTGAATCATTTCTTTAGACTTTGTAAAGTCAAAGGAAAATATTGCGAATTCCTTGACAAAAGGTTTGTCAATAGAGCAGATAAACTGCGCATCAAGGGGAATGGGTTTAAAAGCCTTAACCCAATAAAGAGATTCCAGGATGGAAACCTAACCTATGCGATTGGTGATCCCATGGTCTAGGTTCAATAGGACAACGCAAATTCTGGAAACTCTAGTGTAAGCACTGTCTCCCATTCCTGTGATGCAACAATACTTTCCTACACCGTTATTAAGGGTACGCTATGCGTTTAATAATTCCTATAACTTGGGATGTAACATCTAAGTAAGATATGGTAAGATATCTTTAATAGAAATACACCTATATGCGTGGAGCTGGCCGACTCTATGAAAATCTTTAAATGCTAGATTTTCTAAAGCACGCATGAATCCCGAGAGGTTAAGGGCCGAAAGAACAAACACAACCGAGAACCAATCTTGAATTGGAAATACTCCGTGTGAGGTTTATTGTCTAGGCTTACACAAACAACTTGCGATTCAAGGCTTAATCCATCGACTAGTTAAGTAAGTCCGATAGGCTTTCACTAAAGAAGGTTCAAAGCGAAAGCTACCTATCTTGATGCGGTGTATTTCAACAGGCATGCTCAGATTCCTTCGAATCAAAAATGTTTTGTTAATCCATTAATGTGGGTGATTGTTGTAATTATGGTTAATGGATCAACGAAAGCCAATACATTAAGATACGTCTTTTCTATTCACGTATCTCTTTTGGATTCATGAATTTCCTAAACTTTTTTTTTTGGTAAAGGAATTTCCTAAACTTTTATATTCACGTACTTATTGAATTCATGAATTTCCTAGATTTATGTATCTTTTAGTTCATGTATTTATTGAGTTCACGAACCTCTTGAATTCACCTGTCTCTGGATTCATGAATCTCTTGGATTCGCGTATCTCTTGATTCATGAATTTCATGGATATATGCATCTATTTAATTCATGTATCTCTTCTGTACATAAACTAAAAAGCTCTATAAATAGATAGGAACATAGAGCTTCATTAGGTTTTTGGTTTTGGTTTTTCCGACTCGATTCCAAAAAAACTTTGATATACTTTTCTACTTTTCTGATTTTTCTGAGTGTGCCGATTCAATTGAACGGTTCGACTGAGTCCTGTTTGCATAGTGCTAATCCAAAAAAGTTCGAGGTGTTGTATATTGGGAGGCATAGTTCGTGAATCTGCAGAGCACCATTGGCAGGAACTAATCGCCTTAAGGAAATTCGGATATCCATACCTCACCTCCAATTTTATATTATATCTTATTTTCTTTTTCTCCAAGATTTGTAAAAGGAATGATATTATAAAGTTGTTATCATTTTCTTTATATTGATGTTCTGATTACAACAAACAGTTTGTTTTCTCTAGATTAATTTCCAACACTTCTGTGGAGGTTAGGACTTTTAATATGGAGTCTAATTCTCCACATGTTTTCAGTGTCAAGAAACCTTAAGATACCACATCATGACATTTGAAAAATTTAAATTTTTATCGAACGAGTGTTGTCTATTCATTTTGTCTTATAGTTTTCAATCCTTAATCAAATTTAATGGCTCATAATTCAATCCAAATATAAGATCGAACAAGCTTTGTAAGGATTGGGGACCGGTTCCATGAATCCACTTGGTGAATCCATGGAATTAATGGGCGGATGTCAATTCCAATTTTTCGAAATTAGTCCTTAGTAAACAATTCTCAGTTCTAAGGTGGAAACTATCCATTTGGACCATGCTCACTCCTATTTTTGGTTGTATCTATTCGACTCTACGTGTATAAATATAATCTTTTAGATGTATAATATGGTTACGAAACTTAATTGTTTTAGATGTATAGTGTGCTGTTCTTGATGTCGCGTAAAAAAGCGGGGGGGGGGGGGGGGGGGGGGGGGGCTCGGTGGTCAGCCCTAATAGCGACTTTCTTCAACAAAAGTACTCTTCAATTCGTGGCAGTTGAATAATTTCCCTGCCTATGTAGTTAGTCTTTCATATGGAAATCTCAATATCTATGGATATGTGTTTAGGCTTGGTAGATCTCGACGGAGTAGGTAACTTCTCAGTTATGAAACTGAGAAATAAATGTCAACTTATGGCACGTTTTGTAACGATTCTGTTCCCGGGAGTAGATTCTAATCAAAAATGATTTTTTTTTATTCTGTTCCCGGGAACAGATTCTAAGCATTTTAAGCCGTTTGGTAACTGTCCAAAATTTCTGATTCTAGAATAAAATTGTGTTTGGTACCGTGCTCATTGATTATGTTCCAAATTAATTTGTTTTAATTTTTAAATAATTTTTATACTTTTTTTCCTTTTTTTCTTTTCTTTTTTTCTTTTTTCTCCTATTCTTCTTCTTCTTCTTCAGGCCGGTCGCCGGACCAGCGACCAGCCAGATGAGGGCCGGCGACCTCATCAGAGCATCGCCGGCCCTCGGCGAGGCCGGCCTCGTCGGGGCTAAGCGAGGCTTGCCTAGCCACCGGCGGGGCTGGGCGAGCCTCGCCAGGGCTGGGCGAGGCCCGCCTGGCCACCAGTGGGGCTGGGTGTCGCAAGGCTTGCCCAGCCTCAGCGAGGCTCGGCCTCGCCAAACCGGTTGCTGGCGACCGGCGGCGACAGCAGTGGATGGTGGCGGACAACAACCGCGCCATTGAAAAAGAAGAAAAGAGAAGAAAATAGTTGGTTTTGATTCTTTTTTCTAATTCTGGAACAAGAATCACATTTTTTTTATTCTTGATTCTACTCCCAATCTATTCCCAGGAACAAAAATTTTACCAAACGCGATTCTGTTCCCAAACTGATCCCGGGAACAAAAAATCAGAATTTGGCCCTATTTGAATGGTTACCAAACAGGGCTTTACTGGCTAGCAAGTAGTTTACCTATGAAATAATCATTGCTCCGTTAACAAGTTTATTCTGATGGGATTAGTGCTCCACGCATATTGATATGGTACATTGCACCTCATGCCGACCGCCCATAAAGAACCTTCACATTGATTTTCTAACTGAAAAGCAGGTTATTGGCTATATTTATATGTAAGTTCTCAATTTAAGTCACGTCTTGAGTATTTTAACATATTATAAAATTCATTCAATGCAAAAAATACAAAACAAGACCATGCTTTTGAATAAGGTGACACATTCTTGCGAAGTACACTTTCTTTTTTCAAATAATAATATGAAATACGAATTCTTTACTTATGTATTTTCTTTGAGACGTTTACTTAAAAGACTATATACGATTCAATTTTTAGATTATAGCAAAATTTAATTTTTTAAGATGATTGCATGTGTTTTTATTTTGGGAAAATTATTCAAAATCTCCGCGGTTAATTTAATTCTAAACTTTTCAATTTGTGTCAGTTTAGTCCTAAACATTTTGATGATTTGTCAATTTGATCATAAACTTTTCAACTGTGTCGATTTAATCCTAAACCTTTTGAATATTTGTCAATTTTGTCCTAAACCTATCATTTAAATAATTTGCCAAATGGGCTATACTGATAAATTGTTGAAATGTTGAGGCCCACATGTTCTTCAAGGTGTAAGGGCACTTCGCTATAACATTCAAGGTAGGGGAATGAAAGTTCAACATCAGGCCTTGGAGATTATTCTTCATAATCAATCTCTTATTTATTGGAATTTTCAGGGTACTAATTTCCAGTCTTTTAGGATAGGTTCAAAAAAACGAAATGTCGACGCATGTGACCTGGTGGGTCATCGCCGGCCTTGAACCGAACAACAAAGAATCGATGAATGGAATACTCCATAGGCCTCAAGTGACTTTGCTAACCACAAATACTTGCAAGCTGCTTACAGCGGCAACATCATCTAGATAACCAGAGACTTCTATACGGTAGGGTCGCCTCGTTGCTAATCTAGAGAAAATCTCGCCAGACACAGGGTGCTTCGGATCAAACCATTGGATTTTCGGAATAGTTCATCTGAGTCTAAAGATGAGTGTGATTGATATTAGCTATTGAGTCTAAAGCTGAGTGTGATGGAAGTCCTGAGATTGTCTTTAGCTCAGCACCCAATTTTGACTGGACTTCATCAATCAGCGAATAGATTCAAGGTTGACACCGATTCAAAAGCAATTTCAAGTGATGAGTTTCCATAATCTTCTCCACCGGCCATCAGACCATCATGCAGATCAAGAGACCTATTAATCAAAGCATACAGTCATCGTAGTTATAACGATTCCCGAGTCATTATCAAGTGAAAAACCACATCGCATAGCTGATTAATCAGGCAAGAGGTTTCGCCCCATTTGAACTCGATTGATGATTAACGAAGCTAGCGCCTTTTTCCACCTTTTTCCCTGATTAAGTTAATGCCCCCCCCCCCCCCCCCCCCCCCCCCCCCCCCCCCCCCCGAAAGACTCGAACCCCTGACCAATTGTGTCCCTTGATGTGCACACGAACCAGATCCTTTTTCTGTCGCCTCCGAAAACCCGGACGGGGCAATGTATCCTTAAAATCAATAACGTTAGGTAGCAGCTTTGCAGTCTTCGGGTCGAGAATAGAAATTCAGGCGACATGTAGATGAAGAGGTCTTCCTCCGGTTGATGATGAGCTAACGCCAGATGAAAGTCCTAGTTTCTTTCAATCGCCCTCCGGTTTTTTCCTTTCCTCAAATCCTGCTAACAGGAATATCTTTGTCGTCAGTACACCCAAGAAAAATCCATTTCTGGCAGCAGCATGAGCAACTGCCAATTGACAAGGTCACTAAAATGAAAATAGAAATAAGAGAAGGTCACTAAAATATTTTCACTTTCCATAGTTCGATGGTTGGAAAAAAGAGAGAGAGAGAGAGAATCATCCGCCGACATGATTTATTTAGTTTAAGTAGGAATCAGCATAATTTGATCCGGACGTCTTCACGTTCAGAATGTACAACTAATGGAGATGCGTCTTCGTTTGAAATACTTTGTTTCTCGAGAAATTTATTTCTATTTTTTAATTGGTCAGGAAATATACAAAATAAGATGAAAAGGAAGAAGAACAAATTCCTTCTATCCGAATTTAATGTTGCGGAATTACACGGAATCCTTAGAGAGAAAAAGGGGGGGGGGGGGGGGAATCGGAGAGCCGGAGTCGTTACAATTGTAGGGCTCGCGATTGCGATTAGGGTTTTGCTTTTTATATAAATCCCGAAACTCGCCCCCCGACGCTTCTCTCTCTAGAACCTCCACGAACTCTCTCTCTCTTCCTCCTTCTCTCTCTCTTCCTCTCCGGTGATCGATCATCGATCAGTCGATCGGAATCCATGGCTAATCAGGAGAGATGCGCCGGCACCGTCCTGTGGTTCAACGACCTCAAGGGCTTCGGCTTCATCAAGCCCAGCGACGGCGGCGAGGACCTCTTCGTCCACCAGTCCTCCATGAGGTCCGACGGCTTCGTAGCCTCGCCGAGGGCGAGGAGGTCGAGTTCTCCATCGTCACCGAGTCCGAGGGCAAGTCCTCGGCCGTCGACGTCACCGGCCCTGGCGGGGCCCCCGTCAAGGGGGCGAGCGCCGCCAGGGGCGGCGGGGGTTCTGAGGCGTGTTTTAGCTGCGGTGCGATTGGCCACATGGAGAGGGATTGTCGCCGATACCTAGGCTCATGCGCGCCACGTGGGACAATGGCGCAGTGATTGCTAACCACTAAATATTTTTTCCAACCTGATCGACCATGTTTCTCGATGTGCTGACGAACCAGATCATTTTCGTCACCTCTGAAAACCTAGATGAGGGACCAAAGTATCTTAAAATTGACGACATGAGTTAGAGGTTTCGCAGAGTCCCGGTCTAGAATATAAATTCTTAGAGACATGTAGACACGGAGATCATTCTTCGGTTGATGACAATGAGTTAACACCATATATATCCCGTTCTAATCATCCTCTGCTTTTTATTTTCCTTAAATCCTGCTAATGCTTCATCTCTGCGGTACACCCAAGAAATCCGTATCTGGCAGCAGCATGAGCAATTTTTTTTTTTTTTTTTTGGGTTTGAATACGAATTTATTAAATACAAAGTGTTCGAACATAAGTGCTCGCTAAGGGCCAGAGGGGTAGAGGGGGACAAGTTACCAATTACAGGGAAGACGATTTAATCATTGGGCCTTGCAATGGGCTAGCTTAAGTGTTCGAATGAGCCCATGGAACCTCAAGTATAAAAAATTGTACTTCTCACAGGACCCACCGCTTCCGACAGTCTCACACCACTTCTTCTGGTCGTGCGGATAGAGAGAGAGAGAGAGAGAGAGAGAGAGAGAGCTTCAATGGGGACTAGGGTTTTGACGTTGACGGCGGAGGCTGCTCTTATGGACTTGGCGAATCCATCAAGGGTTTGTTCTTCGACGAACGACCCGTTAACATTCACTTTCAAGGTTCGGTCTCTCGGTAGAATCCAGTGTCTGAGGTAATTCTTCGTTCTCCCACCATGCTTCGTCTTTTTTGTCCATTCCATCTCTGAAACTTACTGAGTATTATGTGGGCCTCTTCCGCTAAGGTCATTGGATTCGGAATTTGTTGTCGAAATACAAAATTATGCCTGGCCTTCCAAATTGACGAGGGAAGGAGGGTCTATTGAGTGGGCACTGTAAGTTTTTAACCGATCCTCAATTCTTGCTAATTTGATAATCGAGGCCAGGGTTAGCAATTGAGGAACTGCTTGTTAGTCAATTTACTTTCTCCTATATTTGATAATTTTTTTCTCATTGTAGCTAATGGCTTTGGGTATTATGGGTATGGATCTATAAGTAATTAAAATAAGTAAGAAAACACATTCATATATTGCGGAACCTCAGAAGGAAAAAAAAAATGGCAAGAAAATGCATTTACAGTTCTAAACCTTATATATTAAGTCCAATCGACTCCTGAACCTTTCAATTGAATCGCGATAGTACTCTATCATTACGGAAAAAACGCAATTCCCGCTCTAATGCACACGTAGTAACGCGTGCCAAAACACCACTAGTAATTGGTAACTTTACCGACGTGTAACGCATACAAAATTTTCCATTTGCAGAGTTTTATGTCTGTGCGTGAGTATGTAAATAAGTCAATTCACTTACAAAAAGCAAGAACGATATTACTCGTGACTTTTCATTTATAGAAGTCGCTTTTTCAATCTTGCTAGAGCTCAAACACGACAGAGATCGACTCGTTACCATTTTATCTCTTTCTTTTGCGTGGCGTTGGGAACAGGAATCAGGATGCCACTCCTCTAGTGGCTGTCTTATGTATTGGGGTGGGCCATGATCTCAGGAGGATGATCTTGGTCATTCACACCTGGGCCTCCCCCATTTAGAGCACGTTTGGTAATGATTCTGTTCCCGAGAACTGATTCTAACCGGAAATAATTATTTTTGATTATGTTCTCGGGAACTGATTCTAAGTAAAAAAATGCGTTTGGTAACGAATGAAATTTCTAATTTTGAAATAGAAAAAGAACATAAACGCATTTGGTAACTGTGTAAAATTTATATTTTAATTCTTTTTTAATTACCTTTTTAGATTAATATAAATTTAATATTGAATTTTCATAAACCATTCACTGATTAATTATATTTTTATACTAAGTAATAAAAATATTAACTAATCAATTTTTATTATATAGTAAATAATAAACCATAGTATAAACTATACTAATATCCCTAAAATATGTAATAAATATAAATACTAAATTATAATATAAAATTAAATATGTATTCTATATACAGTAAATATATATTTCATAATAGGAAGAAATTAAAATAAAATATAGAAATAAAAAATAGATAAAATAAAAACAAAAATTGTTGTTATTTTAAATTTGGTTTTCTTATTAGAATTTCAATATTATTTATATTTAAATAAGAGTTTTTTTTATCAGGGTGATTTCTCATTTTCAATTAATATTTACTTTTATATGATTAAATATTTAATCCATTTTGAATTTAATATGAATAAATGTTAATTTTAATTTAGCCAAGATACTTCTCTCTCTCTCTCTCTCTATATATTCCCTTCCCCAAAACCGAACATCCAACGTTTAAGAAGATAAAAGTCTTCAAACCAACATGACTTTTTGAAATAAAGAAAAGGCTTTAATGAGAAATTCATCACTACAACTTATCCATAAATGAATAATGAGGTAACGTAGTCCATTGTTCAACTTTGAATATCGACTTTGATAAGTCAATAATTAAAAACAATATTACAAAAGTCGTAAACATAAAGTTATTGAATCTCCGGCATTTTGTAATCCCTTGCCATTTGATTTGCAATACTTCAATGAATATGAAGTTTGCCTTCGGATGGGTGCTCGAAACCGGAGTCCACAATAGCACGAAGCAACTCTGGCTTCAAAATGAAGTCTCTGAAACCGGAGCTGTGAATCCCGACGTTACCCCTGCACGACATTGAAACAAGAATAAGCTCTCCGCGCAAAGAATTGGCAATAGTGGTATGCAAGAACTCAAGATCAAAATGAATCCACGTGAAACGAGGAAACCATTCTATTTCACTCCAACTTCCATGCGTAAAAGACCATCAACCATTTGTCTTCGCGTTCATTAACTTCTGTTTCATCATATTGCCTCACCCCTACAAAGCTAGAGCCCAAATTTGACTCTCCAACAAACACATAACCTCTATAAAACCAAATCTACTCTCGTCCTAATCAATTGGGATCTGATCACCAAGAACAACCCTTTGTGAACCCGAGTCGCAATGCAATGCCCAGTTTTTGTCTGGATTGAGGAGATAAACTCAGTCTGGGGCGCGAAAAATAATCAAGATAATAGACACGGCTCCTACGCAACCTTAAAAGACAAGGACTGCCTGACCTCCACTTCGCTTACATGATACATTCATCACACCTAAACGTTAGCATCATTCCGGATCTAAGATTCGCACTATAAGTCAAAGATCGCAATTTCCATATTCGAATTCGACCAAGCACAGCACACAAAATTACAGATCTAGCACAATACAGAAAAGGCCAGCAACCCCTCGGCCAGCTCGCCGTCGCTCGCCCTCGGCCAGCTCGGCGAGGGCGCCTGCCAAGTCGGCCCCAAGGGTCGGACGGCGAGCAACCCCTCGGCTAGCTCGGCGAGGGCGAGCGAAGCCGAATCGGCCCTAGGGGTCGGACGGCGAGCGACCCCTCGGCCAGCTCGACGTCGCTCGCCCTCGGCCAGCTCAGCGAGGGCGAGTGACGCCGAGTCGGCCCCAGGGGTCGCTCGCGAGTGACCCCTCGGCCAGATCGGCGAGGGCGCTCGCCGATTCGGGCCCAGGGGTCGCTCGCTGAGCGAGCGCCACCAGTCGCAGATGCCGAACCACCCATAGAAGGGAGCTCACCTTGAACAATGCCCTTCAATGATGAAGAAGCAGCAGTCGCCGTCGTTGTTCTTGCGGAGAGAGGAGCAGCCGTCATCGTCGCCGTTCTTGAGGAGGGAGGAGCAGCAGTCGCCATTCTTGAGGAGGGAGAGAATGAGACTGATGAGCAGAGTCGAGATGAGAGGACGAGAGAGAGTAGAGAGGAGATAAGGCTTCGGCACTTTTGATTCTCGGACAGAGAATCATATTTTTTTTTTTTTAATTCTGAATTCTTGTCCAAAACTGATTTCGGGAATAAATTTGTTCCCGGAATCAGCTTTGGACAAAAAATTTACCAAATGCGATTCTGTTCTCAAACTGATTATGGGAACAAAAAATCAGAATCATGTATTGTTTGGATGGTTACCAAACAGTGCCTTATTCTTCACATCTGGGCCAAGTGAAGTCCTTGTGGAGCTACCGTGCTGTATAATGAGGTTGGAACAGCGAAAACCCTAGATATAAAATGCAAACGTGAGGCTGACCATCTCTTTCCACCACCTTCGCCTCCATCTCTCTCTCGCGTTCGTCCGGCAATCTGCTCAGCATACTCGACAACTCGGGGGGCGTCACGAGCCGCGATCCGAGGCCTCAATTCCGTCAACATAATAGTGCTAAGGGATTCATTTCATCGATTGAATTTTCACCTTGCTTTCAGGGCTGACGGATCCGGTGCTCGGTGAGCCGGTTGAGCCCCTTAAAGTCCTTAGAGATCCAAGAAATGGTGACATTGTCGAGGTCATTAGAGTCCCTAGAGATGCAAGATGTGACGATACGGCCGATGGTGTCGAGCGGGTTGAGATCGTTGAGCTCGTTAAGGTACCTAGAGATCCAAGGTGTGACAATATCGTCGAGCTCGTCGAGCTCTCTAAAGTTCATACAGATTGGAGAGTTCTCGTGGTTGCCAGAGCTCGGAGACCTCCGGTCTTTGCCCTCCTTATATGAAGACTGGGTTAACAATGGGAGTAGCAATGACAGCGTAAGTCCTGACAGAGAGGAGGACAATCACGTCTCTTCCGCTCCTGATGGTGGTGGCATTGAAGAGCCAGAGCGTAGGGCTGGTGAAACCCCCGGACCAAGTACAGTAATCTCTCATGGGATCGATGGCGTTGAGAGCTTCATTCAATCTGTTATGGTGCCATTCCTACGGTAATTTAAAATTTTTATGTTTTGACAAACACAAAAGGGATATATTTTGATGGTTGGGGCACTCCTAATCACTGAGCTTGCTTGCTACTTATGTAGAGATTGGTATCAGGTGGTATCCAGGAGGATGCACGATACTTCTTGAGTCATTGGTTAAGTTCAGTATCACTATCGAGGCTAAAACTTTTGGTTTTCTTGATATTTTCAATTACGTAGTAATAAAAACCTAGACTTCTTTCTTCCCATTTTGCTAAAATCAGTATACATTATTTCTTTTTCTTTTTTTTTTTTTTGGTTTTTGACTGCTACAGAATCCTTATGCCCTCAAATTTGTGTCAGATTTTGTATCATTTTTCATTCCGCTAAGAACCTGTACTAGTTTTGTTTCTCCGGTGTAACTTTCGTTTTATAGTTCGAATAGGATATGGTCTAGTATTTACTTGCCCTTTCAAGTGGCCCAGACCAGGTACATCGATGATTTAAGTCATAATGTCTACTTTGTTTTATGATACAGGCATGTTGTTGACAATTTGGGTAACTGGGAAAGAATGTTTGAGAAATTCAATCTTGAAAATGTTCTGAGGAATACTCCATCATACTCCGATCGACTAAACCAAATTACAAACAACATGCGCTGCGATTTTCCACGACTTTTGCAACTGCTGGAGAGACATCCCAGCTTGAGGTGGGAGTCCTGTTATCTTTAATTTGCATCATTGCCAATTTTGTTTGGCTGTCTAATATATTGTGTAACCATTGTTAGTGGATTAATTTTCATTTTCCTGCATGACTCAAATCTCACTAGCGTTAGAGTTGGCCCGAAAGCCATTGAACTTGGCTTGAATATCTGTGGTGCTGCTGAGACTCTACCTAACGAACAAAAAATGTGATTCTGATATTCCAGTGGAGGATGATCCTTGGAGGATGACAAGGGTAAACCCGCCTAGGAACTTATAAATATCAATAACTCCTAGCACAATTCTTGATATGTATTTACCGAATAGGATTTCATAATGAAGAAGATAATGAAGCTTTTGCATGTGACGTGCTAGCTACGAACCTTGGAGAATGTTATTCTCAGTGTCTAAACTAGTCTCTCAATGAGCTAGTGCAATTTTAATTATTATAGAGATTGCCCCAATGTCATATTTGCGATGCTTATGAATTTGGGGAATCGGTTATTCTAGGCATTGTTCGCTTAATTAATTTCTATGACCATTTTGTAGGGTCAATTAATAACTGCTTTTAATTACCAACAGCTTAGAGGAATTGAAGGTGTATTGCGTTCCTTTGTGTTGGAGTTCAACGCAGTGTGTGGGATTTGCTGGTCACCTCAGCGACAGACTATTTTTGAAAGTTCAGGTGCCCGATCAACAAGATGACTCGAAAGAAGATCCGCTTTCGAAAGATCCGCTTTTGAAAGAATTGGAGAGCAAATGGCCATTGGTTTTTGATGGGCAGTGGATCAAAAGAATAGATGAGGGGTGGATCAACAAAACAAATCATAAATCTGGGAGGATTCGCAAGTCCGATTATGAATCTGTCAAAGGTTTATTCCGCTTCATGCGAAATCGGTGGCACCATTCGGACGAATTTCAGGTACTCTTTCTATGGAATTGTGATGAGTGCAGCGGAATGCATGCGAGGCTTCCTTTCGTAACTTCGTATATCTCGGGTTGTAGGAACTCGTGACTCAGCTCTTCTCGTTCCTGCAAGAATCCCATGAATTGCGCAACACGCAATCCTTCTACAATTACTTCAATGAACGATTTCCGAATCTCTTGATGTTGTCATATGGAGCGGCGTACCGGTTATGCAGAGAAGAGCCCTGATTCAAGGATTACCTTCCGAGTGAAACCATTTGACCCTTTGGTCATTTTCCATGATTCCTTCTTGAATTCAGTCGGTTGGGCATTCTGCTGTGCTTTTTGTTATATCTATTCGACTATGAGTGTACAAATGTGTTGTTTTAGATGTATGTATAACGTGGTTGCGATACTGAATTGTTTTAAATTTATACTGTGTTGTTCTTGGTGTTGCATAAAAAATATTATTATACTTCAATTCAGTCCAATTCTTTTTTAAAATCACAATCCATGAATTTAATTTTTTTGCGTTTTATTTCAAAAATGTAATCGTTAGATCTCAAAACAAAAAAGCCCAGTGGTCAGCCTTAGTAGCGACTTTCTTCGAAAGAGATTAATTTTCAAGTCGGGGAAGTTTATGGCGTGTTTGTTTATGTTATTTTTTTCTGTTCATGAACAAAAATTATGTTTTTTTATTCCCGAGAAAAAAAAAGAATAGAAATCTGTTTGTTTGCATTTTTGTTCTCGGGAGCAAAAAAAGAACAGAAATAAAAATAAAAATAAAAATAAAAAACTTGTTTTTTTGTTCCGGAAACATTTCTTGAAGAATTAAAAGAACAGAAACACAAAAAACTTGTTTCCTTTTTCCTTTTTGTTTCTTGCTTTCGTGCCCTGTGTCGTTCACCTGCGCCCTCTCTTCTCTGTCTCAAGTCCCTCCCTTTTCCGGCGTCTCTCACAGGTTCTTCACCGTCATCCTCTCCGGCGCCTCCCAACTCGTCAATCTCTCCGGCGCCGACAGGTGCTGCTCCTTCACCGGCTGAAGCTTCTGATTCGAGGTAAGTTTCATCCTTCACCGGCTGCTGCTCCTCCTTCACCGATTGATGAGGGTTTCGACGAGAGCCACCCCTCGCAGATCTGGGCGACGGCTGCTCGGGGCTCGAGCGCGACGGCTCGCTCGAGCCAGCGCTTGCCCAGATCTGCGAGAGCTCGCTCGAGCAGCCCTCACGCTCGAGCCCCGAGCAAGCAGACTCACCCAGATGTGCGGCAGCGTCTGCTCGCACGCTCGCTCGAGCGAGCGTCGCGAGCAGAGTAGCAACGGTTTGCTCGCTCGAGCGAGCGACTCACAGGCGAGCGTTGCTCGCTCGAGCGAGCATCGCTGCTCTGCTCGCTCCAACGAGCATCGCTGCTTTGCTCGCTCGAGCGAGCGTAGAGATGACATCTTGCAAGACTGTTGAGCGATGATACTAGCTGTGGAAGGGCTCTGCTCTAGTATGACTTCGTACCCGTCGCTGAAGTTATCCACGCCTCGAGCAAACAGTTGCCAAAAGAGACTGCCGGCACATGACCCTTGGTTGCTTGCACTCGTGTAGATCGCATCCTACAGCCTCCCGAAATAGCTGTCCCTCTTTTCTAAGCTGTAACCCGATGAATTCGATGACTTGCCGAATTCGCCGAGTATGATCAGCTTATTGAGGGAGCAGAGCAGCAACGCTCTGCTCGCTCGAGCCAGCGACTCGCAAGTGAGCGCGGCTGAGGTTTTAGTAGTGTAAGGCGTAAGGAGCATTGTTAACTTAGGAGTAGACACAATTTTGTCAATGCATTTGCTAGTTTTTGCTTATACACTCTGTTTTACGTTTCTGAAAATTGCTGCTTTCATCCTCAGGTAGTTCCATCCATTGTCATCGCATTTGTGACATATGATAATTGAATGATGATGTGAAGGGAGAAGCATTATGGAAGCTGAGGAATGGCTTCTATCATTCGTCCTCTTTACTTTTTTATAACAATCAGTTAAACTTTTTATTTTCCCCCTCTAATTTTCCAGATGTAGTTTTTCATGAGTTGTCCCTATTGTTGGTTTTAGGGTCTCGTAGATGTAGGATGTGGTTTATGTTTTCAGTTACAAGTAATCAAAATGCCGATACATGGACATTTTGAAATGTTTAATGATGTGTAGTAAGTACTCACATTAATCTCGTTAATGCAAAGTCTATCTTTCCTTCAGAATGTGAATCCATCTTTCCCTTTGGATCAATTTCAACCGTTTCAGTTGCATCAGGCCATGATCTGTCTAAAGAGATATGTTTCCTTGACTGTGTTACACAGCAATCTCTCTTCATGTCCTCATGTACTGAGAAGATCGATGATTATGTTACAATAATAGAATTTAGTCTATGGAATTCGGTCCACCGCATTAGGAAGAGGGACACTTTGTGAAGATGCTGAGGTTGAGAGAATGAGTCTGTCAGTTCTTTCTCTCTCAGAGAGAGAGAGAGAGAGTAGAGGAGCGATTTTGCTCCCCTTCCTTTCTTTTCCTGATTTTTTCTTAGCAATTAATTAATTCTATCAATCTGGTTTGCCAATTTGAGCGAGCTTCTTTCCCAAGATTGTTCCATCTGTTTTAGCTTTTTCAGTGATGTTTCTTTTTTGCTTTTTTGCAGATTGTACATTGGAAAAATCATTTAAAATTTCCAGAGGACGCCAGATTGTCACCTGAAGCAAGGGATTTGATTTGTAGGCTTCTTTGTGATGGTCAAGGATATATTAGGAGTTGAAATTGGAACATTAGATTGAACTTTCGAGCATCCTCTGGTGTTTGTCAAAAGTGTGGTATTTTTATAGGTTAGGGTTAGAAAATAAGGGTGGAGGTTGCTCTTTTCTTCTCTCTAAAAGTAAGTCTAGCAATATGTAATCCAGCTCTGATAATTGCTCCCCCTTTGTTCTCGTGTCGATGTCTTCTTGTGAACTTGCTGTAGCTGTTGGCTTCTCATTCATGTGTTGTGTCAATAAGTATGAAGGAGGAATAAGGCAACAAATACAGTTCATTGGCTTTTGATGCCGTGAGAAAGCTTTTTTTTTTTATTTATGAAAGGGTCCATGTTGAGATCTATAAGATACTCTTCTTTTTGCTAGTTCTTATTGTACGGACTTTACTTATAAAATTTTCTTTCAAGTATGCACATATGACCATGTTCAAAATGTTTTTCTTCACTCACCATGATGAAAATTAAATTGATGAGCATTTCATGGGAATGAGAATTCAATATCAAATTTACAGTTTATTAAAAAAAAAAAAGCACTTTTCTACTAAATTTTCTACCAAGTATGCACATATGATCACGTTCAAAATGTTTGTCTTCACTCACCATGATGAAAATTAAATTGATGAGCATTTCATGAGAATTAGAATTCAATACCAAGTTTACAATTTATTAAAAAAAAAAGCACTTGAGAAAAATTTGGTACAAATTTTACTTATTAAATTTTCTACCAAGTATGCACATATGATCACGTTAGAAAAAGAAATTATGTGCAGGTACCAAACGTGTTTCTGTTTTTTTTTTTTTTTGACCCAGGGAATCCCGTAAGCCAACAGCCGGCGAGCAAACCCTGTGGGAGCGACTGCAGGAGCGACTGCAGGATCCACCACCACAGTACTTCAGGTAAAAATCCCTAACGATGCCTCTGGGATTCGAACTCCTCCCCTTCGTAAGGGGGAGAGAGCCCAAGCCAGCTGCACCGCTATGGGCGATGGTAGTGTTTCTATTCTTTTTCTATTCCAGAAACAGAAAGTTTGTACAGTTACCAAACGCGTTCTTTTGTTCAAAAACTGTTCCCTGGAACAGAAATAGTTTTTTTCTATTTCTGTTCCCTGGAACAGAAATAGTTTTTTTCTATTTCTGTTCCCTGGAACAGAAATAGTTTTTTTCTATTTCTGTTCCCTGGAACAGAAATAGTTTTTTTCTATTTCTGTTCCCTGGAACATTTTTTGAACAAAAACACAAACAAATGCACCCTTAGCAACTTCTCCGCCTATTTGGTAATTTTTCATGTGGAAATTTCAATATCTACAGATACATGTAACCTAAGTAGATCTCAGTAGATCTCCACAGTACAGATTAGGTAACTTTCTCTGTTATGAAATAAATATCGATCTACTAGCTAGCAAGTAGTTTTACCTATGAAACTAGCATTACTCTGTTAACAAGTTTTATTCTGATGGGATCAGTGCTCGACGCATAATGAATTAATACATCACACCTCACCTCACCTCGGCCGCTCACGAACGGATTAGGTAATTTTCTCTATTATGAAATAGATATCAATCTACTAGTAGTTTTACCTATGAAACTAGCATTACTCTGTTAACAAGTTTAATTCTGATGGGATTAGTGCTTGACGCATATTCATGCAATACATCACACTCATGTTGACCGCTCATAAAGAAGCTTCACAATGATTTCCTAATTGAAAAGCAGGTTATTGGCTATATTCATATGTAAGTTTTCGATTTAAGTGATTTTAATATATTATAAAGATTTCATTCGATGCAAGATAACAAGATAAGATGACGCTTTTAAGTAAGGTGACGCATTCTTTCAAAGTGCACTATTTTTTTTTCAAATAACAATTTGAAATATGAATTCTTTACTTGCATATTTTCTTCGAGACATTTGCTTTAAGATTATTTACTATTCAATATGTAGACTCTAGCTAAATTTAATCTGTTAAGATAATTAGACGTGTTTTTATTTTGGGGTAATTTTTCAAAAAGTTATAAATCTATACTGCAATCAATTCAGCTCTAAACTTTTTAGTTTGTGCTAATTTAGTTCTAAACTTTTTGATAATTTACTAATTTGGTCATAAACTTTTCAATTGTATCGATTTGATCCCAAACCCTTAGAAAAATTGCCGATTTAGTCCTAAAACCACCATTTATTTAATTAAAGATTTATATTGACAAATCGTTAAAATATTGAGAACATTTTGTCGTTCTCATCCTTCTCTAATTATCCTAACTCCGGATATCATTTTTGTTTGGACTTCTTCCTGGAATATACTTGTAATCCTTGTACCTACAGGTTATGTCCCCCCAAAAGTTCCTTTCTTTACCTATTTTTGTGTTAGGCTAGCAATTACCGTGGACGCAGGGTCTGAAAACCCTCCTTGTAGTCGGCTACTCTAGCAGGAAAAGTCAAGGTGATCATCAGGTACGTAATCACATCAGGTGTTGGCAACAGCACCCATATCGCTTCGCATCTCTTGAACCACCCAACTACTCGCACAAGGTTGCGACATTACAGAGTTTTAACTGTGCTATGTTACTAGGGAATGATGCTCAAGAGCTGCCTCGGCTTGAGTGAGCTGGTGTGGTAAGTAAGTAACGAGCAAGGGGAGGAAGTCCAGAGGAATTACGAAAGCAACCGGTAAAACCGGTAAAACAAAATGTTCCCAAAGTCCCTATCTTTCCAGACGATGAGCGGAAAAGTGAGGCGGATCTGAGAACCTAACTGGAGCTCCAGCTAGAATGAAGCTAGTAGCTGTTCTGGTTATTCATAAGCAGAAACAAATTGCCCAAATGAATCTGAAGTGTTAACGGCTTAGTTGGTTTCAATCTATGCTTGCAAAAGGTGATCATCGGGTCTCTGTGTCAAACTTCTGTCCAAACTTCGCCTGACCTTGCCATTTAATGGCGAGAGCGGAGCAGTTGGTCAAAGAATGGTGAATCGCCATTTAGAATCAACAAATGTTAGAGATGCACGATGTGTGATTACTAAGCGAGTTGCAATCTTAATAGAGGTTATCTAATAGAGGTTAAGTCTTAACTCTAAAAAATGGAAACTTAATCCTGCTTGAATTCGTGTTCTTCAGGTGTAAGGGCACTTCACCATAACATTCAGGGTAGCAGAATGAATGTTCTATCGGACCTTGGAGATCATTCTTCGCAATCAATCTGTTATCTATTGGACTCTTCAGGGTCATTGTTGTTGCTTTGGACCGTATGCAGAGAAAGAGAGAGTCCTCGGTTTTTCAGGACAGATTTGGAAAAGGGGACGTCGATGCATGTAAAGAGTTTGGGAGCTCATACTGGTTCTCTACTCTTGGGATGAGGAATTCGACATGGTGTGTCACCACTGGTCTCAAACCGAACAACAAAGGATCAGTGAATAGAATGATCCATCCTCAGGTGACTTGCTAATGGCAAGTACTCTCAAACTGCTCACCTTGGCAGCATCATCCAGATAACCCCAAACTCTCATTGCTGATTTGGAGAAAATCTCAGTCAATCACGGGTGCTTGACTCTTGAACGGTTCATCTATGGAGAAAGATCAGTCTGATTGATATTAGCTGCTGACTCTAATTCCTGATGAAAGTCCTAACATTGTCTTTAGTTCGTTGCCCAATTTGACAGGACTTCGTCACTTAGCAGATAAATCCAAGGTGAAACTACTTCAAAAGTAGTTTCAAATGATGAGTTCCTATAATTTTCTCCACCAGCCATCAAACCTTCATGCAGATCAAGAGACCTATTGATCAAAGCATACGGTCATTGCAATTGCAACGATTCCCCAGCCATTACTAGGTGAAAAACCACATCGCATAAACGATCAAGCGAGTTGCTCTAGGTGAGAGGTTACACCCCCTCTTTTGCCAAGCGAGTTGCTCTAGGTGAGAGGTTACACCCCCTCTTTTGTACCTTTGCCTGACTAACCATGTTTCTCGATGTGTTGACAAAGTGGATCGTTTTTGTCACCTCCGAAAACCCCGACGAGGGACAAACGTACCTTAAAATCGACAACATTTGGTAGAGGTTTCGCAGAGTCTCAGATCATGAATAGAAATTCCCAAAGACATGTAGATGAAGAGATCATCCTTCGGTTGATGACAATGAGTTTACACCAGATGAAAATCCTAGTTTCGATCATCCTCCGCTTTTTATTTTCCTCAAATCCTGCTAATGCTTCATCTTTGTCAGTACACCCAAGAAATCCATTTCTGGCAGCAGCATTAGCATTTTTTATTTTTATTTTTTGGGGGGGGGCGGGGGAGGGGGAGGGGTGTTCGGAATATGAATTTATTGAATAAGAAGTGTTCAAACATACGTGCTCCCTATGGGCCCAGAGGGGTTGAGAGGGGCAAGCTAACCAATTACAGGGGAAGACAATTTATTCTTTGGGCCTTGCAATGGGCTAACTTTAGGTGTTCGAATGAGCCTAAGGAACCTCAAGTATAAAAGATTGTACTTCCCACGGAGGCCCACCACTTCTGACAGTCTGACAGCACTTCTTCAGGTCGTGAGGGGAGAGGGAGAGGCAGAGGAAGAGAAGAGAAGAGAAAAGTGGGGTGGTGGAGATAGAGAGAGAGAGAGAGAGAGAGAGAGCGAGCTTTTCAGTAGGGGCTAGGGTTTCGACGTTGACGGCGGAGGCTGCTCTTATGGATTTGGCGAATCCATCAAGGGTTATTATACCCCACGAGTCGCGAGTCGCTCCGGCGTTTGTTCCATCGGCGAAGGACCCATCATTATTCAATTTTAAGGTTCGGTCTATCGGTGGAATCCAATGTCGAGGTAATTCTTCGTTCGCCGACCGATGCGTCCTCTTATTTTTGCATTCCATCTCTGAAAATTACTGAGCATTGTGTGTGCTGCTTCTTCTATGGTAGTTCGATTCGGGATTTGTTGTGGAAATACGAAATTGTACCTCACCTTCCAAATTGACGAGGGAAGGTAGGTCTATCGAGTGGGTAGTGTAAGTTTGTAACCAATCCTCGATTCTTGCTAATTTGGTAACCGAGGCTGGGTTTATCAATTGAGAAACTGCTTATTAGTCAATTAACTTCCTCCTGTATTTGATAATTTTTTCTCATTATAGCTAATGACTTTGGGTATCATGAGTATGGATCTGTAAGTAATTAAAATAAGCAAGAGAATGCATTCATATATAACAAAACCTCAAATGAAAATGCATTTATAGTTCTGAACTTTACTTACAAAGTCCGATTGACTCATAAACCTTTCAATTGAATTGCAATAATGCTATATCTTTTTGAAAAAATACACAATTTCCACTTTCATAAACTTTTCAATTGAATTGCAATAATGCTATATCTTTTTGAAAAAATACACAATTTCCACTTTCGTGAAAACATAAGGCATGCCGAAACACTTGTAACTCATGCAAAATTTTCCATTTGCAGAGTTTTGTGTCTGTGCATGAGTATATAAATTAAGTCATTTCACTTACAAAGAGCAAGGACGACATTACTCGTGACTTTTCATCCATGCAAGTCACATTTCCATCTTGCTAAAGCTCAGACGCAACTGAGATTGACTCTCCACCATTCTCTCTCTCTCTTTCTTTTGCGGGGCCTTTGGAACAGGAATCGGGTCATCGCTCTGGTGGATCCCTTACATGGGACCTACATATATTTGGGTGGGAGGTGATCTCAGCAGGATGATCTCGGTCATTCGCATCTGGTCCTCCCGAAAACCCTAGATATAAAAGGAAACGACGTGGGCAAATGAGAGCTACGGCCTCCTCCTCCATCTTTCTCTCGCGCTTGTACGGCATCTGCTCAGCATACTCAACGGCTCGGAGGGCGTCACAGGCCGAGATCCGAAGATCCAATGCGTCGATTCCGTCGGCATAATATGGCTGAGGGATTTGTTTCATCGCACGCATTTGGCCGTGAGTTGGTAGAGCACCGTCCCCGGAGGTCGTTAGTGCTCCCATATCTCCAGTTTTTGTCCTCCTCTATTACAGACTTGCTGCGGAGTTTGTTGAAGGCGTCCTTACTGCACCTGGAGGCTTTAAAGTGGTGGATCTTTGACCGCTTGCTGAGGTTGTTAGTGTTCATCAGTCGGCTGTTAATAGGATTGCCGAGCTGGGCAGACAAGTTCGGACATGTCCATACTATCTATGTAGCACGGACACGGCGACACGGACACGCGATACGACACGACACGACACGCGACACGTCATTTCTCAAAAAGTAGAGAATTTCGACACGTTCCGACACGTTAAATATTAAATAATTTATTTATTTTTAATTAATTTAATTCAAATTCACAAATAAATAAATAAAGAGTTTACAATAACTTTATACTAATAATATTAATAAATCTTACACTTTTTTTTATTTCATTATCTCAAATTTATATTTATTTTTCGAAATCCCCCCCTCCCCCAAATTTACTTTTATTTTTTAATCTCATTTATTTATTTTTCTGATTAAAAAAAAATTCCCAGACTCTCTTCTTTTCCTTATCCATTTCCCCCCACTCCCAAATTTATTTTCCTTTCCCTCCCCAGTCCCCACCATCGTCCATTCCCCCCACCCAAATTTATTTATTTTTCCTTTCCCTCCCACAATCGTCCATTTCCCCCCATCTGTCCGTCACTTTCCCTCCCCCCAAAATAGGTACACATAGACTCCCATTTTTTTAATTACTTTTGAGTTTCTCAGAAACCCTAGCTCCTTTACTCCTCCTCCTCGCCGCTCGCGACACTTCCTCTTCTCCTCCTCCCTCCTTGCCGCTCGCCGCTCGCCGCACGACCTCCTTCCTCGCTGGTCGCCGCTCCTCGCCGCACGCACGACCCCTTCCTCGCCGCACGACCGCCTTCCTCTCCTCTTCCTCCCACTGGTCCTTTCTCCCTCGCAGCATCACAGGGCCGGCCCTCGCCTCAGTCTAAGCTCGGCCGTCTCTCGCCGTCGCTCGTGGTCTGCTCCCTCCCGGACACGCGTGTCGAAACGTGTCGGAAAAGGTTGACCACGTGTCGAAAAATCCGACACGCGTTGACCGCGTGTCCGAGCGTGTCCGAGCGTGTCGAGGTGTCCGACACGCTCCGACACGTGTCGGACACGATACGCGAGCATGGACAGCGTGTCCGTGCTTCATAGCATACTATTACTGATACTGGGACGAGATATTCCTTCTTTAGTGATGGGAGAGTATCCGTCAAAATTCTTGTCACACCGAAGAAGGGCAATCTCTTCTTTTCAGGAAATAATGAGGGCAGGCTTGACGATGATAGTTGGAGCAAGTATGTGAGGCTCAATGGTGGCATTGTAGAGCCAGAGGTTAGGGCTGATGAAACCCCCGGGCCAAGTACAACAATCTCTCGTGGGATTTTTGGCCTTGACAGCTTCGTTGAATCTTTTATAGAGCAATGGCTGAGGTAATTACAATTTTTATGTTTCGACCTGCACAAAGGGATAAGCAACTGAACTTGCTTTACTTATGTAGAGATCGGTATCAGGTGGTTCATAGGCTTTCTTGAGTCATTGGTTAAGTTCTATATCACTATCAAGGCTAAAGGCTTTTAGTTTTCTTGATATCTTCAATTGCGTAGTAATAAGAACATTGATTTTTTTTCCCATGTTGCTAAAATCAGAATACCTTGATTCTCCTTTTCTCAATTTCCAATGGGATATGGCCTAGTATTTGCAGATACTATTTGCTTCCAGATACATTGATGATTTAGGTCATAATGTCTTGACTTTTTTTATGGTACAGGCATCAAGATGTCAATTTGGATAGCCTGAAAACAATCTTTGAGAACTTTAATGTTGAAGATCTCTTGATGACTGATCCATTATTCAACACTGTACTAACCCAAAAAACGAACAACGTGCGCATGGATCTTTTGCGTATGCTGGAGACGAATTCCGAATTGAGGTAGGAGTCCCGTCATCTTTAATTTGTATCATTGCTATTTTTATTCTGCTGTATGATATATTGAGCAATCATTGTTAGTTGACTAATTTTCATTTTCCTGCATCACTCAAATCTCATGAGCATTAGAGGTGGCTTGAAAGCTATTGAACTTGGCTTGAATATCTGTGCTACTGGTGAGATTTACCTAATGAACAAAAAATGTGTAGATATTTTGGCAATTGACAATAGAAGCTGAAGAAAAAGGTTGACCATGTGATAGCTTAAATGCCTTCGATAATTGTGATATTGCAATGGAGGATGGAAGCATGGTTATGAGGGCTATAAGTTTATTACCCACCTAAGAACATATAAATATCAATAACTCTTAGCACAATTTTTGCTATGTATGCACCAAATAGGATTTCGTAATGAAGATAGCGAGGTTTTTGCATATGACGCTAGCTATGAACCTTGGAAATATTATCCTTGCTGTCCAATCTAGTCTCTCAATGAGCTAATGCAATTTTAATTTAATAGAGATCGCCCCAATGCCATATTTGCGATGCTTATGAATTTGGGAAGTCAGTCCATTTCAGCATTGTACGCTTAATTAATTTGCATTTTGGAGTGTCGATTATTAATTGCTTTTAATTACCGGCAGCTCAGAGGAATTGAAGGAGTATTACCATCCTATTTGTTGGAATTCAACGAAGAGACTGGAATTTCTTTGTCGCCTCAGCGACAGACTATTACTGAAAGCTAAGGCGCCCAATCAACAAGATGAACTGAAAGTATTGCTTTCGGAAGAAGTGGAGAGCAAAAAGCCACTGGTTTCTGATGGGAGGTGGATTGACAAAATAGATCCTAAATTTAGGCCTCGCAGGCAGTACAATAATGAATCTGTCGGAGCGTTATTGCGCTTCGTGCGAAATCAGTGGCGCCACCTCCCAGACGAATTTGAGGTACTCTTTCGATGGAATTGTGATGATTTCTGTAGCGGAATGCATGCAAGGCTTCTTTAGTAACTTCGTATATCTTGGATTGTATGAACTCGTGACTCAGCTTTTCTCATTCCCACAGGAGTTCCTTGGATTGGGCAGCGCCGAACGCTTCTACAATTACTTCGATGCACGATTCCCGAAACTCTTGGTGGTGTCGTACGGAGCGGCGTCCCGATTCTGCAGAGAAGAGAAATGGTTCGAGGAGTACCGTTGAAGTGAAAATCCCTTCGGCCACTTTCCATGATTCCTTCTCTTATTCAGTCAGCTGTGCCTTACCCTGTGCTTTTTGTTATATCTATTCGACTCTGTTTGAGTGTACAAATGTACTGTTTAATATGTATAACATGGTTGCGGTACTGAATTGTTTTAAATGTATATATAGTGTGTTGTTCTTGATGTTGCATAAAAAATGTTTTTATACTTCAATTCAGTGCAATTTTTATAATTCTGTGGTGTTTTATTTCAAAAATGTGACTCGTAGACCTCAAAACTATAGAGGTCCCGGTGGTCAGCCCCAGTAGCGGCTTTCTTCAATTAAAGTACATTTCAATTCGTGGCAGTTTAGCAACTTCTTTGCCGATTTAAGTTAATTTTTCATATGGAAATCTCAATATCAAAATATATATGTTTAGGTTTAGTAGATCTCAATGGAGTTGGTAACTTTCTCTATTATGAAATATATGTTAAATCTACTAGCTAGCAAGTAGTTTACCTATGAAATAATCATTACATTGTTAACGAGTTTAATTCTAAAGGGGATGAATGCTCAACGCATATTGATTTAGTCCATTACAACTCATGCCGACCGCTGATGAAGAAGCTTCACAAATGATTTTACTAAAAATTGAAAGCAAGTCATTGGCTATATTCATATGTAAGTTATCAATTTAGGTGATGTCTCAAGTATTTTAAAATATTCTAATATTTCATTCAAGACCCGAAAAAAGAAGAAGAAAGACGATGCTTTTAAATAAGGTGACCGCATTCTCGCAAATTACACTTTTTTTTAATTAACAATTTGAAATGCTAATCTTTACCAGACATTTACTTTAAAAGATTATTTACTATTTAATATGAAGATTATAGCTAAATTTAATTTGTTAAGATAATTAATTGTGTTTCTATTTTGGGATAATTGTGCAAAAAGTTCTAAACTCATTTTTCAATAGCTAATTTAGTCATAAACTTTTCAATCGTGTCAATTTGGTCCTAAACCTTTTAAAATTTTGCCGATTTAGTCGTAAACTATCATTTGGATAATTAGCCAAACAATTTACGTTGACAAATCATTGAAATGTTGAGGAATACATGTTCTTCAAGTGTAAGGGCACTTCGCCATACCATTTAGGGTAGTGGAATGAAAGTTCAATATAGACCTTGGAGATTATTCTTCATAATCAATCTCTTATCTATTGGAATCTTTAGGGTCATTCTTATTGCTCTAGACCATGTAGAGAGAGAGAGAGAGAGAGAGAGAGAGAGTCCTAATTCTCGGTTTTTCAAGACGGATTCGGAAAAAAGAAACATCAGTGCAAGTAATCTAGTGGGTCATCGCCAACCTCGAACTGAACAACAAAGAATAGATGAATGGAATGACCCATAGGCCTCAAGTGACTTTGCCAATCGCAAGTGCTCGCAAACTGCTCACTACAGTTGCGTCATTCAAATAACCACAAACTTCTATATAGTACGGTCGCCTTACCGTTGATCTGGAGAAAATCTTGTCAAACAATGGTGCTTTGGATTAAACCATTGGACTCTCTGAATGGTTCATCTATGGAGAAAGTTGAGTCCGATTGACATTGGCTTCTAATACCCGAAGAAAATCCTAGTTTTTTTCAGTCGCTCTCTGGTTTTTTCCTCAAATCCTGCTAACGGGAAGATCTTCGTCGGTTACATTCAAGGAAAGTCCATTTCTAGCGGCAGCATGAGCAATTGCCAATTGAGAAGGTCACTAAAATATTTCCAGTTTCCATAGTTCGATGATTAAAAAAATAAAAAATAAAAAAGAGAGAATCATCAAGAAAAAAAAGGTCAACAATGCACCTTAAAATCAACAAGGTTAGGTAGTGATTTTGCAGTCCTACATCAAGAAAAAAAGTCTAGAGACATGTAGATGAAGAGACTGAAGAGATCATCTCCCGTGTAACATGAAAACAGATAGGATTTTATAGTTTAAGTCATTGTGAAATCAATCGAAAAATAAACTATGAATAATAAATGATATCAAATGTTTACATGATTTGATCCAAGTTTTAGTATCCAAATCCATGAAAAGAACCAACAGCAAATGATACTCATGTTCAGATCCATTCCGCGGCTTGAAAAGGAACCATCTCTCTGGGTCCTGTCTTCTTTGGGCGGCTCATTCGAGTTCACTGTCCGGCGCAAGTTAGAAACATTAATGTAAAAGCCTCTCTCTTTACTTTGTTTTCTTTTTAAAATCCTAGTTGATCCCACATAAAGCATGTACATTATTGGAGACGTGGGCCCCCTTCTTTGTCTTGCCGTTTCTTTCTCTTGTGTGGTAAATGGATGGCATCCGTTCACTCTAGCCAAAAAATAAAAGTTCAATCCTTGACCAGCAAGAATTCGGTCAAGAATTCCGATCCACCTCTTTCGATTTTGGTCGGGTCTCGTATAGGGAGGTAAACTCGAGACGTAATTTAACACTTTAATTAATGAAAAATGAGTTGATACAGGTGAATCTTAATTTTAACCGTCCTCTGGTTTTTCTTTTCCTCAAATCCTGCTAATGGAAAGATATTGGTCAGTTCACCCAAGATATCCATTTCTGGCATCAGCGTGAGCAATTGAGAAAAAACTACTTAGTCAATGGTCACTAAATATTTCCTGTTTTTGTAGTTCAATCATGAATAAGAGGACCATTTCCCGTCATAAATTATTTTGTTAAGGGAAAATTCCAAATAAAGGTCCGAAGTACACTCATTTTCTCAAATAAAGGCATGGAGTGGATTTTATTTCAAATAAAGGTCTGAAGTGATTATTTCAGTTTCAATAAAGGACCTAAAGTGGTTATATATATATTTATTTATTTTTTGATACCTAGGGAACCCCGTACAGCCGGTAGCCGGCGGGTAAACCCTTGAGCGACGTTAGCAGAGAACCCACTACCCTGACATCGCGCTTAAGATCTCGTACGACCCGCGGGATTCAAACTCCTCCGTTTTGGGTAGACATCATGGGAGCGCTTATCCAACTGAGTCACCACAGGCGGTGGTATAAAGTGGTTATATTTGTTTCAAATAAAGGCCTAATCTCACTGGCTCATCAGTTAGCAAAAAATTCAGGATGACAAGAAGTATTTTCGTCAATTTAGATTAAATTAATTTTTTTCCTGAAAATTAGATTTAAAAAAAAAAAAACATAGAGGCCGCCCACCTCTAGCCGCCACCCCATTGCCGGTGGGACGATGGCATTGGCTGACAAGGGTCAGCGGCCCTCACGTGATTGGAGGCGAGGACTAACAGGCGCTCGCCAGAGGCAAGAAAGGGCAATGACCCTCTCCCAGATCTGGCCAAGGGTTGCTAGCCCTTGCATAGGTGTTGGTGGCCCTCACCCAGTGCCCCCAGACCCTCTCCCACCTATGGCGAGGGCCTTGCCTTCGATTGGCAATGGTTGCAAGCCCTCGCCTAGGTGCCGGCAACCTCTCTAGCAATTACTGCCACCCCACGGTGATGGGGCGATGGCCTTAGGCGGGAGGGAGCCCTCCTTCCCGTCTCTATTCTTTCTTTAAAAAAAAATAATTTGTTTTATGGGAAAAAAACAGGAAAAAAATCTAAAAAACAAAATTTCCCTTGTCAAATAGTGAGCTGAGACCATTTTTTAAGACATATATAACTACTTTAGGCTCTTATTTGAAACAAAATTTATTTTAGGCTCTTATTTGAGAAATTAATGACACTTTTAAGTTTTTATTTGAAACAATGTCAATTTAAAACACTTATTTGAGAAAATGAGGGCACTTCCCGCCTTTATTAGAAAATTTTCTTTTAGTTAATTAGGAATTACATAATTTGATGCAGACGAATTTATATTTAAAATATATAATTGGATGAGATATATTTTGTTTCGAGGAATTTATTGTTTATTTTACTTAGTTAGGAAATATACAAAATGAGATAAAAAGGAAGAACAGATCTTTTTATAAACCCAAACTCAAACTCGCCTCGTCACTTCTCTCTCTCTCTCTGGTAACCCCGACGAAGTCTCTCTCCCTCTCTCTCGTGATCCATCGATCAAATCCATAGCGAATCAAGAGAGATGCAGCGGCACTGTCCTGTGGTTCAACGACGTCAAAGGCTTCGGCTTCATCAAGCCCAAGGACAGCGGCGAGGTTCTCTTCGTCCACCGGTCCTCCAGCAAGTCCGAAGGCTTCAGTAGCCTCGCTAAGGGCGAGGAGGTTGAGTTCTCCATCATCACCAAGTCCGAGGGCAAGTCTTCAGCCGCGGTCGACGTCACCGGCCTGACAGGTCCCCCGTCAACAAGGGGAGCACCGAGGACAGCTACGGCAGCAGCGGCGCCAGGTTCAACTGGCGTGGCGTCATGTGCTATGTTTGCGGCGAGGTAGGACACTTAGCAAGGGATTGTGACCGCGGAAACCGTGGCAGTAGCAACAGTTCTGAGGGATGTTTTAACCGCGGCAAGAATGGCCACAAAGCAAGGGATTGTCCGAAGCGTATGATTCGACTTTTGAGTACACTCCTGGAACTGGAAGGACTAAAAAAGCCAGACCTTTAAATTCAAGTACCTGTTAACATATATTTGAAAATATATGAATATATGTTTAAAAAGTATTTTGATGTGATCAATTTAAGTTTTTGAATTTTAATTTACCCTAGTTGAAAGAATCTTTCTATAAATTGATCTTTATAACTAAAACAAGAGGAAATTATCCAACAACCATTGCTATATCCCCAGGATCGAGTATCGAATCCAAGAACCCCGGACAAAATCAAAATGGAAACTTGACATCGACGGCTTCTCTCAAATCTGAACATAGGAACTTTGCTATGCGAAGATGGCAGGAGAGATGAAATGTCTTTAATGGATAGGAATCCATATGGGATTTTTCATCGCTCAAAAGATCATAATGAAAAATATCATGCAGTATATAGTTTTTTTATAGCTGATTCGGAAGATTCACTCCAAGAGTCTTAAATAATGTACAAAATTCCATGGAAAAAGAAGAAGGGATTGGTTGGATTGATTGAGTTTTTGCCTGCACAGGTAGTCCAACCTCATAGATACAAAGTTGTTTGCTCGGGAAAGAGGTAGATTGACAAGATTCCGTTTTCAAGCTGAAAGTAATGTGAAAGAGATGTATTAGCAAATTCATAAATAAGATAATCACGACAAAATGGATCTTTCTCAATTAATAAATTTATTATGATAAATATAATCACGTATATTACGTTGTCAAGTCTGAATTGTACAAATTTTTGCTACGAAGTGCTTTTTTTACTATAGTCCTCGAATCACAACGTCATTCATCCTTAATTACCTTTTGTCACTAGTAGCTTATAAATCAGGAAGGTTTAATTGATGGAAATAGGGTTGAAAAAGGTTGAAATTTCTTTTTTTTTTCTTTGGTCGGTGGTTAAGTTCATGAAAGAACCATTTTTCTAAGTATAGAATGAGCCAAAATTGATAAAATCCCCAAGTTTGAAATTGATGGTTTTTAATGATGGGCTTAAGGCCCGTCCGCCCATGTTGGGCCTAAAAGCCCGGCTCACAGGATTAGGGCCCATGAACGAAGGGATGCGTTTGTATTTTAGAGAGGACGTATATAAATGAGGAGAGAGAGGGAGAACGTACCTTTTGACATTACGTACGTTCCTTCCTCCCTCTCTCCCTCCAAAAAGAACAGTAAGCAAAAGAGGAGACGCCGTCTTCCCTTCAAGGCCAATTGACGTCATCGGATCGAACATGATCGGTTTTCTCTTCCTCAATCTTCAGCATTGGTGTTTTATCTGTGGCTAACAAGGTACGCTCGAATCCGTGGTGTGCTTTACGATCGGTGAAACGTGATTTTCCCGGGCTTTTCTTCCGCATTTGTTTTCGGGGTTCGATTTAGTGTCGAATTCGGTTTTTGGGGAATCAGTTAATCCCAACATTGGTATCAGAGCCCTAGTTCATGTTTTCCCGACCCCTTTGATGTTTTATGATTGAATTTTCGCGAAAATATTCGGCCGACACGGATCGGGGCGCAAAATCCTGACACCCGAGCACTATTCGTCCATTTTTTCGAGTTTTTGTAAGTCGAAATCGATTTCTGAAGGTATTGGGTGAAAGGGCTCGTCGAGACGAGTCCATCGACATGTCGACCGCCGCCGGGCGACGCCGCACGTGCCCACACGCGCCTGTGACGAACCGGCACGTGCGCGACGCCGTCGGCCAGCGAACCGGCACGCGTCGGTCGGCGAACCGACGCGTGCTGACATCACCGTGACGTCACGGTAACCGCCGGGATGACATTATCGATGTCGTCATCGCCGACGACCGTTGGACGGCTAGTCACCGGCCGGCAACCCGACCCGACCCGACCCGAATGGAGCCTGGCGCGTGCCATGCACGTGTCGGCTGACGTCTGCGTGACGTCAGCCCGTGCACGCCTGCGGCACGTGCCGGTCGGTTCGTCCGACCCGGTCCGACCGGCTCGACCGGTTCGTCCGGCAAGCCCGACGACCAGCGATCGTTGACCGTTGACCG
Organism: Eucalyptus grandis x Eucalyptus urophylla; assembly: GCA_028830015.1. Lineage (NCBI taxonomy): Eukaryota > Viridiplantae > Streptophyta > Magnoliopsida > Myrtales > Myrtaceae > Eucalyptus > Eucalyptus grandis x Eucalyptus urophylla. The sequence goes on from CM054203.1 coordinate 31,184,542, forward strand.
ACGACCGTTGATCGTTGACTTTGATCGTTGACCCGAAAAAAGGAAAAAAAAAGAAAAAAAAGAATTTGTTTCTTTTTCAATTATATCCGTGTGGGATAGAGGTAATCCATTTTTTTTTATTCTGTATTTGTTGCATGAATTATGGAAAATTATGTATTTTCCATTTTGTTTATTATGGATTATAAGTGATTCATTTTTAGTTCTATATTTGTTGCATGAATTATGATGCGTTATGCATGGATACCTGCAATCCCGAGAACGGACGAAGGAAAAGCAAGACTTAAAAAAATGATGACAGAGTTAGCTGATTGTCGGTGGCATGACGGTGATTTAGTATCACACGTGGTCAGGGTCAATCAGATGATACAAGAAATCATCTGGAATGGTTATCTTATGCCGGATTTTGAGAAGGTGCTAACTTTGATGAACACTCTTCCACCTGAATGGCAAGCAGTGTTAGATCGGCTATGGGAGGTCAACGTGGTCCCGGGTTATAGGAGGCTAATGTTAGCTTTTGTTAGAGAGTACTATAAGGTTGAGTTAACCAAAACTTCAACCCTTAGATTGAGCGCTACATGGCGCAGAGTGAATGCGCCTTGGAGGCGACATGAGAGCTCTCCAAAAGTTTTTCCATGGTTGGCAAATGTGCCTACAAATTTCTTAGATATTTTGACTGATAGATTAGAAGGGACATTCCCTATTTATTTCTTAGATTAGTTTGAGATGTTTTTTAAGTGTGAATATCTCTTTCTATGTTGATATTTCTTCTTTGAATATATTACTTAGTGTAATTGATTGTTGTATTATGTGAAAGTATTATTATTCTATTGGATGTTAGATATTATTTGCTTTTTGTTATTATTGACTGCTGTGGGTAGTTCATAAAAGTTTTTGTAACTTCATAGAATTTATTTTGCATAAGACAATTATATTAATAATAGTTTTAAGTTAGGATTTTTTGGAGGATGATTGGAAACGTAGTGACCTTTTGATTCTGAAACCTTACTTGAAATTATTCATTGATATGATGGGTCTGTGCAAAGTGGATGCATAAATGATAGGCATTAATTATTCGTGCATATATGTCTGATGTGTTCAGATCGATAGTTTCAGCAACTAAGAACGTAATTGCTGATATGAACGACAACAATTGTGAAATATTGAATATGAAGATTCAATATGTGCTGGAAAAGCAAAAAGCACTAGAAGCTCTTGATCATGTTATGGAAGATCTTGAGGATGCTGTGCGCCACCTTAAGCTGGTAGAGGACCGCTTAACGGCATGTGAGCCGAAAATAGATATTTGCAATACTGGTTCTAGCTCAGAAAGGGCTTTGAGCTCTAAGCGCAAGCGTATTGATTCGTTCAATATGTGGAAATGCAAAGGATCAAGTCCTTATTGCAAGAGATCAAGAGTTAACCAACACAAGAGAGGAAAACGTCATCAAGTGAAGAAAATGTCAAGGGTGAGGTGTTACAATTGTGACAAGAAATGTCACTATGCTCGCGACTGTTGTGAGCCAAAGAAAAAGTAAACACCTCTTGTACATTTGAGAACTTTGCTTATGTGTCAAGTTCTGTATTATTGGCTGAATCCAATCCTTTGTGGACTGTAGATTCAGGAGCGACAGATCATGTAGCGAAGGATAGAGGATCCTTCGTGGAATTCCGACGAGTACCAACTGGAACTGAGTGGATCTATGTAGGAAATAACTCCAGAGATGAAGTTAAAGGGATTGACACCTGCCAATTGAACATGTGTGATGGATGCACCTTGTTCCTACATGATGTTCTATATGCTCCGGAGATTCGTCGAAATTTAAGTGTCTGTTTTTGGTGTTGGTTAAGCTTGTTTTTAGTGTGAACTTCCGTAATAGCGGTGTAGATTTGTATTTGGATACAAACTACTATGGTTGTGGTCATTTTCTGGATGGTTTTATTGTACTAAATGTTGACTGTAGTGATGTCAATATTTGTTATTCCCTTGTTTCACGTCTTCTACTTCATATGATAATGATGTGATTATGTGGCATGCTAGACTTGGCCATATTGGCCAACATCGTATGAATAGACTGGCCAAAGAGGGCTTGTTGGGCAACATTGAAAAAGTCGATTTGCCCATATATGAGCATTGCCTAGTAGGGAAAACGACAAGGAAACCATTTGGAAAAGGTAAAAGAGCTGAATTTCCTCTGCATTTAATCCATTCTGACGTCTGTGGTTCGATGAATGTGAGAGGAAGGCATGGGGCTGTTTATTTCATCACTTTTATAGATGATTATACTCGATTCGGATATGTCTATTTGATTTCTCATAAATCTGAAGCATTAAGTTGTTTCAAAAGGTTTATGAACTTGGTAGAAAATCAATTAGACAAGAAAATAAAAACATTGAGATCCGATCAAGGTCGAGAATATTTATCTGATGAGTTCAGAAAATTATGTGATGAAAAAGGAATAGAAAGACAGTTATCTATTCCGTATACTTCTCAACAAAATGGTGTTGCGGAGAAAATAAACAGAACCCTACTGGAAATGGTTAGGTCCATGATGGCGCATGCTAACTTACCTATTACTTTTTGGAGTGATGCGTTGTTAACTGCTGCCTATATACTTAACCGGGTGTCTTCCAAATCAATTACTTCCACTCCATATGAGTTATGGACAGGTAGAAAACCGGACTTAAGTTTTCTTAAGCCATGGGTTTGTGCTGCCTATACTCATGAGTCCTCTCACAAGTTTAGGAAATTGGGTCCTAAAGAAAATAAGAGTATTTTAATGAGATACTCCGAACACTCGAAAGGGTATGTGTTCATAGGTGAACAGGAAAGTGGGAGTATAACTGAATTTTAATCACGGGATGTCACATTCTTAGAGGATGAATTTCCTAAGAAGGGCGAAATAGGGGAAGATTACCCCTATTTGAAACCTTGGATCAAGATAATGATATTAGTGGAGTTCGTCCAAGTGGGAGTAATATGAGAAGTGATGAATTGAATTCAACTCATTTTCAATTGCAACCATATGATGAGACAACGTTATCATTATTTAATCCTAGTGGGAGCATAATAGGGAATGATGTACAAAGTGTACAATCTCCCATACGGCGAACAAGTCGCCAAAGTATTCCCCGTCGAAGTTTTGACATTGAAGGGGAAACTTTTATGATTGCTCCGCAAGATGAGGATGAGCCAAGAAATATTAATGAGGCTCTGAATTGCCCTAGTAAGGAAAATTGGATTTATGCAATGAAATAGGAGATGGAGTCAATGAAGTCAAACCAAGTTTGGAACTGGTTGATCTTCCAAAAGGACGCAAAGCTATTGGGAACAAGTGGGTTCTCAAAATAAAGCATAAAGCCGATGGCTCGATATAAAGGCATAAGGCTCGCCTTGTGGCGAATGGGTATAATCAACAGGAATGAATTGATTATGAAGAAACATTTTCTCCTGTAGTGAGATTTACCTCGATTCGCATAATTCTGACAATAGTGGTTAGTATGGATCTTGAGTTACATCAAATGGATGTAAAGACTGCTTTCCTCAATGGAGAATTAGAGGAAGGAACATATATGGAACAACATGCTGGTTTCATAGTGAAAGGCCAAGAAGAAAAGGTATGTCGACTTTTGAGGTCGATATATGGCCTTAAGCAGTCGTCAAGACAATGGTATATACGATTTCATAATGCCATAATGGCATATGATTTTACAATGATAGATGAGGATCATTGTACATATATATCAAAAGATCCAATGATCAATTTGTGATCATATCATTATATGTTGATGACATACTAATTGCCTGAAGCAATATGGAGCTTGTCAATACTGTCAAAAGTTGGTTGTCTTCTGTCAAAAGTTGGTTGTCTTCCAACTTTGAGATGAATGATATGGGATTGTAAACCCATAGACACTCCTATTGCAAAAGGTGAAGGATTGAGCCATAGATTGTGTCCAAGGACTCCTTAAGAGAAGGAACAAATGAAACATGTTCCTTATGCTAGTGCTGTTGGGAGCTTGATGTACGCTATGATGTGTACAAGACCTGACATATGTTTTTGCAGTTGGAATGGTGGGTAGATACCAATTCAATTTAGGTCCAGCACATTGGAAGGCCGTTAAGATAATACTAAGGTATCTAAAGGGGACTACTGATTATACGCTGAGTTATTATGGAAAGGATCTGCGACTCTAAGGCTATTCTGATGCTGATTGGAGAGGAGAGTTAGATGAAAGAAAATCTACCTCTGGGTTTGTTTTCTTACCGAATAATGGCACCATATGTTGGAGCAATAAGAAACAAAAGTGTATAGCCTTGTCCACGATGGAAACTAAGTTCGTGGCATTATTAGTAGCAATATAAGAAGATGTTTGGCTTAAGAGATTATTGGATCATTTAGGTGTTATTAGAAGTGCTGCAGATTCATTGTTGGTTAACTGTGATAGCCAAGCAGCAAAAGCGTACACTAAAGATCCAAAATATCATGGCAAGACCAAACATATAGATACCAAGTATAATTTTGTCAAATATATGGTTGTACGAAATGATGCGAACTTACAGTATATATTTACGCATAGAATGGTAGCGGGATAAGTACACTAATGGTGCCATAAGTTGTGTACGGCGCTCACTTTGGTGCCAAAAGTTTCCGTCGGATCACTTAAGTGCCAAAAAATTTGAAAAACGCTCACTTTGGTGCCAACTCCGACGAAATTGGCCGGAAATCCGACGTGGCCTTTTTTTATTAATTTTTGACGCCGACGTGGCTCGTCGGAGAGCTGAGTCAGCATCCAAACACCAAAACGACGCCGTTTGGTGTCTCCCCCAATTCAAAACCCTAATCTCCGGCCGTCGCCGTCCTTGACGGTCCTCGCGCTCGGTGGCCACGGCTTCGACCCCGACCTCGACCCCAACCGCGACGATGGCCACTCAACGGCAGCGGCTCCGACCTCGACCCCGACCCCGACCCCGACGATGGCCACTCAGCGGCCGTAGCTCCGACCTCGACCTCGACCCCGACCGCGACGATGGCCACTCGATGGCCGCGGCTCAAACCCCGACCCCGACCCCGACGATGGCCACTCGACGGTCGTAGCTTCGACCCCGACCTCGACCCCGACCTCGATGATGGCCACTCGGCGGCCGCAGCTTCAACCCCGACGACAGCCACGGCTTCAACCTCGCCGAAACCCTAATTTCTTCCCCATGTGAGCTAAACGGTGTTGTTTCCATGAAGCCATCCACGTAGGACGGCAAAACGACGTCGTTTTCTTAAGGAGGACCGAAAACGACGTCATTTAAAGGCTTATCAATTTTTTTTTTTTTTAAATCATTTTGGCCGGAATCTTTCGCCGGAGGCCGGAATCTTTCGCCGGTGGCATCAAAGTGAGCGTTTTTCCTCCGATTTGGCACTTAAGTGATCCGACAGAAACTTTTGGCACCAAAGTGAGCGCCGTACACAACTTTTGGCACCATTAGTGTACTTATCCCGAATGGTAGCAGATCCTATGACAAAGCCAATACCTAGAGATGTGTTTTGTGGCCATATGAAATCTCTAGGATTGCGTAGAGTTTGATGTACTGGATTGTAATTTCCCTGAAGTGTTCACATTTGATGAATTAGTGTTTTTCATCATTAATGCTTATGAATCTTTGTTTGATCTTTATGCATCTTAATGCTTAGTGTATTATTTTAAGTTGAGAAAGTATGTCGGACAGATATAAGATTAGCCTACTCACACGGGTAATCGCCTTTATTTACCGTGTGATAAATAGAGATGAGACTGTTTTTAAGCTTATTATCTAGGTGATAATTGAGAGCTCAAGCTTAAAATACGTATATCGCCTTAACTGGGTGTTAAGATGATGACATAATACTTACTATGTCCGAAAGTAAAATGCCCCACATATTTTACTTTATCTGTCTATGATGCCAGATGTGAGTTCTGATAAATTTTGTGAATGAGTAGATACGTGAACTCAAGTTAGACATTGGGTATGTCTGAACTATCATCTGTACGGTATTGAAGGTGTAGACATACGCTCCATGGGAAAGGAGTTATTACCGTAATACGTATTTCATACTACGTATGTATGTAACGACCAATAAGAGTGGCAAAAGTTTGATCTCAACTTTTATGTCGTGTGAGACTCTTGAGGAAAAGAGTTCATCAATTTTTTAGTCCCCTCATGACTCTTACTTATTCTCAAGATTTCTATTTAGTGTTTGCTATTTTAGGATGTTGCCAATGGTTATGAGTTGATTCGATCTAATGGGACATTCCTAGAAATGCAAGCTGAACTGAAATTGAGAGTTTGAAGGGAAGAGGAAGATCGAATTTGGAGAATCACATTGTAGTTTTGTATTCACTGGTTAACCAATTATGACTGTCTTTGGGATAATCATAATTGTGAATACAATATATATCATTGTTTAAAAGAGATATAAATGTGACCGATCGATCTAGGGTACTGCATACTAAATCTACTCAGAGTGTGATGCTCATTATGAGCTGCTATATATTCCTAACAAATGTATGGCAACGAGCTCTCAAAGTATGCTAGTCGCACGGATTACTCATCGGTATGAATGTTGAAGAGAGGTAAAGAGAATCCTGTTCGGCTCACTATGTGCGAGTGGGAGATGATGGTTTTTAATGATGGGCTTAAGGCCCGTCCACCCATGTTGGGCCTAAAAGCCCGGCCCACAGGATTATGGTCCATGAACGAAGGGGTACGTTTGTATTTTAGAGAGGACGTATATAAAGGAGGAGAGAGAGGGAGAACGTACCTTTTGACATTACGTACGTTCCTTCCTCCCTCTCTCCCTCCAAAAAGAACAGTAAACAAAAGAGGCAACGCCGTCTTCCCTTCAAGGCCAATTGACGTCATCAGATCGAACATGATCGGTTTTTTCTTCCTCAATCTTCAGCATTGGTGTTTAATCTGTGGCTAACAAGGTACGCTCGAATCCGTGGTGTGCTTTACGATCGGTGATACGTGATTTTCCCAGGCTTTTTTTCCGCATTCGTTTTAGGGGTTCGATTTAGTGTCGAATTCGGTTTTTGGGGAATCAGTTAATCCCAACAGAAATGAACTGCAAGGTAAACACATCTGTGCACAGGCCCTTCTACATCAGGCAATGAATACACAAGAGGTCCTCCCCGTTTATAAATCAAAATAAGAGGATTCTACATCAAGACTTACATATAACAATTATAAACATATATGAACATAGATGCTATGCTAGCACATCGTTTTGCATAGATGGAAGCCACTTCCAAGTCCGCAATGAAGAACAAGATCCTATCAAGAATACCTCGGCATCGACAGGATGCCTCCTCATGCGTCAATTATTCCCCATTTTGATGTCTTTTAGAAGCCGGCGGGCAAGGGGTCCTTGAACCTAGACCGTGTTGAATTTCACCTTGGTGAATGATAAAAGTATTCATAGCTTCAGTCCTCTGAAATCATGAACAGAGCCGGGTAATCAATGCCGCCATATAAAGAAGATCTTTTGGGGAACTTTTTTCAGTTAGCAACTCTGCATGAGGGAAGGGAAGTAACTCCAATGACTACACGTATAATTTGAATCACATAAATGATTTTCGGAGGTGTATAAATAGAAAGAAAATGAAGCGAAAAGATCGCCATACGAAATTAGAAAGATCGCATTTATAGTCTGGTGTGGTCACAACCGGTCCTGCACCCCATACACCTCTTTTAAGGACTTTCGAGTTGGCAGGATCATAGAATGCATCTCTCCCAGAACAAATTACTCCAAAGGTCGTCGGCAGAGGCCAAGGCTTTCCACTTTCTGCAAACTGTAAATCACCTATTTCGCCATCTTGACTGAACTTCTCAAAAGCAAAACTGTCTATTCTTGTGTAGAATCTCTTTTGCCCTGAATCATCAAGAGCTAGTCCATTTGCATTCGTCCCACCATAAGTTAAGAATACACTTTCTGAGTTTCAAGTTATCCAGTATCGCTTGCTATGTATACACCGATGTCACTAGATAGCCACTTTATCGGCCGGTGCCAAATGTTCATCTAAATCCAATCAAGTTGTTCCTTTAATATCCACCTAGAAAGAGCCATCACAGATTTCTAAGTGAAAAAACTTGCAGAAAAGGCAATGCATCACTTCAAAAGAAAGAGAAGGCATTCAATTCATCACAGATATCAAACAATTTCTCTCGGAGTTCTTTCATTCCTCTACCCCGTGTCATTGCATTGTCCAAATTCTGGCCTACAAAAGGAGGAGAATTGAGTACGATCCCCTTGCTTTAAAAGAAATAATAATAATAATTAGGGACCTAGAATATTTATTTATTTATTTAAAAAAAAAACCTTTCTCCATAATTTCATCAACTCACACTTCTCAAACCTGCGAACCTCAAGCAATTGAATACGATCCTCTTGCTCCGTGTTCTCAGCATAAAGTGAGCACAAATAAAGACGACCGGCGCTCGGCAAAGCACGAACCAGCATAACAAGTCGGCTAGAAATCGTAAAATCCACAAATCAAAGTGACATCGCGAAGTCGTACATGAAGATTGCCTATGTCGAGAGCGACGTGAGAAGTCACCATAGAGTATTGTTTAAAAAGGGGCAAAAATGAAATTATGTTTGATAAATGAGGGTGGGACGGGAAATTTTGGCACTTTCATTTAATAAAGATAAAATATTCCAAAAATGCTACTTCTTAAGACACCTCCAAACTAGGGGTGAGCGGTTCCCGGTTCTGGTTCGGTTCCGTCCAAAACCTGGAACCTACCCTTGGGTACAGGTTCCTCAATTTTTGGAACCTGAAACCTACCTTATCACAGGTTCCAGGGTCGGTTCTAGGTTCCAACATGTTCTCTTTTTTTTTTTTTTTTTTCATTTTCGTAGTGGGCGCTAATATCCGGAAGCCGAAATAATTCAATAGTTGGCCCTCCATTTTCAGTACCTACCAATACACAGCAATGTGAATCTTTTACATCCGAATAGACAACTAAATTCATAGTTTTCTAGAGAAAACATTGTCTAATGTATAATTTGGTGATTCCTTATGGTTAATGTGTTTCATAATAATAACTACGGGCATGTTGTATGAGCATAGGCTCTTGGCATTTCGCTCTTGATTTGAGTGGGCAAGAAGTAGGTGCCACGTCGTTGCTATGCGCTCTTTGCAGAAAGTTACAGCAACATGCTCAGATACACAAAGTACAAGCTCAATATAGCTTGCCATGGCGTGCGGTCGGCAAATGCAAGGACAAAACTATGAGGATTGCATCAAAGATCGGCAGGATATATTTCAAGTCCAGATGATGTTATGAAACCTCCTTTCCTGCACAAAGAGCGGTTTATTGTTACCGCCCTAAACCTGCATGAAGAGAGACTGACTTTTCAGTTGTCATTTTGAAAATAATAAGTAGCATCACTGAGAGAACAACTTTGAAAGCTAAAACTCAACAAGAGCATGCGTATGATGCTTCAGTAAATGTATCTATCCCGGGACAAGCAAACAGTTGCAAATCCGTTCATTGTGCCGTAAACTAGCAGAAGAAGTGCAAAATCATCGTTTTCTTAGTTTGATGCATGAGATTTACCAATTACAACAAAATGACAGCTTGGACTGCATGTACTGCAAACTGCCTCAACAGAAGGATTCAGCTTGTCTATTGGGTTTAGCATTTAACTAAAGAATCAATCGGCTGATAATTTCTTTCCCATTTCAGGCCGGCAAAAGAAGATGGTCACATCAATATCAGCTAAAGATTCTTCACCCCAAATGGGCAGTGTTGAGTAGAGTGACAAATAATATAGATACAGTGCCAAGTATTTCAGGCACATTGGCTATTCCTTCAGTAGACAATAACATATACAATCCTATGGAAATATAGCAGATAAATAACAATTTGTTCCAACAAGATCTAGAATATGGCTAAGCTGCACCCTACAATACGATTGCTATCGTATTTTGTCATTGAACAGAAGAAAAAGAATTCTCTTCCCTACAAAGACAACACCAAACTAACCAGTTAAGCAGCAGCATGCCCAGTCTAGCAACATAGTGCTGTTGCTCTGCAGCAGTTAGACCTACTCCACATAAATAATGTCTCCATCAGGATCCTCGCCTTCCCAATCGCTTTCATGTTGAGGATGATCCGATGCCTCAACCACGTCGGCGGTGGCGGTTCGGAGCAACGACGGCCCGGACGGCCGAGTGAGCAGCGGCAAGAGGTGGTGATGGTGGCTTGGGGACGGCGGCGGTGGCTCACGGCGGCGAGGGGCGGCGTGGACGGCGTGACAGCTCGTCGGGCTCAACGGCAAGACGGCTCGTCGGACGAGCGGTGGGTGGTGGGTGGTGGTGGTTCGGTGGCCAAGAGGTGGTGGTGAGTAGGGCGTGGGGCGGCGGTGTGGTGGTGGGTGAAGCAGCAACCAGCAAGAGGAAGGAACAAGAAGAAGAAGAGAAGAAGGGGTGGGGTTTCGGCCGAGAGAGGGGGAAAGAGAAGAGAGAGAGAGAGAAGAAAAGAAAAAAAGTAGGGGGGCAGGAAGTGACGTGAGCAGGAAAAAGGGGGGAAAAGAAAGAGAGAGAAGGAAAAAGAGGGGGGAAAAGAAAGAGAGGGAAAAATAAAGGGGACGGGGGAAATCACGTGGGTGCTCTAAGGGGTTTTTTTTTTTTTTTTAAATATCTAACCGGTTCCGGTTTCGCCGGTTCCGCCGGTTCCTGTTCTCATAGAACCGGAACCGGAACTGGGAACGCCGGTTCCCGGAAAAAGGGAACCGAAAACTGGAACCGGTCTCTTTAGAACCGGGAACTGTGCTCACCCCTACTCCAAACCTCCATTGAGCTTAAAGTCCTTTTGTTGCATTTCCCCAAAACTCTCAAAAAAAAAATTGCCAAATAACATTTGCCTTGGGCCGAAGGACTTTAGAGCCCTAAAGAGCTGTTATCAAACGCACCATTAAATCGTGATTTTTCAGGACGAATTTGGAAAATGGGAACATCGACGCATGAAAAGAGTTTGGGGACCTTGTATTGCTTCTTGAGTCTCTCCTCTTGCATTGCGTTTCGATGAATTCGACATGGTGCGTCACCCTTGGCAAACCGAACAACAAAGAATTAGTGAATAAAATGATCCATAGGCCTCAAGTAACTCTGCTAATGGCAGTTACTGGCAAACTGCTCACCACGGCGACATCATCCAGATAACCACAGACTTCTACACAACACGATCGCCTCATCGCTAATCTAGAGAATCTTGTCGAACACGGGTGCATTGGATCAAACCATTGAACTCTCGGAATGGTTCATCTAGAGCGAAAGATGAGCCTGATTGATATTAGTTGTTGATTCTAATTCCATATGAAAGTCCTGAGATTGGCATTATTTCATCACCCAATTTGACAAGACTTCATCAATCAGTGGATAGATTCGAGGTGAAACCAATTCAAAAGTAGTTTTAAGTGATAAAGTTCCCATTTATTTTGCAGATCAAGAGACCTATTAATCGAAGCATATGCTCATCACAATTGCAATGATTCTCAAGTCATTACCGGGGAAAAACCACATCGCACAATTGATTGAGCGAGTTGCTTGACGCGAAAGGTTTCGTCCCGTTCAAACTTGGGCGATGATTGGCAAAGCGCTTCTTTCGCACCTTTGCCTGACTAAGATGCCGGCCCCCTTGAAAGGCACGAACCCTAACCGACCATGTTTCTCGATGTGCTAACGAACCTGATCGTTTTTGTCACCTCTGAAAACCCAAACGAGGGACCAACATACTTTAAAATTGACAACATTAGGTAGAGATTTCACAGAGTCCTGGATCTAGAATAGAAATTCCCAGAGACATGTAGATGAAGAGATTATCCTCAATGAGTTGACACCGGATGAAAATCCTAGTTTCGATCATCCTCTACTTTTTATTTTCCTCAAATCCTGCTAATGCTTCATCTTTGTCGGTACACCCAAGAAATCCATTTCTGGCAGCAGCTTGAGCAATTTTTTTTTTTCTAAATCTTTTGGGTCGGAATACGAATTTATTGAAATAAAAGTGTTCGAACAAAAGTGCTAACTAAGGTCCAGAGTAGGGGTGTGCATGGTCCGGGCGGGCGGTTCCCGACCTAGAACAGGGAACCGCCCGCTAAGGACCGGTTCCGAAAAATTGGAACCGGGATCAACCCGTTTGTTGCATGGATCCACCCGGGAACCGGACCGCCGGTCCGGTCTGGTTCCTGGGTGGATCCATGGAACCGATTTTGACGAGAAACAATTTTGATTTTCAACATAAAACGACTATGTGACATCAAAGCAAGCCAAAAAAAGAAAAACCAAATTTAAGTACGTGGAACAAAAATTCATTTGTTGCAACTATAAATGCAACCAATGAAGGAATGGAGGTACATAAGTTGATATAGAGGCAGAGAGAGTAGTAAGTGTTTAGGAAAAATGGGTCTCTCTTAAAGCTATGAACTGGATATATCTCTCATTAGGTTCGGCAAAATATCACAAGTCGCACAAATAAATCAAAGGAGGTGAAATGAGGCACCATCCAAACACAGGAAAACAAAGGAAGTGCAACTAAACAAGACTTTATTGAATACATCACATTCATCATTATATTAATAAATAAACTAAACAACGAAAAAGCATAAGAATTCTCCAATATTTAGCTTTGTATTCATCCTGCAGCAAAAACAATTGCCACAAAACAATGGCTTTGTATTCAATTTTAGTATTTTTTTTTTTAATATTAAAAGGGAACCGGTCTGGTCCGGGTGGGCGGATTCGCCCATGGAACCGGGAACCGGACCAGTTCCCACCGGTTCCCAAAAATTGGAACAGGGAACCAGACCGGTTCCCTCAAGAACCGCCGGTTCCGGGCGGTTCCGGTCCGGTTCCGGGCGGTCCGGGCGGTTTCCGGGTATTTTGCACACCCCTAGTCCAGAGGGTTCTTGTCAAAAAAAAAAAAAAAAAGGTCCAGAGGGGTTGAGGAGGACAAGCTAACCAATTACAGGGAAGGCCTTGCAATGGGCTAGCTTTAAGTGTTCGAATGAGCCCATGGAACCTCATGTATAAAAGATAGTACTTCCCACGGAGACCCACCACTTCCGACGGTTTGACAGCACTTCTTCTGGTCGTGAGGAGAGAGAGGGGGAGCGAGAGAGAGAGCTTTTCAATAGGGCCTAGGGTTTCGACCTTGACGGCGGAGGCTGCTCTTATGGATTTGTCGAATCCATCAAGGGTTATTATAACCGACGAGTCGGGCGTTTGTTTCGTCGACGAACGACCCGTCAATATTCACTTGCATGGTTCGGTCTCTCGGCGGAATCCAGTGTCTGAGGTAATTCTTCGTTCTCCGACCAAAGCTTCGTTTTTGTCTATTTCATCTCTGAAAATTATTGAGTATTACGTGGGCCGCTTCCGCTAAGGTCATTGGACTCGAAATTCGTTGTCGAAATACAAAATTATACCTCGCCTTCCAAATTGACGAGGGAAGGTGGATCTATTGAGTGGGTACCGTAAGTTTGTAACTGATCCTCGATTCTTGCGAATTTGATGATCGAGGCTAGGGTTAGCAATTGAGGAACTGCTTGTTAGTCAATTAACTTTCTCCTATATTTGATAATTCTTTTATCATTATAGCTAATGGCTTTGGGTATTATGAGTATGGATCTATGAGTAATTAAAATAAGTAGGAGAACGCATTCATATATGACAAAACCTAAAAAATTGGAGAGAAAATGCATTTACAATTTTAAACTTTACGTGCAAAATCCAATCGACTACTAAACCTTTCAATTGAATGCGATAATACTATATCCTTTGAGAAAAAAAAAACACGGTTCCCACTTTGATGCACCTGTGGTAACGCATGCCAAAACACCTTACCAGTTTGTAACTCATACCAAATTTTCCATTTGCAGAGCTTTGTGTCTGTGCGCGAATAGATAAATAAGGCATTCACTTGCAAAAAGCAAGAACGATATTACTTGTAACTTTTTGTCTGTGGGAGTCCCTTTTTCCATCTTGCTAGAGCTCTTAGACACGGCTGAGATCGACTCTTTGCCAAATGATCATGTTCATTTGGGCCGAAAGCCCAAATATAAAAGGGGAACGGACTAGGGTAAAAACGAAACCTCAAATATAAAAGGGGAACGTACTAGGGTAAACGACAGCGTAACCCTCTCTTTGCTCCGCCTCCTCCCCCGCCTCGCCCGCCTCCCCCTCCGCCTCCTCCCCCTCCGCTGGTCAAGCTTACGGTGTTCATCTGGGTCAACGATGTCTTCCAACCCCCAAGACCCCCAGGGTCTGTTATCCTTGGCTGATTCAACTCGGCGGCGGCGGCGGCGTGGCCGTCGGTCGCTCGATCAGAGGCGCAGAGCCCCTGCTGACCTTGACGACTGTCTTGAATCTGTTATAAAGCAAAGGCTGAGGTGGGACAATCCTCATCACTGAGCGAGCTTGCTTACTTTTTACTACTTTTGTAGAGATCGGTAGAGATAAGAACCCGTAATAGTTTTCTCCAATGTACTTTTTCTCAATTTCCAATAGGATATGGCTTGTATTTACTTATGTGCCTTTCGAGTGGCCAAAATACTATCTGGTTCAAGATACATTGATGATTTAGGTCATAATTTCTACCTGAATCTATGATACAGCCAGCGAGGTCATGTCGAAGAGGATAACGTGGACCAAATCTTTGCAGAGTTTGATCTTAGAGATGCCTTGATGAATGATCCATCATTCACCGCTCTACTAGACCTAAAAAAGGATGACGTGCACAGGAAGCTTCGATGTTTGCTGACTAATCCCAACTTTAGGTGTGAGTCCTGTCATCTTTAATTTGCATCATTGCCATTTTCATTCCGCCATCTGATATATTGTGTAACCATTGTTAGTGGACTAATTTTCATTTTCCCATCACTCAAATCTCACGAGTAATAGAGTTAGCCTGAAAGCCATTGAACTTGACTTGAATATCTGTGCTGCTAGTGAGACTGCCTAATGAGCAAAGGTGGAGATATTTTGGCAATTGACAATAGAAGCTGGAGAAAAAGGTTGACCATGTGATAGTCTAAATGTCTTAGACAAATGTTATATTGCAATAGTGGATGATCCTTGTCGGAAGCATGGTTACTATAAGTTTGTTACCCGCCTAGGAGCATTTAAATATCAGTAACTCCTAGCACAATTCTTGCTATGTATCCACTGAATAGGATTTTGTAATGAAGAAGATAATGAGGTTTTTGCATATGACGCGCTAGCTATAAACCTTGGAGAATATTATCCTCAGTCTCCAAACTAATCTCTCAATGAGCTAATGCAATTTTAATTATTGTAGAGTTGCCCCAATGTCATATCTGCGATGGTTATGAATTTGGGGAGTTGAATCTTCTTGGCATTGTTTGCAGCTCAGAGGAATTGGAGAAGTATTATCCTCCCATTTGTTGGGATTCAGAAAAGAGTCTGGATTTTTTGTGTTTACTCAGCGAAAGACTATCATGGAGACCTCTGGAGGAGAGTCCACGGTATCGAGCGGCAGAAAGTCGTCGCCAATCGCTTCGCAGAGAATTGGAGAGCAGGAAGCAACAGATTTTTAATGGGAAATCGGTTGACGACATAGATCAGAACCTTACGCAGGAATCCCAGTATGATGATGAATCTGTCAAGGATTTATTGCGCTTTGTGCGAAATAAGTGGTGGCACCGCCTGCAACTTCCGGTAAGAATTTGATGTGATCTTTCTGTGGAATTCAGATGATTTCTGTAGCAGAATGCATGCGAGGCTTCTTTAGTAACTTTGTGTATCTCGGATCGTATGAACTCGTGACTCATATGTTAATTTGCTTTTCTGGTTCCAACAGGAGCAATTCGTTGGAGGGGATGGCGGGAGGCTCTTCTACGATTACTTACATGGACTATTCCCGGATCTCTTGATGGTGTCGTACAGAGCGGCGTCCGGAATCTGCGCAAGAGAGAGTTGGCTTGCGAATTTCCGTTGAAGTGAAAACCATTCCCGGAGTACTTTAAGTGATGCGCTATTGATTGGCTACTTTCCATGATTCCCTCTTCAATCCAGTCAATTGTGCATTCCACGCTTTTTGTTACATCTATTCGACTCTTTTATTGTATAAATATATTCTATTGGATGTATGTATAGTATGGTTGTGATACTGAATTGTTTTATATGTATATGGCGCGTTTGGTAACCATTCAATTCCCGTGAACAATTTTTGAGCAAAAGAATGCGTTTATTGCACAAAATTTCTGATTTTGGAATAAAATAAAAATAAAAATGTGTTCAGCATAAAATTTCTATTTCAATTCTTTTTCAATTACCTTTTTAGATGAGTGTAAATTTGATATTGAATTTTACTTACCAATATAATTGTCTTCTTATGATGAAGAAATTATATTATATTTTCAATTTTAAAAGAATTCGAATTTAGAATCCTATTCCATTCTAAAATTCTATCAAATCATAGAAATTTTATTGATTATATTATATTTATATTAAGTAATACAAATATTAACTAATCAAATTTTTATTAAATAGTAAATAATAAATTATAATATAAACTATAAATATTAATATTAAATAATAAATTAAATACAAAATTAAATATGTATTCTACATATAGTAAAATTTCAATTCCCACTTCAATTTTTTTTTTTTATAAATAATTTTATTTTATTTTTCCTTTTTTCTTCTTTTCTTTTTTTCCTTTCTTGCTCATCTTTTTCTTCTTCTTCAAGGTGGCCGGTCGCCGGCCTTGGGATGATCGGCGATCGGCTCGAGCCTTGCCGGCAGCTGGGTGAGCGGCCTAGCATAGATCTGATGAGGCCGAGCTTGCCTAGCTACCGGCGGAGCTTAGAGGTGGCAAAATGGGTCACTTGTTTTTTAAAGAAGTTAGTTAAACAACTAAAGGCTTAAGATATGTGGGTCTTAAGTGGGTCTTAAATAGGTTGGATTTAGAACCCATTTTCACCCAAAACCTCACAATCTCTCTCTTCTCTCTTTAACTTTACAAAAATATTTTTTTACAAAAATCGAAATTATAATTATTTTTTTATTTTTCTTTTCTTTTCTTTTTTCTTTCCTTTTTTTTATTTTTTATTTTTTCTTCCTTCGGTTGCCGGCACGGTGACGACCGGCCAGGCGAGCCTCGAGCTCGCTAGATCTGGTGAGGCGGAGGCCTTGCCGACGCTTGGCGAGGCTCGAGCCTTGCCGATCTGGCGAGACTCGAACTCACCGGTGTCAAGTGAGGCTCGAGCCTCGCCAGATCCGGCGAGGGGCGAGCTCGAGTTCGCCCGACGCCTGCTAGCCTCGAGCTCGCCGACTTTCGGCCAGGCTCGAGCCTCGTCGATCTGGTGAGACTCAGGCTCGCTTGTGGTCGGCCGCCGGCCGTCGTCGTGGCTGGCAACCGGCCAAAGAAGTATAAGAACAGAAAAGAAAAAAGAAAATTATATTTAAAATTTTTTAATTTAATTTTAAAAAATTAAAAATAATTAAAATTCGATTTTTTTAATATTTATTTTAAAAATTATAAAAATTTTCCATTAAATTTGTGTTGTATAAAACTATTTTAGTAATACCATTATATATATAAGAAATAAGTTTTCTTAAGTTTAGTTAAATGAGTTAGGTATAAGTCAAAAAATTTGCATTGTGATAAATAGGTTATAAACGGGTTAAATGGGTCAATTTGGGTCGGACTATTTATGACCCGACCCAAACTTGACCCGACTCACCCGTTTAATGGGTCTAGCGGGGCTTGATCTCACCGGGCCATCGTGAGGTCGACTTCACCTTAGTTGGGCAACGCTGATCTCGCGGTGCCCTGGCAAGGTCGAGCCTCGCCCAGCTAGGCAAGGCTCGCTGATGGCCAGGGGAGGCTCGAGTGAGGCCGAGCCTTGCTAGTGACGGCGACGATAGCACTTGAAGAACAATGGAGAGGGCAGAAGAACAAGAAGAAAGAAGAGGAAAAAGAAAAAAAAATAGGTTGACTTGATTCTAGAATTGTTCCTAGGAACAAAGAATCAAATTTTTTTTTTTTAAATTCTCGATTCTGTTCCAAATCTATTTCCGAGAACAAAAAAAATAGAAACCTATTCCGGAAACAAAAATTTTACCAAATACATTTATGTTCCAAATCTACTCTCGGGAACAAAAGAACATAAAGTACTATTTGGCAACCATAGTGTGTTGTTCTTGATGTTGCATAAAATTTCAATTTCAATTTCAATTCATTGCAATTGTTTTTTTAAATCGCAATTCTTGAATATAATTTTGTGGTGTTTTATTCCAAAAATGTAACTTTTAAACCTCAAAACAAAAAAGGCTTCGATGGTCAACCTCAGTAGCAGCTTTCTTCAACTAAAGTACTTTTCAATTTGTGGTAGCTTAGGCTATGTTTGGTAACATTTCTGTTCAAAAATTGTTCCCAGGAACATAAATAGAAAAAACTATTTATGTTCCGGGAAACAATTTTTAAACAGAAGAACGTATTTGGTAACTGCACAAAATTTCTATTCCTGAAATAGAAAAAGAACAGAAACACGTTTGGTAAATTTGTATAATTTTTTAATATTTTTCTTTTTCTTTTTCTCTTTGGCCGGTCGCCGGCCACCGCTGTGGCCGGCGATTGGCTGGGTGACGTCTAGTGAGATCACCGCTGGCCAGGTGAGCCTCACCAGCAAATTTAAGCTCAGAAGCCTCTAATCCCTTAGGAGGACTATATGCAAACAATCTCAAAAGATACCGCTGTTTCACTTTCTTCCTATCTTCACTAACTATCTGGATAACATAGCAAGTCAGCAACAAGTAAGATAAACCAGTACCTAATGCAGATATATCTATAAACTTAAACATTAACATGACACTGAATTCTACCAAGTAGAATAAAAAAAGAAAAGAAAACGAACCTTCGGACGTATGGGAGTCGCCAATGGGGTGTCTATCGGTGGGGCTTGGGAAGGCAACGGCGTCGGCGGCGTCCGAGTTCAGGAGCAAGGGGCGCTTCGCGGAGGAAAGAGAAAGAGCGAGCATAGCGACCTTCCCTCGCGAAGAGGGAGGCCAAAACACGAGTAGGGGTTCGTTGGCGTCGAGGGTGGCCAGTAAGGGCACTCCGCAAAGGAAAGAGGGAGAGAGCGGAGCGGAGGTCGCGAGAGGGAGGCGAAGGGGTGTTGGTGTCGGGCGCGTAGGTGGAGGTGGAGGCGTTGGCGTTGGCGTCGGAGTTGGGGACGACGGACTCCGACGCCGACGGAGGCAACTGGCGGAGGGGCATCGGCATCGAGGTTTGCTGAAAGAGAGGCGAAGGGGCGTCGGTGTCAGAGTCGGGTCCAAGGGAGGAGGCAGAGGCTGTGTCAGTGTCGGAGTTGTGGGCGACGGAGGCAACCGGCAGGGGGGGCCGTTGGCGTCATGTTTCACTGGAAGAGAGGCACGACTTCGCGGAGGGGGAAGAGAGAGAGAGCAGACGTCGCGAGAGGGAGGCGGAGGAGCGTCGGCGGCATCGGCGTCGGCGTCAGGGTGGGGGGCGATGGAAGCAACCAGCGGAGGCGAAGGGGAGAGAGAAAGAGAGGATAGAGACAATTTGCAGAGGAGAGAGAGCGTCAGAGGGCTTATGCTCGAGAGAGCAGAGAGAGAACCTCCTGTGTGTTGGTTTGAAATGGAGAAGTAGGACGGCGTTGACTGAGACATGGACATGTGTCATGCTCTGAATGGTTCAGAGCACAAATTATGTGGCACTTTTAAGGTACCCAATATTTTCTCCTCTCTCTCTTCCTCTCCGGTGATTGATCCGTCGATCGGAATCCATGGCAAGTCAGGAGAGATGCGCCGACACCGTCCTGTGGTTCAACGACCTCAAGGGCTTCGGCTTCATCAAGCCCAGCGACGGCGGCGAGGACCTCTTTGTCCACCAATCCTCCATCAGGTCTGACGGCTTCTGTAGCCTCGCCGAGGGCGAGGAG
Source organism: Eucalyptus grandis x Eucalyptus urophylla (assembly GCA_028830015.1). Classification (NCBI taxonomy): domain Eukaryota; kingdom Viridiplantae; phylum Streptophyta; class Magnoliopsida; order Myrtales; family Myrtaceae; genus Eucalyptus; species Eucalyptus grandis x Eucalyptus urophylla. Next base: position 31,204,509 of record CM054203.1, read on the forward strand.
GTTGAGTTATCCATCGTCACCGAGTCTGAGGGCAAGTCCTCGGCCGTCGACGTCACCGGCCCCGGTGGGCCCCCCGTCAAAGGGGGAACGCCGCCCAGGAAGGCTTCGGCGGCGGTGGCGGCGCTTCAATTGTGGTGGTTTCAGGCATGGTTCTCATTGCTGATTTGGAGGAAATCTCGTCAAACGTGGGTGCTTCAGATCAAAGCATTGGACTCTTGAACAGTTCATCCACGGAGAAAGATAAGTCTGGTTGATATTAGCTGTTGATTCTAATTCCAGATTAACGTCTTGAGATTGTCTTTAGTTCATCACTCGATTTGACAGGATTTCATCAGTCAGCGGATAAATCCAAGGTGAAAAATTTAAAAGCGGTTTCAAGTTACAAGTTCCCGTAATCTTCCCCACCAGCCATCAAACCTTTATGCAGATCAAGAGACCTATTGATCAAAGCATACTATCATCGCAGTTGCAACAATTCCCAAGTCATTACCAGGTGAAAAACCACATTGCGCAGTTAATTGAGCAAGTTGCTGGAGGTGAGAAGTTTCGCCCCGTTTGAACTCGGGCGATGATTGGCAAAGCGCCTCTTTTGCACCTTTGCCTGATTAAGAGAATGGCTCCCCGAAAGACACTGACATTGATCGACCATGTTTCTCGATGTGCTCACAAACAGATTGTTTTTGTCACCGCTGAAAACCCGAACAAGGGACCAATGCACCGTTAAAATCGACAACGTTAGGTAGTGGTTTCGCAGAGTCCCAAATCATGAATAAAAATTCCCAGAGATATGTAGACGAAGAGATCATCCTCTAGTTGAATACAATGAGTTTACGCCAGATGAATCCTAGTTTCTTTCAATCAGCTTCTTTGGTTTTTTCTTTTCCTCAAATCCTGCCAATGGAAGATCTTTGTCAGTACACCCAAGAAATCCATTTATGGCAGCAGCATGAGCAATTGAGAAACTACTTAGTCAAATAACTTTTTCCTATCTTTGACAATTTTTTCTCATTCTAGTTAATGGCTTTGCGTACAATAAGAATGGATCCATAAGTCATTAAAATAAGTAAGAAAACACGTTCATATATTTCAAAACCTCAAAAGGAAAAAAAATGGCAAGAAAATGCATTTACAGTTCTAAACCTTATGTACAAAGTTTAATTAACTCTTGAACCTTTCAATTGAATAGCGATAATGCTATATCCTATAGAAAAAAAAACGCAATTCCCACTTCAATGCACACTTAACACGTGCCAAAACACTAGTAATTGATAACTTCAACAATTTGTAACGCATACAAAATTTGCCATTTGCAGAGTTTCGCGTCTGTGCGCGAGCAGATAAATAAATCATTCACTTGCAAAAGGCAAGAACGATATTACACGTGACTTTTCACTTGGGGAAGTCACTTTTGCAATGTTGCTAGAGCTGAGACACGACTGAGATCGACTCTTTATCATTCTCTCCTCTTTCTTTTGCGTGGTCTTTGACCTGAATCAGATACTGCTCTGGTGGGTGCTTTAGATCGGACTACAAATGTTGGGGTGGGTCAGGAATCTTGCTAGAGCTCAGACACGACTGAGATCGACTCTTTATCATTCTCTCCTCTTTTCTTTTGCGTGGTCTTTGACCCGGGAATCAGATACTGCTCTGGTGGGTGCTTTAGATCGGACTACAAATGTTGGGGTGGGTCAGGAATCTTGCTAGAGCTCAGACACGACTGAGATCGACTCTTTACCATTCTCTCTCTTTCTTTTGCGTGGTCTTTGGCCCAGGAATTAGATACTGCTCTGGTGGGGTGCCTTGGATGGGACTACAAATATTGGGGTGTGCAGTGATCTCAGGAGGATGAACTGTGCATTCACATTTGGGCCTCCCATTTATTCTTCACATCAGGCCAATCAAAATCCTTGTGGAGCTCCCATGCTGGATAATGAGAGCTAGAAGAAAGCGTGACCCCGAAACTAGACGGAAAAATCTAAATATAAAAGGAAAACGACGAGGGCAAATGAGAGCCTGACCATCTCTCCTCCACCTCCCCCTCCATCTCTCTTGCGTTCGTCCCGCGATCTGCTCAGCATACTCGACGGCTTGGAGGGCGTCACGGGCCAAGATCCAGTGATCCAATGCCTCGATTTTCTTCACATAATATGGCTGAGGGATCAGATTCATCGTTGGACCCGAATTTGGTAGAGCTCAGAGAGCTCCGGCGGTCATTGAGGTCGTTGATCTCGTTAGAGCACCTAGAGTTACCAGAGATGCCACTGCTTCCGGCTTTTCTCCACCGTATTGAAGACTTGGTTGACGATGGGGGGAGCGATGACGGTGTAAGTCCTGACAGAGAGGAGGAGGACAATCAGGTCTCTTCAGAAAATAAGGAAGGCAGGCTTGACAATGATAGTGGGAGCAATGAAGAGCGTAGGGCTAGTGAAACCACCTGGCCAAGTACAGTAATCTCTCATGGGACCGATGGCCTTGAGAGATGTGTTCAATCTGTCATAGTGCGATGGCTGGGGTAATTTAAAATTTTTAGGTTTTGACCTGCACAGAAGGGATATCTTGCTCGTTGGGGCACTCCTAAATTATGGAGCTTGCTTACTTATATAGAGATCGGATATCGGGAGGATGCACGATACGGCAAATTAATAGGCTTTCTTGAATCATTGGTTAAGTTCAATATCACAGTCAAGGCTAAAACTTATAATTTTCTTGATATTTTCAATTACGTAGCACTAAAAACATAGATTTTTTTTCCCTTTTTGCTAAAATCAGTATGCCTTATTTATTTTTTGTGATTCTTGACTGCTACAGAATCCTTATGCCCTCAAATTCGTGTCAGATTTTGTACCATTTTTTCATTCCGCTGAGAACCTATAATAGTTTTGTTTCTCCAGTGTACTTTTTTTTTCTCAATTTTTAATAGGATATGGTCCAGTATTTACTTATGTGCCTTTCGAGTGGCCCAGATACAATTTGGTGTCAGATACATCGATAATTTAGGTTATAATGTCTACCTTATTTTATGATACAGGGAAGCAGCAACATGTCAATTTGGACAGCCTGAAAACAATCTTTGGGAACTTTAATCTTAAAGATGTCTTGATGAATGATCCATCATTCACCGCTCTACTGACCCAACAAATGAACAATGTGCACGCCGATCTTTCGCGTATGCTGAAGACGAATCCTGAATTGCGGTGGGAGTTCTATCATCTATAATTTGCATCATTGGCATCTTCATTCTGCTGTCTGATATATTGTGTAACCATTGTTAGTTGACTAATTTTCATTTTCCTGCATCACTCAAATCTCATGAGTATTAGAGGTGGCCCGAAAGCCATTGGACTTGTCTCGAATATCTGTGCTGCTGGTCAGAATCTACTTAATGAACAAAAGATGTGTATATCTTTTGGCAATTAACAATAGAAGTTGCTGGTGAGACTCTACTCAATGAACAAAAGATATGTATATCTTTTGACAATTGACAATAGAAGCTGCAGGTGAGACTCTACTTAATGTGTATATCTTTTTGCAATCGACAATAGAAGCTGCTGACGATACTCTACTTAATGAACAAGAGATATGCATATCTTTTGGCAATTGACAATAGAAGCTGCAGGTGAGACTCTACTTAATGTGTATATCTCTTGGCAATCGATAATAGAAGCTACTGGTGACACTTCACTTAACGAACAAAAGATATGTATATCTTTTGGCAATTGACAATAGAAGCTGCAAGTGAGACTCTACTTAATGTGTATATCTTTTCACAATCGACAATAGAAGTTGCTAGTGAGACTCTACTTAATGAACAAAATGTATGTATATCTTTTGGCAATTGACGATAGAAGCTGCAGGTGAGACTCTACTTAGTGTGCATATCTTTTCGCAATACTTGCGATGCTTATCAATTCGGGAAGTTGGTCATTCTCAGCATTATTCGCTTAATTGATTTCTCTGAGCATTTTGGAGGGTCAATTATTGCTTGCTTTTAATTACCGGCAGCTCAGAGGAATTGAATGAGTATTACAGTCTCATTTGTTGGAGTTCAACGAAGAGACTGGAATTTTTGTGTCGCCTTAGCGACAGACTATTATTGAAAGCTAAGGCGCCCAATCAACAAGATGAACCGAAAGGATTGCATTTGGAAGAATTGGAGAGCAAAAAGCCACTGGTTTTTGATGGGGAGTGGATCGACAAAATAGATCCTAAATTTAGGCCTCGCAGGGAGTATGATTATGAATCCGTCGGGGGGTTATTGCGCTTCATGTGAAATCAATGGCGCCACCTCCTGGACGTATCTGAGGTTACACTTTCTATGGAATTGTGAAGATTTCTGTAACGGATGGCTTCTTTAGTAACTTTGTATATCTCGAATTGTATGAACTCGTGACTCAGCTTTTCTCGTTCCCGCAGGAATTCCTGGGATCGGGCAGCGGGGAACGCTTCTACGATTACTTCGATGCACGATTCCCGGATCTCTTTATGCTGTTGTACGGAGCGGCGTCCCAAGTCTGCAGAGAAGAGAAATGGTTTGAGGAGTTCCGTTGAAGGGACAACCTTTTCCAGGAGTACTTTGGAAGAGAACGCTTCTACAATTCCTTCTTCAATCCAGTCGGATGTGCATTCCCGTGTTTTTTGTTAGGATCTATCCGACTCTGTTTGAGTGTGTAAATGTATTGTTTTAGACGTATAACATGGTTGCAATACTGAATTGTTTAAAATGTGTAGTGTGTTGTTCTTGATGTTGCATCAAAATAGAATTATTACACTTCACAATTCAGTGCATTTTTTTAAAATCGCAATCCATGAATTTAATTGTTTTGTGTATTTATTTCAAAAATGTAACCATTAGACCTCAAAAAAAAAAAAAAGCCGATGGTCAACCCTAGCAGTGACTTTCTTGAACAAAAAGTACTTTTCAATTCGTGGCAGTCTAGGCCCAGTTTGGCAAATTTTTGCTTTTGTTCCCCGGAACATAATTTTTGTTTTTTTTATTCCGGGGAACAAAAAAAGAACAAAAACGCATTTGTTTACACTTTTGTTCTTCGAAACAAAAAATCTATTTTTTGTTCCCAAGAACAGATTTGAAACATGAACAAGAAATATGAAAAACTTGTTTCTTGTTCCCGGGAACACTTTCAAGAAACACTTTTTCTTTTCTTCTTCTTTTTCTTCCTTTTGCCAGTCATTGGCTTTGGCCATGCCGGTCACCAGCCTTGGCCATGGCCGGCACCGATGACCGGCCAGACGAGTGCCGGTGACCTCACCGAAGTGTTGTCGGCCCTCGGAGAGGCCGAGCCACGGCGAGGCTCGTAAGCCCAAGCCTCGCCGGGCAACCTCTAGGACGGCGTCGCTTGGTGGTGGCTGGGCAAGGCCACCTCAGGCTCGAATTTTGGTTTTTTTTTTCTTTTATTTGGTCGAAACGGATTTTGGAATTGGATAGCCCGAATCTACTAACTCACCGGACATTTGGATAAGCATTTCATTTTCTGCTTCACCCACAAAAATCCGAAATTGACAATGCGACCCCGAATATAAAGGAAAAAAGAAATGGAATTAGCTCAAAATTGCATGGGTGTACAAAACGGACAGCCACAATCGAGAACTGCATGAACTAGACCCAATTGACCAATTGGGTCTAGTTCCCAATTCCTAAAAGGGGAATCGATGACCAGGCGCTTCGGTTCGATTCTGGTCCAATTCCTAGTTTTAAGGGAAAATCGAATTGGACTAAACTAGTTGCATATACTTCTTTTTATTGTTTTTATTTCTCAAAAAAAATTAGTGTATTTTAGTTTATTCTTTTACGATGAAATCAGGACCTATAATTGCACAATAAGATAGCAGGATAGAAGTATAGGATTTTTTTTGAGTTTTGAATTCGGTCTTGATAATAAGATATTTTGATAGAAACATAACGAAAAATATTAACTGGTTCCGATTAATCAGTCCCATCCCTGTTTCTTGGCGCTTGATGCGATTTGACTGTTTTCCTGGGGTAATCCAATTGAATTTATTGCATTTTCAATCCCGCCCCCAATGATCTAAGCGCTGTTTTCCCGATTTCACGGGGTCTCCGATTTTTTCGCGATCACGGGCGCAAAAACGCCTTGCGTCGTCTCTTGCTCGGTCGTTATAAAGAAGGAATGGCCACGCCGCTTCCCCCCATCAAACCGCGCCATAACAGAATCCCCGCGCTGTACCATGCTCTCGCTCTCCTCTCCGCCGCTCCTCCGCCCCTCCGCCGCCGCCTTCGCGCCCTCCAACGCCATCCCCCGCGCGTGCACGCCGCCGCCGTCCCCACCGTCCCCGCACCGCGTCCTCCGCCGGCACGGGATGCCGCCGGCGTGCTCGTCCCTCTACGAGGTCCTTGGAATCCCCGTGGGCGCCTCGTGCCAGGAGATCAAGGTGGCGTACCGGCGACTGGCCTGGTCGTGCCACCCCGACGCGGCGGCTGCGGCGACGGTCGACCGGAATGGCGCGTCGGCCGACGAGTTCATGAGGATCCACGCCGCCTACTCCACGCTGTCGGACCCCGAGAAGCGGGCCGTCTACGACAGCAGCCTGTTCAGGCGGAGGAGCAGGCCGTTGACCGCCGTCGCGACGGGGGGCGGAGGGGGCTACAGGGGGAGGAACTGGGAGACGGATCAGTGCTGGTAGGGCGCCCGAGCTGACTCACTGATTCGCGATTTCCCTCGAGTTCGGGACTGATTTTTAGGGATTTAGGGCGCGTTTGGTTGTGTTTCTGTTTAAAAATTGTTTCAGGGAATAGAAATAGAAAAAAATGTTTTTGTTCCGGGGAACAATTTTTGAACAAAAATACGCGTTTGGTAAACTTGTTCCGGGAATAAAAAATAAACAGAAACATGTTTGGTAAATTTGGATAATTTTTTTATTTCTTTTATTTTTTCTATTTTTTTCTTATTTTTCCTTTTTTTCTTTTTTCTTTTTCATTTTTTTTTCTTCTTTTGGCCGGTCGCCGGCCAAGGCCTTGGCCGGCGACCGGCCGGCGAGGCCGAGCTCGCCCATCTCGCCCAGATCCGGCCTCGAGCTCGGCCTCGCCTTGATCCGGCGAGGCCGAGCTCGCCCAGCGGCGGGCGAGGCTCGGCCTCGCCGGATCTGGGCGAGATCGAGCTCGCCCAGGCCGGCGCGAGGTCGGCCTCGCCATGGCTGGGCGAGCTCGAGCTCGCCCAGATCCGGCGAGGCCGACCTCGCCCAGCGGCCGGCGAGCCTCGGCCTCGCCGGGGGACGGCGAGCGTCGGCCTCGCCGGGGGCCGGCGAGCCTCGCCGTGGCTGGGCGAGGCCGCCGGCCCTCGTCGGCCGGTCGCCGGCCATGGCTGAGGCCGGCGACCGGCCAAAAGAAAGAAGAACAAGAAAATAAGAGAAAAAAGAAAAAGAAAAAAAAAGTGTTTCTCATTTGTGTTCTAGAAACGAGAAACACAAAATTTGTGTTTCTCGTTTCTGTTTCTTTTTTGTTCCTGGGAACAAAAGAACAAAAAAGAAACAGAAACGCACACAAACGCGTTTCTGTTCCTTTTTTGTTCCCAGGAACAAAAAAACAGAAATTTTTGTTCCTGGGAACAGAAATAAGGTGCAGCCATGCAGGGCCTTAGCTGTACATATACATACATATATAATATATCGAGTGGAGCTTTTCGTTGCATAGTGTAAATACGAAGTAGAGTGGTTATCAAGTGAAAAGTATATGGAGGTGCTTGATTTTGGTAAGCGCCATCTGATATGATTCTGGGTATTTGTAACGAATTGGAGATTGAAGATCGAATTTTTGCTGGGATTTTGAAAGGAATAGAAGGAGAAGTTCTTGATTAACTTATTACTGCTCTCTTTCATCATTGTCGTCATCCTCATCATCTTCTCCTTCTTGATCTTCTTCTTCTTCCCTTGCTGTCAAAGAAAGTTCTTCCTGAAATGAGAGGCCAAGAATTGTTTGCCACGATCATGGTTGTATTGCATATTCATGAGATCGGTCCATGAAGTTAATGAGATTCGCGGGTGTTGTAGCTTGGAAAAAGTAGTGATGGTAGCGTGAGATGAACTTTTGCTTGGGACTTTGTCGGCCCTCGATTATGAAAGGAATAAAAGGGTAAGGTCTTGATTAACTTATCACTGCTCTCTTTCATCATCATCATGGTCGTCGTCTTTTCCTCCTTTATTTTCTTCTTCTTGATCTTCTTCTTCTTCTTCGCCTGAATGTCAAAGAAAGTTCTTCCCAAATGAGAAGTCGTAACTTGGTGGACACGATTATGGGTTGTACTGAATATCCATGAGATGGGTCGGTGAAGTAATGAGATTTCTTAGGTGTTAAAGCTTTGGAAAAAGTAGCGATGGTGGTGTGAGATGGAATTTGGCCAAACCCCAGATATTCTTTGTACTTCTCTTGCAACCGGAGCTTCACAAGTATCTTTCTTTTTGGGCCTCTCCTCACAGAAATTCTGAAAGCCATACAAAATGAATGGGTGGTGATGGTGATCTTTGGGTTTTGATGATTCTTGTGCTTCGCATGGACACTACTTTTTGTTGGATATATTATTAATATAGTCCAAAATAATACATTCACAAGCTCAATAGGTAAAAGCATGGTTATTTGGGTCCATATGGGCCGGAGCCCAATAACGTGCATATAAAAACTCTAGGGTTTCCCTACGCCGGAGGTAACACTGTTGAGCGTTCCAAACTTGACGTCTCTTGGTGTAATACTTCAAGCAACTATCTTTTCTTTCTCAAACCTATTACCTCCAACAATCTTGAAGTATTAAGTGCGTGTGTTGGATTTGAGCGAGTAAAGTGTCTTCATGAAAATTTCATCAAGACGAACTCGTGGCTGTAATTTACTTTTGATTTCGACGGTGATATTGGCTGGGATTTGAGTTTGAAGATTCGGGTGACCGAAATCTTTGATTCAAAAACCAAAAAATTTATAGCCAATTTTAGAGGGTGAAACCACTTGGGCTTTGATCTACTCGTCGATACGAACGTTTTGAGTGGTCACTCGCGTCAATCGGAGGTCGGACGGATAAGTTACGGCACCCGGAAGTTTCCATCTGAATTTCTAGCGAATTTCGGGGGGGCGAAATTTTTCAGCAAGTTTCAGCGACAAGGGCAGTCCATCTTAAGGTTTTTGGGCGCTCCAGATCCGTTTTTGGGGTTTGTTTTGGCAAATTCCATCCCTACAGAGCAGTTTGATCAAGGTTAGGGGAGTTATTCAACTTTGTTGCTTTGAGGACTTCAAGGTGCACTCTTTCTAACACTTTGCTTTGATTAAAATGGCAAAGTGTAGTTCCTATGATATTATAAAGTTGCAATCTTTTGATGTTACTGAATTTCATGACTGGAAATTACATGTTCAATTTGGCATGAAAGAACGTGACATATTCTATACTGTATTGAGTGATTTTACATCTACCACTGAAGATGTGAATGAATATCAATGGAACAAAGATGAGGATTTTTGTAGAGATTACTTGTTGAACTCTCTAAATCCTAATTTGGCTATGACTTATAGTGAGTATAAGACGGCGAAAGAGATATGGGATCACTTGAATGCTCAGTTCCAAAACAAGAGGGGCTATCTAAAACTCTCACAGTAGAGAAATTCTTTGACTTTAAATTCACTATGAATTTAAGCATCACCTCTCAGTTAGTTGAATTTGAGAACATGATGAACAAGTTGAAAGATGATAATTCTGATATGTTCGATAATCTCTTTGTCAGTCTTGTGTTGAGCAAACTGCCAACTGAATGGAGTTCTTTCAAGACTGAAATGCACAGACTGAAGGTACAGATGGGACTAGATGAATTAAAGAGGTATATTCACATTGAGGATTAAAATATCACTAGGAAGAGTTTGGAACAAGTGGGATAACAAAAGTCAGTTGCCAACTTAGTTTCTCACTTCAATAAACCTCAGAAAAAGTCCAAGTCACCAAAATGTGAATCCTCTTTACAGTTAGAGGCCAAAAAGACTATCTTCAAAAAGAAGAAGAAGGGCAAGTGCCATAACTGTGGAAAGTGGGGTCACTGGGCAGCATAGTGTAAGTTGCTGAAGAAGCCAAATAATGACACACCACATAATGAGGCCAATATGCTAATTAGAGGATCTAAGCCTCGAGCCTTTATCGGAATGATGAAGAATGGAAAGGCCAGCGTCTCTTCTGAGTGGTGGTTGGATAGTGGCGCTACTTGTCATGCTACAAATGACAAGAAATTACTCATTGATGTCATAGAACTGAAAGACACTGGAAAATTGCAATGGTGGTGAGGCAAAGGTGACTCATGCTGGAACTGCAAATTTTGTGCTTTCTTCAGGTAAATTACTAACTCTGAAACATGTTAGAGTAGTACCTTTACTTAAGAAGAATTTGATATCTATGAGTTTACTTAATAAAGCTGGTATGTCTTTTTCAACTATGAATGGTAGAGTAACTTTATCTGTTAACTCATATTATTTTGGTTGTGTATTCATGGTTAATGGTATGTATAGGTTGAGTTTAAATGCTAATAGCATAAACCATTTGAATTCTACTTTGATTGATCCAAAGTTGCTACACAATAGACTTGGACATGTGAATTACAGGAAAATGCAACATCTAGCTAAAACTCATAACATTCCATTAGATACTTCTATTCGATTTGATAAGTGTGAAGTGTGTGCACAGGCTAAAATCACTAGAAAACCCTTTAAGTTGGTTTCTAAAAGCACACAACTTCTTGAGTTGATACATTATGACATTTGTGATTTTAGAAATTACATTACTAAAGGTGGTCGGAAGTATCTAATAACATTCATAGACGACTTTTCTAGATATTGTCATGTCTATTTGTTGAAATCGAAAGATGAGGCTTTTGAAAAATTTAAGATTTTCGAGTCTAGAGTAGAAAATCAACTCAACTTGAAAATTAAGAGGTTTAGGAGTGATAGAGGAGGAGAATATACTATGTCAAGGTTCAAGGAATTTTGTGCTTCAGAAGGTATAATACTTGAAACCACTGCTCCTTATTCACCCCCAATCAAATGGTGTTGTAGAGCTTAAGAACAGAACGTTAACTGAAATGTTAAACTCTATGTTACTTACAGCTCACATGCCTTCCTCCTACTGGGGAGAAGCAGTTCTAACTGCTAATCACATCTTGAACAGGTTGCCACACTCTAAGTTGTCCATGACACCTTATGAGATATGGCATAAGTGCCCTTGTAGATATGATACTCTTAAGACTTGGGGCTGTATTGCTTATGTAAGTATACTAGATCCTAAGAAACCTAAGGTGGGATCTAGAACTATTACTTGTGTATATCTAGGTAGTGCAGAAGATAGCGCTGCAAATAGGTTTTTAGATCTATCTACTAACACAGTGATAGAATCTAGAGATGCAGTGATCTTTGAAAACAAGTTTCTCAAAGATCAAGGCTTGAATGTTTTTGGATCTACAGATATGATTTCAGAATCTCCTGTAGAATCTGAAGCAGGCCCTTCTGACACTAATTACACACAGTTGGCTATTGAACCAATTCCAGTAAGAGTATCTACAAGAGAGAGAATTCCAAAAAGTTTTGGTGAAGACTTTGTTGCTTACCATCTTGAGGATGATCCATTCTCTTATCAGGAAGCAATGCAATCTAGGGAATCTCTACTGTGGGCAGAAGCCATAGATGATGAAATGAGTTCTCTGCTGCAGAATCACACTTGGTAGCTAGTAAATTTGCCAAAAGGGGCTAAAGCTATAGGCTGTAAATGGGTGTTGAAGAAGAAACTGAATAGTGATGGATAAATAGCCAGATGCAAAGCACGTTTAGTAGCTAAAGGCTATAAACAACAGAGTGGAATAGACTATTTTGATGTCTATTCACCTGTGTGTCATCTATCAACTATAAGAATTCTTCTTGCTTTGGCATCTATTGAACACTTTGTAGTGCATCAAATGGATGTAAAAACAGCTTTCTTAAATAGGGATTTAAATGAGGAAATTTACATGGAACACCCGGAAGGATATGTTATGAAAGGTCTTGAGGACAAAGTTTGTAAATTAAATAAATCCTTATATGGTCTTAAACAAGCACCTAAGATGTGGCATCTTAAATTTGATGAAGTGATAAAGAGTTATGGCTTTCAGTTTAGTTATTCAAATAAATGCCTTTACCATCGTTCTATGTCAAATAAGATAGTCATCATTTGCTTGTATGTTGATGACATGTTAATTCTTGGTTCTGATCATTCTGTAGCGAGTGACGTGAAAGCTACTTTAGCTAAAGAATTTGACATGAAAGATCTTGGTATTGCTAATATCATTCTTGGTATGAAAGTAAGCTTTGAACGGCAAGTCATCTCCCTTAGCCAGACTCATTATATTGAGCAGCTACTTTCTACTTGGGGATACGATAAGTGTAAACCGAGTGAGACACCATGTGATTATAATAATAGACTGAGTCCTAATGAAGGGACAAGCGTGGATTAGTTAAAGTACTCGAAACTGATTATATAGGCAAGTCTTAACTACCATTTACTTACCTTCTAATTGTGTGTTTTAAATTATCAAATCTTTCTTTATTGGCTACAATGATAAGCACAGTTTATATGTTTCATCGATGTTCACAGCTGCTGACTAATTTGAAGAGGGTGAGTTGTCTCATTCCAAATTTGATGAAGATGACTTTAACCTAATTCAAATGTTCTATTTGGGAAAATTGTGTCATTCCAAACTTGATGATACAATTCAACTAGATTTGACTATCCTTTTTGGTTAAATGATCTCATTCCAAACTTGATGCTAGATTATTTGACGTTAAGGAATCAGTAATTGTGACATTCCAAATTGAAACATAGAAACAATTGTTTACATAAGAAGCCTATTTGTCTTGTTCTTAATTGAAGCTTGATATTACATTACTAGGTTATTGTAAGTGACTTGACTATTGGTCTTGTTCTTTGAAATTAGACAATAGTTATTCTCCTACAAATAAACTTAAGTTGATGGCTCTTTGTAAATCACATTGTTTAGGTCTTGTTCATAATTTATGAAACTGGCTTGATGCTTATAACATGATATTATGATGCTTTATGACATTAATATATGTTCTTCTCTGCTTGATGGAATGTTGCATAGTTTTTATTCAAATGATTGAATTCATGATAATATGAAATTCATATTTGACATTCTACAAGGAATGATAGAGATGGAGGAGAGCTTAATGAGTGAGATCCTGACCAGGATGACTTAATTGATGAATGAATATATATCATTTAAAGCGTGTAGGGACTTGACAGTTTACCTGCTATTGCCTATTTTGATGAAGTCTATTTACTTGAGACTTGCATTTTGCTATTTCTATTTTGTGGACATTATTATGCTTGTTTCTTATATTTGTAAGGTTTTAGACTATTTTGACTGGCCTACTTATACTTGATTAATATACATATATTGGTTGTGAACTGAGTCTGAGATTTATTTTGAGATTTGGATTTTGTTAATCTCATAACATATTCATGATAAGAATGATTCACTTATTTAGATTGCATATGATGATTTAGTTTAATACTTTACTGCTAGAATACTCTTTGACCAATCCGAGTTGATTGTCTTGGACTGAATGTGGATGATTAATGTTTGTTTGAACATTACATTGACTACCTTATTGGATTGTGCTGTATGGTGAACATATGAGGAAATTGTTGGATATACTATTAATATAGTCCAAAATAATATGTTCACATACAAGCCCAATAGGTAAAAACATGGTTATTTGGGTCCATATGGGCCGGAGCCCAATAACGTGCATATAAAAACTCTAGGGTTTCCCTACGCTGGAAGTAATACTGTTGAGCGTTCCAAACTTGATGTCTCTTGGTGTAATACTTCAAGCAACTATCTTTTCTCTCTCAAACCTATTACCTCCAACACTTTTTCTCTCCAGTTTTTCTCTCACAGGAAGCGGAAATTCGTCGGAAGATTCGATGGTCCGACCAAAGTTTCGAAGTATCATTTTTTTTGTGCGTCTATGGCTGAATTAATATTCGATCGGCTGATGGTCCACACAATCCAATTGCCTAAAAATTACCAATCCAATTGGGTAAAAATTCAAGATGAGAGATGAAAAGGAGCATAAGCTAATCTGAACGACCCTGCAATTCTAGCAGATTGTAGCATCGAATTTGGGAGTTTCGTCTTGGCATTGAAGTTATCCATGATAATTGGAAAAAACGCCGCTGCTTGCGACTTGCGCGTGTGCCTTTGACATCTACAATTCTAGATTCGCATACAGACATTGAGAATGGAGATCAGAGCCAGAATCGGCAAGAGTCCCACGGGACAAGCTACGACACCAAGCGACCCTTATTTTTAGGTTCTCGTTCTTTGGACCAATCCACAAGGAGAGGTCTAAGCACGTCAAGCGAAAACCCAATCAAGATCTTCCGGCTTTTTATGCTACTCTGTTTTCCTCTTTTTTGGTGCCCGGCCCCTATGAGCACTCGTCAAAGATTTGCCACATGGCGTAACGTCACAAGATACATCGATCTTGAAAACTTATCTCGATGAGAGATAAGAGGATCCACATCGTTTACAGGATATATTCTAGGCCACTCGAGACAAGCTTTTGAAAATGAGAAGTAGGAATGGTGGCTCCAGAAGCCGACGGATTACGTTGCGTGCTCTGCAATTCCGAACTGTGATTGCGAACAGCCTACCTACGGTGTCCTAGGGAATTGATTTTGCTGTTCTTAGGCAAAAGGGCGATACCAGTAGAGACGGATCATAGCAATGCTATTCCATATTACAATGTACCACGTGCAATCTCCGCCTTTCATCATGTAGGCTGGCATACATAGCTCACTTAAGCTCCACATAATCATGATGGAGATGGACGTGGTTCATATGAAAATGCGTGATTTCAAGCGTTGATTTGCTTGATGGTAAAGGAGAAAGAAATTTCATCAAAATTATAGAAATTTTGCCATTCTCGTCCACTAATTATCCTGACTCCGGATATCATTTTCGTTTGGACTTCTTCCTAGTAGGGGTGTGCAACGGAAACCGCCCGAACCGGGAACCGGCCGGACCGGACCGGACCGGTCGGTTTCGGGCGGTTCTAGAGGGTCTCGGTCCGGTCTCAGGTTCCTATTTTTGGAACCGGTGACCGGTTGGTCCGGTTCCCGGTTTTGGGGTTGGAACCGGACCGACCGGACCGACCAGACCGGACCGACCATTTATATATATTTATTTATTCTTAGTTTCTAAACTAATCCGCAGTACCCATCACCATATTCATTTTTCCTCTTGTAACTCTTAAGCTAATCCCTCCCCCTTTTTTAGTTTCTGAACCTATCTACAGTAACCATCACATCATATTTTCTTTCCCAAATTTTGCAACTCTCACTTTCCCTTTCCCTCTCGTAAGCCTAACCCCTCTCTTTCTTTTATTTAGTTTCTACTCTAATCTACAGTAGCCATCACATCAACTTCCATTTTCCCAAATTTTGCAATCCAATTCGGCGGCAATTCTCACTTTGCCTTTCCCTCTCAAAACCGTAACCCCTCCCCTCTTGCTCGCTCGACGCCTTGCCCCCAACGCCTCACCTCACGCCTCACTCGTGCCGATGCTCGGCTCTCTTCCTCCGAGTGCCTCGTCGCAACGTCTCGCCTCACACCTCGCTCCCTCGGACGCTCAGCTCTCTTCCTCCTCCGAGTGCCTCGCCGCAACGTCTCGCCTCACACCTCGCTCCCTCGAATGCTGGGCTCTCTCCCTCTTCCGAGCGCCTTGCCCCGATGCCTCGCTTCACTCCTCGCTCGCTTTGACGCTCGGCTCTCTTCCTCCTCCGAGCGCTTATCCGCGAGGCCTCGCCTCATACCGCGCTTGCTCGGACACTCGGCTCTCTTCCTTCTTCGAGCTCCTCGCCTCGACGCCTCGCTCTCTCTAATGCTTGGCGAGTGCCTCGCCTTGACGCCTCGCTCGCTCTGATGCTTGGCTCTCTTCCTCCTTTGCTTCGCCTGAGATCTGCACATTTACGCTTGGCTCTCTTTCTCTTATGCTTTTCCCGAGATCTGTGCATTCCTGCTCTTTGGAGTGACGTTTGCCTCCTGACTGACATAGGTGCGTTTCTCGGCTTCACTTTCGTCGGTTTTAGATCTTTGTCTTTTTGTAGCGTTTGTTTCAGTATGATCTCACTTGATATAGGTGTGGAGGTCTCATTGGAGTTTGCTTGGTTGTTTAGTCTCTAAATGGGTCTGCTGATAGGTCATGCGAAGCATGTAGCAATAAGTCGCAGCCTCGCCTCATGCCTAGCTTCGATCAAGTTGCTTAAGCCTTGACGTCGACACCTTCCCCTCTCACATCCTTGCCTTCGGCCTTGCTCAACACTCAAATGCCTTTCCATCGTCAAAATTGGTACATTTTCTCATTCTCCACAAGTTGTGAAAATTTTAATTGCCAATTAATTCATTGATTCGGGAGCAATCCTCTGAGGTTTATGAAATGAAACAAGTGATGGTTCATTGGAAACCGGTTGGTCGGTCCGGTTCTCGGTTCCAAGACCAGCCGGTCCGGTCCACGGTCCAGAAAAGTGGGAACCGGTCCTCCCGGTCCGGTTCGCGGTTCTTGGGTGGAACCGGACCGAACCGGGAACCGATCACCCCTACTTCCTAGAATATACTTGTAATCCTTTACATGTTATGTCCCAACCAAAAGTTCCTTTTCTTTACCTATTTTTGTGATAGGCTAGCAATTACCGTGGACGCAGGGTCTGAAAACCCTCCTTGTAGTCGGCTACTCTAGCAGGAAAAGTCAAGGTGATCATCAGGTACGTAATCACATCAGGTGTTGGCAACAGCACCCATATCGCTTCGCATCTCGAAACCGTGTTCTTCAGGTGTGAGGGCACTTCACCTCGACATACAGGGTAGCAGAATGGAAGTTTAATATCAGACCCTGAAGATTATTCTTCGCAATCAATCTGTTATCTATTGGAATCTTCAGGGTCATTGTTTTTGCTCTGGACTGTATGCAGAGAGAGAGAGAGAGAGAGAGAGAGAGAGAGAGAGAGAGAGAGAGAGAGAGAGATAGAGAGAGTCCTAATTCCCGATTTTTCAGGACGGGTTCGGAAAAGGGGAGCGTTGACGCATGTGAAGAGTTTGGGGGGCTCATGTCTCTCCTTGGGTCTCTACTCTCGCATTGAGGAATGTGACATGTTGTGTCACCACCGGCCTTGAACCGAACAACGAAGGATCAATGAATAGAATGATCCATCCTTAACTGACTTGCTAATGGCAAGTACTCACAAACTGCTCACCGTGGCAGCATCATCCAGATAACCATAAACTTCTATACAGCACGGTTCACATTGCTGATTTGGCGAAAATCTCATCAAACATGGGTGCTTTTAGAGTGCAAAAGAGCTATTACTAAACGCACCCTAAATCTTGATTATTTAGGATGGATTTGGAAAATGGGAATGTCAATGCATGTAAAGAGTTTGGGGAGCTCATATTGCTTCTTGGGTCTCTCCTCTTGTGTTGCGTCTCGAGGAATTCGACATGGTGCATCACCACCGGCCTTAAATCGAACAACAAAGAATTGGTGAATGGAATGATCCACAGGCCTTAAGTGACTTTGCTAATCACAGGTACTCGCCAACTGCTTACCGGAGCTGCATCATCCAGATTACCCCAAACTTCTATACTATATGGTCACCTCAACGCTGATTTGGAGAAAATCTCACTAAACACTGGTGCTTTGGATCAAACCATCGGACTCTCGGTTCATCTAAAGCGAAAGATAAGTCTGATTGATATTAGCTGTCGATTCTAATTCCAGATGAAAGTTGTGATTGTCTTTAGTTCATCACCCAATTTTGACAGGACTTCATCAATCAGCGCACAGACCCAAGGTGAAACTGATTCAAAAGCAGCTTTCAAGTAATGAGTCCCCATAACCTTCTCCATCGGCAATCATACCTTTTTCCAGATCAAGAGATCAATTAATCAAAGCATAAGATCATTGCAGTTGCAACGGCTCCTCACTGCGAAAAACTCCGTCGCCTAGCTTGATCGAGCGAGTTGCTCGAAGTGAGAGGTTATGCCCCGTTTGAACTCGGGCAATGATTGGCATAAGCTAGTGCTTCTTTCACACCTTTGCCCGATTGATAATGCACACGAACCCCTACGAGTCTGATTTGGACAAAATATCGGTCAAACATGGGTGCTTCGGATCAAAACAATGGACTCTTTAACTGTTCATCTAAGGAGAAAGACGAGTCTGATTGATAGTAGCTGTTGATTCTAATTCCAAATGAGTCTTGAGATTGTCTTCAGTTCGTCACCCAACTTCACAGGACTCCATCAATCAGTGGATAAATCAGAGGTGAAACTAATTCCAAAGCAGTTTCAAGCGATGAGTTCCCATTATCTTCTCCACCAGCCATCAGACCTTCATGCAGACCAAGAGACCTATTAATCAAAACATACGATCGTTGCAATTGCAACTATTCTTAGTCATTACTGGGTGAACTACATCGCACAGCTGATCGAGCCAGTTGCTCTAGGCGAGAGGTTTCGCCCTGTTCGAACTTGAGCAAAGATTGGCGAAGCTAGCGCCTCTTTCTCACCTTTGCCTGACTAAGATATCGGCCCCCTCGAAAGGTGCAAATCCCGACCGACCATGTTTCTTGGTTCGCTGATGGACCAAATCGTTTTTGTCACCACCAAAAACCCAGACGAGGGACTGGCGTAGCTTAAATTTGATAATATTAGGTAGAGGTTTCGCGGAGTTGCAGGTCTAAAATAAGAATTTCCAGAGGAACGTAGATGAAGAGATCATCCTCTGCTTTTTATTTTCCTCGAATCCTGCTAATGCTTCATCTTTGTCAGTAAACCCAAGAAATCCATTTCTGCCAACATGAGTGCTCGCTAAGGGAGCATCCAAACAAAGTATCCCAGGGGGACAAGCTAATCAATCACAGGACAGATAATTTAATCTTTGGGCCCTGCAATGGGCTAACTTTAAGTGTTCGAATGAGCCCACGGAACCTCGAATATTAAAGATTATCCTTCCCACGGAGACCCACCACTTCCAACAGTGGCGGCACTTTTTCTGGTCGCAAAAAAGGAAGGGGGTGGGGGAGGGGCTAGGGTTTCGACGTTGACGGCGGAGGCTGCTCTTTTGGATCTGGCGAATCCATCAAGGGTTATTGTCCCCGGCGAGTCGCGAATCACACCGGCTATGGCTCTGGCGTTTGTTCCATGGACGAACGACCCATCAATATTCAATTTTAGGGTTAGGTCTCTCGGTGGAATCCAGTGTCGAGGTAATCATTCGTTCTCCGCCCGAATCTTCCTCTTTTTCTTTTTTTATTCCATCGCTGAATTTTACTGATTATTATGTCGGCCACTTCCGCTGAGCTAGTTGGGGTCGGGATTTGTTGTCGAAATACAAAATTATTCCTCTCCTTCCAAATTGACCAGAGAACGGAAGCCACCATGTCATTCCTCTTACGAAAAGCAAGAACCATATTACTCACGACCTTTCCATTTATGGAAGTCACTTTTTGCAATCTTGCTAGAGCTCAGACACCACTTAGATCGACTCTTTACCACTCTCTCTCTTTCTTTTGCGTTGCCTTTGGGACAGGAATCAGGATGCTACTGCCCTGTTGGCTGCCTTATGTATTGCGGTGGGCTGTGATCTCGGGAGGATGATCTTGGTCGTTCGCATCTGGGCCTCCATTCATTCTTCACATCTGGCCCAACAAAATCCTTGAGGGTGGTGACCCGGAACCCGGACCGGAAAACCTTATATTTAAAGGAAAAAAAGAAAGAAAGGCAAATTAAGGGGGCGAATAGAGCCTGACCTTCTCCGCCTCCGCCTCCGCCTCCATCTCTCTCTTGCGTTCGTTCGGCGATCTTGTCAGCATACTCGACGACTCGGAGGGCGTCACAGGCCGAGATCCGGCAATCCAATGCCTCTATTCCGTCGACATAATATGGCTGAGGGATTAGTTTCATCGCTTGCATTTGGCCGTGAGATGGTAGAGCTTCGGCCGTTAGTGATCCGAGAGCTCCCGGATGTGAGGTCGTTAAAGCTCGAGGTTTTGTCAATGTTCTCGAGTTGGTTAATGTTCTTAAGAATCCTGCGGTCTCATTAGGTTGTTACAGCTCCGGAGGTCATTAAGTACCAGAGCTCGTCAGAGTTCCCAGATCTCCCGTCTTTGTCCTCCTTTAGGAAAGATCGGTCGCTGAGATCGTTGATGGTAATGCTCCTGGTTCGTTTAGAGCTCAGGAGCTCTAAAAAGTCGCTGAGGTCGTCAAGGTCGGTAGCGGTCATCAGTGGGTTGGTGGCGTTCATGATTTCGTTCCTGACCTGGTTTGTAACATCCGGACCCCACTGTGTAATATTGTCCGCTTTGGGTCACCCGCCCTAGCGCGGACGAACCGCCATCCCAGCCACGGTATTTTCCCTCATGGCTTTAAAACGCGTTATGCAGGGGCAGAGGCGCGGCCCACCGGCCCGCCCTCTCCCAAGCCATAATATTGTCCGCTTTGGAGGCACGGCCCACCGGCCCGTCCTCCCTCACGGCTTTGTTTTCAGCGCAGCGGAAGCGTACGTGAAACGCGTTACACAGGTTAGAGGGACCAAAGCCTTATAAGCTCACCAAGACCTCCCTCCCTAGGCGATGTGGGACAAGAGAGGAGGTTGTTACACTCTCCACCTCTTAACAGAATAGCATCCTCGCTATGGCCCCACGGGCATCAGAACATCATTCGAGCTGTGGTCCTACACGCGGTCGGGAGTCGGCTCTGATACTGTTGTGACCTACCCTCGGGGGGAGGGAATAGGTTTAGGGGTATTGCCTAAGGGACGGGCCTAAGGCCCACAATTAGACGCGGGCTCTCCCAAGCCCATACCTCGCGTGACATTGGGATATTTTTTAGGAATTTTGCACAAAAGGAGTCGCCACTAGCCTATTGGGGTTGGCTAGAAACCAAATGAGGCATGGGAGCGTGCCTCACTTCCTACGCAACTAGAGAATTTAGGTTCGGGGACTTGATTACACTAATTAACCAATTAGCGCCCTTTCGGTACCTAATCTTGTTCATTTTAACACAATGATTTTTGGCAGGCAGTTTGAATTGATTTTATGTTTATCCACTAACGTGCGATGTGATCATGCGGGTGCGCAGTCATTAAAATAACAATTAGTAACTAAGGAAAACATTAAATAAATTGCATGAGAAAGCAAAGAATTAATATTATAGAGATGATAAATGCTAATCTTGACTAGACTAAAGAGAAGCCAAACTCCACACATCAATATTGTGCATTCAAAGACAATTGTCCCCGAGGACGGTTGAAACCCTAAGGTAAGGCCCCAAAGGCTTAGTCAATTTTTAAGCACAACTCTAGAGTTAAGAAACTTCCATTTTGTTTTTTTTTTTTTAAAAGCTTATAAAATCTTTTTGTAAAATTTTTCAAAAGAAAATATGAATTTCCTGACGTTTTCCAATTTTTTTGATTTTTTTTAATTAAAAAAAAACTCGAATTTTCAATTTTTGTTTTTGTTTTTTTTAATATTAATATTTTTTAAAAAGTTAATATTATTATAATCAGAAAAATGGGTCCGGACCGGTAAACCCAATCCGGTCCTCTAGCTTGACACAAACTCGGAGTAAAACTAAAAAAGACGAAATCGATTTCTTAAGACCCATTTTTTGTTTCTTTTGTTTTTTCGTTCTTTATATTAATATTAATATTTTAATCGATTTTTTTGTCTTTTCCCTATTTCATCTTTTTACTACGTCTCTTCCTTGCGACTCCTCTTCTCGAAGCCTGCTTTTGGGTTTCACTTTTTCTGCAATTTTCTTTTTCTTTCCTTTTTTTTAACTTCATCCCTTTTGGCCTTCTTCCCCACAAATTTTCCTCTCCGAATGTCTTCTTTTCCCTTTTGTCTTTTCCCACTTTTACATTTTTTATTTTTTCTTTCTACCCATCTTCTTTTCCTTCGATGGTTTCTTCCCACGCCCGACACTGGCCATTGAAGCTAGCCCGCACACCAGCACCGGTCGGAGTAACTAGCGCCAACCACTGTCGGCAACCACCACCTGACGGTCGTCCACTCTAACCGGCGTCGACCGCCGCCGGCCATTTTCTCCGGCAACCAACTGATATTCTCTTCGGCGCGAAGGAAAACACTTGCCGATTCGACAATACATGGCCACTTCACGAAAATGACACCAAAGCACAGCAACATACAAGACTCGAACATCGAACAACCATTAGAACAGTAAAGACGGGTTGATCTCCGGTTTAAACATGTGCTAGTCTTCGGCCTTCTCTGAGGCATTTCGTCGAACATGTAGGATGCACCAGTTAATGAAGGAACTCAGTCTCACTTGGGTCATAGATTTGGGCAAGCATCAACACGACACGCAAATACATCTTTGGATTTGGCTAAACTAGCTCCCAAATCTCGTTAAACTTACCAAGCCCATTGCTCACAACTCATGGCCATTTCAACGCCAACTTCTCTTCTCATGAACATTTAGTCATTTACACACACTTTTTCCAGTAAAAGGAGAACATCCATGGATTTACAAACCAACGCATTTGATTTTCAAACAGAAAAAATGCACGGCCATAAACTCACGTCTCAGGGAAACAAACGTAGACTACAAGAACTAAAGTCAAAAGTTATGACTTTTCTAAAATAATAAGATGTTTTGATTTGAAAGACCCTCTTCGAACGAGGAGGCAGCTTCGCAGTCGACTAGCATGCACAGCACAGAGACAGGTGTACATAGTTTTCGTTCAAGCGTTTCATCGAGCACGTAGCGGGCAAGAAATGAGGAAAACGACGCTGGCCACTTCTTAGGACTCGGACTTAGACCTAGACTTGAGCGAACACATGGAAACGCTCAACATCAAACAAATTGACTCAGCTGGACACAATAAACTCAAGAATCAAAGAAAACTCGCTTGGCTATTCCATCACCAAAACAGGGCAGTTCCGAGAGAGTTCATGGGAATGAGTTTCAGTCATAAATCCCTACTCGGCTCGAAGACGGCAGCGCGAAGGCCAGTTCGAGACAAATCGAACTTCAGTCAACCACCTCGTGATATCCCCGAGCCGAGATCCTCGGGAGCAAACAATTTAGACAAAAAAGGAAACTCACCTGAAAATGCCGAGATTTGGGAATGAAAAGTCTTGCTCTCGAGGGCGTCGGCTAGAAGTCAGCAATTGGCCTCGAGGAGGGGCGAGCAACACTCCACCCAAGTAGCTTCTAGCTTTCTCCCTAGTCGTCTCCTTCTCTCAAGCTCGCTCCTTGCTGTTTTTTTTTTTTTTTGTGTTGCTGTTTTCCTCTCGGTTCCAGTCCTCCTCTTTTTTTTCGCTCACTCTCGGTCTTATACTTCCTGCAGGTATCCCCGAGCGAAGACCCCCTGCCGTGCCAGCTGGTTAATCGGTCTGCTTCCTCGACCCGCGGATCGCGCCGAAAGCCCTGCCATGCCGATCCTCTGCCTCGCCTTCTCTTTATCTTCCCGTTTCCTTTCTTTTTTTCTGCAGGAACTTGCGAAGACCACGGCTGAGCCAGTTGCCGGTCGGTTGCTCCCGACCCGCGGATCATGCCGCGCCCCTGCCACACCGATCCTCTGCTACTCTTCTCGTTGCTGTGCTGCTACCTTGCTTTCTTTCCGTCTCCAGCTCTCTGCTTTCTACAGGTTGTGCAGGTCGTGCGAAGACTGAAGGAGGGAGAAGATCGGATGCGGGCCGGGCCCGAAAAAGAAAAGAGGTTGGGCCGGCCCAGCACGCGGGAGGAAAAGAAAAGGAGAGACGGGTCGGGCCACAGCCGAATCCAGCCCGACCCGACCATATTCTTTTTTGTTCGTTTTTTTTTAATTAAAGAATATTAATTAATTTTTTTGTGATTAATTCCTAATCTTTAACGCTACTTTAAATTAGTTAACTTATGTAAAATTTAGGTGTCAACAGATACCACTTGTAACATCCCGGGCCCCACTGTGTAATATTGTTTGCTTTGGGTCACCCGCCCTGGCGCGGATGCACCACCATCCCAGCCACGGTCTTTTCCCTCACGGCTTTAAAACGTGTTATGCAGGGGCAGAGGCGTGGCTTACCGGCCCGCCCTCTCCCAAGCCATAATATTGTCCGCTTTGGAGGCACGGCGCACCGGCCCGTCCTCCCTCATGGCTTTGTTTTTAGCGCAGCGGAAGCGTACGTGAAACGCGTTACATAGGTTAGAGGGACCAAAGCCTTATAAGCTCACCAAGACCTCCCTCCCTAGGCGATGTGGGACAAGAGAGGAGGTTGTTACACTCTCCACCTCTTAACAGAATAGCGTCCTCGCTATGGCCCCACGGGCATCATAACAGCATTCGAGCTGTGGTCCCACACGCGGTCGGGAGTCGGCTCTGATACCACCTGTAACATCTGGGCCCCACTGTGTAATATTGTCCACTTTGAGTCACCCGCCCTAGCGCGGACGAACCGCCATCCCAGCCACGGTCTTTTCCCTCACGACTTTAAAACGCGTTATGCAGGGGCAGAGGCGCGGCCCACCGGCCCGCCCTCTCCCAAGCCATAATATTGTCCGCTTTGGAGGCACGGCCCACCGGCCCGTCCTCCCTCACGGCTTTGTTTTCAGCGCAGCGGAAGCGTACGTGAAACGCGTTACACAGGTTAGAGGGACCAAAGCCTTATAAGCTCACCAAGACCTCCCTCCCTAGGCGATGTGGGACAAGAGAGGAGGTTGTTACACTGTCCAGAATAGCATCCTCGCTATGGCCCCACGGGCATCAGAACAGCATTCGAGCTGTGGTCCCACACGCGGTCGGGAGTCGGCTCTGATACCACCTGTAACATCCGGGCCCCATTGTGTAACAACCTCCTCTCTTGTCCCACATCGCCAAGGGAGGGAGGTCTTGGTGAGCTTATAAGGCTTTGGTCCCTCTAACCTGTGTAACGCGTTTCACGTACGCTTCCGCTGCGCTGAAAACAAAGCCGTGAGGGAGGATGGGCCGGTGGGCCGTGCCTCCAAAGCAGACAATATTATGGCTTGGGAGAGGGCGGGCCGGTGGGCCGCGCCTCTGCCCCTGCATAACGCGTTTTAAAGCCGTGAGGGAAAAGACCGTGGCTGGGATGGCGGTGCGTCCGCGCCAAGGCGGGTGACCCAAAGCGGACAATATTACACAGTGGGGCCCGGGATGTTACATGGTTAGAGTTCCCACATCTCCGGTCTTTGTTGCGCTCCTTTCATGAAGACTAGGTTAACAACGGGAGGAGCAATGACGGCGTAAGTCCTGACAGAGGAGGAGGAATGTTGTGAGTGTGAGGCTCATTTTCGTTCCTGATGGTGGTGGCATTGAGGAGCCAGAGCGTAGGGCTAGTGAAACCCCCGGGCCAAATAATCTCTCGTGGGACCGATGGCATGCGTTCAATCTGTCATGGTGCCATTCCTGAGGTAATTTAGAATTTTTATGTTTTGACCTGCACAAAAGGGATATATTTTGCTTATTGTGTTAGAAATTTCCTATAATATGAGCTTGCATTAATTAATTAATTTTCTATTTTAAATAATCCGATTAATGGATATTTCAATATTTATTAAATCCTAAAGTGATCTTATTGAATTGAGTATTGACATTTATTAATAATGGGCCTAGTTGAGCATGTAGGCAATTGTGTTTAATCGTAGTCCGTAATGGGAATGGCCCAGTTGACACGCTATTAATTAGGGCTTGTTAGGTTTCCTCTCTAGTTTATAAAGGGTAAGTTATACTTATTAGTTGCTCAATCTCATTAAAAGCTGTTCGACAACGTTAGGCAGCGGTTCTGCAGCGTCCCAGATAAAGAATAGAAATTCCCCGAGCCATACAGACGAAGAGAACATCCTCTGGTTGATGATGATGAGCTAACACCAGATGAATCCTTAGTTTCTTTCAATCACCCTCTGGTTTTTTGTTTTCCCCAAATCTTGCCAATGGAAGATCTTTGTCAGTACACTCAAGAAATCCATTTCTGGCGGCAGCATGAGTAATTGAGAAGCTACTTATTAGTCAATTAACTTTCTCCTACATTTGATAATTTTTTTTGTCATTGTAGCTAATGGCTTTGGGTATAATAAGTATGGATCTATAAGTAATTAAAATAAGTAAGAAAACACATTTATATATTACAACCTCAAAAGGAAAAAAATGGCAAAAAATGCATTTATAGTTCTAAACCTTATGTACAAAGTCTAATTGACTGCTGACCCTATCAATCGAATCGCAATAATGCTATATCTTTTAGGAAAAAATGCAATGTCCACTTTGATTACACACGCACCACATGCGAAAACACTATTAATAATTGATAACTTCATGATTTTTCACTCATGCAAAAATTTTATTTGCGGAGTTTTGTGTCTGTGCATGAGTATGTAAATAAGTCATTCACTTGCAAAAAGCAAGAACGATATTACTCATGACTTTTCCATCTATGGAAGTTCCTTTTGCCATCTTGGTGGAGCTCAGACACGACTGAGAGTCAATACTCTTTACCGTTCTCTCTTCTTTCTCTGGCTTTTGCGTGGCCTTTGGGGAGAGGAATCAGGATGCTGCTGCTCTGGCGGCTGCCTTACGTATTGGGGTGGGCTGTGATCTGAGGAGAATGATCTTGGTCGGTCGCATCTGGGTCTCCCCCATTTTTTTTATTCTTCACATCTGGGCCCAGTGAAATCCTTGTGGAGCAACAGTGCTGGATAATGAGGTCAGAAAAAAGGGCGACCCGAAACCGGCCCCAAAAACCTAGATACAAAAGGCAAGCGGCGAGGGCAAATGAGGGCGTGACCATCTCTTTCCTCCGCTTCCGCCTCCATCTCTCCTTCTTTCGCCCGGCGGTCTGCGCAACATACTCGAAAGCTCGAAGGGCGTCACGGGGCGAGATCTAGCGATCCAATACCTCGATTCCATCGGCATAATATGGCTGAGGGATTAGTTTCGTCGCCTGCATTCCATGAGTCGGTAGATCGCGGTACGGTAAAGTCCTCGGTAGAACTTTGTACGTTCACGGTTTTGACATTGATCCTGGTGTCGTCAAGTCTCATGAGGTCTAAAGACCCCCCGAAGTCGTTAAGGCGCCCGGGGCGTTCAGAGCTTAGGAGCTCCAACTGGTCGCTGAGGTGGTTGGGGATCCTGATTTCGTTTTTGTTCCTGAGCTGGTTAGAGCTCCCAGTTCTCTCGCCTTTGTTCTCCTTTAGGAAAGACTATGTTAACAATGGGAGGAGCAATTACGGCGTAAGTCCTGTCAGAGAGAAGGAGGACAATCATGTCTCTTCAGGATATTATAAGGTCAGGCTTAGCGATAATAGTGGGTGCATATATGCGCGGTTCATTCCCGATTCTGATGGTGGTCGTTTTGTGATCTCCGATGAATCTTTGTCCTTCGTTCGTGATGGTGGTGGCATTTAAGATCGAAAGCATAAGGCTGGTAAAACCCCTAAGCAAAGTACAGTAATCGCTCATGGGGCCGATGGCCTTGAGAGCTCCGTTCAAACTTTGTCAGGAGACAGGGTTCACAATGTGAGGCTCATTTCTGTTCCTGATGCTGATGGTGGCATTGAAGAGCCAAAGCGTAGGGCTGGTGAAACCCCTAGGCCAACAGTAATCGCTCATGGGACCGATGGCCTTGAGAGCTCTGTTCAATCTTTGTCAGGAGACAAGGTTAACGATGTGAGGCTCATTTCCATTCCCGATGCTGATGGTGGTGGCATTGAAGAGCTAGAGCGTAGGGCTGGTGAAACCCCCAGGCCAAGTACAGTAATCACTTATGGGCCCGATGGCTTTGAGTGCTCCGTTCAATCTTTGTCAGGAGACGGGGTTTCCGTTCCTGATGCTGATGGTGGTGGCATTGAAGAACCCAAGCGTAGGGCTGGTGAAACCCCGAGGCCAAGTACAGTAATCGCTCATGGGACTGATGGCCTTGAGAGCTCCTTTCAATCTTTGTTAGGAGACAGGGTTAACGATGTGAGGCTCATTTCCATTCCTAATGCTGATGGTGGTGGCATTGAAGAGCCAGAGCGTAGGGCTGGTGAAACCCTTAGGCCAAGTACAGTAATTGCTCATGCTAAGCCAAGTACAATAATCGCTCATGGGACCGATGGCCTTGAGAGCTCCGTTCAATCTTTGTCAAGAGACGGGGTTCACGATGTGAGGCTCATTTCCGTTCCCGATGCTGATGGTGGCAGCATTGAAGAGCCAGAGCGTGGCGCTGGTGAAACCCCCAGGCCAAGTACGGTAATTGCTCATGGGACCAATGGCCTTGAGAGCTCATTTCAATCTTTTTCAGGAGACGGGCCTCACATTGTGAGGCTCATTTCCGTTCCTGATGCTGATGGTGGTGGCATTGAAGAGCCAGAGCATAGGGCTGGTGAAACCCCCAGGCCAAGTACAGTAATTGCTCATGGGACCGATGGCCTCAAGAGCTCCGTTCAATCTTTGTCAGGAGACAGGGTTAACGATGTGAGGCGCATTTCCATTCCTGATGTTGATGGTGGCGGCATTGAAGAGCCAGAGCGTAGGGCTGGTGAAACCCCCAGGCCAAGTACAGTAATCACTCATGGGACCAATGGTATTGAGAACTCCTTTCAATCTTTGTCAGGAGACGGGGTTAATGATGTGAGGCTCATTTTGGTTCCTGATGCTGATGGTGGTGGCATTGAAGATCCAGAGCGTAGGGCTGGTGAAACCCCCAGGCCAAGTATAGTAATCGCTCATGGGACCGATGGCCTTGAGAGCTCCTTTCAATCTTTGTTAGGAGATAGGGTGAACGATGTGAGGCTCATTTTCGTTCCTGATGCTGATGGTGGTGGCATTGAAGAGGCAGAGCGTAGGGCTGGTGAAACCCCCAAGCCAAGTACAGTAATCGCTCATGGGACCGATGGCCTTGAGAGCTCCGTTCAATCTTTGTCAGGAGACAGGGTTAACGATGTGAGGCTCATTTACGTTCCTGATTCTGATGGTGGTGGTATTGAAGAGCCAGAGCGTAGGGCTGGTGAAACCCCGAGGCCAAGTACAATAATCGCTCATGCTAAGCCAAGTACAATAATCGCTCATGGGACCGATGGCCTTGAGAGCTCCGTTCAGTCTTTGTCAAGAGACGGGTTTCATGATGTGAGGCTCATTTCCGTTCCCGATGCTGATGGTGGCAGCATTGAAGAGCCAGAGCATGGCGCTGGTGAAACCCCCAGGCCAAGTACAGTAATTGCTCATGGGACCAATGGCCTTGAGAGCTCCTTTCAATCTTTGTCAGGAGACGGGCCTCACATTGTGAGGCTCATTTCCGTTCCTGATGCTGATGGTGGTGGCATTGAAGAGCTAGAGCATAGGGCTGGTGAAACCCCCAGGCCAAGTACAGTAATCGCTCATGGGACCGATGGCCTCAAGAGCTCCGTTCAATCTTTGTCAGGAGACAGGGTTAACGATGTGAGGCTCATTTCCATTCCTGATGTTGATGGTGGCGGCATTGAAGAGCCAGAGCGTAGGGCTGGTGAAACCCCCAGGCCAAGTACAGTAATCACTCATGGGACAAATGGTCTTGAGAGCTCCTTTCAATCTTTGTCAGGAGACGGGGTTAATGATGTGAGGCTCATTTCGGTTCCTGATGCTGATGGTGGTGGCATTGAAGATCCAAAGCGTAGGGCTGGTGAAACCCCCAGGCCAAGTATAGTAATCGCTCATGGGACCGATGGCCTTGAGAGCTCCTTTCAATCTTTGTTAGGAGATAGGGTGAACGATGTGAGGCTCATTTTCGTTCCTGATGCTGATGGTGGTGGCATTGAAGAGGCAGAGCGTAGGGCTGGTGAAACCCCCAAGCCAAGTACAGTAATCGCTCATGGGATCGATGGCCTTGAGAGCTTCGTTCAATCTTTGTCAGGAGACAGGGTTAACGATGTGAGGCTCATTTACGTTCCTGATTCTGATGGTGGTGGTATTGAAGAGCCAGAGCGTAGGGCTGGTGAAACCCCGAGGCCAAGTACAATAATCGCTCATGCCAAGCCAAGTACAGTAATCGCTCATGGGACCGATGGCCTTGAGAGCTCCGTTCAGTCTTTGTCAAGAGACGGGATTCATGATGTGAGGCTCATTTCCGTTCCCGATGCTGATGGTGGCAGCATTGAAGAGCCAGAGCGTAGGGCTGGTGAAACCCCCAGGCCAAGTACAATAATCGCTCATGGGACCAATGGCCTTGAGAGCTCCTTTCAATCTTTGTCAGGAGACAGGGTTAACGATGTGAGGCTCATTTCCATTCCTGATGCTGATGGTGGCGGCATTGAAGAGCCGGAGCGTAGGGCTGGTGAAAGCCCTAGGCCAAGTACAATAATCACTTATGGGATCGATGGGATCGATGGCCTTGACAGCTCCTTTCAATCTTTGTCAGGAGACAAGGTGAACGATGGGAGGCTCATTTACATTCCTGATTCTGATGGTGGTGGTATTGAAGAGCCAAAGTGTAGGGCTGGTGAAACCCCGAGGCCAAGTACAATAATCGCTCATGCCAAGCCAAGTACAGTAATCGCTCATGGGACCGATGGTCTTGAGAGCTCCGTTCAGTCTTTGTCAAGAGACAGGGTTCATGATGTGAGGCTCATTTCCGTTCCCAATGCTGCCACCATCAGCATTGAAGAGCCAGAGCGTAGGGTTGGTGAAACCCCCAGGCCAAGTACATTAATCGCTCATGGGACCAATGGCCTTGAGAGCTCCTTTCAATCTTTGTTAGGAGACAGGGTTAACGATGGGAGGCTCATTTCCATTCCTGATGCTAATGGTGGCGGCATTGAAGAGCCAGAGCGTAGGGCTGGTGAAACCCCCAGGCCAAGTACATTAATCGCTCATGGGACCAATGGCCTTGAGAGCTCCTTTCAATCTTTGTCAGGAGACAGGGTTAACGATGGGAGGCTCATTTCCATTCCTGATGCTAATGGTGGCGGCATTGAAGAGCCAGAGCGTAGGGCTGGTGAAACCCCCAGGCCAAGTACATTAATCGCTCATGGGACCAATGGCCTTGAGAGCTCCTTTCAATCTTTGTCAGGAGACAGGGTTAACGATGGGAGGCTCATTTCCATTCCTGATGCTAATGGTGGCGGCATTGAAGAGCCAGAGCGTAGGGCTGGTGAAACCCCCAGGCCAAGTACATTAATCGCTCATGGGACCAATGGCCTTGAGAGCTCCTTTCAATCTTTGTCAGGAGACAGGGTTAACGATGGGAGGCTCATTTCCATTCCTGATGCTAATGGTGGCGGCATTGAAGAGCCAGAGCGTAGGGCTGGTGAAACCCCCAGGCCAAGTACATTAATCGCTCATGGGACCAATGGCCTTGAGAGCTCCTTTCAATCTTTGTCAGGAGACAGGGTTAACAATGGGAGGCTCATTTCCATTCCTGATGCTAATGGTGGCGGCATTGAAGAGCCAGAGCGTAGGGCTGGTGAAACCCCCAAGCCAAGTACATTAATCGCTCATGGGACCAATGGCCTTGAGAGCTCCTTTCAATCTTTGTCAGGAGACAGGGTTAACGATGGGAGGCTCATTTCCATTCCTGATGCTAATGGTGGCGGCATTGAAGAGCCAGAGCGTAGGGCTGGTGAAACCCTCAGGCCAAGTACAATAATCGCTCATGGGACCGATAGCCTTGAGAGCTCCATTCAATCTTTGTTAGGAGACAGGGTCAACGTTGTGGGGCTCAATTCTGTTCCTGATGCTGATGTTGGTGGCATTGAAGAGCCAGAGCGTGGGGCTGGTGAAACCCCTGGACCAAGTACAGTAATCTCTCATGGGACCGATGGCGTTGAGAGCTTCATTCAATCTGTTATGGTGCCATTCCTACGGTAATTTAAAATTTTTATGTTTTGACCTGCACAAAAGGGATATATTTTGATGGTTGGGGCACTCCTAATCACTGAGCTTGCTTGCTACTTATGTAGAGATTGGTATCAGGTGGTATCCAGGAGGATGCACAATACTTCTTGAGTCATTGGTTAAGTTCAGTATCACTATCGAGGCTAAAAATTTTAGTTTTCTTGATATTTTCAATTACGTAGTAATAAAAACATTGACTTCTTTCTTCCCATTTTGCTAAAATCAGTATACATTACTTTTTCTTCTTCTTTTTTTGGGTTTTTGACTGCTACAGAATCCTTATGCCCTCAAATCCGTGTCAGATTTTGTATCATTTTTCATTCCGCTAAAACCTGTACTAGGTTTGTTTCTCCGGTGTAATTTTCGTTCTATATTTCGAATAGGATGTGGTCTAGTATTTACTTTGTTTTATGATTTAAGTCATAATGTCTCCATCATTCTCCGATCAACTAAACCAAGTTACAAACAACATCCGCTCTGCTTTTCAACGACTTTTGCAACTGCGAGAGAGAAATCCCAGCTTGAGGTGGGAGTCCTATTATCTTTAATTTGCATCATTGCCATTTTTGTTTGGCTATCTGATATATTGTGTAACCATTGTTAGTGGATTAATTTTCATTTTCCTGCATGACTCAAATCTCACTAGCGTTAGAGTTGGCCCAAAAGCCATTGAGCTTGGCTTGAATATCTGTGGTGCTGCTGAGACTCTACCTAACGAACAAAAAATGTGATTCTGATATTCCAGTGGAGGATGATCCTTGGAGGATGACAAGGGTAAACCCGCCTAGGAACATATAAATATCATAACTCCTAGCACATTTCTTGTTTTGTATACACTGAATAGGATTTCGTAATGAAGAAGATAATGAGGTTTTTGCATGTGACGTGCTAGCTCTGAACCTTGGAGAATGTTATCCTCAGTGTCCAATCTAGTCTAGCTAATGCAATTTTAATTATTATAGGGATTGCCCCAATGTCATATTTGCGATGCTTATGAATTCAGGGAGTCGGTACTTCTCGGCATTGTCCGCTTAATTGATTTCTCTGAGCATTTTGAAGGGTCGATTAATAATTGCTTTTAATTACAACAGCTTAGAGGATTTGAAGCTGTATTGCATTCTTCTTTGTTGGCCTTCAAACAAGAGAGTGAGTTTTTGGTCGGACCTCAGCGACGAACTATTATCGAGAGCTGATGAACTGGAAAAATTGAGGTTGGAGCTGGACGGGACGTGGCAACTGCATTTTGGTGAGAAGCGGAACGACAAAATAGATGACGAACTATTATCGAGCGCTGATGAACTGAAAAAATTGATGTTGGAGTTTGAGAGGACGTGGCAACCATATTTTGGTAAGAAGCGGAACGACAAAATAGAAGAACTATTATCGAGAGTTGATGAACTGAAAAAATCGATGTTGGAGTTCAAAAGGACGTGGCAACTGCATTTTGGTGTGAAGCGGAACGACAAAATGGATGAACTATTATCGAGAGCTGATGAACTATTATCGAGAGCTGATAAACTGAAAAAATTGAGGTTGGAGTTGGAGAGGACGTGGCAACTGCATTTTGGTGAGAAGCGGAATGACAAAATAGATGAGGAGTGGATCGAAAAATTTGGTGAGAAGGATTGGCGTCCGCATTTCGGTGAGAAGTGGATCGACAAAATAGATGAGAAGTGGATCGAAAAAAATGGGAAGAAGTGGATCGACCAAAATATTGAGATTGAGAAGTGGATCGAAAATGTAGATCCTAAATTTAAGCCTCGCGGCTCTGATTTTATATTTGTCAGAGGTTTATTGCGATTCATGCGAAATCGGCAGCACCATTCGGACGAATTTCAGGTACTCTTTCAATGGAACTGTGATGTGATTTCTGCAGCGGAATGCATGCAGGCTTTCTTTAGTAACATTGTATATCTCGGATTGTATGAACTCGTGACTCAGCTCTTCTTGTTCTGGCAGGAATCCCAAAAATTGCGCAGCGTGGAGTCCTTCTACAATTACTTTGATGCACTATTCCCGTGTCTCTTGATGGTGTCGTACGGATTTTCGTACCGATTCTGCGGAGAAGAGCGCTGGTTCGAGAAGTACCGTTGAAGGGAAACCTTTGCAGGAGTACCTTTGGAAGACATGCGCTTTGACCCTTCGGCCATTTTCCACGATTCCTTCTTCGATCCATGATTCCTTCTTCGATTCAGTCGGTTGGGCATCCCACCGTGTTTTCTGTTATATCTATTTGATTCTGTTTGAGATATAAATGTATTAGTTTAGATTTGTATATAACATGGTTGCGATTCTGAATTGTTCTAAATTTATAGTGTTCGCAACCTGAATTGTTCTAAATTTATAGTGTTGTTCTTGATGTTCCATCAAAAATATGTCATACTTAACAGAAGGTACTTTTTAATTCATGGCAGTTTAGTAACTTCTCCGCCTATTTAGTTAATTTTTTGTATGGAAATCTCAATATCTGAAGATATATGTTTGGGCTCACTAGATCTCGACGGAGTAGGTAACTTTTTTTGTTATGAAATAAATGTTAAATCTACTAGCTAGCAAGTAGTTTACCTATGAAATAATCATTACATTGTTTAAAAGTTTAATTCTAAAGGGGATTAATGCTCACCGCATATTGATCTAGTCCATTACGCCTCATACCGACCGCCCATAAAGAAGCTTCACAATGATTTTCTAATTGAAAAGCAGGTTATTGGCTTTATATTTAAGTAAGTTATCAATTTAAGTCGCGTCTCAAGCATTTTAACATATTATAAAATTTTCATTCAATGCGAAAAAAAACAAAACAAGATGAATGCTTTTGAATAAGGCGACGCATTCTTGCAAAGTACACTTTTTTTTTTCAAATAACAATACGAAATACGAATTCTTCCTTATATATTTTCTTTGAGACATTTACTTAAAAGATTATTTACGATTCAATTTTTACATTATAGCAAAATTTAATTTGTTAAGACGATTACATGCATTTTTATTTTGGGAAAATTATTCGAAAGGCTAGCGGTCAATTCAATGTTAAACTTTTCAATTTGTTCATAAACATTTTAATTGTGTGGATTTTGTCCTGAACCTATCATTTTAATAATTAGCCGAAATGATTATATTGACAAATCATCGAAATGTCAAGGACTACACGTTTTTCGGGGTGTAAGGGCACTTCACTATAACATTCAAGGTAGTGGAATGAAAGTTCAATATTAGACCTTGGAGATTATTCCTTGTAATCAATCTCTTATCTAGTGGAATCTTTAGGGTCCTAATTTTCGGTTTTCAGGACAAATTCGAAAAAATGACATGGCGATGCATGAGACCTGGTGGGTCATCGCCGGCCTCGAATCGAACAACAAAGAATCGGTGAATGGTATGATCCATAGGCCTCAAGTGACTTTGCTAATCGCAAGTATTCGCAAACCGCTCACCACGGCAGCACCATCCATATAACCACAAACTTCGATACAGCAGCACAACCACCCCATCGCCGAGATGGAGAAAATCTAGTCAAACACAGGTGCGTCGGATCAAACTATTGGGCCCTCAAAACGGGTTCATCTATGGAGAAAGATGAGTCTGATTGATATCCACCGTCAATTCTAATTCCAGACGAAAGTCCTAGGATTGTCTTTAGCTCATCACCCAATTTTGATAGGACTTCATCAATCAGCAGATAGATCCAAGGTCGAAAGCGATTCGAAAGCAATTTCTAGTACCGGCCATCAAGCCATTATGCATATCAAGAGACCTATTAATCAAAGCATACTATCGTCGTTGTTGCAACGATTCCCGAGTAATTATTAGGTGAAAAACCATATCGCATAGTTGATTGAGCAAGTCACTCAAGGCGAGAGTTCTCGCCCTGGCTGAACTTGGTCGATGATTGGTGAATGTAGCGCCTCTTTCACACCTCTTTGCCTGCTATAGAGAGTGCCTGCCCCGCCCCCCAGCGAAAGACTCGAACCCTCGATCGACCATGTCCCTTGATGTGCACACGAATCAGATCCCTTTTTGTCACCTCCGAAAACCCGGACGGGGCAACGTACCCTTAAATTGACAACGTTAGGTAGTAGTTTTGCAGATTCCCCAGATTGAGAATAGAAATTCCCGCGACGTGTATATGAAGAGATATTCCTGTAGTTGATGATGATTAGCTAACGCCAGATGAACATCCTAGTTTCTTTCAATCGCCCTCCGGTTTTTTCCTTTCCTCAGATCCTGCCAACGAGAAGATCTTCGTCGGTACACCCAAGAAAAATCCATTTCAGGCAGCAGCATGAGCAATTGCCAATAGAGAAGGTCACTAAACTAAAAATAGAAATAAGAGAAGGTCACTAAAATATTTCTAGTTTCTATGGTTCGTTGATTAAAAAAATAAAATAAATAAATAAAGATAACCATCCACCGACATGATTTATTTAGTTTAATTAGGAATCGGCATAATTTGATCCGGACATGTTCATGTTCAAAATGTACAATTGATGGAGATGCGACTTCTGAGACATTGGCTGTGTTTGGTTCAATTTTGGAAATGGGTCTTGGGAAAATGCAAATATCTTTGGCTTTAAGGGCTTTAAGGAAATGCAAATTGTATTTGCAAAGCTATTTTAGCGTAAAAAGCGTTTGGCGTATCTTTTTTTATAATAAAGGACTTTTGGATTTCATTTTTCTTTTTTATTAAAAAATATTAAACTATTTGCCAATCGTAGTGAATGTAAGAGTAGTTTGGAACAATGAGAGGTAAAAGGGTAGAGTTTTGGAATAATGAGAGGTAAAATCAAAAAACTAAAAAATTTATAATAGTAGTTTTAAAAAAAAAAAAGAAAAAAGTAGTTTCAGTATTTGACCAAATACTAAAAGCTTAAAACTAATCCCCATCATAATTGGATTTTCAGTTTTTTCAAAATTAGCATTTGATTGAAAACCCTTTGGACAGACTTGCCAAACACCCCATTATTTCTCCAAGGGTTTTAAAAGTTCCCTGGGAAAGCTGAATCAAACGCACCCATTACAAGTGAAAAACCATAGTGCATGGTTGATCAAGCGAGTTGTTCTAGGTGAGAGGTTTGGCCCCGTTTGAGCTTGGCGATGATTGGCAAAGCAAGCGCCTCCTTCGCACCTTTGTCTGACTAAGATGATGGTCCAGTCCAAAAGATACAAACCCTGACTGACCATGTTTTTTGATGGTGCTGACGAACCAGATCATTTTTGTCGCCTCCGAAAACCTAGATGAGGGACCAAAGTATCTTAAAATTGACAACATGAGGTAGAGGTTTCGCAGAGTCCCGGTCTAGAATAGAAATTCTTAGAGACATGTAGATGAGGAGATCATTCTCTTGTTGATGACAATGAGTTAACACCAGAGAAATCCCACTTTCGATCGTCCTCTGCTTTTTATTTTCCTCAAATCCTGCTAAGGCTTCATCTTTGTCAGTACACCCAAGAAATCCATTTCTGGCAGCAGCATGAGCAATTTTTTTTTTTTTTGGATCGGAATGCGAATTTATTAAATAAAAAGTGTTCAAACATAAGTTCTCACTCAGGGAGCATCCAAAGAAGGTAACTCAGGGCGACAAGCTAACCAATTACAGGCGGATTATTTAATCATTGGGCCTTGCAATGGGCTAACTTTTAAGTGTTCGATAACCCATGGAACCTCAAAGTATAAAAGATTGTACTGCTCACCGAGACCCACCACTTCTGACATTTTGACAGCACTTCTTCTGGTCGTGCAGATAGAGAGAGAGAGAGAGAGAGAGAGCGCTTAAATGGGGGCTAGGGTTTTGACGTTGACGGCGGAGGCTGCTCTTATGGACTTGGCGAATCCATCAAGGGTTATTATCCCCGACGAGTCGGGCGTTTGTTCTTCGACGAACGGCCCGTCAATAGTCACTTTCAAGGTTCGGTCTCTCGATGGAATCCAGTGTCTGAGGTAATTCTTCGTTTCTCCGACCGATGCTTCCTCTTTTTTGTCCATTCCATCTCTGAAAATTATTGAGTATTATGTGGGCCTCTTCCGCTAAGGTCATTGGATTCGGAATTTGTTGTCGAAATACAAAATTATACCTGGCCTTCCAAATTGACGAGGGAAGGAGGGTCTATTGAGTGGGCACTGTAAGTTTTTAACCGATCCTCGATTCTTGCTAATTTGATGATCGAGGCTAGGGTTAGCAATTGAGGAACTGCTTGTTAGTCAATTAACTTTCTCCGATATTTGATAATTTTTTTTCTCATTGTTGCTAATGGCTTTGGGTATTATGAGTATGGATCTATAAGTAATTAAAATAAGTAAGAAAACACATTCATATATTGCAGAACCTCAGAAGGAAAAAAAAATGGCAAGAAAATGCCTTTACAGTTCTAAACCTTATATACAAAGTCCAATCGACTCTTGAACCTGAATTGCGATAATACTCTATCCTTATGGAAAAAAAGCAATTCCCACCCTGATGCACACGTAGTAATGCGTGCCAAAACACCACTAGTAATTGGTAACTTTACCAATGTGTAACTCATATAAAATTTTCCATTTGCGGAGTTTTATTTCTGTGCGTGAGTATGTAAATAAGTCAATTCACTTACAAAAAGCAAGAACGATATTACTCGTGACTTTTCATTTATGGAAGTCGCTTTTTCCGTCTTGCTCGAGCTCAGATAGGACAGAGATCGACTCTTTACCATTTTCTCTCCTTCTTTTGCGTGGCCTTGGGAACAGGAATCAGGATGCTGCTCAGTGCTCCTCTAGTGGCTGTCTTATGTATTGGGGTGGGCCGTGATCTCAGGAGGATGATCTTGGTCATTCACATCTGGGCCTCCCCCATTTATTCTTCACATCTGGACCAAGCGAAGTCCTTGTGGAGCTACCGTTAGGGGTGAGCACGGTTCCCGGGTAGAACCGGGAACCGGAGGGTCCGGTTCTAAGAAAACAGGTTTTTCTGGGAACCAGCGTTCCCAGTTCCGGTTCCGGTTCCCAGAAAAAGGGAACCGGGAACCGGAACCAGAACCAGTCTGAGTTCAAAATAAAAAAACCCTAGCACGTCACTCAACCCCCCACGTGATTTCCCTCCCCTTTTGCCGATTTTTCCACCCTTTTTCCTTTCTTTTTCTCTCTCTCTCTTTCTTTCCAACCTTTTTTCTCCTCACGTCACTTCCTTGCCCCCCTCCCCCCTCCCCCCAACTTTTTTCTTTTCTTCTCTCTCTCTCTTCTCTTTCTCCCTCTCTCGGCCGAAACCCCCCCCTCCCTTCTCTTCTTCTTCTTCTTCGTCTTCTTCCTTCCTCTTGCTAGTTGCTGCTTCACCCATCACCACACCGCCGCCCCACGCCCTACTCACCACCACCTCTTGGCCACCGAACCACCACCACCCACCGCTCGTTCGACGAGCCATCTTGCTGTTGAGTCCGACAAGCTGTCACGCCGTCCACGTCGCCCCTCGCCGCTGTGAGCCACCGCCGCCGTCCCCAAGCCATCGTCACCACCTCTTGCCGCCGCTCGCTCGGCCGTCTGGGCCGTCGTTGCTCCGAACCGCCACCGCCTCCGTTAGAATTGAGCTCTTCCCCCCTTGGCCGTGTGTTGAGCCGCGACCGCCGCCGTCTTCACCACGCCGTTCGTGCCGTCGTTGGTGCCGTGAGACTCGTGTCTTCTTCGCCGTCGCCGAACCTCCCTCAACATCGCCGCTGGACGCCGTCACCCCTTGCTTGCCTCGCTGCTTAGCTGCTTGACGTCGACGCCACCGTTGGACGCCGCTCGTCCCCCTAGTGGAGGCTGCTCGCTCACCTAGCCACCCCGACACTGCTCGCCGCTCGCTTAATATGGCTTATCATCGAGGAGTTTGTAAGTTTGCAATTATTAGTTTCATTGCCTATGACATTTGATTTTTAACTGCTAATTCCTGATCCTTTTGGTTGAACTAAAAAAGACTTAAAGATTGACAAATTTTCTTTGTCATGTGTAGTGAACAAGAAGCACCACCCTCCATCACTAAGCGACGAAGTGTGGCGTTTAAAGAAAATAGCCAAAGACGGTGCTCTACATAAGCGCATGATTTCAAGAGGAATCAACACTATTCAAGATTTCCTCCAGTTGTACGAAGCTGATGCATCCTCTCTGAGAAATGTAGCAATCATTTCTCTTCTAGCTGTGCTAATTTCCCCTTTTCTGTACACGTTATTCTAAGCATTGTTGACCATCAAATCCACTACTTCTTGTGTGATGCAATGTTATTTAAGATATTTGGCGATTGGGTTGCAAACGGCATATGGGAGATGATTGTCAAACATGCCAGGACCTATGTGGTTGACGATAACAAGACCTACACTTACTATCATGCTTCAAACCAGGTCAGTATACTGTTCAACTTAGTGATGAAAGTGGCTCAAGCAACACTTGACGGCCAAACTTACCAGTCGCTAGACCAATTGACCCACTCTCAGAAGGTACATAAAGCATAGCCAGAAACTTTCATATCAAGCAGTAGATTGTCAAACTATGTGGAGCTACAGAAGGGCTTGTATGTATCGTTCTTGTCCATACATACCACAATCACTTCGCTTAAAATTCGTAAGTATTCCTTTGATTTCGAATTTGATTGAATTTGCCGTTCGGTCGATAGATTTTGGTGCAGAACTTAAGAAGACAGGCTTACTGCAACAAGAATCAATGGGTGTTGCTTGATGCCTTACCTAGCATCACTCCTCCAAGTGCCCTGACCAACTTGCCTACGGAGTCATTAATTGGACTGAGCCCGCTTCTTCATCATCTAGATCACACAGTGCCAAACCTGAAAATGAAACTAAAAAAAAAAAAGAAATCTGTTGGAATCTGGAACCAACCCTGAAACCTGTGACAGGGTAGGTTTCAGGTTCTTGGTTCTGATGAGTAGATTTCAGGTTCCAATCTGTTGGAATCTGGAACCGACCCTAGAACCTGTGACAGGGTAGGTTTCAGTTTCTCGGTTCTAATGAGTAGATTTCAGGTTCCAAAAATTGAGGAACCTGTACTCGAGTAGGTTCTAGGTTCCGGATGGAACAGAACTGGAACCGGGAACCGCTCACCCCTAGCTACCATGCTGTATAATGAGGTTGGAACAACGAAAAGCCTAGATATAAAATGCAAACACGAGCCTGACCATCTCTTTACTCCTCCTCCACTTTCATCTCTCTCTTGCGTTCGTCCGGCGCTCTGCTTAACATACTTGACGACTCGGAGGGTGTCACGAGCCGCGATCCGGATATCCGAGGCCTTGATTCCGTCAACATAATATGGCTGTGGTATCAGTTTCATCTTTTGACAGTCTTGCTGGGCAAGAACAAGCATCTCGCCTGAATGGCATGAGGTGGGACTTGCACTGGCAATTGTGCGACAAAATCCGGCGTGACGACGAAATCTTGTGGAGCGGTGATGGCGTAAGTCCTGACAATGAGGAGGAGGACAATCGCGTCTCTTCATAAAATAGGGAAGGCAGGCTCGACGATGATAGTGGAAGCA
The DNA here is from genome assembly GCA_028830015.1 of Eucalyptus grandis x Eucalyptus urophylla. Taxonomy (NCBI): domain Eukaryota; kingdom Viridiplantae; phylum Streptophyta; class Magnoliopsida; order Myrtales; family Myrtaceae; genus Eucalyptus; species Eucalyptus grandis x Eucalyptus urophylla. The sequence goes on from CM054203.1 coordinate 31,245,908, forward strand.
ATGATGTGAGGCTAAAAAATGGCGGTAGCATTGAAGAGCCAGAGCACAAGACTGCTGAAACCCTGGGGCCAACCGATGGCCTTAAGAGCTTCGTTCAATCTGTTATAGTGCAATGGCTGAGGTAATTTAAAATTTTTATTTTTCAACCCGCACAAAAGGATATATCTTGCTTACTGGGGCACTCCTAATCACTGAGCTTGCTTGCTACTTAAGTAGAGATCGGTATCAGGTGGTATCCAGGAGGATGCACGATTTTCTTGAGTCATTGGTTAAGTTCAATATCACTATCAAGGCTAAAACTTCTAAGGTTTCGTTCCGGAAAAGTTTTCCAGTTTTTCTTATGTTCATTCCACGGAAAATCAACTGGAAAATGAGTTGATTAGGGAAATCATTTTCCACGATAGAAATAAAAAAGTGTTCTGAGATAGGAAATTTGTTTTTACTTTTGACAAGTGGAAAATTTTTTCATACCTTTTTTTCACCTCACTTTTTTCATCAAATACCTTTTCCTTTTATTTTTAATTATTATTCATTCTTGTTCTTTTTTTTTTTCTTTTTTTTTTCCTTTTCTCCTTCATTAGTTGGTCGCCAGCCCCTGCCTACCACAGTCCGGCGAGGCTCGAGCTTGCCAGATTTCGGGAGGTTGAGCCTTGTTGAGGCTGAGCCTCGAGCGAGCTCGCCCAACCGGCCTCAAGCGAGCTCGAGCCTCGCTAGATCTGGCAAGTCGGTGCCAATGTCTTGCGACTTCGGGTGAGGCTCAAGTCGCCAGACCTGGTGATCTGCGTCTTGGTCGGTCGCAAGGTGGCCATCGTCGAGGCATGCCGCCGGAGGAGGAAGAAAGAGGGAGGAAAAGAAAACATAAAAAGAAAGAATAAAAGAAATTTGAAAATAATAAAGTTTCGATTTTTTGAAAATACAAATAATTAAAATTAATTTTTAAATATATATATATAAATTAAAATTATATATTTTTGTCAATCAAAATAGTTTTTTGGTAATTTAAAAAAAATCAAATTAGATAACGAAAGTGGAAAATATTCTCCACTCTATTTTCAGATTTTAGTCAAACGTTGGAAAATATAATCATTTTCTGGAAAAATGGTTTCTTGGAAAACATTTTCCAGAAACGTGATATTTTCCGCAAAACTGACCATAATATTTTTTATATTTTCAGTTATATAGTAATAAGAACATAAGACTTTTTTTTTCCCATTTTGCTAAAATCAGTATGCCTCATTTCTGTTTTTGATTCTTGACTGCTACAGAATCCGTATGCCCTCAAATCCATATCAGATTTTGTACCGGTTTTTCATTCAGCTAAGAACCTGTAATACTTCTGTACTTTTTCTCAATTTTCCAATAGGATATGGCCTAATAATTACTTATGTGCCTTTCGAGTGGCCCAGATACCATTTGGCTCTAGGTACATTGATGAGTCTACCTTATTTTATGATACAGGGAGCATGTCAATTTGGATAATTGGGAAACAATCTTTCAGAACATTGATCTGGACGACAAAATCTGGTTTGAGCAAGATATCTTGCCCTGCCCTCACGCCTTAATTACTGACCGCGTAAGTACTGACAATGAGGAGGAGGACTTCATTCGCATGCGCAGTAGGGTCCGTTCTAGACAAAAGGAGGAGTGGGAGGAGGAGGAGGAGAACTTCTTCATTCGCTTGCGCAGTTGTCTCCGTTCTGGACAAAAGGAGGAGTGGGAGGAGGAGGAGGAGCAAGATATCTTGCCCCCCCGTCCCGTCATAAGTACCGTCATCGTAAGCACTGACAATGAGGAGGACAATCACGTCTCTTCAGAAAATAAGGAAGGCGGGCTCGACGATGGTAGTGGGAGCAATGATGTGAGGCTCAATTTCCTTCCTGATGGTGGTGGCATTGAAGAGCCAGAGCATAAGATTGCTGAAACCATAATCTCTCACGGGACTGATGGCCTTGAGAGCTGCGTTCAATCTGTTATAGCACCATTCCTGTGGTAATTTAAAATTTTTATGTTTTGACCTGCACAAAAGGGATATATCTTGCTTATTGGAGGCACTCCTAATCACTGAACTTGCTTGCTACGTATGTAGAGATCGGTATCAGGTGGTATCCAAGAGGATGCATGATACTTCTTGAAACATGGTTAAGTTCAATATCACTATCAAGGCTAAAATTTCTAGTATTCTTGATATTTTCAATTACGTAGTAATAAAAACATAGACTTTTTTTCCCATATTGCTAAAATCAGTATACCTCATTTCTGTTTTTGATTCTTGACTGCTACAGAATCCTTATGCCCTCAAATCCGTAGCGGATTTTGTACCAGTTTTTCATTCAGTCAAGCTGTAATAATTTTGTACTTTTTCTCAATTTTCCAATAGAATATGGCCAAATAATTACTTATGTGCCTTTCGAGTGGTCCAAATACTATTTGGTTCCAGGTACATTGATGATTCAAGTTATGATGTCTACGTTATGTTGTGATACAGGGAGCGTGTCAATTTGGATAATCGGGAAACAATCTTTCAGAACTCTGATTTTGAAAATTTCCTGACGACTCATCCATTGTACAAAGCTCGACTAAACCAAATTATCAAAAACGTGAGCACCGAGCTTTCGCAAATGCAAAAGACAAATCCTGAACTGAGGTGGGAGTCCTGTTCTCTTTAAATTGAATCATTACCATTTTCATTTCACTGTCTGATGTATCATCCTTGGTGTCCAATCTAGTCTCTCAATGAGCTGATGCAATGTTTAGTTATTATAGAGATTGCCTCAATGACTATCTGCGATGCTTATGAATTCGGGGAGTCGGTTCTCCTTGGTATTTTTCACTTAATTGATTTTTATGAGAATTTTGGAGGGTCATAATTAATAATTGCTTTAAATTACCAACAGCTTGGAGGAATTGAAGGTGTATTACGTTCCTATTTGTTGGAGTTCAACGAAGAGACTGGAATTTTTTTGTCACCTCAGCGACACACTATTGAAAGCTACCGCACCCAGTCAACCGAATGATCTGGAAGATTTGCTTTTGGAGTTGGAGAGCAAGGAGGGGCCACAAGTTTTTGATGGGAGGTGGATCGACAAAATAGATAGGAGGTGGATCGACAAAATTGATCGTAAATATAGGCCTCGTGAGCATGAGTATATATCCGTTCGAGGTTTATTGCACTTCGTGCGCAATCGGTGGCGCCATCCGGACGAATTTAAGGTACTCTTTCAATGGAATTATGATGATTTCTACAGCGGAATTCATACAAGGCTTCCTTTAGTAACTTTGTATGTCTCGAATTGTATGAACTCATGACTCAGCTCTTCTCGTTCCCGCAGGAATGCTTTGGATCGGACAGCGCGGAAGACTTCTACAGTTACTTCGATGAACGATTCCCGAATCTCTTGAAGGTGTCATACGGGACGGCGCACCTGTACTGCAGAGAGCCCTGGTTTAAGAGGTACCGTTGAAGTGAAACTTTTGCAGGATTACCTTTGGAGGCCACTTTCCATGATATTTTCTTCAATCCAGTCGGTTGTGCATTCCCTTGTTTTTTGTTACGATCTATTCGATTCTGTTTTAGTGTATAAATTTAATGTTTTAGATATATAATGTGGTTGCAATATTGAATTGGTTTAAATTTATAGTGTGTTGTTCTTGGTGTTGCATAGAAAATATTATTATACTTAAATTCAGTACAATGTATTTTTTTTGAAATCGCAATCCATGAATTTAATATTTATTTTATTTTATTTCAAAAATGTATCTTTTAGACCTCAAAATAAAAAAAAGGCCCCGGTGATCGGCCCTAGTAGCGACTTATTTCAACGAAAGGACTTTTCAATTCGTGGCAGTTTAGCAACTTCTTTGCCGACTTAGTTAATTTTTCATATGGAAATATCAATATCTAAATATATATGTTGAGGCTCGGTAGATCTCGATGGATCAGGTAAGTTTGTTATGAAATAAATAATCGTTACTCTATTAACAAGTTTAATTCTAAAGGGGATTAACGCTCAACGCATATTGATTTAGTTCATTACATACACCTCACAGCGACCGCTCATAAAGAAGCTTCACAATGATTTTCTCATTGAAAAGCTGGTTAATGGCTATATTTATATGTAAGTTATCAATTTAAGTGACGTCTCGAGCATTTTAATATATTATAAAATTTTCATTCAATGCAAATAACAAAACAAGACGACGCTTTTAAATAAGAGGACGCATTCTTGCAAAGTGCACTCTATTTATTTCAAATAACAATTTGAAATACAAAAATCTTTACTTACGTATTTTCTTCGAGACGTTTACTAAAAATATTATTTATGATTCAAACTATGGATTATAGCTAAATTTAATTTGTTAAGATAATTACATGTGTTTTTATTCTTGGATAATTGTTTAAAAGGTTCTAAACTTATTTTGTAATGAATGATTCAATGATAAACTTTCTAATCGTGCTGATTTGATTCTAAACTTTTCGACAATTTGTCAATTTAGTCTTAAACATTTCAATCGTATCGATTTGGTTCTAAATCTTTTGAAGATTTGCTAATTTACTCATAAATCTAACCTTTGGATGATTAGTCGAAAGAACTACATTGACAAATCGTTGAAATATTGAGGACTATGTGTTTCAGCTGTAATGGCACTTCGCCATAACATTCAGGGTAGCAGAAGGAAAGTTCAATATCTAATCTTGGAGATTATTCCTCGTAATCAATCTCTTATCTATTGGGATCTTCAGGGTCATTCTTATTGCTCTAGACTATATGCAGGGAGTCCTGATTTCCGGTTTTTCAAGACGGATTCGAACAAATGGAACGTCGAAGCATGTAATCTAGCGGGTCATCTCCGGCCTCGAATCGAACAACAAAGAATAAGTGAATGGAATGATCCCTGGGCCTCAAGTGACTTTGTTAATCGCAGGTACTCGCTAACTGCTCACCGTGGCACCAACATCCAAATAACTACAAACTTTTGTCCAGCACGGTCGCCTCATCATTGATTTGGAGAAAATGTCGCCAGACACGGGTGCTTCAGATCAAACCGTTGGACTCTCGGAATGGTTCATCTTAGTCGAAAGATGAGTCTGATTGACATTAGCTGCTGATTCTAGTACCAGATGAAAGTCCTGAGATTGTCTTTAGCTCATCACGCCATTTTGATAGGACTGAATCAATCACCGGATAGATCCAAGTTGAAACTGATTCAAAAGCAGCTTCCAGTGATGAGTTCCCACAGTCTTCTCCACCGGTCATTAAACCTTTATGCAGTTCAAGAGACCTATTAATCAAAGCACAAGATCATTGTAGTTGCAATGATACCTGAGTGTGGAAAACCTCGTCAAATAGCCTGATTGAGCGACTTGCTCGAGGCGAGAGGTTTCGCCCCCTTTCAATTCAGGCCATGATTGGCATAAGCTAGTGTTTCTTTTGCACCTTTGCCCAATTGATAATGCACACGAACCCCGACCGGCCATGTTTCTCGATGTGCTCACGCACCGGATTGTTTTTTTGTCACCTCCGAAAACCCGGATGAGGCAATATACCCTTAAAATTGACAACATTAGGTAGCAGTTTTGCAGAGTCCTTGGATCGAGAATAGAAATTACCACGACATGTAGATGTATAGATCTTCCTCCAGTGAATGATGATGAGCTAACACCAGATGAACATCCTAGTTTCTTTCAATCGCCCTCTGGTTTTTTTTTCTTTCCTCAAATCCTGCTGACGGGAAGATCTTTGTCAGTACACCCAAGAAAAATCCATTTCTGGCAGCAGCATAAGCAATTGCCAATTGAGAAGGTCACTAAAATAAAAATAGAAATAAGAGAAGGTCACTAAAATATTTCCAGTTTCCATAGTCCGATGATTAAAAAATAGAAAAATAAAAAAGAGAGAACCATCCACCGACATGATTTATTTAGTTTAATTAGGAATCAGCATAATTTGAATGTACAACTAATGGAGATGCGTCCCCCGTTTGAAATACTTTGTTTCTCGAGAAATTTATTTCTATATTTTAATTGGTCAGAAATATATAAAATAAGATGAAAAGGAAGAAGAACAAATTCCTTCTATCCGAATTTTTAGTTGCGGAATTACACGGAATCCTCAGAGAGAAAGGGGGGAAATCGGAGAGCCGGAGTCGTTACAATTGTAGGGCTCGCGATTGCGATTAGGGTTTTGCTTTTTATATAAATCCCGAAACTCGCCCTCGTTGCTTCTCTCTCTAGAACCTCCACGAACTCTCTCTCTTCCTCCTTCTCCCCCCCTCTCTCTTCCTCTCCGGTGATCGATCAGTCGATCGGAATCCATGGCGAATCAGGAGAGATGCGCCGGCACCGTCCTGTGGTTCAACGACCTCAAGGGCTTCGGCTTCACCAAGCCCAGCGACGGCGGCGAGGACCTCTTCGTCCACCAGTCCTCCATTCGGTCCGACGGCTTCCGTAGCCTCGCCGAGGGCGAGGAGGTCGAGTTCTCCATCGTCACCGAGTCCGAGGGCAAGTCCTCGGCCGTCGACGTCACCGGTCCCGGCGGGGCCCCCGTCAAGGGGGCGAGGACCTCTTCGTCCACCAGTCCTCCATTCGGCTTCGGCGGCGGCGGCGGTGGCGGCGGGGGGTTTGGCGGCGTCAGGGGCGGGCGCGGGTTCGGGTTCGGCGGCGGCTGGAAGGGCGGCGACAGGTACGGCGGGGGCGGCGCCGGTGGCGCCGGATCCTATGTTTGTGGGGAGGTGGGACACTTGGCGAGGGACTGTGACCGTGACCGCGGGAGCCGCGGCGGGGGGCGGGGGGTTCTGGGGCGTGTTTTGGCTGCGGTGGGATCGGCCACACGGCGAGGGATTGTCGCCGGAGTACCAATGGTGGGGTTGGAATAGGAGGAGGAGGAGGAGGCAGTGCCTGCTTCAATTGTGGTGGTTTCGGGCACATGGCGAGGGATTGTACTAGTAGGGGTGGTGGTGGCGGCGGCGGCGTTGGTGTCGGCGGTGCTTCAATTGTGGTGGTTTCGGGCACGATTCTCATTGCTGATTTGGAGAAAATCTCGTCAAACGTGGGTGCTTCAGATCAAAACATTGGACTCTTGAACAGTTCATTCATGGAGAAAGATAAGTCTGATTGATATTAGGTATTGATTCTAATTCCAGATGAACGTCCTGAGATTGTCTTTAGTTCATCACCCAAATTGACAGGATTTCATCAGTCAGTGGATAAATCAAGGTGAAAAAATTTAAAAGCGGTTTCAAGTTATAAGTTCTGTAATCTTCTCCACCAGCCATCAAACCAGATCAAGAGACCTATTGATCAAAGCATACGATCATCGCAGTTGCAACAATTTCGCCTCGTTTGAACTCAGGCGATGATTGGCAAAACGCCTCTTTTGCACCTTTGCCTGATTAAGAGAATGGCTCCCCGAAAGACACTGACTTATGTTTCTCGATGTGCTCACAAACAGATTGTGTTTTTTTTTTTTCAAGACAAACAAATTGTTTTGTCACCTCTCAAGACACGAAGAAGGGACCAATGCACCGTTAAAATCGACAACGTTTGGTAGTGGTTTCACAAAGTCCCAAATCACGAATAAAAATTCCCAGAGATATGTAGATGAAGAGATCATCCTCTAGTTGAATACAATTGGAGTGCATGATAACCAAAATTTCTACATAAATAATTTTTCTATTTCAGACCTGTTTCTGGAATAAAAACTATTTGATAAACTTACTCAGTTTTTCTATTTCTAGAATAGATTTCTATTTCAGAAATTGATTTAGAAAAGAAATCAGAAATAATTTCTCTTACTAAACCCTAATTTCAGTGAGTCCTCCCTCATTTCTTCTACATCTCTGCCTCCTCCTCGTCCTCCGCCTCTCCTCATTTTATTAAAAATAAAAATAAATAAATAAATATAAATATATTCATTTTATTCATTTAAAAATAAAAATAAATTTATTAAAATATATCATTTATTTTTATTTATCATTTTATTTTTAGTTTATTAAAAATAAATTTATTAAAAATAATTTTAATAATTTTATTTTTATTTGCCTTGAGTGTTTTGCCAAATAAATTTATTTTTATTTTTATTTTTTATTCATTTTAAAATAAATTTATTCATAAATAAAATAAAATAGAATAAATAAAATAAATTTATTTTTAAGGATATTTTTATTTTAAAATATAATGATATTTTTATTTTATTTTATTCTTTTTTTTGTTATTAAATCATTTTTATTTTCATTTTTTATATTAAAGGTCGTCGGTCGTCACCGTTGCCGTCCGAAAGGAAGAAATTTTGTGTCGCTATCAAACAGTTATTTTTGCTTAGAAACTCTTCTAGAAATAGAAAAAATCTATTTCTGTTATTTCTGTTCCAAAAACTATTTTTGGAATATAATGGTTGTCATACGTGCCCAATGAGTTTACGCCAGATGAATCCTAGTTTCTTTCAATCAGCCTCTTTGGTTTTTTCTTACTTTCAAATCCTGCCAATGGAAGATCTTTGTCAGTACACCCAAGAAATCCACAATTGAGAAATGTAGTGTTTTTGGAAAATATTTTTCTGAAAGTTATTTTTCAGGAAAAAGTAATTATTTTCCGGTGTTCAACTTAAAAATGAAGTGGAAAATATTTTTCGCTATTTAGTAAGGAAAAATATTTTTCTTCATATACTATTTTTCAATTATTTTATTTTTTAAAATGGAATTTTCATATTTTTTAGAAATTGATTTTTAAATATTTTTAATTTTTAAAATTTATTATTAATTTTTTTTTCCTTTTTTTTTGTTTTCCATCTCCTTCTTTCTTGGTTGGTCGTTGGCCACGGTGATGGCCCATGATCGGCCACCAACGAGCCTCGAACTCGTCGACAAGCACGAGGCTTGCCGCTCCCCAGATTGGCAAGCGTGAGTGTCGAGCTCAAGGCTCGCCAGATTGACAAGCGCGAGCTTGAGATCAACAAACTCGAGCATCACCTGGCGACGATTGACGACTAGCCAAGAAAGAAGAAAATGGAAAACAAAGAAAAGAAAAAGAAAAGAAAACGGGAATTAAAAATAATTCGAATTAAAAAAGAAAAAGAAATTAAAAAAATAATTCGAATAAAAAAAGAAAAGAATAAGAAGAAAGGGGAGGAGGAAGTGAGGATTTGTAAAAGTGTAAGATAAGAGAGATCAAGTGAGGAAAATGTTTTCCACTTTTCAAAAGTGGAAAACATTTTCCCCTAATTTAGAAGACTTTTTTTTTTCTTTTATGGAAAACATTTTCCCCAAAGAATTTATTTTTCGTGAAACGAATGTTGGAAAATCCAAAAAACGTTTTCCTAGAAAATATTTTCCGTGAAACAAATGGAGCTTTAGGTGTGTTTGTTTCATTGAAAGTATTTTATCAGAAAGTGTTTTTTCGATTTTAAGCCGTTTGATTCTTTAAAAAAGATTTGATCAACCAAAAATATTTTTTGGTCAACGCAAATATTATGTATTATTTTAAGAAAACAAATTCCTCCTCCTCAAGGTGAAAACACTTTCCTTTTCACATTTTTCTCTCTAACCTTTCACTTTTTCTCTCCACACTCTCTCACTTTTTCTAAGGTACGCTGCTCTCTCCCTTCGATCTTTCACTTGTCTTTCTTCCTCGACTTTTCTTCAACGACACGCATCGACATTGTTGAGTTGATGTTGATTCTCATTGTTGATTCTCTCTCATGCATGAAGGGAGGTGGTGGTCGAGGGGGGTGGCGGTGGGGAGGGAGGAGGAGGTGGAGATGGAGTCGGCGATGTCGCCAAAGACAACGTCGTCGTCGAGGAGGACGCCGATGCCGGAGGCGGCGTGATTGGGGAGGAGCTCCTCCTCCTCGTCGCCGTCCTAGCTGTCGTCGTCGTCGTCGTCAAGGTTGTTAAATTGCTAAAAGGAGGAGAGATGAGGCTAAAACTTCATCTTACATATAAAACAACCAAGTCTTTTTACAAAAGACAGAATACATAACGTAAAATACACCATAACTACCCATGTTTTGCATAAAACACTTGTCCTACTAACACCTAAAAACTAGGATAACCAACGAACATGACTCCACTAACTCTAATAACTGAAAAACCAAATCAGTAACACATGCAAAAGGAAGTAACTATTATATCAACAATCCCTCCCTTAAACTGATGTTTGTTAACATTCAGTTTAAAGCCTTGACTTTTTTCACCGTGCAAACACCTAGGGTGCGTTTGTTTGCGTTTCTGTTTAAAAATTGTTTTAGGGAACAGAAATAAAAAAAAGTGTTTCTGTTCCTGAGAACAATTTCTGAACAAAAAAACGCGTTTGGTAAACTTGTTCCGGGAACAAAAAATAAATAGAAACACGTTTGGTAAATTTGTATAATTTTTTTATTTCTTTTATTTTTTCTATTTTTTTCTATTTTTTTCCTTTTTTTTCTTTTTTTTTTCCTTTTTTTATTTTTTATTTTTCCTTTTTTCTTTTTTTTTTTCTTTTGGCCGGTCGCCGGCCTCGGCCATGGCCGGCGATCGGCCGACGAGGGCTGGCGGCCTCGCCCAGGCACGGCGAGGCTCGTCGGCCCCCGGCGAGGCCGAGCCTCGCCGGCCGCTGGGCGAGCTCGGCCTCACCGGATCTGGGCGAGATCGAGCTCGCCCAGCCCGACGCGCCGACATCTCGCCGGGTTGGGCGAGCTCGATCTCGCCCAGATCCGGCGAGGCCGAGCTCGCCCAGCCCGACGCGCCGACATCTCGCCGGGCTGGGCGAGCTCGATCTCGCCCAGATCCGGCGAGGCCGAGCTCGCGCAGCGGTCGGCGTCGCTTGGCGGTGGCCCGGCGAGGCCGAGCCTCGCCGGCCGCTGGGCGAGCTCGGCCTCACCGGATCTGGGCAAGCTTGAGCTCGGCCTCGCCGGGGGCCGGCGAGCCTCACCGTGCCTGGGCGAGCCGCCGGCCCTCGTCGGCCGACCGGCAAAAGAAAAAAGAAAGAAAATAAGAAGAAAAAAATAAAAAATAAAAAAGTGTTTCTAAGTTTTGTTTCTGTTTCTTTTTTGTTCCTGGGAACAAAAGAACAAAAAAACAGAAATTTCTGTTCCTGGGAACAGAAATAGGGTGTAGCCAAACGCACCCCTAGTAACTTTCTGAGCTTCACAAATGACTCCATCTTGAGAGCCTTGGTGAATATATCAGCAACTTAATCTTTACTCCTGTAGTAGATTACATCAATTGTTCCATCATTGTTAAGATCTCTCAAGAAATAAAACTTCACATCAATGTGCTTGCTTCTTCCATGTAACACTGGATTCTTGGAGAGTTTTATTGCTGAGTTATTGTCATAAAAAATTTTAGTAGGTCCCGATTGCTTGAATTGTAGCTCTTCAAGAATTCTCCTTAGCCAAATAGCTTGACAAGCACTAGCTGCTGCAGCAACAAATTTAGCTTCCATACTTGACAATGTGACAATTGGTTGCTTCTTTGATGACCACGAAATAACACATGTTCCAAACATAAAAGCATAACTCGAAGTGCTCCTCCTATCATCTTGATCTCTTGTATAGTTACTATCAGTAAATCCCAACAAATTGGACTTTTCACCCTTCTTGTAAAATAGCCCAAAGTTTCTAGTTCCTTGCAAGTAACGAAGGATTCTCTTAGTAGCTAACAAATGCATTTTGTGTAGGATTCTCCATATATCTACTGATTAAACTCACATAATACATTATGTATGGTCTTGTTGCAGTTAAATACATCAAACAGCCCACAATTTGTTTATAAAGTGTGTTGTCAACCTTCCTCCCTTCACAATCTTTGTATAACTTTAAGCTAAACTCAACTGGAGTGTTTACAGGATTACAATCCTTCATCTGAAACCTGTCCAAAATCTCTCCCACATATTTCTTTTGAGAAATAAAGATCCCATCATTCGATTGTACCACTTCCATGCCAAGGAAGTAATGTATCATTAGAAGATCAGACATTTCAAACTCATCCATCATGGATTTCTTGAATTCTTCAAACATGCCATCACAACTTCCAGTAAATATAAGATCGTCAACATACAAGCAGACAATAAACATTTTCCCTTTATCTCAAATCTTGACAAAAGCGTATGCTCATAAAGACATTTTGAAAAACCAACTTTAAGAAAATAAGTTTCAATGCGACTATACTAAGCCCAATGGGCTTGTTTTAGCCCATAAAGAGCTTTCTTCAATCTATAAACTTTATGCTCATTTCCAATCTTGATATAACCAAGGGATTGCTTGACAAATACCTGTTTCTCTAAGTACCCATGCAAGAATGTTGATTTGACATCTAGTTGGAAAATAAGCCAAGAATTTTGTGCTGCCAATGCAACCACCAATTTGATCGTGTCATGTGTCGCAACTGAAGAAAAAATCTTTGTATAGTCAATTCCATATTACTGCTTGTATCCTTTGGCTATCAAACGTGTTTCATATTTTTCAACTTCACCATTTTCTTTCAGTTTTGTTTTAAAGACTCACTTTACACCAATGGTTTTTTGTCCATCCGGAAGATCAGATAGTTCCCAAATATCATTTCTTTCGATGGCATTAATTTCATCATCCATCGCTTTTTGTCATTTTTCTTCTTTAACAGCACTCTCAAAAGTTGTAGGGTCATAGTATGAAAATAAGGCAAAGTGAGTAATTGAATCTCCAATTCTAGTTATCTCATAATTTTCCATCCAAGTAAGCTTTCTTCTAACGCGACGAAGAGATTGGGCTTCTTCTTCATTGACTTCAGAGCCTGTTGGTGAAATTCCATTAGCTGCAAAAGTCGAATTTGATGAATTTTGGCGCATACAAGGTGCTGAAATTTGCTCCTGTTCAGCATCATTGTCATAAAGAACTTGGGTAGGCTGCTGCCTATTCCAATCCCAAGTGTTCTCTTCATCGAAAACAACATCCCTGCTAGTCACAATCTTCTTTGTTAGTGGATTGAATAATTTATATGCTTTGGATGCTTCACTTACACTAATAAAGACACATTTGTTAGCCTTGTCATCAAGTTTCTTCCTTTTCACATCCGGGACATGGACATATGTGATGCATCCAAAGATTCTGAAGTGATCTACAGCCGGTCTTCTCCCATTCCAAGCCTCTTCAGGTGTCATATTTTGAACATCAAAAGTTGGACTTCTGTTCAAAACATGAATACTCAAATTTACTGCTTCTGGCCAGAAAGTCTTTGGAACTCTTTCTCTTGCCAATAAGCTTCTCACCATGTTGAGAATGGTTCTATTATTCCTCTCAGATACACCATTATGTTGTGGTATATATGCAGCAGTAAGCTCTCTTCGAATGCCATGATCTGCACAAAAAAATTCAAATTCTTTTGAGCAATATTCATCACCACGATTTGTTTGAAGAATCTTAATGGTCTTTCTTGCTTCATTTTCAACACGAGTTTTGAAGCTTTTAAATGTGGAGAAAATTTCTGATTTTTCCTATAAAAAATAAACCCAAGTTTTTCTGGAAAAATCATCAATGAAGGTAATTAAATATCTTTTACCTCCATTAGAATATGGGTTTATGGGACTGCAAATGTCTAAATGCACCAACTGCAAAACATTTTTTGCTCTCTATGACTTTTTTTTTTTTTAAATTGAGAACAATGCTGTTTGCTAACAACACATTCTTCGCAGACTTGGGAATGAACAATAATTTGAGGAGACTCGTCACCATGTTTTTCTGTTGGAGGGTCTTCAATCCACCAAAACTCAAGTGACTATAGCGAAAATGCCTCAGCCATGAGGGATCTTTCTTTTCAGCCATCAAACAAGACTGAATATTTTCAATCTTTAATGGAAACAATCTATTTGAACTCATAGAAATAACTGCAATAGCACCTCTAACGGAATTATAAATTTCACAGGCACCCCTCTGAATGGTGATTACATAACCCTTTTTTTGTAATTAGCCAGTACTCAATAGGTTACTTTTCAAGTTAGAAACATACAACACATTAGAGATCATTTCCACAAAACCATTCTTAGTTCTTATCTTAATATCATATTTTCCCATCACTTTCATAGTAGAATGATCCCCAAAACTCATAGTGGAATGAAAATCTTCATTTAGCTGAGAAAAAGAAGACTTACTTCCACTCATGTGGTTACTGCAGCCTGTATCCACAAACCAAATATCTAACTCGCGCTTCTTTTCATCTTGAACAGCCATTAACAACGTTTCTGCTTCCTTTTCTTCAACAAAATTTGAACTATTTGCCTTTTCTTTATTATTAGGCAGCCTAGTATAACGTTTCAGATGCATAATGACCAAATTTATGACATCTAAAACACTCTACCTTGGATTTGTTAGGATCCCGTCCTCTGCCTTTGCCTTGAAATTAGTCATTATTGACTTTGAAATTTCTGCCAACATCTCTATTTCCTCGATCTCCCCTTCCTCTACCTTTACCTCTACCTCTACCCCTTCCTCTGAAATTGTTGGAATAAACATTGGTAGAAGCCTTCAACGCTTGCTCCTCTACTGTTGAACGTTTGTTCATCTTCTGTTCATGGACCAATAAGAAGCTTTGCAATTCATCAAGAGATAGCGCATCTATGTCTTTCGACTAAGCTTTTGTGTCAAGGAACACAAAATCTTCTCCACAATGGTGACATCGTCCATCTTCTCGCCATGGAATCGCATCTTGTTGCTGATCTCCATTGTTCTGGCATAATCACTAGTGACAGATTCTCTATCTTTCATCGCTAGTGTCTCAAAATCTTTTCTCAAGGCTTAAAGCTATGCACGCTTCACTCTAACAGAGCCTTGATATTTCTTCTTCATAGAATCCCAAATATCCTTGAAAGTTTCTTTGCAAAGAATAGTCTCCAAGATGGGATGATCGATAGCTTGAAAAAAATAATTTTTTGTCTTCAAGTCCTTCAACTTTCTAGCTTCCAATTATGCTTTCTGGGGATCTGGCAAAGCCATGCCTGCTGGTGGCTCTTGAATTCCAGATTTGACAACCAACCAATACTCCTTTAATCGTAAAAAAATTCTCCATCAGCATGCTCCAATGGTCATAGTGACCATCAAAGCGTGGAATTGCTGGTTGAACAAAATTGTCGATGGCCATTGAAAATATTGCCGCTGCAATTTTCTCACGAAAGTATCTCACACCTCTAAACCTTCTTTTTTTTAAAACTCTCTCACGCTTCTCTCTGGCTCTAATACCACTGTTAAATTGCTAAAAGGAGAGATGAGGCTAAAACTTCATCTTACGTACTGAACAACCAAGTATTTTTACAAAAGACAAAATACATAATGTAAAACACACCATAACTACCCATGTTCTGCATAAAGCACTTGCCCCACTAACACCTAAAAACTAGGATAACCAATGTGCATGACTCCACGAACTCTAATAACTGAAAAACCAAATCAGCAACTCGTGCAAAAGGAAATAACTATTATATCAACAAAGGTCCTCCTCATTGGGGAATATGGCGGCGCTGTTCTGCTTGGAGGCCATGAGAGCAGAGGAGTAGGGGGAGGTGAGGTAGGGGTCGGAGGGGGGAGGTTCGATGTTGACGATGGGATGGATCGAGGAAAGCGTTTAGAGAGAGAGAGAGAGAGAGAGAGAGAGAGTAGAAATTCAGAAAATGGAAGCATGTGTCTCTCATTCGCATGAATTCTTGATGGGCAACTAACCGGTGTTCGTCGTTGCGCCCTTCGTTTGGTGGTTGCTCCACGTTAAATTGAAGCCATGCGTCAGAGGAATTTTGGGTTTCTGTCTTTTCTTAAGGGCATCTTCTTCTTGGGGGTTTCTGAGGTTGGTGGCTTCTCTCTTCACTTCAGATTCTCTTGCCATTGAAGTTGCCTGTGAGGTCGCTGGTATGGTGAGAAGAAGGGAACTATACGTCCTTGAGTTGTTGATGTTCTTGATGTATCTAGCATCGGTGACTCGGTGTGGACAATTCGCGAATTGGTTTTGGCTTACATTAGGGAGCAGAGAGAAGCTTGTCATTGAGAGAAGGAGAAAAAGAATAAAATGAAAGGTTTCAGCATCAAAGTTTTGTGGCTTCATGCTGAATTGAATGGAAGGGAAAGTGGAATTGGTTGAAGTTGGAAACTGGAAGTAAGAGTGTGAGATGTGCTACTGATGGTGATTTGAAATTGCAATAAAAGGAAAAAGTGAGAGTATGGGATTAAAGAGGG
Organism: Eucalyptus grandis x Eucalyptus urophylla; assembly: GCA_028830015.1. Taxonomy (NCBI): domain Eukaryota; kingdom Viridiplantae; phylum Streptophyta; class Magnoliopsida; order Myrtales; family Myrtaceae; genus Eucalyptus; species Eucalyptus grandis x Eucalyptus urophylla. The sequence continues at coordinate 31,262,071 of CM054203.1, forward strand.
AATAAAATGCAATGGAATGGGGTTAGATTCTCGATTCTTTTTTAGCAGTGGCTGTGAAGAAATAACATGAAAAGGAAAAGGAAGTAGGAATAAAATATCAAAAGTACTTCCTCATGTGTATCATGAGAGAAATCACACCTGCATGAGAAACGAAGGGTTTTTCCTTTCCTTTGCTGAACCAAACAACAGAAAGGGGATAGGCATGTCATTGTCCATTCCCTTCAATCTAATGCATTAGTTGAAATAGTGGCATTAACATGAATTTTTTCCCTTTCCCTGGAAAGCTGCTCGCTAATGGCTATTACATTGGGATCTTGCAATAGTATTTATTTCAAGAGATCTTCAAATTCTGTTCCTACTTATATAGTTTTTTGCATTTATTATCATACTCAAAGAGTAATAAGAGAAATTCACTTTGTCCATTATGCAATTAACATAATAGTTTGACTGTTATTGTTCACACTTGTAAGAATAGATCCACATGTATCTAAGTGCACCAATACACCTTGTAAATTTGCAAGCCTTCTTTCTCATTAAGATACTGGAAAACTGCCCTTTTGTGCTTGTCTAAGGATTTGAGTCCTTGGAGCTTGAAATATTTGCAGAGTGTTTAGATAGCATGATTTCCATTGGATGGTTTGCAGATTCAATTTCACAGGTGAACAATGTGGGGTGTTCTATGGGTTCCTTAATTTATCATAGGTGAACGATGTGGGGTGTACTGCATGGGACATTGTGCCTGAGAAACACGAACTTGCTTGGCGGCTTTAACAAGGGCAAACCTCATCAGCTTGAGTTGCTCGGCAAAACTGGAAGCATCCTTTGTCGTGTTCACGGGCAATTCAAGAGAACTTGTAGAAAGTCGCATGGAGGCGCATCCATATGAAGAGAGCCAAATGTATTGAAGTGATTAATGAGATCGTTTTGACTTGCTATTGTAACTGGAAATCACGTCCATTTTCAAAAAAAAAAAAAAAAACATGTACAAATTCAGGTTTCCTTTTCATTTTGCAGGTTCAAATTCTAAATTTACTAAATTAATCAAGAAAAATCTGTTTATTAAGTAACATGGACTCAACAAATTAATTTGGAAGTAAGAGGCACACTATTGTCAATTGTTAGGTCAAATGTTATTCAATCATTTTTCAAATGCAATCTAAACACCAGAAAATATTTTCAGTCACGTATTACCAAACAAAGGAAAACTAACCGTTTTCCTGAAAAATGGTTTCTCGGAAAACATTTTCCAAAAACGTTACGTTTTTCGTGAAACAAACACAAATAACTTTTTCCTATCTTTGATCATTTTTTTCTCATTCTAGTTAATGGCTCTGTGTACAATACGAATGGATCTATAAGTCATTAAAATAAGTAAGAAAACACGTTCATATATTTCAAAACCTCAAAAGGAAAAAAAAATGGCAAGAAAATGCATTTACAGTTCTAAACCTTATGTACAAAGTCCAGTTAAGAAAACACGTTCATATATTTCAAAACCTCAAAAGGAAAAAAAAATGGCAAGAAAATGCATTTACAGTTCTAAACCTTATGTACAAAGTCCAGTTAAGAAAACACGTTCATATATTTCAAAACCTCAAAAGGAAAAAAAAAAATGGCAAGAAAATGCATTTACAGTTCTAAACCTTATGTACAAAGTCCAGTTAACTCTTGAACCTTCCAATTGAATAGCGATAATGCTATATCCTATAGAAAAAAAAACGCAATTCCCACTTCAATGCACCCTTAACACGTGCCAAAACACTAGTAATTGATAACTTCAACAATTTGTAACGCATACAAGATTTGCCATTTGCAGAGTTTTGCGTCTGTGCGCGAGTAGATAAATAAATCATTCACTTGCAAAAGGCAAAAACGATATTACACGTGACTTTTCACTTGTGGAAGTCAACTTTTGCAATCTTGCTAGAGCTCAGACACGACTGAGATCGACTCTTTATTAGATCGACTCTTTATCATTCTCTCTCTCTTTCTTTTGCGTGGTCTTTGGCCCGGGAATCAGATACTGCTCTGGTGGGTGCCTTAGATCGGACTACAAATGTTGGGGTGGGTCAGGAATCTTGCTAGAGCTCAGACACGACTGAGATCGACTCTTTACCATTCTCTCTCTCTTTCTTTTGCGTGGTCTTTGGCCCAGGAATTAGATACTGCTCTGGTGGGTGCCTTAGATGGGACTACAAATATTGGGGTGTGCAGTGATCTCAGGAGGATGAACTGTGCATTCACATTTGGGCCTCCCATTTATTCTTCACATCAGGCCAATCAAAATCCTTGTGGAGCTACCATGCTGGATAATGAGAGCTAGAAGAAAGCGTGGCCCCGAAACTAGACTGAAAAATCTAAATATAAAAGGAAAACGACGAGGGCAAATGAGAGCCTGACCATCTCTCCTCCACCTCCCCCTCCCCCTCCATCTCTCTTGCGTTCGTCCGGCGATCTGCTCAGCATACTCGACGGCTCGGAGGGCATCACGGGCCAAGATCCAGCGATCCAATGCCTCGATTACATTCACATAATATGGCTGAGGGATCAGATTCATCGTTGGACCCGAATTTGGTAGAGCTCCGGCGGTCGTTGAGATCGTTGATCTCGTTAGAGCACCTAGAGTTACCAGAGATCCGGCCGCTCCCGGCTTTTCTCCACCGTATTGAAGACTTGGTTGTGTTAGGGAAATCCCTTATGATGTTTTGAAGATGACAAAATAAATCAAAGGCTACTAACATGTTTGATGGTTGAGTAATAGACCATGCAGATAATAGAACATGTAAAGGATATTATCAAAGTCTGAAGACTGCCAGACTCGAGACTCAAAGTCTGAAGACTGTCAGACTCAAGACTCAAAGTCTGAAGACAGACTCTATGCTGAAGCTGAACTGGGTACAGACTCAGATTGTAAAGTCTACAGACTCAGATTGTAAAGTCTAAAGACCCAGGTTGTAAAGTCTCAAGACTCATATCGTAAAGTCTCAAGACTCAGACTTTACATCCAGATTCGATGAATCGTAACTCAAGCCCAATCATACAACGGCTAGTGATCTGGTTTGGATTCCACATCAAGATTGATTTGATTGAAGACAAGATCTTTCTATACGAAGAAGCTTTACTTATGGAAACCAAGATTTCGTTTGTATGGGCGATCGGAATCAATTTGGGATTTTACCTTTGTCACTCAACGGCTACCAAATCTTCTAAGATACAGAGCTGTCCAATGGGTATATTGGAAGACGATTCTCCGGGATGCTGTCCAACGGTAGTTTGGAAGTGGAGGAGTATTTAAGGAGATCATGGACCGATGAGCAAGTAAGAGACGGAGCGTAGAATTTATAATTCCAAAGTCTAAGCGACTTTAGATCATATACTTGTCTCTTGAGAGCTTAAACGTTTGTAATCGTGAGAGAAATACCAAGAGAGTGACTTAGTGAGATAGTGTGATCTACTACTAAGTGTTTGCACTCGGAGTTGTAATCTCTTGTTGATTGCATAGTGGAATCCAGCCAAGAAGGCTGTTATCGTGGGAGAGTGGACGTAGGCTTGGATTAAGCCGAACCACTATAAATCTCGTGTTCTTATTCTCTTCCCTAACTTCTTTATTTTGTTCATACTAGCACTCTCAATTGGTATCAGAGCTAAGTGCTCGGTTTATAAAAGTGTTTTTACTTTTGAGCTAAAGATTCTTTATGGCTAGTATGTTGGCACCAGGTCTTATGGAAGGGCAAAGCAACACAAGGCCACCATATTTCGATGGAAGAAAATACAAGCAGAATGGCCAGAAAAGAACAAAAAAGAAGAAGATGATGAGCAAGAAAATTTATGCTTGATGGAACATTCAGAATCTGAGTCTCACTCAGACATAGACTCGGAAACAGAGTCTCATTCAGAACCAGACTCAGAATCCGATGAGGAAATTAAGGGGAGAAATCAAATCCAAAAGAAAAGGAAAAGAATCGTGATCATCTCAAAAAGGCAACAAATTGAGGGGGAGCTTTGATCAATTATGGAAAAAATCTTTTTTGATTGATCGTGATCTTATTATGGATGGAAGGAAAGGTAATTGTGTCAGAATTTATTCTACAAAATCCGGTTAGTGCATCTCTTATTACCTTTTGTCATTAACAAATCTCATATTGATATTATCAATTTATTATGACAAAAATGGTACGTGAATTTTATGATGCATCCGTGATTTTTATTGGATATTTGCTGATATAATCGAAGTGAGCTATATTGCATATCTTTAATATTCGATAAAAGCTGATTTTTGGAAATTGTGATTCATGCAAGATACTTGTTATCATTCTCTACGTGAATCCATTATTATCGCTTTTTGATTATGACAAAAAGGGGGAGAAGATATGAATATGCATATGTGCTAATTGGTTGATATTATTTATTGCATAATATTGAGCTGCGATTATTTTCTAAATATTATCATGCTCAATCTATTTGCTATCTTCTGATATCCTTTGATTTAAATTTTTAAATCTGCATATTCAGAGATTGTTTTGTCATCATCAAAAAGGGGGAGATTGTTAGGGAAATCCCTTATGATGTTTTGAAGATGACAAAATAAATCAAAGGCTACTAACATGTTTGATGGTTGAGTAATAGACCATGCAGATAATAGAACATGTAAAGGATATTATCAAAGTCTGAAGACTGCCAGACTCGAGACTCAAAGTCTGAAGACTGTCAGACTCAAGACTCAAAGTCTGAAGACAGACTCTATGCTGAAGCTGAACTGGGTACAGACTCAGATTGTAAAGTCTACAGACTCAGATTGTAAAGTCTAAAGACCCAGGTTGTAAAGTCTCAAGACTCATATCGTAAAGTCTCAAGACTCAGACTTTACATCCAGATTCGATGAATCGTAACTCAAGCCCAATCATACAACGGCTAGTGATCTGGTTTGGATTCCACATCAAGATTGATTTGATTGAAGACAAGATCTTTCTATACGAAGAAGCTTTACTTATGGAAACCAAGATTTCGTTTGTATGGGCGATCGGAATCAATTTGGGATTTTACCTTTGTCACTCAACGGCTACCAAATCTTCTAAGATACAGAGCTGTCCAATGGGTATATTGGAAGACGATTCTCCGGGATGCTGTCCAACGGTAGTTTGGAAGTGGAGGAGTATTTAAGGAGATCATGGACCGATGAGCAAGTAAGAGACGGAGCGTAGAATTTATAATTCCAAAGTCTAAGCGACTTTAGATCATATACTTGTCTCTTGAGAGCTTAAACGTTTGTAATCGTGAGAGAAATACCAAGAGAGTGACTTAGTGAGATAGTGTGATCTACTACTAAGTGTTTGCACTCGGAGTTGTAATCTCTTGTTGATTGCATAGTGGAATCCAGCCAAGAAGGCTGTTATCGTGGGAGAGTGGACGTAGGCTTGGATTAAGCCGAACCACTATAAATCTCGTGTTCTTATTCTCTTCCCTAACTTCTTTATTTTGTTCATACTAGCACTCTCAGGTTGACGATGGGGGTAGCGATGACGGCGTAAGTCCAGACAGAGAGGAGGACAATCAGGTCTCTTCAGAAAACAAGGAAGGCAGGCTTGAGAATGATAGTGGGAGCAATGAAGAGCGTAGGGCTGGTGAAACCACCGGGCCAAGTACAGTAATCTCTCATGGGACCGATGGCCTTGAGAGATGTGTTCAATCTGTCATAGTGCGATGGCTGGGGTAATTTAAAATTTTTAGGTTTTGACCTGCACAGAAGGGATATCTTGCTCGTTGGGGCACTCCTAAATTATGGAGCTTGCTTACTTATATAGAGATCGGATATCGGGAGGATGCACGATACGGCAAATTAATAGGCTTTCTTGAGTCATTGGTTAAGTTCAATACCACTGTCAAGGCTAAAACTTATCATTTTCTTGATATTTTCAATTACGTAGCAATAAAAACATAGAATTTTTTTCCCTTTTTGCTAAAATTAGTATGCCTTATTTATTTTTTGTGATTCTTGACTGCTACAGAATCCTTATGCCCTCAAATTCGTGTCAGATTTTGTACCATTTTTTCATTCCGCTGAGAACCTATAATAGCTTTGTTTCTCCAGTGTACTTTTTTTTTTCTCAATTTTTAATAGGATATAGCCTAGTATTTACTTATGTGCCTTTCGAGTGGCCCGGATACAATTTGGTGTCAGATACATTGATAATTTAGGTTATAATGTCTACCTTATTTTATGATACAGGGAGCAGCAACATGTCAATTTGGACAGCCAGAAAACAATCTCTGGGAACTCTAATCTTAAAGATGTCTTGATGAATGATCCATCATTCACCGCTCTACTGACCCAACAAATGAACAATGTGCGCTCCGATCTTTCGCGTATGCTGAAGACGAATCCTGAATTGCGGTGGGAGTTCTATCATCTATAATTTGCATCATTGGCATCTTCATTCTGCTGTCTGATATGTTGTGTAACCATTGTTAGTTGACTAATTTTCATTTTCCTGCATCACTCAAATCTCATGAGTATTAGAGGTGGCCCGAAAGCCATTGGACTTGTCTCGAATATCTGTGCTGCTGGTCAGAATCTACTTAATGAACAAAAGATGTATATATCTTTTGGCAATTAACAATAGAAGTTGCTGGTGAGACTCTACTCAATGAACAAAAGATATGTATATCTTTTGACAATTGGCAATAGAAGCTGCAGGTGAGACTCTACTTAATGTGTATATCTTTTTGCAATCGACAATAGAAGCTGCTGACGATACTCTACTTAATGAACAAAAGATATGCATATCTTTTGGCAATTGACAATAGAAGCTGCAGGTGAGACTCTACTTAATGTGTATGTCTTTTCACAATCGACAATAGAAGTTGCTGGTGAGACTCTACTTAATGAACAAAATGTATGTATATCTTTTGGCAATTGACAATAGAAGCTGCAGGCGAGACTCTACTTAGTGTGTATATCTTTTCGCAATATTTGCGATGCTTATCGATTCGGAAAGTTGGTCCTTCTCAGCATTATTCGCTTAATTGATTTCTCTGAGCATTTTGGAGGGTCAATTATAGCTTGCTTTTAATTACCGGCAGCTCAGAGGAATTGAATGAGTATTACAGTCCCATTTGTTGGAGTTCAACGAAGAGACTGGAATTTTTGTGTCGCCTTAGCGACAGACTATTATTGAAAGCTAAGGCGCCCAATCAACAAGATGAATTGAAAGGGTTGCTTTCAGAAGAATTGGAGAGCAAAAAGCCACTGGTTTTTGATGGGGAGTGGATCGACAAAATAGATCCTAAATTTAGGCCTCACAGGCAGTATGATTATGAATCCGTCAGGGGGTTATTGCGCTTCGTGCGAAATCAGTGGCGCCACCTCCCGGACGGATTTGAGGTTACACTTTCTATGGAATCGTAATGATTTCTGTAGCGGAATGCATGCGAGGCTTCTTTAGGAACTTTGTGTATCTCGAATCGTATGAACTCATGACTCAGCTTTTCTTGTTCCCATAGGAATTCTTGGGATTGGGCGGCGGGGAACACTTCTACGGTTACTTCGATGCACGATTCCCGAATCTCTTTATGCTGTCGTACGGAGCGGCGTCCCAGGTCTGCAGAGAAGAGAGATGGTTTGAGGAGTTCCGTTGAAGGGACAACCTTTTTCCAGGAGTACTTTGGAAGAGAACGCTTCTACAATTCTTTATTCAATCCAGTCGGTTGTGCATTCCCGTGTTTTTTGTTAGGGTCTATTCGACTCTCTGTTTGAGTGTGTAAATGCATTGTTTTAGACGTATAACATGGTTGCAATACTGAATTGTTTTAAATGTATAGTATGTTGTTCTTGATGTTGCATCAAAATAGAATTATTACACTTCAATTCAGTGCATCTTTTTTTTTAAATCGCAATCCATGAATTTTTTTTTTGGTATTATTTCAAAAATGTAATCATTAGACCTCAAAAAAAAAAAAATGCCTGGTGGTCAAACGTAGTAGCAACTTTCTTCAACGAAAGTACTTCTCAACTCGTGGCAGTTGAGCAACTTCTCTGCCAATCTAGTAATTTTTCGTGAGGAAATCTCAATATCTAGAGAAACATGTTTAGGCTTGGTAAGTCTCAATGGAGTAGGTAACTCTGTCAATTATGAAATAAATATCAATCTACCAGCTAGCAAGTAGTTTACCTATGAAATAATCATTACTCTGTTAACAAGTTTAACTCTAAAGGGGATTAATGTTTAACGCATATTGATTTAGTCCACTACACCTCATGCCGACGGCCCATAAAGAAGCTTCACAATGATTTTCTAAATAAAAAGCAGGTCATTGGCTAAATTTATATGTAAGTTATCAATTTAAGTGATGTCTTGAGTAATTTAACATATTATAAAATTTTCATTCAATGCAGATACCCAAAAAAAAAAAAAAAAAAGACGTTGCTTTTGATAAGGTGGCGCATTCTTGCAAAGTGCACTTTTTTTTTTCAAATAACAATACGAAATACGAATTCTTTATTTACATATTTTCCCCGAAACATTTACTTAAAAGATTATTTACGATTCAATTTTTTTTATTATAGCTAAATTTAATTTGTTAAGATGATTACATGTGTTTTTATTCTAGGATAATTGTTCAAAAAATTCTAAATCCAATTTAGTTATAAATTTTTTAATCGTGTCAATTTAATTCTAAATGTTTTAATGATTTTCCGATTTAGTTATTAACCTTTCAATCGTGTCGATTAGGTCCTAAGCCTTTTGAAAATTTGCCGATTTTGTCCTAAACTTATTATTTGAATAGTTAGCAAAAATGACTATATTGACAAATCATTGAAATGTTGAGAACTACGTGTTCTTCAGGTGCAAGGGCACTTCGCCATAACATTTTAGGGCAGTGGAACGAAAGTTCAATATCAGACCTTGGAGATTATTCTTCGCAATCAAGCTGTTATCCGTTGGAACCTTCAGGGTCATTCCTGTTGCTCTGGACTATATGAACGGTGAATCCAAATTCCCTGTTTTTTAGGACGGATTAAGAAAAATGGCACGTCAACGCATGTAAAGAGTTCGAGGAGCTCAAATCTCTTCTTGAGTCTCTACTCCTGCATTTTGAGTAATTCGACATGGGGTGTCACCATCGGCCTCGAACAAAACAACTAATAATCAGTGAATAGAATGATCTATAGGACTCGAGTGACTTGCTAATCGTAGATACTCGCAAACTGCTCACCACGGCAGCATCATCTAAATAACCATGAACTTCCATACAGCACGGTCGCCTCATCACTGATTTGGAGAAAATCTTGTCAAACACAAGTGCTTCGGATCAAACCATTGGACTCTCGGAATGGTTCATCTAACGCGAAAGACGATTCTGATTGATATCAGCGATTGATTCTAATTCCGGATGAATGTCCTCAAATTGTCTTTAGTTCATCACCTAATTTGACAGGACTTCATCAATCAGCGGATAGATCCAAGGTGAAATCGATTCAAAAGCAATATCAAGTGATGAGTTCCCATAATCTTCTACACCAGACATTAAACCTTTATGCAGGTCAAGAGACTTATTAATCAAAGCATACGATCATTGCAATTGCAAGAATTCTCGAGTCATTACCAAGTGAAAAACCACATCATGGTTAATCGAGAGAGTTGTTTGAGGCGAGCAAAGCACCTCTTTCGCACCTTTGCCCGATTAAGATGATAGCCTGAAAAACACGAATCCCAACTGACCATGTTTCTCACTATACTCACGAACCAGATCGTTTTTGTCACCTCCAAAACCCAAATGAGGGACCAATATACCTTAAAATTGACAATGTTTGGTAGTGGTTTTGCAGAGTCCCAAATCAAGGGAAAAAAAGTCCACATACATGTAAAGAAGAGATTATCCTACGTGTTTTAAAATTAGAGCAAAAACTAATTGGATCTTGCAATTTAAGTACATGCGAAATCTGCTGAAAAAATAAATGAGAAACAATAACAGATACTAAAGTATCAGCACCTACATTTATTGAGAGAGTCAATAATCAATAATTCACTATAATGAGAAAATCAGATTTACAATCACTTATAAGCTCTCGTGTTTCTTATAGCTATATTATATCCAAGCCCAAAGAAATTACAAATAAGCAATACTAACCGGCGTAGAACTCACAGCACGAATGATCGCCCATGTTCAGTTCTCTTCCACGGCTTGAAAGCAACCGTCTCTTTACGTCCTGTCTTCTTTGAGCGGCTCCTTCGAGTTCACTCTGCGGCGCAAATTAGAAACATTAATGTAAAAACCTCTCTTTTACCCTTTTATCTTTTTGGAACCCTATTTGATCCCATAAATAAATATATATAGATATGTAAGTTCCGATTCCAATTCGGGTCGGGTCTTGCATACCGCCTTAAACTCGAAACAAAATTTAATAATTCTCCTCCTTAATTTGACATTTGAAGTAAATCAAAGTGCTCATTATTTACGCTGCTCTCCCAGTATCCCGGTAAGCACTCACGATTTATAGATGAGCTTGAGCTTCACTAAAATAACATACTTAGTCATTATGTTTGTTGGGTTTTCCGTCGTAGCAATCTTCTTCACTCCAACCTTACCCTTTGCCATGACATCCTAGATGAAGTAATACTTTATGTTGATATGATCATTCGCTCATGATAAATCTAACTATATGTCAGGTGTATCTGACATTGGATATCACAATGTATATCTATACCTTTCTAATTTAATCTAAAGTTTGAGAGCAAACTTCTAAGCCATCTACTTCCTTAGCTATGAAGGTTAGTCTCACGTACTTTGCCACGGCATGAAAAGAAACAATATCTTTGCGCCCTGTTTTCTTTGTGCGGCTTATTCGAGTTCATTGTGCGGCGCAAGCTAAAAACATGAAAGTAAAAGCTTCTCTCTTTTACTTTCTTTTCTTTTTAAAACCCTTGCTGTTCCCACATAAAGCATGTGTATTATTGGAGACGTGGGTCCCCCTCTTTGTCTTGTGGTTTTCTTTCTAGTGTGGTCAAATGACATCCGCTCACTCTAGCCAAAAGATAAAGGTTAAATTCTTGATCAGCAAGAATTCGATCAAAAATTCTGATCCACCTCTTCCAATTCTGATCGGGTCTCACATAAGAATTTAAACTCGAGACATAATTTAATACTTTAACTAATGAAAAATGAGTTAGTACGAAGTGAATCCTAAATTTAATCACCCTATGCTTTTTCTTTTCCTCAAATGCTGCTGATGGTTTTAATTGGGGATGGGCTTAAGGCCCGTCCGCCCATGCTGGGCCCAAAAGGCCTGGCCCACGGGAATAGGGCCCGTGGAGGGGGAAGGTATAAAAGGGAGGAGAGAGAGAGAGAAGACAACGTTTTGCAATTCAACGTACGTCTTTTCTCTCCTCACGCTCTCTCTCCCAAAAAGGAAGAACAGTAAGCATACGGCGCGCTTTCCTCCCCTTCAAGGCTTCATCGGATCGAACAGGACCATTTCTCTTCCTCTTGTTGGCGTTGGTGCTTAATCTGTGGCTAACAAGGTACGCTCGAATCCGTGGTGTGCTTTACGATCGGTGATGCGTGTTTTCCCGGGCTTCGTCTTCCGCATTGATTTAGGGGTTCGATTCAGTGTCGAATCTGGTTTTCGGGGATCCGTTATTCCCAACAATGGTATCAGAGCCCTAGTTCACGTTTTTCCCGATCAATTTGATGTTTTTGATTGATTTTTTCCGCGAAAGAACTTCGGCCGTACGGATCGGGGCAAAAATCCCGACACCCGAGCGTTTTTCGGCCATTTTTCCGAGTTTTCGTAAGTCGAAATCAAATTGTGATGACATAGGAAGAAAGGCGACATCGAGACGAGTCTGGCGATACGTCGACCGCCGCCGGGAGACGCCGCACGCGCCCACACGCGTGGCCGTAAGGCGCTGCGCGTGGGCGCGACGCGCTCGGAGGCGCTGGATCGCCAAGCACGTGCGGCACACGCGCCAGTCGGCGAACCGGCGCGTGCACGCTGCCGGCGGGCGAACCGGCACGCGTCGGTCCGCGGACCAACGCATGCTAACGTCACGTGATGACGTCATCGTGACGTCATCCAACGGTCGATAACCGCTCGGATGACGTCACCGATGATGTCATCGCCGACGACGTTTCGCCGAGCAGTCACCGGCCGGCGAACCGACCCGACTCGCGGTCGTAGGCACGCGCCCGGCATGTGCCGGATGACGTCTGCGTGACGTCATCCCCCGCACGGGCGAGGCACGTGCGGTCGGTCCGCGCGAGCGGTCCGACCGGTTCGACCGTCGAGACCGGTCCGACCGGTCCGACCCGCGCGCCCGTTGACCCGACCCGTTGACCAGTTGACCGACGACCGTTGACCGTTGACCCCAAAAAAAAAAAAAAGGAATTTGTTTCTTTTTTCAGTCATGCCTATATGGGTTATAAGTAATCCATTTTTTTTTTATTTTGCATTTGTTGCATGAATTATGGAAAATTATGTATTTTTCCTTTTGTACATTATGAATTATAAGTAATCCATTTTTAGTTCTGCATTTGTTGCAGGAACTATGATGCGTTACGCAAGGATACCTGTAATCCCGAGAACGGACGAGGGAATTGCAAGACTTAAAAGGCTGATGACAGAGTTAGCTGATTATCGGTGGCATGACGGTGATTTAGTATCACATGTGGTCAGGGTCAATCAGATGATACAGGAAATCATCTGGAATGGTTATCTTATGCCGGATTTTGAGAAGGTGCCGGCTTTGATGAACACTCTTCCACCTGAATGGCAAGCAGTGTTAGATCGGCTATGGGAGGTCAACGTGGTCCCGGGTTATAGAAGGCTAGTGGAAGCTTTTGTAAGAGAGTACTATAGGATTGAGTTGGCCAAAACTTCAACCCTTAGATTGAGCGCCACATGGCGTAGAGTAAATGCGCCTTGGTGGCGACATGAAAGCTCTCCAAAAGTTTTTCCATGGTTGGCAAATGTGCCTTCAGTTTTTCTCAGATGTTTTGACTGATAGATTAGAAGGGACATTCCCTATTTATTTCTGAGATTAGTTATGAGATGTTTTTATGGTTAAATATATATTTCTATGTTGATATTTTTCTTTGTATATATTGCTTAGTGTAATGTGTAGTTGTATTAATTGAAAGCATTATTGTTTTTTAATTGTATGTCAATTATCTGTTGCTTTATGTTATTGCTGGTTGCTGTGGGTAGTTTTAGAAGTTTTTGTAGCTTCATAGAATTGATTTTGCATATGACAATCATATTAATGATAGTTTTAAGTTAGGATTTTTGGAGGATGATTGGAAACGTAGTGACCTTTTGATTTTGAAGCCTTACTTGAAATTATTCATTAATATGATGGGTCTATGCAAATAGGGATGCATAAATGATAGGCATTAATTATTCGTGCATGGATGTCTGATGTGTTCAGAATGATGGTTCAGTAACTAAGAATGTAATTGCTGATATGAATGGCAACAATTGTGAAATATTGAATATGAAGATTTAATATGTGCTGAAAAAGCAAGAAGCACTAGAAGCTCTTGCCCATGTTATGGAAGATCTTGAGGATGCTGTGTGCCACTTTGAGCTGGTAGAGGACCGCTTGACGGCATGTGAGCCGAAAATAGAAATTTGCAATGCTGGTTCTAGCTCATAAAGGGCTTTGAGCTCTAAGCGCAAGCGTATTGATTCGGTCAATATGTGATAATGCAAAGGATCAAGTCCTTATTGCAAGAAATCAAGAGTTAACCAACACAAGAGAGGAAAACGTCCTCAAGAGAAGAAAATGTTAAGGGTGAGGTGTTACAATTGTGATAAGAAAGGTCACTATACTCGCAACTGTAGTGAGCCGAAAAAGGTCAACACCTCTTGTACATTTAAGAACTTTGCTTATGTGTCAAATTCTGAAATATTGACTGAATCTAATCCTATGTGGACTGTAGATTCATGAGCGATAGACCATGTAGCGAAGGATAGAGGGTCCTTCGTGGAATTCCAACGAGTACCAACTGGAACTAAGTGGATCTATGTGGGATATGACTCTAGAGATGAAGTTAAAGGGATTGGCACCTGCCAATTGAACATGTGTGGTGGACGCACCTTGTTCCTACATGATATTCCATATGCTCCAGACATTCGTCGAAATTTAGTGTTTGTCTTAGTGTTGGTTAAGCTTGGTTTTGGTATGAACTTCCATAATAAATGTGTAGATTTGTGTTTAGATACAAACTACTATGGTTGTGGTCACTTACTGAATGGTTTTATTATACTAAATGTTGACTGTGATGATGTCAATATGTTATTCCCTTGTTTCACGTCTTCTACATTATATGGGAATGATGTGAATATGGTGGCATGCTAGACTTGGTCATATGGGCCAACAACATATGAATAGACTAGCCAAAGAGGGCTTGTTGGGCAATATTGAAAAAGTCGATTTGTCCATAAGTGAGCATTGCCTAGTAGGGAAAATGATAAAGGAAACCATTTGGAAAAGGTAAAAGAGCTGAATTTCCTCTGCATTTAATCCATTTGGGCGTCTGTGGTTCAATGAATGTGAGAGGAAGGCAATGGGCTGTTTATTTCATCACTTTTTTTTTATAAATGATTATACTCGAGTCGGATATGTCTATTTGATTTCTCATAAATCTGAAGCATAAGTTGTTTCAGAAGGTTTATGAACCTGGTAGAAAATCAATTAGACAAGAAAATAAAGGTATTTAGATCCGATCGAGGTTGAGAATATTTATCTGATAAGTTCATAAAATTATGTGATGAAAAATGAATAGAAAGATAGTTGTTTATTCCATATACTTCTCAACAAAATGATGTTGCAGAGAGAATAAACAAAACCCTACTGGAATGGTTAGGTCCAAGATGGAGCATGCTAACTTACCTATCACTTTTTGAAGTAATGCGTTGTTAACTGTTGCCAATATACTTAACCGGATGCCTTCCAAATAAGTTATTTCCACTTCATGTGAGTTATGGACAGTTAGAAAACCGGACTTAAGTTTTCTTAAGCCATGGAGTTGTGCTGTCTATATTCATGAGTCCTCTCACAAGTTTGGGAAATTGGGTCCCAAAGAAAATAAGAGTATTTTCATGAGATACTGCGAACACTCAAAAGGGTATGTGTTCATAGGTGAGCAGGAAAGTGGGAGTATAACTGAATTTGAATCACGGGATGTCACATCCTTAGTGGATGAATTTCCTAAGAGGGGCGAAATAAGGGAAAATAACTCCCTATTTGAAACCTTGGATCAATATAATGATGTCAGTGGAGTTTGTCCAAGTGGGAGTAATATGAGATGTGATGAATTGAATTCAACTCATTCTCAATTACAACCACCTGATGTGACGACATCATCATTACCTAATCCAAGTGGGAGTATGATGGGGAATGATGTGCTAAGTGTACAATCTCCCATACGGTGAACAAGTCGCCAAAGTATTCCCCGTCGATGTTTTGACATTGAAAGGGAAACTTTTATGGTTACTCCACTAGATGAGGATGAACTAAGAAATATTAATGAGGCTCTAAATTGCCCTAATAAGGAAAAATGGATTCATGCAATGAAAGAGGAAATTGAGTCAATGAAATCAAACCAAAGTCTGGGAATTGGTTGATCTTCCAAAAGGACACAAAGCTATTGGGAACAAGTGGGTTCTCAAAATAAAGCGAAAGGCTGATGGCTCGATAGAAAAGCATAAGGCTCGCCTTGTGGCGAATGGGTATAATCAATAGGAAGAAATTGATTATAAAGATACATTTTCTCCTGTAGTAAGATTTACCTTAATTCGCATTATTCTGGCAATAGTGACTAGTATGGATCTTGAGTTACATCAAATGGATGTAAAGACTACTTTCCTCAGTGGAGAATTAGAGGAAGGAACATATATGGAACAACCTGCTGGTTTCATAGTGAAAGGCCAAGAAGAAAAGGTATGTCGACTTTGGGGGTCGATATATGGCCTTAAGCAGTCGTCAAGACAATGATATATACGTTTTCATAATGCCATAATGGCATATGACTTTACAATGATAGATGATGATCATTGTGTATATATCAAAATATCCAATGATCAATTTATGATCATATCATTATATGTTGATGATATACTAATTGCCGGAAGCAATATGGAGTTTGTAAATACTGTGAAGAATTAGTTATCTTCCAACTTTGAGATGAAAGACATGGGTAATGTTGCATACATTCTTGGAGTTGAGATTTCAAGATTGTAAACCCATAGATACTCCTATTGCAAAAGGTGAAGGGTTGAGCCATAGACTGTGTCCAAGGACTCCACAAGAGAAGGAACAAATGATACATGTTCCTTATGTTAGTGCTGTTGGAAGCTTGATGTACGCTATGATGTGTACAAGACCTGACATATGTTTTGTAGTTGGAATGGTGAGTAGATACCAATCCAATCCAGGTCAAGCACATTGGAAAGCCGTTAAGGGCCTGTTTGGCAACTTGCCCAACAGTGCCAGATTCTGATTTTTTGTTCCCAGAATCAGTTTGGGACGAGAATCGCGTTTGGTAAATTTTTTGTTCCCGGGAACAATTTTGGACAAGATTTGAGAATCAAAAAAAATTTGATTCTCGTCCTAGAATCAGAAAAAAGAATCAAAACAATAAAACCTTGTTTTTCTCTTTCAACATCTCGGTTGCCATTCGCCATCGCCCGCCGCCGTCCGCCGCCGCCTGCCGCCGCCTGCCGCCGCCCGCCGCCGCCGCCGGTCGCCGGTCCGCCGCCGGCCGCCGCCGCCGGTCGCCGGTCCGCCGCCGGCCGCCGCCGGCCGCCGCCGCCGGTCGCCGGTCCGCCGCCGGCCGCCGCCGCCGGTCGCCGGTCCGCCGCCGGCCGCCGGTCCGGCGAGATCGCCGGAGGCTCGCCAGGCCAGGGCGAGGTCCGGCGAGCTCGCCGGAGGCAAGCCCAGCCACCGGCGAGGCCGCCCTGGCCACCGACGGGGCTGGGCAAGCCTCGCCGGTGGCCAGGCGAGCCTCGCCGGCAGCTGGGCGAGGCTCGGCCTCGCCAGATCGGGCGAGGTCGAGCCTCGTCGGTGGCTGGGCGAGCCTCGCCCAGCTGCCGGTGAGGCTCGCCTGGCCATCGGCGAGGCTCGCCCAGCTGCCAGCGAGGCTCGGCCGACGAAGGCCGACCTCGCCGAGGGCTGGCGGCGCTCCGGTGAGCGTCGCCGGCCCTCGTCTGGCCGGTCGCCGGTCCGGCGACCGGCCAAATGAAGAAGAAGAAGAATAGGAAAAAAAGGGGAAAAAAAGAAAAAAGAAAAAGAAAAAAAAGGAAAAAAGTAAAAAAGTAAAGAAATTATTTAAAATTTATTTAAAAATCAAAAGAAATTAATTTGGAACAGAATCAATTAATACGGTACCAAACGCAATTCTATTCCAGAATCAAAAATTTTGAACAGTTACCAAACACGTGTTTTTACTCAGAATCAGTTCCCGGGAACAGAATCAAAAAGAATTAGTTCTGATCAGAATCAGCTCCCGGGAACAGAATCGTTACCAAACGCGCCCTAAAAGAATACTAAGGTATCTAAAGGGGACTGCTGATAATACGCTGAGTTATTAAGGAAATGATCTGCAACTCAAAGGCTATTTTGATACTGATTGGGAAGGAGATTTAGATGAAAGAAAATCTATCTCTGAGTTTGTTATCTTACCGAATAATGGCGCCATATGTTGGAGCAGTAAGAAACAAAAGTGTATAACCTTGTCCACGATGGAAACTGAGTTCGTGGCATTGTCAGCAGCAGTATAAGAATGTGTTTGGCTTAAGAGATTTTTTGGATCATTTAGGTGTTATTAGAAGTGCTGCAGATTCATTGTTGGTTAACTGTGATAGCCAAGCAGCAAAAGGGTACACCAAAGATCCAAAATATCATGGCAAGACCAAACCTATAGATACCAAGTATAATTTTGTCAAGGATATGATTGCACGAAAAGATGTGAACTTAGAGTACATACTATGCATAGAATGGTAGCGGATCCTATGACAAAGCCAATACCTAGAGATGTGTTTTGTGGCTATATGAAATCTCTAGGATTGCGTAGAGACTGATGTACTGAATATTGTATTTTCCCTAAGTGTTCACATTCGATGAATTTGTGTTTTCATCATTAATACTTATGAATCTTTGTTTGATCTTTATGCATCTTAATGCTTAGTGCATTACTTTAAGTTGAGAAGTATGTCGGACAGATATAAGATTAGCCCACTCACACGGGTAATTGCCTCTATTTACTGTGTGATAAATAGAGATGAGACTATTTTTAAGCTTATTATCTAGGTGATAATCGAGAGCTCAAGCTTAAAACACGTATGTCGCCTTAACTAGGTGTTAAGATGAGAATATAATACTTACTATGTCCAAAAGTAAAATAACCCACATATTTTACTTTATCTGTCTATGATGCCATAGGTGAGTTCTAATGAATTTTGTGATTGAATAGATACGTGAACTCAAGTTAGACATTAGGTATGTCTGAACTATCATCTGTACGGTATTGAAAAGTGTAGACATACGCTCCATGGGAAAGGAGTTAATACCGTAATACGTATTTCATACTACGTATGCATAAGACGACCAATAAGAGTGGCAAAAAGTTTGATCTCAACTTTTATGACGTGTGAGACTCTTGAGGAAAAGAGTTCCTCAATTTTTTAGTCCCTTCAGGACTCTTACTTATTCTCAAGATTTCTATTTAGTGTTTGCTATCTTAGGGTGTTGCCAATGGTCATGAGATGATTCGATCTAATAGGGCATTTCTAGAAAAGCAAGCTAGACTGAAATTGAGAGTTTGAAGGAAAGAGGAAGATCGATTTTGGAGAATCACATTGTGGTTTTGTATTCACTGGTCAACCAATTATGATTGTCTTTGTGATAATTATAATTGTGAATACAATATATATATATATATCATTGTTTAAAAGAGATCAAGGGAGATATAAATGTGATCGATCGATCTAGGGTACTGCATACTAAATCTACTCGGAGTGTGACGCCCATTATGAGCTGCTATATATTCCTAACAGATGTATAGTAACGAGCTCTCAAAGTATGCTGGTCACACGGATTATTCACCGGTATGAATGTTGAAGAGAGGTAAAGAGAATACTGTTCGGCCCACCATGTGCGAGTGGGAGATGATGGTTTTAATTGGGGATGGGCTTAAGGCCCGTCCACCCATGCTGGGCCCAAAAGGCCCGGTCCACGGGAATAGGGCCCGTGGAGGGGGAAGGTATAAAAGGGAGGAGAGAGAGAGAGAAGACAACGTTTTGCAATTCAACGTACGTCTTTTCTCTCCTCACGCTCTCTCTCCCAAAAAGGAAGAACAGTAAGCATACGGCGCGCTTTCCTCCCCTTCAAGGCTTCATCGGATCGAACAGGACCATTTCTCTTCCTCTTGTCGGCGTTGGTGCTTAATCTGTGGCTAACAAGATACGCTCGAATCCGTGGTGTGCTTTACGATCGGTGATGCGTGTTTTCCCGGGCTTCGTCTTCCGCATTGATTTAGGGGTTCGATTCGGTGTCGAATCTGGTTTTCGGGGATCCGTTATTCCCAACAGCTGCTAATGGAAAGAACTTTGTTAGTTCATCCAAGAAATCCATATTTGGCATCAGCATGAGCAATTAAGAAAAACTACTTAGCCAAAATTAGACGAAAAGGAAGAATATATGAGATGTGTTTATGTGTAATTAGATGAAATGTGTTTCCGTGTGAAATATTTTGTTTCAAGAAATTTATTATTTATTTAATTGGTTAGGAAATATACAAAATATGATTAATACCACGAAAAATAAAAAAAATGGTAAAAATATGATAAATTTATTCAAAATTAATTTTTTGACCATAAAAAATCTTAACTAGTATATATGTGACAAATTTACTCCAAACTAATCTTTTTACCATAAAAAATTTCAAACTAGTACACATGTGATAAATTTACCCCAAATGGCCACAAAAAACTCGTAAATTCGTAAATTTGTGACAAATTTAGTCCAAATTAATTTTTTAATCGCCAAAAATCTTAAATTTTTATAATAAATATATCATTCGTTAAATTGAATTAATATTATAAAAAACTCACAAAACTGGCACAACCATGACAAATGAAGATTAAAATCCTAAATTGATACATTAGTCAATTGACCAGTGTTATCAAACTCGATAATTTGACAATAAATTTAATAGAAACTAACAAAAAATTAATTTATCAAAAGTGTACTAGTTTGGTGTAAATTTATCAAAGTGTATCAATTTTGAATTTTTGTTAGCCAAAAAAATAAGTTTGGGTAAATCGATTAAAAATGTATCAGTTTAATTTTTTTTTTTTTTTTGGTATTAACACTTCAAAATAAGATAAAAAGGAAGAACAGATCTTTATATAAACCCAAACACAAGCTCGCCTCGTCACTTCTCTCTTTAGAACGGTAGAACCCCAACGGGGTGTCTCTCTCTCTCTCTCTGCTGATCCATCCATCAAATGCATGGCGAATCAAGAGATATGCAGCGGCACCGTCCTGTGGTTCAACGACGTCAAAGGCTTCGGCTTCATCAAGCCCAAGGACGGCGGCGAGGTTCTCTTCGTCCGCCAGTCCTCCATCAAGTCTGAAGGCGTCGGTAGCCTCGCCAAGGGCAAGGAGGTCGAGTTCTCAACCGTCACCGAGTCCGCGGGCAAGTCTTCGGCGGCGGTCGACATTATTGGCCCCAACGGGACCCCGATCAAGGGGGTAACCGAGGACAGCCATGGCAGTGGCGGCCGGAAGGGTGGCGCCAGGTTCAACCGGCATGGCGTCACATGCTATGTTTGCGGCGAGGTAGGACACTTAGCGAGGGATTGTGACCGCGGAAACCTTGGGAGTAGCAGCAGTTCTGAGGGGTGTTTTAACTGCGGCGAGAATGGCCACAAAGCAAGGGATTGTCCGAAGCGTATGAGTCGACTTCGGAGTGCGGTCCTGAAACTTTAAATTCTAGTACCTGTTAACGTATATATGAAAAAATATATTTGAAAAGTCCTTTTACTGTGATTAATTTAAGTTTTCGAATTTAATTTACCCCTGTGGTAAGAATCTTTCTATAAATTGATCTTTATATCCCGAGGATCAAGTATCGAATCCAAGAACCCCGGACAAAATCAAAATGGAAACTTGACATTGACGGCTTCTCTAAGAACCGAACATAGGAACTTTGCTCTGCGAAGATGGCACGAGAGATGAAATATCATTAATGGATAGAAAATCCATACGGGATTTTTCATCACTCAAAAGACTAGAATGAGAAATTTCATGAAGTAAGTAGATCTGTTAGCTGATTCGGAAGATTCTCTCTGAGAGTCTTAAACAATGTACAAAATTCCATGCGAAAAAAACAAAAAAAGGTTTTGTCGGGTTGATTGAGTTTTTGCCTGCACAGGTAGTCCAACCTTATCCAGATACAAAGTTGTTCGCTCGGGAAAGAGGAAGATTGATGAGATTCCATTTTCGTGCTAAAAGTTATGTGAAAGAGATATATTAACAAATTTATAAATAAAATAATCACATCAAAATGGATCTTTCTCAATTAATAATTTCATTCTAATAAATATAATCATATATGTTACCTTGTCAAGTGTGAAATGTACAAACTTTTGCTACAAAGTTTTTTTTTCGCTATAGTCCTTGAATCGCAGCGTCATTCATCCTTAATTACCTTCTATCACAATTAGCTTATATATCAGGAAGGTTTAATGGATGGAAACAGGGTCGAAGAAGGTTGAAGTTCCGTGTTTATTTTGGTTGGTGGTTAAAGTTTCTGAAAGAACTAGAATCAGCTAGAATTGATAAATTTCGTAAGTTTGAAATGAATTGCAAGATAAACACATATCTGCATAGGCCGTTCTACGTCAGGCAATGAATACACGAGGTGCTCCACTCTTATAAATCAAAATAAGAGGATTATACATCAAGACTTACATACAATAATTATAAACATATATGAACATAGATGCTATGCTAGCACGACGTTTTACATAAATGGAAGCCACTTCTATGTCCGCAATGAAGAACAGGATCTTGTCAAGAATACCTTGGCATCGATAGGATGCCTCCTCATGCGTCAATTCTTCCCATTTTGATGTCTTTTAGAGCCTGGCAGGCAAAATGTCCTTGAACCTAGACGGTGTTGAATTTCACCTTGGTGAATGATAAAAGTAGTCATAACTTCAGTCCCCTGAAATCATGAACGGAGCCGGGTAACCAATGCCACCATATGAAGCAGATATTTTGGAGAACTTTTTTCTGTTAGCAACTCTACCTGAGGGAAGGGATGTAACTCCAATGACTGACGCGTGTAATTTGTATCACATAAATGATTTTTGGAGGTGCATAAATAGAAAGAAAATGAAGATATCGGTGTTCAAAACATAAAGATCAAACTTGCAGTTCGACACGGTCACAACGGCCCTGCACCTCATACACCTCTTACCATGACTTTTGAGTTGGCAGGATCATAGAATGCAGCGCGATCTTCTCCCCATCTCTCCCTGAACAAATTACTCCAAAGGTTGTTGGCCGAGGCCATGGCTTTCCACTTTCTGCAAACTGTAAATCACCAATTTCATCATCTTGACTGAACTCTTCAGGAGCAAAACTATACATTCTTCTGTAGATTCTCATTTGCCCCTCAATCATCAAGAGCTAGTCCATTTGCATTCGTCCCACCACAAGTTAAGAATACAATTTCTGAAGTTTCAAGTTATCCAGTGTTGCCTGCTATATATACACCATTGTCACTAGATGGCTACTTTTTCAGCCGGTGCCAAGTGTTCATCTAAATCCAATCAAATTGTTCCTTTAATATCCACCTAGAAAGAGCCATCACAGATTTCTTAGTGAAAAAAACTCGCAGAAAAGGCAATACATCTCTTCAAATGAAAGCGAAGACATTTGATTCATCACAGATTTCAAACAATTTCTCTCGGTGTTGTTTCGATTCCTCTAACTCGTGTCGTTGCATTAACTAAATTCTGGCCTACAAAGGAAAAAGAATTGAATACGATCCTCTCGCTTTAATAGAAAAATAATAATAATAAGGGAACTAGGAACAAACAAAACCCTGTCTCCACAATTTCATCAACTCAGACTTGCGGAAAAGGCAATACATCATCACTTCTCAAACCTCCAACCTCAAGCCATTGAATACGATCCTCTTGCTCCGTATCGTCAGCTTAAAGTGACCACAAACAAACACGAGCAGAGCTCGGCAAAGGACGAACCAGTGTAACAAGTCGGCTAGAAATCGTAAAAACTACAAATCAAGGTGACATCGCGAAATCTCAAACGAAGATTGCCTATGTTGAGAGCAACGTGATAAGTCACCATAGAGTTTTGTTTAAAGATGGGCAAAAATGAAATTATGTTTGATAAATGAGAGTGGGACGGGAAATTTTGGTGTTTTCATTTAACGAAGACAGAATATTTCGAAAATGCTACTTCTCAAGACACCTCCTAACCTCAATTGAGCTTAAAAGTCCTTTTGTTGTATTTCCCCAAAACTCTCCAAAAAAATTTGCCAGGTAATATTTGCCTTGGGCTAAAGGACTTTAGAGCACAAAAAGTCGTTACCAAACATACCCCAAATCCCGATTTTTCAGGATTAGGTTCTGCAGAGAAGAGACATGGTTTGAGAACTTCTGTTGAAGTGAAAGCCTTTTCAGGAGTACATGGGAAGTGATGCGCTTTGACCCTTTCGGCCTTATTTCCATGATTCCTTCAATCCAATCGGTTGCCCATTCCACCGCCTTTGTTGTTTTATCTATTCGACTGGGTTTTGAGTGTACAAATGTATCGTTTTAGATGTAGTGTGTTGTCAACTGTAGCACCGACACTATCCGGGAGCATTCGTGTCGTGTCCGACACAATGACACATGTCTGACACGTCCTAACACGCTTCGACACTCTTTGGGAGCATTCGTGTCGTGTCCGACACAATGACACGTGTCTAACACGTCATAACACGCTTCGACACGGTTAACGAGTGTCGAAAAATCCGACTCTGACATGTGAGTCCAAAATTCCAACACGCACGTGTCAATTTTAAAAATTTCTAATACTTGAGGGGTTAAAATATAAATATACAAAAAAGAAGTAAAAAAAAAAGTAAAAAATGTTATAAATATATACGCACGGGATCAACTTTTTTATTTTCAGTTTTGTTTTTCTAGAATTGTTTTATTTTTTTTTTTAAAGTCTTTTACTATGAAATAAGTACTAAAAATGCTATATATGATGAATAAATAAATTTAAAAATATCATTTCAGTATTTTTTTTAACAATGTTTTTTTCCCTTGTATTATTGTAACAGATTAAAATGATGAATGATAATATTTAATATTTTCGTATAAATTAATTCTAGGCTATTTTTATTGTTATTTATTCACGTATTTATATATAAAAATATATTTAATATATAATGTGTCGGAATGTGTCGAAATTCTCTATTTTTAAGGAATGATGTGTCGATGTGTCGTTGTGTCGCTTGTTGTGTGTCGTGTCGGTGCTACATAAGTTGTCAGGACATTTTTTTTTTTTTAAATTGCAATCCACGAATATAATTTTTTGGTGGTTTATTTTGAAGATGTAACATTTAGATCTCAAAACATAAAAGCCCCCGGTGGTCAGCCCTCGTAGCGACTTTCTTCAGCAAAAGTGCTTTTCCATTCGTGGCAAATCAGCAACTTCTCCGCCTAAGTTAATTTTTCATATGGAGATCTCAATATCTAAAGATACATGTTTAGGCTCAGTAGATCTCGACGGGTAACTTTTTCTGTTATGAAATAAATGTTAAATGTACTAGCTAGCAAGTAGTTTTTCTTTTTTGGGTCAGAAGCTAGCGAGTAGTTTACCTAGGAAATGATCATTGCATTGTTGGTAAGTTTAGTTCTAAAGGGGATTAATGCTCAGCGCATATTGATTTAGTCCATTCCACCTCATGCCGACCGCTGATAAAGAAGCTTCACAGTGATTTTTGAATTGAAAAGCAGGTTTTTGGCTATATTCATATGTAAGTTATCAATTTAAGTGATGTCTCGAGTATTTTAACATCATATAAAATTTCCATTCAATGTATATAAAAGGAACAATACAGTGCTTTCAGTTTCAAGTAAGGTGACCGCATTCTGGCAAAGTACACTGCTTTTTTTTTTCTTCAAATAACAATTTGAAAAACGAATTCTTTACTTACATATTTTCTCCAAGACGTTTATTTAGAAAATATTATGATTCAATATGTAGATTATAGCTACTTTAACTTGTTAAGATAATTACAAGTGTTTTATTCTATATAAAAAAAATTTAACCTATTTTTAATGATGGTCAATCCAGTCATAAACTTTGCAATTGTGTCGATTTGATTCTAAATCTTTTGAAAATTTTCTGATTAAGTCATAAGTCTATCATTTGGATAGAATGTTGAGGATCGCGTGTTCTTTAGGTGTAAAGGCATCTCACCATAACATTTAGGGTAGCCGAATGAAAGTTCAATCACGGATGATTTGGATCAAATCATGGGAGTCTCCTAGCGATTTATCTAAGGTGAAAAATGAGTATGATTGATATTAGCGGTTGATTCTAATTCCAAGATGAAAGTCCTAAGATTGTCTTTAGTTCATAGCCCAATTTGACAGGACTTCATCTATCAATAGATAGATCCAAGGTGACACTAATTCAAAAGCATTATCAAGTGACAAGTTCCCATAATCTTCTGCACCGGCTACCAAACCTTTATGCATATTAAGAGATCTATACCATCATTGCAGTTGCAACAATTTCCAAGTCATTACCAGGTGAAAAAATCGCATAGCCGATCGAGCAAGTTGCTTGAGGCAAGAGGTTTCGCTCCGTTTGAACTCGGTCAAAGATTGGCAAAGCTAGCATATCTTTTGCACCTCTTAGCCTAATTAAGATAATCCCCCTCCCCCCCCCAAAAAAAAAAAAAAAACTCAAACCCCCGACCGACCATGTCCCTTGATGTGCACACGAACCAAATCCTTTTTTTGTCTTGGATAGGGTAATGTTATTAATGTACCCTTAAAATCGACAACATTAGAAAGCAATTTTGCAAAGTCCCTAAATATAGAAATTCCCGCGATATGTAGATGAAGATATCTTCCTCCGGTTGATGATGAAGAGCTAACACCAGATGAACATCCTAGTTTCTTTCAATCGCCCTCCGATTTTTTCCTGTCCGCAGATCCTTGCCAACGGGAAGATCTTCGTCAGTACACCCAAGAAAAATCCATTTCTGGCAGCAGCATGAGCAATTGCCAATAGAGAAGGTCACTAAAATATTTCCACTTTCTATGGATCGATGATTAAAAAAGTAAGAAAATAAAAAAGAGAGAACCATCCACCGACATGATTTATTTAGCTTAATTAGGAATCAGCATAATTTGATCCGGACGTGTTCACGTTCAAAATGTACAATTAATGGAGATGCGTCCCCCGTTTGAAATACTTTGTTTCTCGAGAAATTTATATCTATATTTTTTAATTGGTCAGGAAATATATAAAATAAGATGAAAAGGAAGAAGAACAAATTCCTTCTATCCGAATTTTTAGCTGCGGAATTACACGGAATCCTTAGAGAGAAAAAAGGGGGGAAATCGGAGAGCCGGAGTCGTTACAATTGTAGGGCTCGCGATTGCGATTAGGGTTTTGCTTTTTATATAAATTCCGAAACTCTCCCCCCGACGCTTCTCTCTCTAGAACCTCCACGAACTCTCTCTCTTCCTCCTCTCTCTCTCTCTCTCTCTCTCTCTCTCTTCCTCTCCGGTGATCGATCATCGATCAGTCGATCGGAATCCATGGCGAATCAGGAGAGATGCGTCGGCACCGTCCTGTGGTTCAACGACCTCAAGGGCTTCGGCTTCATCAAGCCCAGCGACGGCGGCGAGGACCTCTTCGTCCACCAGTCCTCCATCAGGTCCGACGGCTTCCGTAGCCTCGCCGAGGGCGAGGAGGTCGAGTTCTCCGTCGTCACCGAGTCCGAGGGCAAGTCCTCGGCCGTCGACGTCACCGGCCCCGGCGGGGCCCCCGTCAAGGGGGGGAGCGCCGCCCGGGAAGGCTTCGGCGGAGGAGGCGGCGGCGGCGGGTTCGTCGGCGGCGGCGGCGGGTTCGGCGGCGTCAGGGGCGGGCGCGGGTTCGGCGGCAGCTGGAAGGGCGGCGACAGGTACGGCGGGGGCGGCGCCGGTGGCGCCGGATGCTATGTTTGTGGGGAGGTGGGACACTTGGCGAGGGACTGTGACCGCGACCGCGGGAGCCGCGGCGGCGGCGGTGGCGGCGGGGGTTCTGGGGCGTGTTTTAGCTGCGGTGAGATCGGCCACATGGCGAGGGATTGTCGCCGGAGTACCAATGGTGGGGTTGGAATAGGAGGAGGAGGAGGAGGAGGAGGAGGAGGAGGCAGTGCCTGCTTCAATTGTGGTGGTTTCGGGCACATGGCAAGGGATTGTACCAGCAGGGGTGGTGGCGGCGGCGGCGGCGGCGGCTTTGGTGGCGGTGGCGGCTTTGGTGGCGGAGGCGGCTTTGGTGGCGGAGGCAGCGGCTTTGGTGGCGGCGGTGCTTGCTATAACTGTGGTGAACATGGTCATATGGCAAGGGATTGCAATGCTGGCGGTGGAAGCAGATTCGGCGGCGGCGGCGGCGGCGGCGGCGGCGGCAAGTGCTTCAATTGTGGTGAGCAGGGGCATTTTGCCAGGGAATGTACTATGACCTCTTGAAGAAGGGAAATAAGGAAAGAAGAGTGATAGTACATATTTCTCTTGTTTTCTTGCATATGCTTTTGTTCACCTTTTTATGTTTTGTCGGTTTGGAATGTTATACATAGGATGTTTTGGAGATTTTAGTTTGTTTCTATCGCTTTTGGTTTCCTGCGTCGGTCAGTGAGGATGACAAATTGGTTAACTTCTAATTGAGCTATTTTCACCCCAGTGCTACTGATGGGTGCTCTTATTCAGTTCTGCGTTGGTGATGCCTTAGTGGCTTATTTTTTAAATTTGTGGTTATGGTATTCACATTGGAGTGAGTGGTATTGATGCTTGGCCTGGCAGAGATCATTAATCAATTGTCAATTACTGTTGAAGTACGGCATTGCGATTGTTCTCTGTGCGCTCAGTGTGATCGTTGGGATGGGAAGATCGACATTTTTTAATTGCTCTGAGATGCCTACTGAGAGGAAGATGACATGTTTTTATTGCTTTTAATTACTGGCCATTAACAATATACTAGTTGGAATGGGAAAAAAATTGCAGCTGCTGGGAAGTTTGCCCATTGCACAGCTAAGAAGATGCAGGCAACGACCTCTCTCATGTTCGCTTGGCTCTTCATGACTGAATGATTTCTACCTCTCTACCAACTATCTACATTATGATAAATATGGAATGTTTCATGCGTCAATATTTTGGAATTTTATTCTTGTTTCCAGTGGCTATCTCCAGTTGTTGTACCAGGTACATTTCTTGTACTATAGTTATGACAGCAACAATGACTCAATGCTTTTTCTGTGGGAATATCATGCTACAAACCATGCTATTCCCTTAAGCTCAATATATTTCATAAGGTACAACTGTAAACCCTTGGTGTCTTTACGTATGGTTTTGGTCACACTCATGTCTTCTTAATGGTTGCCTACTTTTTAACTTGACGTTGACCCGATAAGTTACCATGAGATAAGTTGCTCATAAGGAGACTATGTCTTGGTCCACACATGCATCTTTGTTCAGTTAACCGAGATGAGGATTATTCAGTTTTTGCTTAGTAGGTGTATGTTTTATTGGTAGGTAATCATGCTCTAGATGAATTATAATAATTGTAGAGATTATGTATTATCCAAAGAGACTAATGGAAACACTAGAAAGTGATTCATGCCATCATTATTCTGTACTGATGCCATTGGAAGTTCTGCATTGTGGGCAGCTTTTAGAACAAATTTGCTTGTGGATATATACCTTGCTTTGTAGACAGTTGAGCATGCATGTAATTTGGAGCTTTTTTTATCTTCTCCCGTTCATTCTTTGCAATTGATTTCAAGGCCTTCCTGATCATGAGAATTTGGATAGCCCATTTTTGTTCAACTGATAGTGGAATAGCCTTTGGATGTGTTGTGTTGTGCTCATTGTTTTTGTGGCAAATGACTGTTGCTCGATTGGATACACACTGCAAATCTTGGGATCTTGATGAATGAAGAATGTTATAGACATTCTGGAATAGCTTTTGATGATCTAGAATTTACATTTGGGGGTGAGTTTCTACTCCTGGAGAGATTTCAGTCTGCAACAAGGGCACATCAACCTTTTAAAAGTCAAGTCAATGTAGCCGGTAATTTAGTGAGTTTGTGAGTGCAGTAGGATCCTTTAATGCTATATTAGGTCTAAATTACTCTGATAGTACTGTCAAATTTTTTTCCAATTCCTTTAATATTCACATCATTGAATTTGGTTTTAGACTTCATTTCAGACTTCATTTTGAGCTCCTATAATTATGTTTGCAGCATTAAAAGCAGATTATGAAGCTATAATTTTCTGTGTTCTTGGCATGCACGCATCATTTTGGCACAAGGGTGTGTCCATGTTCTTTTTGAACCATGACCTGACTTACCTCCCAAAACGGCTCAGATGCAGGGGTGTCCTGCGACAGGGACAATCCGGCTGGGCAGGAGAGCTTTGCAATGTTTCTGCATTAGCACCGTGTGATACCAGGCAGTATCATAGGTGAGTTGTGATCGCCTTTGGTGTTCTCTGGAATAACTAAGGTTTAGGGAGTGAATATACTGATTTGCTCCTTGTCTTGGGAGAAGTTTCGTTCCTCCAACAATTTGAGCTTCTGGTGAAAAAGTATAGTCTGCATCTTATAGTCTGTGGAATGACAAGGCACTGTAATGCTTTTTTGGGCTAAAGATTGACAGTAAGGAAAGCTTAAGGAGGTTAATGAGAAGCAAACAACTCTATCCATGCAGTGCCTGTTACAGTCTCTTGGTAATTACTATGGGCGAATTCGATTCGGCTGCAATTTTTAAGGCCAAAGCTCTAAAGGCAAAATCCGTGGTTTCGACTAGTTTTGGCAACTTGCGTCATCTAATGCGATGAGCATCCCAAAACAGTATTTGCCAACTTGCCTGAATACTAAGTACGCGGCGTAATTCATCTTTACCCGTCTTCCTGGATGGCTCTAATTTGGCAAGATGCACCACCGGCCTTGCTTAATCTCATACGAAAGAGCGTGCCCATGTTCTCTTTTGCCAACTTGCGGCTCGCAAAACATTAGGCAAGTTGGGTTTTGCTTGTATCAGCTAACGTTAATCGTTGAAAAAGCATCGTCGCAGAACATTAGGCAAGTTGGGTTGCTTGTACCAGCTAACGTTAATCGTTGAAAAAGCATCGTTTTTGCTTATCGATGCGATGCTTTTCGACTTAAAATAATGGAAAGGGAGGTGACAGAACTTTTGCAAGATTTGGGCCGCGGTGGGTCAAATGGGCAAGGAAATCTTCGATTAATATAATGCTAGGCTGATCCTTTACTCCATCGCGTGGGAATAAGGGGCTGTAGGAGCTGTGAGGCGGCTAGGCTTTCTCTCATATTCCCCACCCAAGTAGTCAAAAGCCATGCGACTGTGGCTGCCAAGTGCTGCAACTAGCGAGGTGCTGAGCCCTTTTCCGAGTCAATGCCGGGGCAGATGCTTTTTCACCGGAATCTGGAATCTGAATAATTAGACTATTTTTGCTTTGTGTGCCGAAGGGTGCGATGCACAGAGGACAGAAACTTTAGTGAATAGTGTGTTTGGATCTTTGGTCATCGACTACCGTTCTTTCGTCTTGGGCGCGAGCTTAGCCTTCCAGGAAGGCGACATTTAATGCGAGATGGAACCCGTGCTTGGAATATTTATTTATTTTGTTGGGAAAATGTCTGTTGATGGTCTGTTCGGTTTCAAAAGGTTTAAATTGAAGCCAGCCATAATGTGCACAATTATGATTCTTGTCTATAGATTGATGCCGATATAATTAGCAAGGTGCAGCAGTAAGTCTCTATGGTGGACAGCATCGAGATTGACGACACTAATTATTCGTAACGGACATAGAGATGATAGGCAATCACGCCACAAGATATCCATCGTTAATAATATGGTTATCGAATAAATCAATGCCGATGGTAGCTCGGTAAGTAAAATCCGAATGCATCGGCGATCATACCATAAGTTGATCGAGGACGTGATGCATGACGGTTCCCTAGAATACATCCCCACAATGCGCATTGTCTTGCGAAAGAGATAGCAACAAGACCTGGCCGACGAGGGGAGATGGCCCTGTCCTGTTCTCCCAGGCATGCTAGCGCATTGTTCACATGAGCTATAGAGAGAGTCTATCCTAACCTCTCCTTCCATGGTCGGTCCATCGTGCACACGCTTTGCAATCCTAATTCATCTTCTCCTCCATATCTACACGTGGCCTGAAAAAATAATTTCAGATGCAATCATCGCATACGCGTCTCATCGTTGTCTGTCTCCTTCCCCTTATTTTTTATGCTCCTCCTCCTTCCATCAAAATTGAATGCGAGCTAATTCACGGGCCCCGTTCTTATCCGAAAAAAATGGCATTCGAGAGGAATTAGAAAACTGTGATAGATTTTTCGGCAGATGTGGTCCCCCCTCCCCTCCTCCTCAGATGCCCCCACCGACTGAGCACATGACCGCCATTCTCGCCCGTCCGCTCCTATAAATTCCTCGCGCTCCTTCCCTCCTCCATCTGCCCTACAAACTCCTTTCACACCCAGAAATGAAGTGAGTCTACATTTCTCGGACACATTCATTCTTTTACACCATTGTTTCTTGAATTTAGAGTCGGCTGCTCATTCTTAAGAGTTGACACTCAATGGCTTCGCTCGGAATCGCAGTTGCTCTGTTCTGCCACGTTTTGATCTTCTCGGTCACTGGTACGTTCGAGTGTTAGAAAGGAGTCTTTTGTCATGGCCCTTTTGTTTTTCCTCTCGAAATCACGTAACTGGTGACTCGTCTTTGGTTCAAAGTTTTGGGCTTTCGGTGCTTTCGCCTCGGGTTCTGGTCACATGCTCTGTTTCTTGAATATGCAGGTGCGGATTCGGCGACATTCACCATAGTCAACTCGTGCAGCTTCACGGTCTGGCCGGGGATCCTCTCCGGCGCCGGAACCGCTCCGCTCTCCACCACCGGCTTCGCCCTCGACCCCGGCGCGTCCACCTCGGTGACCGTCCCTGCCTCCTGGTCCGGCCGCCTCTGGGGCCGCACCCTCTGCTCCCAGGACCCCGCCACCGGCAAGTTCGCCTGCCTCACCGGCGACTGCGGCTCCTCCGCCCTGGAGTGCTCCGGCGCCGGCGCCACCCCTCCCGCCACCCTCGCGGAGTTCACGCTCAACGGCGCCGGCGGGCTCGACTTCTACGACGTCAGCCTCGTCGACGGGTACAACCTCCCGATGCTGGTGGTGCCGCAGGGCGACGCCGCCTCCGGGGCGGGGAACTGCACCGCGACGGGGTGCGCGGCGGACCTGAACGTGGGGTGCCCGCAGGAGCTGAAGGTGACGAGCGCCGGGAGCGAGGGCGGGGTGGCGTGCAAGAGCGCGTGCGGCGCGTTCGGGGACCCGCAGTACTGCTGCAGCGGCGCCTACGGGTCGCCGGACACGTGCAGGCCGAGCCAGTACTCGGAGTTCTTCAAGACGGCGTGCCCGAAGGCCTACAGCTACGCCTACGACGACGGCACCAGCACCTTCACCTGCGCCTCGGCGGATTACGAGATCACATTTTGCCCGACACCGTCCACGAGGTAAGAATCCACCTCGGAACCTTGGCATTTTCTAGGAACCACCGCCATACGAATGCAGCCATAATTCAAATATTCGATTCTGTTTTCTTTGGGGGAAAGGACCGTTGATTTTTTGCGCTTGTGGTGGTGACGGAGGTTTTTTTCCTGGTTCCTCTTCGAGGGTGCAGTGTCAAGGCGGCGGGCGGTGAGTACGCGATGTTGGCGGCGGAGGTGTCGGGCAGTGGCGCCTCGTCGTTGTGGACGCCGTCGCTATCGGCCGTCGCTGTCGGCGTTTCGGCGACAGTATGGCAGTTGGGGCAGCTGTTCTGATTTGGAAAGAAAGGAAAATCTTCGTCGCCTCCAGCGGTGGCTGTTGACAGTGGGCGCACCTCTCTCTCTCTCTCTCTCCCTCTCTATATCTCAAGTGGGTGTAGGACTCAACGAGCGGCCCGGAATGGAGAGAAGAAAATCTCAGGAGGTCAACGCGTTGCTTCACGAGGGACGCGAATCTCTGAGCAAAAATATTTCCTGGAAAAGTGATGTTTTCTCGGGAAATTTTCCGGAGGGTCGAAGTCAGCTGCGGGCTGGCAAGGGATTGTAGGGCCTTGCACAACGACCAGCGTTAGCTGGAAAATTTTAGATTGGGCAATAAACTTAGGATTGTTTTGGTAATTAATTTAATACAGCGAAAAATTTAAAATTGAATTGTCGTCCGTACGATAAACTTAGGATTATTTTGGTAATCTTCTCGCCTATTACTAAACTACAACTTAAGAGAGAGTCTGTGTTGCACGTTTATTTGTGCTAATGACTGCACCAATATTTTAATAAAGACAAACTTCCAACTGACACTGGCACGAACGAAGAGAGAAAGAAATACCAAGTTGCAGCAAACAAGAGTAGCAGTTTAATTACTGGGGTTTGCCTTAATATCCACTCTTCCAACATGAAATAAGAAGGTGAATGGTTCAAATCTCTATGTTTTCAAGAGTTAGGATGAGGATGATTTAGTTTCAGGAATGGATTTCGACTCTCACACTCTACAAAGACAGGGTCAAAGACAAGGTAAAAATCTGAGAATGAACATTAGAGTAGGACAAAAAAAAAAAAAAATATAGTAGCAGCTCTAAAAAGAAAGTTTAGTCACATCACAAACTCATCTGCGCTGTTAAATACTAAGGAGTAACAGGTCGTAACATTACTTCATCTTCCAACGAAATTTTATCACTCTTCTACATTCTAATTCTAAAATATAATCTAAACATCAAATCGCATTCTATGCATCGAAAAACTATTGAAAATGCAATGAAAGTCGGGATCAATCGGAATCTATCAAGCGTTGGAGAGCCTGCTGGCGGTTGACTTCGTACCATCACCCTCAATTTCCATCGTCATCGCCCCCCGAAAAAATCTTCCCGAGAAAATATCACCTTTCCCGGAAATATTCTGTTCTCGAATTCTCTCCCGGAAATATCACTTTTCCCGGAAATAAATTACTTGATCTTTGCAAAGCGAGTGGGCCCTACCCAGTTGAGATAGAGAGAAAGAGAGGTGGGCCCACTGTGTAATATTTTCTCCCGAGGAGCGAGGTGACGAAGATATATATTTTCCAGATCAGAACAGCCGCCGCAACTGCCAAACCGTCGCCGAAACGGCGACAGCGACTGTCCAGAGCGGCGGCGTCCACGACGACGAGGCAACGCCGCCTGAGACCTCCGCCGCCAACATCGCGTACTCACCGCCCGCCGCCTTGACACTGCAGCCACGAAGAGAAACCAAGAACAACCCTCAGTCACCTATCAACAGTCCTTTCCCCCAAAAGCAGAGTCGAATATTTGAATTATGACTGCATTCGTATGGCGGTGGTTCCCAGAAAATGCCGAAGTTCAAGGTGGATTCTTACCTCGTGGAAGGCTTCGGGCAGAATGTGATCTCGTAATCCGCCGAGGCGCAGGTGAAGGTGCTGCTGCCGTCGTCGTAGGCGTAGCTATAGGCCTTCGGGCACGCCCTCTTGAAGAACTCCGAGTACTGGCTCGGCCTGCACGTGTCCGGCGACCCGTAAAAGCCGCTGCAGCAGTACTGCGGGTCCCCGAACGCGCCGCACGCGCTCTTGCACGCCACCCCGCCCTCGCTCCCGGCGCTCGTCACCTTCAGCTCCTGCGGGCACCCCACGTTCAGGTCCGCCGCGCACCCCGTCGCGGTGCAGTTCCCTGCCCCGGAGGCGGCGCCGCCCCGCGGCACAACCAGCATCGGGAGGTTGTACCCGTCGACCAGGCTGACGTCGTAGAAGTCGAGCCCGCCGGCGCCGTTGAGCGTGAACTCCGCGAGGGTGGCGGGAGGGGTGGCGCCGCTGCCGGAGCACTCGAGGGTGGAGGAGCCGCAGTCGCCGGTGAGGCAGGCGAACTTGCCGGTGGCGGGGTCCTGGGAGCAGAGGGTGCGGCCCCAGAGGCGGCCGGACCAGGAGGCAGGGACGGTCACCGAGGTGGACGCGCCAGGGTCGAGGGCGAAGCCGGTGGTGGAGAGCGGCGCGGTTCCGGCGCCGGAGAGGATCCCCGGCCAGACCGTGAAGCTGCACGAGTTGACTATAGTGAATGTCGCCGAATCCGCACCTGCAACGCAAATTCAAGAAACAGAGCATGAGGTCAGAATCCGCGCCGAAAGCACCGAAAGTCCGAAACTTAAAACCCAAAGCGAGTGACCATTTACGTGATTTCGAGAGGGATAACAAAAGGGGCCATGACAAAAGACTCCCTTTTGACACTGGAACTTACCAGTGACCGAGAAGACCAAAACGTGGAAGAACAGAGCAACTGCGATTCCGAGCGAAGCCATTGAGTTTTAAATCTTAAGAATGAGCAGCCGACTGTAAATTCGAGAAACAATGGTGTAAAAGAAGGAATGTCTCCGAGAGATGTAGACTCACTTCATTTCTGTGTGTGTGAAAAGAAGCTGGAAGCGCAGATGGAGGAGGGAAAGAGAGGGGGAGGAACTATTTATAGGTCCGGGGGGAAGCAAATGGCGGTCATGTGCTCAGATGGTGGGCCTTCTGAGGAGGAGGGGAGGTGGGACCCCCAATGCTAAAAATCTCATCGCAGTTTGCCTTTGACATTTCGCGAGAGCGCGGGGACACCCGTTGAGTCGGCGATCTTCTGCGTAATTAAATCGGCTGATATCCTCCCTCTTTTTTAATTGTAATAATTTGTCCTCTTCTTAAAAAATTTCTCTGTTTCTTTTTTTTTTTTTCTTTGAAGGGGTGTTTGGGGAACCTTAGATTCTGTACGCGGGCGAGTGAAGAGGAGACAGGTGTTGTCACCCCATGTTTGGGGAAGTCTTTTCGAGTTT
Source organism: Eucalyptus grandis x Eucalyptus urophylla (assembly GCA_028830015.1). NCBI lineage: Eukaryota > Viridiplantae > Streptophyta > Magnoliopsida > Myrtales > Myrtaceae > Eucalyptus > Eucalyptus grandis x Eucalyptus urophylla. The sequence continues at coordinate 31,298,233 of CM054203.1, forward strand.
CGGAAGGCTGCATGCATGGCAGAGCAGAGGGAGGAGCATCGGGATTCTGCGTGAGCCATGACAGGTCGGTTCCCGAGGGCAGAAACAAAAGACGCAGCAGAAAAAAGAAACTCGTCCGCATGGTTTGGGGAGTCGGGTACAGGAAAGGTCGGCTTCAAGTTTACAGACGACACGCAGCTTCGGTTTTTGGTATAAGAACAGGGGCCCCTGAATTGGCTCGCACTCAATTTTGATGAAGGGAGATGAAAGGATTAAAATAAAATAAAAAAAATAGGGGGAAGGAGATGGACAGTGACGATAATCTTTTCGAGATTCGATGGTGATGATGGTGGAAATTGAGGGTGACGGCTCGCAAACTGTAGATTTAAGATTTTTTCAGTGATAATGGAAAGACTTTAAGTCAGCTGTTAGTTGGCTCTCCGGGACTCGATGGATCATAATTAATCCTGTTTTATTTCCATTAGTTTTCGACGCTAGAATGTGATTAGATGTTTATATTATATTTTAGAGTTCGAATTAGAATGTAGAAGGAAGACGGAATTTCGTTGAAAGATGAAGTAGTGTTTTTCTTTTTTTTTGGTCGAAAAAGATGAAGTAGTGTTACGACTTGTTGCTTCTTAGTGTTTGACAGAATAGATGAGTCTATGATGTGACTAAACTTCCTTTTTTGAGTTGCCGCCCTTATCTGCTGCAACTTGATATTTCTCCCTCTTCTCATTCGTGCCAACGATTGGCATCAGTCGAAAGGTTATCTTTATTAAGATAATGGTGCAGTCACTAGCACAAATAAGAGTGCAACTCTCACTCTCACTCTCTCTCTCTCTCTCTCTCTCTCTCTCTTTCTCTCTCTCAATCAACCAAGTTGAAACCTAGTGATTAGCAAAATAATTAGCAAAGAAATTCCTCTCTCTCTCTCTCAATCAACCAAGTTGAAACCTAGTGATTAGCAAAATAATTAGCAAATAAATTCCTCTCTCTCTCTCTCTCTCTCTCAATCAACCAAGTTGAAACCTAGTGATTAGCAAAATAATTAGCAAAGAAATTCCCCTCTCTCTCTCTCTCTCTCTCTCTCTCTCAATTGAAACCTAGTGATTAGCAAAATAATTAGCAAAGAAATTTCTAAATCTATCATATGAATAGTAATTCAATTTAACCATAAATGATGATTGCCCGATAAGGTTTTTCTAGCCAATTTTGGGTGAAAATTGCTAATGTGGACACCGATCATTTTACTTTATACAATCGACGCTAATATGAACAATTTTTGCAATATTTTAGAGAAACTTCTAATTTTCTTTTCTTTTCTTTTCTTTTATTGTGGATGGCAAGCCCCTTGGTGATCCTCGCTTGGTCATTGGGCAAGGCCCTACAAGCCCTCGTCGGCTAGGTGAGGGTTTGTAGGCAGGTGGTCAGACAACATCCCACAATAAGAAAAAAAGAAGAGAAATATATTGTATGCAAAAATTATCCACGTCGGCACCAATCATGCCACGTAAAATGGACAATGTTCTCATCAGTAATTTTCAAGTAAATTAATTGGAACGGACTAAGTTGGCAAATTGTCCAAAAATTTAGGATTAAATTAAAAAGTTTAGAATTGAGTTGACATATGTACAATTAGGTTTAGGACTTTTATGGAAAGAATTTTCCCGGTAAGCGGCTGATCGACACGGTCATGAGGCAAGTGTGAAGAAAAGAGGCAGTTGAAGAAAGAAGTCAAAGCATTTGATGTGGTTACAGGATCATTTACGAGATTGCTGGTTCAAAGCTAAACATGTGTTATCAGACTGAAACTAATGACAAGCTCCACGCACGGCTGCACGAATGTCTCTTCCCATCACCTCTCCATTCGGCCACTAGGGTTTCGTGCTATGACGCGAATGTCATTCGGAGTTAAAAGTCAAGGAGAGATCATCCATGAAAAGCGCAGGGCCAGTGTCCCACTTTGCTCCCGGAGATGATTACGGGCAAGCGCCTAAAAGCAAGAAGAAGGTGAGAAGACGAAGACCTTTTGGGGAGGCTCTTTCCTCTCCGGTCTGGGACTAAACTAGGTCACGAAAGCACTCGCCCGCTCATCAAGATAAAATGCCGCATCAGCAAAGCAACTCCCTTTCCCCCGCCTTTCCCGATCTTTCCATCTAGGAAAAAGAAGTATCGTGACGCATTTAGCTCTTTAGCGCCTTTCTTCCAGCTTGCCGATTCGGCGGCATTAATATTTCCCATATCGAGAAGTAGATAAGAGTCGTGAAGGGCCCGAGCAGGTCAGCAAAATCGTCGGAGCATCCATCGTTTCTTACCTCGTATGGTAAAAAGTAGTCAGCAAAACACTCAGGTTTCCACAACTTGCGTCGATCTCTTACACCGCCAAGTCCAACTTGTCAGCAAAACACTCAGGTTTCCACAACTCGGGTCGATCACTTACGCCGCGAAGTCCAACTTGTGCAAGACACGGATTATTATAATAGCTGAGCCTGCATGGATAAGCATTTTAATTGGATTCTATCCTTCACTTTTGATCCCTTCCTTTTGCCAGTGTATGTATGCACTTCCTCCGATAACGTCGGTCCAAGAAAAACACTTTAGTTAAGCAGAAATTGTTGACAACTTGTGTTCTTGTTCGGTTACGTAAGTTGATCCTTTTTCATCGCAAATTGCCGGCAACTTGTTTTATCGTTACAACAATGCATGGACATGATGTAACAGCAAAACCCTTGCAAATATGTCAACGAGAGTTCTTTCTAATCGAACAATTCAGAAGAGCTCGAGAGTGCATTGTATCTAGTTGAAGGACGGTTTTGCCGAACTGTTATTGATGTTGCGAAACAAGGTGTTGATTTAAAGCACATAAGTCCTTTTCTCTCTCTTTTCTATTTGTTCCTTATCTTCTGCGTAGGATTGATTACACACAAAGTATCCGACGAGACTCTATGTCGACTTGGAGAAAATATCGGAGACCATGCTAACATGGCGCTCCCGAACTACCCAATATTTTCTCGTCGATTTGGGAGATAAAAGCTCAATGTGCAACTCCCGCCGTGACTTTTGCGAACTTACGATTTAAGGCTTGACTACTTTTTCCTCTTGCCATAGTGGAAAATACTCGTAGGCGTCATCGTATGTTCCTTTCCACGAGCAGTGTCGTGACGTCTGAAGTTTTCTTTTCCTTTTGCGGCTGGATGGAATTACACCATCATCGTCAATCATCGACTCAGAAACCAACATCGAAAGAGACGAGAATTTCCACAAGTTGCTTGCCTTGCCGTCGAGAGATTCTCTTTGGTCCAACGATTGTGTACTCTCGTGGCCAAAAGGTTTGTCGATCTACGAGGCTATGTACTGGCGCAGCTCTACGACAATTTCATGTCTCAATGTCATAATGTTCACACCAGCTTTCGGCCCTCAAGACTATCATAAAGAGACAAAGGTGAGGACAATGCTAACGTTAGCAAGATACTTTAATGAGATTAGGTTTCACAAAGTCGTGATAAGGAAATGGTTCCGATTGATGATTTTTTGACTTCATTCGTCACTGAAATCACGGGACACTTTCTCTCTAGCTGCTAGGAGCAATCGAATTAATTAAGTATAATCCACGAGCAAATCGCACATGGAAAAGGATCATTGTTGTGTACCCCCGTAAAACCCTACTTTCATGTTCTTGAATAGCCGAATTGCAGGAAAATTATCCAAAAAGTCATAAATCTTTATACTTTTACCAATTCAATCATAAACCTTTCAAATTAATAACTAAGTCTTAAACATTTTCATATTTTTCCAATTGAGTCAATTCGACCAATTTTAGTCGAACATCACTTATGTGAACATTAAGCGTCTTACATGGCATAATGGGCACTAACGCGGATAATTTTTTATGATATTTTTCTATTTTAATATTTTTTCTTTTTACTCTTTTTTTTTTCCTTTCTTTTTCCTTTTGTCAATGGCCAACCATAGGTGATGACGGGGCGGGTTGGCGCCTAGGCGAGGGCGAGGGTGAGGGTTCCCCTCGTTAGATCTGCCAAGGCCAATCCTTCCCCAAAGCCAAGGCAACTTCTTCGAGCTTTGCCTTTGTCTAGGCAACGCCAAGGCCAAGGTGGTCTCACTAGCCTCACTAGCACTCATGGCTTCCTGCATTTGGAGTTGGAAGGCGTAGTCGGTGTTGAAGTCTAAGGTCTGGGACACGACAAGCTCCTGACGTTGCTCAGCGATGACAGCTTCGAGTTCGTCAACTTCCATTTCTTGAGTGGACCAGAACTTTCCCTTGTCTTCTTGCAAGGCAAATTGCAGGAAAGTGAGGATTAGTAGCAACGGGAGGGCCGGCCTGGCCCAGGGTGAGGCCAACCCTTGGCCGACCATCAACAAAAAGAAGAAAGGAAAAAATTATACAAAAAAAAAAATTGACAAAAATATTAAAATATATTAAAAATTGTCAACTTAATACAGTTAGCATTCACATTAGTGATTTTCGACCAAAATTGAGTGGATTGATCCAGGTGACAAAGTGTAGAAATGCTTAGGCTTAATTGACAAAAATTCTCAATGGAAAAGAGAGAGATGGGAGGTTTAAATGCTCACATTCAATAGAGATAATCTAGCTTCAAGTATAAGTTTCAACTCTCACACCTCACGATAAGGTAAGACAAAAGTCTGAGAAAGAGAGTTAGAGTGGAAGTAAAATATAACAACAAAAAAAGGCAAAATTACAAGATTTTGGACTGAATTGGCAAAAATTTAATAGATTAAAGACTTTATAGATAATTGCTCCGCCGAATTGGTTGAAAGCGAGTTAACATTTAACGAGAGAAAGGCTCATGTCATTAAATTCCCACGTTCCTTATACAAAACTACACGCATAATGATGTTGTAGGTTCGTTTTTCTGACGAGCGATGCTATTATGAGGAGAGGGACAGCGCGAAAAGATATGAATTCGAGGCCTACCCACTACGGCATGATTAGCTAAGAGCCGGCTATCATGCAGCAGCTAAAATCTAACTTCTTTTCACAAGCCACAAAGTATCCTAAAGCGACAATCCCTGATCAATGAGGACCAAAGCACCATGTGCTTTAGGGGTGTGCAACGGAAACCGCCCGAACCGGGAACCGGCCGGACCGGACCGGACCGGTCGGTTTCGGGCGGTTCTAGAGGGTCTCGGTCCGGTCTCAGGTTCCTATTTTTGGAACCGGTGACCGGTTGGTCCGGTTCCCGGTTTTGGGGTCGGAACCGGACCAACCGGACCGACCGGACCGGACCGACCATTTATATATATTTATTTATTTTTAGTTTCTAAACTAATTTGCAGTACTCATCACCATATTCATTTTTCCTCTCGTAACTCTTAAGCTAATTCCTCCCCCTTTTTTTAGTTTCTGAACCTATCTACAGTAACCATCACATCATATTTTCTTTTCCAAATTTTGCAACTCTTACTTTCCCTTTCCCTCTCGTAAGCCTAACCCCTCTCTTTCTTTTATTTAGTTTCTACTCTAATCTACAGTAGCCATCACATCAACTTCCATTTTCCCAAATTTTGCAATCCAATTCGGCGGCAATTCTCACTTTGCCTTTCCCTCTCAAAACCGTAACCCCTCTCCTCTTGCTCGCTCGACGCCTCGCCACCTCACGCCTCAGTCGTGCCGATGCTTGGCTCTCGTCTTCCGAGTGCTTCGTCGCAACGTCTCGCCTCACACCTCGCTCCCTCGGACGCTCAGCTCTCTTCCTCCTCCGAGTGCCTCGCCGCAACGTCTCGCCTCACACCTCGCTCCCTCGGATGCTCGTCTCTCTCCCTCCTCCGAGCTCCTTGCCCCGATGCCTCGCTTCACTCCTCGCTCGCTCTGACGCTCGGCTCTCTTCCTCCTCCGAGCGCCTATCCACGAGGTCTCGCCTCATACCGCGCTTGCTCGGACACTCGGCTCTCTTCCTTCTTCGAGCTCCTCGCCCCGACGCCTCGCTCGCTCTAATGCTTGGCGAGTGCCTCGCCTTGATGCCTTGCTTGCTCTGACGCTTGGCTCACTTCCTCCTTTGCTTCGCCTGAGATCTGCGCATTTACGCTTGGCTCTCTTCCTCTTATGCTTTGCTCGAGATCTGTGCATTCCTGCTCTTTGGAGTGACTTTTGCCTCCTGACTGACATAGGTGCGTTTCTCGGCTTCACTTTCGTCGGTTTTAGATTACTGTCTTTTTGTAGCGTTTGTTTCAGTATGATCTCACTTGATATAGGTGTGGTGGTCTCATTGGAGTTTGCTTGGTTGTTTAGTCTCTAAATGGGTCTGCTGATAGGTCGTGCGAAGCATGTAGCAGTAAGTCGTAGCCTCCCGTAGTCGCAGCCTCGCCTCATGCCTAGCTTCGATCAAGTTGCTTAAGCCTTGACGTCGACACCTTCCCCTCTCACAACCTTGCCTTCGGCCTTGCTCAACACTGAAATGCCTTTCCATTGTCAAAATTGGTACATTTTCTCTTTCTCCACAAGTTGTGAAAATTTTAATTGCCAATTGATTCATTGATTCGGGGGCAATCCTCTGAGTTTTATGAAATGAAACAAGTGATGGTTCATTGGAACCGGACCGGACCGGACCGGACCGGTTGGTCGGTCCGGTTCTCGGTTCCAAGACTAGTCGGTCCGGTCCACGGTCCAGAAAAGTGGGAACCGGTCCTCCCGGTCCGGTTCCCGGTTCTTGGGTGGAACCGGACCGAACCGGGAACCGATCACCCCTAATGTGCTTTCCCGATGAAGGAGAAAGAACGCACGACATTCATGTCCCAGGATGAACCCATGGCACACGAAAGAAGGAAATCAGCAACGAAAAAGAAAGGAAGTAGATAAAGTGCTACTTTGAGACACAGGGACAGAACCATATCTTGATAAGGCAGTGATAAGAGCCACCCCCTACTACACGCACATTTAATTCACCTTTGCCATCTCCATGGGTCGCTTCCACACCTTATCATCAACTTGCTGTCTTCCTTTCACATTTGTTTTTGCCCCATAATCTTTTTTCCACTTTTTCTTCGCTTAAACAAAGCAACTCCCTCGGTACTTCCTCGTTCTTTCGACGACCTTCCTCCGGCCTCCTCCAGAACGCCCTTTTTTCTCAAGAAAAAGGGTGTTTCTGGGGTATCAAATTTGGGTGTAGTGGGGCGATGCAATTCTTTATTAAAAAAAAAAAAAAATACAACGGGATGAAGGGAAAAAGAATATGAAAGAACATGTAAGAAAAGAAAAAAAAGGGAAGGATTCCTTTTGTGGAAAAAGTGGACAAGGGAAAAAAAGGAAAGGTGAAAATCTTATCCACGGGCTGTGCATGGCGTGTAGCGCATCAAGTTGAAGCCCCCCTCCATCGATGTCGACACGAGGAGTATTATATGTAAGGTTTTCCAAACAATGAATAAGGCGTCGGGCAGTGTTCTTATTTGATAAGCAGTGGCCAACCTATCCTGCTTATGCGAAAAATGTGAAAATTGAGGTTATGGAAAGCTCAAATCTCCAATCTCCCACATGGGGGTGTAAAGTGGGGGCGAGTTTGTGATGTTTGAGCAAAATGAGTACTTCTGTGGAAGTAAATATAAGTATGCAGGTGGTGGATATGCAGCCCTATGACGTATGTCGTGGTGTGAATAGACATAGATCAATTCCCGATTATTGGAAAAGCTTCGGGTTAGAAAAAGAAAAGTTAAATGGTCTTTGCTACCATCCAATTATAAGTGAACCCTTCGTTCGAAATCGACATCGGACTCCATTTCTAAGAGATGCGAAAGGAGAAAAACAAAAAATAAATTAAAACTTCATGTCGAAGGCTGTGTTGTAATTGGATGTCCTTAGTACATTGAACCTTTTATGACGTAGTATGCTTTTTGAGTATTAATTAGGTTTGCTCTTTTTAAATTCATAATCCACGCACTTCACATTTTACATTCTGTTCAAAATAATTCACGAGTCTATTTCAAGGTACATATGGAAAATTGTTGCCGATGCAATTCTAGCTTTTCTCTTGCTTTTAACCATGGCCAATATGTTCCCGAAACATTCACTCATAAATCTCTTGATTCTTTTCTTGTCAAGGTTATATTTCTCTAAACTGTAATCGATATTACAGACTTTGTCTAGTCTATTAGTAATCTCGGGAGAAGTTGATTGACTTCTTTAGCACATGGGAGGACAGCCTCTCTAATATAAATGTTAGAAACAAACTCCTAAAAATCAAATCGATACTCGAATTATCAAATGCTGAAAAACGAATGCGAAAATGAGCCCGGAAAACATTTAATACCAATTGAAGGTATATCATGGAGATAGACATACCTTGTTTGCCACAAATTAAGTACCATTGCGGTCTTAAAGGAATCCTTTGAAACCCTAGAGTTCCGTTCTTCAAGAGGAAGTATACTATTTCAAAAGAAAGAAAAATGGAGAAACGTATTTTCTTTTTGAAATGCTACAAGTATCATTATCCCTTTTACTTTTTATTTTATATATTTCACTTATTTTCATTTAGAAAATAATTACACTTTCCTCTATGGGCCATTCTTTTATAGGCTGGGTTTTGCCCAACATGGGCCGATGAGTTTAACTTGGCCAATCAACTAAAAAATCCATCAATAAATAAGGAAAAAAAAAACAAGAGAAAGGAAGTGTCTTTCACAAAATAAGACAAACCTTAGATGTTCCACTTGCAAAGCTGAAAGGAAGACGAGCATGGATCGGATGAAGTGGTGGTGGGAGCAAGGAGAATCCAACGGACTTTGCATGGAACGTCGTACGTCTAAATAAAGAATGGGGAAAAAGATTGGGGGTGAAATTGGGAAGAGATCATAGACTGCTGTGGAGACGCCATCCGTGGGGGAATCAATTCACGTGCACCTCCTCCTCTTTCGGGTCTTTCAGTGTCAAAAAGGAGCGGCATGGAGGCGATTCTCCTCCCCAAAAAAAATTCAACTTGTAGACAAAGCTTCTTCCGCTCGAGTCAATGGACGATCGAATGGACGCCCGGGCGGCCCGCTCAAGGCATAAAAAAGTACCAAGAAAAAGCTGGCATATGAAGTGACTATATTTCTCGTATAGGATGATATTAGTGGTCCTCTGGGAATGTTGTTTTTTTGAGTCATTTGTTTTATATCGTGTCCCTGAACTTTTGTGCATTTTGCTTGGGTTACTTACTTCTTGTATTGTATCCCTCCACGATTGGATTGCCACCTGATGCTCATCTTCCGTAGTCAGAAGCATAAACATTAAAGACCTGTCATTGCAAGACCACGTTACTATCGTTACAAAGAGCCCAAAAGTTAAAAAAATTATCCAAAAAATCATAAACTTATTATATTTTTACCAATTCAATCATAAACCTTTTAATTTTGTCAATTCAATTCTTAACATTTTTATTTCTTTTTAATTGAGTCCATTTGACCAACTTTGGCTAGAAAATACTGATGTGGATGCTAATGATGTCACGTAGAATTGCCGACGTTGAAATAGACAAATATTTTGATATTTTTGTTTGAATTCTTATTATTTTTTAAATTTTCTTTCTTTCTTTTCTTTTTTTGCTTCTTCTACCTTTTGCTAGTGGCTAGCCTTTGACCATAGGCAATGCCCAACCACCAACCATGTAAGGCCAAGCGAGGCCCGACTAGGTGAGGGCGAGGCACGACAAGAGGAGCCCTTGCCCATGTGAGGCCCGGCGAGGGTTGACCTCACCTAGGCCAGGCTAGGTCAATTGCCTAGACCAAGTGAGGCCGACCTCACCCAAACCAAGGTGGCTTCATCGGGCGTTAGCCAAGCAAAGGCTACACCAAGCAAGGGTTGACCTTGCTAGATTTGGCGCTTGGGCAAGGGTGAGTCCTGGCAAGGGCTCCCCTCACTAGATTTGGCAAGGCCAACCCTCATGTAGGTGACACTTGGCAAGACTACCCTTAGCTAGGGCTTGCCCTCGCCCGGCTATGCCTTGCTTATGGCAGACAAGGACAACCATCTTGGCATGGCCCATGGCCAACCATCGATAAAAGGAAGAAGAAGTAAAGAAAGAAGAGAGAGTAAAAAAAATTAGAAAAAAGTTAAAAAATATTATTAAAAATTGTCTACTTTAGTGCTAGTCGACCTACGTGACATTACCAGTATTCTTGTCAATAATTTTCGTTAAAAGTTAGTTGAATGGACTCAATTAATAAAAAGTGAAGATGTTTAAAACCGAATTAACAAAATTTAAATATTTAGAATTGAATTGGTACAAGTCTAATAAGTTTTGAATTTTTTTGACAATTTTCCCTACTATGAGCTGCGGGATGGGGATGAGGATGGAGTCTCCCCCCCCACACCCCCACTGGGTGGGACGCGAGGCTCAATTGGGGACTTCCTCAACCGTACACCCTCCCCGCCCTCCATATTTATTTATTGATTTAATTTCATAATACATCCTTTCTTTTTATGCTCCTTTTGAAGAAGTTACTATGTTATTAATTAAAAAAAAAAAATGTCCTACAAACTAAGTTTTTACGTCATATGTGAGTATATTTTTGCCAAGGTAGTCGATATATTTATATTTTATGATACAACCGCATTAGCATAGTTAAACAATTTTCGTCTTTTATTTTGTACAATTTTGTGTTAGATACAATAAATATCATTTTTGAGGAGAAAAAAATTCCCCGGGTCGAACCGGAAGGAGCGGGGTGCCCCGCGTACGGCGGGTCGGGGCTCGGAGGCGACGCCGATAACGCGCGGGACGGAGGCGGTGCAATCCTAGCGCTGAGCAACGGTCACGATTTTCACGCCTTTCCATGCAATTATGAGGGGGATCACGAGAACGTGCTGTGTCGCCAGGGGACGTACGATCGGACACGTGGCGCCTCGTAGCGAACCTTCGCACCAAATAAATGTGCCGCCACGAGTGGCCCACTCGATTCCCTCCCCCACGTCGTTGTCTGCGATGTGATCTCCTCGAAATAATTGCCTTTCGGCTTCCTCCTGAATGTTTACTGTTTCTCTCGGAACTTTATCAAATTCGTTTTCCCGTCAGTTCGTTCGACGACGGTTACGGGAAATGACGACTCTCTGGCGAATCCGTGACGTCATCCAATCTCATGAGGGAGAGTTTTTTAGCATCCATTCATGGAGTTGACCGATATGGCCAATTAAACAAAATATATATTTCGCTCAACCCAATAATTAATTAATTAATTAAAGAAAACACCGATCAGATTTGCATTGAAAATTTTGGAAAAACCATACAAACGGTCTCTGAGTTTTGGCTTGATGTGCAATACCATTCTTAAAATTTTAATTTATTTAATAAAATTCTTGAATTTTCGATATATGATCAATTTGATCCGTTGATGGAATTTACTGACTCGGTTTCCAATCTGACAAGTTTCAATGGTGAACAAAAAAAAAAATGATACATGTGAATTATCAACCTAAGATATTTAATCTGCACAAGGATAAAATAATCTATATCATCAGATAACATTAATAATCGTTTTTTTCCAAATTAAACGAATTAAAGTAATTATTATATGTTGATTTAAGTTGGACATCCTACGTGGATGATCTCCATGTAACATTAGTTTCTTGTCCACCGTTTAAATGTATCAAATTAGAAGCCAAATTATAATATTCTGTCAATTTTAATTAATTAAAGTATTACATTGAATATTTTTATATAATTTATAACTACATTAAGTATATATTAAAAAATTTATGTACCACAATAGACAAATTAAAAGTTCAAGAATAATATTTGTATGTTAGGTTAAAGTTTAAGGACCACATTGTATATTAAAATAAAATTCATGAATTATTTATATCATTATCCCAAAAGGGAAGGAAGACCAATCAACTCCTCTCTTCGCCCCATATGTCAACCACTATCTTTAGTGCTTAGTCCATTCGCCACCATAATGCTGATTGCTGCGGCCTCCTCTCCCTTCTCGCCTTCCTCCTCCCCTCGATAGAGCTTCGCTTTATGAGTCAAGGTCAATCTATGGTTGTGGACTTGGTATTAACCTTGATCTGAGGTCGCGCAATGCGTGCGATCACAAGCCAGGGAGAGCTCAAGGCAACAAAAGGAACTTGAGTTTCAATCTCAGAGCTTCCAACGTCAATTTCAACACGTGGATTTTGACTAGCAAAGTCGAGTTTGAGTTATGGATTTCATTAATTGGAGCAGATTTGGATTTCATTGCTTTGTCTTTTAAAGGGATAATGACATAAATAGTCACCAAAATTTGACTCAATATATAATATGATTTTTGAACTTTTAATTTGTTCAACATAGTCCAGTGTGATCTTTAAACTTTCAGTTTGTTCAATGTGATTCCTAGAATTTTGATATATGTTCAACTTAGTCCTTGAATTACATGAAAATGTGCAATATTGTCTCGGAACTTGAATGAATGAAATGAGTATATTAAATTTTATTTTCATATTGTTCATGGACTAAGTTAAATAAATTATAAGTTCAGAGATACATCGCACATTAGATCAAAATTTAAGAACTATTTGTATCATTTCCCCTCAATTAAACTAATAAAGACAAATTGAACCCTAAGGTGATAACACCAATCTTGCTCTATAAGATTGGAAATGAAATTGGAAATATGCTTCTCCATAATTAATTGCAACCAAGAACCAAGTGACACATTTCCAGTTCTAGTGTATGATTGAGATCAATCATGAACCATGATAAGTAAGTAAGATTCCTCGGTGATATTTTTTCAGTTTTGGACAATATATTTTTCTCTTGGGATTACCAAAATATTTGTGATTTATGCAGCTGTCAAAAAGTAAAAAAGAGTTAACAAATTATCATATTCCACGTCACCAAATTTTTTCTCTTTCTTTTTTTTTTAATTTTGTTTTTTGTCGCAAATTCTCTAAAGTTTCTTATAGCCATTTTTCCTTTTTCACAACTTACGGCATCATAAGTCCGGCTTCCAATATGGAAAGGGGAGGTGGGGGGGTTCGAATTCTCACTTTCTCAGGAGGAGTTGGGATAGGGGACAATTATGTTTCAGGAGTGAGTTTTGACTCCCACACTTTGCAAGGCAGCAGAGCAAAAGTTGAGAGTGAGTGTTAGAGTAGGAATAGAATAAGACCAACAAAAAAAAAGAAGGAGATGCACTTTTTTGACGTGGGACCCAATTTCTAGGAAAGACCCAATATTTTAGATTTAATTTTAATTTTATCCCTAACTTTTTTTTTTGTATCATAAAAAAAAAATCTTAATTTTCACTCTAATTCCAAATATACCAACATATCCAAAAATTGACACTAATTTAGTAAAAATTATCAATATTAAAACTAGTTTTAGAAGTTCATTATTTGAACCCATGTTTTCATCAACACCCCTACTTTGTAAAGAAGAATAGCAACCTCGTAATGTTAATAATATTGAAGCAACTAGAGGCGATTTATGGACGCCCGAGCAAATTTGGGACGGATTTTTAACGATACAAAAACAAGTTAAAGGTTGAATTGAGACTAGATCTAAAATTAATGATCTTTTAAGAAATTACCCCTTGATGTAGTCGTTGTCATCCTGAAAGTGACTAGACTCATTTTGTTGTGCCAAAACTATTACACTGTCAGAATATTAGATGGAAACAAACCGAGAATCGAGAATTGGGAAAAGTGTTTTTCTTTCTCTGCAATTCAGTTGTACAGTTTACAGCCCTATTAATAATGTGCAAGCTTGATCTAATTAGAGAAAATAAATATACAAGAATAATTTCCCAAATATACAAAATTCTAATTTTCCCTAAATATACAAAATAGATCAATAAGAATCAATTATGATCAATTATAGGCAACACTATCTTCAACACTCCCCCTCAAACTTGTGGTCTGTACACATCAAAGACACCAAGCTTGCTTAGTAGATGCGTGTGTTGCCTTTGACATAAGGGCTTGGTAAATATGTCTGCAGGCTATTATGTTGTACTTATTCCTCTTGTCTTGATCACTCCAGCTTGGATCTTGTCTCTGACAAAATGACAATCAACTTCTATATGTTTCGTTCTTTCATGAAAAACCGGATTCATTGGTAGTTTAAGTGCAGCTTCATTATCACAAAACAAGACAGTTGGTTCTTTTACCCAAACACCAAGATCTTGAAGCATGCCTCTTATCCAGACTATTTCGCAGCTAGTCTTTGCCATTGCCCGATATTCCGCTTCAACAGACGATAATGACACAGTCGACTGTTTTTTAGTTTTCCATGAGAGCAACGAATCCCCCAGTTTTATACAGAATCCCGTAACAGATTTTCTACTCATGGGGCAAGTAGCATAATATGTGTCACACAACGCTGTCATTTCCATGTTATTATCTCGAGACAACAATATTCCCAAACCTGGACATCCTTTCAAGTACTTCACGACCTTTAAAACAGCATTCATGCGAGACTGTTTCGGATTATGCATAAACTGACTGAGAATTTGCACTGCATAACATATGTCAGGTCTAGTAATTGTGAGATAAATGAGCTTCCCTACAAGTCTCTGATAAAAGGAAGGATCTTTCAGTAGAGGATCTTCATTTAGGGGTGAAAGTTCCTTATCGTACTCAGCCGTGGTTAACTTGACGTTTTGTTCAATTGGGATGACAGCTGGCTTGGATCCTGATAATCTCGCTTTTGATATGATTTCTAGGATAAATTTGCGTTGACTGAGGCAAATCCCTTTATCCGATTGTGCAATCTCTATTCCGAGAAAATATTTGGAAGGTCCCAAATCCTTAATCCGAAATGTGGAGTGTAGGTACTTCTTGAAACGTTGAATGGCAAATTCATTGTTTCCCATAATGAGGATATCATCAACATATATAAGTAAGTAAATTGATGACGTACCTTGACTCCATGTGAAGAGGGCATAATCATGTTTGGATTGTCGGAATCTTGTAGCTGTAAGTGCAATAGTGAACTTAGCATACCACTGGCGAGAAGCCTGCTTGAGTCCATACAAGGATTTACAAAGACGACATGCTTGATTCTCCCCCTGTCTGCATAAACCTGGTGGAAGATCCATGTAAATCTCTTCTTCGAGATCTCCATGGAGGAAAGCATTATGAACATCCATCTGGTGAAGAGGCCAATCACGCAAAGCGACAATAGAGAGAAAGGAACGAACAGTGACTTCCTTGACTACTGGAGAGAATGTTTCTGTATAATCGAATCCTTCCCGCTGCGTAAACCCTTTGGCCACTAGTCTTGCTTTATATCGTTCGATGGATCCATCTGCCTTGTACTTGATCTTATATACCCACTTGTAACCGATAGGTCGTCGATGAGGAGGCGAGGTAACGACATCCCAAGTCTCATTTTCTACCAAGGCCTGTAATTCATCCTTCATTGCTTGTTGCCAATGAGGATCTTTGACAGCTTCCTCATATGTAGATGGTTCCTGTCCCTTAGAGATTCTACTAATACAACACATATGTTCCGGGGAAAGACGAGCAAAACTAACATAAGATGAGATAGGATGATGTGTACCATATAACCCTAAAGTGGGACAAAGATAATCTGCTGTCCATGTGGGCGGGTGTGTACTACGCCTTAATCGTCGAGGTTGATCTGGTGCAGTTACAAGTGGCAGAGCAGAGTTCTCATTTGGATTTGTTGGTGAAGCGGAACCCTCCGATACCACTGCTTGTGGTTCCCCGGGTGCGACATTCTCCGCATAGGATTGCGGATTACTTCCAGGTGTAGAATATGATACATGAGGAAGCAGGACTTGCTGTGAAGGCGAAAAATCTTCTTCATGGAGGAATAGACGATGATGTGCCACTGATCCCGAATCTTGATCTAAAAGAAGTTCTTCTTGGAAGGGAAAAATGTCCTCATGAAAGATAACATCTCTGCTAACGATGAAGCAACCAGTAGATAGATCATAGATCGAGTATCCCTTTTGAGAAACAGGATATCCCATAAACACACCTTTAATAGCGTGGGGACCTAATTTGTCCCGATGGCCCACTGTTGAGACATAACACAAGCATCCAAAGACATGAAGATGACTAATATTCGGCTGTTTCCCAAAAAGTAATTCAAATGGAGTCTTCCCATTTAGGATTCGGGATGGCATTCGATTGATCAAATAAGCTGCTGTGATCACACAGTCACCCCAAAAAGTTTCCGGAATTGAGGCTTGATACTTAAGAGCACGAGCAACTTCTAAGAGATGACGATGTTTTCGTTCAACCACCCCATTTTGTTGAGGTGTATAGATACATGAACTCTCATGAATGATGCCATTTGATGTAAACAAAGAAGAACACTCATGATTAAAAAATTCATGAGCATTATCAGTACGAATCCGTTGTACGGATTTATAAAACTGATCTTTAATTAATGCAAGGAAATTTCTAACATGAGAAAATACTTGTGCCTTAGATTGCATCAAGAAAAGCCAGGTAGCTCGTGTATAATCATCCACAATTGTAAGGAAAAAATGAGATCCATCCCAATGTGGCGTATGATATGGTCCCCAAATGTCCATGTGTAGAAGAGAGAAAGTTGTTTTGTTTCGTGCGGTACTTTGCAAAAAAGGCAATCGAGATTGTTTAACTATTGGACAAATATGACATTTTGAATGAGGAAATGAGGCACTATGGCCTAGACGTAGATGGAACAAAATATTTTTATTGGAATTGGCGTTACATAAGATGCCCTTATTTAAAAGAAACGAAACATTAAGATTTTTGGGAAGTGTGGCCCAAAAATAGAGTCCCTCTTGAATTTTACCCCAGCCCATCAGTTTCCCAGTCAAAAGGGCCTGAAATAAGCATATATTAGAATCAAAGATGACTACGGAAATTGTCCTCACAAAGTTTTGAGATAGAGATTAGGTTGAATTGAAATTCAGGAATAAACAGGACATTTTTCAAGGTAATGGATGACTGAGATTAACTGTTCCAATTTTGGTGACCGAGGTATCATTCCCATTTGGAAGACAGACGGAAGTAACATGAGAGGATTCTTTAACATCAGAAAGGAAACGTTTATCGCAAACTATGTGATCACTAGCACCTGAGTCAATAATCCATACTTCAGTTGAAATAGAGCTTAAGCAATCAGAAGTACCTGTATAACTCGCTGCTTTATCCTATGATCCCAATTGGCTTAAAGCTCTTATGATTTGCTGGAACTGATCATTACTAACGAGTTGGTGAGCTTTAGCATTTACTGTGATGGAAATTTCCTTTTCCTTCCTTTCCTTATCTGCCTGCTTCCCATGCAATTTCCAACAATTATCCTGTGTATGATTGGGACGTTTACAATAATTACAGAATTTGCCTTTTCCTTTGTTGGAATTTCCGCCATGATATTTATTTGAGAAATTTGCTGAATTATGGCCGTTAGATCCTCTCCACGCCGGTCCAAACGTGGCCTGTTGTGGGCCATTAGATCTGGGCGCCGCCAAGATGTATCCTAGACCGTCAAATCGTCCGGGCCAGCTGTAGCCGTCGGATCCAGAGATGAGATCTTTGCCGTTCGCTGGAAAAGGAGCCCGCAAGAGCCCTGGACCGTCCGATCGGCCGATTAAATCATGGCCGCTCATTCTAGATGGTTAAAAGGCATTATCTTCTCCATTCGCTAACCCTAAGGCTGCAATCATAGCTCCCAATCCGCCACGACTCCCATGGCCGGACTTCGCTCTGGCCAGCTTCTGCTCCGGCGTCGCCTTGGTCGCAAGAATAACACGATCTTCGACTTTTAGGTACTCTGAGGAAGCCAGGCGCTGCGACTCTTCCTGGACCGCGAGCTGGTAAATCCGGCCGAGTGAGGGTACGGGTTCCATGGCAAGGATTTGGCTACGAAACGGTAAGTAACTTTCATTTAGGATGAGTAGGAACTGAGTTACCTTCTCCCTCTCCCTTATCACTCGGTATTGCGCTAGGGTTGCTTCAGGTCCCTCCAATTTTTCTTCGACCATCTCCAATTCGTTCCACAATGCTGATAACTTGTTAAAAACGGTAGAGATTGAGAGATTTCCCTGTCTTAGCTCGGATAGTGCCTGAGTTATGCTGAAATTTTGGCTCAATCAAGTTTGCCATACATTTCCCATATATTTTCCCATATTCCTTTAGCATCTTCGGTCAGGGGTAGTCCGGCGGCAACCTCCGGGGTGAGGCAGTTGACAATCCATGTCCGGACAAGCTGATTACATTTTCTCTAGTGGCGTGCAAGTCATTCGTCACTCGGAGCCGGAATCGTGCCATCTATAAACCCCTCTTTGTCTTTTGTGATTAGGGCCTGACGAAACTCGCGGGACCAGATGGAGTAATTATCAAGCCCCGACAACTGCTGTGTGATGAGGCGGAGCTCCGGTCCGTCTGCGTTGGAGGTGTAGAGAGGGTCTCCTGGTTCGGGTCAAGCTCCGGTGAAGCCTGCGAAAGGAAGAAAACCTGGTCCATAGGTCGGGTACGGACTCGCCCCAAATCCTGATGAACCCGAATCGATTTGATTCAAGAATGGCCATCCCATCCCACCAGAGTTGGACTGATTATTAAGCTGCGGATCTTCTCCCCTTGGTCCGTCATTGGCTCTCTCGGGAAAGCCGGTGGAACTTTGGGCAGGATTCAACTGACTCGTCTGGCCTGGAAGGAGTTGAACCTGGATAGGAACCCATTGAACATATGGACCCGAAAGAAATTGCCCTGTATTGGGATGAACATAACCTTGTCGCGCCTCAAGAGTCGGCACTTGATTCTGTTCCTGTGTTTGATTTTCCGTCACCCGATCTGTCTGTTCATCCAAAGGTGAGTCGCCTAAACCTTGGATGTTAGAAGAAATTTCTGGATCTTGGGAATTTCCTGATTTCAATGTTTGGTTTCTCGGCATTTTTGTTTCCTTGCTATTTTAGTACAGAAGAAAAAAAAATGCAGGCTTAATGTAGAAAGGCAAGGAAACAGGGGAACAGAGAAAGCTTCGAGGGCTAGAAGAAGCAGAGAAGATGTAGAGAAGGAGCGGAAATTGCAGAGAAGAGAATGAGCAAAAATGGTAGAGAAAGATGTAAAGAAGGAACGGAAGCTAGAAGACACGCTCTGATACCATGTCAGAATATTAGATGGAAACAAACCGAGAATCGAGAATTGGGAAAAGTGTTTTTCTTTCTCTGCAATTCAATTGTACAGTTTACAGCCCTATTAATAACGCGCAAGCTTGATCTAATTAGAGAAAATAAATATACAAGAATAATTTCCCAAATATACAAAATTCTAATTTTCCCTAAATATACAAAGTAGATCAATAAGAATCAATTATGATCAATTATAGGCAACACTAGCTTCAACATACACTTCATCTACTAGACCCTAATTTGGGAATCCGAAAAATCTCAATTTTTGTACACACTATTACCCCTTGATGCAGTCGTAGTCATCCTGATATTGACTAGACTCATTTTGTTGTGCCAAAACTATTACACTTCATCTACTAGACCCTAATTAGGGAATCCGAAAAATCTCAATTTTCATACACACTATTACCCCTTGATGCAGTCGTTGTCATCCTAATATTGACTAGACTCATTTTGTCGTGCCAAAACTATTACACTTCATCTATTAAACCCTAATTTGGGAATCCGAAAAATCTCAATTTTCGTACAAAAAGTGTGAAAAGTTATATATTTATACACTAAATTATCCCAAAAAAGTAAGCCTACAGTATAGGAGCAACAGAGTCAGGCGGTGTAACTTGAGCTTACATTTCCCATCACAAATCTCATGCAATTTGCTGGTTTTTTAATATGAATACATCATGCGCACATATAAGTGGATCCCACGCATAAATAAGGGGATTCAAAGCAAGGGCAGAGGATTGAGGCAACTGCGCCACCACCTACTGAGCTCTGCCTCCTTCCGTCCCACCCCTTTTCTCAGGAAACAGGACGTCAAAACTGAGAAAAAAAATCAAGTGGAGTTCGCAGAGTTTTCCTCTGCCAATTCTCTGGGAGGCGGTGGAGGGCTTAGTGTTTTTTAGGGTGTGCAGATCTCGGAGCCCCTCCTCTTCATTCCTCTCTCTCTCTCTCTCTCTCTCTCTCTCCCACCAACCACTCCGAAAAGCCCTGCCTCGTCCCCTGTTCTTGTTGCTTCTCTTGAAAGTTCTCCCTTTCTCGTCACCCGTCGATCCATCTCGCCCTCTTCATCGACGCACATTGTGCTTCATCTTTATTCGTTGCTTTGGCTACTTAAAAGGGTCCACTCCAACTTCGGTGTCGTTGTTTTCGTTAAAGCTCTGAGAGTTTCCAGAGATCCCGAGGGTGTTAGAGTTCTTGTGTTTGTCTGGGTCATCGATGTCTTCCAACCCCCAAGATCCCCAGAGTTTGTTATCCTTCGTTGATTCAACTAGGTGGCGCGGCCGTCGGTCGCTCAATGATCAGAGCAGAGCCCGTGCTGACCTTGACGATGGTCTTGAATCTGTTATAAAGCAACGGCTGAGGTAACTTTAAATTGTTATGTTTTGACCTGGACAAAGTAAAATCTTGCTTATTGATTATTTAGGTGATAATGTCTACCTTATTTTATGATACAGGCAGCGAGGTCATGTCTATGAGGATAACGTGGACCAAATCTTTGCAGAGTTTGATCTTAAAGATGCCTTGATGAATGATCCATCATTAACCGCTCAACTAAACCAAAAAAAGAACGACGTGCGCATGAATCTTCGATGTTTGCTGACTAATCCCAAATTTAGGTGTGAGTCCTGTCATCTTTAATTTGCATCATTGCCATTTTCAATGTCATATTTGCGATGATTATGAATTCGGGGAGTTGAATCTTCTTGGCATTGTGTGCAGCTCAGAGGAATTGAAGGACTATTATCCTCCCATTTGTTGGAATTCAGAAAAGAGTCTGGATTTCTTGTGTTTCCTCAGCGACAGACTATCAGTGAGACATCAGCGCAGTCCACAGTATAACGTGCAAGAAGAACGTCGCACATCGGTTCAAAAGAAATTAAAGAGCAAGAAGCAACAGATTTTTAATGGGAAATGGATTGACTACATAGATCATAACCTTAGGCAGGGATCCGTGTACAATGATGAATCTGTCGAGGATTTATTACGCTTCGTGCGAAACAAGTGGCGCCACCGCCTGGAACTTCCGGTAAGAATTTGAGGTGATCTTTCTGTGGAATTCTGATGATTTCTGTAGCAGAATGCAGGCTTCTTCAGTAACTGTGTATCTCGGATTGTATGAACTCGTGACTCATCTGTTATTTTGCTTTTCTGGTTCCAACAGGAGCAATATACTGGAGGGGATGGCGCCCGCCAGTTCTACAAGTACTTACATGAACGATTTCCGGATCTCTTGATGGTGTCGTACGGAGTGGCGTACAGAATCTGGAGAAGAGAGAAATCGTTTGCGCAGTTCCGTTGAAGTGAAAACCATTCCCGGAGTACAAGTGATGCGCTATTGACTGGCTACTTTCCATGATTCCTTCTTCAATCCAGTCGGTTGTGCATTCCACGCTTTTTGTTATATCTATTCGACTCTTCTAGTGTATAAATGTATTGTTTTGGATGTATGTATAGCACGGTTGCGATACTGAATTGTTTTATATGTATAGTGTGTTGTTCTTGATGTTGCATAAAAATAAAATATAAAATTCAATTCAGAGCAGTTTTTTTTTTTTTTAAAGTCGCAATTCTTGAATATAATTTTGGGGTGTTTTATTCCAAACATGTGACTTTTAGACCTCAAAAGCAAAAAGGCCCCGGTGATCAGCCCCAGTAGCAGCTTTTCGTGGCAGTTTAGCAACTTCTCCGCCCATCTATGTTAATTTTTCATATGGAAATCTCAACATCTAAAGATACATGTTTAGGCTTTCTAGATCTCGACAGAGCTGGTAACTTTCTTTGTTATAAAATAAATGTTAAATCTACTAGCTAGCAAGTGGTTTACCTATAAAATATATATTCTGTCCGCGAGCGAGTGAAGAGGAGACAGGTGTTGTCACCCCCATTAACAAAATGCCGATGCAAACCCATGGTGGGGATCCGAGTTTCGTAAGGCTGCATGGCAGAGCAGAGGGAGGGGCATCAGGATTCTGCGTGCGCCGTGAGAAATCGGTTCCCGAAGGCAGAAACAAAAGACGAAGCAGAAAAAAGAAAGTCGTCCGCATGGTTTGAGGAGTCGGGTGCAGGAAAGGTCGGCTTCAAGTTTACAGACGACACGCAGCTTCGGTTTTTGGTATAAGAACAGGGGCCCCTGAATTGGCTCGCATTCAATTTTGCTGAAGGGAGATGAAGGATGAAAAAAAAAATAGGGGCAAGGAGACGGACAATGACGATAATCTTTTGTCAATTCGAGGGTGATGATGATGGAAATCAAGGGTGATGGCTCGCAAATTGTAGATTCAAGATTTTTTCCAGGGGCGATGACGATGGAAAGGCTTTAAGTCAGCTGTCGGCCGGCTCTACGGGACTCGATGGATCCCAATCAATCCTGTTTTATTTCCATTAGTTTTCGACGCTAGAATGTGATTCGATGTTTAGATTATATTTTAGAGTTAGAATTAGAATGTAGAAGAACGATGGAATTTTGTGGGAAGATGAACCAGTGTTACGACCTATTGCTTCTTAGTGTTTGACAAAGTAGATTAGTTTGCTAGTTTGCAATGTGACTATACTTCCTTTTTTGAGCTGCCACCCTTGTCTGCTGTAACTTGGTATTTCTTTCTCTCTTCATTCATGCCAATGGTTGGCCGCAATGAAATTCCTAAATCTACGTCTCTCGGATACATTCATTCTTTTACACCATTGTTTCTTGAATTTAGAGTCGGCTGCTCATTCTTAAGAGTTGACACTCAATGGCTTCGCTCGGAATCGCAGTTGCTCTGTTCTTCCACGTTTTGATCTTCTCGGTCACTGGTATGTTCGAGTGCTAGAAAGGAGTCTTTTGTCATGGCCCTTTTGTTTTCCCTCTCGAAATCACGTAAATGGTGATTCGTCTTTGTGTTTTCAGTTTGGGACTTTCGGCTCGGGTTGTGACCTCATGCTCTGTTTCTTGAATTTGCGTTGCAGGTGCTGATTCGGCGACATTCACCATAGTCAACTCGTGCAGCTTCACGGTCTGGCCGGGGATCCTCTCTGGCGCCGGAACCGCTCCGCTCTCCACCACCGGCTTTGCCCTCGACCCCGGCGCGTCCACCTCGGTGACCGTCCCTGCCTCCTGGTCCGGCCGCCTCTGGGGCCGCACCCTCTGCTCCCAGGACCCCGCCAACGGCAAGTTCGCCTGCCTCACCGGCGACTGCGGCTCCTCCGCCCTCGAGTGCTCCGGCAGCGGCGCCACCCCTCCCGCCACCCTCGCGGAGTTCACCCTCAATGGCGCCGGCGGGCTCGACTTCTACGACGTGAGCCTGGTCGACGGGTACAACCTCCCGATGATGGTAGTACCGCAGGGCGGCGCCGCCTCCGGGGCGGGGAACTGCACCGCGACGGGGTGCGCGGCGGACCTGAACGTGGGGTGCCCGCAGGAGCTGAAGGTGACGAGCGCCGGGAGCGAGGGCGGGGTGGCATGCAAGAGCGCGTGCGACGCGTTCGGGGACCCGCAGTACTGCTGCAGCGGCGCCTACGGGTCGCCGGACACGTGCAGGCCGAGCCAGTACTCGGAGTTCTTCAAGAGGGCGTGCCCGAAGGCCTACAGCTACGCCTACGACGACGGCACCAGCACCTTCACCTGCGCTTCGGCGGATTACGAGATCACATTTTGCCCGACACCGTCCACGAGGTAAGAATCCACCTCGGAACTTTGGCATTTTCTAGGAACCACCGCCATACGAATGCAGCCATAATTCAAATATTCGATTCTGTTTTCTTTGGGGGAAAGGACCGTTGATTTTTTGCGCTTGTGGTGGTGACTGAGGGTTTTTTCCTGGTTTCTCTTCGAGGGTGCAGTGTCAAGGCGGCGGGCGGTGAGTACGCGATGTTGGCGGCGGAGGTGTCGGGCAGCGGCGCCTCGTCGTTGTGGACGCCGTCGCTATCGGCCGTCGCTGTCGGCGTTTCGGCGACAGTATGGCAGTTGGGGCAGCTGTTCTGATTTGGAAAGAAAGGAAAATCTTCGTCGCCTCCAGCGCTGGCTGTTGACAGTGGGCGCACCTCTCTCTCTCTCTCTCTCTCTCTCTCTCTCTCTCTCTCTCTCTCTCTATATATCTCAAGTGGGTGTAGGGCTCCGTGCGCTTTACATGATCAAGTGGATTATAGACTCAACGAGCGGCCCGGAATGGAGAGAAGAAAATCTCAGGAGGTCAACGCGTTGCTTCACGAGGGACGCGAATCTCTGAGCAAAAATATTTCCGGGAAAAGTGATGTTTTCTCGGGAAATTTTTCGGAGGGTCGAAGTCAGCTGCCGGCTGGCAAGGGATTGTAGGGCCTTGCACAACGACCAGCGTTAGCCGGAAAATTTTAAATTGGGCAATAAACTTAGGATTGTTTTGGTAATTAATTTAATACAACGAAAAGTTTAAAATTGAATTGTCATTCGTACGATAAACTTAGGATTATTTTGGTAATCTTCTCGCCTATTATTAGATTACAACTTATAAGAGAGTCTGTGTTGCACTTTTACTTGTGCTAGTGATTGCACCAATATTTTAATAAAGACAAACTTCCAACTGACGCCAACTGCTAGCACGAAGGAAGAGAGAAAGAAATACCAAATTGCAGCAAAAAAGAGTGACAACTTAATCATTGGGGCAAACCCCAATAACTATCCTTCTAACATGGAAGGAGGAGGTGGAAGGTTCGAATCTCCACATTTTAAGGAATTGGGATGGAAACGATTTAATTTCAAGAGTGGTGTCGATTCCTAAGAATACATGGTTTTGACTCCCAAGAAAGCAGGAAACGATTTAGTTTCAGGAATGGTTTCGACTCCTCCTCTTTATATCTAAAAGTAAGCATTAGAATAAAAATAAAGTAGGAGTCACATTGCAAACTCATCTACTCTATTAAATACTAAGGAGCAACGGGTCATAACACTACTTCATCTTCCAACGAAATTATATCTCTCTTCTACATTCTAATTCTAATTCTAAAATATAATCTAAATATCGAATCGCACACTACACGTCGAAAAACTATTGGAAATGCAACAAAAGTCAGGATCAATTGGAATCCATCAAGCGCTGGAGAGCCCGCCGGCGGTTGACTTCGTGCCGTCACCCTCAATTTCCATCCTCATCGCCCGCCGAAAAAATCTTCCCGAGAAAATATCACTTTTCCCGGAAATATTCTGTTCTCGAATTCTCTCCCGGAAATATCACTTTTCCCGGAAAAAAATTACTTGATCTTTGCAAAGCTCGTGGGCCCTACCCAGTTGAGATAGAGAGAAAGAGAGGTGGGCCCACTGCGTAATATTTTCTCCCGAGGAGCGATGCGACGAAGATATTTTTCTTAGTTTTTTTCCAGTTCAGAACAGCCGCCGCAACTGCCAAACCGTCGCCGAAACGGCGACAGCGACGGCCGAGAGTGGCGGCGTCCACGACGACGAGGCAACGCCGCCTGAGACCTCCGCCGCCAACATCGCGTACTCGCCGCCCGCCGCCTTGACACTGCAGCCACGAAGAGAAACCAAGAACAACCCTCAGTCACCTATCAACAGTCCTTTCCCCCAAAAGCAGAGTCGAATATTTGAATTATGACTGCATTCGTATGGCGGTGGTTCCCGGAAAATGCCGAAGTTCAAGGTGGATTCTTACCTCGTGGAAGGCTTCGGGCAGAATGTGATCTCGTAATCCGCCGAGGCGCAGGTGAAGGTGCTGGTGCCGTCGTCGTAGGCGTAGCTGTAGGCCTTCGGGCACGCCCTCTTGAAGAACTCCGAGTACTGGCTCGGATTGCACGTGTTCGGCGATCCGTAGGCGCCGCTGCAGCAGTACTGCGGGTCCCCGAACGCGTCGCACGCGCTCTTGCACGCCACCCCGCCCTCGCTCCCGGCGCTTGTCACCTTCATCTCCTGCGGGCACGCCACGTTCAGGTTCGCCGCGCACCCCATCGCGGTGCAGTTTCCCGCCCTGGAGGCGGCGCCGCCGTGCGGCACAACCAGCATCGGGAGGTTGTACCTGTCGACAAGGCTGACGTCATAGAAGTCGAGCCCGCCGGCGCCGGAGCACTCGAGGGCGGAGGAGCCGCAGTCGCCGGTGAGGCAGGCGAACTTGCCGGTGGCGGGGTCCTGGGAGCAGAGGGTGGGGCCCCAGATGCGGCCGGACCAGGAGGCAGGGACGGTCACCGAGGTGGATGCGCCGGGGTCGAGGGCGAAGCCGGTGGTGGAGAGCGGCGCGGTTCCGGCGCTGGAGAGGATCCCCGGTCAGACCGTGAAGCTGCACGAGTTGACTATAGTGAATGTCGCCGAATCGGCACCTGCAACGCAAATTCAAGAAACAGAGCATGAGGTCAGAACCCGAGCCGAAAGCACCGAAAGTCCGAAACTTAAAACCCAAAGCGAGTCACCATTTACGTGATTTCGAGAGGGAAAACAAAAGGGCCATGACAAAAGACTCCCTTTTAAACTGGAACTTACCAGTGACCGAGAAGACCCAAACGTAGCAGAACAGAGCAACTACGATTCCGAGCGAGGCCATTGAGTTTCAAATCTTAAGAATGAGCAGCCGACTGTAAATTCGAGAAACAATGGTGTAAAAGAATGAATGTCTCCGAGAGATGTAGACTCACTTCATTTCTGTGTGTCAAAGGAGCTCGAAGCGCAGATGGAGGAGGGCAGGAGAGGGAGGAATTTATAGGAGCGGCCCGGAGAAGATGGCGGTCATGTGCTCGGTCCGTGTTTTGTCCCATTGGTTTTCATCAGCATTTTGTTAAATGGGGTGACAACACCTGTCTCCTCTTCACTCGCTCGCGTACAGAATCTAAGGTTCCCCAAGGGGCTTGCCATCCACAATAAAATAAAATAAAATAAAAATTTAGAAGTTTCTCTAAATTATTGCAAAAATTATTTATATTAACGTCGACTGTATTAATTAAAACGATTGGTGTCAACATTAGCAATTTCCACCCACAATTGGCCGAAAAAACCTTATTGGACAATCATCATTTATGGTTAAATTGAAAAATTTAAAACTGAATTGCTATTCATACGATAGATTTAGGAATTTCTTTGCTAATTATCTTGCTAGTCACTAGGTTTCAACTTGGTTGAGAGAGAGGGAGGGAGAGAGAGAGAGAGTCGGTTCTTAGCTGTGCTAGTGACTGCACCATTTATCTAAATAAAGACAAACTTTCGATCGATGCCAACCGTTGGCACGAACGAGAAGAGAGAGAAATACCAAGTTGCAACAGACAAGGTTGGCAGCTCAAAAAAGGAAGTTTAGTCACATCACAAACTCATCTAATCTATCAAACACTAAGAAGCAACAAGTCGTTACACTACTTCATTTTCCAACGAAATTTCATCTTTCTTCTACATTCTAATTCGAACTCTAAAATATAATCTAAACATCAAATCACATTCTAGCATAAAAAACTAATGGAAATAAAACAGAATTGATCAAGATCCATCGAGTCTTGAAGAGCTGGCCGACAACTGACTTAAAGCCTTTTCATCGTCATGGAAAAAATCTTGAATTACAATTTGCGAGCTGTCACCCTCGATTTCCATCATCATCACCCTCAAATCTACAAAAGATTATCATCATTGTCCGTCTCCTTCCCCCCATTTTTTTTTTTATCCTTCATCTCCCTTCATCAAAATTGAATGCGAGCCAATTCTTTTTTTGAACAAGAAATATGATATACGATTAAAAACTTAGCCACTGTTTAGGCGAGTTACATCAAGAGCGTCATAGCATAATAGATCTAGAAAAGCAGGCGGGGGTTGGGACAACCAATTGGGGGGAGAAAATTAGACCGGCAGGCCTTTGCAAGCCAATCGGTGGGCCGGTTAGTTGCTCGATCACAATGGGCCAGAGAGAGGTCTCGGAAGCCCTGCAATTTTGTTCGGGCCCGGTCCAAGAGAGACTGAAGTCTCCAGTTCACATCCATCGAAGTGGTAAGAGCTTGCACGAGTGAGGAGCAGTCAGAGTGTACTTCCAGAGAGAGTTCCGCACGGGATGCCAGCAGATCTAGGGTTTGAAGCAGGGCCAAAGTTTCTGCCTGCTCCGCCGATTGCGCCTCCACCGCTCTGGCAAAACCGTCCACCAAGCATCCTCGAGAGTCCCTACAGATGCACGCCACAGCTGCTCTGTTTTGTGGTAGTCCTCTGGTCCCTGTTTCCATAGCGTGGGGCTCGGCAAAAGAGGCGTCGAAGTTTACCTTCAGCTGATGGGGAGGTGGTGGTAACCAGCGGTCAGATCTTACGGTAGGCCTCCTGAATGCGAGCCAATTCACAGGCCCCTGTTCTTTTACCAAAAACCGAAGCTGCGCGTCGTCCGTAAACTTGAAGTCGACCTTTCCTGTACGCGACTCCTCAAACCATGTGGATGAGTTTCTTTTTTCTGCTTCGTCTTTTGTTTTTGCCTTCGGGGAACCGATTTCTCATGGCGCACGCAGAATCCCGACGTCCCTTCCTCTGCTTTGCCATGCACATTTTGTGAATAGGTTGAGGACACTAGTCTCCTCTTCGCTTGCTGGCGTACATAATCTAAGGGTGCGTTGGTAATGTTTCTATTCAAAAATTGTTTCAGAACTATTTTTGTTCTGGAAAACAATTTTTGAACAGAAGAACGCGTTTGGTAACTGCACAAAATTTCTGCTTCTGAAATAAAAAAAGAATATAAACACGTTTAATAAACTTGTATAATTTTTTTGTTTCTTTTAATTTTTTATTTTTTATTTTTTATTTTTTCCTTTTTTATTTTATTTTTTTTTCTTCCTTTTGGCCAGTCGCCGGCCTTGGCCATGGCCGACGACCGGCCAACGAGGGCTAACGGCCTAGCCCAGCCACAGCGAGGCTCGCCGACTCCCGTCGAGGCCGAGCTCGCCCAGCCAAGGTGAGGCCAAGCCTTGCCAAGGGACGGTCGGTCGCCGGCCATGGCTGAGGCCGGCGACCGGCCAAAGAAAAAAGAAGAAGAAAAGAAGGAGAATAAAAAAATAGGAGAGAGAAAAATTGTTTATCGAAAGTGTTCCCGGAAACAAGAAATAAGTTTTTTTTATATCTTGTTTCTTATCCAAATTTGTTCTTGAGAACAAAAAATAGATTTTTTATTTCCGGGAATAAAAGTATAAACCAACACGTTTATGTTCTTTTTTTGTTTTCTAGAATAAAAAAACAGAAATTGTGTTCCGAGAAAAAAAAAAAAAAGAACACAAACAAACATTGCCCTAAGGTCCCCAGCACCCCTTTAAAAAAAAAAAAAAGAGAGGGTATCACCCGCTTTAATTTCGCAGAAAATCGCCGACTTCAACTTCAACGGGTGTCTCCGCGCTCTCGCGAAATGACGTCTGAGAAGATATGAAGAACTCTGATAAGATTTTTAGCAGTGATGATCCCACCTCCCCTCCCGGGCCTATAAATTCCTCCCTCTCCTGCCCTCCTCCATCTGCGCTTCGAGCTCCTTTGACACACAGAAATGAAGTGAGTCTACATCTCTCGGAGACATTCATTCTTTTACACCATTGTTTCTCGAATTTACAGTCGGCTGCTCATTCTTAAGAGTTGACACTCAATGGCCTCGCTCGGAATCGCAGTTGCTCTGTTCTTCCACGTTTTGGTCTTCTCGGTCACCGGTTATTTCCAGTGTCAAAAGGGAGCCTTTTGCCATGGCCCTTTTGTTTTCCCTCTCGAAATCACGTAAATGGTCACTCGCTTTTGGTTTTCAGTTTCGGACTTTCGGTGCTTTCGGCTCGGGTTCTGACCTCATGCTCTGTTTCTTTAATTTGCGTTGCAGGTGCTGATTCGGAGACATTCACCATAGTCAACTCATGCAGCTTCACGGTCTGGCCGGGGATCCTCTCCGGCGCCGGAACCGCTCCGCTCTCCACCACCGGCTTCGCTCTCGACCCCGGCGCGTCCACCTCGGTGACCGTCCCTGCCACTTGGTCCGGCCGCCTCTAGGGCCGCACCCTCTGCTCCCAGGACCGCGCCACCGGCAAGTTCGCCTGCCTCACCGGCGACTGCGGCTCCTCCGCCCTCGAGTGCTCCGGCGGCGGCGCCACCCCTCCCGCCATCCTCGCGGAGTTCACGCTCAACGGCGCCAGCGGGCTCGACTTCTATGACGTGAGCCTTGTCGACGGGTACAACCTCCCGATGATGGTAGTGCCGCAGGGCGGCGCCGTCTCCGAGGCGGGGAACTGCACCGCGACGAGGTGCGCGGCGGACCTGAACGTGGGGTGCCCGCAGGAGCTGAAGGTGACGAGCGCCGGGAGCGAGGACGGGGTGGCGTGCAAGAGCGCGTGCGACGCGTTCGGGGACACGCAGTACTGCTGCAGCGGCGCCTACGGATCGCCGAGCACGTGCAGGCCGAGCCAGTACTCGGAGTTCTTCAAGAGGGCGTGCCCGAAGGCCTACAGCTACGCCTACGACGACGGCACCGGCACCTTCACCTGCGCTTCGGCGGATTACGAGATTAGATTCTGTCCGACACCTTCCACGAGGTAAGAATCCACCTTGAACTTCGGCATTTTCCAGGAACCACCGCCATAAGAATGCAGTTATAATTCAAATATTCGACTCTGTTTTTGGGGGAAAGGACTGTTGATTTTTTTCGCTTGTGGTGATGACCGAGGGTTGTTCTTGGTTTCTCTTCGTGGCTGCAGTGTCAAGGTGGCGGGTGGTGAGTGCGCGATGGTGGCGGCGGTCTCCAACTGCGTCGCCTCATCATCGTGGACGCCGCCACTCTGGACAGTCGCTGTCCCCGTTTTGGTGACAGTATGGCAGTTGTGGCAGCTGCTCTAATCTGGAGGAAAAAAAAAAAATCTTGGTCGCCTCCGTAGCTGGCTGTGCACAATGGACGTGCCCCTCTCTCTCTCTTGTTAGAAGATACATATAATTCTTTAATACGAAAATTCAAAAAAATACAATAATCTTTGATCTTCATGATTTTCACAAATAAATGAAGATGTATCTTTAGCCATAGGGTTACTCTTGATAATAATTGTTATGGAAAATCAAAGAACTCAAACTAAATGAAGAAATCGATTTCTCTTCCTTAATCCAATATACTTTAATGTATTCTACTGATGGAGGAGAGAATATCAAGTTCTTTATGTTATTTTCTTATCCATGTAGGTGGAGAAAGGACCGAACTCTATTTATATGTTCCTTCAATAAGTGCATTCCATCAAAGCGTCTTTTCAACTTTCATAAAAGTCGCACCTTTTTGTTTTATTAGAGTCGCAACTTTTCATAACCAATACGTTATTTATTTTATATAGCATTTCAACTATTATTAAACCATATAATAAATCATATCATGTGGGCCACAATAATTCTTACATTCTCCCACTTGGTTCATATGATTTTCCTTTTATGGTTTAATAAAAACTGTAATGGACACAATAACATTATGCTATAAAATTTTCATTAAATTAGCAAACACATAATAATCACAATTCGGTAAAGAAAACTAATGCGATTCATAGCGGTTGTATGTTATTAATCGACATAGTCCCTTCTATGCACTACAATTATAGCACTTTACTTAACATGATCCATAAATGAGAAGTATAGTAATAGTCTAACTATAATGTCTCTTTAGAAACTATCATGTTTAACATTTATCTATTTCCATAATGTATACTAAATAGAAAACAGGAAATATCATAAACACATAAATGAGCTCAAAGTGTCAAATACATAAACTTAATACAATCATAATACAAAAATTAATGTCGTCCAATAATGCCCATCTTTTCAACATGCTCATTAAATGTTTTGGGCGGTAGTTCTTTTGTTAATGGATCTGCTATCATAAGATTGGTGCTAATATGCTCAATTGACACTCTTCATTTCTAAACTTCTTCTTTAATAAACAAGTATTTGATCTCTATATGCTTAGCACCCTTAGAATACTTATTGTACTTAGAGAAGAAAACTGCTGCAGAGTTATCACAATAAATTTTCAGCGGCTTAGCAGTACTGTCGACAATCACAAGCCCTTAAATAAAATTCCGCAACCATAATCCATGAATGGTGGCCTCAAAGCATGCCACAAATTCAGCTTCCATAGTTAATGCAGCAATAATTGACTGCTTTGCACTCTTCCATGAAATTGCCCCTTCAGCTAGAAGAAATAAGTAACCAAACGTTAATTTTCTTGTATCGGCACATCTGGCTAAGTCTGAATCTGAATATCTAATCACTTCGAGATGATCAGATCTTTTATAAGTGAGCATATAATTCTTCGTTCATTGCAAGTATCTAAGAACTTTCTTTGCAGTTTCCAATAATCCATTCTAGGATTACTTTGATACCTGCCCAGCATTCCGATAGCAAAACCTCATCATAATAGATGTACAAGGAATAGCGGGAACTTCTAAAGTTTGTCTCGATAAAAATTTCTACCCTTACTTCTTGAATGCATAAGGAATAGTGGGAACTTCTAAAGTTTGTCTCAATAACAACTTCAGTAAGAACTTCTACCCTTACAATGTCCAAAAAGTGATGTGTTAGCTTGTACTATAATATCAAGAATAACAACTTTAAAAATTTTGAATATAGGAACTTCTACCCTTACTTCTTAAATGCAAGTATCACGCACTCTTTCACTCCCACTAATTAAAACCATTTTCAATGAACCTAGCATTTCCGGATTCAACAATTCTTATACTATGATTAGGACAATAAAATTTATACAATTTGGATTTATCTGCATAACTAATGAAATAACCATTGGTCGTTCTTAAATCCAATTTCCTTTCATGTGAATTGTAAATTATTACTTCTGCTTAACAACCCCAAATATGCAAGTGTCGTAAATTAGGTTTCCTTCTCGTCCATAGTTCAAAAGAAGTATTTGGAATTGCCTTACTAGGAACCCTATTTAATAAATACATAGAAGTTTTTAAAGCATACATCCAAAAAGACAATGGTAAAAGATGAATGACTCATCATACTCTTAACCATTTCCATTAAAGTACGATTACGTCTTTCTGCTACACCATTTTGTTGTGGTGTACCTGACATTGTGTATTGAGCACAAATGCCATGTCTTTCAAGGAATTTAGCTAATGGACCTGGACATTATCCAAATTCATCATACTTTTCATAATATTTACTGCATCTATCCGATTTTACTATTTTCACATTTCTATCTAATTGTCTCTCAACCTCTTTAATATACATTTTAGGTGCATTCACTAATTGAGACTTATCATACAATAGATAAATGTAACCATAACATGAAAAATCATCAATAAAAGTGATGAAATAGC
Organism: Eucalyptus grandis x Eucalyptus urophylla; assembly: GCA_028830015.1. NCBI lineage: Eukaryota > Viridiplantae > Streptophyta > Magnoliopsida > Myrtales > Myrtaceae > Eucalyptus > Eucalyptus grandis x Eucalyptus urophylla. Next base: position 31,331,539 of record CM054203.1, read on the forward strand.
TTTCATTGCCAAAAGATGGAATATCGAAAGAACCATATATGTCAGTATGTATAATTTCAAGAAGTTCTGTTCTTCTCGTGACACATTTTTTAGTGTGCTTTGTTTGTTTACCTTTAATACAATCAATATACAACCCAATGTCAGTAAAATCCAAATTTGGAATAATTTCATTATTCACTAATCTTTGCATTCTTTCCTTGGATATATGACCCAAACGTTTATGCCATAAGTAAACAGAATTCTCATTCACCAAACTTCATTTAGTGCCAACATTATGATACAAGGTCATTAATGTCTCAACAAAAGTATTATCAAGTTTAAATTTGTAGAGACCATCACATAAAGTTTCAGTTCTAATAAGAGTATCACTCTTAAATAAACTGAAAGATTCAGAATCAAACTTACAATAAAATCCCGCTACATCAAGTATTGGCAAAGAAACTAAATTGCGAGAAGATGTAGGTACATAAAGGGTTCGAAACAAATCTAAATAATGCCTAGTATTTAAGATCAAACGGTAAGTGCCAATGCCTTCAACTGGAGCTTTGTTTTTGTTCCCTGTAATCACATAACTTTCATTTGACATTATGGTTTGGATCGAAAAAAATCCCTGTATCATATTTGACACATGAGTAGTGGCACCAAAATCAATCCACCAAGTATTATGAGAAATTTCAGTAAAGTTTGATTCAAAACATACTAAAATACAAGACTTACATTTCTTTTCGAACCAAGCCTTACGTTTTAGACAATCTTTCTTCAAGTGTCCAATTTTGTTGCAAAAATGACACTTAATAAGATTGTATTTCTTCTTGTGGATTTGAGAAGCTTTTGAAAAGTCATTCATGACGTGTAATCCTTTCTTCTTGCTCATTCCACCTTTCTTTTTTAAATTCTTTTGAACTTCTTGATGACTTGATAGATGAACAAAATGAGTATTTTGATTCTTTATTCTTGTTTTCTCTTGAACTAGCATACTGACCAATTCATTCACATTCCACTTATCTTTTATAGTGTTGTAATTCAATTGAAATGACCCATATTGCTCATGAGGTAAGGAATTAAGTATAAATTGTACTAAAAAATACCCATTCACGTTCAGTCCTAAAGTCCTTAACTTTGCTGTCAAATTCATCATCTCAAGTATATGCTCATGCATGGTATGTGAACCATCATATTTCATGGTGGTCAGTGTGCTCATCAATGTACTAGCAAGTGACTTATCAGCAATTTAAGAACGCCCTTCCATAAATTTCATAAATTCTTTAGCATTGTCGGTCTTGGGAAGAGAAGTCTTTAAGTTGTTTGTAACTGTCATTCGCATGAACATTAAACTCAGTCTATTCGATCTTTCCCAATTTGAAAGACTTTTCATCATCGTTACTTTCATCAGTAATAGTAGCTGGTTTCTCAACTTAAAGCGCTAAATCAAAATCCATGACACCTAAATGAAATTGGATTGGTTTTGTTACACCCCGATCCTCGGGCGCGCGCCCATCCTTTACTTGGTCGATTTATTTGCGACGTCCCAGGAAGGTCGCCGACCCATTCATTTATATATGCATGCGGAAGTTTAATAAAATCCCCAGACAGTCGAGCAATGGGATATATAAGTAGGACTAAAAAAATTGAATCTGAAAACTAACACCCTTATGTACATCTATAATGACTCAGTCATACATGTACATATACAAACCATGCTAAAAATGTTGGTTTCTACTCAATTAGATTCTACAGCAACAGTCATCAGGATCCTACTTCGAATCATCCTCGAGGTTCTCCTTCAGATACTCCTCTTCGAGTTCTTTCTCCTCAGGTTCTTAATCAGGGTCCTGAAATGTTTTTCCCCAAACCGGGATGAGACTATGTCTCAGCAAGTTCTACCCCACTAAGACCCAATTAGGAAGCCAATACGCCATAAGGGCTGCCTAAGCACAACACAGGTCAAAGGGGCTTACCTTGGCATCAGTTCCTTCCTGCACATCAGTTCAATTAATAATATTTATAACTACAGGAAACAATCACATTCCACCAATCAGATCGACTCAGCGATCAATCGACTTAATCGATTACATGTCACCATGACCTTTCCCTGGTCGGTACATTCAATACTATCTATAAAGTCCGACCATAGTCTAGGACTGCTCACCCAAAGCTGATAATAGATAGCATAGCTCGCCCAAAGCTAATAGATATAGTATACTATGTATATGCTCGCCCAAAGTTGATAGATTAAGGCCCATAGGCCAAATTCCAGTATACTATATATGCTCGCCCAAAGCTGATAGATTAGAGCCCTCAGGCCAATTTAGTATACTATATATGTGTACTCGCCCAAAGCTGATAATAAGGTATACTGCTCACCCAAAGCTGACATATCGCCCGTAGGCTGATATAGTATACCGGTATACTGCTCACCCAAAGCTGACATATCGCCCGTAGGCCGATATAGTATACCACTTTCTCATACAATCAATTCCATCTTTTATCATTCTCGATAAATAGCCATGTGTGGGTACACAGTTGGCCTTAGCCAAAATATAATAATTTTACTTGCAAATAACCCACCAATTTCAACAGCCCATTACATATTTTTGGCGCTGTAGACCGACGCCCGGTTATTTTTCCGTTAATAACCAAAATCAGATAATTTAGGAATAAATCCTAAATTCCCAATTAATTCAATTTAGCACAAATTAACGCTCAAATAAATAAATGGGCTGCACCACGATAATCAGCACGGAATTTCAGTCGACGGCCATCTCAATCTCAATTTCCGAAATTTAATTAATTAATTAATTAATTAATTAATTTCGAAAATTAATAATTAATTACAATAAATTCAATTTAGCTCAAATCGAAGCTCAATTAAATAAACGGAGTTCACCACGGTCATCAGCATAATATTCCGGTCACTAGCCATCTCAATTGAATTTTCGGAAAATAAATAAATAATTAATTAATTAATTTCGAAAATTAAATAATTAATATTAAAAATTCAACTTAGCTCAAAATAAAGCCCAATTAAATAAACAGAGTTCACCACAGTCATCAGAATAATATTCCGGTCACTAGCCATCTCAATTGAATTTTTGGAAAATAAATAATTAATTAATTTAATTCCGAAAAATAATATTTAAATACCAAAAATTCCACTTATGCCCGAAAAGCCTAATTGAAGCCCACTAAGGGTTGGGAAAAATCCCGAGATGCTTTCAATAAATAGTAGACTACGTTTACTTGCTAATTGCACAATCAATTTGTCTAATTTACATCACAATTGACTAATAAACACTAATCCATACTAATCTAACCACATAAACCTAACTAATTAAAACTAAGCAACCCTTAAACGTGATTAACCTACTAAGCAGGGATTAGTGAGTTAACCTCACCCTATTAACGATCTGAGCGGCTCAAATCGACGAGGACGACGCGAGAATCGATAGTCTCCAAGGCGGGCCTAGCTTCCGAGGTCGGGAAGCCGGCCAAAACGGGCCACGAAGCCGCTGCCATACCCATTTTTGGTTGCTGCTGTCCGCTGCGGTTTAAGGCCAAGAAAGGGTAGATCCGAGTTCGGTTGGGGCATGCAAGGGCCGAGAGGGGTTGAGGGAGTCTCGGCGGGTTGAGGCGGAGGCGTACAGTGCCCGGAGGGAGCTCTGGCGGTGGCTCACGGTGTTGGACAGCAGCTCTGGTCGCTGGCCAAGCCAGGAACGACGTGGCTGGAGGCGGAGACGCGCGGGGCAGCACACGCGAAGAGAGGCGGCACACGGCGGTCCGGCGCGACGGCAAGGGGGTGGGGGGGGGGGGGGGCTACTCCGGCTTCTTCTCTGCGATTTCTGGGTTTGAAAGGCACAACCAGGAGGAAGAAAAGAGCTGGTCGACCGGCAGCAGGAGGGAAGAGAGGGAGGCGGAGGTGCGGTTGGACGTGCGACGGCCTCCGGTGGGCTTACGGCGGCGTTCCGGTGGCTGCTGGTTGCTACTTTGCGGCTTCTTCGGCTTGCTGGGTTTTCAAAGAAGAAGATGAAGAAGATGGAGAGGGGCCGAAGGGGTCGCACGATTGGGAGAGGGAGAGGGAGGAGAGAGAAGGGAGGGGGAGGCATCCCTTTTCTTTTTCTCTTTATTTAATCCCCCAAAAATGGCCCACCATGAACTGCACGGGTCGATACGCACAGCGCCTAGTATCCATCGTTTACGGCTAGGACTACTGGGGTATCTAATCCCATTCGCTCCCCTAGCTTTCGCCTCTCAGTGTCAGTGTCGGCCTAGCAGAGTGCTTTCGCCGTTGGTGTTCTTTCCGATCTCTACGCATTTCACCGCTCCACCGGAAATTTCCTCTGCCCCTACCGTACTCCAGCTTGGTAGTTGATGATGTCATAGTCCACTATCTCCAATCTCCCACAACCTTAGTCCAATGGGTCCAATTCCTTTTTTCGCCGTGGCATAAAATCTCGTACACTTAATTCAATCAATTCTCAATCAATTCCATCCAATTGAAGCTCAATTAAATTAACCCATGTGTCCTCAACCTTCTTATGACTTTTCGCCATCAAATTATCCAACTTGCATCCCAATGATTCAATTAAAAATGGCCCTCTGACAATCCCGAACAAAAACGACCTTACTTTGCTTTTCTGCTAGAAATCTCAGTTTGTAGAAAAATCTTCTGAGGATGAGTCGACGTTCCTAAAATGAATTGTGACTTGACAGAACTTCCAATTTCTGAATTCGGGTTCGATTTCATGATTAATTTCACTCCGACACGTTTTTAGCGTGACCTAGGCTACCAGGTAGTTTTCAGAACTTTTTAGGACAAATAACCCGTGGTCGATTTTCTTCGAGCCACAATGAACCCACTCGACCCAATGGCGACTCTCGATTGTCGTGAACATTTCGATGATTCAAATACGGACACAGGGTATCAAAATGACAGTAAAATCAAATTAGTGTCGGTCGACGAGAGTTTTCCAATTTAGTGGAGTCACCCACGATCGGTCACTCATCTCAGTCAAACCGACCTATCTCTAATTTTAATTCAATTTTATACTATGTCGCAATGGCCTCTAAAATAGTCATGGTCGAGAACTCGGTCATTAGTCGAATTCTCAAGTCTATCTACATTATAGTCCTTAATAGCTTACCCAGTTAGTCTAGTTATCTCGTAAGTGGCCAACTCAGAGAAAAACACTGTAGTCGCGTCGATGAAATGCCCAATTTATTAAATCGAAATCAGGACCCGAAAATCTGGATGTCACATGTTCACTCCAATTAGGAAAATTCATCTCATTGAATAAGGGAATAGACTAGACATGCGAATGGAGTGAAACAGGTACAGATACTACAAATGTGCAAGAAAATACTCATACATTAATGCCTTACGAATATCATGTAATCAGATTCAAACTAAACTACACATGCCCATCATAGTTCTCCTTTGGGCGATCCTATGATATACAAATATATATAAACCATAATGATACTAATAACTTTTATTTGGTAATTGTAATTTATTTGCTATCTTTGGATATACAAACAAATTTAACAAGTCATATTAATTACCAACTATCATGTTCATGAATTATAAGAAAATAATTAACCTAAGTTCTTATAATAAATGAACTTCAATATATACCCATAATTCCAATAATGATATGAAACATATTAATTTCATATATAGCATCAATTAACCATGGGTAATTGAATAAAATAATTTATAATATCAAAAAATTCAAAAGACTTCAAGGTTTGACCACTTTGGTGACTAATGAACCATTCATAATATGAATTTTTTTTTAATATTGTAAAATAAAAATATTTACCAAATGCACACAAGGACAAAACGTAATCAAAGCATAAGGGCAAAATCGTAAAATCATAAATCCATAAGGGCAGAATCATAAATTTAAAATCTAGGGGCAAAATGGTAAATAATTAGCAATGGCAGAATTGTAATTATAAATAAAAAAGGGCAGAACAGTAAATAAATTGGCCAATGGCATGATTGTAAAAACATGAAAAGAGAGGGACAAAAGCATAAAAGGCCGCGCGGGAACGTCAGGTGCGTGGCCTGCACGAGGGCATCCAACACGCAGGTGCCTACAACGCACGCACCTGGCAACTACACGGGCAGTCCTGTGCGCGTGGATCCCCCGCGCGCGTGCGACGGCGCGTGGAGCGTGGGTTCGACGCGCCTGCAACTGCAGCACACATGTGGAGCCTACGCGCCTTCTCCCTCACGCACATAAGCCATTTTCTGCCGGTTTTTGCCGTTTTCAGCTGCGATTTTGCCGCCGTCTCTTCTCCGACAACTCATCCCAAACACAAATAAATAATGGGTTTTGAAGAGTATGCCGGCACGACCACATGGGTTCAAGTTTCGGCGAAAATGACCAAGAAATTGGCCTCAAATGAAACAAAAATTTCCCAAAATGCAAATCCTTAACCACTGCGACTTCCGCCGCCCTATTAGCCTCCGGCAAACACCAATATATCGGAAAAACTCATGGCTAATGCTCCTCATGGCAGTGCGACTGTATGGGTCCGAAATCAAGCAGTGGGTCGCCGGATTTTGCCCGGAATCAACGAGTTTCTTTCTTGGCCTTAAAATTCCGAATTCCTCCATTTTTTATTTATTTATGAAAACGTTCCTTCATTCAGATTTTCTTCGACAAAACCCTCCAAAAACATTTCAATAATAACGAATCATCATACATAAATCATAATATTTCTATAAACGGAAAAATCATGAGATTGTAAATCACGCTCTGATACCAAATGTTAGAAGATACATATAATTCTTTGATGCGAAAATTCAAAAGAATACAATAATCTTTGATCTTCATGATTTTCACAAATAAATTAAGACATACCTTTAGCCATAGTGTTGCTCTTGATAATAATCATTGTGGAAAACCAAATAACTCAAACCAATGAAGAAATTCGATTTCTCTCCCTTAACCCACTATACTTTAATATATTCTATCGATAGAGGAGAGAATACCAAGTTCTTTATGTTATTTTCTTGTTCATGTAGATGGAGAGATGACTGAACTCTATTTATACGTTCTTTCAATAAGTGTCTTCCATCAAAGCGCATTTTCAACTTCCATAAAAGTCGTACATCTTCGTTTTATTAGAGTTGCAACTTCTCATAATCAATACGTTATTTATTTTATAGCATTTCAATTATTATTAAATCATATAATAAATCATATCATGTGGGTCACAATAATTCTTACATCTCTCTCTCTCTCTCAAGTGGGTGTAGGGCCCCGTGCGCTTTACAAGATCAAGTGGATTATAGACTCAATGAGCAACCTGGCATGGAGAGAAGAAAATCTCAAGAGGTCAACGCATTGCTTCATGGCGGATGCGAATCTCTGAGCAAAAATATTTAGGATCCTTTTGATAATTAATTTAAACAAAAGGTTTATAATTTAATTAATTACAACAAAAAGTACAAAATTGAATTGTCATCCGTACAATAAACTTAAGATTGTTTTGGTTTTCTTGCTAGTAGATTACAACTCGAGAGAGTGTTTGTGTTGCACTCTTATCTGTGCTAGTGATTGCACCATTATCTTAATAAAGACAAACTTCCAACTGATGCCAATGGTTGGCGCGAACGAACGAAGATAGAAAGAAATACCAAGTTGCAGTAGACAAGGGTGGCAGCTCAAAAAAGGAAGTTTAGTCACCTCGCAAACTAATCTGCTCTATCAAATACTAAGAAGTAATAGGTCGTAACACTACTTCATCTTCCAAGGAAATTCCATCGCTCTTCTGCATTCTAATTGTAACTCTAAAATATAATCTAAACATCAAATCGCATCCTACATGTCGAAAAACTACTGGAAATGCAACAAAAGTCGGGATCAATCGGAATCCATCAAGCGCTGGAGAGCCTGCCGGCGGTTGACTTCGTGCCATCACCCTCAATTTCCATCATCATCGCCCTCCGAAAAAATCTTCCCGAGAAAATATCATTTTTCCCGGAATATTTTGGTCCAGAGATTCGCGTCATTAGAGGGAGCGACGCATTGACCTCTGTTCTCGAATTCTCTCCCCGGAAATATCACTTTTCCCGAAAATAATCCACTTGATCTTATAAAGCGCATGGGCCCTACCCAGTTGAGATAGAGAGAAAAAGAGGTGGGCCCACTGTGTAATATTTTCTCGCGAGGAGCTAGGCGAGGCGACGAAGATTTTTTCTTTCTTTCCAAATCAGAGCAGCTGCCGCAATTGCCATACTGTCGCTGAAACGGCGACAGCGACGGCCGAGAGTGGCGGCGTCCACGACGACGAGGCAACGCCGCCTGAGACCTCCGCCGCCAACATCGCGTACTCACCGCCCGCCGCCTTGACACTGCAGCCACGAAGAGAAACCAAGAACAACCCTCAGTCGCCACCACAAGCGAAAAAAATCAACAGTCCTTTCCCCCAAAAACAGAGTCGAATATTTGAATTATGACTGCATTCGTATGGCGGTGGTTCCCGCAAAATGCTGAAGTTCAAGGTGAATTCTTACCTCGTGGAAGGCGTCGGGCAGAATGTGATCTCGTAATCCGCCGAGGCGCAGGTGAAGGTGCTGGTGCCGTCGTCGTAGGCGTAGCTGTAGGCCTTCGGGCACGCCCTCTTGAAGAACTCCGAGTACTGGCTCGGCCTGCACGTGCTCGGCGATCCGTAGGCGCCGCTGCAGCAGTACTGCGGGTCCCCGAACGCGTCGCACGCGCTCTTGCATGCCACCCCGCCCTCGCTCGCGGCGCTCGTCACCTTCAGCTCCTGCGGGCACCCGACGTTCAGGTCCGCCGCGCACCCCGTCGCGGTGCAGTTCCCTGCCCCGGAGGCGGAGCCGCCCCGCGGCACAACCAGCATCGGGAGGTTGTACCCGTCGACCAGGCTGACGTCGTAGAAGTCGAGCCCGCCGGCGCCGTTGAGCGTGAACTCCGCGAGGGTGGCCGGAGGGGTGGCGCCGCTGCCGGAGCACTCGAGGGTGGAGGAGCCGCAGTCGCCGGTGAGGCAGGCGAACTTGCCGGTGGCAGGGTCCTGGGAACAGAGGGTGCGGCCCCAGAGGCGGCCGGACCAGGAGGCAGGGACGGTCACCGAGGTGGTCGCGCCGGGGTCGAGGGCGAGGCCGGTGGTGGAGAGCGGCGCGGTTCCGGCCCCGGAGAGGATCCCCGGCCAGACCTTGAAGCTGCACGAGTTGACTATGGTGAATGTCGCCGAATCCGCACCTGCAACGCAAATTCAAGAAACAGAGCATGAGGTCAGAATCCGCGCCGAAAGCACCGAAAGTCCGAAACTTAAAACCCAAAGCGAGTGACCATTTACGTGATTTCAAGAGGAAAAACGAAAGGGCCATGACAAAAGACTCCCTTTTGACACTGGAACTTACCAGTGACCAAGAAGACCAAAACGTGGAAGAACAGAGCAACTGCGATTCCGAGCGAAGCCATTGAGTTTCAAATCTTAAGAATGAGCAGCCGACTGTAAATTCGAGAAACAATGGTGTAAAAGAATGAATGTCTCCGAGAGATGTAGACTCACTTCATTTCTGTGTGTGAAAAGAAGCTGGAAGCGCAGATGGAGGAGGGAATGAGAGGGGGAGGAACTATTTATAGGTCCGGGCGGAAGCAAATGGCGGTCATGTGCTCAGATGGTGGGCCTTCTGAGAAGGAGGGGAGGTGGGACCCCCAATGCTAAAATTCTCATCACAGTTTTCCATATTACCTCAGACGACATTTCGCGAGAGCGCGGGGACACCCGTTGAGTCGGCGATTTTCTGCGTACTTAAATCGGCTGATATCCTCCCTCTTTTTTAATTGTAATAATTTGTCCTCTTCTTAAAATTTTTCTCTGTTTCTTTCTTTTTTCTTAGATTCTGTAAGCGAGCGAGTGAAGAGGAGACAGGTGTTGTCATCCCATTAACAAAATGCCGATGAAAACCAGTGGAGTGGGGAAGCATTTCCGAGTTACGGAAGGCTGCATGGCAGAGCAGAGGGAGGGGCATCGGGATTCTGCTTGGGTCATGAGAAATCGGTTCCCGAGGGCAGAAACAAAAGACGAAGCAGAAAAAGGAAACTCGTCCGCATGGTTTGGGGAGTCGGGTACAGGAAAGGTCGGCTTCAAGTTTACAGACGACACGCAGCTTCGGTTTTTGGTATAAGAACAGGGGCCCCTGAATTGGCTCGCACTCAATTTTGACGAAGGGAGATGAAAGGATAAAAATAAAATAAAAAATAGGGGGAAGGAGACGGACAGTGATGATAATCTTTTGGAGATTCGATGGTGATGATGGTGGAAATCGAGGGTGACGGCTCGCAAATTGTAGATTCAAGATTTTTTCAGTGACCATGGAAAGGCTTTAAGTCAGCTGTTAGTTAGTTCTCCGGGACTCGATGGATCCTAATCAATCCTGTTTTATTTTCATTAGTTTTCGACGCTAGAATGTGATTAGATGTTTAGATTATATTTTAGAGTTCGAATTAGAATCTTGAAGAAAGATGGAATTTCGTTGAAAGATGAAGTAGTGTTACGACTTACTGCTTCTTAGTGTTTGATAGAGTAGATGAGTTTGTGACGTGACTAAACTTCCTTTGAAAGATGAGGTAGTGTTACAACTTGTTGCTTCTTAGTGTTTGATAGAGTAGATGAGTTTGTGATGTGACTAAACTTCCTTTTTTGAGTTGCCACCATTATCTGCTGCAACTTGATATTTCTCTCTCTTCTTGTTCATACCAACGATTGGCGTCAGTGGGAAGTTTGTCTTTATTAAGATTATGGTGCAATCACTAGCATAGGTAAGAGTGCAACTGACTCTCTCTCTCTCTTTCTCTCTCTCAATCAACCAAGTTGAAACCTAGTGATTAGCAAAATAATTAGCAAAGAAATTCCTCTCTCTCTCTCTCTCTCTCTCTCTCAATCAACCAAGTTGAAACTTAGTGATTAGCAAAATAATTAGCAAAGAAATTACTAAATCTATCATATGAATAGTAATTCAATTTTAAATTTTTCAATTTAACCATAAATGATGATTGCCTAATAAGGTCTTTCTAGCCAATTTTGAGTGAAAATTGCTAATGTGGACACTGATCGTTTTACTTTATACAATCGACGCTAATTTGAACAATTTTTGCAATATTTTAGAGAAACTTCTAATTTTTTTTCTTTTCTTTTATTTAATTGTGGATGGCAAGCCCCTTGGTGATCCTCGCTTGGTCATTGGGCAAGGCCCTACAAGCCCTCGTCGGCCAGGTGAGGGTTTGTAGGCAAGTGGTCAGACAACATCCCACAATATGAAAAAAAAAAGAAGAAAAATATATTGTATGCAAAAATTATCCACGTCGACACCGGTCATGCCACATAAAATGGACAATATTCTCATCGGTAATTTTCAAGTAAATTAATTGGAACAGACTAAGTTGGCAAATTGTCCATAAATTTAGGATTAAATTAAAAAGTTTAGAATCAAGTTGATATATGTACAATTAGGTTTAGGACTTTTATGGGAAGAATTTTCCCAGTAAGCGGCTGATCGACACGGTCATGAGGCAAGTGTGAAGAAAAGAGGCAGTTGAAGAAAGAAGTCAAAGCATTTGATGTGGTTACAGGATCATTTACGAGATTGCTGGTTCAAAGCTAAACATGTGTTATCAGACTGAAACTAATGACAAGCTCCACGCACGGCTGCACGAATGTCTCTTCCCATCACCTCTCCATTCGGCCACTAGGGTTTCCTGCTATGACGCCAATGTCATTCGGAGTTAAAAGTCAAGGAGAGATCATCCATGAAAAGCGCAGGGCCAGTGTCCCACTTTGCTCCCGGAGATGTCTACGTGCAAACGCCTAAAAGCAAGAAGAAGGTGAGGAGGCGAAGACCTTTTGGGGAGGCTCTTTCCTCTACGGTCTGGGACTAAACCAGGTCATGAAAGCACTCGCCCACTCATCAAGATAAAATCCCGCATCAGCAAAGCAACTCCCTTTCCCACGCCTTTGCCCGATCTTTCCATCCGGGAAAAAGAAGGATAGCGACTTAGCGCCTTTCTTCCAGCTTGCCGATTCGGCGATTCGGCGGCATTAATATTTCCCATATCGAGTAGTAGATAAGAGTCGTGAAGGGCCCGAGCAGGTCATCAAAATCGTCGTAGCATCCATCGTTTCTTACCTCGTATGGTAAAAAGTAGTCAGCAAAACACTCAGGTTTCCACAACTTGAGTCGATCACTTACGCCGCCAAGTCCAACTTGTCAGCAAAACACTTAGGTTTCCACAACTCGAGTCGATCACTTACGCCGCGAAGTCCAACTTGTTCATGACACGGATTATTATAATAGCTGAGCCTGCATGGATAAGCATTTTAATTAGATTCTATCCTTCACTTTTGATCCTTTCCTTTTGCCAGTGTATGTATGCGCTTCCTCTGATAACGTCGGTCCTAGAGAAACACTTTAGTTAAGCAGAAATTGTTGACAACTTGTGTTCTTGTTCGGTTACGTAAGTTGATCCTTTTTCATCGCAAATTGTCCGCAACTTGTTCTATCGTTACAACAATGCATGGAGATGATGTACGAGCGAAACCCTTGCAAATATGTCGACGAGAGTTCTTTTTAATCGAACAATTCAGCAGAGATCAAGAGTGCATTCTATCTAGTCGAAGGACGGTTTTGCCGAACTGTTTATATATAATCTAGCTACTCCCTCGTCTTCTAAGTTCAAAGAAGTATATGGCTTATTGATGTTGCGAAACAAGGTGTTGATTTAAAGCACATAAGTCCTTTTCTTTCTCTCTTTTCTATTTTTTCCTTATCTTCTGCGTAGGATGGACTACGCGTAAAGTATCCGACGAGACTCTGCGTCGACTTGGAGAAAATATCGGAGACCAGCGCTCCCGAACCACCCAATATTTTCTCGTCGACTTGGGAGATAAAAGCTCAATGGGCAACTCCCACCGTGACTTTTGCGAACTTACGATTTAAGGCTCGACTTCTTTTTCCTCTTGCCATAGTGGAAAATACTCGTAGGCGTCATCGTATGTTCCTTTCCACGAGCAGTGTCGTGACGTCTAAAGTTTTCTTTTCCTTTTGCGGCTGGATGGAATTACACCATCATCGTCAATCATCGACTCAGAAACCAACATCGAAAGAGACGAGAATTTCCACAAGTTGCTTGCCTTGCCGTCGAGAGATTCTCTTTGGTCCAACGATTGTGTACTCTCGTGGCCAAAAGGGTTGTCGATCTACGAGGCTATGTACTGGCGCAGCTCTACGACAATTTCATGTCTCAATGTCATAATACACACCAGCTTTCGGCCCTCAAGACTATCATAAAGAGACAAAGGTGAGGACAACGCTAACGTTAGCAAGATACTTTAATGAGATTAGGTTTCGCAAAGTCGTGATAAGGAAATGATTCCGATTGATGATTTTTAGACTTCATTCATCACTGAAATCACGGGACACTTTCTCTCTAGCTGCTAGGAGCAATCGAATTAACTAAGTATAATCCACGAGCAAATCGTACATGGAAAAGGATCATTGTTGTGTACCCCCGTAAAACCCTACTTTCATGTTTTTGAATAGCCAAATTGCAGGAAAATTGCCCAAAAAATCATAAATCTATTATACTTTTGTCAATTCAACCATAAACCTTTCAAAGTAATAACCGAGTCTTAAACATTTTTATATTTTTCCAATTGAGTCCATTCGGCCAATTTTAGCCGAAAATCACTTATGTAAACATTAACCATCTTACGTGACATAATGGGTGTTAACGCGGATAATTTTTTATAATAATTTTATATTTAAATATTTTTTTCTTTTCACTCATTTTTTTCCTTTCTTTTTCCTTTTGTCAATGGCCAACCATAGGTGATGATGCGGCAGGTTGGCACCTAGGCGAGGGCAAAGGCGAGGGTTCCCCTCACTAGATTTGCCGAGGCTAACCCTTCCCCAAGCCAAGGCAACTTCCTCAAGCATTGCCTTCGTCTAGGCAATGCCAAGGCCAAGGTGGTCTCACTAGCCTCACTAGCACTCATGGCTTCCTGCATTTGGAGTTGGAAGGCGTAGTCGGTGTTGAAGTTTAAGGTCTGGGACATGACAAGCTCCTGACGTTGCTCAGCGATGACAGCATCGAGCTCGTCAACTTCCATTTCTTGAGTGGGCCAGAACTCTCCCTTGTCTTCTTGCAAGGCCAATTGCAGGAAAGTGAGGATTAGTAGCAACGGGAGGGCCGCCCTGGGCCAGGGTGAGGCCAATCCTTGCCCAACCATCAATAAAAGAAAGAAGAAAGGAAAAAATTATAAAAAATTAGATAAAAATATTAAAATATATTAAAGATTGTCCACTTAAGATAGTCGGTATTCACATTAGTGATTTTCGGCCAAAATTGGGTAGATTGATCAAGTTGGCAAAGTTTAGAAATGTTTAGACTCAATTGACAAAAATTTTCACTGGCCACCCTTCTTATAAGGAAAGAGGGAGGTGTGGGGTTTCAATCATCACATTCAATGGAGATGATCTAGTTTCAAGTATAAATTTCAACTCTCACACCATATGATAAGATAGAATAAAAGTCTGAGAATGAGAATTAAAGTAAGTAAAATATTTCAATCTAAATTAGTAAAAGTTTAATAGATTAAGGACTTTCTAGACAATTAATCTGCCGAATTGGTTGAAAGCAAGTTAACATTTAACGAGAGGAAGGCTCATGTCATTAAATTCCCACGTTCCTTATATATAACTACACGCATAATGATTTGTAGGTTCTTTTTTCTGACAAGCGATGCTATTATGAGGAGAGGGACAGCGCGAAAAGATATGAATTCGAGGCCTACCCACTACGGCATATGATTAGCTAAGAGCCGGCTATCATGCAGCAGCTAAAATCTAACTTCTTTTCACAAGCCACAAAGTATCCCAAAGCGATAATCCCTGATCAATGAGGACCAAAGTGCCTTGCGCTTTCCCGATGAATGAGAAAGAACGCGCGACATTCATGTCCCGGGATGAACCCATGGCACACGAAAGAAGGAAATCAGCAACGAAAAAGAAAGGAAGTAGATAAAGTGCTACTTTGAGACACAGGGACAGAACCATATCTTGATAAGGCAGTGATAAGAGCCACCCCCTACTACACGCACATTTAATTCACCTTTGCCATCTCCATGGGTCGCTTCCACACCTTATCATCAACTTGCTGTCTTCCTTTCACATTTGTTTTTGCCCCATAATCTTTTTTCCACTTTTTCTTCGCTTAAACAAAGCAACTCCCCCGGTACCTCCTCGTTCTTTCGACGACCTTCCTCCGGCCTCCTCCAGAACGCCCTTTTTTCTCAAGAAAAAGGGTGTTTCTGGGGTATCAAATTTGGGTGTAGTGGGGCGATGCAATTCTTTATTAAAAAAAAAAAAATACAACGGGATGAAGGGAAAAAGAATATGAAAGAACATGTAAGAAAAGAAAAAAAAGGGAAGGATTCCTTTTGTGGAAAAAGTGGACAAGGGAAAAAAAGGAAAGGTGAAAATCTTATCCACGGGCTGTGCATGGCGTGTAGCGCATCAAGTTGAAGCCCCCCTCCATCGATGTCGACACGAGGAGTATTATATGTAAGGTTTTCCAAACAATGAATAAGGCGTCGGGCAGTGTTCTTATTTGATAAGCAGTGGCCAACCTATCCTGCTTATGCGAAAAATGTGAAAATTGAGGTTATGGAAAGCTCAAATCTCCAATCTCCCACATGGGGGTGTAAAGTGGGGGCGAGATTGTGATGTTTGAGCAAAATGAGTACTTTTGTGGAAGTAAATATAAGTATGCAGGTGGTGGGTATGCAGCCCTATGACGTATGTTGTGAATAGACATAGATCAATTCCCGATTATTGGAAAAGCTTCGGGTTAGAAAAAGAAAAGTTAAATGGTCTTTGCTACCATCCAATTATAAGTGAACCCTTCGTTCGAAATCGACATCGGACTCCATTTCTAAGAGATGCGAAAGGAGAAAAACAAAAAATAAATTAAAACTTCATGTCGAAGGCTTTGTTGTAATTGGATGTCCTTAGTACATTGAACCTTTTATGACGTAGTATGCTTTTTGAGTATTAATTAGGTTTGCTCTTTTCAAATTCATAATCCACGCGCTTCACATTTTACATTCTGTTCAAAATAATTCACGAGTCTATTTCAAGGTACATATGGAAAATTGTTGCCGATACAATTCTAGCTTTTCTCTTGCTTTTAACCATGGCCAATCTGTTCCCGAAACATTCACTCATAAATCTCTTGATTCTTTTCTTGTCAAGGTTATATTTCTCTAAACCGTAATCGATATTACAGACTTTGTCTAGTCTATTAGTAATCTCGGGAGAAGTTGATTGACTTCTTTAGCACATGGGAGGACAGCCTCTCTAATATAAATGTTAGAAACAAACTCCTAAAAATCAAATCGATACTCGAATTATCAAATACTGAAAAACGAATGCGAAAATGAGCTCGGAAAACATTTAATACCAATTGAAGGTATATCGTGGAGATAGACATACCTTGTTTGCCACAAATTAAGTATCATTGCAGTCTTAAAGGAATCATTTGAAACCCTAGAGTTTCGTTCTTCAAGAGGAAGTATACTATTTCAAAGGAAAGAAAAATGGAGAAACGTATTTTCTTTTTGAAATGCTACAAGTATCATTATCCCTTTTACTTTTTATTTTATATATTTCACTTATTTTCATTTAGAAAATAATTACACTTTCCTCTATGGGCCATTCTTTTATAGGCTGGGTTTTGCCCAACATGGGCCGATGAGTTTGACTTGGCCAATCAACTAAAAAATCCATCAATAAATAAGGAAAAAAAAAAACAAGAGAAAGGAAGTGTCTTTCACAAAATAAGACAAACCTTAGATGTTCCACTTGCAAAGCTGAAAGGAAGACGAGCATGGATCGATTGAAGTGGTGGTGGGAGCAAGGAGAACCCAACGGACTTTGCATGGAACGTTGTACGTCTAAATAAAGAATGGGGAAAAAGATTGGGGTGAAATTGGGAAGAGATCATAGACTGCTTTGGAGACTCCATCCGTGGGGGAATCAATTCACGTGCACCTCCTCCTCTTTCGGGTCTTTCAGTGTCAAAAAGGAGCGGCATGGAGACGATTCTCCTCCCCTATCCCCCTCTCCCCAAAAAAAATTCAACTTGTAGACAAAGCTTCTTCCGCTCGAGTCAATGGACGATCGAATGGACGCCCGGGCGGGCCGCTCAAGGCATAAAAAAGTACCAAGAAAAAGCTGGCATATGAAGTGACTATATTTCTCGTATAGGATGATATTAGTGGTCCTTGGGAATGTTGTTTTTTTGAGTCATTTGTTTTATATCGTGTCCCTGAACTTTTGTGCATTTTGCTTGGGTTACTTACTTCTTGTATTGTATCCCTCCACGATTGGATTGCCACGTTATGCTCATCTTCCGTAGTCAGAAGCATAAACATTAAAGACCTGTCATTGCAGGACCACGTTGCTATCGTTACAAAGAGCCCAAAAGTTAGAAAAAATTATCCAAAAAATCATAAACTTATTATATTTTTACCAATTCAATCATAAACCTTTTAATTTTGTCAATTCAATTCTTAACCTTTTTTATTTCTTTCTAATTGAGTCCATTTAACCAACTTTGGCTAGAAAATACTGATGTGGATGTTAACGATGTCACGTAAAATTGCCAGCGTTTTTTTTTTTTTTTGGTAGCGTTGAAGTAGACAAATATTTTGATATTTTTGTCTGAATTCTTATTATTTTTTTGATTTTTTTCCTTTCTTTTCTTTTTTTGCTTCTTCTACCTTTTGCCGATGGCTGGCCTTTGGCCATAGGCAATGCCCAACCACCAACCATGTAAGGCCAAGCGAGGCCCGACCAGGTGAGGGCGAGGCGCGACAAGAGGAGCCCTTGCCCATGTGAGGCCCGGCGAGGGTTGACCTCGCCTAGGCCAGGCTAGGTCAATTGCTTAGACCAGGTGAGGCCGACCTCATCCAAACCAAGGTGGCTTCATTGGGCGTCAGCCAAGCGAAGGCTACGCCAAGTAAGGGTTGACCTTGCTAGATTTGGCGCTTGGGCAAGGGTGAGTCCTGGCAAGGGATCCCCTCACTAGATCTAACAAGGCCAACCCTCATGCAGGTGACACCTGGCAAGACTACCCTTAGCTAGGGCTTGCCCTCGCCCGGCTATGCCTCGCTTATGGCAGACAAGGACAACCATCTTGGCATGGCCCATGGCCAGCCATCGATAAAAGGAAGAAGTAAAGAAAGAAGAGAGAGTAAAAAAAATTAGAAAAAAATCAAAAAATATTATTAAAAATTATTCACTTTAGTGCTAGTCGACCTACGTGGCATTGCCATTATTCATATCAATAATTTCTGTTAAAAGTTAGTTGAATGGATTCAATTGATAAAAAGTGAAAATGTTCAAAACCGAATTAACAAAATTTAAATATTTAGAACTGAATTAGTACAATTCTAATAAATTTTGATTTTTTTTGACAATTTTCCCTATTATGAGGTGTGGGACGAGGATGAGGATGGAGTCCCCCCCCACACTCACCGGGTGGGACATGAGGCTCAATTGGAGACTTCCTCAACCCTACACCCTCCCCGCCCTCCATATTTATTTATTGATTTATTTTCATAATATATCCTTTCTTTTTATGCTCCTTTTGAAAAAGTTACTATGTTATTAATTAAAAAAAAAAAGAATGTCCTACAAACTAAGCTTTTACGTCATTCGTGAGTATATTCTTGCCAAGGTAGTCGATATATTTAGGTTTTATGATACAACCACATTAGCATAGTTAAACAATTTTCGTCTTTTATTTTGTTAGATACAATAAATATCATTTTTGAGGAGAAAAAAATTCCCCGGGTCGAACCGGAAGGAGCGGGGTGCCCCGCATACGGCGGGTCGGGGCTCGGAGGCGACGCCGATAACGCGCGGGACGGAGGCGGTGCAATCCTAGCGCTGAGCAACGGTCACGATTTTCACGCCTTTCCATGCAATTATGAGGGGGATCACGAGAACGTGCTGTGTCGCCAGGGGACGTACGATCGGACACGTGGCGCCTCGTAGCGAACTTCGCACCAAATAATTGTGTCCGGCACGAGTGGGCCCACTCGATTCCCTCCCCCACGTCGTTGTCTGCGATGTGATCTCCTCGTAATAATTGCCTTTGCCTTCCTCTGAATTTTTACTGTTTCTCACGGAACTTCATCAAATTCGTTTTCCTGTCAGGTCGTTCGAGGACGGTTACGGAAAATGACGACTCTCTGGCGAATCCGTGACGTCATCGGATCACATGAGGGAGAGTTTTTTAGCATCCAATAAGCGCTTTTCAACATGAATGAGAGAATGCCTTAGTTCGACTCCCTTGAGAGAAGTTTCCTTCTATGTTCTCATGGAGTTGACCGATATGGCCAATTAAACAAAATATATATTTCGCTCAACCCAATAATTAATTAACTAATTAAAGAAAACACCAATCAGATTTGCATTGAAAATTTTGGAAAAACCGTACAAACGGTCTCCGAGTTTTGGCTTGATGTGCAATACCATTCTTAAAATTTTAATTTATTTAATAAAATTCTTGAATTTTTTTATATATGATCAATTTGATCCGTTGATGGAATTTATTGACTCCGTTTCCAATTTGGCAAGTTTCAACGGTGAACAAAAAAAAAATTGATAAACGTGAATTATCAACCTAAGATATTTAATATGCACAGGGATAAAATAATCTATATCATCATATAACATTAATAATCGATTTTTTTCCAAATTAAATGAATTAAAGTAATTATTATATGTTGATTTAAGTCGGACATCCTACGTGGATGATCTCCGTGTAACATTAGTTTCTTGTCCACCGTTTAAATGTATCAAATCAGAAGCCAAATTAGAATATTCTGTCAATTTTAATTAATTAAAGTACTACATTGAATATTTTCATATAATTTATAACTACATTAAGTATATATTAAAATTTTATGTACCACAATAGACAAATTAAAAGTTCAAGAATAATATTTGTATGTTAGGTTAAAGTTTAAGGACCACATTGCATATTAAAATAGAATTTATGAATTATTTATATCATTATTCCAAAAGGGAAGGAAGACCAATCAACTCCTCTCTTCGCCCCCATATGTCAACCGCTATCTTTAGTGCTTAGTCCGTTCGCCACCATAATGCTGATTGCTGCGGCCTCCTCTCCCTTCTCGCCTTCCTCCTCCTCTCGTTAGAGCATCGCTTTATGAGTCAAGGTCAATCTATGGTTGTGGACTTGGTATTAACCTTGATCTGAGGTCGCGCTATGCGTGCGATCACAAGCCAGGGAGAGCTCAAGGCAACAAAAGGAACTTGAGTTTCAATCTTGAGCTTCAAACGTCGATTTCAACACGTGGATTTTGTCTAGCAAAGTCGAGTTTGAGTTATGGATTTCATTAATTGGCGGAGATATAAATTTCACTGGTTTGTCTTTTAAAGGGATAATGACATAACTAGTCACCAAACTTTGGCTCAATATATAATGTCGTTTTTGAACTTTTAATTTGTTTAACGTGATCCAATGTAATCTTTAAACTTTCATTTTGTTCAATGTGGTCCCTAGAATTTTGATATATGTTCAAGGGTTCGTTCGTTTCGCGAAAAATATCATGTTTCGCGAAAAATATCATGTTTCTGGAAAATATTTTCTTAAAAGTTATTTTCTAGGGAAATGACTCTATTTTCCGGTGTTCGGTCAAAACCTAAAATTTGAGTGGAAAATATTTTCCACCGTTCGTTAGCTCATTTAATTGTTTGGGAAAAATTATTAAAAATTGAATTTTAATATTTTTAATTGACCAAAAAATTAATTTAATTTTATATATTTTTTAAAAAAATTATTTTTTAATTATTTATATTTTTTAAAAATAGAAATTTTTATGATTTTTTATTTTTTCTTTCTTTTTCTTTTTCTTTTCCTTCCTCCTTCCTCCACTGCCGCCTCCTTCCTCCTCCTTCTTCCTCCTCCTTCCGCTGCCGCTGCCTCCTTCCTGCCTGACGATGGCCGGCTGCCCGGCGGCTGACCAAGACTCGGTGGCTAGATTTGGCAAGCTTGAGGCTTGGCCGATCTCGCCCAAGCTCACCGCGAGCTTCGCCGGGCCCTCACGAGCCACGAGCTCGCCGGATCTGGCGGCGGAGCTCGGGCTCGCCTAGATCGGGAGCTCGAGCTCTACCGCTAGATCCGGCGAGCTCGGGCGAGGCCTGAGACCCGTCCAACTCACCAGATCTGGGGAGCTGCGAGCTCCGCTGCCAAATCCGGTGCGCTCGCGACGAGCTCAGGCGAGGCCCAAGCCCCGCCCAGCTCACCGGATCTGGCGAGCCGCGAGCTCCACCTCGCCGACCTGGGGTGAGGCCAGCGAGGTCGCTGGCCGCTGGCCTGCAGCCGGTCGCCGGACGCCGCCATGGCCGGTCACCGACCACCGCCAAAGAATAAGATGAAAGGAAAGAAAAAAAGAAAAGAAAAGAAATTAAAAACTTGATTTAAAAAAAGAAAAAAAAAAGAAAAAGAAAGCATAAAATTAAAACGAAAATGTATTGATAAAAAGAAGTAAGAGGAAAGAAGTCATGGAAAACGTTTTAATGTTTTCCTCACTTTAAAGGTTGTTTTTTCTAATGATGGAAAACAATTTCCTTGACTAGTTCATTTTCCGTGAAACGAATACCGGAAAATCCGGAAAATATTTTCCTGAAAGTCATTTTCCACGAAACGAACGGACCCTTAATCCTTGAATTACATGAAAATATTTAATATTGTCTCATAACTTGAATGAATGGAATGAGTATATTAAATTTTATTTTCATATTGTTCATGAACTAAGTTAAATAAATTATAAGTTTAGAAATACATCGCACATTAGATCAAAATTTAAGAACTATTTGTACCATTTCCCCTCAATTAAACTAATAAAGACAAATTGAACCCTAAGGTGATAACACCAATCTTGCTCTATAAAATTGGAAATGAAATTGGAAATAATAATTAATTGCAACCAAGAACCAGGTGACACATTTCCAGTTCTAGTGTATGATTGAGATCAATCATGAACCATGATATTTTTCTCGGTGATATTTTTCACCAGTGATATTTTCCTCGGTGATATTTTTCACTTTTGGACAAGATATTTTTCTCTCGGGTTTACAAAGATATTTGCAATTTATGCAGCTGTCAAAAAGTAAAAAAGAGTTAACAAATTATCATATTCCATGTCACCAGATTTTTTCTCTTTCTTTTTTTTTTTATTTTGTTTTTTGTTGCAAATTCTCTAAAGTTTCTTATAGCCATTTTTTCCTTTTTCACAACTAATGGCATCATAAGTCCAGCTTCCAATATGAAAGGAGGAGGTGGGGGGTTCGAATTCTTACTTTCTCAGGAGTTGGGGTAGGGGACAATTATATTTTAGGAGTGGGTTTTGACTCCCACACCTGTAAGGCGGCAGGGCAAAAGTTGAGAGTAAGTGTTAGAGTAGGAATAGAGTAAGACCAACAAAGAAAAAAAAAAGAGATTCACTTTTTTGAAGCGGGACTCAATTTCCAGGAAAGACCCAAAATTTTAGATTTAATTTTAATTTTATCCCAAACTTTTTTTTTGTATCATAAAAAAAAAAAAACTCTTAATTTTCACTCTAATTCTAAATATACCAACATATCCAAAAATTGACACTAATTTAATAAAAAGTATCGATATTAAAACTAGTTTTAGAAGTTCATTATTTGAACCCATGTTTTCATCAACACCCCTACTTTGTAAAGAAGAATAGCAACCTCGTAATGTTAATAATATTGAAGCAATTAGAGGCGATTTATGGACGCCCGAGCAAATTTGGGACGGATTTTTAACGATACAGAAACAAGTTAAAGGTTGAATTGAGACTAGATCTAAAATTAATGATCTTTTAAGAAATTACCTCTTAATGTAGTTGTTGTCATCCTGATAGTGATTAGACTCATTTTGTTGTGCCAAAACTATTACACTTCATCTACTAGACCCTAATTTGGAAATCCGAAAAATCTCAATTTTCGTACACAGTGTAGACCCTAATTTGGGAATCCGAAAATTCTCAATTTTCGTACACACTATTACCCCTTGATGCAGTCGTTGTCATCTTGATATTGACTAGACTCATTTTGTTGTGCCAAAACTATTACACTTCATCTATTAGACCCTAATTTGGGAATCCAAAAAATCTCAATTTTCATACAAAAAGTGTGAAAAGTTATATATTTATACACTAAATTATCCCAAAAAAGTAAGCCTACAGTATAGGAGCAACAGAGTCTGGCGGTGTAACTTGAGCTTACATTTCCCATCACAAATCTCATGCAATTTGCTGGTTTTTTAATATGAATGCATCATGCGCACATATAAGTGTATCCCACGCATAAATAAGGGGATTCAAAGCAAGGGCAGAGGATTGAGGCAACTGCGCCACCACCAACTGAGCTCTGCCTCCTTCCGTCCCACCCCTTTTCTCAGGAAACAGGACGTCAAAACAGAGAAAAAAATCAAGTGCAGTTCGCAGAGTTTTCCTCTGCCAATTCTCTGGGAGGCGGTGGAGGGCTTAGCGTTTTTTAGGGTGTGCAGATCTCGGAGCCCCTCCTCTTCTTTCCTCTCTCTCTCTCTCTCTCTCCCACCAACCACTCCGAAAAGCCCTGCCTCGTCCCCTGTTCTTGTTGCTTCTCTTGGAAGTTCTCCCTTTCTCGTCACCCGTCGATCCATCTCGCCCTCTTCATCGACGCACATTGTGCTTCATCTTTATTCGTTGCTTTGGCTACTGAAAAGGGTCCACTCCAACTTCGGTGTCGTTGTTTTCGTTAAAGCTCTGAGAGTTTCCAGAGATCCTGAGGGTGTTAGAGCTCTTGTGTTCGTCTGGTCACCGATGTCTTC
The DNA here is from genome assembly GCA_028830015.1 of Eucalyptus grandis x Eucalyptus urophylla. Lineage (NCBI taxonomy): Eukaryota > Viridiplantae > Streptophyta > Magnoliopsida > Myrtales > Myrtaceae > Eucalyptus > Eucalyptus grandis x Eucalyptus urophylla. The sequence goes on from CM054203.1 coordinate 31,355,493, forward strand.
CAACCCCCAAGATCCCCAGAGTTTGTTATCCTTCGTTGATTCAACTAGGTGGCGTGGCCGTTGGTCGCTCAATGATCAGAGCAGAGCCCCTGCTGACCTTGACGATTGTCTTGAATCTGTTATAAAGCAACGGCTGAGGTAACTTTAAATTGTTATGTTTTGACCTGGACAAAGTAAAATCTTGCTTATTGATTATTTAGGTGATAATGTCTACCTTATTTTATGATACAGGCAGCGAGGTCATGTCTATGAGGATAACGTGGACCAAATCTTTGCAGAGTTTGATCTTAAAGATGTCTTGATGAATGATCCATCATTCACCGCTCAACTAAACCAAAAAAAGAACGACGTGCACATGAATCTTTGATGTTTGCTGACTAATCCCAAATTTAGGTGTGAGTCCTGTCATCTTTAATTTGCATCATTGCCATTTTCAATGTCATATTTGCGATGATTATGAATTCGGGGAGTTGAATCTTCTTGGCATTGTTTGCAGCTCAGAGGAATTGAAGGACTATTATCCTCCCATTTGTTGGAATTCAGAAAAGAGTCTGGATTTTTTGTGTTTCCTCAGCGACAGACTATCAGTGAGACATCAGCGCAGTCCACAGTATAACGTGCAAGAAGAACGTCGCACATCGCTTCAAAAGAAATTAAAGAGCAAGAAGCAACAGATTTTTAATGGGAAATGGATTGACTACATAGATCATAACCTTAGGCAGGGATCCAAGTACAATGATGAATCTGTCGAGGATTTATTACGCTTTGTGCGAAACAAGTGGCGCTGCCGCCTGGAACTTCCGGTAAGAATTTGAGGTGATCTTTCTGTGGAATTCTGATGATTTCTGTAGCAGAATGCAGGCTTCTTTAGTAACTGTGTATCTCGGATTGTATGAACTCGTGACTCATCTGTTATTTTGCTTTTCTGGTTCCAACAGGAGCAATATACTGGAGGGGATGGCGGCCGCCAGTTCTACAAGTACTTACATGAACGATTTCTGGATCTCTTGATGGTGTCGTACGGAGTGGCGTACCGAATCTGCAGAAGAGATAAATCGTTTGCGCAGTTCCGTTGAAGTGAAAACCATTCCCGGAGTACAAGTGATGCGCTATTGATTGGCTACTTTCCATGATTCCTTCTTCAATCCAGTCGGTTGTGCATTCCACGCTTTTTGTTATATCTATTCGACTCTTCTAGTGTATAAATGTATTGTTTTGGATGTATGTATAGCACGGTTGCGATACTGAATTGTTTTATATGTATAGTGTGTTGTTCTTGATGTTGCATAAAAATAAAATTTAAAATTCAATTCAGAGCGGTTTTTTTTTTAAAGTCGCAATTCTTGAATATAATTTTGGGGTGTTTTATTCCAAACATGTGACTTTTAGACCTCAAAACCAAAAAGGCCCCGGTGATCAGCCCCAGTAGCAGCTTTTCGTGGCAGTTTAGCAACTTCTCCGCCCATCTATGTTAATTTTTCATATGGAAATCTCAATATCTAAAGATACATGTTTAGGCTCGCTAGATCTCGACAGAGCTGGTAACTTTCTTTGTTATAAAATAAATGTTAAATCTACTATAAAATATATATTCTGTCCGCGAGCGAGTGAAGAGGAGAGGTGTTGTCACCCCATTAACAAAATGCCGATGCAAACCCATGGTGGGGAGAAAGTCTTTCCGAGTTTCGGAAGGCTGCATGGCAGAGCAGAGGGAGGGGCATCGGGATTCTGCGTGCGCCGTGAGAAATCGGTTCCCGAAGGCAGAAACAAAAGACGAAGCAGAAAAAAGAAAGTCGTCCGCATGGTTTGAGGAGTCGGGTGCAGGAAAGGTCGGCTTCAAGTCTACAGACGACACGCAGCTTCGGTTTTTGGTATCAGAACAGGGGCCCCTGAATTGGCTCGCATTCAATTTTGATGAAGGGAGATGAAGGATAAAAAAAAAAAAAAATAGGGGGAAGGAGACAGACAATGACGATAATCTTTTGTCGATTCGAGGGTGATGATGATGGAAATCGAGGGTGACAGCTCGCAAAATTGTAGATTCAAGATTTTCTCCGAGGGCAATGACGATGGAAAGGCTTTAAGTCAGCTGTCGGTCAACTATCCGAGACTCGATAGATCCCAATCAATCCTATTTTATTTCCATTAGTTTTCGACGCTAGAATGTGATTCGATGTTTAGATTATATTTTAGAGTTAGCATTAGAATGTAGAAGAGCAATGGAATTTCGTTGGAAGATGAAGTAGTGTTATGACCTGTTGCTTCTTAGTGTTTGACAAAGTAGATTAGTTTGCGATGTGACTATACTTCCTTTTTTGAGCTGCCACCTTTGTCTGCTGCAACTTGGTATTTCTTTCTCTTCGTTCGTGCCAACGGTTGGCATCGGTTGGAAGATTGTCTTTATTAAGATAATGGTGCAGTCACTAGCACAACTAAGAGTGCAACTCTCTCTCTCTCTCTCTCTCTCTCTCTCTCTCTCTCAACCAAGTTGAAACCTAGTGACTAGCAAAATAATTAGCAAAGAAATTCTTAAATCTATCATATGAATAACAATTCAGTTTTAAAATTTTCAATTTAACCATAAATGACGATTGCCCAATAAGGTCTTTTCAGTCAATTTTGGGTGGAAATTGCTAATGTTGACACCAATCATTTTACTTAATACAATCGACATTAATATGAACAATTTTTGCAATAATTTAGAGAAACTTCTAAATTATTTTATTTTATTTTATTTTATTGTGGATGGCAAGCCCCTTGGTGATCCTCGCTTGGTCATTGGGCTAGTGGTTACTGGTTAGACAACATCCCACAATAAAAAAACAAAAAGAAGGAAAATATATTGAATGCAAAAATTATCCAAGTCGTCACCGGTCATGCCACGTAAAACGGACGATATCCTCGTCGGTGATTTTCGGGCAAATTAGTCGGAATGGACCAAGTTGGCAAATTGTGCAAAGATTTAAGACTAAATTAAAAAGTTTAGAATCAAGTTGATATATGTACGATTAGGCTTAAGACTTTTTTAGAAAGAATTTTCCCAGTAAGAGCCTGATCGACACGGTCATGAGGCAAGTGTGAAGAAAAGAGGCAGTTGAAGAAAGAAATCAAAGCATTTGATGTGGTTACAGGATCATTTACGAGATTGCTGGTTCAAAGCTAAACATGTGTTATCAGACTGAAACTAATGACAAGCTCCACGCACGGCTGCACGAACGTCTCTTCCCATCACCTCTCCATTCGGCCACTAGGGTTTCCTGCTATGACGTGAATGTCATTCGGAGTTAAAAGTCAAGGAGAGATCATCCAAGAAAAGCGCAGGGCCAGTGTCCCACTTTGCTCCCGGAGATGATCACGTGCCAGCGCCTAAAAGCAAGAAGAAGGTGAGGAGACGAAGACCTTTTGGGGAGGCTCTTTCCTCTTCGGTCTGGGACTAAACAAGGTCATGAAAGCACTCGCTTTCCCACTCTTTTGCCCGATCTTTCCATCCGGGAAAAAGAAGGATAGCAACTTAGCACCTTTCTTCCAGCTTGCCGATTCGGCGGCATTAATATTTCCCATATCAAGTAGTAGATAATGTAAGAGTTTTCCTAATGTGGACTCAATTAATTGGAATATATTCTCATAATCGCTATCATGTGGAGAGTGTACAACTGCATGTCATGTATTCTGCCCAAATGTGATTATATGATTATGCATGTAACTCTCTGGATGTGTACTTGTATGTCAAGTTACACAGTGCTCACATGATGCTAATTATATACATTGCTTGATTTTCAGTCACATTTTCTGTAATTAATAACTTCATTATTATTGAGGTTTTTACTGTTTCAAATTTTAAGTTGTGAACATATGATTTGTTGCTTGAGAAAAGAGCAATTGAATTTGCTTACTGTCCATGAAACGTTCCATTCTAGAACACTTGAAAAGAGGTTTGTCTGCGGACTGCACTGCTATAAGATGATGGAAGCCTTAGTTGCTTGAAATTATGTCTTGTCTGATATTGAAATTAGTACACATCTGCAAAGATTGTTAAAGGGGTTTTGATTTTATGACCCTAAAGAAGATACAAGAATTATGATATCACATACTGTAAAGTTTCTAACGAGGATAGCTGCTCTCAGACTATTAAGGATAATAGCACGATGGAAAATCAATGTGTCTTTGTCTTTGCCTAAATAGATAATTGTGATACAGACAATTGTGGAATCTCCTGTACCATAAACTAAACTTGTTGAGGTTCAGGGTACTATTCTTGATATAGTTTATAATGAAATTTCTTAAACCTCTCAAGTGCAGAATGAAGTGGTTGCAGCTTTATTAAGGAGATTTGTTAAAGAAAGACGATCAGTTATACCATCAAACTATATAGTCTATTTGTGAGAGCATGATTACAATATCCACTATATGGTTGATGTAATGACATATTTATAAATGTCGTTTTTTATTCTCAATCAAGTGTCAAATGGATAACATCTCTCAAGAGAGATCCCATTTGTCAGTCACCATTCTCTTACCTTAGGTGTCACAAAAACTTATGCCACTAGAGAATGCTTTATGGTTCCAATGAACCCACATATGTCTTGTCCTTATGGTTAACATTTCTTTATGTATCACAAGATATATGCACAAGGCTAATAACCGGCCTCTAACCCTAATTCTCACATGTATCCACACCTAAGGGGCGTTTACCTAACGCTAAACGTGAGAGGGCCGCCTCATTAAGCCAGTGATACGGAGGGCAATAGAGGAGAAGGACTTGATGCGTGGATCCCCTTGATATATGTGAGTAATCCTTTTTCTACTTCCGCTTTATATTCGATGGATCCCAAAACAGGTGCGTTAATCTTTCTACTCAATTATGCATGTTCATGTTCTGGTTATGGAGATCTTGGGGTTGCGCAATTTGTGTCCAATAAATAAGAGTCGTGAAGGGCCCGAGCAGGTCAGCAAAATCGTCGTAGCATCCATCGTTTCTTACCTCGTATGGTAAAAAGTAGTCAGCAAAACACTCAGGTTTCCACAACTTGCGTCGATCTCTTACACCGCCAAGTCCAACTTGTCCGCAACTTGAGTCGATCACTTACGCCGCGAAGTCCAACTTGTGCATGACACGGATTATTATAATAGCCGAGCCTGCATGGATAAGCATTTTAATTGGATTCTATCCTTCACTTTTGATCCCTTCCTTTTGGCGGTGCATGTATGCACTTCTCTGATAACGTCAGTCCTAGAAAAAACACTTTAGTTAAGCAGAAATTGTTGACAACTTGTGTTTTTGTTCGGTTACGTAAGTTGATCCTTTTTCATCGCAAATTGCCGGCAACTTGTTCTATCGTTACAACAATGCATGGAGATGATATACGAGCAAAACCCTTGCAAATATGTCGACGAGACTTCTTTCTAATCAAACAATTCAAAAGAGATCGAGAGTGCATTCTATCTAGTCGAAGGACGGCTTTGCCGAAGTGTTTATATATAATCTAGCCACCCCCTCGTCTTCTAAATTCAAAGAAGTATATGGCTTATTGATGTTGCGAAACAAGGTGTTGATTTAAAGCACATAAGTCCTTTTCTTTCTCTCTTTTCTACTTTTTCCTTATCTTCTGCGTATGATTGATTACGCGCAAAGTATCCGACAAGACTCTACATCAACTTGGAGAAAATATCGGAGACCACGCTGACATAGTGCTCTCGGACCACCCAATATTTTCTCGTCGACTTGGGGGATAAAAGCTCAATGTGCAACTCCCGCCATGACTTTCACAAACTTACGATTTAAGGCTTGACTTCTTTTTTCCTCTTGCCATAATGGAAAATACTCGTAGGGGTTATCGTATGTTCCTTTCCACGAGCAGTGTCGTGACGTCTAAAGTTTTCTTTTCCTTTTGCGGCTAGATGGAATTACACCATCATCGTCAAGCATCAACTCAGAAACCAACATCGAAAGAGACGAGAATTTCCACAAGTTGCTTGCCTTGCAGTCGAGAGATTCTCTTTGGTCCAACGATTGTGAACTCTCGTGGCCAAAAGGGTTGTCGATCTACGAGGCTATGTACTGGCGCAGCTCTACGACAATTTCATCTCTCAATGTCATAATGTTCACACCAGCTTTCGGCCCTCAAGACTATCATAATGCAAGATACTTTAATGAGATTAGGTTTCGCAAAGTCGTGATAAGGAAATGATTCCGATTGATGATTTTTTGACTTCATTCATCACTGAAATCACGGGACTCTTTCTCTCTAGCTGCTAGGAGCAATCGAGTTAACTAAGTATAGTCCACGAGCAAATCGCACATGGAAAAGGATCATTGTTGTGTACCCCCGTAAAACCCTACTTTCATGTTCTTGAATAGCCGAATTGAAGGAAAATTATCCAAAAAGTCATAAATCTATTATACTTTTGTCAATTCAATCATAAACCTTTCAAATTAATAACCGAGTCTTAAACATTTTCATATTTTTCCAATTGAGTCCATTCGGTCAATTTTAGCCGAAAATCACTTATATGAACATTAACCATCTTACGTGGCATAATGGGCGCTAACGCAGATAATTTTTTATAATACTTTTCTATTTTAATATTTTTTTCTTTTTCCTCTTTTTTTTTTTCCTTTCTTTTTTCCTTTTGTCAATGGCCAACCATAGGTGATGACGGGGCGGGTTGGCGCCTAGGCGAGAGCGAGGGTGAGGGTTCCCCTCGCTAGATCTGCCGAGGCGAACCCTTCCCCAAGCCAAGGCAACTTCTTCGAGTGTTGCCTTCGTCTAGGCAACGCCAAGGCCAAGGTGGTCTCACTAGCCTCACTAGCACTCATGGCTTCCTGCATTTGGAGTTGGAAGGCGTAGTCGGTATTGAAGTCTAAGGTCTGGGACACGACAAGCTCCTGACATTGCTCAGCGATGACAGCTTGGAGTTCGTCAACTTCCATTTCTTGAGTGGGCCAGAACTTTCACTTGTCTTCTTGCAAGGCAAATTGCAGGAAAGTGACAATTAGTAGCAACCGGCGGGCCGCCCTGGCCCAGGGTGAGGCCAACTGTTGCCCAACCATCAACAAAAGGAAGAAGAAAGGAAAAAATTATAAAAAAAAATTCAAAAAAATAGTAAAATATATTAAAGATTGTTCACTTAAGACAGCCAGCATTCACATTAGTGATTTTCGGCCAAAATTGGATAAGATTGATCCAGTTGGCAAAGTGTAGAAATGTTTAGGCTCAATTGACAAAAATTATCAATGGCCACTGCTCTTACATGAAAAAAGAAAGGTGGGAGGTTTGAATAGAGATAAGTTTCAACTCTCACACCTTGCGATAAAGTAGGAAAAAAGTCTGAGAATGAGAATAAGAGTACCAATAAAAAAAAAGATAAATTATAAGGTTTTGGACTGAATTGGCAAAAATTTAATAGATTAAGGACTTTTTGGATAATTATTTCGCCGAATTGGTTGAAAGCGAGTTAACATTTAAGGAGAGAAAGGTTCATGCCATTAAATTCCCACGTTATGCATAATGATGTTGTAGGTTCTTTTTTTCTGACGAGCGATGCTACTATGAGGAGAGGGACAGCTCGAAAAGATATGACTTCGAGGCTTACTTACTACGGCATGATTAGCTAAGAGCCGGCTATCATGCAGTAGCTAAAATCTAACTTCTTTTCACAAGCCACAAAGTATCCTAAAGCGACAATCCCTGATCAATGAGGACCAAAGTACCATGCGCTTTCCCGATGAACGAGAAAGGACGCGCGACATTCATGTCCCGGGATGAACCCATGGCACACGAAAGAAGGAAATCAGCAACGAAAAGAAAGGAGGTTGATAAAGTGCTACTTTGAGACACAGGGACAGAACCATATCTTGATAAGGCAGTGATAAGAGCCACCCCCTACTTCACACACATTTAATTCACCTTTGCCATCTCCAAGGGTCGCTTCCACACCTTATCGTCAACATGCTCTCTTCCTTTCACATTTTTTTTTTTTTTTTGCCCCATAATCTTTTTTCCACTTTTTCTTTGCTTAAACAAAGCAACTCCCTCGTTACCTCCTCGTTCTTTCGACGACCTTCCTCAGGCCTCCTCCGAAACGCCCATTTTTTCTCAAGAAAAAGGATGTTCCTGGGGTATCAGATTTGGCTGTAGTGGGGCGACGCAATTCTTTATTAAAAAAAATACAACGGGATGAAGGGAAAAAGAATATGAAAGAACATGTAAGAAAAGAAAAAAAAAGGGAAGGATTCCTTTTGTGGAAAAAGTGAACAAGGGGAAAAAAGAAAGGTGAAAATCTTATCCACGGGCTGTGCATGGCATGTAGCGCATCAAGTTGAAGCCCCCCTCCATCGATGTCGACACGAGGAGTATTATATGTAAGGTTTTCCAAACAATGCACAAAATAAGGCGTCGGGCAGTGTTCTTATTTGATAAGCAGTGGCCAACCTATCCTGCTTATGCGAAAAATGTGAAGATTGAGATCATGGAAAGCTCAATTCTCCAATCTCCCACACGGGGGTGTAAAGTGGGGGGCGGGATTGTGATGTTTGAGCAAAATGAGTACTTGTGTGGAAGTAAAGATAAGTATACAAGTGGTGGGTATGCAGCCGTATGACGTATGTCGTGGTGTGAATAGACATAGCTCAATTCCCGATTATTGGAAAAGCTTCGGGTTAGAAAAAGAAAAGTTAAATGGTCTTTGCTACCATCCAATTATAAGTGAACCCTTTCGAAATCGACATCGGACTCCATTTCTAAGAGATGCGAAAAGAAAAAAATAAAAATTTTAAAAACTTCATGTCGAAGGCTTTCTTGTAATTGGATGTCCTTAGTACACTGAACCTTTTATGACGTAGTATGCTTTTTGAGTATTAATTAGGATTGCTCTTTTCAAATTCATAATCCATGTGCATCACATTTTACATTCTATTCAAAATAATTCACGAGTCTATTTCAAGGTACATATGAAAAAAATTTGCTGATGCAATTCTAGCTTTGCTCTTGCTTTTAACCATGGCCAATCCGTTCCCGAGACATTCGATCATAAAATCTCTTGATTTTTTTCTTGTCAAGGTTATATTTCTCTAAACTGTAACTGATATTAAAGAATTTGTCTGGTCTATTTGTAATCTCGGGACAAGTCAATTGACTTCTTTAGCACATGGGAGAACAGCCTCTCTAACATAAATGTTAGAAACAAATTCCTAAGAATCAAATCGATACTCGAACTATCAAATACTGAAAAACAAATGCGGAAATGAACCCGGAAAACATATAATACCAATTGAAGGTATATCATGGAGACAGACATACCTTGTTTGTCACAGATTAAGTACCATTGTAGTCTCAAATGAATCCTTTGAAATCCTGAAGTTCCGTTCTTCAAGAGGGAGTATACTGTTTCAAAGGAAAGAAAAATGGAGAAGCGTATTTTCTTTTTGAAACGCTACGTATCATAATCCCTTTTACTTTTTATTTTATATATAACAGTTATTTTCATTTAGAAAATAACTACACTTTCCTCTTACGGGCCATTCTTTTATAGGCTAGGTTTTGTCCAACATGGGCGGACGGGTTTAACTTGGCTTATCAAATAAAAAAATCCATCAATAAAGAAGAGAAAAACAAGAGAAAGGTAGTGTCTTTCACAAAATAAGACAAACCTTAGATGTTCCACTTGCAAAGCTAAAAGGAAGACAAGCATGGATCGATCCAAGTGGTGGTGGGAGCAAGGAGAACCCAACGGACTTTGCATGGAATGTTGTACGTCTAACTAAAGAATGGGGAAAAAGATTGGGGGTGAAATTGGGAAGAGATCATAGACTGCTTTGAAGACGCCGTCCGTGGGGGAATCAATTCACGTGCACCTCCTCCTCTTTCGGGTCTTTCAGTGTCAAAAAGGAGCGGCATGGAGGCGATTCTCCTCCCCTATCCCCCTCTCCCCAAAAAAAATTCAACTTGTAGACAAAGCTTCTTCCGCTCGAGTCAATGGACGATCGAATGGACGCCCGGGCGGCCCGCTCAAGGCATAAAAAGTACCAAGAAAAAGCTGGCATATGAAGTGACTATATTTCTCGTATAGGATGATATCAGTGGTCCTCTGGGAATGTTGTTTTTTTGAGTCATTTGTTTTATTCGATCGTGTCCCTGAACCTTTGTGCATTTTGCTTGGGTTACTTATTACTTCTTGTGTCGTATTCCTCCATGATTGGATTGCCACGTGATGCCCATCCTCCGTAGTCAGAAGCGTAAACATTAAAGACCTGTCGTTGGAGGACCACGTCACTATCGTTACAAAGAGCCGGAAAGTTGTGAAAGTATGACAATCTAGACCCGGGGTAGTACGGAGGGATGGACTGAGATCGCCTTGGCAGTACGCGGGTGAGGTTAAGGGCATGTCTCCCATCCCACATCGCTTAGGGGGAGTCATGGGGCTTAGTTTATAAAGGCTTGGGTCTCTTTAATCCGTATAACGCGTTTCATGTACGCTTCCATTGTGCTGAAAACAAAACCGTGAGGGAGGGTGAGCCGGTGGGCCATGCCTTCAAAGTGGACAATATTATGGCTTGGGAAAGGAAAGGCCCACAGGATGGTCCTCTGCCCCTGCATAACGCGTTTTAAAGCCGTGAGGGCTGACTCCCAACCGCATGTGGGGGCCATAGCGAGGGCGCTGTGCCTTAAGGGGGGAGAATGTGACGATCCAGACTCGAGGCAATACAGAGGGATGGACTGAGATCGCCTTGGCAGTACGCTGGTAAGGTTAAGGGCATGTCTCCTGTCTCACATCGCTTAGGGGGAATCCTAGGGCTAGTTTGCTTGGGTCCCTTTAATCTGTATAACGCGTTTTACGTACACTTTCGCTACGCTAAAAACAAAGCCATGAGGGAGGGTGGGCCGATGGGCCACGCCTCCAAAGCGGACAATATTATAGCTTGGGAGAGGGAAGGCCCGCAGGATGGCCCTCTGCCCTGCACAACGCGTTTTAAAGTCGTGAGGACTTTGTAACGACCAAGGCCCCATTGTATAATATTGTTTTTTTCTCACGTTCCGATATGTACACAAAAATACAAGTCTTCACTCTTCATAATGCATCGCATATAAACTTGAAAGATGAGGTTTGCTTCAATCAAACGCATTCACCATATAGTTGGCAGAAGTGCAAGAAAAGAGGATCAATGGTTGTAATCAAACCGAGACGTTACTATGAGGGTCAACACTTGCTGTGAAATGTTCAGAACCATAACCACCCCATTCCATCCGCAATCTGGAGGTCTGAAATCGCATGATGGACCACACTTTCTCAGTAAGTCATTCTTTTTGTATATCTCTCACAATCATAGTATTTTATTTTTCAAAAGACAAGGGTATGATTTGAAGATCGTCCAAACTTTGGAATTTTAAATTTTAGCCTTGTCTCTTTATGCTCCTCAGCACCTTGATCTTTTTATGTACTCCTCCTTTTCCAAACTAGTCATTGGACAATCTTTAGAGGATTGTCTTCCATTCCATTCGTTGGACAGAACTGTATCAAGAACAATGGGTTACCTTTCAATAATAAAATGAAAGCTCAAACCAGTGGTTTTAGATTATATACTCTTAATCGAACGCCATGAAATACTGCAAAATTGTAGAACAAGAAAAACACAAAAACACTTGCTAGTAAGTTATAAGTTATGCTAGCAATGATAAAATGTGGGTTATCTTCTATGACCATACTAATCTATGCAAAGTTTGATCTATATTATAGATTATAATGTGGAGTTCTAGACGTTACTGCCATGTTTATAGCAATGCACAAAGTTTGGTAGAAGAGGTGAAAAAGGGAAATCGCCTCACTTGTACCTACAACAAAGTAGGGTGAAATAACATACATGCCGAATTCAATAAACAAACAGAACTCCATTTTAATGTAATTCAGTTGAAAAATAGAGTAAACAAACTAAAGAAGCAGTATAGTCTTTAGGAAAAAGACCAGAATTTCAAGTCTCTGAAGATGGACTGGTAAGATGCCAGGGACGACTCTGTGTTCCTAAAAACGAAGAATTAAAGAAGGAAATGTCAGCCAGATTGTACCCACTTATCACGGAAACCCATCTTGATTAAGCATTCTTGAAGAAAGTCTCATTCATTCTGATCATACGACTGTATAATATTGTCCGCTTTGGACACTAAGTCCTCACGGCTTTGTTTCTCTCAAGGCAACCCATACTACCCCAAGAAAATGCGTATGTACAGTTTAGAGGGACCAAAGCCTTATAAGTTAGTCAATGACTCCCTCCCTAGGCGATGTGGGACAAGAGACCGTCACACTCTTCACCTCTTAACAGAATAGCATCCTCGTTGTGGCCCAACACGAGGTCGGGAGTCAGAACAGCATTCTTGTTGTGGCCCCACATGCGATCGGGAGTCGGCTCTGATACCACTTGTAACATCCCGAGTTCTCCATTGTACACATATTGTCCGCTTTGGAGGCGTGGCCCACCGGCCCACCCTCCCTCACGACTTTGTTTTCAGCGTAGCGAAAGCGTACGTGAAACGCGTTATACAGATTAAAGAGACCAAAGCCTTTATAAACTAGCCCCAGGACTCCCCCTAAGCAATGTGGGATGGGAGACATGCCATTAACCTCACCCGTGTACTACCAAAGCGATCTCAGTCCATCCCTCCGTACTGTCTCGGGTCTTAGTCGCCACATTCTCCCCCCTTAAGGCACAGCGCCCTCACTGTGGCCCCCACATGCGGTTGGGTCTGGGTCGTCACATTCTCCCCCCTTAAGGCACAGCGCCCTTGCTGTGGCCCCCACATGCGATCAGGAGTCGACTCTGATACTATTTGTAGCATCCTGGGTCTCCACTGTACACATATTGTCCGCTTTAGACACTAAGTCCTCACGGTTTTGTTCCTCTCAAAGCAGCTCATATTATCCCCAAAAAATGCGTATATACAGTTTAGAGGGACCCAAGCTTTATAAGTTAGTCCAGGACTCCCTCCCTAGGCCATGTGGGATAAGAGATCGTCACAGAAAGATTGTCCAAAAAATTCTAAATTTATTATATTTTTACCAATTCAGTCCTAAATATTTTCATTTCTTCTTAATTTAGTCTATTTGACCAATTTTGATTAGAAAATGCTGATGTGGATGCTAGCGGTTGTTATATAGGATAGACGGCATTGAAATAGACAAATATTTTGATATTTTTGTTTGAATTCTTAGTAATTTTTTTTCATTTTTTTTCATTTTTCTCTTTTTTGCTTCTTCTATCTTTTGCCGGTGGCTAGCCTTCAACCACAGGCGGCAATGGTCAACCACCAACCATGTCAAGCCAAGCGAGGCCTGATTAGGTGAGGGCAAGCCCCAACAAGGGGAGCCCTTGCCCAGATGAGGCCCAATAAGGGTTGACCTTGCCCAGGCTAGGTGAGGCCAATCGCCCATGTGACGACCTCAACACGTCATTGCTACTGTAGAACTACTGTCGCCATTATCTTATTTTTTTTAAAACTTTCTTAAGCATGCAGAAGCATAAGGGATTAAAGAAAATCCCAAGGTACACGTGATTTTCTATAAACAGGGCACCTTCACTTCTTATTTATTTATATATATATATATATATATATATATATATATATATATATATATCTGATGACAAGTGAGGTGCCCTGGGAAGGTCCCACATTCCAGGCCTAAACTAGCCTCATAAGGCATCCTACACGCCTTTAGAGTCGATGGCTATTGTCTGGGTAATCGGTCTTCAAAAATTATGAAAATTTAGTATGAGGTTGATAAGACCTAAAGGAACATCCTTCGTGAAGAACTCAAAATATGGTTCAGTTCATACAATTCTAAATAATTTTTTGCAAGCAGGGCTCAAAACAGTCAAGATCTTCAAGACGAAATTGAGTAGAAAAATAAATATTCCATTGACCAAATGAGACTGAAAAATCATGAAAATTTAATATGTGGTATTTTGGGATGTGCTCTACAACTTTTATGAAGAACATATTTTAGAATTCTGGACCGAGAAATCTATAGAAAATGAAAAGCAGAAAGAGGTCATTCTAGTGAACCCAAAAACAGATTTTGAATCTCAAAGTTTTTCAAATATATTTTCATCATATGAAATCCAAAAATTATGAAATTAAAGTATGTAGTAGAACAGTCAATAAGGGACGATTCTTGTGGGAACACCCACATGAAATTTTCACCACATAAGTTGGTACAAAATTAGCAAACTTTTAGGGCGGGCTAGAGCCGAACCTACCCTCAGCCTAGTGACGACTTTCCTTCAAAGTTTCTGCCATTCCGGCCTCGCACGTGCCAAATATTGACTATCCATGCCTCTACAACCTAACCATGAGCTCAACTAGTTTGAATTCGACAACGTAGCTAGGTAACGTAGCGAAACTTTTGATTAAATAAGTAACGTAGTCGAAATTTCGATTAAATAAAAATCTCAACAACATTTTTGGAGTTCTACTGAACTATTCTTGTTGCACGACAAATGATCAACATAGGATAGAACAGAGGATATCCACTTGCCTCGGTTTCTCGATAAACTATGGTGGCGGCGACGCGATGCTGGCTTGAAAGAAAAAGGGCCGATCTTCTTGCTTGAAGAGGAACTTTCTACCGCTGGCTTCTATGCCTTGCTGGGCATATGGCTGAAGTGAGATAGGGAAAAAGGAGATGGTTTTGGGCGATCCAACCGAGACAATGAGTGGCCGCTTCTCTCTCTTATCTTTTTTTTTTCCACCGCCATACCGGTCTTCAATTTGCGTAGCACTTGTTGACGTTCCTGCCTCAATTCATGCTAGCTGGAACGTAGAGTGTCTTAGAGAAGATTCAAGAGTCTTGATAAAATAATAATAATAATAATAATAATAATAATAATAATAATAATAATAATAATAATAATAATAATAAATAAAGCTATTTTTTTAAAGGCCAACACTTCGGAAATTCTTGAGCTTGGGAAGTTTGGATCAACATAGTTTATTGACAATAAGGTAACAGCGACGAATCGGTGATGTCACAGAGAGGATGCAAACAACATAGTCTGATGGCGAGCTCACTATTTTGTTGAGCGAAAAATCCAGATGTCACAACCCAGACCAAGCGAGACCGGCCCTTCCCAAGCCAAGATGGCCTCACGGGCGTCAGCCAAGCAAAGGCTATGCCGAGTGAGGGCCGGCCTTGCTAGATTTGGCGTTTGGGTGAGGGTGAACCCTAGCAAGGGCTCCCCTCATTAGATTTGGCAAGGCCAGCCCTCATGCATGCGATGCTTGGTGAGGCCACCCCTAGCTAAGGCTTGCCCTCGCCTAGTTGGTTCTTGCTTGTGGGGACAAGGACAACCGTCTCGGCATGGCCTATGGCCAACCATCGACAAAAGGGATAAGAAGCCAAAAAAGAAGAGAGAGAAAAAAATCAGAAAAAATTCAAAAAACATATTATTAAAAATTGTACACTTTAGTGCCAGTTGACATATATGGCATCGCCAGTATTTACGTTAACGATTTCTAACCAAAATTAGTCGAATTGACTTAATTGGTAGAAAGTAAAGAGGTTTAAAACCGAATTGATAAAATTTAAAAGTTTAAAACTGAATTGGTAAATATGCAATAAATTTTAAACTTTTTTGACAATTTTTCCTACTACGAGGCGTGGGATAGGGATGAGGAGAAAGTCCCCCCCCCCCCGAGTGGGGCGTGGGGCTCAAATGGGAACTTCCTTGATCCTACGCCTTGCCCGCCCTCCAATAGTTATTTATTTATTTATTTATTTATTTTCATAATTCATCCTTTTTTTATGCTCCTCTTGATAAAGTTAATGTGTTAATAATTTAAAAAAAAATTCCTACAAACTAAGCTTTTACGTCATATGTGATTAGATTCTTGCCAAAGTAGTCGATATATTTAGGTTTTATGATACAACCGCTTTAGCATAGTTAAACAATTTTCGTCTTTTATTTTGTACAATTCTGTGTTAGATACAATAACTTTCATTTTTAAGCAGAAAAAAAAAGTTCCCCGGGTCAAACCGGAAGGAGCGGGTTGCCCCGCATATCGGCGGGTCGGGGCTCGGAGGCGGTGCAAATCTGGCGCTGACCAACGGTCACGATTTTCACGCTTCGCCGTGCAATTATGAGGGGATCACGAGAATGCGCTGGGCCGCCAGGGGACGTACGATCGGACACGTGGCGCCTCGAAGCGAATCTCACATCAAATAAATGTGAGCCGGCACGAGGTGGGCCCCACTCGATTCCCTCTGGACGTCGTTTTCCGCGATGTGATCTCCTCGCAATAATTGCCTTTCGGCTTCCTCCTGAATGTTTACTGTTTCACAGTTTCTATCGGAACTTTATCAAATTCGTTTTCCCGTCAGTTCGTTCGATGACGGTTACGGAAAATGACGACTCAATGGCGAATCCGTGACGTCATCGGATCACATAGGGGAAAGTTTTTTTGGCATCCCTTGACGGAGTTGCCCGATATCGCCAATTAAACAAAAAAAAAATTTATATATATATATATATTTCACTCAACCCAATGATTAATTAATTAATTAATTAATTAAAAAAAACACCAACCAGAATTTGCATAGAAAATTTTGGCAAAACCATACAAATGGTCTCCGAGCTTTGGCTTGATATGCAATACCATTATTAAATTTTTAATTTATATAATGTAATCATTGAAATTTTTGGTATATAATTAATTTGATCTGTTGATGGAATTTACCGACTCAGTTTCCAATCTAAGATATTTATTCTGTATAGGGATAAAATAATCTACGTAGATAACATTAATAATCGATTTTTTTTCCAAATTAAACAGATTAAAGTAATTATTATATGTTGAATTAAGTTGGACATCCTACGTGGCTGATCTACGTGTAACATCAGTTTCTTGTCCATCGTTTAAATGTATCAAATTAGAAGCCAAATTAGAACATTCTGTCAATTTTAATTAATGGAAGTACTACATTCAATATTTTCATATAGTTCTTAACTACATTAAACATATATATCAAAACTTTATGAACCACAATAAACAAATTAAAAAGTTCAAGAATAATATTTATATGTTAGATTAAAGTTTAAGGATCACATTACATATTGAGATCAAATTGATGGATTATTTCAATCGACTCTGCCCCCATGCACTAGTGCATGTCATCATCCCGCCGTCACTGTCGACCGCTATCTTTAGCGCTCAGTCCGTCCGCCACCACAATGCCGATTGCCGTGGCCTCCTCTCCCGCCTTGACTTCCTCCTCCCCTCATTAGACCGTCACTTTATGAGTCAATGGTCAATCTATGGCCGTGGACTTCGAATTGACCTTGTGGACTTCGTATTGACCTTGATCTGAGGTCGCGCCAATCCGTGTGATCACGAGCCGGAAAGCGCTCAAGGCAATAAAAGGAATTTGAGTTTCAATCTCGAGCTTCAAACGTCAATTTCAATGCGTAGAATTTGTCTAGCGAAGTCGAGTTTGAGTTATGGATTTCATTAATCGGAGCAGATTTGAATTTCATTGCTTTGTCTTTTAAAAGGATAATGACATAAATAATCACTGAATTTTTACTCAATATGTAATGTGGTTTCTGAACTTTCAATTTGTTTAATGTGATCCAATATAATCTTTGAATTTATAATTTGTTTAATGCGGTCCCTAGACTTTTGATATATGTTTAACGTAGTTCTTGAATTACATAAAAATGTTTAATATTGTCTCGGAACTTGAATTAATGGAATGAGTATATTAAATTTTATTTTCGTATAGTTCATGGACAAAGTTAAGCAAATTATAAGTTCAAAGATACGTTGCACATTAAATCAAAATTCAAAAACTATTTGTATCATTTTCCCTCGATTAAACTAATAAAGACAAATTGAACCCAAAGGTGATAACACCAATCTTGCTTTATAAAATTGGAAATGAAATTGGAAATATGCTTCTCCATAATTAATTGCAACCAAGAACCAGGTGACACATTTCCAGTTCTAGTGTATGATTGAGATAAATCATGAACCACCATAGTGAATAAGTAAGATTCCTCGGTGATATTTTTCACTTTTGGACAAGATATTTTTCTTTCGGGATTACAAAGATATTTGCGCTTTATGCAGCTGTCAAAAAGTTAAAAAGAGTTAACAAATTATCATATTCTACGTCCTTTTTTCACAACTGACGGCATCATAAGTGGAGAAAGAGCCTTGTTGAAGAAGGAGATAGGAGCCTTGTTGCATATTTGGATTCCTCTAAATCCAAATATGCAACATATCCAAAAAATGACACTAATTTAATAAAAAATTATCGACATTAAAACCAGTTTTAGAAGTTCATTATTTGAACTCGCGTTTTCATCAACACTCTTATTTTGTAAGGAACAATAGTGACCTCATAATGTTAATAATATTGAAGCAATCAGAAGTGATTTCTGGATGCCCGAGCAAATTTCGGATAGATTTTTAACGATACAAAAAGAAATTAGAGGTTGAAGTGATACTAGACCTAAAATTAATCATCTTTCAAGAAATTACCCCTTGATGCGATCATTGTTATCGTGATATTGACTAGACTCACCTTGTTGAGCCAAAACAGGTACACTTCACCTACTACTAGACCCTACTTCGAGAATCCAAACAATCTCAATTTTCTTACAAAGCATGTCACTAGTTATATTTTTATACACTAAATCATCCAGAAAGATAAGTCTACAAATATGTGGATACTGACGGTAAAGCAGCATCAGAGTGAGGCAAATCTCATGCAAATTGCTGGTTTTTATAATACGAATGCATCATGTGCATAAATAAGGGGTGCAGAGCAACGGCAGAGGATTGAGGCAACTGCACCACCAGCCACTGAGCTCTGCCTCCCTCCGCCCCCACTCCTTTTCTCAGAGAACAGGACGTCCGAACAGAGAAAAAATCAAGTGCAAGTTCGCAGATTTTTTTCTCTGCAAATTCTCTGGGAGGCGGTGGAGGGCTCAGCTTTTCTAGGGGGCGCAGATCTCGAAGCCCTTCCTCTTCATTCCTCTCTCTCTCTGCGATCTACCACTCCGAAAAGTCCTCTATTGTCCTCTGTTCTTGTTGCTTCTCCTAAAAGTTCTCCCTTCCTCGTCACCCATCGATCCGTCTCGCCCTCTTCATCGACACACATTGTGCTTCATCTTCATTCGTTTGCTCTGGTTACTCAAAAGGGTCCACTCCAACTTCTTGGCGGAGCAAATCTACACTCATTTTTGCCTCAATCCGCTAATTGGGTAGTGGGATTTACATTGCTGTAAGAATAAAGGGAGGCATGGGCATGCTCTGCTTCTTCACCAATTCCCTCACTGTGCTCTCCAGCCTTGTCGTCCTCTCCATTTCCAGAGGTGTTTTTACATGGGTTTCTCTACCTTATCGCTTATGGGCTTGCTTGCTTGCTGCGTTCCATTACATAGTTCTGCTAATTTTTTGTCGCCTTCTCTGCTTTGGGCCAGGTGCTTCTGGGGCAACTTTCACATTTGTCAACAAGTGCGACTTCTCAGTCTGGCCAGGGATCCTATCTAGTGCGGGCAGTCCCAAGCTGGCCAGCACCGGATTCGAGTTGTCTAAAGGCGGCTCGAGGTCCTTCCAGGCGCCGACAGGGTGGTCCGGCCGCTTCTGGGGGCGTAGCGGCTGCGATTTCGACGACTCGGGCCGTGGCTCATGTGCCACTGGGGACTGCGGCTCCGGTGAGGTCGAATGCAACGGAGCCGGCGCGACGCCGCCGGCTACTCTGGCAGAGTTCACGCTCGGCTCCGGCTCTCTGGACTTCTATGACGTGAGCCTGGTCGATGGGTACAATTTGCCAATGATTGTTCAAGGCACTAGCGAATCAGGTAGAAGTAGTGAAGTTTCTTGATTTTGAGGTCCTACTTATATGTTTTCCTTGATTTTCAGGGGAGTCACAACTTTTTATTTCTTCATTCGTGTTTGATTAAGTGTGAGAAAATAGATCAGCTGAATACATGAAGAGAGCCCCTCTTAAAAGTGTAGAATTTGTTCAGCAAAATTGGATACCTTTACTTCTCTGCGATTGAGACTGCTAGCTGAAAAGTTAAGAACGTTAAACCTAACGGGTCGCTAGACCTAACGGGCCTTTAGGAGATGATGTTAGGTTCTTGTTAACTCAACTTAGGGATGAAAGGTCATATCAGTATGGTGGATTGAACTATTTTAGGAGTCATCTCATTTTCAGCTTTTCGCCTTTGATTACGGAATTCCATTTTTGTTTGTAGCTCTGAATTATTTCATCTTCAATCAGTTTGCCAACACCGGGTCACGAGCCTTTTAAAATCTACATCATGATGTGATGGTTACACTATCTAATCGAAATCAACGGACCAATTGGACTCAAGATGTTTTACAGCACTTCCAAATCACCGTGCCTCTCTCGACCAATTCACATGTGAATCACAGTTTCCTTCTCAAGTCATACTCATTGGCAATTCTTGCGTGTGAACTGTAGGTGCTTGTGCCACCACCGGATGTCAGACAGACCTGAACCTACAGTGTCCAAAGGAGCTGAAGGCTGAGGATGGCACGGGGTGCAAGAGCGCCTGTGAGGCATTCGGGAGCCCGGAGTACTGCTGCAGCGGCCCATACAGCTCGCCTGCCACCTGCAAACCTTCAATGTACTCCCAGATATTCAAGACGGCATGCCCCAAATCATATAGCTATGCTTATGATGATGCCACTAGTACTTTCACTTGCAGTGATGCTGATTATACCATTACCTTTTGTCCCACCTCTCCAAGGTAAGTCTTTTTTGTTCTTCTATCACTTTGATCGAATATCTTTTTCCTCAAATCATCTGGCTGAAGGAAAGTTTTCAGTTTTTGACTCAATTAGTTCAGAGAGTGGTCATGTATATTAACAACTAGTTCTTTTTCTACTCAAAAGCTGGAAAATCACAATTTCTATACATACTTTCGGAATCTGAGTAAAATGGGTGGAGATTGTAAGCTCACGAGAGTTTACCATGCTTTACTGATCTCAAGCAACAACGAGAGCAGAATAATGAAAAAGTTGCATAAATGCATAGTTTATCTGTCGTGTCTACTTTATTTCTTAAACGTAATGGGAAGTCGGAAAGAGGAGATGGATTGTCAATAGTTATTGTGGAATGATTGACATCAGGATCTTTTCTAGATTGAAGGAACCTTTGTTGTTTCATCTAATTTTTTCCCCGTGACATCCGTATGATGCCCTGTTAGTGTATCCTGCAAAACTAGTTTTTTCTCTGTCATCATTTGATCTGGAATTTTATTCCTGTGCAGCCAAAAATCCGCCGCAGATTCTTCTCCTCCGAAGACAAACGGAACAACAGAGAATCCAGATACAGGATCAGATTCCGGGTCTGAGTCTGGGTCTGAGTCTGGGTCTGGGTCTGTGTCGGATCCTGTGCCGGTTCAGGAGACTGCATTTGCCGCTTCATGGCTGGCCAATATGGCATATGGTGACTCTACTAGAACCCAGCCTCCCACAGCCGTTCAATTAGCAATTTCTCTAGCAGTCTCTCTCACCCTCCTTACCATCTCACACTTGTAGTCCCTCTGTCTTTCTTTCACTTTCCTCCCACTTCCTTGCAAAACCATAACATAAAAAAGGATGCCCAAAACTCAAGGGAGAGGATTTCGATGTGATGGGAATTTGCTTGGAGAGGAAAAAAAGGTTGGCACAATCGAGATTGTAAACCTCTACCTTCCCATTTCTGCATAATTAATGGTGATCTTACAAAGTATTAGATAAAGCATTCATTTTGGAAAAGGGAAAGAAAGATGTCTCTTTTTGTTTCTCTGGCAGCCCTCTCCTTTCGTTTCAACTTGTCTATGGGGAGTGACTGAACCACTATGCCTGCAACTGCTGGAGTAAAAGCAAAGGAATCAAGCTGCAAAGCAAAACATTTTGGACCCAGAAAAAGGAAAAGAAGAAAACAAATGCCTGGAAATTTTTTATGCTCTTTCTTTGCCTTTTCTTTTTTCAATTGGTGGGAGGGGAATGTGAGGACGAGAAAGCGACTGCCTTTTGGAGGTGAATCTCAGTGGGTGGGTGCAGTGGAGGATGGTGGAAGTCCACTTTGCGAGAGCTACAAGCCTCGTGAATAAATAATATGATCCGTCTCTCTCTAAGCTGAGGAGAAGCACTTGGGACTATGCCTTTGCTTTTACTTCAAGATTTGCTCTGCAAGATGAAGTGGAATAGGGTAGAAATTCAGCAATATAGGCACGCCTAGAGAGCGCCCTTTCGACGGAGTTCGTGTTATTTTGACTCAAAACAGTTCATTCACCTTGGTATCCGCAGTAGAATTTTCGAAATTTATTCAACGATTATGGTCCTTAATTATCGCAAAAGATATGTTAGACACGTAGCTGTAGGACTCGAATTATGACAGTAACCAAAACGGGAGGGCGAAATTCTTTTCCTGAATCGAGAGGATCCAATCTGGCTCTGATAATGTTCTTACTCAAAGTTTGCAGTAGGACGAAATAAAAGGTCAAGACCTTGGGCAGCATGTTCAGCCTAAAGTTGCACGCTTGCAACTGAGTGTTGATAAGGCCCATGGTGGGGACCGAATTTAGAAAAGATCAGGTTGGGCTTCTTTCATGCCAAGGACTATCTACCAAGAGATAATAAAGAGTGGGTGGAAGATGTTTTGGTGTTAAATAATGGGGCACTGACCTTATTCCTTCTTGGTGCAATCATTAAGATGTTGATACACGCTAGGGTCGAACCATTCCTCTCAAATGCTTTGTTGAAATCTGGCATTCCCAGATTCCAAATCACATTATGATGTCTGCAACATGCACTGCATCATAAAGTTGAGGGGAAGAATTCAAGAAAATCTCAACTTGGTTCTTACTGTCCTGAGCTTAGTGGAGGTCGGCTTGACATTGTTGCAAGGGCCATCGCACGCTTAAGCATCATTCTATTGTCCTTTCACTATCTTTAACCGCGACAGGCTGGGGTAAGAACAACAGCGATTTCACTACTTGTCGTTAGAATTTCTTCGGATTACGACAGTGCTGGTAGCGAAAAATGCGAGGCTTTTACTCCACTCAATCAATCATGGCTAATGCTCGTGAATCTTTCTGACCTGGGAAAGAACAAAATGTATGAGGACACGGCTTTCATTGTCATGCTCTCATCCACAAGAAAATTTTCTGAAAACTGCATGATGATGGCCGGTCGATTGTACAAGGTTGGAGATCAATCAGGCATCGTTGTGGGTTTGACAAGGAACCAAGCGTGGACATATGCGGAAAAACAAGATAAAGGACGATAGAAAAAAGCTGAAAAGGCCAGATGCAAGGAGGCACCACCAAGACATGACATTGGATTCCAGTTTGATGGACGTCAAGAGAATAGAGTCCTTGTTACCCACACAGTTGTGGGGTTGAACTGAACCAAGCTAAAAAGAATCAATCAAGACAACGGCTACTTCTTTTTCTTGTCGGAGATAAGAGAGATCCTTTTCAATATGTAGGACCTCTGCAGAATGAACCATTATTGTTCAGTGTGTAGAGGAAGTAACAGAATCTAATGACCTAATTCATCAGTAGCTTGGTATAACGTCATCATCGTCGCTGCATCTGAGGGTCTCGCTACATATATAGCTCGATGACTATGTTCGACACATCAAGATTATACTTATTACCCTTGAAACTGTGGAGCTCTGCTGACAGAATGGCTCATGACGCTGCAACGTACATGAAGTGCTTCGGCTCTATAAAGCACTTGGTTTGAAGGTCGATATCCAAGGTCATGGTGTGTGTGCAATAGTGCACTGCCACTGTGTGTGTGATAACCCTTGATTGCGACAACATAAACATGGTATGTAGTTTTGCAATCATCATCCAAAAGGAGAAATAAGCAGATGTATTAGAAGTGAAGGGTCTGGTTTGTTTATAATTAATTAAAGATTATATCTCATAGCTTTCATCAAAGTTTTAGGTGCACTCACATGTCCTGCCTCTACCTTCAAAAAGGGGGAATTGACTGAAAATGATATGATCTCTGTGCTCTGCAATTTGATTGGCCAAGCATGAACCCTCCTCTCATGGTCAGAAATAGGTCAATTTGAAGTCATTGCAGGGTCATGGATAAAGCAGAAATAAGAAAAGAGAAAAGAAAATTTGGGGTAGCTTCAATGAATAATTCTGGAGTGATCTAAGATTAAATTCGAAGAGCAATCTGGGGATGGAACAATGGACAAGTCTTTCTTTTGCCATCTGAAATCAATGAGCTATCAAGAATGAGGCTCAAATTTTGATTCACTAGATTTTCTTCACAACCAATGCTTATATCTGAGGCCACTGAATTGAAGAGCATATGTACATACTCGAATCATGGAAAGTAAGAAGTAAAGTTACCGTGAAAAGGAAAAGAGAAGAAGATTTCTCAGGATTTACTTGATGCAGGATAATTTTCATCTGCCATTCTAGCCTTGAGTTTGTGCTTGGCGCACATCCTGCAATATATGCTCTTTGTCCTCATCACGAGCAACACGTCGAGCCCAAAACCGAACACACAAGCCAGGCCCATGATCACGTACACGAGCATATAACACTGTGGCCCGACGCAAGTGTTACTGCCTCCGTCACTAATGGTGGCTTGAACATCGTAAAGATGACCGGCAAGCAGGCCAGAGAAAAGGAAAGAACCTAGAGGAAGATTGAGAATTAGGATGTTGTACAGAAGGCCATAATACTTGAGGCCAAACAGCTCTGATGCAATTGGAACGGTGACAGTGAGGCGGATGCCGTAGCATATGCCCACCAGAATCGAGCCAATGTAGAAAGATCCTGGCAAGGCCAAGGCCATGATGATGTATCCTAGAGTCATCAGTATCTGTGAAGCCGCATTCCAGATAGGCCTTGGTGTTCCACACTTCCTGCAGACGAACAAAACACGATGAAAATGTTGAGAGAAAGCTCATCTTCAATAAAATGTCAGAGTCCTCAATTAGTATATCGAAAGCTGTCTCTATGCAATTTCAAACGCTTGTAAAGCTAAAGAGTTGGGCATACCAAATGTAGTGTTCTGACACCAATCCTGAGATGATCCTCCCAAAGAATCCCCAGATGCTGGTGAGAGAGACGAAGATTGATACATCAACGTAGCCAAGTGCGAGCCCCATCTGTCCCATGTTGTTCATGAAGCACATTCCCGTGCCCACCCCACATAGGAATGATGCAAAAAGTATCCAGAAATCGACCGTCTTCATCATTTCCAAAACCGTGTGATCCTCCCCAATCAATGGCTGGCGCTTTTCCTGGACAGATCCTTGAGCAACAGTTTCGGACAGAGTCACTGAATCTTCTAGCCTCGTTGGTGGGGCAATAAGTGGCTGTTTGATTGCTTGTTCAATATCAGAATTTGGTTTCGACTCGGGCATACCTAAGTAAAAAGGAACACCTAATGGCAGAGCAAGTAAGACTACTAGTCCTATTGCAAATGCCACGGAAAGAACGTGGCCATGACTTCCACTAATGTCAAAGGCCAATAGATAGGAGGCCAGCACGATGGCCATCACATTAAAGGCATTCAAGAGCTGTGTCTCTCGCTTTTCTTCTTCAGGGGCAGTTTCACAGAGGAAAACAGCGGCAACCAGGCAGATTACTGTGGGAACTACGGCAAGCATGAGGAGGAAAGTGGAAGGGTCAGAGGAGAAGAGAGCGGCGCAAATGTCAGTGAATATCGCCGTGCTTAGCCCCACGTATCCCTTGAGAATCCCTGAGACTGGTCCTCGGCTTTTTGGAAAGTTCCTCATGCAAGTCACTAGGACGGCTGTGTTCATCCATGTCGTGCTGTTTCCGCCCATGCACAGGAATATGCACATCTGCATAGACATTGGCAGGGACTTAGTTCTGAGGAAAAGGTTAATCAATAAATGCATGCACACTTTTAAACAGAAGAAAATGTGAGACCTAACTAAAATAAGGACACATTTTAGAGTACTATTGAAAAGGTGCAGCCTGTGGTTTCCACGCAGGAATGGTAGGAACATAGCTTACCTGCCAGTAGGGAAGAGGACTGATTCGCTGGCTCACGACAAGCCATTGAGCTCCATACCCTATTAGACCCTCTAAGGATCCAATCAGAAGTATAATCCACATAGGAAATCGATTCGAGGCGAGGCCAGAGACGAGCCCAAATGCCTTGCCGACATCTTTAGCCACAGATAGATTGTTGAGCTCGAGCTGCGTGAGCGCCATGAGAGATTTGAGCGCATCAGAGTAGTTGGAGAACGTGTAGTTGTTGCCTGCAATGGCCTGGACCCAAATTGCAGTCACAAATCCTAGCCATTTTCCAGCAGGAGACATCAGAGATAATGAAGGAAAATACACTGAAGACTGAAGAGGACAAATAGATTTTTCTTCTTTGGGTTTGAGCCATAAGGAGGATGACAAGCTTATTTATACATTTGGCACTGCATTCATTAATGAGACAATGATTAGTTTTGCCTGGTTTTGAATGGATTGGAAGAAAGAAGGTTTTGCGATCAAAGGGTGGAACATGGTTTTTGTAGTTTCCGGATTTTGTGATGTACTCGTGGAGAAATTGGATTAAAGAACCAAGTGCATGAATAAATAAGTGCAATAGCCAAATGAAGTAATGCTGAAAGTCCAAACAACAAGTGGGCACTCTTGGTCTTTCTTTAATACTTCTGAGGTTTTTGAAGTCGATGGCTTGAATTGCTAAGCAAAACAGCTTCAAAGAAACCAAGTCCTTGAACAGAGGATATGGAAAGCGGCCTCGCCCCTTTGGAGATCTTTACTTTTGCAAAGATGTGTCAAGGAAATAATCGGAAATGCGATTCTCGATTTTTAAACAAATGATCTTGGGTGGTTCCACTATAAGCAAGAATCGAGATCTTACTTTTGTCTGGCAATTGACTCAAGAAACCTTTCTCGAAGTCAAATCCTACTTACCGCTTACCATGATTGACTCCGAATGTCATGTGGAGCGTCACGGAACTCGCTTGCTTCCTCTAATCAGAGCAGGACAAGGATATCATCTATAAAAGTAATTGATTTTTCCAATAATTACAGGATACCGGCTCTTGTTTTCTGCTAGCAGTTGTTTTAAGGATAAGGTGTGGTCCCTTTTGAGGTTTTATGGATCAGAAGAAAATGATAAATGTCAAAAACTAATGGAACGGAAGCAGATGAAGACACTTTGGGTCCCGGTTTGCATTCATGAGCTTGCAAATTCAGATTCCTCTAACTGCCTAAAGCCCCTGAATTTTACCAAGGAAACGCCCACCACTTTGTGTCCCGGTTTGCATTCATGACTCAGATGTAGGCCCGCTTGCCAACGCTTGAACAATGGATTTGAAGTATACATGCTATCCGGTGCCTAAAACAGAGATTTGCATGTAAAAAGAAACAAGGAAAAATACAAGGAACGAAAGGTGCTAAATTATGGAGTAAACAGAATTGAAAGTGCATAGTCCGTATCAGAGAATTGAAAGACAAGTTAATGCGAGTACGTCTCATTGATCGCTGCCTTGAGACGAGAAGAGTCTGATCATTTTCGACAGCAACGCATTGAGGTCACCAGTCCAACACTACTGCAAGATCTGCTAGGCAACTGCATGTATTTCCATGTAAAGAAGAGATTTTGTGAAATGATGATGATTGTCAATTTTACAATTTTTCGATGGTAAATTTGATAGAATCACATATCCACAAAATAAATAAGGGTCTGTGAATTACACGCAATAGATTTTTACAAACTATACATAATCCACAACTTAAATGATTCTTCGCATCAAAAGACTGGACAGCCTTCGACGACAACCCCTTTAGCTGTGGGGCAAGCGGCTAATGGACATCCATCAGGATCTTCACCCCACCAACTGAGGCTAACATGCTTCATTCCCAAACACAAGTACAGAAGGACGGCCATAAATGCTAACCCAGCATCAAGTGCGCCCGATAGCGCATAGTTGTGGCGACTCCACCAACCTCGATAGTATCGGTAAGCAACGAATCCTGATAAAAATCCAGCGATGATCCAACTGGTGTAGTTAA
The DNA here is from genome assembly GCA_028830015.1 of Eucalyptus grandis x Eucalyptus urophylla. Classification (NCBI taxonomy): domain Eukaryota; kingdom Viridiplantae; phylum Streptophyta; class Magnoliopsida; order Myrtales; family Myrtaceae; genus Eucalyptus; species Eucalyptus grandis x Eucalyptus urophylla. The sequence goes on from CM054203.1 coordinate 31,383,544, forward strand.
CAGCAGTAGCTGGAGGCATGCTTACTGTAGCACCGAGCAGCACGGGCATTGTGATTAGTCTAATCCACTCCTTGTCCGGAAAGGCCTTATGCGCAAGCCAAACAATGAAAGGAGCAATGGCCCCTACCAAGAAAAACCAGTTGATGGCAGAGTAGTAGCCGAGATCTCCAAAAATCCTGCGGGGCCCAATCAAACCCCAAATGACTGAACCATCAAAAAATACAGTGTCACCAGGGCAAGTCCATGGACTGCCTGCTGGAAGCAGCGCCCAGTTACAAATGTCAGGGACTGTATCCATAAGCCACCATGCCGTTCGGAGATGCACTAATGCTGCAACAATGGTACCGACCACCTGATAGAAGATCAATTCTTACTGTAAGCAAAGAAAGGGAAAAGAATGAAAGACCGGTTTTACAACAATTTCGGGCAGATTTCAAGTGTACAGAGATTAATTTTGGGGAAATCATTTTTTCACCTCACCGGGAATCCATCAAACTAATATATTTACTTCTATCACTCAGCACAGACGGGAAAAGACGAGACTAACCTGCGCCATAAACATCTCTCGAGGAGGAATTTTCATGTAGTGCCCAAGCTTGAAGTCTTGTAAGAATGTGATCCCCTGCTTCATACTGATGTACCCATAGACTTTAAACAGAATGTTCGCGACTGGATATCCAGGGTAAATGTAGCCAATGATAAATTCAGTGATTACGTTCAAAGCTGGTGTCTGACCAACACACAAGGAACTCATGAGAATATGCAAAGTATTAAGCTTAGAGTAAGAGCAAAGAGTACATAATAATCACTGATCCGCATATTTATGTATTCTATTGTAGAGAATAAACAATCTAATTGACTCATACAACATATACTTTAAACATGATGGATCTGCACCTGATTTGTCGTTGCAGTGATGACTCCAACAGGAAGAGTGAAAAATATGGCAAGAGCACATGCTAGCAGAACACCCCACCATGGCAGTTGAAGCTGGTCCTTGAAGTACTCACATATAAATATGGTTGCCACAATATTTACCAAAAGAATACAAGTAAACCACCATTCAGGAACTTGCTTGTATCTTCTCATGAGCTTAGTGTGTATATCCATTTTCTTCTCACTAAAGGCGGACTTGCTCAGCAGCCATATTTCTCTAAAACAATACCATAACATTAGATCATCTATCTGAGCATGGTTAATAAGAAATTGTAATTCAACTGGAATGGCAACGACCATATAACTCTGCTCAATTAAAAGGTGCGGTGTTATATCAGAACAATGTCATTTATAGCAGAACTTAACAACAATACCATAACATTAGATCATCTATCTGAGCATGGTTAATAAGAAATTGTAATTCAACTGGATTGGCAACAACCGTATAACTCTGTCCAATTAAAAGGTGCAGTGTTATATCAGAATAATGTCATTTGTAGCAGAACTTAACAACAAGGGAAGAACACACTCCCACAAGGCCAACTATGGGTCTGGGAACATGACAACTATAACACAGATCTCCAAAGAACTGAAGCACTACTTGACTAGTTGACTTGGATTCTTTTTTTCTTTTTTTTTAACTGAAAGGACATGGGATATAGAAGTGACCAAAATAATGCTGATACATGAACGTAAAACTCACCTTCTGTTCACACAACACAAACAAATTCACTGATAACATTTCATTGAATTTTAGTTAGCAAGGATGGTGTGGTGCAGTTACATCAGAGAAGTTAACAAAATTCCTCTCATCACAATTTAGTTAATGAATAGCAAGCAATTGTGCAGCACATAACAATGCAAAAGAAAAATGCAACTTACTTTCCATGGAAGAGGAACCCATGAACAACAGTAGCGGTGAGGCAGGCAAAGCTGATGCCATAGTACACAGAAAAGACAGTACAAAGATAGAGAGGACCCTCCCTTTCATATGCCTCGGCATCCAATTGAAAGTGTTCATTTATGATGGCAGAAATATTGTATTCTTGTCCCGAAGATGTGAACAGGCTATCTGAGAATAAGGAAAAAGTCTTGGCTCTGTATATATTGAGCCAGTAAGCTATAGGCGTGATGACATACATGACGAGGGCAAAACCAACAGCAATATTGGCAGTAGCAAACCACGGGCTAGCCAGTGGACTACCGAGATAAGCGGAGATGCTGGACCAGTCAAGTCCGACTGCACCAATCCCAAGACCATGGAGTCCAGAACCTAACTGTTGGGCTAAAACCGAAGCAGGGAATAACCAGCAGATCCAGGAAAGAGAGGTCAACATTGGAAAGAGGTAACCTGGAAAGACATAGTAACTGAAGCTACAGATGAAGGCTATAAGGAAAAAATGGTTCCGCGTCAATCCGCCTTTTGGCCTCTGCTCTTTCTCATGCAGTGCTCTGCATTTGACCATAACAACGTCAAGTTATATGATAAACTACAAAAAGAAATGAACTGTACAAAATGTTTGAAGGCTAACAAAAGCAAATGTCATCGCCTGACTCCTTGTTTACCAGGACAAAAGCAACTTAATACATATATATTCTAAAAATGATTGCCTGGAGATTGCAGTTCTCAACTGTGAAGCTTTGACACTTTAGATCAACACGATAGACACGATAGACACAATTTGCTGCTAATCTTTGTATGTACACTAGCGCAGCATGGGAAGAGAAGTAAACTGAGACTTAGAAAACTCTCTGAACAGTGAAATTTTCGAACTTCAATAGCTATTAACTGCATTTAAATCGGATTTAAACAAATCGATCAATGGAATCAAGACATGGGAATGGGGAAAGATCATGTTAAAGATCTTAGAAAATACATTCATAAGAACAGAAACAAAAAAGGAAAAGACAAGATTTCAGTTTGTCTTCTGGCATCTTGTTTTTCTTTCATTAATACAGACTATTTTACACAGCATCATTCACATGTAAATAAAAAGGGGAAAAAAAAAGGGTAGCCTGAAACAAGCCAAATTTAGCCAAAGATTAATGAGAAAGAAATGAAAGAGTGACAAACGACAAGGACCTAACAAAAATCCCTAACCGACAAAAAACAAGATTTTAAAACATGCTCATCAATCAACACACTTGCCAACGTACGCCCGACCGACGCACCTGAACAACGAGACTTGCACCAGATTCTGCGGCCACCACATGGCGGCGGGCTCCACCAAGTACCGCCGGAACAACCCGGCCCAGCCGAACCCCAAGACCTGCGTCGTCAAGACGATGACCAGCGCCACGGGAAACGACATCTCCTTCCGGTAGAAGATCTTGACGACGCTGATGATGTGAATGGCGTAGACGCTGGACGCGCCGGAGTTGGCGAAGATCGTGATCAGGACGTGCTCCTTGACGTTGAACGGCCCCGGATTGAGCGTGAACTGCCACCTCCGCCCCTCGAAGAACACTCTCCTCGTGATCACTCCGGCCATGAGGTGACCTGGAGCCAGGCACGCTCATTAGTCCGTTCGAATACGTGGACGTACGAAACATCACAGATGCAAAGTACGTACAACCGAGACTTCGTCTCGAGAAGTCAAACTCGATCGTTGCACTGAACCGAACTGAACGGGGGATCTCGAGTTGGAGGCCTACCTAGAGGGACGACGGCGATCTGAGCGGAGACGGAGGTCACGGAGAGGGGCTCGCGGCGGTACCAGAAGAACTGGTTGAGGAAGGAGAGGAGGGAGCACGCCAGGGCGCCGAGGACGAACGTGCGGAACGTGACGGCCCGGAGAGAATGGTCGTCCCCCGTCGGGACCGTGAGTGCGACCTGCTCGACCGGGGAGTTCTCGCCTCCGTGGAACTCTTCCGTCGCCGCCGCCGCCGCCGAGGAGCCATGAGCTCCGGCCTCTTTCTGGACTGCGCACGAATCATGGAGAAGAAGAAGAAGATGGGACTTTCCGGTCAAGGAAATTCACGCGAGAAAGTTGGAGGGAAAGTGAAAGAGAAAATGCGAGAGCGAATCTTACGGAGCGGAGCTGAGACGTCTTCAGGATTCATCATCGGTTATCGTGGGATAAAATTTTTCGGCCGCTGATCATGATGATGAACGGCTCTGGTTTGACTTCGGCGCGACGGTCCGCTGTCGATCCTGACTGTAGATTCGATCTGTGAAGTAAGCGGTGACGGGTGAACCAGGAATCTGGACGTTGAATCGTGGCCGTTGCGTGAAGTTACAGCTTACGTAAAATTAAGGGAGACAGAAATAAATGCTCCTCGTGCCGTGACCTAGTATATTACATGATCCTTAAATTTTTATATAATATATAACTTAATCTATGCACTTTCAATCATTTTAATGTGATCTATGAACTTTAAATACAAGTTCAATCTAATCTCTACTTTATATAAAAATATCCAATATTATTCATGAATTTGAATTTAGGAAATGATAATAATTCAGAATCTGACTTTGACTTTTAAGTAGTTTACTCAGGCATGAGTACCATAGAGAAGTTCCCTGGAATCGGTCGTATGGGCCCCACCAGAGTACGATGAAAATTTTTCTGACCAAGGAAAAGAAAAGTATACGATGAAAAATTTTGCTTTTCTAAGAACACAGGAGAGGATGTACCTTCCCCCATCCAAAGCGCGAGATACAGTTGTCGGATTCAACCCCAACACAAATGAAGACTTTTATTTTCAAATTAATTGGAAAAATCTAATTTTTTTTTTTATTGAACAGCTTTTTTCATGTCAAGCTCCTAGATACACTTCTTTTTTTTTTAAATATTTCATTGTTCCGTAATACTTTTCACTTAGTAAATTATACAGGTAAAATTAGGTTGCAATTGTTTTGCAAATAGTGGATGACCTAAAATGCATTTTCTTAGAAATGATTACTTGTATTACTTAAAATGATTAATCGGTTAAATATACTTCCATCATCGATTATCTCGATAATTGAATGAGCAGTGTCGGTAGAACGATTTCAAAGAGTACCAATTCACTGATGTTGAAAGCAAAGCGCCTTCTGAATCAAAATAGCGGGGCCCTTACTCAAATGGAAGATTGATAGTTTTCGATAAGAAGAAAGGTGTTGGTTTGTCTTATCCTATGATAAGAACTTCAAACCATATCGTAGCATGCGCATGAAAAAAGGGGTTCTCAGTAAGAATTCTTGGCCCCCACCCATTTACCATCTCTTATCCCAAATCTATCTCTTCCTGCATTTGTGTACCTAGCCTTTTATCAAGATGAGGTGCTACGGAAGATGCTTTCGGGCCCGAATTCAAATGAGTGGTTGACAAAATGAACTTTCTTAGTGGAATTTGTTGAAATGACAAATTTTTGCCTAAACAATATCGCGAATAATGTAAATATTTTTTATTCATTCGTTTTTGTAAACGATGCAAGTAATTAATTTTCAAAAAACTGTCTTCAAAATTATTTATTTTTTCGCAAAATGAACACGTCCTCAATATCGCCAAATTAATATAAATAAAAGAAACCTGTCTTGACATTAAAATTTAAATACAAAAAAGTTCAATGACCATACGATACACTTTTCATGGGGGACACATTGAAAGGATGATATAAAAAGGAGAACATCAAAGGAAGTAATACAATCACTTGAATTTTAGACAAAAAAAAAATTAAAAAAAATTGATAAATTCATATATACTATTATAATTTTAAACGACGAACTTTGAAAAGAAAAAAAAGAAAAAAGAAAAAAAGAGGAGCAAAATAACGAGACATTTTTTTCTTCCGAGTGATCTTGGAGATGGCTTTAGAGAATCTTTTCCAATTCCACTGTCAAGAAGGAAATAATACATCATCTTAAATAGAAGAAATTAGCGTTCCATTGGCATCAAAATTTTCTTTAATTAGTCCAAAATTATCACTAGACGAAACCACTTTTCTAATTATAAAAATAAGTTTTTCTTGCTTTCGAGATACTGGATTATGTTCTTTGTAGCTTGTTAAATAACCGATTTAGCAAAAGCCATTTAAACTGTATTGTCATGTGAAAATTTATGTTTTTCTTTCAACAAAAAAAAAGGTCATTTGTATAAATGTTGAAAGGTCCAAGATTCGCTATCGCTCTTGGCAATGCCCGCCGCTAGACCCGAGCACAAGTAGTTTGCTTAAATTAGACACTTTTGGATGGACTCGAATAATGACATTTATCAAGAAAATCCAACTCTATCTTGAAATTTCATGACAAATCAGGTCATGCAAAAGTTTAGACTTGACCTTAAGGCCCTACTCATCATAGACCCGAGGTTTCGATATCATTCTTCGTAAAAAGTCTAAATTGTGCAGCATATGATTCGTTTGGAATATGTGATTTGATTGCACAAAAATTCAAAATAGTGAATAATTGTAGGGCCTAAGGAGTTATTGCTGAATGGTTTTAGCGGGGGGTTGTTGAGAAGTCATGGGTCAATTACGTGCATTCCCATCACACATACAAACCGCCATATTACATTAATTGGTTAAGCAAGCACGGATTCAACCTTTCATTATCAACAATTGTATTTCAAGATCCCACGTACTAACACGCAACATTTTTTTTCCTAAAAAGTACTTAATTAAATCTAAAAATACTGGAAAACCAACCTTTCGTGTTGATATGTATGAATCTATATTCAAGACGACGGTTGAAATTTATGTCAAGTGACCATTTTGTGGTTAGTTCCAATTCTTGTCGTTATACAAATTAAACATTTTCTATAGTATCATATCATGATGTCGATATTGAGAAGTTTTTATAAATATTTAATTTACGTAATTATTATAATCACCGATTATGTGGATATGATTATGATTGTGTTTGTCATGTAGAGAGTAACGGCGAATAATTAGGATGGCTCAACTCGTGAACCAGCCCAAACAAGCATTACCCAATTGATTCGAGGTTGGTTCACAAGGGACCATCCAGCTTCCGATTTAAAAAATAAGGGAAAGGGACAGGTCTTGGTGGGTTTGGTTTCCTAGTTTATATCAAGAACCGGCTGGTTTTACTTGGGAAACTAAGGTGCTGCATGGCAACGTTTCTGTTCCTCAAAATTTATGTTCTTTGGTTCCCCGGAACAAAAAAAGAACAAAACCTGTTTGATAACGCCAAGTTATTTTTCTATTCCCGGGAATAGAAAGTTAGCCCGGGAATAGATTTGGAGCAGAAATGAGAAACAAAAAAAATTTGCTTCTTGTCCCGGGAATAATTTCTAGAAATAAGCTGATTTTCTTTTTTAATTTTCTTTTATTTCCTTTTCTTGCCGCGACCACCGTCAACCGCCCGAAGCCACCGCCCGCCGCCGCCGGTCACTGGCCGCCGCCGCCGCCGCCGCCGCCGGGCGGCCACGGGAGGGGGCGGCCGACGGGCTTCCGGCGGCGGCCGGCAGTGACGGTCGGCGGCCGGCGATCGTGCAGCGGCGGCGGCTGACGAGCCGATGGTCGTGCGGCGGCGGCGGCTGACGAGCCGGCGGCCGCGGCCGGCGGGCGAGAGGCAGCGATCCGTCAACAAGAATAAAAAATGAATAAATACAAATAAGAAATTGTTGCATTACCAAACGCATTTCTATTCTTTTTCTATTCCAAGAGTAGAAATTTTGTGTCGTTACCAAACGGGTTCTTTTACTTAGAAATTATTCCCCGGAGCAGAAATAGAAAAGAACCATTTCTGAAAAAAAAAACTCTTCCCGGGAAGAGAAGCGTTGCCATGCGCAGCCTAAGGGTGTGAATGGTAAGATTTCTATTCCGGAGAACAATTTCTTTTGAAAAATAGTTTTTTTTCTACTCCAAAAATAATTTCTAAATAAAATAACATATTTGGTAAATATTTCTATTCTTGGAATAAAAAAAGAATAGAAATGCGTTTGGTATAATTTATAATTTTTTGTATTTTTTCGTTTTTTCTTCTTGCTCACCGACTGCCATGCCAACCGTCGTGGGCCACCCTCTGCCACCCGACCATAGCCCGCTAGTTGCTGACAGCTGACGCCGAACTGCCACCCACAGGCTGTTGCCCACCTCTAGTGGGCGAGCCGACAACTACTAGCGGCAGGTGAGGGCAGGCGGCCAGTGGTCAATGGTGGCCACAGGCGGCAGCAATTGGCAAATCCAAGGAGACTGCCACAGCAAGGAAGAAGAAAAGAAGAAAAATAGAAAAAAAAAATGTTTATTTCTAAAAATTATTTTCAGGAATAAAAAGCTACTTTTTTTTTACTTCTCGTTTATGTTCTTGGCCACTTTTCTATTTCGGGGAATAAAAAAATTAATTGATGTTACCAGACGGATTTTTATTTTTATTTTTATTTTTTCTGACGAACAAAAGAATAGAAAGTGAGAGAAACATAAACGTTAGCATGCACACCCTAATGACGCGTTTGGTAATATTTTTGTTCCGGGAAACAATTTTTTAACAGAAATAATTTTTTTATTTCTGTTTCAGGGAATAATTTATGAGTATAAAAACGCATTTGATAACTACAAAAAATTTCTACTCCATGAAATGTATTTGATAAATTTGTATAATTTTTTTTTTTTGTTTCTTTTAATTTTTTAATATTTTTATTTCTTTTTTCTATTTTCTTTTTTTTTCTTTCTTCCTTTTGGCTTGGGTAGGCTTGGCCTTACCTCGCTGGAGTCGGCAACGCTCCGATGAGATCAAAAAAGAAGGAAAAAAAGAAGAAGAAGAAAAAGGAGATAAAAAAAAAAAAAGAAGCGCTTTTCAGAAGAGTTCCCGGGAACAAGAAACAAGTCTTTTCTATTTCTTATTTCTGTTTCAAATCTGTTCCTATGAACAAAAAATAGATTTTTATTCTCAAGAACAAAAATGTAAACAAATGTGTTTTTGTTTTTTTTTTATTTCCTAGAACAAAAGAACATAAATTTTTGTTTCAGGGAACAAAAAACAATTTTAAACAAACAGCCCCTAAAAGGCCTGTTCTAGACAAACCGATTTATCCCTCGCCTAAGTAAACAAGAGAGTTTCAAAAGAGTAGCCATGATGATGATTGTGAATTTTACGATTTCTCGGTCGCAAACTTCACAGCTTCACTTATCCACAAGATAAACAACAGAGCCGCGCGCGAATTGCACCTAATGGATTTCTACGAACTACACAAATACACCTCCTGAAATGATTCTTCACATCAAAAGACCGGACAGCCTTCGACGACGACCCCCTTGGCCGTAGGACAAGAGGCTAATGGACATCCATCCGGATCTTCACCCCACCAACTGAGGCTGACATGCTTCATTCCCAAACACAAGTACAAGAGGACGGCCATGAAGGCTAACCCGGCATCAAGTGCACCCGACAGTACGTAATTATGGCGACTCCACCAGCCTCGATAGTATCGGTAGGCAATGAATCCCGACAGAAATCCAACGATGATCCAACTGGTGTAGTTAACAGCAGTAGCTGGAGGCATGTTTACAGTAGCACCAAGGAGCACTGGCATCGTGATGAGTCTAATCCACTCCTTGTCCGGAAAGGCCTTGTGCACGAGCCAGACAATGAAAGGAGCTATGGCCCCTACCAAGAAGAACCAGTTGATGGCGGAGTAGTGGCCGAGATCTCCGAATATCCTGCGGGGCCCGATCAGACCCCAGATGACTGAAGCATCATAAAATACATGGTCACCGGGGCAAGTCCACGGACTGCCCGCCGGAAGCAGCTCCCGGTTACAAATGTCAGGGACCGTATCCATAAGCCACCACGCCGTTCCGAGATGCACTAATGCTGCAACAATGGTGCCGATCACCTGATAGAAGATCAATTCTTGCCTTAAGCAAGAAAGGCAAAAGAACAAAAGACTGGTCTGGCAACAATTTCGGGCAGATTTCGAGTGTACAAAGATTAGTTTCTGGGACATTTCCCTCCCTCACCAGGAACACATCAAACTAATATATTCAGTTCTATTGCTTATCATGGACCAGGAAAGACAAGAGACTAACCTGTGCCATAAACATCGCTCGAGGAGGAATTTTCATGTAGTGCCCAAGCTTGAAGTCTTGTAAGAATGTGATCCCCTGCTTCATACTGATGTACCCATAGACTTTAAACAGAATGTTCGCAACTGGATATCCAGGGTAAATGTACCCAATGATAAATTCTGTGATTACGTTCAAAGCCGGTGTCTGGCCAACAGGCATTGAACTCATGAGGATATGCAAAGTATTAAGCTTAGAATAATAGCAAATGGTACAAAGTAATCACTGCCCCGCATGTTTATGTATTCTACTGTATAGAATAAACGACCAAATCAACTCATATAACATATGCTTTAAACATGATGGATCTGCACCTGATTTGTCGTTGCAGTGATGACCCCAACAGGAAGAGTGAAAAACAAGGCAAGAGCACATGCTAGCAGAACACCCCACCACGGTAGTTGAAGCTGATCCTTGAAATACTGACATGTAAATATGGTTGCCAAAATATTTACCAAAAGAATACAAGTAAACCACCATTCAGGGACTTGCTTGTATCTTCTCATGAGCTTAGTGTGTATATCCATTTTCTTCTCACTAAAGGCAGACTTGCTCAGCAGCCATATTTCTCTAAAACAATAGCATAAATACTAGATCATCTATCTGAGCATGGTAAATAAGAAATTGGAATTCAACTGGATTGGCAACAACCATATAACTCCGTTCAATAAAAAGGTGTGGTGTCATATCAGAATAATGTAATTCGTAGCAGAACTTAACCAACGATGGAAGAACACACTCCTACAAGGCCAATCATGTGTCTGGGGACCAGACGACTTCAACACAGATCTCCAAAGTACTGAAGCACTACTTGACTAGTTGCCTTGGATTCTTCTTTTATTGTTCTTAAATTGATAAGACATGGGACATAGAAGTGACCAAAATAATGCCGATACATGAACAAAGAACTTGCCTTCTGTTCATGCGATACAAAACAAAAACTCACTGCCAACAATTTATGATTGAGTTTTACTTGGCAAGGCAGATGATTGCAGCCACATCAGAGAAAAATCATATTCTTCTCCTCACATTTAGTCAACGAATAGAAAGCAATTGTGCAGCACATAACGATGTAAAAGAAGAATGCAACTTACTTTCCATGGAAGACGAACACATGAACAACAGTAGCAGTAAGGCAGGCAAAGCTGATGCCATAGTACACAGCAAAGAAGGTGCTCAGATAAAGAGGACCCTCTCTTTCATATGCCTCAGCATCTAAATGAAAGTGTTCATCTATGATAGTCTCGATGTTGTACTTTTGTCCCAAAGATGTGAACAGGCTGTCTGAGAATATTGGGAAAGTCCTGGCTCTGTATATGTTGAGCCAGTAAGTAAATGGTGTGATGACATACACGACAAGGGCAAAACCAACAGCAATATTGGCAGTAGCAAACCACGGGCTAGCCAGTGGACTACCGAGATAAGAGGAGATGCTGGACCAGTCAAGTCCGATTGCACCAATCCCAAGACCATGGAGTCCAGAACCCAACTGGTGAGCTACAACTGAAGCGGGGAATATCCAGCAGATCCAGGAAAGGGAGGTCAACATTGGAAAGAGGTAACCTGGAAGGACATAGTAACTGAAGCTACAGACAAAGGCTATAAGGAAAAAATGGTTCCGCGTCAATCTGCCTTTAAGCCTCTGCTCTTTCTCGTGCAGTGCTCTGCATTTGTGAACAGTTGTAACCATAATCACATTGAGTTGTATGAGAAGCTATGAAAAGAAAAGAGAACGAAACAAATATTGAAGGATAACAAAGCAAATGTCGTTGCCTGACTCCTTGTCCACCAAGACAGCAGAAACTTAACAAGTAGTCATCTTCATGCGCAAAATGTCATGCCTACTATATATATATGATCTTTTGGAGATTGCAGTTCCCAACTGTGAAGCTTTGACACCATAAATCAAACACAATAGACATAATTTGCTGGTTATATTTGTATGTACACTCGTGCAGCATGGGAAGAGAAGTGAAGTAAACTGAGACTTAAAAAACTCTCTAGACTGCGCGAGTTTGAAACTTCTATAGCTATCAACTGCGTTTAAATGGTAGTACCCCCTAAAATCGGGTTCAGACAAATCGACCAATGAAATCAAGACATGCGGAAGGGAAAAGATCATGTTAAAGATCGTAGAGAATAAATTCATGAGAACAGAAACAAAAAGGAAAAGACAAGATATTAGCTTGTCTTCTTTCATCTTGTTTCTTTTCATTGATATGGACTACTTTGCACAGCATCATCCACATGTAAATGGAAGAAAAGTAGCCTGAAACAAGTTCTCTTTAGCGAAAAACTGATGAGAAAGAGATGAAAAGAGGGACAAACAACGCTGACCTAACGAAAATTCCAGAAATTGTGAATTTAATTCGAGGCAAAACATGCTCATCAAACAACATACTTGCCAATGAACGCACGATCGACGCACCTGAACAACGAGACTTGCACCAGATTCTGGGGCCACCACATGGCGGCGGGCTCCACCAAGTACCGCCGGAACATCCCGGCCCAGCCGAACCCCAAGATCTGCGTCGTCAGGACGACGACCAGCGCCACAAGAAATGACATCTCCTTCCGGTAGAAGATCTTGACCACGCTGATGATGTGAATGGCGTAAACGCTGGCGGCACCCGAGTTGGCAAAGATCGTGATCAGCACATGCTCCTTGACGTTGAACGGCCCCGGATTGAGCGTGAATTGCCACTTGCTCCCCTCGAAGAACACTCTCTTCGTGATCACTCCGGCCATAAGGTGACCTAGAGCCAGGCACGCTCATCAGTCCAATATCAAACCAAACTCCGCAGCAAACATCACAGGCGCAAATCACATTCGATCGCAACTCCGTCCCGAGAGGTCGAATTCGACCTGCTCGGAGACTACCGGGCGCTCGAGCTCGAGGCCTACCTAGAGGGACGACGGCGATCTGAGCGGAGACGGAGGTCACGGAGAGGGGCTCGCGGCGGTACCAGAAGAACTGGTTGAGGAAGGAGAGGAGGGAGCACGCCAGGGTGCCGAGGACGAACGTGCGGAACGTGACGGCCGGGAGGGACGGGTCGTCCTCCTCCGGGACCGTGAGCGCGACCTGCTCGATCGGGGAGCTCCCGCCCCCGGCGGCAAGCCCCGCCGCCGCCGACGAGGAGGGGCCATGAGCTCGGATCTCCTTCCGGACTGCTCACGAGGAGGAGAAGAAGAAGAGGCTTTCCGGTCAGGGAAAATCACGCGAGAAAGTTGGAGGGAAAGTGAAAGGAGAGGAGAGAAAATGCGAGGGCGAATCTTAACTGAGCGGAGCCGAGGCGCCTTCTTCATGGCTCGCGGACGTGGCCATGGCTCGTTCGGTGGCGCTCCCGTGTGCTTCCGAGATTCCGCCATTTTAAGGACCCGTCTTGATGGTGAACGGCTCCGATTTGACCTCGTGACGACCGGCGCCTCTGTTACTGGCCGCTGGATCTTCGATTCCCGACGTCGGTGGGGGCGCCCGGATGAAGGGGGATCTGGAGGTGGAATCGCGGCCGTTGCGTGAAGTATCGCTCCGCATACGGATCTGTTGATCAACGGCTGGCAACTGGTCAACGGCGAGGGCCCACCAGAGTCCGATTGGAACTTTGCCTTTTCCGGAAGAGGGAATGTATTTTCCCGCTCTTGAGTGCGAAATACATTTGTCGGATTTTTTCTTTTTTTATTGTCGGACATTCTGTCGGGTTTTGCTCCCACATATTAAAAGACTTTCGGATACAAATAAAAGAAAAAATTCCAAATAAATGCCTAAAATACTCACTTTTTCAAATAAGAATTCGAGATAGATCTTGTTCTAAATAAAAGCCCAAAATACTATTACTTTTTAAAATGAAGATCTGAAATTGATCTTATTCCAAATAAAAACTCGAAATGTCATCTTTTTTCTCAAATAAAAGTATGAATCAGTCTTGAAAAAGGTGGAGGGCAATTTTGTCTTTAAAATTTTTAATTTTTTAATTTCTTTCTTTCTTTGTTATGTTTTTTTCTTTTCAAAAAAATTAAAAAATAAATAAAAGAAAAACATAGGTGGGAGGGTGCTCTCTCACGCTTGTGGCCACCACCACATCACCGATGGGGTGGCTGTGAAGGCCGACAACCCTCATCGAAAGGGGGAGAGGGCAACAACCTTTTCTTAGATCCCCTCGGGTAGGCCTAGCAACCCTCACCCAGTGCCCCCAGACCTGAGGAGAGGTCTAAGGCACTGAGCAAGGATCGATGACCCTCTCCCTTGCCTAGATCTAGAAGAGGGTCGCCACCCTCAAGCTCACAAACCCTCGCTTAGGAGCTAGCAACCCTACTAGCCTTTGTTGTCGCCCCACCGGCGATAAAGCAATAGCCTATGTCCTTCTTTTTGTGGTTTTTAATCTAATTTAATTTTAATTTAACTTGTATTTAGACAAAAATGTCCTTAATTTATGGGAACATTTTGTCAACCGACTACGCTAGGCTCTTATTGGAAATAGTTACAACCACTTCAAGCCCTTCTCTGAGACTTCAAACTCTTATTTAAAACACGATCCACTTCAAACCTTTATATAAGAAAATGAGAGCACTTCGCTCCCTTATTTGGAATTTTCCCTAAATAATTTTTTTTAACATTTTCAATTTAGGAATAACGACATAAATGGTCCATAAATGTTGATTTAATATGCAATGTACTCCTAAGCTTTCAATTTTTTAATTGTGACCCCCAAAATTTTTGGTTATGTTCAATTTAGTCTTCAAATTTTATGAAAAACTTAATATTGTCCTTTCATTAATTTAAATTCGGAAATAACATTGATCATTTTAATATAATCTTTGAACTAAATTAAACATGTATTAAAATTCTAGATAATACATTGAACATAATAAAAATTAAGGAATGACATTGCAAATTGGGTAATTTAAAGTTTAATTACCACATTACACATTGAGATAAAATTCATTAACCATTTGAGCCATCTACCCTTCAATTTATTTGAACATTTGTTGATTTAAAGGGACGTTTGATCGGGTATCACATCATTTTCATTGAATAACATTTATCATGTCCGAGATTACACTTTTTATACTTTATTATTCTATAATATTTTTCACTTGTAAAATATATAGTTAAACTTAATATAAAAAGGAGAACATAAACAGAAAAGTACTACAATTACCTGAATTTTAGCATAAAAAATTGGAACATCGATAACTTCATGTATTTTTATAATTTTGTAAATATTACTTACAAGACGAGCTTTGTTTAAAGAAAGCACAATATCTAAACAACCTTTTCTTCCAAGTGATCTTCAAGATGGCTTTAGGGAATTTCTTTCAATTCCACTGTGAAGAAAAAAAACGATGCATCAGAATTTTCCTTAATTAGCATAAAGTTATCGATAGATGAAATCGCTTTTGTAATTATAAAAAACAACCCTTTCTTGCGTTTGAGATAATAGATTGTTCTTTATTTGTTTTAAATAGCCGATTTTATCTGTAGCCAGTTTAATCTGTATTTTCACGTAAGAAACTATATTTTGCTTTGAAAAACAAAGAAATAATTATTTATAAAAATGTCAGAAGTCCTCTAATTCAGTTAACCTACTTGCACCAAAGCAAAATTTGACCTGTCAAAAGCGAGCAGACTCATATGCTTTTAATTTTACGATCCAAACTAAGTTCATTACATGCATAGATTCGCTATATAATCAATGAAAACAACCATATAAATTGGATCTAAGTTATTATCCAAGCTTGTCTTGTGTAATTAAAAAAAAAAATCATTGAAACGTTTCAAGCCAGATCACCCTGGGCCATGGCCTACTATGATCGGCTGGGATCTTAAGCCTAGTGCATTTGCTTTTTGAGCCTAAGTTGGCTTGGAAAGGCCGAACGTACTGCTCGATCCATGGTCCCGCAAGTTCGTCCCTTGACTGGAGATCACGGATTGAATTACAAAATTAAGCTGGAAAAGGTTCTGGATTGACAATGGCCGCCGCTAAACCTAATGACGGGCAGCCTGCGAGGCCGAATAAATTTTTGGAGAGATTTGAATAATGGCATTTAGTGAGAAAGTCCAACCTATTTCGAGATTTGTGAACAATTTTTTTTTATGACGAGTGAGTTTAGACAAAGGTTTAGACCCGATCTTAAGGCCCTATTCATCACGTGCCTGTGGTTTTAATGCGATCCCTTCATAAATTTAAATTGCTCCGTTTATGATTTGTTTGGAATATGTAATTTAATTTTTTTGTAAAATTTCTAAATAGTGAATGTTAGGGTCAACAGAAATTATTGTTAAATTATATTATCAGTGCGATATCAAGAAGTCACATATCAATCATGTGCACTTGCATTACATGTACAAAACCGAGCATTTACTGTGGGCATGATAATTTGTATAGCGCGGTGCATCCTTTTCGGTTTTCTCCACGCTTTTTCAATTTATCATTGAAACAAGCTTAGATTCAACATGGAAGGGGGAGGTGAGGGGTTCAAATCCCCACCTTCTCAGGGGGGGATGGGGGGAAGGGACGCGTAAGTTTCGAGAGTGGGCTGCGACTCCCACGCCCTGCAAGAGGCAGGGCACAAGTCTGCGAGTGAGTGTAGAGTAGGAATAGAGTAGGACTGCCCAAAAAAAAAAAATCTTACATCATTAATAATTGCAGTTCTAGATAGCTATTATAAACAAATATTAAGCATCATAATGCATACATCGTCATCGGCCCACGCGTCATTTTTGTGAGGTGAAGGAGAGAGATGGAGGGAGAGGTTTGGCCAGGGGGGGTGAGAGAGAGAGAGAGAAATGAGGGAAATGTGGGAAAAAAAAAACTTGGAAGAGAAGTTGGCCAATACATTTTAGGGCCAATTCCATAAAAAAGCACGAACTTTAGGGTTTGGGACAAATCTGGCCCGAACTTTATTTTGTCTCGAAAAAAAGCACCAACTTTCACTCGTGTCCCAAATCTGGCCTGCCGTTAACTCTCCTTCACGATCATCCGACCTGACATTTCCACGTCAGATAATTCGTCCCCTCCTTCTAACTCCTCGGTAAAATTCTCCGATGAGACCATCACCTCTTCTTCGTCCCGATCGTGCGCCTGCTCGCTCACCTCCTCCCACTCGAGCTCCACCGCCAGATTCCTCTGCGATTCCAAGTCGAACGAGCACACGTTCTCGAATTCCAGATACTCCGAATCCAAATCCAAATCAATGCTCACCACTCGCAATCCCACGCGCCGCGGATCCGCCTTGTCAGCCGCGGCGCATCGGGCGGATTCGGAGACCGATTCCCGCCGATCCGAATCGATCCTCGGCCCCGATTCCGCACCACCACCAACGGCGGCTCCAGGTCCGACCCCGACGGCGTCTTCAGCGCCGCGGGCCGAGCCGGAACCGTCGGATCCCGAATCGGAATCGGAATTGGAATCGCAGGCCGACGAGCGCGCAGCCGCGGCGGGGGCGATGCCGGAGCCTCCGGCGACGTAGAAGGGCGAGGGGAAGGTGGGGTTGATGTACCACTCGAAGAGGAAGCCGGGTTCTAGGGTTTCGGGATCTTCAGGTGGGCGCGCCATCGAGCGGGGGGCAAATCGGCTGATCGGAATCCACTCCTCGGAATTCCCTCTGGACGGAGGATGGCCACGAGAAGATCACGAGGCGGCGGCCATTGACGGACTCCTCTCGTTCGTCAGTGATCCAGCCATTGATGTTCTTCTGGTTCAGGAGGCGTTCTCGTGTGGAGGGAGGGAGGATAGGCAGGGGAGGGGCAGGAGACGTTTTCGGATCCGGTCGGATGACCGTGAAGGAGAGTTAACGGCAGGCCAGATTTGGGACACGAATAAAAGTTGGTGCTTTTTTTTTAGACAAAATAAAGTTCGGGCCAGATTTGTCCCAAACCCTAAAGTTCGTGCTTTTTTATGGAATTGGCCATACATTTTATGCCCCTTGAATTATTGTCCTAAAGCCATCATTGCTCCAAACTTGGGGAGCACGTACACATCTTAGCCCTCCATTAGACCATGTGCTTCATCCAAGATCAATGGCTAGGATTGCTTCTTGCCTCTTCAATTATTGGCTAGACTAAGGGTATTTTGGTCATTTCCTCTTTGGATGGCTTTGTGCGGTTAGATGGCCTAGTGGGCCCACATGGGCCGACCAAAGTGGTCATGTGGCCCAATGGGCCTATTCGTGGCTTGGCTTCTTGTGGCTCCTCGTTCACAACTTGTTTCCACTTTTTCAAAATTTTGCGATCCGTTAATGAAAAATTGAGTTTTCATCCTAAAGTGGCCTTTACTTGCTTTTCCATGGTTTGTCGATTACCATCGTAATTCCACTCCATAGATAGGGTTCGGATTGAGGATGTCACAAATCCTCCCCCTTAAAGAAATTATATCCTAAAAATTTGCAGAATTACTCATCTCTTCAAACAGATAAGGATACGGGCGTCTCATTACATCCTCACTTTCCTAGGCTGCTCCCTTAGTACCATGGTGTTGCCATATGACTTTGACTAAGGAAATGACCTTGTTGCGCAGCACTCCCTCCTTTTTGTTAACGACCCGAACCGGCTATTCAACATATGACACTCTATCGTCAACCTTAATTTCCTCATAACTGAGTATGTGTGCCAGGTCTAGTTCATACTTCCTTAGCATGAATACGCGGAACACATTATCAACCTACCAAGACTGGGCGGCAATGCTAAATGATAAGCCAAGGTCCCTATTCTTTTCAAAATCTCAAAGGGTCCAACATACCTGAAACTCAGCTTTCATTTCTCACCAAAATGCGACGTTCCTCTCATTGGCAACACTTTAAGAAGTACATGATCACCTACTTGGAATTCCAAAGGCCTTCGTCGTTTATCCGCATAGCTTTTCTCAGTTGTTCTCCCTCTTTTGAAGATACATAAAAAATATTCAATAATGGTGTGAGAAAAGCTTACATGGGTTGAAGCTTATTACAGGCTAAACACCGTCTCACCTTCTGTAGATTAAGATGAATTTCCAGGTTTCATGATCGATAATTCGTGTCAAGACTTATTAAGAAGAGAAATGAAGTAACAGTTAGATCGAGAATTATGTTGAAAAAGTCTGGGCGGAAAGTTCATGTAATTACCTCCCATAAAAAAAGTCAGCTACAGTGGATATAATTATGAGCGCAAGAAGATGATTGTTTTTGCTTGTAACTGATTTTGCATGCTTAGGTTGCCACTTCTCTTTGGCGCATCGCAGGGTATACCAGAAGCATTGATGAAAGCAGGGGCTATCTATAAATATGATTTATGATATTGTGGAGGAAATGCGAAATAAACTTGGTGAGATAACTTATTGCTGTTACTCAATACTCGAGTGCCATGATATTCTTTTTCCAGGTCTATAATATTGACGTGGGATGAAAACAGTGATCTCGTTACGTAATGTGAACCACGGGGTTGCAGTGTCTTAGCAGGTGTTCTGTTGGCTAAAAGATACTCCTTTTTAGAATCCTTAAGAATCCTAAGCTGGTGCATTGTCTAACTTCATCTCCGTCATACATCGTAACTTGTTGCTGGAATTCCTTGTGTGCATTAAATGTTTAGGAGGTTATGGAATATGAACCTGAAGGAGAACTTCAAAGAGTGAAAACAAGCTACTCGTATAAATATTGATAAATTCATATATTTTTTTTATAATTTTAAACGTATTACTTACAGGACGAACTTTGAAAAAAAAAAAAAAAAAGAGGAGCAAAATATCGAGACAATTTTTTCTTCCGAGTGATCTTGGAGATGGCTTTAGAGAATCTTTTCCAATTCCACTGTCAAGAAGGAAATAATACATCATCTTAAATAGAAGAAATTAGCGTTCCATTGGCATCAAAATTTTCCTTAATTAGTCCCAAATTATCAATAGACGAAACCACTTTTCTAATTATAAAAATAAGTTTTTCTTGCTTTCGAGATAATGGATTATGTTCTTTGTAGTTTTTTAAATAACCGATTTTGCAAAAGCCATTTAAACTGTATTCTCATGTGAAAATTTATGTTTTGCTTTCATAAAAAAAAAGGTTATTTATATAAATGTTGAAAGGTCCGAGATTCGCTATCGATCTTGGCAATGCCTGCCGCTGGACCTAAGCACAAGTAGTTTGCTAGACTTAGACAATTTTGGATGGACCTGAACAATGACATTTAGCAAGAAAATCCAACTCTATCTCGAGATTTGTGAATAAAAATTTCACGACAATTCAGGTCAGGCAAAAGTTTAGACTTGACCTTAACACCCTACTCATCATAGACACGAGGTTTCGATATCATTTTTTCGTACAAAGTCTAAATTGTGCAGCATATGATTCGTTTGGAACATGTGATTCGATTGCATAAAAATTCACAATAGTAAATAATAGGGCCTAAGGAGTTATTGCTGAATGGTTTTAGCAGGGGTTGTTGAGAAGTCATGGGTCAATTACGTGCATTCCCATCACTCATACAAACCGCCATATTCAATTAATTGGTTAAGCAAGCACACATTCAACCTTTCAATATCAACAATTGTATTTCAAGATCCCAGGGACTAACACGCAACATTTTTTTCCTAAAAAGTACTTAATTAAATCTAAAAATACCATAAAACAACCTTTCGTGTTGATATGTATGAATCTATATTCAAGACGACAATTGAAATTTATGTCAAGTGACCATTTTGTGGTTAGTTACAATTCTTGTCGTCATACAAATTAAACATTTTCTATCTATCATATCATGATGTCGATATTGAGAAGTTCTTATAAATATTTAATTTACGTATTATCATAATCATTTATCATAATCACCAATTATGCGGATACGATTATGATTGGGTTGGTCATGTAGAGAGTAAGGGCAAACAATTAGGACGGCTCAACTCGGAAACCGGCCCGAACTGGCATTACCCAATCAATTCAAGGTTGGTTTACGGGGGACTGGTCCAGCTCCCGATTTAAAAAATAAGAAACGAGTCTTGGCAGGTTCGGTTTCCTAGTTTACACCAAGAACCGGCTGGTTTTACCCGGGAAAGTAGAAGCCCGTTTCTAGGGTAAAACCTAGAGACGAACTGTTTTATCCATCACCGTAAGTAAACAAGAGAGTTGCGAAAGAGTAGCCATGATGATGATTGTGAATTTTACGATTTCTCGGTCACAAACTTCACAGCTTCACTTATCCACAAGATAAACAACAGACCCGCGCGTGAATTGCACCTAATGGATTTCCACAAGCTACATAAATCCACACCTGAAATGATTCTTCGCATCAAAAGACCGGACAGCCTTCGACGACGACCCCCTTGGCCGTAGGACAAGAGGCTAATGGACATCCATCCGGATCTTCACCCCACCAACTGAGGCTGACATGCTTCATTTCCAAACACAAGTACAGGAGGACGGCCATGAAGGCTAACCCGGCATCGAGTGCACCCGACAGTACGTAATTATGGCGACTCCACCAGCCTTGATAGTATCGGTAGGCAATGAATCCCGACAAAAATCCGGCGATGATCCAATTGGTGTAGTTAACAGTAGTAGCTGGAGGCATGTGTGAGGTAGCACCAAGGAGCACTGGCATTGTGATGAGTCTAATCCACTCCTTGTCCGGAAAGGCCTTGTGCGCGAGCCAGACAATGAAAGGAGCTATGGCCCCTACCAAGAAGAACCAGTTGATGGCAGAGTAGTGGCCGAGATCTCCGAATATCCTGCGGGGCCCGATCAGACCCCAGATGACTGAAGCATCATAAAATACATGGTCACTGGGGCAAGTCCACGGACTGCCTGCCGGAAGCAGCTCCCGGTTACAAATGTCAGGGACCATATCCATAAGCCACCACGCTGTTCCGAGATGCACTAATGCTGCAACAATGGTACCGACCACCTGATAGAAGATCAATTCTTGCCTTAAGCAAGAAAGGGAAAAGAACAAAAGACCAGTCTTGCAACAATTTCGGGCAGATTTCGAGTGTACAGAGATTAGTTTCTGGGACATTTTCCCCCCTTACCAGGAACACATCAAACTAATATATTTAGTTCTATCGCTTATCACGGACAAGGAAAGACAAGAGACTAACCTGTGCCATAAACATCGCTCGAGGAGGAATTTTCATGTATTGCCCAAGCTTGAAGTCTTGTAAGAACGTGATCCCTTGCTTCATACTGACGTACCCATAGACTTTAAATAGAATGTTCGCAACTGGATATCCTGGGTAAATGTACCCAATGATAAATTCTGTGATTACGTTCAAACCCGGTGTCTGGCCAACAGGCGTTGAACTTGTGAGGATATGCAAAGTATTAAGCTTAGAGTAATAGCAGATAGTACAAAGTAATCACTGCCCTGCATGTTTATGTATTCTACTGTATAGAAAAACAATCTAATCAACTCATATAACATATGCTTTAAACATGATGGATCTGCAACTGATTTGTCGTTGCAGTGATGACTCCAACAGGAAGAGTGAAAAATAAGGCAAGAGCACATGCTAGCAGAACACCCCACCACGGTAGTTGAAGCTGATCCTTGAAATACTGACATGTAAATATGGTTGCCGCAATATTTACCAAAAGAATACAAGTAAACCACCATTCAGGGACTTGCTTGTATCTTCTCATGAGCTTAGTGTGTGTATCCATTTTCTTCTCACTAAAGGCAGACTTGCTCAGCAGCCATATTTCTCTAAAACAATAGCATAATACTAGATCATCTATCTGAGCATGGTAAATAAGAAATTGGAATTCAACTGGATTGGCAACAACCATATAACTCCGTTCAATTAAAAGGTGTGGTGTCATATCAGACTAATGTAATTCGTAGCAGAACTTAACCAACAAAGGAAGAACACACTCCTACAAGGCCAATCATGCGTCTGGGGACCAGACCACTTCAACACAGATCTCCAAAGTACCGAAGCACGACTTGACTAGTTGACTTGGCTTCTTCTTTTATTGTTCTTACATTGATAAGACATGGGACATAGAAGTGACCAAAATAATGCCGATACATGAACAAAGAACTTGCCTTCTGTTCATGCGATACAAAACAAAAACTCACTGCCAACAATTTATGATTGAGTTTTACTTGGCAAGGCAGATGATTGCAGCCACATCAGAGAAGTTAAACCATATGCTTCTCCTCACATTTAGTCAATGAATAGCAAGCAATTGTGCAGCACATAACGATGTAAAAGAAGAATGCAACTTACTTTCCATGGAAGACGAACACATGAACAACAGTAGCAGTAAGGCAGGCAAAGCCGAAGCCATAGTACACAGCAAAGAAGGTGCTCAGATAAAGAGGACCCTCTCTTTCATATGCTTCGGCATCTAAATGAAAGTGTTCATCTATGATAGTCTCGATGTTGTACTTTTGTCCCAAAGATGTGAACAGGCTATCTGAGAATATTGGGAAAGTCCTGGATCTGTATATGTTGAGCCAGTAAGTAAATGGTGTGATGACATACACGACAAAGGCAAAACCAACAGCAATATTGGCAGTAGCAAACCACGGGCTAGCCAGTGGACTACTGAGATGAGAGGAGATGCTGGACCAGTCAAGTCCGATTGCACCAATCCCAAGACCATGGAGTCCAGAACCCAACTGGTGAGCTACAACTGAAGCGGGGAATATCCAGCAGATCCAGGAAAGAGAGGTCAACATTGGAAAGAGGTAACCTGGAAAGACATAGTAACTGAAGCTACAGACAAAGGCTATAAGGAAAAAATGGTTCCGCGTCAATCTGCCTTTAAGCCTCTGCTCTTTCTCGTGCAGTGCTCTGCATTTGTAAACAGTTGTAACCATAATCACATCGAGTTGTATGAGAAACTATGAAAAGAAAAGAGAACGAAACAAATATTGAAGGCTAACAAAGCAATGTCATTGCCCGACTCCTTGTCCACCAAGACAGCAGAAACTTAAGATGTAGTCATCTTCATGCGCAAAAAGTCATGCCTACTATATATATAAATGATTTTTTGGAGATTGCAGTTCCCAACCGTGAAGCTTTGACACCATAAATCAAACACAATAGACATAATTTGCTGGTTATATTTGTATGTACACTCGTGCAGCATGGCAAGAGAAGTGAAGTAAACTGAGACTTAAAAAACTCTCTAAACTGGGTGAGTTTGAAACTTCAATAGCTATCAACTGCATTTAAATGGTAGTACCCCCTAAAATCGGGAGCAGACAAATCGACCGAAGGAATCAAGACATGGGAAAGGGAAAAAGATGACGTTAAAGATCGTAGAGAATAAATTCATTAGAACAGAAACAGAAAAGAAAAGACAAGATATCAGCCTGTCTTCTTTCATCTTGTTTCTTTTCAGTGATATAGACTACTTTGCACAGCATCATCAACATGTAAATGGAAGAAAAGTAGCCTGAAACAAGTTCTCTTTTGCCAAAAACTGATGAGGGACAAACAACGATGACCTGACGAAAATTCCAGAAATTGTGAATTTAATTCGAGGCAAAACATGCTCAGCAAACAACATACTTGCCAATGAACGCACGATCGACGCACCTGAACAACGAGACTTGCACCAGATTCTGGGGCCACCACATGGCGGCGGGCTCCACCAAGTACCGCCGGAACATCCCGGCCCAGCCGAACCCCAAGACCTGCGTCGTGAGGACGACGACCAGCGCCACAAGAAACGACATCTCCTTCCGGTAGAAGATCTTGACCACGCTGATGATGTCAATGGCGTAGACGGTGGCGGCACCCGAGTTGGCAAAGATCGTGATCAGCACATGCTCCTTGACATTGAACGGCCCCGGATTGAGCGTGAATTGCCACTTGCTCCCCTCGAAGAACACTCTCTTCGTGATCACTCCGGCCATAAGGTGACCTAGAGCCAGGCACGCTCATCAGTCCAATGTCAAACCAAACTCCGCAGCAAACATCACAGACGCAAATCACATACGATCGCAACTCTGTCTCGAGAGGTCAAATTCGATCTGCTCGGAGACTATCGGGCGCTCGAGCTCGAGGCCTACCTAGAGGGACGACGGCGATCTGAGCGGAGACGGAGGTCACGGAGAGAGGCTCGCGTCGGTACCAGAAGAACTGGTTGAGGAAGGAGAGGAGGGAGCACGCCAGGGTGCCGAGGACGAACGTGCGGAACGTGACGGCCGGGAGGGACGGGTCGTCCTCCTCGGGGACCGTGAGCGCGACCTGCTCGATCGGGGAGCTCCCGCCCCCGGCGGCAAGCCCCGCCGCCGCCGACGAGGAGGGGCCATGAGCTCCGATCTCCTTCCGGACTGCTCACGAGGAGGAGAAGAAGAAGAGGCTTTCCGGTCAGGGAAAATCACGCGAGAAACTTGGAGGGAAAGTGAAAGGAGAGGAGAGAAAATGCGAGGGCGAATCTTAACTGAGCGGAGCCGAGGCGCCTTCTTCATGGCTCGCGGACGTGGCCATGGCTCGTCGGTGGCGCTCCAGTGTGCTTCCGAGATTTCCGCCATTTTAAGGACCCGTCCCGTGTTGATCGTGAACGGCTCCGATTTGACCTCGCGACGACCGGCGCCTCTGGTGCTGGCCGCTGGATCTTCGATTCCCGACGTCGGCGGGGGCGCCCGGATGAAGGGGGATCTGGAGGTGGAATCGCGGCCGTTGCGTGAAGTATCGCTCCGCATACGGATCTTTCGATCAACGGCTCGCAACTGGTCAACGGCTGGGGCCCACCAGAGTCCGATTGGAATTTTGCCTGTTTCCGGAAGAGGGAATGTATTTTCCCGCTCTTGAGTGCGAAATACATTTGTCGGATTTTTTCTTTTTTTATTGTCGGACATTCTGTCGGCTTTAGCTGCCACATATCAAAAGACTTTTGGATGCAAATAAAATGAAAAATTCTAAATAAATGCCTAAAATACTCTCACTTTCTCAAATAAGAATTCGAGATAAATCTTGTTTTAAATAAAAACCCGAAATGCTATTACTTTCTTAAATAAAAGGGTTAATACCCCGAAAAATCCAAAACTAGTACATTTGTGACAAATTTATCCCCAAACTATTTTTTTTACCATAAAAAATCCCAGACTTGTACGTCTGTGATAAATTTACCCTGATTGACCATAAAAAAAATCATAAACTAGTACATTTGTGACAAATTTATCCCAAACTAATTTATTTGACCGCAAAAAACCCAAAATTGATAAATTTGTGATAAATATACCATTCGCTAAATTGGATTAATATCATAAAAAAAATCACAAAAAATGTAAACTATGACAAACAGATCGTAAAATCCCAAATTAGTTTTTCAGTCAATTGTCACATGTTATTTAACTTAATAATTTGACAATAAAATTTAACGAAAACTAACATAGGGTAAATTTGTCACGAGTGTACCAATTTGGGTAAAATTGTCAAAAGTATACTAGTTTTGGATTTTTGGCTGTCAAAAAAATAGTTTGGAGTAAATTTGTCACAGATGTACCAGTTTGAGGTTTTTTTAGGGTATTAACCCTAAATAAAAATCTGAAATAGATCTTGTTCCAAATAAAAGCTTGAAGTGCTATCTTTTTTCTCAAATAAAAATGTGAAGTAGACTGAAGTGTCTATATCAGTCTTGAAAAAGGGCCTCAACTCACTGGTTATGGAGGGCAATTTTGTCTTTAAATTTTAAAAATTTTTAAAATTTTTCTTTCTTTGTTATGTTTTTTTCTTTTAAAAAAAATTAAAAAATAAATATAAGGATAACACAGGTGGGAGGATGTTCTCTCACGCTTGTGGCTACCACCACATCACCGATGGGGTGGTTGCGAAGGCCGACAACCCTCACCGAAAGGGGGAGAGGGCAACAACCTTTTCTTAGATCCCCTTGGGTAGGCCTAGCAGCGCTCACCTAATGCACCCAAACTCGAGGAGAGGTATGAGGCATTGGGCAAGGGCTGACAACCCTCTCCCTTGCCTAGATTTAGGAAAGGGTCGCCACTCTCAGGCTCACAGACCCTCGCTTAAGAGCTAGCAACCCCACTAGCCTTTGCCGTCACCCCACTAGCGATAGGGTAGTAGCACACGTCTTTTTTTTTTAATCTAATTTAATTTTAATTTAACTTGTATTTAGACAAAAATGTCCTCGATTGGTGGGAATATTTTGTCGATCGACTATGCTGGGCTCTTATTTGAAACAGTTACAACCACTTCAAGCTCTTCTTTGAGACTAACATAGGCACTTCAAGCTCTTATTTGAGATATGATCCACTTCAGACATTTATTTAAAAAAACGAGAGCAATTCGCTCCCTTATTTGGAATTTTCCCTAAATATATATTTTTTAATATTTTTGATTTAGGAATAACAACATAACTAGTCCATAAATGTTGATTTAAGATGCAATGTAATCCTAAGCTTTCAATTTTTTAATTGTGACCCCCAAAATTTTTGGTTATGTTCAATTTAGTCTTCAAATTTTATGAAAAACTTAATATTGTCCTTTCATTAATTTAAATTCGGAAATAACATTGATCATTTTAATATAATCTTTGAACTAAATTAAACATGTATTAAAATTCTAGATAATACATTGAACATAATAAAAATTCAGGAATGGCATTGCAAATTGGGTAGTTTAAAGTTTAATTATCACATTACACATTGAGATAAAATTCATTAACCATTTGAGCCATCTACCCTTCAATTTATTTGAACATTTGTTGATTTAAAGGGACGTTTGATCGGGTATCACATAATTTTCTTTGAATAACATTTATCATGTCCGAGATTACACTTTTTATACTTTATTATTCTATAATATTTTTCACCTGTAAAATATATAGTTAAACTTAATATATTGACGGATTGGCATGAATAAAATAAATATGTTTTGATGTTGTTATTTAAAAAAAAAAAAAGTCGAATGACCACACAATATATTATTTTCATCATAGACATATTTAAAGGATGATATAAAAAGGAGAACATAAAAGGAAAAGTACTACAATTACGTGAATTTTAGCATAAAAAAATTGGAACATCGATAAATTCATGTATTTTTATAATTTTGTAAATATTACTTACAAGACGAGCTTTGTTTAAAGAAAGCACAATATCTAAACAACCTTTTCTTCCAAGTGATCTTCAAGATCGCTTTAGGGAATTTCTTTCAATTCCACAGTGAAGAAAAAAAACGATGCATCAGAATTTTCCTTAATTAGCATAAAGTTATCGATAGATGAAATCGCTTTTGTAATTATAAAAAAACAACCCTTTCTTGCGTTTGAGATAATAGATTGTTCTTTATTTGTTTTAAATAGCCGATTTTATCTGTAGCCGGTTTAATCTGTATTTTCACGTAAGAAACTATATTTTGCTTTGAAAAACAAAGAAATAATTATTTATAAAAATGTCAGAAGTCCTCTAATTCAGTTAACCTACTTGCACCAAAGCAAAATTTGACCTGTCAAAAGCGAGCAGACTCATATGCTTTTAATCTTACGATCCAAACTAAGTTCATTACATGCATAGATTCGCTATATAATCAATGAAAACAACCATATAAATTGGATCTAAGTTATTATCCAAGCTTGTCTTGTGTAATTAAAAAAAAAATCATTGAAACGTTTCAAGCCATATCACCCTGGGATTTTAAGCCCAGTGCATTTTGCCTTTTGAGCCGAAGTTGGCTTGGAAAGGCCGAACGTGCCGCTCGATCCATGGTCCCGCTAGTTCGTCCCTTGACTGGAGATCACGGATTGAATTACAAAATTAAGCCGGAAAAGGTTCTAGATTGACAATGGCCGCCGCTAAACCTGATGACGGGCAGCCTGCGAGGCCGAATAGATTTTTGGAGAGATTTGAATAATGGCATTTAGTGAGAAAGTCCAACCTTATTTTCGAGATTTGTGAACAAAATTTTTTTATGACGAGTGAGTTTAGGTGAGGGTTTAGACCTGATCTTAAGGCCCTATTCGTCACGTGCCTGTGGTTTTGATGCGATCCCTTTATAAATTTAAATTGCTCCCTTTATGATTTGTTTTTTTTTTTTTGGTAAAGAACCCTTTATGATTTGTTTGAAATATGTAATTTGGCTTTTTTTTTTCTAAATTTCGAAATAGTGAATGTTAAGGGTCAACAGAAATTATTGTTAAATTATTTAATCGGTGTGATATCGAGAAGTCGCATATCAATTATGCGCATTTGCATTACATGTGCAAAACCGAGCATTTACTGTGGGCATGATAATTGGTGTAACGGGGTTCATCCTTTTCGGTTTCCTCCACGCTTTTTTCAATTTATTGTTGGAACAAGTCTAGATTCAATCTTACGTCATCAATAATTGCAATTCCAGATAGCTATTATAAACAAATATTAAGCATCATAATGCATCCATCATCATCGGCCCACGCATCATTTTTTTCACTAAAAAGTGCAAGTGCATAATTAATCCTAAAAAAACCATAAAATCGACGGTTTGTGTTTGAAATTTGCCTATGCGATTGTGATTGAAATTCATGTCAAATGACCAATTTGTGGTTTGTTTCAATTTTTGTCGGTGTACAAATTAAGTATTTTTCTGTCATATTACTATCACCGTCATTAGTTAAGTTGATCTCATTATACATTTAAATGACTACGATTGTGTCAATTATATAAAGAGTAGGCCCATTTAGTTTGACTTTGGGAAATGCCCTTGAGAGAATACAAATATCTTTGAAGTAAAGGGATTTTTTGAAATATTACATTGTTTGGCAAAACCCATATTTGTAATGGGCTTTTGCTATTTTATTTTATTTTTTAATATGAAAATCAAATCAGGCGGTCGGCTAATCGTTGGCCAACTGCCAGACGGCCAGATTTGGTCGCCTAGGGGCGTGGCCTCAAATGACAGTGACCTTAGGCGACGCCGTCGGCTAAGGTTGCAGAGGCCAGATTTGGCAGCTTAAGGTCAGATTTGGCAACATCACCTGGTTTGTGTGCACCAGGTGATGTTGCCTAAGGTCGCGGTTTGCGCCACCCCAATCGTTGGTCACTGAGGACACACGACCCCCAAGCGGCAGCGGCGGTTGCCAAAGAAGCCCGTCTATCAGGCGAGGAAGAAAATGAACAGTGAAAATTGCATTTTCAAAATGCCAATGTTCAAAGCAGCTCCTCCCCAACATTCAGTTCTCATATTTGGCAAATGAGTTTTCAAAAATATTTACCAAACAAAAAAATATTTTTCCCAAAGACTCTTGGGAAAGTCAAACCAAACAGGGTCGAATTGGCCCAAACTAGTGTACTCTTTTGGTTTGAGGTCAGTTTAAAACAAGATTAGTTGGGTTTTCGTGTTTGATATACGTGTATCGAATACATAATACAACGGAACATAAAAAAAAAAAAGAAGGAAAAAAAAAAATGTCCCAGCTTGTACTTTGGTAATTCAGCCCGAAACGACGGAATCGGGACCCGGAGCCAGTCCCAAATTCGGGGGGCGCCGCCGTCCACGTCACCGCGAGGATGGAGCCCCGGCCCACGGGGGCACGTGGCGGCCGAGGATGTCGAGGTCGCCGCCTCTCTCTCTCCACCGCCTCCGGAGGATCGATAATGCTGATGCTGCCGCTGCTCCTTCTCGCGCACGACACGTCCGAACCGGCGACAGCACCGGGTTCCGCTGCCGCCGGGTGGTGGTCTTCTCGAGCGACATAGCACGCTAGAGAGAGAGAGAGAGAGAGTGTCAAGAGAGTCGGGGAAGAGAGATGAGGGAGGCGTTGGTCGGCCTCGCGTTCGCCATCTGCTGCTGCTGCTCGGCGATCGGAAGGTCGTCGGCCACCGTCGTCTTGAAGCCCTCCGCCTTCGACGACCTTCCCGCCAAATTCGGTATCTCTTCCTCTCTCTCTCTCTCTCTCTCTAGGGTTGACTCGGCGATGGAGAGCCCTTTTCCTTTTCCTGAGCTCTATCTGCTATCGCAATTTCGCAGCCGTAGATGTGGGCGAGGAGGGGATATGCGGAGCGCTGGAGATTGCCGATCCCGCGGACGCTTGCTCCGCGCTGCGCCGCCGCGGCGTTCGATTGAGCGGGAACGGGAACGGGAACGGGAACGGGACCGATTTGATGAGGTTTGCGTTGATCGTGAGGGGCAATTGCTCGTTCCAGGACAAGATCGTGAACGCGCAGATTGCCGGCTTCCGCGCGGTCATTGTTTACGATGACCGCGAGAAGGTCGATTTGGTGTACAGTGAGTCGCATTTGTCCTTTTGAGCTTTTCCATGACCAGTTTATGCTTATTTGTCGGCCAACTGCTCGATGATGATTTAGTATGAGTTGATTGGTGTATGTGCTGATGCTTGACCATGACCGTCCTTTGTGGGATCATTTCGCCTAGTTGAGCTCAATTAATTTTTCATTTTTTCCATTTTCGGTTGGTTCATACAAGGCTTAAAAGCTCCAAGATGGTGAATTTGATCTGCTGTTCGTGATTAGATTTCCTGGTACCTTCAGTTCTCTTAAATGGAAGATTTATTGTGCCGTCAGAAGATCATTGTCTTGTGTTGTTGGGAGAATAAGGAGCAAAGATATGTCCCTCGTGCTGTGTCATGAGCTTAGATTGGCATTCTGGGTTAATGTTATTGCATAAATGCTGGACAGTCCAGGGGCATAAATATCTAGAAACATTATAAGCATTAAATGGTTACTCAAATTATCGATTGATGGTACATTCTCTAACGTGCAGTGATGGTTGATCCCAAGGATATCACGATTCCTGCAGTTTTCGTTTCGAATGAAGCCGGTCAAAGTCTAAAGGAGCATGCCCAAGTTGGAACTGGGGAATGCTGCATTTATGAAACTCGTGTCGAAACAGGCTGGACAGTGCTGGCTATATCTTTCATCTCCCTTATTGTAATATTTGGCATATTGGCTTTGACCTTGTTTGTTCCAAGACGATTGCTGTACTGGCGAGGAAGAACGCATCATGTAAAACATGTAGATGATAAAATCGTGGCAGAACTTCCCAGCTTTGCCTTCAATTCTGCTCAAAGTAGTGACAAGTACACTAGGGAAGTTTGTGCCATCTGTCTCGAGGATTACAAAGATGGAGAGATCCTTAAATCCCTTCCTTGCCAACACGGTACAACATGGCTATCTTTCTTGCTTGTTTTATGTGCCCCTTCTGCAGAAACTTAATTTATGGTTTAACATTTTAACCCGGTCAGAGTACAGTTCCCATTTCTTCACTGAGCATCCTGCATTCATTTTAATTGAAATTACAATAGAAGCCTTAAGCCCTCATGGATTTATCATGCTTTAGGATACTTGGGTGATTTGCTTTACGTGTAATTACAAATTGGTTAAGGAAAAGGATTGAGACTCGTACTGTTATATGACATCCTTATGGAAGTGGTATCACCAGTTTCTTTGTTACAATTCAACGCCCAAATTGTTCAGAAAAGGTTTTCATTGGTATATGTCATTTTGGGGAAACATTGTTTTATCTGCGCTTCTTTCCCAGTAAGATAACCAGCATATATAATCTTCTCTAACTTCGAGAGCTCCATCCAGAATTTCATTTGGGCTGTGTGGAGTCTTGGCTGAAGAAGGGAGGATTGTTCTGCCCTGTGTGCAAGCATGATGTGAGGACCAAGAGAGCATGTCAAGAGGTAACTTTCTAGAGCCTCTTTTAGTTGCTGTATCTTGATGAATAAACATTGCAGTTTTTCCAATGTTTATAGAAGGATTCACAATGCTATGATGGCCTCATGCTGATTGAGCAACTACACAATCTGCAATTGCATATTTCTATCTTATTGTCTTGAATAAGTCAACTGGAAGCTTGCTTCTATGGCCATTCTCATTATGGTTAATTCATTTGCCGAAACTATGTTGTTGTTTAGGATCATGTGTGAAAATTGAAAAGATGCTCAGTATGGTCATAGAGGCGCATAATTGCTTACATAGTTTTTCCTGAGTGGGGATGTTTCCGTGGATACATCTGCATGTACGTGAGGAGTTCCTGTACCAATACAGACTTAGACATGTGTTATGAAGATGGGCAAACTTGCACTTGGTATTATGCTTGCATGTGATGGACAATTCTTTACGATGAAGTTAAGATAATTGCTAAATACACCAATCCTTAGCTTGCTTTAATGATGGGTGGGCCTTCTTCCAGTTCGCATCATTGTTTGCATGAGGTCGATCTTGCCTGAGGCATACCTTATTAGTATAGCAAAGTACTCTGGGTTTATTGATAGTACAAGGTTTATGATAATCGAGAAGCATTTGAGAGCTGCAGTTGACCTACTTAAGATGTTTACTTGAAGCATCTCTGTCTGCATTTGACAGTTTGTCCTTGTGGAGTAAAGAGGACCTCTAGTCATTAGATTCCATGCGAGCAACTCCTTGCTGAAGACGGAGACCCTTGTAACTTACAAAGTTATGCTGGGTGCTAGATAGTACTACTGCTGAAGAAAATTGTGGAACATTGTGAGTTTTGTACTAGTAGGCACTGTGATAGTGGCATATAATATAAGCCCTTCTGCTTGTGCTGATTTTGTCGTTGACTAATACCAGTCTTCTGTTGAAGACATGAGAAACTTGTGTCAGGGAGCAGTTAAATCCACTACAAACTGCTTTTGGAAAACTTTCATTTGTTAGATAGATACATCATGAAGCAAGGCAAATCTAATTGTCGCAACATGCAGTAGGAATTTTTCAGAATGATATGCATTAGAGATGGAAATCTGAAGTATCAATGGGAGCAACGCATGGGTTTTTCTTAAATGGATGGGTGCCTGTGTAATTTGTCAAAAGTCCATGGGCTGCATTACAGTTATGCCATAGAGAAGTGATAGGATATTCTCCGTCCAAACAGCTTCTCAGACAGGGAGAGAGGATTACTTGCTGATGGAAGTTTCTTTGAACTAGGGGCCAAGTAAAAAAGAAGATACATTCAAGGAAATTAAGAGAAAGATATTTCTCTATATTCTTTTTTGATAGGATTTGGAAGTTTAAAAGTGATTTTTTTTTCTTTGGTTTTAGAGTGGAGTTGCGGGGTGGGGATGGAGATGGGGGGTGTTTGAGACGTATCTGCTTGCCACCCTTGTGCATTGAGGGAATAGTTATTTTGATGGATTAATATGTATGGAGAAATTTTTTCAATGATCGCATGGTCAAAATTGTTCAAAATTTTCAAGACCAGCACATAAGTCTATCGAGGTTTAAAGTTAATCGTGTTTTGCAGACACAGCGAGAAACCGGGCTTTAGAATCAAGAAGGAAAATGTTGATTTGCTCTGCTATTGGAAATATCAGGTACGAGATGCATCCTTTAGAAATATTTGTCGTTTAAAGTGCATGGATGGCAGTGAATTCGTTCCACCGTCAGATGCAGGAGCTTGGGTAAAACACAAAAGCTCCCACCATGACTAAGGGCCCCCATAGTTTGCAAGTTGCCTTTTTGATGCATCTGACTGTGAAACAAGTTGATTTGTGATTTGTGGATCCCGAATTCTCAGACTATGTTAGAGCAGGCGGGATTTACAAGTTGATCCCTGACAAGTGATGCTTTGCCCAACTCGTGTTATTCAGATATGGTGTTACTCGTCTATCATTTCCAAATTTTTTTTTCCCGCATACTTCCTTTCTTCTCCAGGTTCCCTTTATTCAGGCTCAAAATGAGTCGGTGCGCTCTACTTATGGGATCTTCTCTGTCTTCTCTTTGAAGATGCTGCTTTGAGTTGAAGCTTGGCAATCCTCTTGGTAGCGGCGGCGGCGGCAAAGTCCCTTCACGACCTTTGAGCTTCTAGCTGAGACGTTGATCTTGTCCCTTCAAGTTAGGACCTTGTCATGCCTAGTTCCTTGTATATATTTGTTCATGCCGTTGATCATCAGATAGATGGTCCCAAATGAAAAATCAAAAGATCTTCTATCACTATAGTCTCCCACGACTGGCAAAGTGGATGTTTATGAAGATTTAGTGCATTACATCTATGACACGTAATTTTAATTCACGAAAATGAAACGTTGTCGTGCTGACATGAAGTGGATGCCACAGCGAAATTTGATGGAAGGACCAATAGACGATCCGACAATTTACAGATAATTACATTATCGTTGTCAAACGAAAAGCCTTGACTGGACGTGACTCAGCATTGCAGCGCCACCCTGTTTTTCTCCCTGTGCTAGGAAGATCACCAACTCCTTATCCTTTGTTAAGCTGGATACTGGTAATCCACATTAAAATAGTTACAGTAATGTTTTTTTTTTCTAGAAAATAATATTGAAGTTAGGTTATTATATTCCAATTAAAGTTTTAATTAGAAAAACAAAATGCGGTTCCTAAGTCATCACATAAAAGTCATTTGAAAATTGATATTCCGATATGCAAAAAGCTTGATTTACTGATCACGCTTTCCAAGATACTTACTGTATCATTATATTAAATAAAAAGCACAAGTTGATTGGATAGCCTCGAGAAATCATGAATTATCACGCATTTCTTTTTAAGTTAAAGGAACGGGTCACTGGAACAAAAAATTACACAAGTGAGGAAAAAATATTCGGGACCCATTTTCTTCATGACAATTTCGAATGATAATTGAGGATGTGGAAGACTAAGTTTATGCTGTGAAAATAGGACATGACTAATTTCAAGATATTAAATCATCGCAGTGTGAATTTATATAATAGAATAGTGTCAATAATCATGATTTATTTCTTCCAACAAAAAGTAAAATGCCTATTTAAAAAAAAAAAAAAACAGTTACCCAATACAATAAACAGTTAGAACTTGATTGTTGACAAATATATCCGCGAAGTGCGACTATCACTTATTATTACTATTGATAGTATTGTCTTGTGATGGGCCATTTTTGCATCACAAAGCTAAGGTTTTCAATACATAAATCGGTCGAGGAAGGGGCCAAGATGATCGAGAAGCTTTGAGATGGCTAAGCATTATCATGAGTAGTATAGAATATTCTCAAGAGTACTATAGGTATTGTACACTTGTATTTTAGAGACTTCTCGTAATCAATTAGACCTATCAAAATGTGTCAATTTTTTTCTTAACCCATATTTGATGGGTTGAGTTATTATATGAGTTAGTTATATTCAATAAATGTGTTACAAATTGATTTAAAATGGTAAAGTCCAAAATAATATGTATGTAAAATGGGCTTACAACTTAACCCATCTTTATGATTCTCTCTCGCCCTCACTCGTGTTATATTCTCACCTCGGCTTGTTTATGAGTTTTCTTATATCGTGTTAAATATGAAAATGTTTTAGTAAAATAGATTGGATTAGGTATATGTTGGGCATGTGTTAGTAGATTTATATTGCATAAAAATGAGTTAAAACAAACTAAATGCATCAATTTGGGTTAGATCATTTTTGATCCGATCCAAGCCACACTCAACCATAAGTTTGACGAGTGTATAATTGATGGTGTATGTAGTAGACATAGAGGTTGGATGTCTATCGTTGGATCAAGCAGAGATCTACAGATATAACTAGAAGGGTTTCGAAAAAAAGCATATGTAGGCAATCCCATAAGCTACGTTTGGTCGTTCGGATTTCTAAGTAGGATAGAATTGAATAGGATATGATATGAAATGAAGAGATTTTGCTATATCTTATCCACCATTTGATAAGTCGTAGTAATGAAATCGAATTTGTTTACATCATATCATTTACATAAAGAACCTAAAATTCTTACCTTTACCAAAAAAAGAAGAAGAAGATGTAAATGAACCTAAAGGTTTACAAAAAGAGGTGATAAAAATTTCTCACGACACTCTTGCCTATTTTATTTTTATTTGATTTTTTATTGGATTATGATCTTTTTAAAATTATTTTATTTTTTATTTAATTTTCCCCTTCCATCATTCTCTAATAAAAGTTAATTAAATAATAAATTGTACTAATATATCTAAAATATGTAATGAATATAAATATAACAAGTCCATAATGATCAAAGTCGAATCGTGAGCCTATTAATGAAGCAAATTCAATGAAACAATAATTGGTACCATAAAGAAACAGCTATAAACTAGAGAGTTATGATCAATTTGAAAGATCATTTAATGTAGTTGAAATAATTGGATTTTGGGTTGTTCAAGCAAGTAAGGGAAATTCAATGGAATTCATAACCGTCTCAATGTCATTTTCTTTTTTACTTTTTTTATTGTCTGAATATTCAGGAACTAAGAACATTCCAATGCTCATTTTCGCCATGCATAAATTAAACCAACAATTTAGTTCTTGTATGGAGGGTTTGTTCAGTGGCCACCATTTCAACATGGAAGGGGTTTCAACATGGAAGGGGAATGTGAGAGGATATTAGACTAGGAATAGAGTATGATCAATAAAAAAAAACTAAACCAACAATTAGGATAAGCATGAAAATTAAAGCTTCTATAAATATGATACCCCAATACATTGAAACTCATTGCCCATGGATAAAGAAAAAGTATATATTTATATATTGAATTTATATTATAATATATAATTCAATTCGAATATATAAATAAAAATAATATTAAATTGAAAAAATCATATTATTTTTTTTTTGTTATTTTGAATTTCTTATATTAGAATTGAAAAATCATTTATATATAAATATAATTTCAATTTTGTTAATTTAAGAAGTTCCTTATTAAAAAAAATAACATTCTAATTATTTACATTAAAAATCTTGTCCACTTTCATTCCACCTCCTCATGGAATAATTTTTATCTTGCATATATCTCTTTTATATACAATTTTTATGTGTCTTGAGTGGGAATCAAATGTAAGACAAAATAAATTTTATCATACTCTAAATTTTGTCCTAATCACCAAATGAGTCATAATTCCTACTCCCACACAATAAAAAAAAGATAAGAGTAGATCAGGGGGGAAAGCCAAGTCTACGGTAAGGAGCGAATTAGCGGAAGGAAGCTTACGTGGCCCGACGTGGCGATTACGACCGCGCGGCCCGCGAATTGGTCGTGGAATCCACGGCGATTCCCCCACTTCGGTCTGGTCCGGACAACCCGAGTCCGACAAGAAACTGTGTCGTGTCCGGGTTCAGTTGGGACGTCACGTCGGGGGGCCCTCGGTCGTCCCCGGATCCACGTGGCGCGACGCGATTGGCTCCTCGTCCCCCGGAAACCCCCGCCCTCTTCGAAGCCCGAGCCTTATCTCTCTCTTTCTCGCACAACACAACCAGAGCAGCGAGAGCGTCTTTGATCTTGCTCGCGAGCTCCGGCGCGGCGAACGTCTCTCTACGCTGCCGACCCGCAAGCACGCCGCCGGCGACCCGGATCCGGAAACTCTGCCCCGGGGAGTAGAAGAGCGCTCGGGAGCTTCTCGGTCGGGTTCATGGCTTCTCTCGAGAGGTACGAGGCGGGGGCTCGATCTTTCTTGATTTTTGCTCGCGAAGCTCCGTGGAATTCCGAAATTGTCCGACCAACTTCGCCGGAGCTGGTCCTCCTTCATTCTGTTTCTTTCCTAATTTTTGTCCCCGGTTTCTCATCGTGCTTGCCTCGCAGCTCTGGGCCGGAAGTGGTCACCATCGACGTTCTCGCGGCCAGGGATCTGGTCAGCACCGGCCACCGTTTCCTGGACGTGAGGTGAGATAAGAGCCGTCCTGCTCGGGAATTAGTCGGAAATTCCTTCTTGCTTCTGCGCGTCTTCTTATCCACGGACAAAGTTTAACCAGAACGAATTCATCGTCTGAGTGTCGATTTCTCAGGACCGAAGAAGAGTTCAAGGAGGGTCACCCCGAGGCGGAGGACGTCTTGAACATTCCCTACCTCTTCGTTACCCCGGAAGGTGATGGATCATGAGAATTTGTCATCTTCTTTCTGGTTATCGACTGATGCTGAAACTCTCTTGAGAATCTTTAGCGGAGTCACCGTGCTGTTCTTCTTCCTCTTCTTCATCTTCTTGGTGGGGTTTTTTAGGTAGAGTGAACAATCCTCGGTTCCTGGAGCAAGTTTCATCGGCCTATGGATTGGAAGATCGCATTGTGGTGGTAATGTTTCCTTTTTCTGTTCTCCATTTTTATTGGGTCTTTCAAGAAGTTCTGCATATACCCTGAAAATGTAACTTGTCAAGTGATGGGTGGGGGTTCGATCGGCCTGACAGGGATGCCGGAGCGGAGCCCGATCGCTGTCTGCCGGCGCCGACATGCTTAAAGCCGTAAGTTTCCTTCGGCTCGTTCCCTTTAGTTCCTGGAACTCTTAGGTGTCCCGGGAAGCATGACTGTCTTCCTCATCCATCTAAGCAAATATCGCTCGCGCCCGCCCGCTCGGAACTTTCTCTCTCTAATTTCTTCCATGTATGGATGCGGTTATACTTGATCGGATAAAACCCGGGCCGACGATTGAGTGAATTTTGGGCAGGGATACAAGCATGTGTGGAACATGGGAGGAGGTCACCTGGCTTGGGCTGACAAGGGATTGCCCGTGAAGAAGCCACTCGAGGAGGAGATGAAACTTCACCTTGACCCGAAGGCTGAAGGAGTCACCAAGGAAGAGAAACTTGAAGTGGCTATTTAATTAGTTAATTAAGCAAGCGCTAATGTCAGATTTGGTGCATTGTACAGTACTGTTCGTGTTCATGTGATCAAGCTTGTAGCCACGTTTTCCATTTCTGGCTTCAGTTCGTCTGCTACTAAGAGATATAGCCAGATCTTATTTATCTATAGTGGACTCTGTTCGTGTGATTGCTTAGGGGTGTGACCACGTTCCTTTTAAAAAACTAAAGGAAGAAAGGGCGAAAATGATACTGGTCTCTCGATTATTACCCCATCAACGGAAGGATCGTGCATAGGAGGAAAGAATGCTTAGAGTGCCTTTGGTATTTATGTTATTCCCGAGAACAATTTCTACTAAGAAGTAATTTTTCTGATTTTATTTCTAGACGAGTTTCTAAGTATTTGAATGTGTTTGATAATTGTTCAAAATTAATATTCCCAAAATAGAGAATATAAATGCATTTGATATGACTTTCAATTTTTTTTTTCAACTTAGAATTTCTTTTGTTTTTAATAATTTAATAATTTATTATTTATCTTTTTCCTTTAGTTGGTCGTTGGCCCTTGGAAAGACCAAGCCTCATCGACCCTTGTTTGGCCGGTCACTGGCTATGGCCAAGGCCGACAATTTGTTAAAGGAAGAAGAAGAAGAAAAAAAGAATAGAGAAAAAAACAAAATCGTTTGAGTTTGATTCTTGGGATGTTCTTAGGAACAAAGAAATATATATATATATATATATATATATATTATTTTTTATTTTTTGGTTTGTTCTAAATTTATTTTTAAGAATAAAAAAGTTACTAAATGGATTTCTATATATATATATATATTTTCGGGGGAATAAATGAATAGAATCGGACTTGCCCTTAGTCGATTCTAGCCAGGTTGAATAGTGGACTAGGAAACATTGTCCAAACTGGCGCATGATGCGACGCTAGAATGCTTAGGTTGGACCAAACTCTAGCGACGACCATTTTTCCATACTAGGCTTGTGCCGAGAAGGTTCAAGAAAAACATAATTAATAATTTAATATGTAGGTCTATTCGAGGTATTAATAAGCTGATTAGACTGTTCGGTAATTAGGTCTATCACTCAGCTAAAATCCTCACCGGTTCAAATGCTTCTCCAATTCAAATAATTTATTTGCATCGCGTGCTTTTTACTAGATCGAATGTCCAAACATCTCGTGGTCTTAACGTTCCTTCCTTTTCAGGTGCCTTCTAGTTTGATTTTATCCCTATCATTATGACTACCAAAGAAAAAATTATCAAAAAAATTATAAACTTAGGGTGTGTTTGGGAAAGACTTTCTCAAAGCCCCTTGGGCATGCAAAGTCCTTTAGGGCAAATAGAGTATGTTTGGTAATTTTTTTTTTGAATCCCATTTCTCAAATACAAGCCTTCCAAAAACTAAAAGCTCTGGGCAGGTGAGGGGGTGCCTCGAGCTTTTGTCTTGTGGGCATGTTGAGCTACTGCTCATATTCTCATTCTTCTTCTCCGTTGAATTGGATTGGCATGATTGTGAGTGGTTGCTGATGAATGGCAGGCAGCCGGGTGACCCTCGATGACCTAGCGTGACCTTGCTGTGACCTAGATCTAGGTTGCCGGAGGTCACATGACCTCGCCAAGTCCATCCTAGATTTGGGTCGCCGGGTCGCCAATCATGCAACCCACCTCAGGCGATTAAGATTTGGGTTGCGGCAAGGTCATGCAACCTCCGGCAACCCAGTTCAAGGTCACATTGGGTGGTTGGAGGTCGTGCAACCTTATTGGGTGAATCCCAGATCTAGGTCGTTGGGTTGTCAGTTGTGTGACTCACCTTCGATGACCTAGATCTGGATTGCCAAAGGTTGCACGACCTCCCTGGGCGCGTCCTAGATTTGGGTTGCTAGGTTGCTAGTTGTGCGACCCACCTCCGACGACCTAGATCTAGATCGTCGGAGGTCACGTGACCTGGCCAAGGGCAACCCAGATGTGGGTCGCGGCAAGGTCCCATGGAGATCATGACCACCTATTGGCGTCCTCGTCGGGGGTCTTCAGGGGTTGCTCGACCCCAAGCGGCCCTCGCCCAGTGGTCTCTGGGGGTCACCCAACCTCAGGCGGCCCTCGTTGGTTGTCTTTGGGGGCTACCTAAGTCTTGCAACCTCATTTGTTGGCCACTGACGATGGATTTCGATTGTCGGCCGACTGCTTGCTTTTGTCGGCTAACTTTTTTAATTTTTTTTGGTGATTTTTTTTTTTAATCACAAAAGCCTTTTGTAAATATAATCTTCGCAAACATTATTTTTCTTAAAAATACTTCATAATGGATTTTGATATTACAATTTAACAAACAAAATTTGCATTTTGGAAAACTCCTTTAACTTAAGGTCTTTTGTATTTTGCCAAAAGCTTTTCTCAAAAATCCAAATAAACACACCCTTTATTATACTTGTGCCAATTTACTCTTAAATTTTTTAGACGATTTGTTGATATGGTCCTTTTGGCCAATTTTGACTGAAGAACACTGATAGTGCATTTGATTCAGCATTTTAAAAACCCATTGGGCAAATGTAAAACAATTTTCTCTAAAAGGCTTTGGGTAGATTTGAGAAGTAATTTTGAGATGTTGTTTGATAGAAATCACATTTGAAGAGTCTTGTGGTGATTATTATTAATTTTTTCAATTTTTATTTGTTTAAAATCGAAAAAAAATCATATATACATAATTAAAAAAGAAAAAAAGACCAAACCTTTTGCAAAAATAGCAAAAGGCTATAGCCGGCGGTGAGCCAGATCTGGCATCGGCGATCATCGATCAAGGTTGTCGGATGTCATATGACCTCTAACGAGGGTTGCGCGACCTTGGGCAACCCAAGCGGCAGTCGCTTGGGGTGCGCGTCCCTCACTGAGGGTTGCCCAAGGTCGAGCGACCTCAACCAACAACCAGTGACGCCAAATGTGGCTTGTCGGCAGCCGTGGCCTTTCGTCGAACTAGCGAAGGGTTCTGGCCCTTTTGTAATAAAGAAAAATAATGAGGGACTAAATTAGAAATTTGAAAAATTGGTGAGAGTAGTTTTGGAAAGAAAAATGAGTTCAACATTTGATCAAATGCTGAAAGTCCAAAGTTAGTCCCTACTAACATTAGGCTTTCACTAGCATTGGGCTTTCAACTTTCTTAATACTAACTTTCAAGTGAAAGCTCATTTAAAATACTTTTCTCTAAGAAGTTTTGAAGGCCGAAAGCCTTTTTGGAATGTTGAACCAAACGCATTAGTAATAGTTCAGTTAGTGTCGGTTATCCTATATAGTATGATCAGTGTTGATGTGAATAATTTTTTGAAATTATTCTCTTTTTTCTTTTTTTTTCTTTTCTTTATCGTCGGTGGTGAGGGATTAGCCACAAGCGATGATCAATGAGGTGTTGCTACCCTTGCCAACAATCAGGTCGCTAAGTCCTTGTTGGCCACAATAAAGAAAAAAAAAGAAAAGAAAGAAATCTAAAAAATTTCAATTTCTTAAAAGAATTGTAACAATTGTCAACATCAAGATTGGCGGTCCCAAACATAATGATTGATGTCTACATTATCAATTTCCGACCAAAATTGTCTAGATAACTACAATGACAAATTGTCAAAAGACTTATGACTAAATTGACCAAATTTAAATATTTAAGACCAAATTCACACAATCGAATTCAGTGTAGAATACTAACAGTAATTTTTGATACGTTATAAGAATATAATTCGAGTAAAATAAGATTTATCAAGAGTGACCGAACCAATTACACACATTCACAAGTACACGAGTTCACACATTCTTTTTAACTCATTTTTGGGACGTGTTTAACTCAGGGAAACTCTGCGATAAAGGTTTTTCAAAAATTAATTTTAAGGAAAACACTTTTGATTTCCATGAAAT
The DNA here is from genome assembly GCA_028830015.1 of Eucalyptus grandis x Eucalyptus urophylla. Taxonomy (NCBI): domain Eukaryota; kingdom Viridiplantae; phylum Streptophyta; class Magnoliopsida; order Myrtales; family Myrtaceae; genus Eucalyptus; species Eucalyptus grandis x Eucalyptus urophylla. The sequence continues at coordinate 31,426,818 of CM054203.1, forward strand.
AATTTTCCCGTTTCAAATTAGGGATCTCTCTATCCATGGATCATTTTTTCAGCAAATTAATCACAAGAAAGTCCAATAAGCTAATTCCCGAAAATCACCTTCGCTCAAATGAATGCGCCTCTTAATTGGAAAGACCGGTAGAATTATCGACACTACGGCGTGAATGAATCGTCAACCCTAACTATGAACGCGTGATTTCTGGCATGATCTCGTCTCGAATGAAAGCGGCCTGGAAAATGGAAACCACATGCTCACATATGGCGACCACTGATCTTTTAACTGCTCTTTCGCCAACTTTTTATATAGTCTTAATCCTGATCATACATTTTTGTCTCTTTCCTCCATATTCTTCCGGGGAGGGAATCATCAAAAGACGTGAAATTCCCCCGCCCCTCAGTCAGAAAAACAAGGCCAAAAGCCAAAGACTTCATAACTTATACTTACTGATACAGAGAGAGAGCGAGAGAGAGAGAGAGAGAGAGAGAGAGAGATAAAGGGTCAAAGCCAAGAACTTTATAGCTTATACTGTCACACTGCTACAGAGAGAGAGAGAGAGAGATAAAGGGTCAGAGCCAAGAACTTTATAGCTTATACTGTCACACTGCTACAGAGAGAGAGAGAGAGAGAGAGAGAGAGAGAGAGAGAGAAGGCCACAGCCAGAAACTTTGTAGTCTATACTGTTACACTTACAAAGAGAGCAAAGCCAAAAGCTTTATAGCTTATACTGTTACAGAGAGAGAGAGAGAGAGAGAGAGAGGGAGGGATGGAGCGAGGGAGGGTGGGAGCGAGGGAGGGTCGGTCACACACCTAAACCACGAGGTCGGCACGAAGACAAAGTTGAAAGAGAAAGAAAAGAGAAGAGCAGAGTCGCTTTCCGAACGGCAAACCCGAATTGAACTGGCGGCTGCATGTGGTGGAGTGGAGATCTTCGCCAACGCGTGGGGACCCACCTTTGCCCACTCCGTCCATAACACCCCATGCACGTCTTCTTAAATGTGTTTTTTCTTTCCCCCCGTACTGTTTCACTTCATTGCTCCCACCAAACGACCCGCCATTAACGCGACCCCTCTCAGGAGTTGAGACCTTCCTGCGGGCTGAGTCAAGGAGAGTGGGTGTCTCTTTCTTTGTGTCAGTGGGTTTGGAGATTTAAGAGAAAAGGGAAGAAGGGAGTTCCTGGGTTGGCGTTAGAATGGAAGAAGAAGGGAGATCGCTGGCTGAGACGCCGACGTATTTGGTGGCGACCGTGGTCAGTGTCTTGGTTGCTCTGGGTTTCTTCTTTCAAGGCTCTTTGAAGAGGGTCGGAAAGGTCTAGACTTTGCTTTCTTTTCTGGGCTTTCTCTGTTTATCTTTTGCATCCTTCAAATGTTCGAGAAAGGTTGGAATGAGGAAAAGGAAGGAGAATGATAATGCGTTGTCAGTTGTCACGAGAACCTTTTTAAATATTGAAAGGAGAATCCTTGCATGCGTGCACACGCACACACAAGAAAGAGATGATTTTGCAGTTTGTTTAGTCCCCTTTGCTTGGTTGAAAATTAGAATGATATTTTGCTTTTATGAAGCAAAAGAAAGAGGGAAAGGGATGAAAAGGCTCTTGAGAATTAATGGTTGACGTTTGCGTCGTGTCTCATTGTAGTGGTTAGACAAGACTAAGAGGAAATCTCTCCTTGCTGCTTTGGAGGAGATTAAAGGAGGTAAGAAATTGTGACATTCGGAGAATTAAGTTCTCTTGTTTTTCACCCGGAAGCTGTGAATTTCTGAGTTTAATTGATGTTGCCATCATCTGCGAGCAGAGCTTATGCTTTTTGGGCTCCTGTCGCTGCTGATGGGTCATTGGATGGGACTTGTGACAAAGATCTGCATCAAATCCTCGGCCTTAAGCAGCCGGTTTTATCCTTGTGCAAGAGGTGACTTTAGAACCAGGGACCATGTTCTCTTTCCGAATTCAGTTTACCCGAACAACTCGAAGGAGCAGGTGATTGCTCGGGAGAATAATTTCTGTCCTGAGGTAAGGACTAGTTGTTCAACTCCAATTGCCAATGGTAGTTGTGTTAGGGGGTTAAGTTAGGGTGTTTGAGATGCTTAGCCGCAGTCATGTTTCTTCATGCAGTCACTATGTTGACATGAATTGTACTTTACGTACTGCCACATGTAGTGTTAAGAGCAAGCCGTTATATAATGTTTATGTTTCTCAGATAGACTGAATTATTCAAGGTAAGGTCTATTGGTCTTGAAGTTGCCTTTCTAGTCACTAATGGATGGACTTTTAAAGAAAGTCATCTCCTAAGCATCACTTCCTATTGGTTTGGACAGTTTTGCTTCTGGTATTATATTTGGCTGCCTGTGAGGTATGCAGAATGTTTAGCTGTCGTTGTCATTACCCAGGCAATATGCTTTTATTCTGACAATTTTTTTAGATATTCTAAATCATACTATGCTTCTTGAATGGCTTATGAGTAGATTTTTCTGCAATGATCTATATAAATTATTTGACAAATACTGTTGATGCTCATTGGAAAGGACTCAAGACTGAATGCAATACATTATTCGAGACTCTTTTAACCTACTTTTAACTATTTTTCAGGGTCATGAATCTTTTGCTTCATATGAAAGTCTTGAGCAGCTTCACCGTTTCTTGTTTGTCCTGGCAGCCGTCCATGTTTCTTACAGCTTTGCAGCAATTGTGCTTGCTATGATTAAGGTTGTATATCATGCTAGATCACCAACACAGTTTCGTATTTTCCATGAACTCAATGTGCTTGCCTTGTGTTGTCATGTAGATATATAGCTGGAAAGTATGGGAAAACCAAGCAAAGACGATGTCCACCCAGGGATTACGAGGTCCACATATGTATCTTTTATGTCACTATTACTTAAGCAGACTAATGGAGTTGTAGGCAATTCCTTTTGTATTTGTGAGAACCTTTTGAATCAAGTATTTTAGTTGTTCAGATGATTCTGGACAAGCTTAGATGAAGTAATTTTATCTTGTGGTTTTACTTATCTTTATTTGGTGTAGTTAACTGTTTAGCCCATTGTATTTTGTCATAGTTTCACCTTGTTACATTTTCCTGACTTTTGTTTGGAACTCATCTAAATTTACCAGGAGAAGCTTCCAAAGATATCAGATTGATGCGGCTATCTACTTTCATTAGTCACCACACATCACATCCATGGAGCCAACACAAGCTTCTGGTTTGGCTGGTATTGTCACATTATTCTAATCCTTGTATTTCTAGTTATAGTCATGTGACTTGGCTCAATGTTTGCATATTAGATAGTAGATACGTCCCTTGTACTTCTCGTACTTCAGGAGAGCTTAATTGACACTTTTTACTTGCTAGAAATTCTAGTAAACTCGTATCTTTGAAATTACTTTAGCTGCATCCTAAATAAACTTCTCTTTCTTTCTAATGTAGATTTAAGAATTATGGCTTTATATACCAGCTTATGCTTCTGAAGGGATTGGTAATGATCCCACATATTTGTACTCTTATTCGAGAGTTCTAAAAGATTACACTTTAACGAACTCTGATGCGGAATCCTACTGTGGTCAGCTTTGCTTTAGTCGTCAATTCTGGAGTTCGATAAACCGGCCTGACTACCTGGCACTGCGCTTGGGCTTCATCACGGTGATTTCTCTTGAAGGATCTCTACATTCAAATGTATCTTTAAATGGACATGAAATTATCACATGCATCTCTTTTACTTCATTTGCTTTATATCTAGGCGTGTCATGTATACTGATTGATAGGGAGAAAAGTTACAGAATCTCCAGTTAAGTAACATTTAATCATGAAAACGGTGGAATACTTTTGTGTTTGGGTGGCAAAGATTGAGACTGCTTTTGAAAATGTAGTCGTCTGAATTAAGAAGTCGCAGTTTCTAACCACTTAAAAGTGATGCCTAAAATCTTACTAAAGGAGAATGCCTTTGATAATGGAGTAACAGAGCTTGATGTGTTCCATCATGATATATTCCTGAATGCTCTTCCATTTTTTGTGTGTTGTGAGTTACAGACTCATGAACTCCCTCTATCATATGACTTCCATAATTATATGCTCCGCAGCATGGAGGAAGAATTTCGCGATATTGTTGGGATTAGGTAATATCTCCTTGCCCTGCCTTGAATTTTGAATTGAAGCGTCTACTCCTACCAAGTCTATTCTATATGATAGTAGAGGTTATAACAGGAAAGGAAGCTGCTTTCTCTTCAGACAGACTTAGTTGGGACAATTTTAGATTGGAACTGTACCTTAAAACCATGTTGAGCCAATGTATTGTCCGTGACCATTGCACATGCTTGAAGATATAGCTTTCCAAGTGTAAGATGTGTAGAGCGTACTTATCTACCATATTTGACCTGATGAAGCATCTCATCGGTCTCGACAAGGAAGCTGCTATGATGAATTTACTAGAAAATTATGGCTTCTCACCCTGGAATCTGGGCTAAATGGTTTCTTTATTCCAAAGTTGGATGATATTTTCGTAATTTGTTTTAGGTGTACCACTGAATGAAACAACTGAAATGTATCCCAAATATCTCATTCACTACATAATACAGTAAAACACTAGAGAGGAGAGACTCACTAAAGTTAATGTGGGTGCACAGGAATCTGTATGTCCAAGAATTATGACTGCTTCTAATGTTGTAAACGAACTAGATATGATTAATAAAAACTGGAGTCTTTCAAAATGTGAAGTATGGGCTCACAACTCGACTTTTTCGGAGTCTTTTCCAGCTATTCATGCAGCCATTTGTTTTGCTCTTCTTTTGCAGCGTGCCGCTCTGGATATATGCCATTTTCTGCATATTCCTGGACTTCCATGGTAATTCTCTTTAGATCTGGAGTGTAAATTAGAAGCTACATTTTGTTTCGGTAATTCAACACATTTTATCCCATCTGTTGTATTTTCGTTTTTATGGCCTCAGCTAGTACGTTTCTTTTCTAAGACATTATTAGGGCAGTGTCATGTCTGCATCAAATCGGAGGATATGAGTGTCCACTGAAATGCATTTATGTCTCTTCATACCGAGATATGATCCATGTTACATTATTAGAAAGATTTGCGAGATGTTCACTGGTTCATTCTACTGAAGTGCTGAGTCAGTGATGGAGTCTTGGGAGTAAGACATAAAACTAAACTTTCAAAGGAGAAACGTGAGTGCTACTGATGAGTTAAGATTTTGCGCCAATCATTTGATTCTGATCCTTAAATGCATCATTTGGTTGTGGGTTTATCTTAAGGGACAACTCTTATGTTTTTTTTTTTTTTTTTTTCGCTATTTTTTCCATCAGGAAGCAACATCTATTTTTGGATTTCCTTCCTTCCATCAATTGTAAGTCGTAGCCTGTCATGTTATTGGTCTATATATTCTTTTTTTCCCCTCTTTTAGAATTCAGATATCACTGACTGACTTTACTTTCCTCTCTGTCTCTCTCAAAAGTTGATCCTGCTGATGGGTACCAAGCTTCACCATGTTGTTGTGAAGTTGGCTGTTGAAATTATGGATTCATGTCCCCCGACAGAAAATCGTCAATTTAAACTGAGGGATGAGCTCTTCTGGTTTGGGAGGCCACGGCTTCTTTTGTGGCTGATACAGTTCATATCTTTTCAGGTGAGCAATCGGGGAAACCAGCTATCAATTGTTGCAGTTGTTTTATACACCTAATTGCTTATCCATTCAAGAACCCTTCTTTATATTGCAGAATGCGTTTGAGATGACAACTTTTATCTGGTCCCTGGTAAGAAACTGACCCTGGCCATAGTCAGTTCCTGTACATGTCTTTGTTGCATTGCATCTGAGGTGAACTTTCCCATTCTGACATGAGAATCTAAACCAGGAAAGTGCGATGGTGTGAAGCGAAGTTTGACTTACCTCTTGATGTGCCACCAGTGAATTCTTTTCGTGTACTTAGATGACTTTCCCAATGGCATAGTAATCCGCTGACGAATAACCTTAGTTGAGCAATCTGAACTAGCCTAACTCTTTTTTGTCTGTACTGTGAGATAGAGCATCTTCATCATTGATACTACTTACCTCAACAATGCCTTGTTTAGATCAATCATTATAACGGATCATTGTTGGATTGCTGCTATCATCCCTAGAAGTGTATCTGCACAGTTTCTAAGTGTGCTGTCTCCTCATTGCAAATATATCTAGTATTTGTCACTAAGACATGTGGTTGGGGAAATCAAATAGACATGGCCATGTCATCTCGGAACTTGAATCCAACAAGTTTTTCATTTCTGCGCCAGAACAAAATGCACATCATGTTCTTGTAAGGTTCCTATTCTGCTGATTCGATTGATCATCCAAAATGACACGATCTTTATTTGCAGTGGGAGATAAGGGACACTACTTGTTTCATGAGTAATCGCAGCTTGCTGGTGACCCGATTAACGTTCGGGTGGGTCTTCCTTCACTCACCTCCTACTTCCTCTTATGATTAATCCTGAGATATTAGCTCACACAGACATTTGGTAAATTTATGCAGGGTTGTCTCTCAGTTCTGGTGTAGCTTCATTACTTTCCCTCTATATGTCATTGTTACGCAGGTTTCTCTCTCTCTCTCTCTCTCTGAACTGTGATCAGTCTGAGTCTATTCACTTGACACCTCTCAAACTCGAGGTCATATGGTGCAGATGGGTTCCAAATTCAAAAAATCGGTGATCTCCGAAAGCGTGAGGGCATCGCTGCACGGATGGCAGAGGAGGGCCAAGGCCAAGCACAGCTCATCCACTCCGCTCCTTAGTGTGGCGTCAGTCACATCCCTGGATTCCTTGGCAGACGACATGGACAGATTCGATGGTCTAGGCCACCACCAGATCGGCATCGAAGGAAGCTCTCTGGATGCAGGAGATACGTCGTTTTCACATCACAATGAGTCTGAGGGACCGAGTTCCAAACCGGCCCTACAAAATGACTATGCCCTGGGCCGAGTTTGTTCGGGTCCTATTTTTGACATCTGCAGCAGTGATGAGGACCGTGATCTCGATGCATACAATGACACAGAAGACGGGTCACATGGCCCTTCCACCATCCTAACGATCTGAGAGTCATTGTCAACATGGAATCTCCAGAGGAGCAGAGATTGCCATGAGGGAACTCTGGAGGACATTTTTATTTCGACCGTGTGCTCCATTTATGCTCATGATGTTTGGACACATGCTGCGAGCGTCCCTTTCATGCCAGATCGCTACAGCACTAGATGCCGAGAGGATCGTACCATGTATATAATCTATAGCCGCATTATTCGAACAGCTCTAGATGGCTTTTTTCGAGGTGAAATCGAGCCATATTCGCAGCATTCGTTTGCTAATGTGGGAACTCGTTTACTTGATCAAATATAATGCATGAGGTTTTGTCTTTTGTCACGATGAAATAGAATAAATGGATAAGTGCTGCGGAAGTCCTAAAACTTGTCACGAAAATGTAATTGAGTCATAAAATTTACAGAAAGTGCAATCAAGTCATAAAACTTGTCAAAATAATTCAAGTGAGTCTTAAAGTTAACAACGTCAGTTTTATTGATGGAAAATGCTGATGTGGCATTTTAAATTATTTTTTATTTTCCAGCTGGCTTTTTAAAATAATTTTTATTCAATTTCTAAAAAAATTATATTTAAAAACTAAAATTCATTTTTTAAAAAATTGTTAAAAAAGAAAAAAAAAAAAGAAAATGGCAGGAGGAGGTGGCCGCCCATTGTCGGAGGGGTTGGCGACGGTTGCCGGCCGCCGCTCGACCAAGGTGAGGGCGCCTAGATCTGGGCATGCCGACCCTCACGGGGGGCCGGCGACCATCGCTCACCCTGGGCGAGGCCTCGCCGACCCTCGCTTGGGGCCAGCAACCATTGCCAGCCCCCCGCCGACAGGGGCCGACGAGGCCTCATCCTAGTCGGGTCGCCGGCCCCTCCGATGATGGGCGGCTGGCAACTCTTGCTCTTTTTTTTTAACAGTTTTTTAAAAATGAATTTTAGTTTTTAAATATAATTTTTTTAAAAAATTGAATAAAAAATTATTTTAAATACTACGTTAGCGCCACGTCAGCATTTTCTGTTAATAAGACTAACGATATTAATTTTATGACTCAATTGAACCATTTTGACAAGTTTTATGATTTAATTGCACTTTTTACAAATTTTAGGATTCAATTTCCGTAACAAGTTTTAGGATTTTTGTAGTCCTTATCCCTAAAATAAAATGACCCTTTTCACTTCCATAGTATCTTCTAAAAAAGAGTTATAATACGCGAGAGTTGAAAGTCTCTTTAGACAATAATTTTTCCAAAAGGGAAAAATGGCCGTGAAAGGACATTCTCATCATATTCTCTCAAATTTCCATTTCAATGAACTTTTATGTATTGATTTCAATCACGATCTAAAACTTATAGAAAAAGATGGCATGGAAACCATTTTCACCTTCAAATTTCAGTGAATTTAAAAATTCCTTTCGAAATAAAATGTGATTGAAAACCCAAACGAGGTACAATGCATCGTATGGTGTCAGAAATGATCAAAATCAGGTAAAAGGCGCAAAAGTTCGAAAAGTTTCGGGGGCGGCAACGAAAAACGTTGAAGTTCAGGGATCGAGGGCGATTCTCGCAAAACTCTCCGCACCCAAGATTCAAACGTGGCAACTTCTGATTGGACGGCACGCGGAGGAGCATCTTTAAAGTGCTGATCGCGACCGTGCAGGATCGCAGCTCCCGCTACCGTCTTAACCAAGCAAGGCCCCTCCCAAGCTCCCTCAAATTTCACCTTCACCTCTTTCGTGCTCTCTGCAAATTCCGATCTTCGCTTTCGGAGCTCAGAAAATCCGTCAATCATGGTGCTCGAGGTCAGCTCTCCGCGATCCTCCTCTCTCCTCTCCCCGAATCCCCCGATGCCCGCGATCCCGATGTGTCCTCGCATTCGCGTCGCGGATTAGGGTTTCGATGTGGCTGCATTTTACGTGGCTGATCAGATTTTGTTTTTGTTTTTGTTTTTGGACGGGCAGGCGACGATGATATGTATCGACAACTCGGAGTGGATGCGCAATGGCGACTACACCCCCAACAGGTTCCAAGCGCAGGCGGACGCCGTCAACCTCATCTGCGGCGCCAAGACGCAGGTGCGGTGATGCGGCCTTCTCGTTCGAGGCGTCGTGTTTCGCTATGTTAGGGGGGGAGGGGATGGGGAGTTTGATTGGGGAACGCGTGAATCCATTCTGAGCGACTTACTCGTGGTTTTGTACGGGGGGGATGTGCGCTGTAGGGTTTGTGTTTTGTCTGTGGTTTGATCAGTCCTTCGAGAGATCTGCGGTCGGTTCATTTTTAGTTTACTAGGTGCGGCTATGGAGGGGAGAAAGTTTTTTGAGACGTTGTCCTGGTTTTGTGTGCAGTCGAATCCGGAGAACACTGTTGGAGTCCTAACTATGGCGGGGAAAGGAGTTCGAGTCTTGGTTACTCCGACTAGTGACCTTGGCAAGATATTGGCTTGTATGCACGGTGCGTCTCCTTTTGCATTTTCTCGGTGTTGGGTTTATTTTGGGTCTGTGGTAGAGGAGGGTCGTCTGCTGAAATGCCTCTGGTCTTCCAATAATTTGTCTGCTTGTACAACTGTGTTTGTGTATTTGCTGTGGCTTTGCATGAAGGGTGTCTGTGTCCACAGGTAGAGTTGAGCAATTGTATTCCCAACGAATTTGGCATTGTCAGTAGATTATTTTATTTAATCAAAGGGTTTGGAGAGTTGTTCTATGGTTTCTTTTTAATCCTGATATTTTGGGAAATTGGCTTTTGATAGATTGTTGTGGCCGTTGTTTTTTTTTTTTTTTTGGAAGGGGGGGGGGGTGAGGTTAGATCATACCCCTGAGAAATTTTGTTGGAATAGCATGAAAATTATGTTAAAGACATTGTTATGTCTCATTTATGTGGAGAATTTAGGCCTGGAAATTGGCGGTGAGATGAATCTGGCTGCGGGAATCCAGGTGGCTCAATTGGCACTAAAGCATCGCCAAAATAAAAAGCAGCAACAACGAATTATAGTCTTTGCTGGAAGGTGCTGGGAGTTTTGTTTTTTTTTTCCCTCCCTGTTCTCCATTCCTCAATGTCATGCTTTGCTTCTTCAATTGGATATTGATATTGGGTGTTTTCAGTCCCATCAAACATGACAAGAAGTCACTGGAGATGATTGGAAGGAAGTTAAAGAAGAACAGTGTAGCACTTGATATTGTCGACTTTGGGGAAGAAGATGAAGGGAAACCTGAGAAATTGGAGGCTCTGCTTGCTGCTGTGAATAATAACGACACCAGTCACATTGTTCATGTTCCTTCTGGTCCAAATGCTCTTTCTGATGTTCTGATAAGGTAGGCCATTATGATTTCATCCTAGAAATTTCGTTGTCAACGCTAGAACATGTTGTGATTTTCCTAATGTATTTGATTGTGTTGTAGCACTCCTATCTTTACTGGGGATGGGGAAGGTGGAAGTGGTTTTGCGGCATCGGCTGCAGCAGCTGCTGCTGGTGCTGTCGCTGGTTTTGATCTTGGTGTTGATCCCAGTCTGGATCCTGAGCTGGCCCTTGCTCTTAGAGTTTCCATGGAAGAGGAAAGAGCGAGGCAAGAAGCAGCAGCTAAGAAGGCTGCTGAGGATGCTGCTAAGCAGGAGAAAGGAGGAGAACAACAGCCATCATCACAAGATGCAACCATGACTGAAGGTGCCAGTGGTTCAGCTTCTGAAGTGGATAACAAAAAAGATGATTTAATGGTCAGTATCATTGTTAATCCTTTCAAGTTGCCTGGTGTTATCAAGCCCATTTCTCAGTCAATTAAATTTAGAGCCTAGGAAGATCCCAAGCTATCAATTTTGAAGAAAATGTCCAGTTTTTGCGAGAGCGAGCAAGAGAGAGAGAGAGATCCCCTGATTTTTTATCCCATATGCCAGGATAAGTATAGTCTTGTTATCAGAGAGAGAGAGAGAGAGAGAGAGCGAGAGAGAGAGAGAGAGAGAGCGAGAGAGAGAGAGAGAGATCCCCTGATTTTTTATCCCATATGCCAGGATAAGTATATTCTTGTTTAGAATTTATGCAATTATCTGACAGGAGAAAGAGTCTCTGTAGGTGATTGATATCTAGATGATGATTTCATAAGCAAGGGTGCTTTTATTTTCCCATCTGGTTTACATCCTTGACTTTATGTGAGTTTTAAGAATATCACAACTGTCTGCATACATGATTTAATGCTTTAAATGTCTACTTGCGAAAAATTTGCTGCATTTTGTTTTGATGCCCAATTTGGGCTGCCTATTTTTGGATTCTCACAAAGTCACAAATGTTTACTGCATGATGGTGAAACTAATTAACCCCATCCTCTATGGTCATGATTGGCCTGTTTTACCTTACTTTTTTGAAGGGTTGCAATGCACCGAACAGTTATCATAATTAAGTGGGGGATGCAATTTGCAAAAAACGTGTCATCATACTTTTGTCCTCTTTTTGTAATCTGGGATTGCACTTAACGTTACTTTGCCAGCCGCTACTTTTCTTTCAGGGGAAATATTGAATTTTACTTGTAAATTTTTTTTGTTTGTTGGCCCTGGCTCTGCACTTGTACTGGTTGGACTTGGACTAATATCTGTTTACATGGCAGGATGACGAAAATGCTTTGCTACAGCAGGCCCTTGCTATGTCGATGGATGATACCACCTCTGGCCATGATCTGCGAGACACTGACATGTCAGAGGCAGCTACAGATGATCCGGATTTGGCTCTAGGTTAGATCTTGTGACTAAGTCTTAAGTCTTGTGTCCACCCCCGACAGATGGGTGAATGGTGTTCACCTGTCGTCGTGTGTGCTATTGTATAGAAGGAATACTTTCGGAAACTCACACTGTCTTACGGTATCATATGGGAAAGAGAGAAACTGCACTGCATGTTGACATCTTTCAACACTAGTTATGCCTTCTGTGAATTCCCTTAGAATCGATTTCCTTCCTGGCGGGATCTATTGTGGAGAGAAATATGGATTGGCATGCTATCTCTAACTTTTGTTGCAAGGATTGTCAGAAGCATATTAAAGACAATGTTTTTCCTTCTTGCGGGTTGGTGGTTTAATACATTCCTGTGTGGTGCTTGCAGCTCTTCAATTGTCGGTCCAGGACAGTGACAAAGATTCATCAGGCCAGACAGATATGAGCAAGTTGTTGGCGGACCAATCCTTTGTGTCATCTATTATTGCATCGGTACATATGATGCATCTTCCATTCAAACCTTGAATTCTTGGTTTTTAAGATGGAATAGAATTGGTTGCCTAGCTTCCATATATGATGATGATTTGTTGCTCCTGCAGCTTCCTGGAGTGGATCCAAACGATCCTTCTGTCAAGGATTTGCTTGCTTCCATGCAAAACCAATCTCAGGTGCGATTTTGACAGTAATAGAAACCCTGGTGGAAGTAAGATCTTTTGTTGCTTTTGTGTATCTGATATAGTGCATCATAGTGATCCATCAGTCCAGTGCTTCATTCTTGGGTTTTGTGTGCAAGTGAGGATGTAAATTGGCTGGAATTTAATTAAGTTCGACTTGTATTGTCTACATGATTACTTACGGATGTTCCTGAATGAGTATCGTAGAGCATGCTATATTTTTTCCTCGACACTTTGGTTCCTATGTTAGAGCTTCAGCTTATGCAAGGAGTGCATGTTATAGCATATGTGCTATGAGCCTTTGGCTATAGAGTGATTATTTGCTCTTTGACAAACTGCCATGTTCTCTCTACTGCAGAAAAAGGATGAAGACAAGGGGCCAAATGAAGAGGAGAAGCAGTGATTTCTGTAGTTATTATTTTTCTTTCAGGTTATTTTTCTTGTGAAATAGTTGTAGCAACATGCGATCATCTGTGAAATGTGAACTTACAAATGGAATGATTGGTTCTAATGAAAACCTCATTGCTGCGGGTGTTTGGTAGGTTAGTGATCCTTCCTCTGGAGCCATAGAAGTGCATGTTCACATGGGAAGAATTCAAGAGGGCAAAGAGAGCCGAAAAGTAGTTACAAAGTCAAGCTGACAACTTTTATGGGGTTATTGAACATTGAGCTTGGCTCTGTAGTTTGCTAGGGGTTTAAAGCTTTCTGGAACTTTTATGTTGTGCTATTTCACCCCCCTTTTAATCTCTTTACAAAAGCAGTTCATTACAGAAATTGGATGTCAATATTTTAAATGATCATGCTTTGTCTGAGTGCTATTTCATTGATATTTGAGATTTTTTAAGCTCTGTATCGTCTGTGTTGTAACCTGTCTAGATCGGTCGTCCAATAATCTCACGTTGATCCTTAAGAATCCTCTCCCCTGGTCAACATTCCTTCCGAAAAGCTTAAATTGATGAGTGTACACAAGAATGCCATTCGACTTAAGCTTTATTTTTCCTCCAAACTTGCTGGTAGCATGGACCGAGAATTGCAGAGGAGCTGGAAGTTCGTTGGGGATAGACGAATGCTTGCTCAAGCTTTTCTTCAGTAGTTTGGCTGGTGTACTTGTTTTTTGGTGCCAATGTACTAAACCTCTCAGTGCCTCCTGTGCTGTGAGGCTGCTTAATGTCACGCCTCATAAGTCTCTGCAATGGCACCAGCACCCGAAAAGCAATGAATTCACAGGAAACTGAGATGTTAATAGGTCAAAGAGGTCCTGTCGTGGTGTTGAAAGTTTTTCTGTCAATGCTCTATATCAACCACCATACATGACAGCGAGAGAACTTCGTCCATACCGTCGAAAAAGGCTCGTCGGTAATTGCCACAGGCTTTTTAATGTTCTTAGGTTAATTGCCATCATGGGAATGAAGGAGCCTCGTTCCAAAATCTGGGTAGCTTCGAGTTTAGCTTGGGGGGATTAGCTATGGTATCATCTAATGATCAGAGGGGATCATTGGCTGGAGATGAGCTCTGCATCGAATTAGCATATGGATGAGATTGGACAATGGGTTTCATCTATTGATAACTGATTCGATCACACCTCTAAGCATTTTTTCTTAACAAAATTAGGAATATTAAGATCGGCGTGTAAAATTTGATAAATTTAAAAAGATAAGACGGATTATTAGGGAAAAGTAGCATTCTAACAAGGAAGCAATACTTTTCACACCAGTTGAATCCGGCACCGAATAACGTTATCGAAATATTCCTTTTATAAATCAGCTTCAGCCCCACTGCGACAGCGACTAAGCCGGTCGCTGCATGCATAAGACAGCACGTCGTGTTCGGTTTGACGCTTCCAGCTTCCGCATCATGTACCAAGTCTTCCACTTGTCTTTTTGCACGATGAATCAACCATTATCCTCGTCCGGTTCAAAAACGTCTCCCCCGTCTCCTCTCTTTCCGGGCCAGCTTCGTCCGGTCTCTTGGCTCTGGACAAAGTCCCCACAGCTTCTTCTCTATGGAAGTTCATTCGTTGCTTGGTCTTGTGCAAGTCTTTTTGTAACTGCTCTTTTGACGAGATTCAATTTGGCACGTTGCATCTGTCTGTCGTGGGGTTCGTGAGTAAGTTTGTCCTCGCTTTTGGTCAATCTAAGGTCATTCCATTCACGTTCTTGTCAAGAACCGTCGTGTGAATGACGGTAGGTGGTCGGATGACATGGCCTAAAATAAGATTTAACTTCCCACAAACGTCGAACTGGAGTCGAGGGACTTCTGGTGGAATTTACCGAGGATCCGCAGAGGTTGCTCTGAATCAATCATTTCCTCGAGGATACCATGTTGGTTCTCTCCTACAAGGGACGAGGGAACCGGTGATAGGATCTCTTTTGACAAAAAGGAACCAACAGACTGACTTGCATGAAAATAGAGATGAAGTTTGATAAGTACGTATTCAATTCACCCGATTATACTGCTCGCACTGACAACGTAGGCAGATATTGTCAAGGTTGTCTGACTTTTATAGCCGTACGTGATCATTTTATCCAATGCTCTCTACCTGGGTTTTGCAGATATCAACTCACAACTCCCATTGCCTGTGCAATGTCTGAGTTTTTTGTTTTCACATAAACAAGTGTATCCACTGCATAGTACTTGCCGCAATTTGCATGCTTGCTTTTGGCCTCACTGGATGGAGTTTAATTAACCAATGTGCCCAAGCATTGAATGATGACGCCCAAACAAAGAAAGTGACTTTGCACTTTCTACTATAGAAAGAAAGAGTGAAGCAAAAACTGTAGGCCTTTAATGATATACCATTTTTGAATCTGTGCCAAAATCACAGTCAAGAGTCAACAGGGCCGGGCAGTAAAATCCAATATAACCAGACGAGCTCCACCTGTCATCACTCCATCACTGGTCCATCTCTTTGGTGATTCCATCATTCATCAACCTTATAAATTCAACAGTTACTGAGCACATTAAACAGAGAGAAAGAGAGATTGCGAGTGTGTCATTGTTGTTGCTGAAATGGGTACTCTTGTGGCTTGTTGGTTTGCAGTCATGATTTTGGTGATTGTGGGTTTGTATGGGGGAGTGGATGGTGCTTCCGTGAAGTACAACACTTGTGCTGGGGTTGTGGAAGGAAAGTTGAACGTGCATTTGGTCCCACATTCGCACGATGACGTTGGATGGTTGAAGACCATCGACCAGTACTATGTCGGCTCGAATAACTCTATCCAGGTCCTTAAATATTTGGGATTAAAGAGTGAAATGTAGTTTGGCTATGTCGTTCAGTTGATGAATCATTATGTGTTTAGGTGAATGGAAAAATGTTTTTGTGCGTTATTGGTTTTGCAGGGTGCTTGTGTCGAGAATGTGCTTGATTCTGTCATCGAAGCATTGGCGCGAGATCCCAATAGGAAGTTTGTGTTTGCCGAGATGGTAAATTCTGCCAATTTCAGCCTCTCTCAGTATGTGTGTTTCATAGCGTTATCTTGATTAGAAAGCATATCTCTGAAGGCTCATTTTTGTTTTGATCATCTCCAAACCCTGCTTTTAGGCTCTCTGCAATCAGGCAATTTTTCTATCTCAGGCTTGAATCTAGTCGATCAGCTTGACTCCGCTGGTCTAAAGCATTGTCGTAAAACTTTAATCTAATTTCTACATATCCATTAAGGTTGACACGAAGATACTGATGGATTTGGCCTTTAAGAAGCTAAAACCTTGATGCAATTTTGCAATCCAATTGCATCAGACCAGTAACTTAACTTCCAGCCATGCCACCAAGACACACTAGACAGAAGATATTGAAGTCCAGCATAACAGTCCCAAATAACATCAAAATGGCAGTTGCATGATTCTCATTTTATAATTTCATGACGATGACCAAGGAGTACTTTGGCCAGATGAACCTTTGGGATTATGTGGCTGCATGCTTTCTCTGTCTTTCATGCTTCATGAACAATAAATTCGATAGCACCTGCTACCAATTTTTCCCCATGAAAGATGGTCATTACTCTGCAGTAAGGGCGTCTACCATTTATTAATCTAAAAACAGAAGAAAGATTTGATGCCTCAGAAAATTCAATCTTTAGAATTTCATTCACCTATTCATTTATGTTCCTGTGGACTTGCATACTAGTTCTCTTAGTTTTATCAGCCTGAGATTATCCCCCTTAATTGCTCATTCTCAAAACCCTATTCTATTACCCTCAATCCATGGCTAAAATTCAATGTGCAGAGAAAGTGTAATTTAGCCAAAATAAATTTTAATTATCAAACTTTTGTATTGCAACGTGTACACTTTATCATTGCACTTTGAAGTATTTATTTATCTTGAAGTGTACCTCACACATTGTTTGCTCACAAATTGTTAGACACTCGTGGTTTCTGTGAACTAACAGTTGTTTTTACTCCACTGTCCACTTTCGAACAAGCTTAGCTTGATACGGCCACTAATGAATTTCTGAAAATTATAGGCTTTCTTCCAAAGATGGTGGTTAGAGCAAAGTCCAGAAATGCAAGAACTAGTGAGGAAACTTGTGAATGCTGGCCAATTGGAATTCATGTATGCAGTCAGGAAGCTTGTACTGTGTCTATGGCAATTTCTGCACTATTACTGTCCTGACAATAATATTGGCAATTTGCAGAAATGGTGGATGGTGTATGCACGACGAGGCAACAACTCATTACATTGACATGATTGACCAAACAACTCTGGGTCATGGCCTGATAAAGTCAGAATTCAACAAGGTTCCTCGAGTTGGATGGCAAATTGATCCGTTTGGACATTCTGCTGTGCAAGCTTACCTACTCGGAGCTGAGGTAGAAGATTCTATCTAAGGTTTCCTCAATGTTGTCCTTTTCTTTTTTCACTTTCCAATCAGTCTTAAGAGTATGTGCGGTTGACGTTTGCACACTATGATGCAACTGTTACACATTTACAAGTATCATGTTGTCTAACTTTCTATGTCCTCAATTGGAATGAGTATGACACCCCCCCCCCCCCCCCCCCCCCCCCCCCCAAAAAAAAAAAAACAAAGAAATTGGGATGAGAGTTGCTTAGCATGGTTGTTTTGCCTCATAAATTGTCCATGCTTTGTGTCGTATTTCCTATAAAGGACAGTCACAAAATTTGCAGGTTGGATTTAATTCCCTGCATTTTGCGAGAATTGATTATCAAGACAGAGCAAAACGCAAGGATGATAAATCTCTTGAGGTTATATGGCGTGGGTCTAAAACATTTGGTTCTTCATCTCAGGTTTGAATTGAAAGCAGCCTGATTACCTTCATTTTTCTTGGTTACTTAGCTTCAACGATTAACATAATGCACTTGTCTGTGCCCCGCAGATTTTCACAAATGTCTTTCCTGATCACTATGGTCCACCGGAAGGTTTCAGTTTTGAAGTGTTTGATGATTTTGAGCCTGTTCAGGTGCTGAGATTCAACCAAATCAGTCATCTTCAAGTTTTTCATTCTGTTCATTTTTCTAGCAGACGGATTCACAATTGCAATATTTATACTGCAAGATAATACTCTCCTATATGACTATAATGTTGAAATAAGAGTGAATGATTTTATTAGTGCTGCAATGACACAGGTATACTCTTAGCTTTTTGCAGACGGGCTTTGTTGTATCTTGGTTTGTCTCTGACTGAGACAGACAACTATCGAGTAATTAGTTGAGTAAACATCTTTGAGGTACACATTTAGGAGCTCATTTTTCTTGTGAACAGGCGAATGTGACAAGAACAAATCACATTATGTGGACCATGGGTGAAGATTTTACCTACCAATACGCTGAGTCTTGGTTCAAGCAGATGGACAAATTCATTCATTATGTTAACAAGGTCAAACTACATGCTCTATCATTTGCTTTTATAATGTTAATAAGCAAGTGGTTATGCTTCAAAACACTTGAAGTTCTGCAAAAACTCATTTCCAGTCCCAGATAATTTGGAGACTTCCCTAGGCATGGTACTTTCCCTTGTTTCTTTTTCTTTGGATGTAACCTGAAAGGATCTATAATCAGTTCGGAGTAAGACTTTCCTAGCTTACTCTGGAGAGGAGAGATGCTTTTGCCCTTTCCTTTTCTTTCAATGCATTTGACATAATCTTCTTTTCCTGTTCCTGTTATTTCTTCTCTCTCAGGATGGTCGGGTGAATGCATTATACTCTACGCCATCTATTTACGTCGATGCCAAAAATGCAGAGAATGTATCATGGCCTTTGAAAACCGATGATTACTTGCCGTAAGTACCACCATTTTACCTTTCCCAGTTGCCTCTATGCAATATTTCTATTTTAATCACCATCACCTAGATATATGACGAGCGCTTTCTTCTGTGTACAGCTATGCAGATCGTGAAGATGCCTATTGGACTGGTTTCTTTACTAGCCGGCCAGCCCTGAAACGATATGTCAGGATGCTAAGTGGATATTATTTGGTATTGTCTCTCTTTTGGAGCTCATACTTTAACACAACACTGTATATCCCTTCCTGTTGTTGGCAAGTAGAATGCCCATGACACTTCAGTGTCGTTTGTCTATATAGGCAGCTCGCCAACTTGAATTTCTTGTGGGGCGAAGGTCCAGTGGTCCTAGCACTTATGGGCTCGGAGATGCCTTAGGAATAGCACAACATCATGATGCACTCACTGGTACTGCTAAACAGCATACGACCAATGATTATGAGAAGCGCCTAGCTATTGGAGCTTCTGAGGTCAGATACTAAATCCCATTGAATTTGCCCTTTTGGGGCTCAACTCTTAATTTATTTCAAAATGCTCTTTGTTCTAAAATTGATTAGGCAGAAGCTGTTGTTGATAATGCTCTCTCGTGCCTAGTTAGTAAGAAACCAGGAGGTCAATGCTCATCACCTGCTTTAAACTTTAGCCAGGTAAGTTTTAATTTAATCCCTTCAGTTTCTGACTAAAAGGATTTGTAAACGTTCTTCAAACTATAACATAAGCAAGTCAGTTCATTGGGACTTAAATTTTGTCTGAAGACTAAATGTTTCACTTACTCAAGATGACCTGTATTCATCTCTTGTTTCTGTCACTTCCTTTACAGTGCCAATTGCTCAATATAAGTTTCTGCCCAGCAACGGAGGAAGATATCCTGGATGGAGAGAGTCTGGTAACTTTTTGGTTTTTATGCTGTAATCTCTTTAAATAAATATGTATGTTCTAATAGAAATTTTCTGTATCAGGTTGTGCTAGCATATAATTCGCTTGGATGGAATAGAACTGATATTATAAGGATCCCTGTGAGTATTTGCTTCTTTCCTGTTGTGCCAATAGTTTATGCATCAAGATATTGATAATTGTGTCTCGATATAATTTGGCAATGACAATGTCTACCAGGTTACTGATTCAAATTTTGTTGTCCGTGATTCTTCTGGATATACCGTTGAAGCACAATTTGTTGATTTGGATAACGTTACAATCAACTTGAGGAACTTCTACGTTAAAGCCTACTTGGGACTGTCGCCAAAGCAGGTCCCAAAGTACTGGCTTCTATTTCAAGTTTCATTACCTCCATTGGGTTGGAACACATACTTCATTTCTAAAGCAGCTAAAGAAGGTTGGTATTTACATATTCGATTCTCGTTTTCAAGCCTCTGAGATTTATATTTATATCATCTGCCATGACTCAATAGAGTAGATTTCAAGAACAGGAAGTAGAACAAATAACGAGTCAAAATTCAAACCCATAATAATCAGCATTAGGTAAAATGCATTATGTAGGAGTGGAGATGATCCTAGACATGCTCCAAAAGTATTCAGAACCCATTTGTAGTGCATGTGGCCGTAAAACCGATCAGCACAATTATATTGACACAGCTGCATAGTTGTTAGTGAGCCACGTTGATGTTTAAATCTATCTTGCCTTCTTTGGGCTTCAAAATGATGCAGGGAAAACTACAACCAGTTTCGTTTCTACACTGGGCAATCCACAGAATGATACCATAGAAGTTGGACCAGGGGATCTGAAGATGCTATTTTCGTCAACCTCTGGGCAACTTGTCCGGATATACAACTCTAAAATGGGGGTGAGTATAGTGAAGGTTATTGATTTTTGTATAGCGGCAAGATTTTCTTCCAAAGTGTGTTCACTGTTCTGTTACCATTTCACTATGCATAAATAATTCCGTTGAAATTATCAATCTCATTCACTTCTTTAAAGTTCTTTGGACCAGAACCATACTAGCAACTTTTTTCGTAGAAAGAACTTGCTCTCTTACAAAGATAATTTACAAGCCGAAATACCTGGCTCTAAGAAAAGGCCTTATTTTTTATACTGCCAAAAGTATGTTTAAGAACATCTCAGTCACCAGTTTCCCTTGAAATCCAAAAACCATATGTACACTAGTCATGTTGCTCATTGACAGATATATCGGGTATCCAAACAAAAATGGGTTCTGGAATGCAAGTGGCTGTTTCAGTTTTGTAGCTTAGTTCGTGTGTTCCAAATAATAATTTTGGATGCCTATTGATTGATTTACTTGTTCTATCTTCGTTTTCCACTGAGGATCAGTTGAGTCAATCATTTCTGTTATAGGGCACTATCTCATCTCCGCATTCTGCCTTTTCTTTTACTTCTTGGATTGTGTCTCGTGGTTGGCATCTTAATCTACTTTATTAATATGTCTTGGATATAAACGTTTGCAGCACCTCGTTGTCCTCTTAGGACTTGAGACGAATGTGTAATTCCAGTTTGAAGGATCATGGAACAATCTATCAGTAAATAGGAAGCGTCCATTCATAGTAGCAAAAGCAAGATAATGATGAGAACTCGTAAAATCATACGTTTCAATTCTTGTTTGACAAGAATTCGATGCTCTGCAATATAACACTTCTTGTCCTTCCTTTACTATTGGATTACCTTCCAGTGGATTCACAAGGGCTTCGTATATGCTCCTGCGTGGCTATGCCAAATTCACTGCATAGCATTTTTAGTTTTTTTTTTTTTTGGGATAAATCTTTAGTTGGCTGACTCAAATTTACCAGGTCGATGTACCAGTACAGCAAAGCTATCTCTACTATGCCTCAAGTGTCGGAGATGCAGATAATCCTCAGGTAACTCTTTCTATGCTTGGTTTGTGATACGATGCGGTCTAGGCCTATTCACAACACAAATCAAGGAGGGGTAGACAGATAAGTGCAAGTGCTCAGCAGAGTTCTTTTGTCACAGGCTTCTGGTGCATACATCTTCCGTCCAGATGAATTGCGTCCAACTATTGTTTCAAGAAAAGTAAGCAGCTTGCCATTACTCAGCTGTGCATGCTCCAACTGACTCTTGGAACATTAGAATACTACCTATTCGGCAATGTTCTCTATTAAATCTTTTCTAACAAAAAGATTGGACACATAAAAGTGCATGACCTATTTCAACTCTCACAGGTGCCCATGAAGGTTGTTCGTGGACCACTAGTCGATGAAGTGCATCAACAGTTCAGTTCATGGATCTATCAGGTCATTTGTTTGATAAATAATGTCCAAGCCCAGATTGTTCTTGCTTATCCCAATAATTTGCTTTGCTGTCTCTCTAATTTTCTTTTCAAGAACCTATGGGTTTTACTTTTCATGGGCTTACAAATCTCAAGATACTTGAAGGACCAAAAAATGTCCAGAATGTAGATGTTTCAGCAAAGAGTTGAACTGAAGCATAGTAGCATTTGGCTTGAATAGCTAAGCTACTGATCAGAAATGTCAGTGAACACAAACAGTAATTAAGTTTTTTTGTACTCAAACAACCTTGCTACCTTAGCAAACAAAAAAGTTTAAGGATTTTGATTCGATGGTAGAGAAGTAGAAGTTAATTTACTTCTATTATGCCCCATTTTTCATAGCTAATTCAGATCCACTATGTCAACTTACAATATTCATTCCAGAACACTTGACGCAAGAAATCAGGACATTCTTGAAAAACCCTTTTTGCCCCTTTGGGTATGAATTGCTGCTATGAAGTGCTTCTTATGAAGTTTTGAACCGGCATAATGTTATCATGAGTCAAATGGCTTGATTCTCTGACATCTGATTTTACTTTTTTTCACTTAATTAGGTCACGAGATTACACAAGGACAAAGAGCATGCTGATGTTGAATTTACAGTGAGTTGCACTTTTCTATTTTTGTTGTTTGTAAACTATGATTTTCTACATATGAGAGAGTTATGCAACGAAACAGTTGATGAATTTTCAATGCTTTGCATGCAAAGTCAATGGATTTATTGTCACTGAAGTCTACGTTTGAAAGATTTAGCCTCTTCAGTCTACAAGAAATCCTCCTAAGATTCTTGCTTTGAAACTTTGAAGATTGGACCAATTCCAACAGATGATGGAGTTGGGAAGGAGGTGATAACACAAATGACAGCGAATATGGCAACGGAGAAGACTTTCTACACTGATTCTAATGGAAGGGATTTCATAAAACGGGTAAACTCTGAATCTACATTTCCTGTAGATGCCGCCTTTGAAATAATTGACATTCTCAACAGATAATCTGCATATCAGTAATGGCAGATGGTACGCAATGTTTGCTACACTTGTTATTGTATTCAACCTCACTCCATTAAGCATCTTTCCTAGTTTTAGATTTATTAATTATGATGTTGTCTGAGCATTTCAAATTCCAAATGTTGTTTAAAAGAAAAGTGAGTTCACTTATCATTGAAAGACATGAGCTGGAATCTGCATTTTCCTACTGCTGAAAAAATGAAATGGCGTGCAACGTATCATTCTCTTCCAGTCACGGTGATTCATCCAACGGCCATCTTGCTTGATTGTGTCGTAGGCTGATGCGAAAAGGCTTACTATGATTCGTGCAGGTGCGAGATTATAGACCAGATTGGTCCCTCACTGTTACTGAACCTGTTGCAGGAAATTACTATCCAGTAAGTTCTTTCATTAAACAATTTAGAAAATGATTTTTAGTGGTTTGTCCTTGAATAGATGAAATTTTATCTACCGACATCATAGAATCATAAATATGTTTCTTCCCTAGAAATGATCCTCTCCTTTACACCTTGCCCTCAGATTAATCTCGGAATTTTCACCATGGACAACAAAACTGAATTCTCGGTCTTAGTGGATCGTGCCGCTGGAGGAGCCAGTATCAAAGATGGGCAAATAGAGTTGATGCTTCACAGGTTCGACATGCTATTTCCATGCTTTGCCCCATACGAGTACTTCCTTTCTTCAAATTAAAAATCTTTTACCTTCTCTTGCTTTGTGCACCAGGCGAATACTCGCTGATGACAGCAGAGGAGTGGGTGAACCTCTCGATGAGATAGTGTGCATTGCAAATAATAGTACGTGCGAAGGACTAACGGTACGTTATGTCGTATAGAAGTTATCTGTGGACGAACAATTCTTTCTCCTTGTTTGTTTTTCCTAGGTGAAGTTGTATTTCCAGGTACGAGGACACTACTACATAGGCATCAACAAACCCGGGACAGGAGCTCGCTGGCGTCGGACTACCGGCCAAGAAGTGTACTCACCTTTAGTTTTGGCTTTCGCACATGAGGTAGGGATTATATGAATTAGCTTTTTTCGGTCCATGCTTAAGCCTTTACCTGAGCAAAAGATAATGATCCTGCAGAAGATGGAGGACTGGACAGCATCTCATGTTACCACAGCGACTACTATGGATTCGAGTTACAGTTTACCTCAGAATGTCGCATTAATCACTCTGCAGGTAATTGAGTGTTAACTCAAATACTCTCTCTCACTCTCTCTGAGATTAATTGACCTTTCTGTTTCGCAGGAGTTGGATGATGGAAGTGCACTTCTACGTCTTGCCCATCTTTATGAGGTGAGAAAACTACTTAGTGTACCCTTTTAGCCTGCAAAGAAGGAGCTTCGTCGACCTATTTCATTCGAATGCAATGTCATTTGGGCTATGATATGAAAATCCATGTGAGATCTAGAATCAACAGAACTGCGAATCTTCGCAAACCCACAAGGATTGAGTAGTCCAACTATGGAGGCATCGCCTCTTGGATCAACTACACCGACTCTTTTAGGCTATTCACTCACTCCACACTTTCCATCAATTCGACACACTCATTAGTCATTTGGTCCAACTTCAATCAAAGAGAGGTGATTGACAGATACCACACTGTATTCACTTCCATCTTTCTTGTGAATATATGTAGCCTGGTGAAGATGCCGAATATTCGACCTTGACTAAAGTCGAGCTGAAGAAGATGTTTGCCGGAAGGACGGTACGTTAAGCCTTTACAGCTCTGTTCCAATTATTCTTTCTTAGTATCTGCATACCACACTAAAGTAGTTTCTCATACTGATGGACATAATTTGGTCATTGATATGTATGGTCGTCAGTTCAGATAAAGGAAGTAAAAGAAATGAGCCTGTCTGCGAACCAAGAGAAGTCTGAAATGAAGCGGATGACATGGAAAGTCGAAGGGGAAGTCGTGGCAGAACCAACGCCCCTGAGAGGCGGCCCTGTCGCCATGTCGGATCTTGTCGTCGAGCTCGGTCCCATGGAAATTCGCACTTTCTTGCTGAAATTCTAAGCATTGCAATACTGTCTCTTTTCATGGAATCAATCAAACTTTCGATGTCTCTTTCAAGCATCTTATAGTAAAGAGATCAACCAGTGCCCGAAAGGGTCCGATTTAGCGTAAGAGCACTCATAGTACAAACGGAGAAAAAACTAATTTAGGCTTTGTTTGTTTTGGAAAAAATTAATATTTCTTGAAAATCTTTTCCAAGAAGAAATTTTCTAGAAAAATGATAATACTTTTTAGTGTTCAACTAAAATCTAAAGGTAATTTGGACATGAGCACTCGGGAAATTGGGCATGACATTTGGGTCCTTGGCATAAGACCCTGCCACTTGTGCGTAGGTCCTAATTGCTTGAGCCCTAATTTTGGGAGACCAGGCCTAAGACCTTGGTGCTTATGCTTGAGTCCCTAGTGACTAAGCCTATGTCCATCGTGGTAAGGCCCAAGTGCATGGAGGCTAGACCTAGGACCCTAGTGCTCGTGTTTGGATCTTGGCGCTCAAGTCCGAGTCCATAAAGGTAGGGTTCAGTCCATATAGGCCAAGCCAAGAAACCAGCGCTTGTGTTTAGATTCCCGGCACTTGACCTCGAGTCCATCGAGGAAGGGCTTGGGTCCATAGAGGTCGGCCTAGTGCATCCAAGCTTTGCCCAAGTCCTTTAGAGAGTTCCATGCTTGGGCTCGATGGCCCCTGACTCGAGCATCAGCGATCCAAGCAGGGGTGTCGATGTCTCGGGCTTGGCCTAAATGGATTCGAGCCAAGGCTTGGCCTCAATGGACTAAGATCCTACCTCGATGGGCCCATGCCCAAGTGCCAAGGAGTTGGGCCAGGCAAGTTTCCATCTAATGATGTTGCTAAAGATATAGTGTTATTCCATGTCGTTTCTCTATTTTGTTACCGATTTATCTTTACCTTATTTTATTTCATCTTCTTCATTGCGACAGCTGCAATTCCTCAAGCTCATAGAGAGAGAGATATAGGTGTACATGTGAAATGACATGTCGGAACTTTTAACAGCATTAGCGAATGGAGAAACTTGATGGGGATCGGAATTTGATGACTAAGATGGGTAACTTTATACGAGAAGAAAAGCAATATAGGCTAAAATTTAGACTTGACTTAAAATGAGCGCTTTTAAAGTATTTACATTCAAGCACAGCATGAAAAAGCTATCATTTTTAACTTGAATTTGCTCATGTAATTACAGATGCTTCAAATGTCGTGGTGCTGAACATTGAAATATATATAGATAAGGCTCATTGAGACAAAAAGTTAATTTTTTGTCCTTAGTGACACGAGATAATACCAAAAATAATGAAGAAACATTTAGTTTTTCGAACGGTTCGAGGAATATCGATTTTTATATACACGTGATAATTGTCTTGTCGACTTATCTGTTTCGTCACCAATGGATCAATCACTGATCTCGTCCGGTCCCAAAAACAAACGACAAAAGATCTCGACGAACGTGCCTCGCGATTCGTCCCCCTTGTTTTCTCTTCCTCGGCCGTCTCCTTTGACTTCCTGGGATGAAAAGTCCCGGCGACTTCCTTTCATTGGAAATACTCAGTTTTTTTTTTTTTTTTATCACTCTTACTCTGGTTCTTGTCAGATTACGGTCTGCATATTTCCTTTTGTAATATGCCATTCATGGAGGTCCCTCGTACGAGTGACCCGTGTCGTGAATCAATCGTTTTTGTCCTCACAACCCCCGACGAATTACAGGCTGTCCACTAAAGCCCAATATAACTGGCGGGGATCCACAGGTCACTCAATCAAGTCCAGCTCTTTGGTGAGTTCACCACCTACAATTCCTAATAATACAGTCCCTAGCCGCTGAGAGAGAGAGAGAGAGAGAGAGAGAGAGAGTTTGTGAGCGCGCACGCGCTGCTGTTGCTGAAATGGGTACTCTTGTGGCTTCCTGTTTCGTGGTTGTGATTTTGGAGACTGTACGGTTGTATGGAGGAGTGGCTGGAGCTTACGTGAAGTACAACACTAGTGCTGCGGTTGTGGAAGGGAAGTTGAACGTCCACTTGGTCCCGCATTCCCACGACGACGTTGGATGGTTGAAGACCATTGATCAGTACTATGTCGGCTCGAACAACTCCATCCAGGTCCTTAAATTTTCAAGTTCGAAGAGCATAGTGAAGTTTGGCTATACAATACTGTTGATGTATAATTATGCGGTAACGTGGATGGGAGAATGTTCTTATGTGTGCTATTGTTAGTGCAGGGTGCTTGTGTCGAGAATGTGCTTGATTCTGTTGTCGAAGCATTGTCGCGAGATCCCAATAGGAAGTTTATATTCGCCGAGATGGTAAGTTCTGTTAATTTTAGATTCTCTCTGATGCATACCTCTGAAGGCTCGTTATTGTTTTGATCATCTTCAAACCTTGTTTATGAGTTCACTGCAATCAGTCAAATTTTCTATCTCAGGCTTGAATCTAGTTGATCAGTTTGACTCCGCTGGTCTATAGCATTGTGGTAAAATTTCAATCCAAATGACCGTCGTGATATTAATCCTTTTCATATTTATAGCTAGCAAATCTGCAAATCCATAATGGCTGACATGAAGACACCGATGGTTTTGGCCTTTAAAGAAGTTATAATCTTTGTGCAATTTTTCAATCCAATTGCATCAGAAGGGTAACTGAACTTCCAGGCATGCTGCCAAGACAAACTAGACCGAAGATATTTAAGTTCAGCATTACTTTCCACATGAAAATTGCCATTACATGATTCTCATTTTTAATTTCATGTTGATAACAAAGACTGTACTTTTGAAAGATGAACCTTTGGGATTATAAACCTGCATGCTTTCTGTCTTTTGTGCTTCAGGAACACTACATCTGATAGTACCTGTTACCATTTTTTCCTGCGAGTATTGGTCATTACTCTGCAGTAAAGACGTCTAGCATTTAATAATCGAATATTTATAATGGAGAGAGATAGAAGAGACAGACATTTAACCAAGATAAATTTAAGTTATCAAACATTTATGCTGGAAATTGTTTACTTTGTTGTGCTTGTAAGATGGTGCACTTTGTAAGATGCGGATCATAGTCAACTTCTGCTTCCTTTGAAGTGTACCTTTGCTCGCGATTGTTCAATAATCATGGTTTGTGTGAACAAACAGTTTGTTCTTAGGCTATAGCTTCTTCACATCAGGCCTTCCATCATCCCCTCCACTGTTCACTTACAAACGAGCTTAGCTTGATACAGTCACTAACGAATTTCATGAAAATGATAGGCTTTCTTCCAAAGATGGTGGTTAGAGCAAAGTCCAGAAACAAAAGAACAAATGAGGAAACTTGTAAATGCTGGCCAATTGGAATTCATGTATGCAGTCAGTAAGCATTTAAATTGGTCTATGGCGATTTCTGCACTACTACTGTGCTGACGGCAATGTTGGAAATTTGCAGAAATGGCGGATGGTGTATGCACGATGAGGCAACAACTCATTACATCGACATGATTGACCAAACAACTCTGGGTCATGGCCTGATAAAGTCACAGTTCAACAAAGTTCCTCGAGTTGGATGGCAAATTGATCCGTTTGGACATTCTGCTGTGCAAGCTTACCTGCTTGGAGCTGAGGTAGTAGATTCTATCTAAGGTTTTCTCAATGTCGACCTTCTCTGTTTTCACCTTCCAATCAGTCTTGAGTGCAGCTCTGAGTTATTTTTTGGTATGATCTCTGCAAACTATGATGCGACCATTAGACTTTGAGAAGTATCATTTTGTCCAACTTTCTCTGTCCTCAAATGAAAAAGGACTTGCCCCGCATGGTTGTTTTTCCCAATAAATTTCCATGCTTTGCGTTGTATTTCCTATGAAAGGACCATCACCATTTTTGCAGGTTGGATTTGATTCCCTGCATTTTGCGAGGATCGACTATCAAGACAGAGCGAATCGCAAGAATGATAAATCTCTTGAGGTCATATGGCGTGGCTCTAAAACATTTGGTTCCTCATCTCAGGTTTGAAATAGAAGAGAACTCATTACCTTCATTTTTCTTGGTTACTTTGCCTCAGGATTAATATCATGCACTTGTCTTGACCCTTGCAGATTTTCACAAATGCATTTCCTGTTCATTATAGTCCGCCGGACGGTTTCGATTTTGAAATGTCTAATGATTTTGAGCCTGTTCAGGTGTGTGCTGTTATTCAACCAAATTAATCACTTTCAATTTTCTTTTTTTTTCTTCTGGCAGACGCATTCACAATTGAGATATTCAATCTGCAGGATAATATTCTCCTCTATGACTATAATGTCGAAAAAAGAGTGAATGATTTTATTAGTGCTGCAATGACACAGGTATACTCTTAGCTTTTTGCAGGCAACAGCTTTGTTATGTCTTGGTTTGTCTCTGACTGAGACTGACTATTGTCAAGTACGTGTGAACGTTATTGAGGTACACATTTAGGAACTCATTTTTCCCAATGAACAGGCAAATGTGACAAGAACAAATCACATTATGTGGACCATGGGTGATGATTTTCAGTACCAATACGCTGAGTCTTGGTTCAAGGAGATGGACAAATTCGTTCATTATGTTAACAAGGTAAAACCACCTGCTCTGCTATTTGCTTTTATAATTGTAATATGTGAGTGTTTATGCTTCAAAACACTTGAAGTTTTGCAAAAACTCATTTTTGGTCATGCATAATTTGGAGATTTCCCTAAGCATCAAGGTTATGATACTTTCACCAGTATCTTTTTATTGAGAAGTAACCCAAAAATCTATAATTAGTTTAGATGAAGACTTTCTAAGCTTACTCTGGAGAGGAGAGTTTTTCCTTTTCTTTCAATGCATTTGCCATAATTTTCTTTTCCCATTCCTGGTATTTCTTCTCCCTCAGGATGGTCGGGTGAATGCATTATACTCTACGCCATCTATTTACGTTGATGCCAAAAATGCAGAAAATGGATCATGGCCTTTGAAAACCGATGATTACTTTCCGTGAGTACTGCTTTTTCACCCATCTCAGTTGCGTCTATGTGATATATCTCTTTTAATCACCATCAACTAGATATATGACCAGCACTTGCTTCTGTGTACAGGTACGCAGATAGTAAAGATGCCTATTGGACTGGTTACTTTACCAGCCGGCCAGCCCTGAAACGATATGTTAGGATGCTAAGTGGATATTATTTGGTATTGTTTCCCTTTCTTGGAGTTCATACTGTTTCAGAACACAGGATATCTCTTCCTGTAGTTGCCTATTTCAAGCCAAGGGGAACACCTGCGACTTGAATGATTTTGTCTTCATTGTGTTTACATCTTTGTGACTTAAGTTTCTGGAGGGATGAGTTGTGATAATTTTTAATTTTCTTGGTGCCATGGGCAGGGTTAAATCTTAAAATGACTATCTGAGGAGATAATGTGTTTTTCCCCCTTGCTTCGATGATTAATACCATCTAATCCACATATATACTATGTATAGCACCATTAAACATTGCCATGACTGTGCTCTCTTTTGTCTATATAGGCAGCACGCCAACTTGAATTTCTTGTGGGGCGAAGGTCCAGCGGTCCTAGCACTTACGGGCTTGGAGATGCCTTAGGAATAGCACAACATCACGATGCTGTCAGTGGTACAGCTAAACAGCACACGACAAATGATTATGAGAAGCGCCTAGCTGTTGGAGCTTCTGAGGTTGGAAACTGAAATCCTGTTGAATTTTCCTTTTAGGGTTTTTCGCTCTCAACTCTCAATTTGATCTCTAAATGCTCTTTGTTCTAAAATTGATTAGGCAGAAGCTGTCGTCAATAATGCTCTCTCGTGCCTAGTTAGTAAGAAACCAGGTGGTCAGTGTTCATCATCTGCTTTGAACTTTAGCCAGGTAAGTTTTAATCTAATTCCTACAGTTTCCAACCATAAGGATTTGTGATGTTCTTCAAACTATCATATAAGCAAGTCAGTTCATTGGGGCTTAAATTTTGTGTAAAGACCAAATGTTTCCATTACTCAAGATGACCTGTATTCATCTTGTGTTTACATTTTTTTACAGTGCCAATTACTCAACATAAGTTTCTGCCCAGCAACAGAGGAAGATATTCCGGATGGAAAGAGTCTGGTAACTTTTTAATGCTATGAGTTCTTTAAAGAAATGTGTATATTCTCATTGAAATTTCTTTATCAGGTTGTGGTAGCATATAATTCCCTTGGATGGAATCGAACGGATGTCATAAGGATCCCAGTGAGTATATACTTCTTTGCACCAATAGTTTCTTTGCACCAATAGTTTATGCATCAAGAGATTGACAATTGCTCCTAGATATAATTTGGCAAAGAAAATGTCCACCAGGTCACTGATTCAAATTTTGTCGTCCGTGACTCTTCTGGAAATACCATTGAAGCACAATTCATCGATTTGGATAGTGTTACAATCAACTTGAGGAACTTCTACGTGAAAGCCCATTTGGGATTGTTGCCACAGCAGGTCCCAAAGTACTGGCTAATATTTCAAGTTTCAATACCGCCATTGGGTTGGAGCACATACTTCATTTCTAAAGCAGCTACAGAAGGTTGGTACTTACATACTTGATTCTCGTGTTCAAGCCTCTGAGAATGATATTTATATCATCTGCCATGGCTTGTCAGAGTAG
The DNA here is from genome assembly GCA_028830015.1 of Eucalyptus grandis x Eucalyptus urophylla. Lineage (NCBI taxonomy): Eukaryota > Viridiplantae > Streptophyta > Magnoliopsida > Myrtales > Myrtaceae > Eucalyptus > Eucalyptus grandis x Eucalyptus urophylla. The sequence continues at coordinate 31,458,341 of CM054203.1, forward strand.
ATTTCACGAACATGAAATAAAACAAATAACGAGTCAAAAAATTCAAACCCATAACAATCAGCATGATGTAAAATGTATGCAGATGAGCCTAGACATGCTCCAAAACTATTCAGAGTCCATTTGAAGTGCATGTGTCTGAGGCCATAAAACTGATCAGCACAATTAATTCAACACAGCCTCATGGTTGTTAGTAAGCCATGCTGACTCCTTTAAATCTATTTTCCTTATCTGGGCTTCAAAATTATGCAGGGGAAAGTAAAAGTACCGTCCTCTCTACACTGAGCAATCCACAGAATGATACCATAGAAGTTGGACCAGGGGATCTGAAGATGCTATTTTCGTCAACCTCGGGGCAACTTGTCCGGATATTAAACTCTAAAACTGGGGTGAGTCAAGTTAGTGTCATTGATTTTTGTTTAGCAATGAGATTTTCTTCCAAAGTGTGTTCACTGTTCTGTTACCATTTCACTGTACATGGATAAATCCATTGAAATTGACAATCTCATCTTATTCACTTCTTCAAAGTTCTTTGGATTAAAATCGTACTCGTGAATTTTTTGTAGAAAAAAGGTGCCCTCTACATAGTTCTTCTACAATTTGATAAAACTTTCTCTAAGGAAAGGGCTATTTTTGTACTGCCAAAATAGATAACTGCAAGTGTTCAGCAGGAATGCTTGATAGATAAAATTAGATTGCAACTGCAAAAAGACAACTGAAAGTGTTGAGCTCTTGAACTTCCACAACTTCTGTGTTGAAATATTTCAATTTTCAATCAACAGTTCCTCTTGAAATGCGTTGCTCCTTGACAAACACATTGATTACCAACAAGTGACCACTATGAAAATGGGTTCTGGAATGGAACTTGGCTGCTTCTGCTTTCTAGCTTCAATCATGTCTTCTAAATAATAATTTTGGACGCTTAATTGATTGATGTACCTGTTATATCTTCACTGTCAATTGAGGATGAGCTTAATCAATCTTTTCTGTATAAAGCACTATCTCATCTCTATATTCTGCCTTTTCTTTGGCTACTTGGATTGGGTCTTATGTGGTTGGCATCTTAACCTACTTTATTAGTGTGTCTCGTACTCCAGTGTTTACAGCACCTCTTTGTCCTCTTAGGACTTGAGATGAATGTGTAATTCTAGTTTGATCAGAACAACAATGAGAACTTCTCCTAAAATTAAGACGTTTCCATTAATACAATAACATTAGCTTTTCTTCAGGTTTGACGAGAATTCAATGTTCTACTTTTATAACACTTTTTGTCATTCTGTTACTTTATTTATTGGATTATCTTCCAGTGCATTCACAAGGGTATCTTATATGCTACTGTGAAGCTCTGCCAAATTCACTGCATAGCCTCTTTAGTTGACTGACTCAAATTTACCAGGTTGATGTACCAGTACAGCAAAGCTATCTCTACTATGCCTCAAGTATCGGTGACCCAGTTGATTCTCAGGTAACTCTTTCTGTGCTTGATTTTGACACGATGTAGACCGGTATCTAGACCTATTTACAGCACATACCCAGGAATGGTAGATAGATGACTGCAAGTGCTCAGCAGAGTTCTTTCATTGCAGGCTTCTGGTGCGTACATCTTCCGCCCAGATGGTGCTCGTCCAACTATTGTTTCAAGAGAAGTAAGTGGCCTCTATTACTCAGCTGTGCATGCTTTAACTAACTCTCGGAACATTGATTAATACTATCCATTCAGCGATGCCGAATATTAAATCTTTCCTAACAGCAAGATTGGACAGATAAGAGTTCATGACCTATTTCAACTCTCACAGGTACCCCTGAAGGTTGTTCGGGGACCACTAGTTGATGAAGTGCATCAACAGTTCAGTTCATGGATCTACCAGGTCATTTGTTTAATAAATTAACTCCAAGCACACATAGCTCTTGCTCATCCCTATGATTTGCTTGGCTGTTTCTCTTTCTTTTCAACAACCTATGGGTTTTAGTTCCTGTGGGCTTACAGAACTCAATATACTCGAAGGACCCAAAGATGTCCAGAACGTAGATATTTCAGCAAAGAGTTTGACTGAAGCATTGTAGCTAACATTGGGCTTGAATAGCTAAACTACTAATTAGAAGTGTCATTCATTTAACCAGAATCCTTGACCCAGAAAAAGAATGACGCTTGTTCATTGTACATTGGGCATTAACATTAAAAGCTTAAGTTTTCAAGTTCGATCCAAGTTTAAGTTTGCTTTTGTACTCTGAACCACATTGCTACCTTAGTAAACAAGCAATCATAAGGATCTTGATTTGATTGAGAGAACAGGTGGGTAATTTACTTCTATAATGCCCCCTTTTTGATTGCTAATTTAGATCAAGTATGTCAATCAACCAACTTCATCCCAAAACACTTGGAGCAAGAAATCATGAGATTCTCAAAAAAACCCTTTTTTCCCCATCTGGTATGAATTGCTGCTATAAGTGCTATATCTTATGTTGTTTTGGACCGGCACAAAGGGAACACACGAGACAAATGGCTTGATTCTCAGACATCTCATTTCTCTTTTCCACTTAATCAGGTCACGAGATTATACAAGGACAAAGAGCAGGCTGATGTCGAATTCACAGTGAGTTGCCCTTTTCTATATTTGTTGCTAAGCAAACTATTATTTTTTACATATGATAGAATTAGTAAATTTATTAACAAAACAGTTCATTGAATTTTCAATGCTTTGCATGCAAAGTCGATCGATTTATTGTCACTAATGTCTACGTAGTAAAGAATTAACCTCAAGTCTCCAAGAAAATCCTCCTAAGACTTCGTCCTTCAAACTTTGAAGATCGGACCAATTCCAACAGATGATGGAGTTGGAAAGGAGGTGATAACACAAATGACGGCAAATATGGCCACGGAGAAGACCTTCTACACTGATTCTAATGGAAGAGATTTCATAAAACGGGTAAACTTTAAAACCTACATTTCCCTCAGATGCCATCTTTGCTTATTTTTTGAAATTATCGATGTTCTCAACAGATGATCTCAATATTAGTACCAGCAGATGGAGAGCGAGGTTTGCTAGACTTATTATTGTATTCAAACTCTCTCTACTGAGCAACATCTATCCGAGTGTTAAGTTATAGCTTGTGATGTTCTTTGAATATTTCACATTTCAAAGGTCGTTTCAAAGAAAAGTTGGTTCACTTAACATCAAAAGACATTAGCTGGAATTCACATTTTCATTATCAACTGAACTACATCTTCAGCTTGTTACTAAAAAAAAAAAAAAAAAAAAAAAAAAGAACTACATCTTCAGCGAAATTATGTGCAACATTGTCTTTCAGTCACAGCGTTAAGTCAGACAAAAGCCATCTTACTCATTCATCACTTGTCCTAGGCTGACGCAAAATAACTTATTATGGTTCATGCAGGTGCGAGATTATAGATCAGATTGGTCCCTCACTGTTACACAACCTGTCGCAGGAAATTACTATCCAGTAAGTTCTTTAAATTTAACGATTTACCAAATGACTGTGAGTAACAACATGGTGCTTGAACATATGAAATTCTATCAACCTGTAACACAGACTCCTGAATATATTTTTCCCCTAAAAATGATCCTCTCTCCTACGCTATGCTGTCAGATTAATCTCGGAATTTTCACCAAAGACAACAAAACTGAATTCTCTGTCTTAGTGGATCGTGCCGTTGGGGGAGCTAGTATCAAAGACGGGCAAATAGAGTTGATGCTTCACAGGTTCGGCGTGTCCTTTCTGTGCTCTGCCCCATATGAGTCCTTCCTTTCTTCACATTAGAAATCTTGTACCTTATATTGCTTCATGCACCAGGCGAATACTTAAAGATGACAGAAGAGGAGTGGGGGAAGCTCTTGACGAGATGGTGTGCATTGCAAATAACAGAACGTGCAAAGGACTAACGGTGTGTTACATCACCAGAAGTTATCTGTGGACGACCAATTGTTTCTCCTTGTTCGTATTCCAAGTGATTGTATTTCCAGGTACGAGGACACTACCACATAGGCATCAGCAAAGCAGGAGAGGGAGCTCGCTGGCGACGGACGACTGGCCAAGAAGTGTACTCGCCTTTAGTTCTGGCTTTTGCACATGAGGTAGGGATTGAATGCATTAGTTTATCGTGGCCTATGCTTAAGCCTTTTAACTGAGCAATAGATAATGACCTGCAGAAGATGGAGGACTGGACAGCTTCTCATGTTACCATTGCGACTACTATGGATTCAAGTTACAGTTTACCTCAGAATGTCGCTTTAATCACTCTGCAGGTTATTCAGATTTGTCTCAAATACTCTCTCTCTCCCTTCCTCCCTCCCTTCCTCTGCGAGATTAATTGACCTTTCTCTTTTGCAGGAGTTGGATGATGGAAGTGCACTACTACGTCTTGCACATCTTTATGAGGTGAGAAAAGAACTTCATTTACCCTTTTATTGCAAAAAGAAAGAGCTTTGTCAATCCATGTCATTTGAATGTGATTGGGGCTGTGATGAAAACTCCATGTGAGATCTAGAATCAACAGAACTATGAATCTTCGCAAACCCAGGAGAGACTGTAATTTAACTATGGAGGCATTGCTTCTTGAATTGACTAAACTCACTCTATCAGGCTATTCACTTACTGCCGCACTTTCCATCAATTTGACACTCTCATGAGTCATTTTTTCATACTTCAATCAAAAAAGAGGTGATTGATATATATCATATTGTATTCATTTCCATCTTTCTTGTTGTGAATATATCTAGTCTGGTGAAGATGCCGAGTATTCAACCTTGGCTAAAGTCGAGCTGAAGAAGATGTTCGCTGGAAGAATGGTATGTAAAGCTTTTACTGCACTAATGCCAAGGCTCTTCTTAGTGTCTGCCAACCGCACGAAGTACTGTCTCATACTGATGGACATTGATATGTATGGTTATGACTACAGATAAAGGAAGTAAAGGAAATGAGCTTGTCTGCAAACCAAGAGAAGTCTGAAATGAAGCAGATGACGTGGAAAGTCGAAGTGGAAGTCGTGGCGGAACCTATGCCTTTAAGAGGGGGCCCTGTCAATGTCTCGGATCTTGTTGTCGAGCTTGGTCCCATGGAAATTCGTACTTTCTTGCTCAAATTCTAAGTATTGTACGTAATGTCTCTTTTCACGTAATCAATTAACTTCCAAAGTCTCTTTCATAATTTTTTTTCATAAAGATGTTAACCAGTGCCCAAAAAGGGTACCATTTAGCTCAATATGAAACCAATAAGTGCAGGTTTTTTTTGGCTTTCCTAACAAGTGCACTTCCAGCATCAATAAAGGAGAACGGTAGTTTAATTACTTGCTTAGTTTATTAAAGCAAACAGACAACGGCCTTCACAAGTTTTCTCGGTGAGTATCGTAAAAAATTAATTGTTAACAACTACTCACCCGGATGATCGCCAGTTCAAATGTACAGAACTGTGTCCTTCAGTGGCAGTCCTCTTCTCTGCTTTGGACCACGCGAAGAGTGCCCATCTCCAGGTTGCATCAGTTATGAGAGATTAAGAAAAGGAACATATAAACTTACCTAGGAACATCTCACGTTCGATGTCAGCGTGTGTTCAAGCTGAAAAATTACAGCGATGTTGCCTAGGTAAGGGTTCTATTCATCTTTTTCTTTTTAATAAACAAAACTAGAGATGCCGAAATCAGTGAAGAAAATTCATATTGGAGACGACCGAATCATTAGTGAAAAACAAAATTCAGATAAGTGAGCAATGTTCACAAGTGTGACCATGGAGAAAAATCTCAACGAGTGTCAGTCAGTATCCTCGTCCCGATCCGGAAAGAAACAGACAAATGTCTCAATGAACTTCACTCGCGATTTGTCTCTTTCCTCTTCTCTTCCTTGGCCACGCTTCGTCCGTTTTCTTGGCCTCGGATGAAGTCCCCACAACCACTTCTTTTCAATGAGATGCTCGTCTTATTACTGTTATTCTTGTTTTTGTCAGAATAAACTTCCGCATATTCAACACCCTCTTGTCCGAAAATTATTGAAGATCCCCCTTAGGATCACATCGAATCCCACGAGCCCTTTATCCATTACCCGGGACGATTGCTTTCTTTCTTTCTTTTATTTTTTAAAAGTGCGGTCTGACTTGCATATAGATAGAAATGAAGTTCGATGAGTACATGTTCGATCTTTGCCGGGGTTGATAAAGAAGAAGCCTGACCATCATAACCGGACACAAACATTTAATCGAAAAAGATTGATTTTTTTTTTTTTTCCGTTTACATAAACAAGTGAAACCGCTGCATAATTCCTACTTTGGCCTCACTGGGTTTTAGTTACCCAATGTGCTCAACTATGGAATGATTGCACCAACACAAAGGACGAATGTTTGCACTTCTAACTAATAGGAAGAGAGAATGAAGCAAAGACTGTGGACTTTGATGGAGTTCCATGGCAGCATCTGTGCTAAATCACAGTCAAGAGTCGATATCCTACACACACCCCACAAATTACAGGCCGTCCACTAACGTCCGATATGGCTAAGATCCGCGCACCACTCAATCATTGGTCCAACTTTTCGGTGAGTTCACCATTTATCAGTTGCATCAACTCAACAGTCACTCTATGTGTGTGTGAGAGAGAGAGGGGGGGGGGGGGATTGTGAGGGTGTGTGCATAGTTTTTGCTGCTGAAATGGGTACTCTTGTGGCTTCTCTTTTTGTGATTGTGATTTTGGAGATCGTATGGTTGTATGGAGGAGTGGATGGAGCCTACATGAAGTACAATACTGGTGCCGGGGTTGTGGAAGGGAAGTTGAATGTGCATTTGGTCCCGCATTCCCATGATGATGTCGGATGGTTGAAGACCGTCGACCAGTACTATGTTGGCTCAAACAACTCCATCCAGGTCCTTAAATATTTGGGATCGAAGAGCATAGTGAATTTTCACTATACTGTTTGGTTGATATATAATTCTGCAGTTTATGTAAATGGGAAAATGTTTTTATGTGCGTTATTGGTTGTTCAGGGTGCTTGCGTTGAAAATGTACTTGATTCCGTTGTCAAAGCATTGGCGCGAGATCCCAACAGGAAGTTTGTGTTTGCCGAGATGGTAAATTCTGTCAATTTTAGACTCTCTGATGCATATCTCTGAAGGCTTCTTTTTGTTTTGATCATCTTCAAACCATGTTTTTGAGTTTTCTGCAATCAGTCAATTTTGCTATCTCAGGCTTGAATCTAGTTGATCAGCTTGACTCTGCCGGTCTAAAGCATTGTGTTCTAACTTCAATCCAATTGACCATCACGATATTAATCCTATTCATATCTGTAATCAGCAAATCTGCAAATCCATTATGGTTGACAAGAAGATACCGACCAGTTTGGCCTTTATCGAAGTTAAAATCTTTGGGCCATGGTGCAATAAAATTGCATTAGAAGAGTAACTGAACTTCCAGGCATGCCACCAAGATGTCAGCATTACAGTCGCACTTAACATGAAAATGGCCATTACATGATTCTCATTTTTCGTTTAATGTCATTACAAAGACGTATTTTGGCAAGATGAACCTTTGGGATTATATAGCCGCATGCTTCCCGTCTTCTATGCTTCATGAATACTACATTTGATAGTAACTGTTACCATTTTTTTCCCGTGAATATTGGTTGTTATTCTGCAGTAAAGACATCTGGTATTCAGTAATCTAAACAAAGAAGAAAAATTTGATGCCTCGGACTCTACAGTCATTACTCACCTTTTGCATTTATATTTTCATGGACTTGCATACTGGTTCTCTTAATATCAGCGTCAGTTTATTCCCCTTATTTGCTTATTCTCAGAGCCCTCTTCTGTTGCCCTCAATTGAGGCATAAAATGAAAAAAAAGAGAGCAGATAAACTGTGATTTAACCAAAATAAATGTAAATTATCAAATATTTATGTTGGAAATTGTATGCTTTGGTATGCTTGTAAGACAACACACTTTGTGATACTTGTTTATCTTGATAGATACAGATCATAGCCAACTTCTGCTTCTTTTGAAGTGTACCTCGCAAATTTTTTGTTCACAATTGTTAATTTCTGTGTACAAACAGTTGTTCTTATGCTATAGCTTCTTCACTTCAGGCCTTTGCTCATTCCCCCCGCTGTCCACTTCTAAACAAGCTTAGCTTGATCCAGTAACTAACGAATTTCATGAAATGATAGGCTTTCTTCCAAAGGTGGTGGTTAGAGCAAAGTCCAGAAACACAAGAACAAGTGAGGAAACTTGTGGATGCTGGCCAATTTGAATTCATGTATGCAGTCAGCAAGCATTTAAATGGGTCTATGGCAATTTCTGTGCTATTACTGTCCTGACAGTAATTTTGGCAATTTGCAGAAATGGCGGATGGTGTATGCATGACGAGGCAACAGCTCATTACATCGACATGATTGACCAAACAACTCTTGGTCATGGCCTGATAAAGTCACAATTTGACAAAGTTCCTCGAGTTGGATGGCAAATTGATCCGTTTGGACATTCTGCTGTGCAAGCTTACCTTCTGGGAGCTGAGGTAGAAGATTCTATCTAAGGTTTTCTCAATGTCGACCTTTTCTGTTATCACCTTCCAATCAGTCTAAAGTGTAGCTCTGAGTTATTTTTTGTTTTGATGTCTGCACACTATGATACAACCATTAGACTTTGAGAAATATCATGTTGTCCGACTTTCTTTGTCCATAAATTATATATATATATATATATACATACAAAAGTTTCTCCCTATGGTTTTTTTCCTAATAAATTTTCTATGCTTCGTGTTGTATTTCCTATAAAAGGACCACCACCATTTTTGCAGGTTGGATTTGATTCCTTGCATTTTGCGAGGATTGATTATCAAGACAGAGCGACTCGCAAAAATGATAAATCTCTTGAGGTTATATGGCGTGGGTCTAAAACGTTTGGTTCCTCATCTCAGGTTCGAAATAGAAGCAACCTTATTACCTTCATTTTCTTGGTTACTTCACCTCATTAATATCATGCACTTGTCTGTGCCCTTGTAGATTTTCACAAATGCATTTCCCATTCACTATAGTCCACCGGAAGGTTTTAATTTTGAAGTGTCTAATGATTTTGAGCCTGTTCAGGTGCGTTCTGTTATTCAACCAAATTGACCACTTTCAAGCTTTTCTTTTTCTTCTGGCAGACAGATTCACGATTGAGATATTCAAACTGCAGGATAATACTCTCCTATATGACTACAATGTCGAAAAAAGAGTGAATGATTTTATTAGTGCTGCAATGACACAGGTATGCTCTTAGCTTTTCGCAGACAACAGCTCTGTTGTATCTTGGATTGTCTCAGACCAAGACTGACCATCGTCAAGTAATTATATGTGAATAAACATCACTGAGGTACACATATAGGAACTCATTTTTCCCAATGAACAGGCAAATGTTACAAGAACAAATCACATTATGTGGACCATGGGTGATGATTTTGTGTACCAGTATGCTGAGTCTTGGTTCAAGCAGATGGACAAACTCATTCATTATGTTAACAAGGTAAAACTACCTAATCTACTATTTGCTTTTATGATTGCAGTATGTGAGTGTTTATGCTTCAAAACACTTGAAGTTTTGCAAATATCATTTCCAGTCACCAATAATCTGGAGACTTCCCTATGTGTCAAGGCTGTGGTACTTTCACCAGTATCTTTTTCTTTGAGATGCAACACCAAAGGATCTACAGTTAGTTTAGAATAACACTTTCTAAGCTTACTCTGGAGAGGAGAGATATGCTTTTTCCCTTTCTTTTTTCTCTCAATGCACTTGCCATAATTTTCTTTTCCTGTTCCTGATATTTCTTCTCTCTCAGGATGGTCGGGTGAATGCATTATACTCTACACCATCTATTTACGTCGATGCCAAAAATGCAGCAAATGTATCATGGCCTTTGAAAACTGATGATTACTTACCGTAACTATCTCTCTTTTACCCATCTCAGTTGCCTCTATGTGATATATCTTTTCCAATCACCATCGACAAGATATATGACAGACGCTTCTTTGTACAGGTATGCAGATAGAAAAGATGCCTACTGGACTGGTTACTTTACTAGCCGGCCAGCCCTGAAACGATATGCTAGGATGCTTAGTGGATACTATCTGGTATTGTTTTTCTTTAGTGGTGATCATACTATATCAGAACACAGTATTTCTCTTCCTGTTGCTGTGTTATTGTAAGCTGAGTAGAATACTCACAACTTAAATTATTTTGTCTTCAGTGTTTTCTTACATCTATGTAATTTAGGTTTCTGGAGGGATGAGTAGCGATATCTTCGAATTGCTTATGTGCCATGGGCAGGGTTGATTTTTCAATTGAACATCTGAGGAGATATTGTGTTTCCCCCCTTCCTTTTATGATAAATATCATCTATCCCATAAATGTACTGAGTATAGCACCATTAAACATTGCCATGATTGTGCTCTCTTTTGTCAATTTAGGCAGCCCGCCAGCTTGAATTTCTTGTGGGGCGCAGGTCCAATGGTCCTAGCACTTCCAGGCTTGGAGATGCCTTAGGATTAGTGCAACATCATGATGCTCTCACTGGTACTGCTAAACAGCACACAACCAATGATTATGAGAAGCGCCTAGCTATTGGAGCTTTTGAGGTCGGAAAATAAAGTCCCGTTAAATTTTCCCTTTTGGGGTTCCTTGTTCTCAATTCTCAATTTAATCTCTGAATGCTCTTTCTTCTAAAATCAATTAGGCAGCAGCTGTTGTCGATAATGCTCTCTCCTGCCTAGTTGGTAAGAAACCAGGAGGTCAGTGCTCATCACCTGCTTTGACCTTTAGCCAGGTACGTTTTAATCTAATTCCTACAGGTTCCAGCCAGAAGGATTTAGAGATGTCCTTCAAACTATCATATAAGCGAGTCAGTTCATTGGAGCTTAAATTTTGTCTAGAGACCAAATGTTTCCCTTACTCAAGATGACCTGTATTCATCTTTGGTTTACATCACTGTTTTTACAGTGCCAATTACTCAATATAAGTTTCTGCCCAGCAACAGAGGAAGATATTCCAGACGGAAAGAGTCTGGTAACTTTTTGGGTTATATGCTATGAATTCTTTAAAGAAACGTGTATATTCTCATTGAAATTTCTTTATCAGGTTGTGGTAGCATATAATTCGCTTGGATGGAATCGAACTGATATCGTAAGGATCCCAGTGAGTATTTACTTCTTTGCACCAATAGTTTAAGCATTAGGAGATTGATAATTGCTTCTGGATATAATTTGGCAAAGAAAATGTCTACCAGGTTACTGATTCAGATTTGGTCGTCCATGACTCTTCTGGAAATACCATTGAAGCGCAATTTATCAATTTGGATAGTGTTACAATCAACTTGAGGAACTTCTATGTGAAAGCCTACTTGGGATTATCACCACAGCAGGTCCCAAAGTACTGGCTTATATTTCAAGTTTCATTACCGCCATTGGGTTGGAGCACATACTTCATTTCTAAAGCAGCTACAGAAGGTTGGCATTTACATACTTGATTCTCGTATTCAAGCCTCTGAGATTGATACTTATGTCACCTGATGTGGCTTGCTAGCGTAGATTTCATGAACAGGAAGTAGAACAAATGACGAGTCAAAGTTCAAACCCATAACAATCAGCATGAGGTAATATGCATTATGGAGGAGTGAAAATGAGCCTAGACTCGCTCCAAAATTCAAACCCATAACAATCAGCATGAGGTAAAATGCGTCATGTAGAAGTGGCGATGAGCCTAGACAAGCTCCAAAACTATTCCAAGTCAATTAGAAGTGCATGTGTCTGAGGCCGTAAAACCGATCAGCACAATCAATTCGACACAGCTTCATAGTTGTTAGTAAGCCATGCAGACACGTTTAAATCTACTTTCCTTAGCTGGGCTTCAAAATGATGCAGGGCATGAAACTACTGTCCTTTCTACACTGAGCAATCCACAGAATGATACCTTAGAAGTTGGACCAGGGGATCTGAAGATGCTATTTTCGTCAACCTCGGGGCAACTTGTCCGGATATTAAACTCTAAAACTGGGGTGAGTCAAGTCAGTGTCATTGATTTTTGTTTAGCAATGAGATTTTCTTCCAAAGTGTGTTCACTTTTCCGTTATCATTTCACCATGCATGGATAATTCCATTGAAATTGTCAATCTCATCTTATTCACTTCTTCAAAGTTCTTTTGACCAAATCCAAATTAGTGACATTTTTGTAGAAAAAAAGTGCTCTTTCCAAATTACTTGTACAACCCCAATAAAACTTTGTCTAAGAAAAGGGCCATTTTCGTATTGCCAAAATAGATGACTGTGCTCAGTAGGATTGCTAGATAGATAAAATTGATTGTAACTGCAAAAGGATAACTGAAAGTGCTGAGCTCTTGAAATTCTACAAACTTCTATGTTGAATATTTCAACTTTCATTCACCAATTTCTCTTGAAATGTGTTGCTCCTTGATGAACACATCGATTACCAAACAAGTTACAACGATTAAAATGAGTTCTGGAATGCAACTTGGCTGCTTCAGCTTCCTAGCTTCGACCACGTCTTCCTAATAATAATTTTGGATGCTCAATTGAATGATGTACCTGTTATATCTTCAATGTCAAGTGAGGATCAGCTGAATCAATCTTCTCTGTTTACAGCATTCTCATCTCTACTTTCTGCCTTTTCTTTTGCTTCTTGGATTGGGTCTTGTGCTTGGCATCTTAACCTTCTTTGTGAGTATGTCTCAAGTTGTAAGAGCATCTCAAGGCCCTCCTACGTTTTGAGATGAATGTGTAATTCTAGTTTGATGAGGATTTCTCCTAAAACTTAGACGTTTCCATTAATAAAATAACATTAGCTTTTCTTCAGGATTTGACAAGAATTGAATGTTCTACTATGTAACACTTCTTGTCCTTCTGTTACTTGACCTATTGGGTCACCTTCCAGTGCAATCACAAGGGTTTCTTATATGCTACTATGAAGCTATGCCAAATTCACTGCATAGCATTTAGTTGACTGACTCACATTTACCAGGTTGATGTACCAGTACAGCAAAGCTATCTCTACTATGCCTCAAGTATCGGCGATACAGATGATTCTCAGGTAGCTCTTTCTGCGGTTGATTTGTGACACAATGTAGACGGGTATCTAGACCTATTCACAGCACAAGCCCAGGAATGGTAGATAGATGACTGCAAGTGCTCAGCAGAGTTTTTTTATTGCAGGCTTCTGGTGCATACATCTTCCGCCCAGATAGGGCTCTTCCAACAATTGTTTCGAGAGAAGTAAGCAGCCTGTATTACTCAGCTGTGCATGCTCTAAGTAACTCTTGGAACATTAACTAATACTATCCATTCGATGATGTCACATATTAGATCTTTCCTAACAACAAGATAGGACAGATAAGAGTTCATGACCTATTTCAACTCTCACAGGTACCCCTGAAGGTTGTTCGGGGTCCACTAGTTGATGAAGTGCATCAACAGTTCAGTTCATGGATCTACCAGGTCACTTGTTTGATAAATTAACAACAAGCACACATTGTTCTTGCTTATTCCTATGATTTGCTTGGCTGTTTCTCTTTCTTTTCAAGAACCTATGGGTTTTAGTTGCCATGGGCTTACGGAACTCAAGATACTTGAAGGACCCAAAGAAGTCCAGAATGTAGATATTTCAACAAAGACCTAGACTGAAGCATTGTAGTTAACATTTGGCTTGAATAGCTAACCTACTGATCAGAAGAGTCATTCATTTAACCAGAATCCTTGACACAGAAAAAATGCTACTTGCTTATTGTATGTTGGACATTCACATTAATTGCTTAAGTTTTCAAGTTCGATCCGAGTATAAGTTTGCTTTTGTACTCCGAACAAGGTTGCTACCTTAGTAAACAAGAAATTATGAGGATTTTGATTTTGATGGTAGAGAACAGGATGGTAATTTACTTCTATAATATCCCCTTCTTGATTGCTAATTTAGATCAAGTATGTCAATTGACCAACTTCATTCCAAAACACTAGGAGCAAGCTATCATGACCTTCTCGAGAAACCCTTTTTGCCTCATCTGGTGTGCATTGCTGCTGATGAAGTGCTATATCTTATGATGTTTCGGCCTGGCTCAAAGGGAACACATGAGACGAATGACTTGATTCTCATACATCTCATTTTTCCTTTTTACTTAATCAGGTCACGAGATTATACAAGGACAAAGAGCAGGCTGATGTCGAATTCACAGTGAGTCACACTTCTCTATATTCGTTGCCTTGTAAACTAAGATTTTTAACGTACGACAGAATTAATAGATTTAGCAACAAAACAGTTGATTGGATTTCCAATGCTTTGCATGCAAAGTCCATTGATTTACCGTCACTAATGTCTACATATTAAAGATTTAACCTTCAGTCTCCAAGAAAATCCTCCTAAGACTTCTTCCTTCGAACTTTAAAGATAGGACCAATTCCAACAGATGATGGAGTTGGAAAGGAGGTGATAACACAAATGACGGCAAATATGGCCACGGAGAAGACCTTCTACACTGATTCTAATGGAAGGGATTTCATAAAACGGGTAAACTCTGAAACCTACATTTCCTTTAGATGCCGCCTTTGTTTCTCTCTCAAAATTATCAACATTCTCAACAGATGATCTCAATACTAGTACTAGCAGATGGAGAGCGAGATTTGCTAGACTTATTATCATATGCGAACTCTCTCTACTAAGCACCATCTATCCGAGTGTTTAGTTATAGCTTGTGATGTTCTTCAGAAATTTCACATTTCAAAGGTCGTTTCAAAGAAAATTGGTTCACTTAACATCAAATGACATTAGCTGGAATTTTCATTTTCATCATCAACTGAACTGCATCTTCAGCGAAATGATGTGCAACTATTCTTCCAGTCATGGCGTAAAGTCAGACAACAGCCATCTTGCTAAATTCATCGCTTGTCCTACTCTGACCCGAAATAGCTTACTATGGTTCAAGCAGGTGCGAGATTATAGACCAGATTGGTCCCTCACTGTTACGCAACCTGTTGCAGGAAATTACTATCCAGTAAGTTCTTTAAATATAACGATTTACTAAATGACTGAGTAACAATACGGTGCTTGAACATATGAAATTATATCAACCTATAGCATAGACTCCTGAATATATTTTTCCCCTAAAAATGATCCTGTCTCCTACACTATGCTGTCAGATTAATCTTGGAATTTTCACCACGGACAACAAAACTGAATTATCGGTCTTAGTGGATCGTGCAGTTGGGGGAGCCAGTATCAAAGACGGGCAAATAGAGTTGATGCTTCACAGGTTCAGCACGTCCTTTCTGTGCTCCGCCCCATATGAGTCCTTCCTTTCTTTGCATTAGAAATCTTTTACCTTCTCTTGCTTCATGCACCAGGCGAATACTTAAAGATGACAGCAGAGGAGTGGAGGAAGCTCTCGACGAGAGGGTGTGCATTGCAAATAACAGTACGTGCAAAGGACTGACGGTGCGTTACGTCGCCAGAAGTTCTCTGTGGACAACCAATTGTTTCTCTTCGTTCATTTTTCCAAGTGATGTATTTTCAGATACGAGGACACTACTACATAGGCATCAACAAAAGAGGGACAGGAGCTCGCTGGCGACGGACAACTGGCCAACAAGTGTACTCACCTTTAGTTCTGGCTTTTGCACATGAGGTGGGGATTGAATGCCTTAGTTTTTTGAGGTCTATGCTTAAGCCTTTACCTGAGCAAAAGATAATGACCCTGCAGAAGATGGAGGACTGGACAGCTTCTCATGTTACCATTGCGACTACTATGGATTCAAGTTACAGTTTACCTCAGAATGTTGCTTTGATCACTCTGCAGGTTATTCAGATTTGTCTAAAATACTCTCTCCCTCCCTCCCCTCCCCTGTGAGATTAATCGACCTTTCTCTTTTGCAGGAGTTGGATGATGGAAGTGCACTACTACGTCTTGCACATCTTTATGAGGTGAGAATCATTTTCCCTTTTAGCACAAAAAAAAGAAAAAAAAAAAAGAGATTTGTCAATCCACTTCATTTGAATCCAATGTCGTTGGTGCTGTGATAAAAACTCCATGTGAGACCTAGAATCAACAGAAATATGAATCTTTGCAAACCCACGAGAGACTGTAATCTAACTATGGAGGCATTGCTTCTTGGATTGACTAAACTAACTCTATCAGGCTATTCACTTACTGCCGCACTTTCCATCAATTCGACACTCTCACAAGTCATTTTTTCCTACTTCAATCAAAAGAGAGGTGATTGATATATACCATATTGTATTCATTTCCATCTTTCTTATTGTGAATATATCTAGCCTGGTGAAGATGCTGAATATTCAACCTTGGCTAAAGTCGATCTGAAGAAGATGTTTGCCAGAAGAACGGTATGTAAAGCTTTTACTGCACTAATGCCGAGGCTCTTCTTAGTGTCTGCAACCGCATGAATTACTGTCTCATACTGATGGACATTGATAAATATGGTCATGACTACAGATCAAGGAAGTAAAGGAAATGAGCCTGTCTGCGAACCAAGAGAAGTCTGAAATGAAGCGGATGACATGGAAAGTTGAAGGGGAAGCCACAGCGGAACCGACCCCTTTAAGAGGGGGCCCAGTCAATGTGTCAGATCTCGTTGTTGAGCTCGGTCCCATGGAAATTCGTACTTTCTTGCTCATATTCTAGGCATTGTCCGTTATGCCTCGTTTTATGTAATCAATTAACTTCCAAAGTCTCTTTCAAACACTTTTTTTCATAAAGATGTTTATCCAGTGCCCCAAAAGGGTACCATTTAGCTCAAGATAAAACCAATAAGTGCAGGTTTTTTTTGGCTTTCCTTACTGGTGCACTTACAGTATCAATGAAGAAGAATGGTAGTTCAATTACTTGCTTAGTTTATTAAAGCAATCGGACAACGGCCTTCACAAGTTTCTCAGCGAGCACTCGTCCAACGTTAATCTTTAATGAGTACTCGCCCAGATGATTGCCAGTTCAAATGTACAGAACTGTGTCCTTCCTGGTAGTTCTCTTCTCTGCTTTGGACTACCCTAGGAGTGCCCATCTCCAGGTTGCATTAGTTGTGAGAGATTAAGAAAATGAACATATTAACTTACCTAGGAACATCTCAGGTTCGATGTCAGTGTGTTCAAGCTGAAGAATTACAGCGATGTTGCCAAGGTAAGGGTTCTATTCATCTTTTTAAAAATAATAATAATATGAAACAAAACTAGAGAGGCTAAAATCAGTGAAGAAAATTAATATAATGGACAGACTGATTATCAGTGAAAAAAAAAAATATTCAAGATAAGCGAGCAACGTTCACAAGTGACCATGGCGAAAAATCTCAACAAGCGTCAGTCAGTATCCTCGTCCCGCTCCGAAAAGAAACAGACAAATGTCTCAACGGACGTCCCTCGCCAGTTGTCTCTTTCGTTTTGTCTTCCTTGGCCTGCTTCGTCCCGTCTCTTGGCCTTGGACGAAGTCCCCACAGCGACCACTTCTTTTCAATGGAGATGCTTGCTTTAGTACTGTTATACTGGTTTTTGTCAGATCGCACTTCGCATATCTCAACACCCCTTGTCTGAAATTATAGAAGATCACCTTTACGAGCATGTCGAATACCCGGGACGATTGCTTTTTTCTTTCGTTGAAAAGTGCGGTCCGACTTGCATATAGATAGAGATGAAGTTCGATGAGTACGTGTTCGATCTTTGCCGAGGTTTATAAAGAGGAAGTCTGACCATCATAACTGGACCGGACACAATCATTTTTATCGAAAAAGATCGTTTTTTCTTCTTTTTTTTGTTTCGTTTGCGTAAACAAGTGAATCTGGGGCATAATTCTTACTTTGGCCTCACTGGATTTTAATTACCCGATGTGCTGAATTATTGAATTATTGCACCAACACAAAGGAAGTATCTTTGCACTTCTAACTAATAGAAAGAGAGAATGAAGCAAAAAGACTTGGTCAGAATCTGTGCCAAATCACAGTCAAGAGTCAATATCCTACACACACCGCTATGAATTACAGGCCGTCCATTAAAGTCCAATATAACCGGCGGAGATCCACCCATCACTCAATCATTGGTCCAACCTTTTGGTGAGTTCACCATTTATCAATCGTATCAAGTCAACAGTCACTGAGAGAGAGAAAGAGAGAGTAGTTGGGGTTGCTGAAATGGGTACTCTTGTGGCTTCTTGTTTTGTGATTGTGATTTTGGAGGTCGCATGGTTGTATGGAGGAGTGGATGGAGCTTACGTGAAGTACAACACTGTTGCTGGGGTTGTGGAAGGGAAGTTGAACGTGCACTTGGTCCCACACTCCCACGATGACGTCGGATGGTTGAAGACCATCGATCAGTACTATGTTGGCTCAAATAACTCCATCCAGGTCCTTAAATTTTTGGGTTCGAACAGCAGAGTGAAATTCGGCTATACTGTTCAGTTGATATATAATGATGCAGTGATGTGAATGGCAAAATGTTCTTATGTGTGTTACTGGTTGTTCAGGGTGCTTGCGTTGAGAATGTGCTTGATTCCGTCATCAAAGCGTTGGCGCGAGATCCCAACAGGAAGTTTGTGTTCGCCGAGATGGTATATTCTGTTAATTTTAGACTGTCTCTGATGCATATATCTGAAGGCTCGTTTCTGTTTTGATCAGCTTCAAACCATGTTTTTGAGTTCTCTGCAATCAGTCAATTTCTCAGGTTTGAATCTAGTTGATCAGCTCGACTCCGCTGGTCTAAAGCATTGTGGTCAAACTTCAATCCAATTGGCATCGTGATATTAATCCTTTTCATAGTTATGATTGACAAATCCGCAAATCCATTATGCATGACCTGAAGACACTGACCGGTTTGGCCTATAACGAAGTCAAAATCTTTGTGCAATGGTGCAATACAATTGCATTAGAAGAGCAACTGAACCTCCAGGCATGCCACCAAGACACACTGGACAGAAGATATTGAAGTTCAGCATTACAGTCCCACTTAACTTGAAAATGGCCATTACATGATTCTAGTTTTTAATTTCATGTTGCAAAATGAAGACGTACTTCGGCAAGATGAACCTTTGAGATTATGTAGCCACATGCTTCCTGTCTTTTATGCTTCGTGAACACTACATTTGATAGTACCTGTTACCATTTTTTCCCCGTGAATATTGATTGTTATTCTGCAGTAAAGACAACTGGCATTCAATAATCTGAACACAGAAGAAAAATTTGATGCCTAAGACTATGCAATCTTTACACAACTTTTGCATTCATCTTCTCGTGGACTTGCATACTGGTTCTCTTAATCTTATCAGCGTCAGTTCATGCACCTTAATTGCTTATTCTCAGAGTCCTCTTCTATTACCCTCAATTGAGGCCAAAAAGGAAAAAGAGAGTAGAGAAAACTGTGATTTAACCAAAATAGATTTAACTTATCAAGAAATTGTATACTTTGCTATGCTTGTAAGATAATGCACTTTGTAATACTTGTTTATCTTGATAGATGCAGATCATAGCCAACTTCTACTTCTTTTAAAGTGTACCTCACTAATTTTTGCTCACGATTGTTAAACAATCGTAATTTCAGTGAACAAACAGTTGTTCTTATGCTGTTGCTTCTTCACGTCAGGCCTTCACTCATTCCCTCCACTGTCCACTTACAAACGAGTTTAACTTGATAGAGTAACTAACGAATTTCATGACTTAATAGGCTTTCTTCCAAAGATGGTGGTTAGAGCAAAGTCCAGAAACACAAGAGCAAATGAGGAAACTTGTGAATGCTGGCCAATTTGAATTCATGTATGCAGTCAGTAAGCATTTAACGGGGTCTATGGCAATTTCTGCACCATTACTGCCCTGACAGTAATGTTGGCAATTTGCAGAAATGGCGGATGGTGTATGCATGACGAGGCAACAACTCATTACATCGACATTGTCACAAAACTGATTAGAGAACCCGCAGCAAGTAGAAAGAGAGAAAGAAGGAAGAGAGAAGGAGGAGAAAGAGAATGTAAAAGAAAGAAAGAGAGGGCTGTAGTTTTCTGTAATCACAGAAACCCTACACCCATTGTATTTATATTGAATATAAATTGTATATAACAATAATATCCTTATGTAAGTAAAAAAGGAAATAAAACTCTGATAATAAAGGAAACTCAATTAAAGTAACTTAACACTCCCCCTCAAGCTGGAGCATATAGGTCACTCATGCCTAGCTTGGAACAACTAGCAACAAAAGCAGGACGAAATAATGCTTTGGTAAACATATCAGCAAATTGATCTCTAGAGGCAACGTAAGGAGTAGCAACCAACTTCTGCTTCACAGCATCACGAACAAAGTGACAGTCAACTTCTATATGCTTAGTTCGTTCTTGAAAAACAGGATTCCCAGCAATATAAATGGCTGCTTGATTATCACACATCATGTCAATAGGTTGATTAATAGAAAATCCAAGCTCCTGGAGAAGAGATTTCAACCACAACAATTCAGCCACAGTATGTGCCATAGCACGATATTCAGCCTCTGCACTAGACCTGGCAATGGTAGTTTGTTTCTTACTTCTCCAAGTAACCAAATTACCACCAATAAAAGTGCAATACCCAGTTGTAGACCGTCGATCATATGTTGACCCAGCCCAATCAGCATCAATAACCAACCAAAGTAGAAGAACCATTAGATTTATAAATGAGTCCCTTACCAGGAGAGCTTTTAAGATATCGAAGAATGCGACATACAGCATCCCAATGAACTTTCTTAGGTGACTCCATAAACTGACTCACCACGCCAACAGCAAAAGAAATATCGGGACGTGTAACAGTAAGATAAATTAGTTTCCCAACTAGACGCCGATATTGATGCTTGTCTTCAATTTCTTTTCCATCATCAACTCCAAACTTTTGATTTGGATCCATAGGAGTATCAACTGGCTTGGAAGCTAGTGTACCTGTCTCAGACAAAAGATCAAGAACATACTTTCGCTGAGACAAATTAATACCTTTTTTACTTCGTAAAACTTCAATTCCCAGAAAATATCTAAGAGTTCCCAAGTCCTTAATCTGAAATTGCTGCTGAAGAAAGGACTTAATCTCAAAAATGCCAGTCACATCACTACCAGAGACAATTATATCATCCACATATACCACAAGAATGACTACCCCTGATTCCTTCTTGCGAACAAAAATAGAATGATCAGAATAACATTGGTGGAAACCACATCTGGAAATCACCGAACTGAATTTTTCAAACCATGCTCTTGGAGACTGTTTCAACCCATAAATTGCCTTATGTAACCATGCTCTTGGAGACTGTTTCAACCCATAAATTGCCTTATGTAGCCGACATACTTTACTATGATTCTCCCCCTGAGCAACATACCCAGGAGGTTGCTCCATATATACTTCTTCAGACAAATCACCATAAAGA
Source organism: Eucalyptus grandis x Eucalyptus urophylla (assembly GCA_028830015.1). Lineage (NCBI taxonomy): Eukaryota > Viridiplantae > Streptophyta > Magnoliopsida > Myrtales > Myrtaceae > Eucalyptus > Eucalyptus grandis x Eucalyptus urophylla. Next base: position 31,479,729 of record CM054203.1, read on the forward strand.
AAAGCATTTTTGACATCTAATTGATATAATGGCCAATCGAAATTCACAGCAAGAGAAATAACAACACGAACAGAGTTTAGACGTGCCACAGGGGAAAAAGTCTCAAAATAATCCACTCCATAAGTTTGAGTAAAACCTTTAGCAACGAGTCGAGCTTTAAGACGCTCGATTGAGCCATCCGGATTGTACTTGATAGTGTACACCCAACGACACTTCATCACATCTTTCCCAAGGGGAAGATCAACCAATGACCACGTTTGGCGAGAGACTAGAGCTTCCATTTCCACATCCATAGCTTTCTTCCACTCAAGGCGAGACAAAGCCTCAGTGGTAGAAGTAGGAATTGTGTGAGTTTGTAATGATAGAGCAAAGTCATGTAATGGAGAAGGAAGATGTGAGAGAGACACATAACGCTCAATAGGGTAAGCCAAAGAGGATTTTTGTGTGCAAGACCGAGTACCTTTGCGAAGGGCAATAGGAAGATCGTCTGGACCAGGAGACAAGGAGGAAGATTGATTGGAGGGCATTGAAGAGCTGGAGACTGGTGGTGCCGTAGACTGCTTTCGCCGCTGATACACCTGCAAGGGAGGAGATACTAGAGACGGACTAACAGAATCTAAGGGGATTTGTTGTGGGATAGGAGGATCAGCTACAATGTCAGTTGAAAACTCTTTACCCTCAGTAGAATAGTATGGTGTGCCCTCGAAAAAAGTAACATCAGCACTAACATATTGAGTATAAGTTGTAGGATCATAACACCGATATCCCTTTTGTGAACGTGAATACCCGAGAAAAATACATTTAGTAGCACGAGGAGATAGTTTATCAGAACCGGGACGTAGGTTATGAACAAAACAGACACACCCAAAGACGCGCGGGGTAAGAGAGAATAACAGCTTATCAGGAAATGCAACACTGATTGGTGACTGATGATTGAGGACAGTGGAAGGCATACGATTTATGAGGTAACATGCGGTAAGGACAGCATCACTCCAAAAAGATTTTGGCACATTCATATGAAATAAGAGTGAACGAGCAACTTCTAGAAGGTGACGGTATTTTCTCTCGGCCACACCATTCTGCTGAGGGGTATAAGTACAACTTGTTTGATGTATAATGCCAAGATTAGAACAAAACAAAGAAATTGATTTCTGTGTATATTCTAGAGCATTATCTGTTCGCAAAATTTTCAGGGATGTATTAAACTGATTAGTAACCTCATGATGAAATAATTGAAAAACATGTAAAAAATCAGAGCGGTCATGAAGCATATAGAGCCATGTTAAACGAGAATAATCATCCACAAAAGTAACAAAGTACTTAAAACCATTTCTACTAGCAATACGGGAAGGTCCCCAGATGTCCGAATGAACAAGTTCAAGTAAAGTAGATGCACGAGAATCATTACGATTAGGAAAGGAACTACGATGATGTTTCCCAAGTTCACAAGCCTCACACTCAAGAGTAGAAATTGATTTACACTCGGGAATTATTTGTTGTAACTTAAATAAAGATAAATGCCCTAAACGAGAATGCCATAATAGGGGGGTAATAGAACTAGCAGCTAGACCATTGGCGTCAGCAGTGGAGACACCATTGAGATAGTAGAGTCCATCACATTCATGCCCTCCACCAATCATCTTCTTTGTCTGAAGGTCCTGAAAAATGCAATGAGATGGATAAAATGTAACTGAACAACTAAGAGCTTTAGTTAACTGACTAACAGATAACAAATTTAAAGGAAGTTGGGGAACATGTAAAACAGAGGACAAAGATAAGGAAGATGTAAGTGGAACAGTCCCTGATCCAACCACTTGAGTCGATGAACCATTAGCTAAAATAACTTCGGATGAAGGACTAGAATTAGTGTGGGAAGAAAATAGTTCTTGCTTACCCGTCATATGACTAGAAGCCCCCGAGTCAATGACCCAAGAGGCGTTAGGAGACAAAGTAGAGAAAGAGCCATGTTACCTGTACGTGCAAGAGTAGCAGTGGATGAGAAATTGGAAGCCTCTAGTTGTTGGACACGTTTGATGAGTTGTGCAACCATATCATCTCGAGCCGTAGACTCAGAAGAACTACCCCCAGGTGGGAGAGATGGGTTCATGTCGCTGTAAGACACATTTCGAGCACTCCCTTCAGACATAACAGTATTTGCAATAACTGATCGTTGAGCCCACTCAGGCTTGCCATGCTTGGCCCAACAAGTGTCAACAATATGACCGAATTTGCCACAGTGTATACACTGACGGCTGTCTCGATCAGAACTTTGTCCATTACGTCCACCACCACGACTACGATTTCCCCCGAAACCACGACCTCTATTGGAAAATCCACCACGACCACGACCACCACTACCAGCCACAAATGCTGAATTGTCTTTAGATGAAGTAGAAGACGGAGGGACAATGCGCTGAATTCGACAAAATGCTTCATTCATAGAAGGAACTCTCTCTCCAGCAAGAAGCTGACTCTTCACAGGCTGTAAGTCAGCATTCAAGCCAGATAAAAATTTGGCCACTTGAAATTCAGATCGTTGTGTCTTTAGTCTCTCAAGATCAGTAGTGATGGGCTGATAAAGATTGAGTTCTTCCCACATACCTTTCAAAGCACTATAATATTCTCCAAGAGACTTGTCTCCCTGTTTAAAATTAAAAATCTTCTCATATAGTTCATAAACTCTAGACATATTTTTGTCTTGTGAGTAACTCTCCATAAGATCATCCCACACTCCTTTAGCAGTTGTGTGGAACATGACATTAGCAGCGATGGATGGTTCCATGCTATTCCATAACCACACCAGAAGTGTATCATTCTCTCTCATCCAACCATTATAGTCTCTAGAATTTTCATCAGGAGGGTCTGTGGTAAGATAATGAAGTTTCCCTTTGGCATTAATATAGACCTTCACAGCTTGGGCCCACAACAAGTAATTGGAGGATCCATTTAATTTAATAGTGGTAATTTGAACGTTGACACTATCTGTAGAAGCCTTAGTATCACTCATGATGATAATCTCAATATAAGTATATCTACCACTAATCAAGGAGGCTACTTTAGTGCAAGTAACAAAGCAGCAACGCTAATGTATAATCAGATGTAATTGGCTCCATCAATTAACCAAAGGGATATGCTGAAAACTCATAAATAGAGACTGCTGTATAGAAGAAAATATCTGACCAGAAATCTCGATTCAAATAATTATATGTTTGACGGAAAGCCAGCAAGACTAGTCAACCATAATCAATAGAATACTCTGATTCTTGAATCCGCTGATCAGCAAGTGTTGTAATCCATGTTCATAAACCGAACTTGATGAATCCGATATCTTCTGATCTCATATGTATCGAGACTTGAAGAGAAAACAGATAAAAATTGCAGCTTTAAGTGGCTACGCACCAGAGAAGAAGTAGAGTTACTAGGGGACTCTCAAACCAGCAATATGATTAAGTAATCAGATAGTTAGACCCGCTCTGATACCATGTCACAAAACTGATTAGAGAACCCGCAGCAAGTAGAAAGAGAGAAAGAAGGAAGAGAGAAGGAGGAGAAAGAGAATGTAAAAGAAAGAAAGAGAGGGCTGTAGTTTTCTGTAATCACAGAAACCCTACACCCATTGTATTTATATTGAATATAAATTGTATATAACAATAATATCCTTATGTAAGTAAAAAAGGAAATAAAACTCTGATAATAAAGGAAACTCAATTAAAGTAACTTAACAGACATGATTGACCAAACAACTCTGGGTCATGGCCTGATAAAGTCACAATTCAACAAAGTTCCTCGAGTTGGATGGCAAATTGATCCATTTGGACATTCTGCTGTGCAAGCTTACCTACTTGGAGCTGAGGTAGAAGATTCTATCTAAGGTTTTCTCGATGTCAACCTTTTCTGTTTTCACCTTCCAATCAGTCTTAAGTGTAGCTCTGAGTTATTATTATTATTTTTTTTGTTTCGATGTCTGCACACTATGATGCAACCATTAGACTTTGAGAAGTATCATGTTGTCTAACTTTCTATGTCATTAAATGAAAAAAGAGTTGCTCAGCATGGTATTTTTCCCAATAAATTTTCCATGCTTTGAGTTGTATTTCCTATTAAAGGATCATCACCATTTTTGCAGATTGGATTTGATTCAATGCATTTTGCGAGGATTGACTATCAAGACAGAGCGAATCGCAAGAATGATAAATCTCTAGAGGTTATATGGCGTGGGTCTAGAACATTTGGTTCCTCATCTCAGGTTTGAAACAGAAGCAACCTCATTACCTTCATTTTCCTTGGTTACTTCACCCCAAAGATTAATATCATGTGCTTGTCTGTGCCTTTGTAGATTTTCGCAAATGCATTTCCCGTTCACTATAGTCCACCGGAAGGTTTTAATTTTGAAGTGTCTAATGATTTTGAGCCTGTTCAGGTGTGTGCTGTTATTCAACCAAATTAATCACTTTCAAGCTTCTTTTTTGTGGCAGACAGATTCACATTTGAGATATTCAAACTGCAGGATAATAATCTCCTGTATGACTACAATGTCGAAAAAAGAGTGAATGATTTTATTGGTGCTGCAATGACACAGGTATATTCTTAGCTTTTTGCAGACAACAGGTTTGTTGTATCTTGGTTTGTCTCAGACGGAAACTGACCATTATCAAATAATTATATTTGAATAAACATCATTGAGGTACATATACAGGAACTCATTTTTCCCAATGAACAGGCAAATGTTACAAGAACAAATCACATTATGTGGACCATGGGTGATGATTTTGTGTACCAGTACGCTGAGTCTTGGTTCAAGCAGATGGACAAATTCATTCATTATGTTAACAAGGTAAAACTGCCTGCTTTACTATTTGCTTTTATGATTGTGAAATGCGAGTGTTTATGCATCAAAACACTTGAAGTTTGGCAAAGCTCATTTCCAGTCACAGATAATCTGGAGACTTCCACCAGTATCTTTTTCTCTGAGATGTAACATAAAAGGATCTACAATTAGTCTGAAATAACACTTAGTTTAAAATGACACTTTCTAAGCTTACTCTGGAGAGTAGAGATATGTTTTTGCCCCTCTCTTCTCCTTTTTTTTTCCAATGCACTTGCCATAATTTTCTTTTCCTGTTCCTGATATTTCTTCTCTCTCAGGATGGCCGGGTGAATGCATTATACTCTACACCATCTATTTACATGGATGCCAAAAATGCAGCAAATGTATCATGGCCTTTGAAAACTGACGATTACTTACCGTAACTATCTCTTTTTTACCCATCTCAGTTGCCTTTATGTGATATATCTATTTCAAACACCATCGACTTGATATATGACTGACACTTGCCCCTGTGTACAGGTATGCAGATAGAAAAGATGCCTACTGGACTGGCTTTTTTACTAGCCGGCCAGCCCTGAAAGGATATGTTAGGATGCTTAGTGGATACCATTTGGTATTGTTTCTCTTTATTGAAGCTCATACCATAACAGAACACAGTATATCTCTTCATGTTGTTGCGCTTTTGTAAGCCAAGTAGAATGCTCAGGACTTAAATTATTTTGTATTCAATGCGTGCTTACAACTATGTAAGTTAAGTTTCTAAAGGGATGAACTGTGATGTCTTGGAATTATTTATGTGCCATGGGCAGGGTTAATTCTTCAAACGAACGTCTGAGAAGATATTGTGTTTTCCCCCCTTCCTTCTATGATAAATATCATCTATCCCACATATGTACTAAGTATAGCACCATTAAACATCACCATGACTGTGCTCTCTTTTGTCTATATAGGCAGCGCGCCAACTTGAATTTCTTGTGGGGCGCAGGTCCAGTGGTCCTAGCACTTACAGGCTCGGAGATGCCCTAGGATTAGTGCAACATCACGATGCTCTCACCGGTACTGCCAAACAGCACACAACCAATGATTATGAGAAGCGCCTAGCTATTGGAGCTTCTGAGGTCGGAAAATGAAGTCCCATTGAATTTTCCCTTTCAGGATTCTTTGTTCCGAACTCTCATTTAATCTCTATATGCCTTTGTTCTAAAATCAATTAGGCAGAAGCTGTGGTTGATAATGCTCTCTCCTGCCTAGTTAGTAAGAAACCAGGAGGTCAGTGCTCATTGCCTGTTTTGAACTTTAACCAGGTAAGTTTTAACTCAATTCCCACAATTTCCGACAAAAAAGGATTTGTAAACATTCTTCAAACTATCATATAAGCTAGTCGGTTCATCGGGACTTAAATTTTGTCCAAAGACTAAAGATGACCTGTATTCATCTCTTGCTTACGTCACGTTTTTTACAGTGCCCTTTACTCAATATAAGTTTCTGCCCAGCAACAGAGGAAGATATTCCAGACGGAAAGAGTCTGGTAAGTTTTTGGGTTTTATGCTGTATATTCTTCAAAGAAATATGCACGTTCTAATAAAAAATTTCTTTATCAGGTTGTGCTAGCATATAATTCGCTTGGATGGAATCGAACTGATATTTAAAGGATTTCCGTGAGTATTTTACTTCTTTCCTGTTGTGCCAATAGTTTATGCATCGACAGAATAATAATTGCCCCTCGATATAATGTGGCAATGACAATGTCCACTAGGTTACTGATTCAAATTTCGTCATCCATGACTCTTCTGGACATACCGTCGAAGCACAACTTATCGATTTGGATAATGTCACAATCAACTTGAGGAACTTCTATGTGAAAGCCTACTTGGGATTATCGCCACAGCAGATCCCTAAGTACTGGCTTGTATTTCAAGTTTCATTACCACCGCTGGGTTGGAACACATACTTCATTTCTAAAGCAGCTACAGAAGGTTGGTATTTGACATACTTGATTCTCGACAACAATCATTCAAGCCTCTGAGATTGATATTTATATCATCTGCCAAGGCTTGCTAGAGTAGATTACGTGAACAGGAAGCACAATGAATAATGAGTCAAAATTCAAAACCTTAAGAATCTGCATGGCCCGAACTGCATCATGGAGGAATGGAGATGAGCCTAGACGTTCTCCAAAACTATTCAGAATCCATTCGGAGTGCATGGTTCTGAGGCCGTAAAACCAATCAGCACGATTAATTTGACACAGCTTTGAAGTCGTCAGAGGGCCACGTCGACTCAGTTAATTTTACTTTCCCTCATTTGGGCTTCAAAATGATGCAGGGGAAAGTAAAACTAGTTTCCTTTCAACACTGGGCGATCCACAGAATGATACCATAGAAGTTGGACCAGGTGATCTGAAGATGCTATTTTCGTCAACCTCCGGGCAACTTGTCCGGATGTTCAATTCTAAAACTGGGGTGAGTCTAGAGAAAGCTACAAATTTTTGTTTAGCAACGAGATTTTGTTCCAGAGTGTGTTCACTGTTCTATTACCTTTTCACTGTGCATGCATAAAATCCATTGAAATTATCAATCTCATCCACTTCTTCAAAGTTCTTTGGACCAGAATCATACTCGAGACTTTTCTGTAGCAAAAACTTGTTCTTTACAAAGATTTTGTACAAGCCAAAGTAACTGGCTCTAAGAAAAGGCCTATTTTGTGTACTGCGAAAAGTATGTTTATGAATATCTCACTCACCAGTTTCTCTGAAATCTAAAATTTACATGCACACCACTTTCGTTGCTTATTGACAAACACATCTTCTGGTATCCAAACAAGTTATTATGATGAAATGGATTCTGGAATGCAACTTGGCTGTTTCAGCTCTCTAGCTTCAATCACGTCTTCCAAATAATAACTTTTGGACGCTTGATGTACCTATTATATCTTCATTTTCCATTGAGGATCAGCGGTATCCGTCTTTTCTGTTTAGAGCACTATCTCATCTCAATATTCTGCCTTTCTTTTGCTTCTTGGATTGGATCTCATTTGGTTGGCATCTGAACCTACTTTCTTAATATCTCTCATATTACAATGTTCCCAGCACCTCTTTGTCCTCTGAGGACTTAAGAAGAAAGTGTAATTCTAGGTTGAAGGGTCATGTAATCTATCAGCAAATAGAAAGTGCCCATTTATAGTGGCTAAAGCGAAACAATGATAACTTCTCCTAAAATTTAAATGTTTTGATTCATATAATGACATTAGCTTTTCTTCAGGGTTTGACAAGGATTCAATGTCCTGCGTTATATAACACTCTGTCTCCTTCATCACTTTTACTTATTTGATTGCGTTACAGAGCATTCACAATGGTTTCTTACATGCTACTGTGTGGCTATGCCAAATTCACTACATAGAATGTCTAGTTATTCAACTCAAATTTACCAGGTTGATGTACCAGTACAGCAAAGCTATCTCTACTATTCCTCAAGCATCGGCGGTACAGATGATTCTCCGGTAAATCTTTCTGTGCTTGATTTATGATACTATGCAGACCGGAATGTGGACCTTTTCACAGCACAAACCAAGGAATGGTAGATAAATAGCTGCAAATGATCAGCAGAGTTTTTTTATTGCAGGCTTCTAATTTGTATATCTTCCGTCCAAATGGGGCTCATCCAACTATTGTTTCAAGAAAAGTAAGCAGCCTGTCATTACTCGGCTGTGCCTACTCCAGCTCACTCTTGGAACATTAAATAATACCTTGCATTCAGTGATATTGTACATTAAATCTATTTTAACAACAAGATTGGACACATAAAAGTTTGTCCCCCATTTCAACCCTTGCAGGTGCCCCTGAAGGTTGTTCGGGGACCACTAGTTGATGAAGTGCATCAGCAGTTCAGTTCATGGATCTATCAGGTTATTTGTCTGATAAATTAAGTCCAAGCACATTTACTTCTTATCCTGATGATTTGCTCACCTGTTTCCCTTACTGTCTTTTTTAGAACCTATGGGTTTTGGTTCCCGTCAGCTTACAGAACTCAAGATACTTGAAGGACCCAAAACTGTCCAGAATGTAGATATTTTAACATAGGGTTAGACTGAAGCATAGTAGTTAACATTTGGCTTGATTAGCTAAGCTACTAATCGGAAATGTTGTTCATTTAACCAGAATCCTAGAACTAGAAAAAAAAAAAAAAAAAAAAGAGGACCTGTTCATTGCATGTTGGACATTCCCATTAGTAGCTTAAGTTTTTAAGTTTGATCCAAGTGATGATATCCAGTAATTAAGTTTGGTCTTGTACTCGAACATTGTTGCTCCCTTAGCAAACAAACTATTATAAGGGTTTTGATTTGATGTCAGAGAACTGGAAATTAATTTACTTCTATTATGCCCTGTTTTTATTTCAAATTTAGATTCAGTATGTCAAATAACTAATTTCATTCCAGAACAGTTGGTGCAAGAAACCATGACACTATTGATATACTCTTTTGGCCCACTGGGTATGAACTGCCGCTAATGAAGTGCTTCTTATGAAGATCTGGACCAGCATAATGGCATCACATGAGTCAACTGGCTTGATTTTTAGACATCTGACTTTACCTTGATTTACCTTACTAGGTCACAAGATTACACAAGGATAAAGAGCATGCTGATGTTGAATTTACAGTGAGCTGCCCTTCCCTATTTTTCTTTCTTTGTAAACTGTGATATTCTACAGATGACGGAGTAATGCAACAAAACATTTGATTGGATTTTCCATGCTTTGCATGCAAAGTCAATGGATTTATTGTCACTACTGTCTCCGTAGTATCAGCCTCTTCAAACTCCAAGAAATTCTCCTAAGACTTCTTGCTTTGAACTTTGAAGATTGGACCAATTCCAACAGATGATGGAGTTGGGAAGGAGGTGATAACACAAATGACGGCAAATATGGCCACAGAGAAGACCTTCTAAACCGATTCTAATGGAAGGGATTTCATAAAACGGGTAAATTCCGAAACCCTAGATTTTCATTGGATGCCACCTTTCCTTATAACATTCATGACTGATAATCTGAATATTGGTATAAGCAGGGGGAGTGCAAAGTTTGCTAGACTTACTATTGTTTTTCAACTCGCTCCCCTAAGAAACACTACCCTAGTGTTATAAATTTATGATGTTCTTCGAGTATTTCAAATTTCAGATGTCATTTAAAAGAAAAGTTGGTTTGAAAGATGGTCCCTGGAATCTGCATTCTCATTATCCACTAAGTTACATCTTAGTCGAAATGATGTACCACATATTATTCTCTTCTAGTCACAGTGTTTATTCATACAACAGCCATCTTGCTTGCTCGTCAATGGTCCCAGGCTGATGTAGAAAGCTTGCAATCGTTATTGTAGGTGCGAGATTATAGACCAGATTGGTCCCTCACTGTTACCCAACCTGTTTCAGGAAACTACTATCCAGTAAGTTCCTTAATTTAATGATATAGCAAATGCTTGCGAGTGATAATATGGTCCTTGAATAGATGAAACGTCATCAACCTATAGCCTGGACTCATGAATATGTTTGTCCCCTAAACATGATCTTCTCCTCCAACACTATGCCATCAGATTAATCTTGGGATTTTCACCATGGACAACAAAACCGAATTCTCGGTCTTAGTGGATCGTGCTGCTGGAGGAGCCAGTATCGAAGATGGGCAAATAGAGTTGATGCTTCACAGGTGTGGCACCTCATTTCTGTGTTCCACCCCATATCATTACTTCCTCTCTTCGTGTTACAAATCTTTTAACTTCTCTTGCTTTGTGCACCAGGAAAATACCCTATAACACAGGTGTGGTTGGACCTCCCAACGAGACGGTGTGCATTTCAAATAGCACATGCAAAGGACTAACGGTACATTGCATTTATCTGTGGACGAAGAACTGTTTTTCCTCGTTCATTTTTCCCAAGCGATGTTGTATGACCAGGTACGAGGACACTACTACATAGGCATCAACAAACCCGGGCCGGAGCTCACTGGCGTCGGACTATTGGCCAAGAAGTGTACTCGCCTTTAGTTTTGACTTTTGCACATGAGGTAGGGATTGAGTGCATTAGCTTTTTTGGGTCCATGCTTAAGCCTTTACCTGAGCTTTGAATGACCCTGCAGAAGATGGAGGAATGGACAGGTTCTTATGTTACCAGTGCGACTGCGATGGATTCGAGTTACAGTTTACCTCAGAATGTCGCTTTGATCACTCTGCAGGTAATTGAGTGTTATCTCAGATACTCTCCCTCTCTCTTCCTCTCCCCTTCCTTTTGGGATTAACTGACCTCTCTGTTTCGCAGGAATTGGATGATGGAAGTGCACTTCTACGTCTCGCACATCTTTATGAGGTGAGAAAAGAACTTCATTTGCCCTTTTTGCCCAAAAAGAAAGAGCTTCGTCAGTCTATTTCATTTGAATGCGATGTCACTGGGGCTATTATATGAATGTCCACGCGTGATCTGGAATCAACAGAATTAAGGATCTTCACAAACCCACAGGAGACTGTAGTCCAACAATGCAGGCATCGCCTCTTGGATTGACAAAACCATTTCTTTTAGGCTATTCACTCACTACCACACTTTCCATCAATTTGACACACTCATAATTGATTTTGTCCGTCTTCACTCAAAGAGAGGCGATTGATGTATACTACAGTATTATTCATTTCCATCGTTATGCTTGTGAAAATATCTAGGCTGGTGAAGATGCAGAATATTCGACCTTGGCTAAAGTCGAGCTGAAGAGGATGTTCGCAGGAAGAACGGTACGTAAAGCTTTTACTGCTCCAATGTCGTTGCTCTTCTTAGTATGTGCCAACCAGACGAAGTAGTTTTGTCACACTGATGACATGATTTGGAAATTGATATATGTGATCACTGACTTCAGATAAGGGAAGTAAAAGAAATGAGCCTGTCTGCAAACCAAGAGAAGTCTGAAATGAAGCGGATGACGTGGAAAGTCGAAGGGGAAGCAGCAGCAGAACCGACGCCCTTAAGAGGCGGCCCAGTGGACGTCTTAGATCTCATTGTCGAGCTTGGTCCCATGGAAATTCGCACTTTCTTGCTGAAATTCTAGGCATTGTACATAATGTCACTTTTTATCTAATCGATTAACTTCATACATGCCCAGAGGGTAACCATTTAGCTCAAGAGGAGACCATTAAGTGCAGTTTTCTTGGCTTTCCTTAACAAGTGCACTTATAGTATTAATGAAGAAGAACGGTCACCACCAGCTGCCTCCCTCCTCCTCCTCCTCTCCCCTCCCCTTTTTAAAGTTAATTAATTAATTAATTATTATATTAATTATTTACCACGTCACCACCAAAACGACGTCATTTTGACATTGTTTAGCCGCATTGGCATGCAAAACAACGTCGTTTTCACTAAGGACGTTGTTTTGCACTTACTTTGCCAGAAATTGCTCACAGTTAGCACTTAAGTGTCACTTGTCCCGATTGACACTTAAGTGATCCATTTTATTCCGATTTTAGCACTTAAGTGTCACTTGTCCTTTTGTGCCAACTTTTAGCACTCCATAGGTCCGGGTGTCCCAATTTGTAACACAATAATAAAGATACTCTTTTCACAATATTTTTCTCAAAAGCATTCTCAAACCATTCTAAAGTTCTAATAGGTAGTAAATACTCGATCTGACTTTTTATGCAATAATAATGTCATTTTGTAATTCATAATATATATAATCCATAGTATTTCAGATAATAAGTTTTACAAACTCAAAAAAGAGATTACACCATTCACTTGGAGATGTCCCAAACCAAACAATAAAACTCACTTGAATCAACATACTTATGGTCTTATCTTATAAGCAAGAAGGAGCATCGAAACCAAGCAAAATGCTATCTTAACTACTGCTCATCTAAACTAAGCTTCAATGCTAACAAAATAACTCCCACGCGATAACAAATTGTTGATCCAAAGCGATTATTCAAACCTAAACACAACCCGAACTCGCACACGAAATGCTAAAATTTTGCTCCAACCAAACCATTAATTCAAATCAATGATTGCCAAACCCCGTGACCCTAGAGAGAATTACCAAAAAAATCCTAAACCTATTGTAATTGTGCCAATTCAATCATAAACTTTTTTTTTGGCCAATTTAATCCTAAACCTTTTATAATTGTGTCAATTCAGTCCATTCAACTAAAATTGGCTGGCCGGCATTGATGTGGACGTCGGCGAGGGACAATCGACCGGCGAGGCAATTTTTCAATATTTTTACGAAATTTTAAATATTTTTTTAGATTTTTGGCGAGGCGAGGGCAAGGCCCCACCAGATCCGGCAAGTCGGCCCTCGCCAAGGCTGGGCAAGGCTGCCGTCACCAAGGGCTGCAGCGGAGGCAAGGAGGGAGAGGATGAGGAGGAGGAGGAGGAGGAGGAGAAGGCGGCGAAGCAGCTACGGAGATGGGGGCATTGCTCCAACGCCAGAGAAACCCGACATCCCCGTTGTTGTCGTCGCCGTCGCCATCGTCCCCACACTCGTACACAGATCTCCGCCCCCACCTCGCTCTCCCCGCCACCGCCACCACAACCGCATCGCCCCTTTGCCTCTTCGCAGCCGCTCCGCCACCTCCGCCGCCTCCTCATCGTCTCCCTCTCCGCCTCCACCACAACCCTTGGCGACAACAGCCTCGCCCAGCCTTGGCGAGGGCCGACTCGTCGGATCCGGCGGGTCCTCGTGTGACATCCAGATTTTCGGGTTTTAATTTGACTGGATAAATAGGGCCGTTTTCGTTCAGTTGAAGCCGGGGATTGTGAAATTGAGAAGCATGAGAGATTCTTGGATGAAGAAAATAATCAATTTGATAATGGAGAAATCAATTGATTTTTGTGAGAGTTATTTGAGAGAAATTAAGAGAGAAATTGAATGCAGATATGCAAGTGGGGATCAAGAACTCTAAATTGGAAAATCCTTTTGAGAGTCTATGAGCTTATTTAAAAGAAATTGGGATTAGGCTTTTCTATTTGAGGAAATCATTTTATTTTGTGATCTTCCTATTTCTTTTCCATTTTTAGCCAAACACTCTCTTTTTCCTTTTCTCTCACTCTCTCTCTCTCTCTCTCTCTCTCTCTCTCTCTCTCTCTCTCTCTCTCTTTCTTTCTTCTTTTTCTTTTTCTCTCCCTCCCCCTCTCTTTTTCCCTCGTGCGTGAGCCTCTCCACCGAATGCCCCCTTGCTGTCTTCCACTTTGCTTCCTCCACTTTTGCTTTTTGACTTTTCAAACTTATCTACCCTCTCTCTTATCCTTATCTCTCTCCCTCGGTACTCTCTCTCTCGGCACTCTCTCTTCCTCCTCCTGCTCGGCCTGTTCGAAGACAGCAGAAGCAGAACGGAAGCAGCAACCAGCGTCGGTTGAAGGAGCAGCAGGACGAAGCTGCCGTCACCGTCGTGCTGGAGTATCGCTGCCGTCCGTCTCCCTCTCGCTCGCTTGAACGCCCTCCGCCCCAGCCTCTCTCTTCCTCTCCCTCTCGGCCATTCGAACACAGCAGAACAGGAGCAGAGACTGTCACGCCCCGATCCTCGAGCACGCACACATCCTTCTCCCTTGGTCGATTTTATAATGCGATATCCCAGGACAATGTATCGCCGACCCTTTCATTTATTAAGCATATGCGGAAGCAGTTAAAATCCCCAGACAATAAAACAATGGGATAGAAAAAGCAGGGCCATATTTTTCATATTGAAACTTATAACCAAACTTTTATACAAACCACAAACTAGAGCACTTCACAACTTTTTACTTTAAACTCTATACACATGAAAAAAGGAGATCTCAAAATAAGATAAACTCTCAGCCATCCGGACCGTACTCAAGGCCCTTCTTGGGATTATCTTCTTCTCCCAAAAATCCTTCTCAAACTCCTCCTCCTCATCTCCTCAGCGGGGTCCTAAAATGATTTCCCCAAACCGGGATGAGACTACGTCTCAGCGAGTTCTACCCCACTAAGGCCAGATTAGTAAACTATTATACTACAGGCTGCCTAAACACACACAGGGCAGAGGACTTACCTTGGCCTCAGATCCCACCTGCAAGTCAGTACAATTCATAATAGGCACCCAAGCAATCATATCACCGATCGAAGCATCGATCAAATCGATCTAGTCGATTACAAGCCAACAAGACCACTCACGGTCATTTCCATCCAATCAACCAATTCACAACATCATATCAAAGCAATGATCAATCGATCTAATCGATTATATGACATCACGACCCATCCTCAGTCGGCATATTCAATACTATCTGTAAAGTCCTATCAAATCAGGACTGCTCACCCAAAGCTGATAAATAGATAGCATAGCTCGCCCAAAGCTGATAATAAGGTATACTGCTCACCCAAAGCTGGCATATCGCCCGAAAGCCGATATAGTATACCGGTATACTGCTCACCCAAAGCTGACATATTGCTCGAAGGCCAATATAGTATACCATATGCTCACCAAAAGCTGATAATAAAGTATACTGCTCACCCAAAGCTGACATATCGCCTGAAGGCCGATATAATATACCATATGCTCACCCAAAGCTGATAATAAAGTATACTGCTCACCTAAAGCTGACATATCGCCCGTAGGTCGATATAGTATACTGGTATACTGCTCACCCAAAGCTGACATATCGCCCGAAGGCCGATATAGTATACCATATGCTCACCCAAAGCTGATAATAAAGTATACTGCTCACCCAAAGCTGACATATCGCCCGTAGGTCGATATAGTATACTGGTATACTGCTCACCCAAATCTGACATATCGCCCGAAGATCGATATAGTATACCATATGCTCACCCAAAGCTGATAATAAATTGCTATTCAGTCCTAACTGATAGAACCAATCACCGAGCCACATGCATTCTCCAAGGCGACATACTTCGTCACCGAGCCATGCGCATTATTTGAGGTGACATATCTAATCGTCAAGCCACGTGCATTCTCCAAGGCAACGTACTAATCATCAAGCCACGTGCATTCTCTGAAGCGATATACCAAATCACCGAGCCACGTGCATTCTTCGAGATGATGTACTATTCACCGAGCCACGTGCCTTTCATGATAATTCATTCCATTTCTAAAGTAATTATCCACAACCTTAATTCGTACTCAATTTACCCAAATAATCAATTTAGGAACATATCCTAAAAATCCACAATTAAATCAATTTGGCACAATTCAAAGCTCAAATAAATAAACGGACCGCGCCACGACAATCAGCAAGAGATTTCGGTCGTCGGCCATCTCAATCTTAATTTCCGAAAAATAAATAAATAAATAATAAATATTAAAAATTCAATTTAACACAAAATAAAGCCCAATTAAATAAACGGACTTCACCATGGTCATCAGCATAATTTTCCGGTCACAGGCCATCTCAGTTGAATTTCCGGAAAATAATTAATTAATTAATTAATTTCAAGAATTAATAATTAATTATAATAAATCCAATTTAGCTCAAATTGGTGCTCAATTAAACAAACGGACTTCACCACAGTCATCAGCATAAAATTCCGGTTCCGGACCATCTCAGTTGAATTTTCGGAAAATAAATAATTATTTAATTTAATTCCGAAAATTAATATTTAAATACTAAAAAAATTCCACTTAGGCCCGAAAAGCCTAATTGGAGCCCACCAAGGGTCGGGAAAAATCCCGAGGCACTTCCAATAATTAGTAGACCACGTCTACTTGTTAATTGCGCAATCAATTTATCTAAATCGCATCACAATTGACTAATAATTGCTAATTTATTCTAATATAACAACCTAAACATAATTAATTAAAACTAAACCAAACTTAAGCATAATTAGCCAACTAATCTGGGATTGGTGAGATTACTCACCAAATCGCGCGCAAATCGGATCAACCGACGGGGACGACGCGAGGAATGATAAACTCCAAAGCGGGTCTCGGGTCCGAGGCCCGGAAATGGCCCAAAAACGGGCCCGAACCAGCTGGAAACCCATTTCGTGGGTTGCTGGACGGGGCTGGCTGGGGTTGCTCCGGCGGCCAAAACGGCGAGGGGAGGCCGGCGGAGGACGAGGGGGACGCCGGGGAAGTCCGGCGAGGTTGAACGGCGGCCGGAGGTGGCCGGACAGGGCTGGACGGAGGCTGGGTAGCGGCTGGGTCGCGCGGGGGAACGCCTGGCGCAAGGGACGGTTGGCGGCGCACGGCGGCGAGCAGCGAGCGCACGGGCGCGGGCACGGGCGTGTGGTGCGGCGGCGGGATGAGCGGCGATGGAGCAGCGACGGCGAGCTGCAGCTTCTGGTCTTCGGTGTTCCGCTTATGCTCGAACAGTGAGGGAGAGAGAGAGCGTCGAGCGTGAGAGAGAAAAAGAGATAAGAGAGAGAAGAGAGAGAGAAGATAAGGGTTTGGGAGTTTGACTAGTCAAAAGGGAGAAGAGAAAGCCAATTTGAATTTGGCAAGAGTGTTCGGTGGGGGAGGGGAAATCGCACGAGAGAAAAGAGGGAAGGAGAGAGAGAGAGAGAGAGAGAGAAAGAAAAGAAGAGAAAAGGGAGAGAGAGAAAAGAAATTAAATAATAACATTATTCCTATTTTTCTTTTCTCTTTCCCTTTCTATTTTCTTCCGGTCTTCGATTTTTCCTCCGATAATTTCTTTCTTGAAATTCCGGACTCGTCAATAATTTGACAGACGATGAGACAGGGTCCTAAAAATGAATCGTGACACACTCGAATATTCGATTCCCGAAACCAAATTAAATTTCATGGTTAGAATCAATCAAACTTGATTTTAGTCCAATCCAACCAATTGAGTAGCTTTTAGGGATTTTACTGCAGATACATCCCTTAACGGCTTCACCCAATAGGTTAGTTAACTCGTGAGTGATCAGCTCAAAGAAAAAGGATCATAGGCACGTTGACGACATGCCCATTTTACTTTATTGAAACGGGGTCGAATTTCAGGATGTCACAGAGACAGCATCACCGAGGGGAAGACCGGAGCAGCTCGCCGTCGCGCCGGGGCACCGTCGTCGCCCGTGCACTCCGCCACTGCCTGAAAACCTTCCGCCTCTCTTTCATCTCTTCAGCCGCTATTGACGTTCCCCTCCGTTCGCTGCTTGGGGTCCCAGATCTGGGAGGACACCGGAGTTGGGGCAGCAGCTGGCGTTGCTGGACCGGAGCTGCCGTTGTCGTCGGTCGCCCGTCCCCGCGCGAGCGCACGTGCAGCCGTGCTTGGCCGCGCCTCTCACCGCCCCGCCGTGTGACCCCAGCTCCCAACCGCCTCTGTTTAGCTCCATTTTGGCCAGCTCAGGCCACGATTCGGCCACCTCCAGCCACCGTGTGCCGCCACCTTGACCCGTCGGAGTCCCCTCGCCCTCCACCGGCCTTGTCTAGCTTGAATCAGCCCCGGAATCGCCCCTTCCAGCAGCGATCAGAGATGAAGAAAATGGGTATCGCAGTGGGGTTTTGGCCCGTTTTGGCCGCCTTCCCGAGCCCGGATGCTTGGCCCGCTTTGAGGAAAGTCGATCCTCGCATCGAGCCCGTCGTTTTGAGTGAGTTTTACTCACTAATGCCTTCTTAGTTTGCTAATTATACTTAAAGGTTCATTAGTGTTAATTAAGTGTAATTAAGTAGTTAGATTAGAATTGATTAGTGATTATTAGTTAATTTTTTTGCATATTAGTTATGTGATTAGTGTAATTAGATAGAGAATTGCCTATAGTATTTATTGGATACTTCATGGGATTTTTCCCGACCCTTATCAGGTGTTAATTAGGCAATTCGGGCATAAGTGAGATTTTTGGTATTTTAATATTATTTTTCGGAATTAAATTAATTAATTATTTATTTTCCGAAAATTCAACTGGGATGGCTAGTGACCGGAATATTATGCTGATGACCGTGGTGAAGTCCATTTATTTAATCGGGCTTTATTTTGAGCTAAATTGAGTTTTTAATATTAATTATTTAATTCTCGAAATTAATTAATTATTTATTTATTTTCGGAAATTAAGGTTGAGATGGCCACTGACCGAAATTCTATGCTGATGATCGTGGTGCAGTCCATTTATTTAATTGAGCTTTATATTGTGCTAAATCAAATTTATTGTATGTATTTATTTAATTTTCGAAATTAATTGTTTAATTATTTATTTTCCGAAAATTCAACTGGGATGGCCAGCGACCGGAATTTGGTGTTGATTGTCGTGGCGCAGTTCATTTATTTAATTGAGCTTTATTTTGTGCTGAATTGAATTATTTGTGAAATTGAGAATTATTCTTTAATGGAATATTCTTTGATTAATAATTGGAAAATAACCGGGTGTCGGTTGACAGCACCAAAAGTGTTTTGGTGGACTACAGAAAATGTGGGAGTTATGGAAAGGAAAATATTATATTTTGGCTAAGGCCGACCGTGTCCCCACACACGGCTATTTTATCGAGAAGGATAACAGATGGAATGGATTGAATGGTCGGATAGTATACTATATCATCCTACGGGCTCTGATATGTCAATTTAGCGAGAGCAGTATATTGGTGTACTATATCAGCCTACGGGCGATATGTTAGCTTACCGCGAGCAGTACACTTTATCAGCTTAGTGTGAGTATCGGGGGTATACTATATCAGTCCGCGGGCGATATGTCAGCTTAGCGAGAGCAGTATACCGGTATACTATATCAGCCTACGGGCGATATGTCAGCTTAGCGAGAGCAGTATACCTTAACCCTATTAGCTTAGTGCGAGCTATACAATCTATATATCAGCTTAGAGTGAGCAGTCCTGGACTATGGTCGGACTTATAGATAGTATTGAATGTGCCGACCAAGCATGGGTCGTGATGACATGTAATCGACTAGGTCGATTGATCATTGCTTGATCTGATGTTGTGAATTGACTGATTGATTGGAAATGACCATGAGATGGTCTGATTGACTTGTAATCGACTATGTCGATTGATCGATGATTCGATCTGAGTGTGACTTGATGTGATTCATTGCCTTGGTTGGATGTTGTGAATTGAATGATTGAATGGAGATGACCGTGAGTGGTCTTCCTGATATGAAATCGACTAAGTCGATTAGATCGATGCTTCGATCTATAATATGATTGCTTGGGTGCCTATATGATCTGTGCTAATATGCAGGTGGAATCTGAGGCCAAGGTAAGTCCTCTGACTCATGTTGTGCATAGGCAGCCCTAAGGTGTATTAGTTTACTAATCGGGTCTTAAGGGGTAGAACTTGCTGAGACGTTGTCTCAGTGGTTATTGAATAACCATTTCAGGACCCGGATGAGGAGCTTAAGGAGAAGGAACTTGACGAGGAAAACCCCGATGAGGAATTCGAAGAGGAGTTCGTGGAGGAGGACATCGAGTACGACCCGGATGAGGACCGAGATCCTGTCCTGTCTTGTCAGACCTTGTTTGCATGTGAATAGACGTTAGACCAGAGTTGCATATATATAGTATTGTAGAATACTATGAGATGCATGTAAAAAGGTGTGGTTGTAAATTTTCAGTAAGAAAATATATGGCATGCTTTTCTATCCCATTGTTTTATTGTCTGGGGATTTATAAGTGCTTCCGCATGTGCATATTTAAAATGAAAGGGTCGGCGATACTTAGTCCTGGGATATCGCATTTTAAAATCAACCAAATGTAAGGGATGTGCACATACCCGGGGTTCGGGGCGTGACACCTCGCCCTTGCTAGTGGCCAGCGAGGCTGACCTCACCAGATTTGGCGGGGCCTCGCCCTCGCGGCCCTCGCCTCTAGCTGGCGGGGGTAAGCCTCGCTAGTGGCTGGCGAGGTCAGCCTCGCCGGCCAAAGGAAGAAGAAGGTTAAAAAAAAGAATTAAAATTTTTTAAAAATATTTAAAATGTTTAAAAATTCAAAAAAATATTAAAAAATTGTCGGCTGGCTGTCTCTCGCCGGCATCCACATCAGCGCCGGCTGGCCAATTTTGGCCAAATAGACTGAATTGATACAATTATAAAAGATTTAGGACTAAATTGGCAAAAAAAATTTATGACTGAATTGGCACAATTGTAATAGGTTTAAGACTTTTTTGATAATGCGACACTACAATTCAACATTCCCAAGAAATTTCATAACTTAACAATTAAAAAATCAAACTTCACGCTCGATTTTCACAAAACTTCGTATATGCAACCTAATTCAAAAGACTACCCGATTAGACACAAACGCATATCAAAGCAATGCGAAGTTGAATCAACTTGACGAGGGACCCATAATGGCACATGTAAAAGCCCCACGACCATCCCTCCCCCTAGGCCCGCGGGGGCCCCCAAATCCCCTTCTTCACCTTTCTTCTTCTTCTTCTTCCCTTCTTTCCCTTTCTTTCCCGAGTTGCTCTCCGTCTTCTCTCTTTCTTTCTTTTATCTCGGTGGTCTCTTCTATATTTTTTCTTTTGACTTTTCAAACTTCTTTTATTTATGTTTTCTTTCCACCTTTGACTTTTCAAGACCCTTATCTTGCACTCAGTCATTAATTGATCAGATTTATTACTTAGGTGTCTTTGATCTGATCGTTTTTTTTTTTTTTTTTTGTCTTTGCTAACAGGGATTTTTCACCTTACAGTGACAAGGGAAAGTTTGGGTGATGCTTGGAAGTCTATTATTAAATATAAGGGCTCAATTCCTCTAAAAAGCATCGATATTAGGTTGTATCCCAATTCTTATTCGAACTTTATTTGTTTGTGTTGTGCTAGTCAATATCACAGCAAATGCCAGTTGCTTGGTTAGATACACAATGCAAATCTTGGGTTCTTGATGAATGAAGAATGATATAGACATTCTAGAATAACTCTTGATGATCTAGAGTTTACATTCACAGGGCGAGGTTTTCTACTCTTGCACAAGTTCTCTCTTTGCGAGGAGGGCATCCCGTCCTTTGGAGTCAAGTCAATGTAGCCTGTAATTTAGGGAGTTTGAGAGTGCAGCAGCATCCTTTAATGCTATAGTAGGTCTAATTGCTCCGATAGCACAATCAAATTTGTTTGCAAATTCCTATGATATTCGTATCTTTGAATTTGGTAGTGGACCTCATTGAAAGCGGATCATAAAGCTAACATTTCTATGCTCTCAGACATGTGCACATCAGTTTCGCACAAATGTTTGTCCATGTTCCTTTTGAACCATGACGAGGTTACTTCCATAAATGGCTCAGATGATGCAAGGGTGTTGAGTAGGTCACTTTCAATTGGAGAGGCCAATGCAATTATGTATATTTGTAGTAAAATATGTATGGTAGTAAGTGTGTAAAAGTTATAAAAAAAATAGCAAAAAAAAGAAAAAAAAATCAAAAGAGATCATAAGATTAATTAACATGATCTTCCACATCCAAAAAAACAAGGGACATTGAAAAATAAATCAAAGTGATTTTCTCATAAATACAAAATCACGAGAGATTAGGAGATAAATCTACATCATTTTCATATCGTACAATTTCAATTGGAATTGCATTTGCTCCTATAAATAGGAGTCCTCCTCAACGGAAAAAAATATACAAAAAGCAAGAATATCAGAGCAGCGTAGCGAAAAAAATAGTTGGAAGGGCGAAGCTTTAAGGCGAAATGAATCGACATGCGCCGAACCGTGTAGTGCATGCTTGTCGTCTACTGGCAGAACGAATCAACACACACTAAAGTCGCGACGTGATCAAAGTCACCGGAGACCCCACAAATCGAGAATTATAAACCCGAGTAAATGTGGTGATAGTTGATATTTAGAGGTGACTTATCGCCTCGTTAATGTGACAAATCAGTTCTTGCGGGTCGAGGCATTTGCTCATCATTGGCAGTGCTCCGTTGATCCGGTTTTCAAATTTAGGTCTCGCTTTCGGGGTTGTGTTTTGTATTGAAGCCTCTATGTAGGCCATACTGGATAATTTTGACTAATGAATGAAATGTCTGTTTGACAAGAAAAGAAGGATCTGGAGCCCTAGAACCAGAGATCAGCACAAGAAACAATCCAGGGTAAAACCCAAATGACCGAAAACCACAAAGACAAAAGAAAGAAGAGAGAGACTAGCGATGGAGGCTCTCAAAGGAGGAGGCGACAAGATGAACGGCGTTGTGGCGGGCCAAGACCAAGACGCCCGCGACGGCATGCAGTGTGTTGTCCACCCCTTCGGTGCCAACCTCGGAGAGTCCGCCCGTCGGAGCCATGACCTCGGTGGACATGATCTCGTTCAAGTGGAGCAAGTCCGCGGTGACCCAAGGCGGGGCATCAGGCAATTTCTGGACAAGGAGGCAGGCAATTGCTAGACAAGGAGGCGGGCAATGACGACTTTAGCCTTAAGTGGCGAGTTGGCAGCTGCCGCCAACAGAAGTCCAAGATCTTCGCCATGCTAGGCAACCAGAGGGTGCACAGAGAAACCAAAGAAAGACGGAAAGAAAGGAAGTAGGAAAAAAATTGCCCCCATGGTCGGGGAGTGACATGTGAGATGCTAAGTGGTCGCCATCCGGCCAGTGAGTGGGGACCCTATTTAAGACAGACAGTCGACGACTTCAAAGACCATTTTATTCGAAGAATGATCCTTACATAGCACTTGGATGGTTACATGAAATCCCACTGTAGAGACAATCGAATAATATTGTCTTGACAGCATTTCGCTTCAAATCGAAAGACAGAAATTAGATTTCTAATGCGAAATGAAAGGCATACAATCTCTCCGGTACCGGAGAGAATCCCTGGCCAGACCATCAAGCTGCACAAGTTGACCCGTATGGTTAACCTTGCTGAATTTACACCTGCAAATTCAAGAAACAAGCATGAGATCAAAACCCGAGCTGAAAGCACCTAAAATTTTTGAAAACTGAAATTTATGTGATTTTGAGAGGAAAACAAAAAGACCATGACAAAAGAAGGCTCTTTTAACACTCGAACGTACCAGTGACCAAGAAGATGAACAGCAAAGCAATTGTCGAGATTCTGGGTGAAGCCATCCAGATAACAAAGCCAAGAATGAGCTCGCTAGCAAAATGCTTGTTTCACAAGCAGAGAGGGAAAGAGAGAAGCGGGGAGAGAAAGAAAGAGTGCGAGGACTCGGAGTGGATGTCACGCCCCGGACCCCGAGCGCGTACCCATCCCTATCTGGTCGATAATAATTTGCGACTTCCCAGGACAAGTCGCCGACCCTTTCCATTTTATTGCACATGCGGAAGCGAAAAGAAATCCCCTGACAGTAATCATCTCGGGATAGAAAAGTAGGATAATAGATTCACAAACAAACATGCTTTTATATATACACTGAGTCATGTACACAGGTCTATGGCCAAAAGACTACAAAAGACTGGCCTTCCAAAAAGAAACGGTCCTAACTGACCTACGCTTCCGATCACCTCCTCTCAGCTCCAGGTCCTCCACTCGACGACCCTGAAAATGTTGTCCCACAACGGGGTGAGATATCATCTTAGCGAGTCTAAGTTCTAAACCCCAATTAGGAGGGAAATATGCCTAGAAGCGTCCTAAGCACGCAATCACACAATCAAGGAGACTTACCTCGTCTCAGGTCCACCCTGCAGGTCAGTACAATTTATCTCACAAACAACATGAGAGCATGAGCAACAAATAAGCTCCAATAACTGAAACGCCACACTCAATTAATCATGCGTTCCTAGATTTGATCTCGGCATATAGCACGGCCTACTCTCAGTTCGGCGGTCTTCTGGCATTGCCAGGCTTCGTCTCACCCCATTGAGCACGGCACGTCTCTTTATCATACGGCTTTCCCGAAGGAGCATAGGGTCCAGAATCAACTGCGACCGGCTTCCCGTTGTCCAGGGGGTATCCTAAATAGGGATAACGTCCAGCTCAACAACCTGGGACGATTTCTCATAACCATCACACGATCACTCAAATATGGCCCAGGACACCGTGCATTGCACTCAAATGCTTCAATTAAAATGGTGAGCCTGGCCTTTTTCTTTGTATTAGAAATTCACATGAAATTACTCGTGTGTGGGTACACGGTCAACTTGATCCAGAAAAATTGATATTCATCCTTTTTGAAAATCCCACTATTTCATATAGTACTAAAAACCATTTTCGGTGTCAAAACCCGACACCTGGGATTTTCTGAATAAATATTGGAAATTCATAATTTTTGGAATTAAATACCAAAATCCAATCAGCGCTCAATTTGCATAATGTAACACTCAATTGCAGAAATTAACCACACCATTGCAATCGGCACGAAATTCCGGTCACCGGCTATCCCGGCCTAATTTCCGGAAAAATAATTAATAATTAAATAATTACTGAAATTAATTAAATAAATCAATTTAAATTCTAAAAATACTAACGTAGGCCAGAATCATTAAATTAATAACCAATACGGACTCGGAAAATTCTCGAACCCTTCTAGATAAATAGTACATTATTTAGGCCTTAACTAAACCATGCTAACCACCTAACATGCTCAATTAAATAATTCAATTTCTAATTTAATCTAACTAACCACCTAATTCCTAATAAAATAAATCTAACACCCCTTAAACGTTATTAGCCTACTAAGCAGAGTTTAGAGTATAAACTCACCGGTGTATCACGAAAACCGGTTCACCGCGACGACGACGCGACGGCGGCCGAAATCTTAATTTTCGGCAGCGTCGGCAGACTTGGGCCGGGCCTAAAACGGGCCCAACACAACTCAGCAAGGCTGAGTTTAGGTCTTGGGCTTCTGCAGGCTGCTGGACTTGGGCTTAAAGGAGCTGCTAGGCCTTGCTGGACCAAGCTTCAAATGGGCTGAATTTGCTGGACTGACTTAATGGACTGAGATGGTTTGGCTATTTGGGCCGAAATGCTGCAATTTACGTGGGCCTGGAGACTACTGGATTGGGCCAGTTTTGGCCTGACTTGCGTTGAAGAAGCTGGGCTGAATTGCTGGCTCGAGGACTGGAATTGCTGGGCTGCTCGGTGGGCTTACGGCTTCGGACGAGGATGCTGATTCACTGATGGGGTGTTGTGAACGAAGGAGAAGATCGTGGCTTGGCTGGCTGCTTCAGTTGGCGAGATGGAGATGCTGAGTCGGTGGTAGAAGACAAACGACCATGGAGCGGCAGGGTTTTGTCGCTGGCTTCGTGAGGACAAGACGAAAACGCTGTGAAGATGGGCCTCCGGTTGGAGGCTTTGACCTCGTGCCGTCCAAGTAAGGACACGAAGAAGGTGGGGGCAGGCGCGCAGCTTGCGGAGTCCACAAATGTGCTGAGGTTGACCGGTTGGAGGGAGATCTCGGTGGACTTGCTTCGTGGCAACTAATGGGGCAGGAAATGGAGCTGGATCCGTGAAGCAACAGATGGATCCGAGGCAGCTGACGTCGTGGGCGTGAAGCAGCTGCGGGGACACCTCGGCGAGCTGAAGACGCGCGGCAAGGAGTCAGCAAATTTTGAGGAGCTCGTTGGTTGACTGAGGGGATTTCGGTGGGATGAGTGGCCTCGGTGAAAAGAGTTGAAGAAGAAAAATGAAACACGAAATATGAACAAAAGAAGTTGAGGCCGAATGAAGATAGGGATTCGAAGAAGAGAGGGGGAGGCTTCAGAATTCGGTGGTATAAAAATAAAATAGAAAGAAGCAGAAGCGGAAGAGATAAGAATGGAGAGGGATCGTGGAGATGGGACCGGTGAAGCAAGCTTGTCCAAGAAGCTTGAACAAGAAAGGAAAATAGTCAACAAGCCTTAGCCCTTGCATTAATCACTTGTCCCCTAATTCTTTCTAGCCAAATAAATCCCACAATTATCCAAATTTTGCTGCAAAGGTTGCTGCTCTTCCATAATTCCGAATTTCATTCAAAAAGTCTCCAATTTCTTCATGAAATTCCCCAATCTGACATCCAATTTCAATGAAGAAAAAGCCCGTAAAACTTCTACAGGTGCCCCTCATCATAGAGCTCAGCTTGGAATCCCAAATTTCCTTCAAATGAGTCCATCCGAATTTCCGTTAATTTTCCGCAACGTCCGATTCGATTTTCCGCAAAAATTCCGGAATCTCTGAAAATTCTTCGGAGAATGAGTCGACGTTCCTCAAATAGCTCGTGACACCACAGAACTTTCAATTTTTGAAATCGGGTTCAAATTCACGGTTATTTTCAATCCGGCGTGCTTTTAGCGTGACCTTGTCTATCGGGTATCTTTTAGGAATTTTTAGTGCCATTGACCCGTGATCGATTATCTCGAGTCACAAAGTACATCTTCGACACATTAGCGACTCTCAGTTGTCGTGAAAATCTCAAGGTTTCAAATACGGACACAGGGTACCCAAAACGATAGAAATCAATTTAGTGTCGATTGATGAGAATTTTGCAATCAGGTGGAATCACCCACATTTTGATCACTCATCTCAATCGAAACGACCTATCTCTGATCTCTGATCGATTTTTAAGTGTGCCGTAATGACCATTGCAAATTAGCACGATCGAGCAGTTGATTCCTGGTCGAATTCTCAAGTATTTTGCGTTAAAATCCCTTAATAATTTTCCCAGATAGTCTAGTTATCTCATGAGTGATCGGCTCAGAGAATAACACTATAGACGTGTCGACGAAATGCCCGATTTATTCAATTTAAATCAGATTTGAAAAATCAGAATGTCACAACTCTTCCCCTCTTATAAAAATTTCGTCCTCGAAATTTAAACTATTACAAGACTTGATCAAAAAGATGGGGGTACAATTCTCTCATTGACTCCTCAATCTCCCATGTTGCTCCTTCTGTACCGTGGTGTTGCCAAACCACTTTGACCAATGGAATGGTCTTTGTACGCAGAACTTGCTCCTTGCGATCGACAATCTGAACCGGGCTTTCCACATATGACACACGGTCATCCACGTCCAATTCCTCAAAATTGAGCACGTGGGTCGGGTCAGGCTCGTACTTCCTTAACATCGACACGTGAAAAACGTCATGCACTTGCGCCAATCTTGGCGGCAATGCAAGACGATACGCTAGGTTCCCGATTCTTTCAAGAATCTTAAACGGACCTACGTACCTCGGACTTAGTTTGCCTTTCTTACCAAAGCGCGAAGTTCCTCTCATTGGTGACACTTTCAGAAAAACGTGATCACCAACTTGGAACTCTAAAGACCTTCGACGCTTATCTGCATAACTTTTATGCCTGCTCTGCGCTGTCTTTAATCTGCCTCTGATCACTGCCACGGCATCTACTGACTGCTGAATCAACTCTGGGCCTGTTATCTTCCTTTCCCCAACTTCATCCCAACACACTGGTGTTCTGCATGCTCGGCCATACAACGCTTCAAATGGAGCCATCTGGATGCTCTGTTGATAACTGTTGTTGTAGGCAAACTCCACCAAGTGAAGCTGATCTTCCCAACTTCTTTTGGAGTTTATTACGCAAGCTCTCAGCATGTCCTCGAGAGTTTGAATAGTCCTCTCAGACTGGCCATCCGTCTGTGGATGATAGGCCGTACTGTACTGCAGCTTTGTACCTAAAGCACTCTGCAAGCTCTTCCAAAAAGCAGCAGTAAACCTCGGGTCTCTATCTGAAGTTATCGTAACTGGCACTCCATGCATACGAACCACCTGACGCACATATAGGTCTGCGTGTCTATCCAGACTCAGGTCCTTTCGTACTGCAATGAAGTGAGCCGACTTTGTCAACCTGTCAACCACTACCCAAATTGAATCATTTCCTCTTTGACTCCTTGGTAGTCCAGTCACGAAGTCCATCGTGATGTGCTCCCATTTCCATTATGGGATCGCGAGAGGTTGCAGAAATCCTCCCGGCTTGCAATACTGGGCTTTTACTTGCTGACATGTCAAACACTTGGCCACATGCTTGGCGATGTCCGCTTTCATACCAGACCACCAATAATGTTGACGCAGATTCTGATACATCTTTGTACTGCCAGGATGAATGCTGTAACTGCTATGATGAGCCTCTGATAAAATCTCCTCTCTGAGCTCTACATCGTTGGGTACACACAATCGTCCTTGGAACCTCAGTGTTCTATCCTCAGCAATCTGAAAGTTAGCATTCTTCTTTTATATATTCTCTTGCAGAATCTTCTGAATCTCTGGATCTGTCCACTGAAGCGTCTTGATTCTGATATGAACTTCCGGCTCAATTCTGAGGGTGGCCATAAGGTTCGAAAGGTGGCCTACCTCAAATTTGAAACCCGAATCTCGAACTTTCTCGATCAATCTCCATTCCTTGAGTACCATCTGAGCAATTGAAGATTTCCGACTTAGAGTATCAGCGACCTTATTTGCTTTTCCAGGGTTATACAGAATATCACAGTCATAGTCCTTCAGGAGTTCCATCCAGCGACGCTGTCTCATATTCAACTCTTTCTGAGAGAATAAATACTTGAGACTCTGATGGTCAGTGAAGATCTGGAACCTTTCTCCACACAAATAATGTCTCCAAATCTTCAATGCAAATATGATTGCTGCGAGTTCTAAGTCATGCGTTGGATAATTTAGCTCATGAGCTCTCAATTGACGGGACGCGTATGCAACAACTCTGCCATGTTGCATTAGTACGCAACCCAATCCTCTGAAAGACGCATCACTATAGATCTCGAATCCTCCAGGACCAGATGGAATCGTCAGTATCGGTGCAGTAGTCAACTTTTCTTTCAGCTCTTGAAAACTACGCTCGCACTTGTCTGTCCATATGAACTTCTCGTTTTTCTTTGTGAGCTTTGTCAGAGGCAATGCTAACGATGAGAAACCTTCCACAAACCGTCTGTAATACCCTGCCAAACCCAAAAAACTTCTGATTTCTGTCACTGTTGTCGGTCTTGGCCAATTGATCACTGCTTCTATCTTGCTTGGGTCCACGGAGATTCCTTCTCCTGAAATCACGTGACCCAAGAAAGCAACACGAGTCAACCAAAACTCGCACTTGCTGAATTTAGCATACAACTCATGAGTCCTTAGAGTATGCAATACCAATCTCAAATGTCCTTCATGCTCCTCTGGACTTCTAGAGTACACCAGAATATCATCAATGAACACGATCACGAACTGATCCAAGTATTCCTTGAAAACTCGATTCATCAAATCCATAAAAGCAGCTGGGGCGTTCGTCAATCCAAATGGCATGACTATGAATTCATAATGGCCGTACCGAGTACGAAATGCTGACTTTGGAATGTCTTCTTTTCTGATTCTCAACTGATGATATGCCGTCCTCAGGTCGATTTTCGAAAATATCGACGCTCCTTGCAGTTGATCAAACAAGTCATCAATCCTCGGAAGTGGATACTTGTTCTTGATCGTCACTTGATTGAGTTGTCGATAGTCAATGCACAGGCGCAATGAGCCATCTTTCTTTTTCACGAACAGAACTGGTGCTCCCTAAGGTGATGCACTGGGACGTATGAATCCCTTATCCAATAATTCCTG
Organism: Eucalyptus grandis x Eucalyptus urophylla; assembly: GCA_028830015.1. Lineage (NCBI taxonomy): Eukaryota > Viridiplantae > Streptophyta > Magnoliopsida > Myrtales > Myrtaceae > Eucalyptus > Eucalyptus grandis x Eucalyptus urophylla. The sequence continues at coordinate 31,509,927 of CM054203.1, forward strand.
CATCTGCACCTTCAGTTCTTTCAATTCCGATAAGGCCATCCGGTAAGGAGCCTTAGAGATTGGCTCTGTCCCGGGGGCTAACTCAATCACAAACTCTATTTCTCTTTCTGGCGGTAGACCTGGCAATTCTTTCGGGAATACATCTGGAAATTCTTGAACCACTGCAATGTCTTTGATTTTCAGCTCCTCAACTGTCGTGTCCACGACAGTCGCCAGATAACCTTGACAACCCTCATCTAACAATCGGGTTGCCTCTAGTGACGAGATTAGGGAAATTGAGGGTCCTCCTCGACTCCCAATAAACTCGAAACTTTCACCCTCTAACGGGTTAAACTGGATCGTCTTGCGATAACAATCTAGCTTAGCTCGTTGCTTGATGAGCCAGTCCATGCCAATTATTAGAGGACTGGACAGTTTTTTGAGGTCTATGCTTAAGTTTTTACCTGAGCAAAAGATAATGACCCTGCAGAAGATGGAGGACTGGACAGCTTCTCATGTTACTATTGCGATTACTATGAATTCAAGTTACAGTTTACCTCAGAATGTTGCTTTGATCACTCTGCAGGTTATTTAGATTTGTCTCAAATAATCTCTCCCTCCCTCCTTTCCCCTGTGAGATTAATCGACCTTTCTCTTTTGCAGGAGTTGGATGATGGAAGTGCACCACTACGTCTTGCACATCTTTATGAGGTGAGAATCATTTTCCCTTTTAGCACAAAAAAAAAAAAAAGAGCTTTGTCAATCCATTTCATTTGAATCCAATGTCGTTGGTGCTGTGATAAAAACTCCATGTGAGACCTAGAATCAACAGAAATATGAATCTTTGCAAACCCACGACCGTAATCTAACTATGGAGGCATTGCTTCTTGGATTGACTAAACTAACTCCATCAGGCTATTCACTTACTGCCGCACTTTCCATCAATTCGACACTCTCACAAGTCATTTTTTCCTACTCCAATCAAAAGAGAGGTGATTGATATATACCATATCATGTTCATTTCCATCTTTCTTTTTGTGAAAATATCTAGCCTAGTGAAGATGCTGAATATTTGACCTTGGCTAAAGTCGATCTGAAGTAGATGTTCGCCAGAAGAACGGTACATAAAGCTTTTACTACACTAATGCCGAGGCTCTCCTTAGTGCCTGCCAACCACGAAGTACTTTCTCATACTGATGAACATTGATATATATGGTCATGACTACAGATAAAGGAACTAAAGGAAATGAGTCTGTCTGCGAACCAAGAGAAGTCTGAAATGAAGCGGATGACATGGAAAGTTGAAGGGGAAGCCACAGCGGAACCGACCACTTTAAGAGGGGGCCCTGTCAATGTCTTAGATCTCGTTGTTGAGCTCAGTCCGATGGGAATTTTACTTCCTTGCCCATATTCTAGGCATTGTCCATTATGCCTCATTCTATGTAATAAATTAACTTTCAAAGTCTCCTTCAAACATTTTTTTTTCATAAAGATGTTTATCCAGTGCCCCAAATCGGTACGATTTAGCTCAAGATGAAACCAATAAGTGCAGTTTTTTTTTGGCTTTCCTTACTGGTGCACTTACAGTATCAATGAAGAAGAATGGTAGTTCAATTACTTGCTTAGTTTATTAAAGCAATCTGACAACGGCCTTCACAAGTTTCTCAGTGAGCACTCGTCCAACATTAATCTTTAATGAGTACTCGCCCAGATGATCGCCAGTTCAAATGTACAGAACTGTGTCCTTCCTGGCAGTTCTCTTCTCTGCTTTGGACTACCCAAAGAGTGCCCATCTCCAGGTTGCATTAATTGCGAGAGATCAAGAAAATGAACATTTTAACTTACCTAGGAACATCTCATGTTTGATGGTGTGAGTGTCAAAATCTTTCTGACCCAGGGCAGGGGGCAATAGAAAACTCCAAATGTTTGCATGACTCTGGTCATCATCAAGGTGACAAAATTCGTTCATAATCTATTCAGGAACGTGATTTCCATCTTGATTGGCATTATCAGAAACCATCTTTTAGCTTCTGAGGAAGAGGAAGATGATCGCTCGTACTTTCTGCCGTGAAAGAAGAGTGTCATTTTACTAATTACTCAGTTCTTCTCTTAATCTCATGTGATTGTCCCTTCGTTTTATGTTGCAAATGCAAGCGTAATTTGTATTCCTCTCCTTTTCTTTGCCCTTTCAATGTTGTCTGCAAGTCGTTCGACCAAGCACTGCAAATTCGATATCAGTGTGTGTTCAAGCTGAAAAATTACGGCGATGTTGCCTAGGTAAGGGGCTGTTTCCTGGATTTCAGGGTTCTATTCATCTTGAGGGGTTTTAGGCCTTGTCCAATCAAAAGGTCTCGTCTTGTTCTCCCGACGTCATAGCACATGCGAAACCCAGAAAAGATATCAGGTCGAAGAGAAGAAGCAGGCGGCTGCAAATGTGCTCGATCAGTACTCATAAGTCCGTCATGGCCTGCGCCAGGAAACTATCCGACCTTGTGATTTGAGGCTGCATCTGATGAAGGTACCATAGATTCTAGAGTGTAGTGCGACTGACTGCTTCTCCACCATAAGATTTTTGCCTGGACCCGGAACAGGGACATGGTCAATTTGCTTCTGGAACGGCGAATTTCCATCTCATTCTTATCTTTCTATTTGTTGGAATTGTTCAGACATTTCTGAACTGCCTGCGTCTGTAAAGAAAGAGCCCTTTCATTCTCTAGCAAACACCGACGCCACGGGTGAAATCGTTGAGCTCCAGTACAGCTAGACTTGACAAGCAAGATGTTTCCAAGCTCTATAGTCCATGGTCATCTGAAGCAGAGTTTCTGGATATATTGCCATATAAGATGGAGGTTGTATCTTAATTGTTCTAACATATACTCTTTTACTAAGTTGCTCATCCAGCAAGTCGTAATGTATTAAATTTGTCACACCCTAAAACTACAAAGAATGGGGATGACACGGCCGTCCTTCCACATGAAGGACGCAGCCTCAAACACAACCAATAACCTAATATCAATTTATATATATCTCAACCATATATATATACATATCAGATAAGTCAACAGAGTGTTTACAACATCAGAGTTTCTATGATCCACCAAAAAGAAATTTACATTTAGAACTCAACCAGTCCAACCAATAGCAAGGATTATGTGCACCACTTCCTTAAACCATACCCAAAAATAGAACTCCCAAAAGTTCTATAGCAGCGCTCTCGTCCTACTAGTTGCTAACTCTAGGAGCTGAAAACATGAAAGATGAATGGAATGAGCAACCACAACTCAGTGAGTAGTACATACCATAAAAGCATATCAAACTTCCACATTACATACTTAAAACTCAAGACATGGCTCATTATCGCCAAACAAAAATATAATAACTTGCTTGAACAAAATGTGTTATATGTTACCTCAACTTAGCTATATCAAATAGCAAAATTTCTCATTCATCCATAATAACAAAACAAGCATCACCAATTTTGATTCTATAATTAGACTCATTCTATCTCATATTGATGGTTCATTCCACGCTTAATATCCAAACTCAAGGCCCTAGAGGTGGCTCCCATAAAATTACGTTATCGTGTAGTACTTAGCCTTTTACTATGCATGTCAATAGTGCAAGGCCCTAGAGGTGGCTCGCATGTGACTCGAGTCATCATGTAACACTTAGCCCTTAACTTCAAGGTCTAGAGGTGACTCACATGAAATTTCGTTATCGTGTAGCACGTCATTTACATGTTCACAACTTATTTGATTTCCTTAGCACAACACATATCATCTTTCAATAGTCATCACATAATCACATAAATCAATTATACCAAAACATCATACATAACCCTTCAAGAGAGATTTTGTCACGCCCCGATCCTCGGGCATGCACACATCTTTCTCTTGGTTGATTTTAATATGCGATATCCCAGAACTATATATCGCTGACCCTTTCATTTATTAAGCACATGCGGAAGCAATTATAAATCCCCAGACAATAAAATAATGGGATAGAAAAGCAGGGCCATATTTTTCAGATTGAAACTTATAACCAAACTTTTATACAAAACACAAACCATAATACTTCACAACTTTTTACTCTATCTCTATTTACATCAAAATGGAGATCTCAAAAGAAGATAGAATCTCAGCACATCAAGGGCGTACTTAAGATCTCTCTCGGTATTATCTTCTTCTTCCAAAAATCCTCCTCCTCAAGTTCCTCCTCCTCGGCTCCTCATCGAGATCTTGAAATGTTGTCCCCAAACCGGGATGAGACTACGTCTCAGCGAGTTCTACCCCACTAAGCCCGATTAGTAAACCATTATACTATAGGCTGCCTATACACGCACAGGGCATAGGACTTACCTTGGCCTCAGATTCCACCTGCATATTAGCACAGTTCAAATAGACACCCAAGCAATCACATCACTGATCAAAGCATCGATCAAATCGACCCAGTCAATTACACGTCGACAAGACCACTCATGGTTATTTCCATTCAATCAAGCAATTCACAACATCAGATCAAAACAATGATCAATCGACCTAGTCGATTACATGTCAACGATGACCCTTCCCCGGCCAATTCAGTTCAATCAGTCAATTCATGACAAACAAATCAAATCATATCCGTGATTCCATCTATACTCGATAATTAGACTCAACATACCGATTCAACATTCTCACTCATATATAGGCTCAAGGCGCTAGAGGTGACCCCAACACAAAGTCTCGTCATCGTGCGGCACTTAGTCCTTGACCACAAATAACAATAGTATAAGGCGCTAGAGGTAACTCACACGAAGTCTCGCTATCGTGTAGTACTTAATCCTTCACTACAAAAACAATAGTATAAGGCGCTAGAGGTAACTCACACGAGACGTAGCACTTAGCCCTTCACTATCCATTACAATACTGCAAGGCGCTAGAGGTAATTCCCATGCAGCTCAGGTCGCCATGTAATACTTAGCCCTTGACTACAATAAGTAATGGTATAAGGCGCTAGAGGTAACTCACATGAAATCTCGCTATCATGTAGTTCTTAGTCCTTTACCTGCTTATGACTCATTGGCTTCCCTTAACACAACACACATCACATCCAGTTCCAATAATCATCTTGCTTCAACGATAAACCAACACACGATTAATCCCTCACGGCCCAATGACATTGCCTCGCATTTAAATTCCTCAATTCAAATAATGTCTTGGCCAAATTTCTTTGTATTAAAAATACCTCATAAAATATCATGCGTGAGCACACGGCTGGCTTTAGCCAAAATATAATATTTTCATTTTTCATAACTCCCACATTTTCTGCAGTCCGCTCAAATAGTTTTGATATTATCAACCGATGCCCGGTTATTTTTCAATTAATAACTAATGATTTTCCAATTAAAGAATAATTTCCATCCTTCGCAAATAATTCAATTCAACACAAAATAAAGCTCTATTAAAAAAATGGACTTCACCACGATGATCATCACGAAATTTCGGTCGTCGACTAACCCAACTTTAATTTCTGAAAAATAAATAAATAAATAATTAATTTCGAAAATTAATAATTAATTACAATAAATCCAATTTAGCTCAAATTAAAGCCCAATTAAATAAACAGGCTGCACCACGATCATCAGCATAAAAATTCGGCCACTAGCCATCCAAGTTGAATTTCCGAAAAATAAATAATTAAATAATTAATTTTGAAAAATAATATTTAAATACAAGAAATTCAATTTAGCTTAAAATAAAGCCCAATTAAATAAACGGACTTTGCCACGGTCATCAGCATAGCATTCCGGTCATTGGCCATCACTATTGAATTTTCGAAAAATAAATAATTAATTAATTTAATTCCCAAAATTAATATTTAAATACCAAAAATTCCACTTAGGCCCGAAAAGCCTAATTGAAACCCATTAAGGGTCGGGGAAAATCCCGAGGCACTTCCAATAATTAGTAGACCACGTCTACTTGCTAATTGCACAATCAATTTATCAAAATCGCATCACAATTGACTAATAATTGCTAATTTATTCTAATCTAACAACCTAAACATAATTAATTAAAACTAAACCAACCTTAAGCATAATTAGCCAACTAATCATGGATTAGTGAGATTACTCACCGAATCGCGTGTAAATCGGATCAATCCGACGGGGACGGCGCGAGGAACGATAAACCCCACAGCACAGCTCGGGTTCGGGGCCCGGAAACGGCCCAAAATGGCCTTGAACAGGGCTGGAAACCCATTTTTCCAGCCACTGTTCTTGGCTGGACGAAGCTCGTCCGGCGGCTAGGGCGGCGAGGGGAGGCCGGCGGAGGGCAAGGGGGACGCCGGGTGGTGGCCGGAGGTGGCTGGATCGGGCAGGACAGAGGCGGAGTAGGGGTGAGGTCGCACGAGGGAGGACGCCTGGGTGGTGGCGGAGCGCGCGGCGCACGGCGGCGAGCGGTGGACGTGTGGGCGTGCTAGACGAGTGGCGAGCGAGCGGCGGTCTTCGGCGAGCTGCGGCCGTCTGCTCTTCTTCAACTTCTGGTTCTCTTCGCACGAACGCACGGAAAGGAGAAGAAGAAGAGGGAGAGAGAGAGAGAGAAGATAAGGGTTGACTAGTCAAAGAAGAAAAAGAAGAAGGAAGACAGCAGGGCATTCGGTCGGTGGGGTGGGGGGGGGAAAGAACCGCACGAGGGAAAAGAAAAAGAGAGAGAAGGAGAGAGAGAGAAAGAAAAAGAAAGGGGGAGAAAAAGGAAAATAAAAAAAGTAATCAAATAGTAAAAATCCTACTATTCAAATTACTTATATTATTTTCCCTTTCTCTTTTTAATTTCTTCCGGTCTTCAATTTTTCCTCCGATAATTTCTTTCCTAAAATTTCGAACTCGTCAATAATTTGACAGATGATGAGACAGGATCCTAAAAATGAATTGTGACACGTTCGAATATTCAATTCCCAAAATCGAATTCAATTTCTTAGTTATAATCGATCATACGCCATTTTTAGTCCAATCCAACCAATTAGGTAGCTTTTAGGGATTTTACCGTGGATACATCCCTTAACGGCTTCACCCAATAGGTTAGTTAACTCGTGAGTGATCAGCTCAGAGAAAAAGGACCATAGGCACATTGACGAAATGCCCATTTCACTTTATCGAAATGAGGTCAAATTTCAAGATGTCACAGATTTGTCGAATCATCCCACAATAACTCAAAATTACCGAGTAATATATCCGTCTTTATACAATAAATAGATCATCACTTCCCTACACAAGTATATGTTTATTAATCTTACCTTAGTACTTGAGTTTCACAAAACCAAAGAAGAACTTAGTACTACTCATCTGGGGATGCCCCAAAATCAAATAACGTGTGTTATTTGATCCTTCAATCTCACGATCCGGGTGCTGCGTTATAAAGTTGAGTCGGCTGGGTGAGGCATCCGTGGCATGCACGTGCCAAAACCCCTTTCCTCTTTTCCCCTTCTTCTTCTTCTTCTTCTTCTTCTTCTTCTTCTTCTTCTTCTTCTTCTTCTTCTTTTTGGTCGAGGGAGCTCTCACTGCCCTTTTAGCCGAGTTCCCCCTCCCCTCTCCTTTTTACTTTATTGACTTTTCAACTTATCTTTCTTTTTCTTCTTTTGGGCCCCACCAACCAAATATTACAAAATTTCTCCAGATAGAGAAGTATGAGGCTGCTGAAATCTTATGGAACATGATCTCCGCCCGGTTCCCTAATTTCTGGTTTAGCCCTAAATCAGTTTTATAAGAAGTGGAATTTCGCCGCCATCTATGGGATATAGGCACTGTTTGGTTCAGTTTTGCTCTAGGTCTTTGGGGGAAATATGTTTGGTAAAACACTTTTGGGAGATGCGTTGCATTTTCGTTTTTCTCAAGGGCCTCGGCATTGTAAAAAACGACCTATATAGTACTCTAGGGTTGCAGCCTGTAATGTGCATATGGAGCTAGTTGAAATTACTCTAGGAGCATGGTCATTGCCGTCCACAGTACTTTCCGGGCTGATTGTCTGAACCTTATTTTACAAAATGATCTAATTTACTATGGTAAAAGTCCTACAACGGGTCTCGATGATTTTCTCGTATGTTGCAGAGGTGACAGGCAGAGTAGAGGATCATCTGGTACTCATTTTTGTTTCTGCTAGGAGAAAATTCCTTGATGTCTTTCTCCTGACCTAATTAAGCTCAAAATCTATGCGAGTTGCCATGAGATGTGTCCACTGATATCTTGTGAAGATAATGAAGGCTTAGACTCTTTGTCACACCCTAAATCCTGTAGGGATTGGGTAATGACATGGCCGTCCTTCCACTTAAAGGACGGAATCTCAAACTACCCAAAGACTAGCTTCCAAAAATTTAGATATTCCACCAATCTTTTAGGTTTCTAGTAAATCTGGCCATTATGGCCACTAAACAAGGAACCTGAGAAGATAGGCAAAAAGAGAGGTGAGCAACCACAACTCAGTGAGTAGTATGCATATCTTCTAAACAGATCAAGCATCCACATGCACTTTACAAATTAATAGCAAAACTCATTTATCTCAATTTTAGTATATAATACATGTATAAAATATAAATGAGTTATATTGCTTTAACATAACTATATACATAGCAGAAAACACTAGGTGCATATAACTGGAATATCAAAACTACTTAGGATGAGAGGACACTTAGGTAGTGCATGACAAACCAAAATTTTTGTTCCAGAAATAATTTTTCTATTCTAGATTTGTTTTTGGAATAGAATTCCATTTGATAAAACTATTTCATTTTTTATTTATTTTTGAAATAGATTTATATTCTAGAATTAGGTTTGAAATAGAAATTAGAAGTAATTTTTTTTTATTTCTCTATTTCTGGAATATAAGTAAGAAATAAAAAAAAACTATTTTCATCGCTTGTCCTCTCTACTAGTCGGTCACCCACCGTCGTCGATTGTCGGCCGCTGCACCTAAGAGAGAAATTTTGTGTTGTTATCAAATAAAGTTCTATCCCAAGAAGAAAAATTTTGCATTGTTATTGAACATGAATTTTTCTCAGAAACTCATCTAGAAATAGAAAGAAAAATATATTTCTCTTACATAAATCAATTTGAACACGTTTGATAATCATTCTATTCACAAAAATATTTTTTTATCAGAAATAATCTTTTCTAATTCTGTTCTTGAGAACAATTTATGAGTAAAAAAACGTATTTGGTAACTGCACAAAATTTCTATTTCCGATATAGAAATACATTTGGTAGGATTTTTAATTTTTTTCTTCTTAGTTTTTAAATATTTTTATTACATTTTTCTTATTTTTCTCCTTTTCCGTTTACATTTTCTCTTCTTCTTCCTCCTTCTTTATGGCTGGTCGCTAGCCATGGCGGTGATCGATGACAGTTGGGCAAGGTTCGGCGAACTCGCCGAAGGCTCACCTGGCCACCGCGAGGCTCGGTCTCGCCAAATCTAAATGAGGTCAAGCCTCACCGATGGCCAGGCGAGGCTAAACCCCGTGTCAGTAGGCAAGGTTGACCCTCACCAAGGCAAGGCTGAGCCTTGCCGATGGCTAGGTGAGCTTAGCCTCGCCAGATATAGGCAAGGTTGACCTTGCCCAGCCCTTGGTCGACGATCCTCGTCGTGGCTTGGCATCACTGAGGGCTAGTGATGCTTCGACGAGGTCGTCAGCCCTTATTTGCTCAGTCGCTAGCCACGTCCATTGTCGATGATCGGCCAAAAGAAAGAAGAAGAAAAGGAAAGAGAAGAAAATAGAAGGGAAAAAAAAAAGACTTGATATTAGGAATTATTTTCGAAAGTAAGAAGTGATTTTTTTTCTGCTTCTTAATTCTATTCCAAATCTATTCCTAAGAATAAAAAAAATGGATTTTTATTCTCTAGAACAAAATAATATAATCATTGTTCTCAGAAGTATTACCAAACAGGTCCTTTCTAGCAAATTTTTTTATCATTCGCACCTTTAAGTGTCAAAAGTTTGGAAATATAAACTTAAATGTCAAAATCAGAGCAAAATAGATTAGTTAAGTGCCAATGATTAGAAAATCCAGTCAAAAAAATAAATAAATAACCACTAGCCATGGTGGCTCCGCTGGATAAGAGCTCTATTGATCATTCTCCAAAGGTGAGGGGTTCGAAACCCAGTGGAGGCATTTGGTATCTTACACGAATGTCGGGGTGGTGGGTCCTCCACTAGTGTCCTCCCGGGTTTATCTCGCCGGCTGCCAGCTGTATGGGGGTTCTCGAGTCATAAAAAAAAAAAAAAATCCGGTCGAAATAGTGATGTAGCATTTTTCCAACGAGACAAGTACAAAACGACGTTGTTTTGCATGCTGACCTAGCTAGATAAACTGAAAATCGCATTTTTTGCAGACTAATGTGACTAGATAAGCAAAAAAAACAACGTTGTTTTTCCTCGGATTTGAATTTTAATAAAAATGTTAATTAAATTAAATTTAAAACTAAATATAAAAAAGGGGACCCTTGCCATTATGCAATCTCCCCCTTTTCTTAATTTCATTTTATTTTTAATTTAATTAATAATTATATCACAATTCAAATAAGAGGCAGAACGGTGTTATTTTAGGTTTTCTTTGCTCAGCTCTTTGGCAAGTCATGTAGGTGAGTTATATTATTAAAAAAATACCATGTGGGATTTTCGACATCCTTCACCAAAGTTAGTACTTAAATATTCCATTTTTCAAAGAAAGTGGCATTTATATGTATCTTTCATAACTTTTGACACTTAAGTGTCCTCAAATGTCAAGTTTTGGCACTTGCACTGTACTTCTACCCAAAACACGTGTTAAATCAATAATACCATAACATATATCAATAATAAAATCCATTCATCAATCTCATCAAGTCACATACCAATTGTCTATTTCATTGGTTAATCTCATATTATACATTAATAATCTATTCCATTGGTCCATCTCATATGAAAATGCACATCAATGTTACATCCATCGATCAATCTTTGCTCAATATCAAATTATGATCACGACACAATGCTTGGTGACAAAATAACCAAGATTCCCTCTAGCAAAATCTCTACTTACAAAGTTAGTGGCTTGGTCTAAAAGGAGATTCTAAACTTGGTATACATACACATAAGTTCCTCAATAGGTTCACAATGATATTGAGTACCAAACTCACATCCTCTAATATCTAGAAATTCAGGGCGCGTTTGGTAACGATTCTGTTCCCGGGAGCTGATTCTGATAAGAACTGATTCTTTTTGATTCTGTTCCCGGGAACTGATTCTGAGTAAAAACACGTGTTTGGTAACTGTTCAAAATTTTTTATTCTGGAATAGAATTGCGTTTGGTACCGTATTAATTGATTCTGTTCCAAATTAATTTCTTTTGATTTTTAAATAAATTTTAAATAATTTCTTTTGATTTTTAAATAAATTTTAAATAATTTCTTTACTTTTTTACTTTTTTCTTTTTTTTCTCTTTTTTTTTTCTTTTTCTTTTTTCTTTTTTTCCCCTTTTTTCCTATTCTTCTTCTTCTTCATTTGGCCGGTCGCCGGACCGGCGACCGGCCAGACGAGGGCCGGCGACGCTCACCGGAGCGCCGCCAGCCCTCGGCGAGGTCGGCCTTCGTCGGCCGAGCCTCGCTGGCAGCTGGGCGAGGCTCGCCCAGCCCCGCCGAGGCTCGGCCTCGCCAGATCTGGCGAGGCCGAGCCTCGCCGGTGGCCAGGCTGGCCTCGCCCAGCCTCGGCGAGGCCAGCTTGGCCACTGGCGGGGCTGGGCGAGCCTCGCCGATGGCCAGGCGAGCCTCACCGGCAGCTGGGCGAGGCTCGACCTCGCCCGATCTGGCGAGGCCGAGCCTCGCCCAGCTGCCGGCGAGGCTCGCCTGGCCACCGGCGAGGCTTGCCCAGCCCCGTCGGTGGCCAGGTCGGCCTCGCCGGTGCTGGGCGAGGCCGGCCTGGCCACCGGCGAGGCTGGGCCTCGCCAGATCTGGCGAGGCCGAGCCTCGCCGGTGGCTGGGCTTGCCTCCGGCGAGCTCGCCGGACCTCGCCCTGGCCTGGCGAGCCTCCGGCGATCTCGCCGGACCGGCGGCCGGCGGCGGACCGGCGACCGGCGGCGGCGGCGGGCGGCGGCAGGCGGCGGCGGACGGCGGCGGGCAATGGCGAATGGCAACCGAGATGATAAAAGAGAAGAACAATGTTTTACCGTTTTGATTCTCTTTTCTGATTCTCTTCCGAGAATCAAATTTTTTTAGATTCTCAAACCTTGTCCGAAACTGTTCCCGGAAACAAATTTGTTCCCGGGAACAAAAATTTTACCAAACGCGTTTCTCGTCCCAAACTGATTCTGGGAACAAAAAATCAGAAATTGTTACTATTGGGCAAGTTGCCAAACAGAGCCTCAATCCATAATCAATCTTATTATTCACAATGTATTTCATAAACCAATCATATAACTTTTCATTATTCATTTAATCAAATAAAATACACTTCACAAGACATTTTTCATAACGTTTCGAAGTTCATTTTATAAACTCTCAATATTTCAAAATGCCTTTGTAAAAGGTTTCTCAAATCATTATTAACTAATTGTGTAGACCAATTTGTAGGCAAAAGAATGCCCCAAGTGTCAAGAGTTAGCACAAAGGAATACTTAAATGCCAAAATTTACGAAAGGGACACTCAAGTGCCACATTTTATGAAAAAATGTGACACTTGAGTGCCACATCCGGTAAACCTCGACAGAATCCTACGTGGCAATTTTTTATTAATTTTTTCGCTTATGTGGCTTGCCAGAAGGCTAACTTGGCAAACCCCACACAAAAATGATGTCGTTTTAGTATAATTCGAATTTTAATATAATAATTAATTAAATTAAATTTTAAAAAATTAATTAATTATTTTAGAAAAGGGGGGAGGGACAGGGAGGAGGGAGGCATTGCCAAAAAGGTGGCGAAGTGTTGGCCGAGGCTACCGAGCCCGGGCCGACGGCCGACGACCCCAGCCAACCGGCAGCGAGGGCCTACATGCCCTCGCCTAGATCTAGGGCGAAGGTCACGACCCTCCCCTAGATTTGGCGACGGTCGCCGGTCCTCGCCCCAACGGGCGACGGCCCCGGCCGACACTCCCCCACCTTTCCGACGAGTCCTCACCGCGGCTACCTCCCTCCTCCTCCCCCCCCCCTCCAAACACTTTTTAAAGTTAATTTTTTATTTAATTTAATTTAATTAATTATTATATTAATTATTTACCACGTCACCACCAAAACGACATCATTTTGACATTGTTTAGCCGCATCAGTATGCAAAACGATGTTGTTTTGCACTAATGATGCCGTTTTGCACTTACTTCGTCGAAAATTGCGCACGTTAGCATTTTGGCCGAATTGGCATTTAAATAATCCATTTTATTCTGATTTTGGCACTTAAGTATCACTTTCGTAACTTTTGGCACTTATGTGTCCCTTTGTGCTAACTTTTAGCACTTCAGAGGTCTAGGTGTCCTAATTCGTAACACAATAATAAAGATACTCCTTTCACAATATTTTTCTTAAAAGCATTCTCAAACCATTCACAAGTTCTAATAGGTAGTAACTACTCAATCCGACTTTTTATGCAATAATAATGTCATTTTATAATTCATAATATATATATATATATATATATATATATATATATATATAATCCATAGTATTTTCAGATGATAATTTTTACAAACTCAAAAAAGAAATTACACCATTCACTTGGATATGTCCCAAACCAAACAATAAAACTCACTTGAATCAACATACTTATGGTCTTATCTTATAAGCAAGAAGTAGCATCAAAACAATAAGCAAAACACTATCTTAACTACAGCTCATCTAAACTAAGCTTAAACACTAACAAAATTTTGCTCCAACCAAACCATTGCTTCAAATCAACAACCGCCAAACCCCATGACTTTGCAACACCACAATTCACCATTCCCAAGAAATTTCATAACTTAACAATTAAAAAATCAAACTTCACGCTTGATTTTCACAAAACTTCATATATGCAACCTAATTCCAAAGACTACCCGATTAGACACAAACGCTTATCAAAGCGATGTGAAGTTGAATCAACTTGACAAGGTCCCCATGGTGTGCACATGTAAAAACCCCCCAACCGTCCCTCCCCCAGGCTCGTGGAGGCCCCCCAAATCCCCTTCATTCACCTTTCTTCTTCTTCTTCCCTTCTTTCCCTTTTCTTTCCCGAGTTGCTCTCCGTCTTCTCTCTTTCTTTCTTTTATCTCGGTGGTCTCTTCTATATTTTTTCTTTGACTTTTCAAACTTCTTTTATTTATGTTTTCTTTCCACCTTTGACTTTTCAAGACCCTTATCTTGCACTCAGTCATTAATCGATCAGATTTATTACTTAGGTGTATTTGATCTGATCGGTTTTTTTTTTCTTTTTTTTGTCTTTGCTAACAGGGATTTTTCACCTTACATTGACAAGGGAAAAGTTTGGGTGATGCTCGGAAGTCCATTATTAAATATAAGGGCTCAATTCCTCTAAAAAACATCGATATTAGGTTGTATCCCAATTCTGATTCGAACTTTGTTTGTTCGTGTTGTGCTTGTCAATATCAAGGCGAATGCCAGTTGCTTGGTTAGATACACAAATGCAAATCTCGGGTTCTTGATGAATGAAGAATGATATAGACATTCTGGAATAACTCTTGATGATCTAGAGTTTACATTCACGGGGCGAGCTTTTCTACTCTTGCACAAGTCCTCTCTTTGCGAGGAGGGCATCCCATCCTTTGGAGTCAAGTCAATGTAGCCTGTAATTTAGGGAGTTTGAGAGTGCAGCAGCATCCTTTAATGCTATAGTAGGTCTAATTGCTCCGATAGCACAATCAAATTTGTTTGCAAATTCCTGTGATATTCGTATCTTTGAATTTGGTAGTAGACCTCATTGAAAGCGGATCATAAAGCTAACATTTATGTGCTCTCAGACATGTGCACATTAGTTTCGCGCAAAGGTTTGTCCATGTTCTTTTTGAACCATGACAAGGTTACTTCCATAAATGGCTTAGATGCAGGGGTGTTGAGTAGGTCAATTTCAATTGGAGAGGCCAACACAATCATGTATATTTGTAGTAAAATATGTATGGTAGTAAGTGTGTACAAGTTATAATAATAATAAAAAAGAGCAAAAAAAGAAAAAAAAATATCAAAAGAGATCGGAAGATTAATTAACATGATCTTCCACATCCAAAAAATTAAGGGACATTGAAAAAGAAATCAAAGTGATTTTCTCATAAATACAAAATCACGAGAGATTAGGAGATAAATCTACATGATTTTCATATCGTACAATTTCAATTGGAATTGCATTTGCTCCTATAAATAGGAGTCCTCCTCAACGGAAAAGAATATACAAAAAGCAAGAATATCAGAGCACGTAGCGAAAAAAACAGTTTTTTTTCTTCTGGTGAAGTTGTATTCCTTGAAGTGGACTACGATCTCGTGATTTTTCCTTTCACCCTGAAGGTTTTTCCCTTGACTTGGTTTTTCCCTTCACCCTGGAGGTTTTTCCATGATCTCGTGGCTTTTCCCTTCACCTTGGAGGTTTTTCTCTTCACCTTAGAGGGTTTTTCACGTTAAAAATTCTAGTGTTATTTACTATTCATCTTTACTGCTTTCATTTAATATTTTATCCTATTTAATTTTCACAGTAGTAACAGGAAAAATTATCCGGGCCTTCTCCACGAATATTCTTTTCTTTTTCCCAACAAGGGGTTGTCCTGCGACGGGACAATCTGGCAGGGCAGGAGAGGCCGTGCAATGCCAATCTCTGCATGGTTGGGACAGGAGGCGGCATCTCTCAGAGGTAAAAAGTCGGGATCGCCTTTGGCCATGTTCTCTGGAATAACAGAGGTTTAGGGAGTGAAACCACCGATTTGTTCCTTGGTCTTGGGAGAAGTTTGGTTCTCCCAACAATTTGAGCTTCTAGTGAAAAGAATAGTCTCAAAGTATCTTATTCTCTGTCCAATAACATGGCTAATGCTTTTTGGGCTAAAGACGGACAATAAGGCAGCAGAAGGAGATCGATTAGAAGCAAACGACCACTTGTCAAAGAAAAGTTACAAGATCAACGGCGTTATGGCGGGCCAAGACGCAGGGTGTCGACCACCCCTTATGTGGCAACCTTGGAGATTCCACCTGTTGGGGCCATGACCGCGGTGGATATGATCTCGTTCAAGCGGAGCAAGTCCACGGTGACCAAGGCAGGGCATCGAGCAATTGCTGGACAAGGAGGCGGGCAATGGCGACTTTAGCCTGAGGCGGCGAGGTGGCAGCTGCCGCCGACAGAAGTCCAAGATCTCCGCCATGCTAGGCAACCAGAGGGTGCACAGAGAAACCAAAGAAAGACGGAAACAAAGGAAGTAGGAAAAAAATTGCCCCCATCTTGGTGGGGGAGTGACATTTGAGATGCTAAGTGGTTGCCGTCCGGTCATTGGGACCTATTTAAGACAGATAGTCGACGACTTCAAAGACCATTTTTTTTCGAAGAATAACTCCACACATAGCACTTGGATGGTTACATGAAATCCCATTGTAGAAACAATCGAATAATATTGTCTTGAAAGCATTCCGCACTAAAACGAAAGACAGAAATTTGATTTCTAATGCGAAATGAAAGACATACAATCTCTCCGGCACGGAGAGAATCCCTGGCCAGACCGTGAAGCTGCACAAGTTGACTCGTATGGTCAACGTCGTTGAATGAGGAATCGAATCGAAATTCTGGATGTCACGCTCGAGTATCCAAGTGCAGGTGCAAATTCAGTGACGTTGACCATACGAGTCAACTTGTGCAGCTTCACAGTTTGGCCAGGGATTCTCTCCGGTGCCAGAGAGATTGTATGTCTTTCATTTCGCTTTAGAAATCAAATTTCTGTCTTTCGTTTCGGTGTGGAATGCTTTCAAGACAATATTATTCGATTGTTTCTACAATGGGATTTCATGTAACAATCCAAGTGCTATGTGGGGATTTCAAGTGGAGTCATTCTTCGAAAAAAATGGTCTTTGAAGTTGTCGACTGTCTGTCTTAAATAGAGTCCCAACTTGTTGGCCGGACGGCGACCACTTAGCATCTCACATGTCATTCCCCAACCAAAAATGATGGGGGCAATTTTTTTTCCTACTTCATATTGAATCATATTGTATGTCTTTCATTTCGCATTGGAAATCAAATTTCTGTCTTTTATGTCGGTGCGGAATGCTGTCAAGACAATATGATTCAATTGTATCTACAGTGGGATTTCATGTAATCAATTAACTTCATTCATGCCCAGAGGGTAACCATTCAGCTCAAGAGGAAACCATTAAGTGCAGTTTTCTTGGCTTTCCTTAACAAGTGCACTTATAGTATTAATGAAGAAGAACGGTACTTCAATTGCTTCCTAGCTTACAAAAGTAATCGGACAACAGCCTTCGCAAGTTTCTTAGCGAGTACTCTTTGAAGATTATTTACTTGGTCAGCAGCAAATAACCTTCAGCGATTACTTGCCCACGTGATCGCCAGTTCAAATGTACATAATCGTGTTCTTCAACTGCAGTTTTCTTCTCTGCTTTAAGGCCGCACAAAGGGTGCCCATCTCCAGGTTTCATCATATGCTAGACATTAAGTAATGTACCTAACGACCCCTAAAACTAACGCGAGCGCGGAAGCTAAGCTTTGTTTGAACCGGTCACGCTAGACTAATGATCTCTCCACTGACCATTTCCACAACCTGTCCTTAAAACCCGCCTGCGCGATCATTCAATATGATTGCTTTCCGAGATCAGAATATGAACAGAGCGCATCATGGCTCTTGGAACTTTAGGAACAGCTCAAGTTTGACAGTGAGAATGCTGTCAAAAAGCTTTCAACGCAGGTAGGGGCAATAAAAACTCCAGATGTCTGCATTAAAAAGAAAAATTTAATAATTATAGTTATTAGCACAACGCTCTAACCAACTGAGCTAATAGGCCAATACGCTGTTGAGGTGTATCTTTATCAGTATATTAAAGTAAGAAGCATGAATTTACTTAGAACGCCGCGATTAGATTTTGGCGCTGGTCACACGCAGAGCAGAGGATCGGGGAAGCCATCGTTTTAGCTCCTGAGGAAGAGGAAGAGTGAGGTAATGCTTTTTGGGCCAAAGACAGATAGACAATGAGGCAGCTTAAGGAGATCGATGAGAAGCAAACGGCACAACATCCTAAAGACACTGTCCTTACAGTGCCTGTTTCAGTCTTGGTAGTTTCCATGGGCGAATTCCAGTAGGTTGCGATGGTTGGAAGGGCAAAGCTTTAAGGAGAAATGAATCGATACGTGCTGAACTGTGTAGTGCATGCTTGTTGTCTACTGGCAGAACAAATTAACACACACTGAAGTCGCGACGTGATCAAAACCACCAGAAAGCCCATAAATCGAGAATTATAAACCCGAGTACATGTGGTGATTGTTGATATTTAGAGGTGATTTTCACTTTGTTAATGTGACAAATCAGTTTTGGTGGGTTGAAGCGTTTGCTCATTACCGGCCGTGCTCTGTTGATCCGGTTTTCAAATTTAGGTCTCGCTTTTGGGGTTGTGTTTTGTATCGAATCCTCCATGCAGGCTATACTGGATAATTTTGACCAATGAGTAAAATGTTTATTTGACAAGAAAAGAAGTATCTGAAGCCCCAGAACCAGAGATCAGTACAAACGATCCAAAGCAAAACCCAAATGACCGAAAACCACAAAGACAAGAAAGAAGAGAAAGTAGAAACCCAGCGAGGGAGGCTCTCAAAGGAGGAGGCGACAAGATCAACGGCGTTGTGGCGGGCCAAAACCAAGATGCCCACAGCGGCATGCAGTGTGTCGACCTCCCCTTCTGTGCCAACCTAGGAGAGTCCACCCATCAGGGCCATGACTGCGGTGGACATGATCTCATTCAAGCGGAGCAAGTCCACGGTGACACGAGGCAGGGCATCAGGCAATTGCTGGACAAGGAGGCGGGCAACGACGACTTTAGCCTTAGGCGACGAGGTAGCAGCTGCGGCCGTCAGAAGTCCAAGATCTCCGCCATGCTAGGTGTTGGGAATAACGGATTCCCTAAAACGTATTCGACACTAAATCGAACCCCTAAAATGAATGCGGAAAACGAGTCCAAAAAACACATGTATCATTGATCGAAAAGCACATCACAAAATCAAACGTATCTTATTTGCCACAGATTAAACACCAACGTTGTTTTGAGGAAAAAAAACTGATCCTGTTCTATTCGATGATGTACTATCGCCTTGAAGGGGAGAAAATTCCTTCTCTTTTGGAGTACTGTTCTTAGGCTTTTTGGAGGGAGAGAGAGGGGAAAAAACTTACATACGTTGAAAAGTTACGTTCCTCTCTTTTCTTTTCTTTTTCTCTTAAATACGTCTCCTCCAAGAGACGTAACTCTTCAACATAATACGTTCCCCCAAAAGTCATAACCCTTCAACATAACACATCTTCATATCTCAACCCTTCAACGCACACTATCATCTATGGGCCCTTATCTTGTGGGCTGGGCTTTTAGGCCCAACATGGGCGGACGGGCCTACTTAGGCCCATCACAAAGACCATCACTAGGCCACCAAAGGCTGAACAGAGAAATCAAAGAAAGACGCAAAAAAAGGAAGGAGGAAAAAACATTTCCCTATAGGAAAATGCCCTCGTCATGGTTGGGGAGTGACATGTGAGATGCAAGCACTCACCGGCCGGCCGACGAGTTGGGACCCTATTTGAGACAGACTTACTCAACAACTTCAAAGACCATTTATTTGGAACAATGACTCCACTTAGAATCCTCACATAGCACTTGGATGAATTCCCACTGTAGAAACAATCGAATAACATTGGGTTGACAGCATTCAGCACCGAAACGAAGGACATAAGTTCAATTTCTAAAGCGAAACGAAAGACATAAAATCTCTCCAGCGCCAGAGAGAATCCTTGGCCAGACTGTGAAGCTACACACGTTGACTCGTATGGTGAACATCGGCGAATTTGCACCTGTAAATTCAAGAAACAGAGCATGAGATCAAAAACCCAAGCCAAAAGAATCTAAAATTTTTGGAGCGTTAAACTTAGAACCAACTGCAATTTATGTGATTTTGAGAGGAAAACAAAAGGTCAAGCCAAAAGACTCTCTTTTAACACTTGAACTTACCAGGGTCCGAGAAGATCAAAAGGAGTAACAACAGAGCTGCTGCGAATATTCTGAGTGAAGCCATTGGGTTAACGAATCTAAGAACAAGGAACCGAATCGAAATTCTAGATACCACACTTGCTCGAGTCTATTCTCTCTTCCTTGCTCGCTAGCAAAATGCTCGTTTCACAAGCAAGCAAAGAGAGAGAGAGAGAGAGAGAGAGAGAGAGAGAGAGAGAGAGAGAGAGAGAGAGAGAGAGAGAGAGGACTCAGAGTGGAAGGGTGAAGGTGAACAGAGGGCGGGGGGTTGCAATTTATACAGGGTCTGCTTTGCGCGGGGCTACAGGAAGATTCATAAAAAAGCTCATGATCAGCGGACAATTGTGCCGAAAACCTGAATTTACGACTCGAATTTCATAAATTCAGCACCTGACTCAGGCTCTTTCTTAAATACAGCACCTGACGATGAGTTTTTTTACTAATCTTCCTGTAGCCCCGCGCAACGCAGACCCTGTATAAATTTTCCACCTAAAAATGTTCCTCTCTTCTACGCCATGCCGTCTGATCAATCTCGGAATTTTGACCATGGACAACAAAACCAAATTCTCGGTCTTAGATTATTCAAACCTAAGCACAATGCGAACTCTCACGCGAAAACTTAACATTTCATTTTGATCAAACCATTGCTTCAAATCAACAACTGTCAAACCCCATGTCTCTACAACACCACTATCCAGCATTCCCAATAAATTCCATAGCTTGACGACTCAAAAATACTAATTCGCACTCGATTTTCTCAAAACTTCAAATTTACGACATAATTTCAAAAATTACCCTGATTGGATGAACAAGGGAGACAAATACTTATGGGCATCACGATGCCAAGTTAAATCAACTTGGTGAGGTCCCCGTGTCGCGCACACGTAAAACCCCGTTCTTCTTCTTCCTATTTCTTCTTCTCCTTTCCTTATTTCCGCCACCCTTTTTCTTTTATTCCCGAGTTGCTCTCCGTCTTCCCTCTCTCTTTCTTTATCTAGGGGGTGTCTTTTTTCCACCCTTTGACTTTTCAAAACCCATATCTTACGCTCTCAGTCATGCATCGATCAGAGTTCTTACTTAAAGTGTCTTTGATCTAATCGCTTTTTTTTCTTTTTCCTTTTTCTTGTGTCTTTGCTAACAGGGATTTTTCAGCTTACTGTGAGGAGGGAAAGTTTAGTTGATGTATGGAAGTCCATCATCAAGGGCTCAATCCCTTTAAAAAGCATCGAGTTTAGGTCGGATTAAAATCCGAACCTTGTTTGTTTGACATAAAAATACCAACTTTCACTCGATTATCAAACCTGGCCACTTTTCTGTTCGATGATGCTGTTAAAGACCAGAAGTGTCGTCTGTATATTTTTCTTCGTTTCTTTCCCTTATTTCACTTCATCCTCCTCATCACATAAACCATGGCCGCTCAAACTCATGAAGGGAGAGAGAGATGTACATATGGAATGACACGTCGGTTGAGTCTCATCATTGGTTGGAAACTTGACAGGAGTTGGATTTAGCTAACGACTGAAGTCGGTATTTTTTTATGAGACAAAGAAGAAGTTTTGAGCTAAAATTAGGACACGGCCTAAAATTGGTGCTTTTGAAAGGATTTGGGCCCAAATATAACTAGAAGGAATTTCATTTTTAACTTAGAATTTGCTCATGTAATTTCACATGATTCAATTCCCGTGGTGCCCAAACATTTAAATCTCTATTCAGGCCTCATCGAGACAAAAAGTTAAATGTGTAGGGAGATAATACCAAAAATAATGAAGAAACTTTTAATTTTTCCAATAGTTTAAGGAGTATCGGATTTTTTAAAATGCGATAATTGTCTTGTTTGACTTTTGCTTTGTCAGGTATCAATATATCAATCGGTATCCTTGTCCGGTCTGAAAAGAAACATACAAATGTCCCAACGAACGTCTCTCGCGATTTGTCTCTTTCCTTTTCTATGCATGACGAGGCAACAACTCATTACATCGACATGACTGACCAGTTTCTCTGTCCACCTTTCATTCCAATCCGTCTTGAATGTAGCTCAGAGTAATTTTTTGGTTTGATGTCCGCGCACTATGATGCAGCCATTAGATTTTGAGAAGTATCATTTGTCTACCTTTCTATGTCCCTAAATGGAAAAACGGAGTTGCTCAGCATGGTTTCGTATGACGGAGAAAGTATTCGGTAACAGCATAATACCATAGTCTGACAGGGCATTCACTAACGTAGCACAACCCAACTAAAAATTAACATAAGTCTCCGAAGTGGTGACCAAACCAAACAAAAATTCAACATCAGCCTGCTCTTTGTCCTTGTATGATCTCATGACCAGACAAAGTGAAAAAGCAAATAAAATGTCTGAGAAACAAGCCATTTGTCTCATGCGTTCCTTTTGTGCCGGTCCAAAATATCATAAAATATAGCGCTTGAGTAGCGGCAATTCGTACCCGATGGGGGCAAAAAGGGTTAATCAAGAATGTCATGCTTTCTTGCTCCGAGTGTTTGGGAATGAAGTTGGTTAATCGACTTACTTGATCTAAATTAGCAATAAAAAAAGGGGGGCATCATAGGAGTAAGTAAGGATGAGCTCTTCTAATTGGAGCAAGCGCACGAGATGTGTGCCATTAACCATGAGGAGATCTTATTATATAGGCATTGCCAGAACCCACAACTAGCAAGGAAACCAAGTATCAAAAACTGTGACCTTAATTTTTTCATGACATCAAGCTGTACCAGTAGTTGTAGAAGTTTACGTATCAGAAAACTACGTGACCACTAATTTTTCATTTGTTAACGGCTGGTATATGTATATAATAATGTTCATTCTTCAAGGAACTTGACATGGCTAGGAAGTTTTCTAGATGCTTCCCTCTCTCTCTCTCTCTCTCTCTGGGTGGAGTTTCTTTATTTAATTTTTGTTTTTCTTTTTGGAGTTTTTGGGTTCAAGGTAAACATTAGGTGAAGCCAAAAAGGGAAGAAGCATGAAGACAATTATCGCATATAAAAAAATCCGATACTCCTTAAACTATTGAAAAAATTAAATGTTTCTTCATTATTTTTGGTATTATCTCCCTACACATTTAACTTTTTGTGTCAATGAGGCCTGAATATAGAATTAAATATTTGGGCACCACGGAAATTGAACCATGTGAAATTAGATGAGCAAATTTTGTTAAAAATAAAAATTCTTTTTAGTTATATATGAGCCCAAATCCCTTAAAAAGCACCAATTTTAGATCATGTCCTGATTTTGGCTCAATTTTTTTTTTTGTCTCATAAAAAAAATACCGACTTCAGTCATTAGCCAAATCGAACCCTTGTCAAGTTTCCAATCAATGATGCTACTGAACTGACGTGTCATTCCATCTTTACATCACTCCCTCCCTTCATGAGTTTGAGCAGTCATGGTCTTCGCGATGAAGAAGATGAAGTGAAATAAGGGAAAGAAACAAGAAAGATATATAGACGGAACTCCGGATCTTTAACAGCATTGTTAAACAGAATGAGAACCGAATCGAAATTCAAGATACAATGGTACTAAGGATGAGCTTTTCTGAGAAACGTAGAACGAATTAATCTTCTGCGAACGATTTTTGAAGGCGGACTTTTATGAGGGGGGATAGGACCCGATTGGTTGTCGGGCAGGTAGGCCGATGAGTGAGTTGAAATTTTCCCGGGGCCATCAGGTTGGCCGGCGGACGGGTGGGATCCCGACACGTGGAGGACGTGATTAAAGGACTGAGATTTCATGAGCGCCCTCCCCATCCTCAGAGAACGAATAATATAAGTTTAATCACAGCTATGAAATATGTGGTCATATATAAAAGAAAAATTAAAAACTCATGAAGGCATAGAATATTCGAAGTAAAGAATCAAATTGCTTGAGACCGCGAAGAATTAAGTTATCGACTTCATGAAGTGGATAAAACATATAAAATAAAATAGGCATTTGAACGGAAAATAAACTTACCCTTTTGACCTTTAAACATCACGATGCCGAGCTCCAAAAAACTCCTCGAACCGTGCTTGAGCAGCTCGGATCGAACTGATTTGGTTTGGTCAAGGTACAAGAAAGCAAAACCCTGGCCCATCCGGGGCTAAGCACAAAAATAAAAAACTGGCCACTTAGCAAAAAAAAATTAAAAAAATTGAAAAATATCAGAGTTATTACAATTTTAGGGTTTATTGCTATTTTATAAATATATATATTTTAAAATAGCAATAAACCCATAACAATTTTAGGAATCTCCTGTGAAGATTCTGGCGGACCAGACCAACTCTTCATTTTTTTATAATTTTTTTAAAGAAAAACACACGATCCATCGCTCGATTGGAACTACAGAATTGTTTGTTTTTTTCGGGTGTAGAATCAAGATATGGTAGGTCCAGTCCAAACCGGTTCTGATTAATAATTCCCCCGAAAGCAAGAGGAAAAAGTCGCACAGCATGAGATTCTCCCAATCCCAGCCGAGGAATAATGTTTCCATAGCAGCTTCTACTCTTGGGCGGTTGAACAAAATGGAAAAGAGAGCCAGAAATCAGATCAAATCAACAGAAAACCCATGGATCTCAAAGAAAGGGTCAAAGCCACAAGGACGGTGTAAATGTCGGATCCGACATTTTATGCAATAATATGCCATTTTATAATTCATAATATATATATTTATATAATCCATAGTATTTTCGAATAATGAGTTTTACAAACTCAAAAAAAGATAGCACCATTCACTTGGATATGTCCCAAACTAAACTATAAAATTCACTTGAATCAACATGAGCAAGAAGTAGCTTTAAAACCAAGCAAAATGCTATATTAACTACTGCTTATCTAAACTAAGCTTAAATGGTAACAAAATAACTCTCACGTGATAAAAAATTATTGATCTGAAGCGATTATTCAAACCTAAACACAACCCAAACTTGCACATGAAATGCTAAAATTTTGCTCCGACCAAACCGTTGCTTAAAATCAAGGACCGCCAAACTCCATGTCTACAACACCACAATTCACCATTCCCAAGAAATTTCATAACTTGACAATTCAAAAATCGAACTCCATGCTCGATTTTCACAAAACTTCGTATATGCAACCTAATTTCAAAGACTACCCGATTGGACCAGTGAGGGACACAAACACTTATAGAAGGGATGCACATGTTAAAAAAAAACCCTGCCCCTCCCTCCCCCCAGGCCCGCCGGGACCCCCCAAATCCCCTTCTTCACATTTCTTCTTCTTCTTCCCTTCTTTCCCTTTCTTTCCCGAGTAGCTCTCCGTCTTCTCTTTCTTTCTTTTATCTCGGTGGTCTCTTCTATTCTTTTTCTTTTGACTTTTCAAACTTCTTTTATTTGTGTTTTCTTTCCACCTTTGACTTTTCAAGACCCTTATCTTGCACTCAGTCGTGAATCGGTCAAATTTATTACTTAGGCATCTTTGATCTGATCGTTTTTTTTTTTTTTTTTTGTCTTTGCTAACAGGGATTTTTCACCTTACTGTGACAAGGGAAAGTTTGGGTAATGCTTGGAAGTCCATTATTAAATATAAGGGCTCAATTCCTCTCAAAAGCATCAATATTAGGTTGTATTCCAATTTTGATTCGAACTTTGTTTGTTTGTACTGTTCTCATCAATATCATGGCGAATGCCAGGTGCTTAATTAGATACACAATGCAAATCTTGGGTTCTTGATGAATGAAGAATGATATAGACTTGCTTGATTAGATACACAATGCAAATCTTGGGTTCTTGATGAATGAAGAATGATATAGACATTCTGGAATAACTCTTGAAGATCTAGAGTTTACATTCATGGGGCTAGGTTTTCTACTCTTGCACAAGTTCTCTCTTTGCGATGAGGGCATCCCATCCTTTGGAGTCAAGTCAATGTAGCATGTAATTTACGGAGTTTGAGAGTGCAGCAGCATCCTTTAATGCTATAGTAGGTCTAATTGCTCCGATAGCACAATCAAATTTGTTTGCAAATTCCTGTGATATTCGTATCTTTGAATTTCGTAGTGGACCTCATTGAAAGCGGATCATAAAGCTGACATTTCTGTGCTCTCAGACATGTGCACATCAGTTTTGCGCAAAGGTGAGTCCATGTTCTTTTTGAACCATGACGAGGTTTCTTCCATAAATGGCTCAGATGCAGGGGTTGTCCTGCGATAGGGACAATTTGGCAGGGCAGGAGAGGCCGTTCAATGCCAATCTCTGTGTGTGCTTGGGACAGGAGGCGGCATCTATCAGAGGTGAAAAGTCGGGATTGCCTTTGGCCATGTTCTCTGGAATAACAGAGGTTTAGGGAGTGAAACCACCGATTTGTTCCTTGGTCTTGGGAGAAGTTTGGTTCTCCTAACAATTTGAGCTTCTAGTGAAAAGAATAGTCTCAATATATCTTATTCTCTGTCGAATAACATGGCACGGTGATTCTTTTTGGGCTAAAAGACGGACAATAAGGCAGCATAAGGAGATCGATTAGAAGCAAACGACACCCCATCCGAAGAACACTGTCCTTGCAGTGCCAGTTTCAGTCTCGGTACTTTCCATGGGCGAATTCCATTTGGTTGCAATGCTTGGAAGAGCGAAGCTTTAAGGCAAAACGAATCAACGCGTGCCAAACCATGTAGTGCATGCTTGTTTTCTACTGGCAGAAGGAATCGATAGACACCGAAGTCGTGACGTGATCAAAGTCACCAGAAACCCCATAAATCGAGAATTATAAACCCGAGTAAATGTGGTGATTTTGGGGTATTTAGAGGTGATTTATCGATTTGTTAACGTGACAAATCAGTTCTGGCGGGTCGAGGCGTTTGCTCATCACTGGCAGTGTTCTGTTGATCCGGTTTTCTAATTTACGTCTTGCTTTGGGATTTGTGTTTTGTATTGAAGCCTCGATGCGGGCTCTACTGGATAATTTTGACCAATGAATGAAATGTCTATTTGACAAGAAAAAACGGATCTCGAGCCCCAGAACCATAGATCAGTACAAGAAACAATCCAAAGCAAAACCCATATGACCGAAAACCACAAAGACAAAAGGAAGAAGAGAAAGACCAGAGCCAAAGAAGAAGTAGAAACCCAGCGATGGAGGCTCTCAAAGGAGGAGGCAACAAGATCAACGGCATTGTGGCGGGCTATGGATCGTTTCTTGTACTGATCTCTAGTTCTGGGGCTCCACATCCTTTTTTTCTTGTCAAATAGACATTTCATTCATTGGTCAAAATTATCCAGTAGAGCCCGCATCGAGGCTTCAATACAAAACACAAATCCCAAAGCAAGACGTAAATTAGAAAACCGGATCAACAGAACACTGCCAGTGATGAGCAAACACCTCGACCCGCCAGAACTGATTTGTCACGTTAACAAATCGATAAATCACCTCTAAATATCAAAAATCACCACATTTACTCGGGTTTATAATTCTCGATTTATGGGGTTTCTGGTGACTTTGATCACGTCACGACTTCAGTGTGTGTTGATTCGTTCTGCCAGTAGAAAACAAGTACGCACTACACAGTTCGGCACGAGTCGATTCGTTTTGTCTTATAGCTTCACCCTTCCAACCATTGCAACCAAATGGAATTCGCCCATGGGAAGTACCAAGACTGAAGCTGGCACTGCAAGGACAGTGTCTTTCGGATGTAGTGTCGTTTGCGTCTAATCATTCTCCTTATGCTGCCTTATTGTCCGTCTTTAGGCCAAAATGCATCACCGTGCCATGCTATTTGACAGAGTATAAGATACTTCGAGACTATTCGTTTCACCAGGAGCTCAAATTGTTGGGAGAACCAAACTTCTTCCAAGACCAAGGGACATATTAGTGGTTTCACTCCCTAAACCTTCGTTATTCCAGAGAACACGACCAAAGGCGATCCCGACTTATTACCTCTGATAGATGCCGCCTCCTGTCCCAAGCACGCAGAGATTGGCATTGCACGGCCTCTCCTGCCCTGCCAGATTGTCCCTGTCACAGGACAACCCTTGCATCTGAGTCGTTTATGGAAGTAACCTCGTCATGGTTCAAACAGAACATGGACACACCTTTGCATGAAACTGATGTGTGCATGTCTGAGAGCACAGAAATGTTAGCTTTATGATCCGCTTTCAATGAGGTCCACTACCAAATTCAAAGATACGAATATCACAGGAATTTGCAAACAAATTTGATTGCATTATTGGAGCAGTTAGACCTACTATAGCATTAAAGGATGCTGCTACACTCTCAAACTCCCTAAATTACAGGCTACATTGACTTGACTCTAAAGGATGAGATGCCCTCATCGCAAAGAGAGAACTTGTGCAAGAGTGGAAAACCTCGCCCCATGAATGTAAACTCTAGATCATCAAGAGTTATTCCAGAATGTCAATATCACTCTCATTCATCAAGAACCCAAGATTTGCGTTGTGTATCTAATCAAGCAACTGGCATTTGCCATGATACGGATGAGCACAACACAAGCAAAACCATAGGCTAAGGGATTCCAATATCATTTGAACAAAAATGGGCTATCCAATTTTCATAATCAGGAAGGCCTTGAAAATCAATTGCAAAGATCGAACAGGAAAAGGTCAAAAGTCTCCAAATTACATGAATGCTCAACTATCAATTGGTTGATAAATTGAGTCCAAGCACACATTGCTCCTGTAACATCCCGGGCCCCACTGTGTAATATTGTCCGCTTTGGGTCACCCGCCCTGGCGCGGACGAACCGCCATCCCAGCCATGGTCTCTTCCCTCACGGCTTTAAAACGCGTTACACAGATTAGAGGAACCCAAGCTTATAAGCTAACCAAGACCTTCCTCCCTAGGCGATATAAGCTAACCAAGACCTTCCTCCCTAGGCGATGTGGGACAAGAGATGAGGTTATTACACTCTCCACCTCTTAACAGAACAGCGTCCTCGCTGTAGCCCCACGGGCGTCAGAACCCAAGCTTATAAACTAACCAAGACCTTCCTCCCTAGGCGATATAAGCTAACCAAGACCTTCCTCCCTAGGTGATGTGGGACAAGAGATGAGGTTATTACACTCTCCACCTCTTAACAGAACAGCGTCCTCGCTGTAGCCCCACGGGCGTCAGAACAACATTCGAGCTGTGGTCTCACACGCGGTCGGGAGTCGGCTCTGATACCACTTGAACATCCCGGGCCCTACTGTGTAATATTGTCCGCTTTGGGTCACCCGCCCTGGCGCGGACGAACTGCCATCCCAGCCACGGTCTCTTCCCTCACGGCTTTAAAACGCGTTACACAGATTAGAGGAACCCAAGCTTATAAGCTAACCAAGACCTTCCTCCCTAGGCGATATAAGCTAACCAAGACCTTCCTCCCTAGGCGATGTGGGACAAGAGATGAGGTTATTACAGCTCCTGCTTATCCCGTTGAGGCTATGACTTCTTTGGCCGTTCCTCTTTCTTTTGAAGAACCTATGGGTTTTAGTTTCCGTGGGCTGACAGAACTCAAGATACTTGAAGGACCCAAAGATGTCCAGAGTGTAGACATTTCAACAAGGAGTTAGGACTGGAGCATCGTAGTTAACATTGGCTTGAATAGCTAAGCTATTAATCAGAAGTGTAATTCTTTTAACTAGACGATGGGACAGTCACATTAATTGCTTAAGTTTTCAAGTTCGATCCAAGTTTAAGTTTGCTATTGTACCCTGAACAAAGTTGCTACCTTGGTAAACAAGTAATTATGAGGATTTGGATTTGACGATAGAGAACCGGAGGGTAATTTACTTCTGTGATGCCCCCTTTTTATTGCTAATTTAGATCAAGTGAATCGATTATCCAACTTCATTCCAAAACACTTGGAGCAAGAAAGCGTGACATTCTTGAAAAAACCCTTTTTGCGGGACGCATACCCTGGAGTGCCAAAAGTTACGAAAGGTACACTTAAGTGTCAAAATCGGAGCAAAATGGATCACTTGAGTGCTAATTTAGCCGAAATCCGGCCTAAATGCCGACGTGGTATTTTTCCGTTGAACCGAGCCCAAAACGACGCCGTTTTGCACGCTGATGTGGCCAAATAATGCAAAAACGGCGTCGTTTTGGGCTGATGTGATAAAAAAATAATTTAAAATTTAAATAATTAAATTTTAAATTAGATTTAGTTAAAATATTAAAAAATAATAATTTTAAAATTAAATTTAGTTAAAATATTAAAAAAATAATAATTTTAAAATTAATAAAATTAATAAAAAAAAGGGGGGCGGTGGCTGCCCTCAGCCACCACCACCGCCTCCTCGCCGTCACCGGGAAGGGTTGGCGACGGAGGGGGGAGGGCCAGGGGCCGGCGACCTCGGCCGACCGGCGGCGAGGGCGCGCGAGCCCTCACCCCAGATCGGGGTGAGGGTCGCAGCCCTCGCTGGATCTGGGCGAGGGTCGGCGACCCTTGCCCGGCCGAGCCAAGGGCCGCTGCCCGCTGGGGGTTACCCCGACGAGCGGCGGCCCTTGGCTTGGCCGGGCGAGGGCCGCCGACCCTCGCCGGAGGGGCCGGTGACCCCGGCCGACCCTTCCCCCTCCATCGCCGGCCCTTCCCGGCGACGGTGCCGCCCCCCTTTTTTTATTAATTTTTTTAATTTTAAAATTATTATTTTGAATATTTTAACTAAATTTAATTTTAAAATTATTATTTTGAATATTTTAACTAAATTTAATTTTTAAATTATTATTTTGAATATTTTAACTAAATTTAATTTTAAAATTATTATTTTTTAATATTTTAACTAAATAATTTAATTTATTTAAATTTTATATTATTTTTTATCACATCAGCCCAAAACGACGCCGTTTTTGCATTATTTGACCACGTCAGCGTGCAAAATAGCGTCGTTTTGGGCTCGGTTTGCCGGAAATTCGTCGGAAAAATGCCACGTCAGCCTTTTGGCCGGACTTTGGCCGGAGTGGCACTTAAGTGATCCGTTTTTCTTCGAATGTGGCACTTAAGTGTACTTTTTCGTAACTTTTGACACTTAAGTGTCCATTTGTGCCAACTTTTGACACTTGAAGCGTTCTTATCCCCCTTTTTGCTTCATGCTGCTAATCAAGCGCTATATTTTATGATGTTTGGAACCGGTTCGGGGGGAACACGAGACAAATGGCTTGTCTCTCGGACATCTTATTTTACTTTTTCACTTTATCAGGTCATGAGATTATACAAGGACAAAGAGCAGGCTGATGTCGAATTCGCAGTGAGTTGCCCCTCTCTTTATCTGCTGCTTTGGGAAACTATGCTTTTTACCATGCGATAGAATTGGTAAATTTAGCAACAAAATAGTCGATTGAATTTCCAATGCTTTGCATGCAAAGTCATTCGGTTTATTGTCCTAATGTCCACGTAGTAAATATTTAACCTCCAGTCTCCAAGAAAATCCTCCTAAGAGTTCTTCCTCTGAACTTTGAAGCTAGGACCAATTCCTCAAGACTATGGCCACGGAGCAGACCTTCTACACCTATTCTAATGGAAGGGATTTCATAAAACGGGTAAACTCCAAAACCTACATTCCCCTTGGATGCCACCTTTGCTTATCTCTTGACAGATGATCTCAATATTAGTACAAGAAGATGGAGAGCGAGGTTTGCTAGACTTATTATTGTATGCAAACTCTCTCTACTAAGCAACATCTATCCTAGTGTTAAGTTATAGCTTATGATGTTCTTTGAATGCTTCACATCGCAGAGGTCGTTTCAAAGAAAAGTTGGTTCACTTAACATCAAATGACGTTAGCTGGAATTCGCATTGTCATTATTACTGAACTACATCTTCAGCAAAATGATGCGTAACAGACTTCCAGTCGCGGCGTTAAGTCAGACAACGGCCATCTTGCTCGTTCATCACTAGTCTTAGGCTGACATGAAATATCTTATTATGGTTTGTGCGGGCGCGAGATTATAGACCAGATTGGTCCCTCACTGTTACTCAACCTGTTGCAGGAAATTACTATCCAGTAAATTTTTTAAATTTAATAATTACCAAATGACTGCGAGTAACAATATGGTGCATGAACGTATCAATTCTATCAACCTATAGCATAGGCTCATGAACATATTTTTCCCCTAAAAATGATCCTCTCTCCTATGCTATGCCGTCGGATTAACCTCGGAATTTTCACCACAGACAACGAAACCGAATTCTCTGTCATAGTGGATTGTACGGTTGGGGGAGCTAATATCAAAGACGGGCAAAGAGAGTTGATGCTTTACAGGTTCAGCATGTCCTTTCCATGCTCTGCCCTGTATGAGACCTTCCTTTCTTTGCGTTAGAAATCTTTTGCCTTCTACTGCTTCATGCACCGGGCAAATACTTAAAGATGACAGCAAAGGAATGGGGGAACCTCTCAACAAGATGGTGCACATTGCAAAGAATAGTACGTGCAAAGGACTAACAGTGCATTAAGTCACCAGAAGTTCTCTGTGGACAACCAATTGTTTCTCTTCGTTCTTTTTTACAAGTGATGTATTTTCAGGTAAGAGGACACCACTACATAGGCACCTGTATTTTCAGGTAAGAGGACAGTACTACATAGACATCAACAAACCATGGCAGGAGCTGGCTCGCGACAGACCACTGGCCAAGAAGTGTACTCAGTTTTAGTTCTGGCTTTTGCACACGAGGTAGGGATTGAATGCATTAGTTTACTGTGGTCTAGCTTAAGCCTTTAACTGAGCAATAGATAATGACCCTGCAGAAGATGGAGGACAGCTTCTCATGTTACCATTGCAACTACTATGTATTTAAGTTACAGTTTACCTCAGAATGTCGCTTTAATCACTCTCCACGTTATTCAGATTTACCTCATATACTCCCTCCCTCCCTCCCTCTGTGAGATTAATTGACCTTTCTCTTTTGCAGGAGTTGTATGATGGAAGTGCACTACTACGTCTCGCACATCTTTATGAGGTGAGAAAAGAACTTCATTTACCCTTTTAGCCCAAAAAGAAAGAGCTTTGTCGATCCATGTCATTTGAATGCGATGTCGTTGGGGCTGTCATAAAAACTTCATGTGAGATCTAGAATCAACAGAACTATGAATCTTCGCAAACCCACAAAAGAATGTAGTCTAACTATGGAGGCATTGCTTCTTGGATTGACTAAACTAACTCTATCAGGCTATTCACTTGCTGCCGCACTTTCCATCAGTTCGACACTCTCATGAGTCATTTTTTAGTACTTCAATCAAAAAAGAGGTGATTGATATATACCATATCATATTCATTTCCATCTTTCTTGTTGTGAATATATCTAGTCCGGTGAAGATGCCAAATATTCGACCTTGGCTGAAGTCGAGCTGAAGAAGATGTTCACTGGAAGAACGTTAAGTAAAGCTTTTACTGCACTAATGCCGAGGCTCTTCTTAGTGTCCGCCAACCACACTGTTAAGTTACTTTATTAAGTTTCCTTTATTATTAGAGTTTTATTTCCTTTTTTACTTACATAAGGATATTATTGTTATATACAATTTATATTCAATATAAGTACAATGGGTGTAGGGTTTCTGTGACTACAGAAAACTACAGCCCTCTCTTTCTTTCTTTTACATTCTCTTTCTCCTCCTCTCTATTTCTTCTCTCTTCCTTCTTTCTCTCTTTCTACTTGTTATGGGTTCTCTAATCAGTTTTGTGACATGGTATCAGAGCGGGTCTAACTATCTGATTACTTAATCATATTGCTGGTTTGAGAGTCCCCTAGTAACCCTACTTCTTCTTTGGTGCGTAGCCACCTAAAGCTGCAATTTTTATCTATTTTCTCTTCAAGTCTCGATACATATGAGATCAGAATCGGATTCATCAGGTTCGGTTTATGAACATGGATACAACACTTGCTGATCAGCGGATTCAAGAATCATAGTATTCTATTGATTATGGTTGACTGGTCTTGCTGGTTTTCCATCAAACATATAATTATTTGAATTGAGATTTCTGGTAAGATATTTTCTTCTATACAACGGTCTCTATTTATGAGTTTTCAGCATCCCTTTGGTTAATTGATGGAGCCAATTACATTTGATTATACATTAGCATTGCTGCTTTGTTACTTGCACTAAAGTTTCAGCCTTCTTGATTAGTGGTAGATATACTTATATTGAGATTATCATCATAAGTGATACTAAGGCTCCTACATATAGTGTCAACGTTCAAATTACCACTATTAAATTAAATGGATCCTCCAATTACTTGTTATGGGCCCAAGCTGTGAAGGTCTATATTAATGCCAAAGGGAAACTTCATTATCTTACCACAGACTCTCCTGCTGAAAATTCTAGAGACTATAGTGGTTGGATGAGAGAGAATGATACACTTCTGGTGTGGTTATGGAATAGCATGGAACCATCCATCGCTGCTAATGTCATGTTCCACACAACTGCTAAGGGAGTGTGGGATGATCTTATGGAGAGTTACTCACAAGACAAAAATATGTCCAGAGTTTATGAACTATATGAGAAGATCTTTAATTTTAAACGGGGAGACAAGTCTCTTGGAGAATATTATAGTGCTTTGAAAGGTATGTGGGAAGAACTCAATCTTTATCAGCCCATCACTACTTATCTTGAGAGACTAAAAACACAACGAGCTGAATTTCAAGTGGCCAAATTTTTATCTGGCTTGAATGCTAACTTACAGCCTGTGAAGAGTCAGCTTCTTGCTGGAGAGAGAGTTCCTTCTATGAATGAAGCATTTTGTCGAATTCAGCGCATTGTCCCTCCGTCTTCTACTTCATCTAAAGACAATTCAGCATTTGTGGCTGGTAGTGGTGGTCGTGGTCGTGGTGGATTTTCCAATAGAGGTCGTGGTTTCGGGGGAGGTCGTAGTCGTGGTGGTGGACGTAGTGGACAAAGTTCCGATCGAGATAGCCGTCAGTGTATACACTGCGGCAAATTCGGTCATATTGTTGACACTTGTTGGGCCAAGCATGGCAAGCCTGAGTGGGCTCAACGATTAGTTATTGCAAATACTACTGTGTCTGAAGGGAGTGCTCGGAATGTCTTACAGTGACATGAACCCATCTCTCCCAGCTGGGGGTAGTTCTTCTGAGTCTACGGCTCGAGATGATATGGTTGCACAACTCATCAAACATGTCCAACAACTAGAGGCTTCCAATTTCTCATCCACTGCTACTCTTGCACATACAGGTAACATGGCCGCTTTCTCTACTTTGTCTCCTAACACCTCTTGGGTCATTAACTCGGGGGCTTCTAGTCATATGACGAGTAAGCAAGAACTATTTTCTTCCCACACTAATTCTAGTCCTTCATCCGAAGTTATTTTAGCTAATGGTTCATCGACTCAAGTGGTTGGATCAGGGACTGTTTCACTTACATCTTCCTTATCTTTGTCCTCTGTTTTACATGTTCCCCAACTTCCTTTAAATTTGTTATTTGTTAGTCAATTAACTAAAGCTCTTAGTTGTTCAGTTACATTTTATCCATCTCATTGCATTTTTCAGGACCTTCAGACAAAGAAGATGATTGGTGAAGGGCATGAATGTGATGGACTCTACTATCTCAATGGTGTCTCCACTGCTGACGCCAATGGTTTAGCTGCTAGTTCTATTACCCCCTATTATGGCATTCTCGTTTAGGGCATTTATCTTTATTTAAGTTACAACAAATAATTCCCGAGTGTAAATCAATTTCTACTCTTGAGTGTGAGGCTTGTGAACTTGGGAAACATCATCATAGTTCCTTTCCTAGACGTAATGATTCTCGTGCATCTACTTTACTTGAACTTGTTCATTCAGACATCTGGGGACCTTCCCGTATTGCTAGTAGAAATGGTTTTAAGTACTTCGTTACTTTTGTGGATGATTATTCTCGTTTAACATGGCTCTATATGCTTCATGACCGCTCTGAATTTTTACATGTTTTTCAATTATTTCATCGTGAGGTTACTAATCAGTTTAATACATCCCTTAAAATTTTGCGAACAGATAATGCTCTAGAATATACACATAAATCAATTTCTTTGTTTTGTTCTAATCTTGGCATTATACATCAAACAAGTTGTACTTATACCCCTCACCAGAATGGTGTGGCCAAGAGAAAATACCGTCACCTTCTAGAAGTTGCTTGTTCACTCTTATTTCATATGAATGTGCCAAAATCATTTTGGAGTGATGCTGTCCTTACCGCATGTTACCTCATAAATCGTATGCCTTCCACTGTCCTCAATCATCAGTCACCAATCAGTGTTGCATTTCCTGACAAGCCGTTATTCTCTCTCACCCCGCGCGTCTTTGGGTGTGTCTGTTTTGTTCATAACCTACGTTCCGGTTTTGATAAACTATCTCCTCGTGCTACTAAATGTATTTTTCTCGGGTATTCACGTACACAGAAGGGATATCGGTGTTATGATCCTACAACTTATACTCAATATGTTAGTGCTGATGTTACTTTTTTCGAGGGCACACCATACTATTCTACTGAGGGTAAAGAGTTTTCAACTGACATTTTAGCTGATCCTCCTATCCCACAACAAATCCCCCTAGATTCTGTTAGTCCGTCTCTAGTATCTCCTCCCTTGCAAGTGTATCATCGGCGAAAGCAGTCTACGGCACCATCAGTCTCCAGCTCTTCAATGCCCTCCAATCAATCTTCCTCCTTGTCTCCTGGTCCATACGATCTTCCTATTGCCCTTTGCAAAGGTACTTGGTCTTGCACACAAAAATCCTCTTTGACTTACCCTATTGAGCATTATGTGTCTCTCTCACATCTTCCTTCTCCATTACATGACTTTGCTCTATCATTACAAACTCACACAATTCCTACTTCTACCACTGAGGCTTTGTCTCACCTTGAGTGGAAGAAAGCTATGGATGTGGAAATGGAAGCTCTAGTCTCTTGCCAAACGTGGTCATTGGTTGATCTTCCCCTTGGGAAAGATGTGGTGAAGTGTCGTTGGGTGTACACTATCAAGTACAATCCGGATGGCTCAATCGAGTGTCTTAAAGCTCGACTCGTTGCTAAAGGTTTTACTCAAACTTATGGAGTGGATTATTTTGAGACTTTTTCCCCTGTGGCACGTCTCAACTCTGTTCGTGTTATTATTTCTCTTGCTGTGAATTTCAATCTCCCAATTGGTTGGACCGGAGGTGCGATGATTTATTTCACGGGCGAGGTCTCTGGTTCAAGTCCAGGATGGCCCAGCTTATATCAATTAGATGTCAAGAATGCTTTTCTTTATGGTGATTTGTCTGAAGAAGTATATATATGGAGCAACCTCCTGGGTATGTTGCTCAGGGGGAGAATCATAGTAAAGTATGTCGGCTACATAAGGCCATTTATGGGTTGAAACAGTCTCCAAGAGCATGGTTTGAAAAATTCAGTTCGGTGATTTCCAGATGTGGTTTCCACCAATGTTATTCCGATCATTCTATTTTTGTTCGCAAGAAGGAATTGGGGGTAGTCATTCTTGTGGTATATGTGGATGATATAATTGTCTCTGGTAGTGATATGATTGGCATTTCTGAGATTAAGTCCTTTCTTCAGCAGCAATTTCAAATTAAAGACTTGGGACATCTTAGATATTTTCTGGGAATCGAAGTTTTACGAAGTAAAAAAGGTATTAATTTGTCTCAGCGAAAGTATGTTCTTGATCTTTTGTCTGAGACAGGTACGCTAGCTTCCAAGCTAGTTGATACTCCTATGGATCCAAATCAAAAGTTTGGAGTTGATGATGGAAAAGAAATTGAAGACAAGCATCAATATCGGTGTCTAGTTGGGAAACTAATTTATCTTACTGTTACACGTCCCGATATTTCTTTTGCTGTTGGCGTGGTGAGTCAGTTTATGGAGTCACCTAAGAAAGCTCATTGGGATGTTGTATGTCGCATTCTTCGATATCTTAAAAGCTCTCCTGGTAAGGAACTAATTTATAAATCTAATGGTTCTTCCACTTTGGCTAGCTATTCTGATGCTGATTGGGCTAGGTCAACATATGATCGACGGTCTATAACTGGGTATTGCACTTTTATTGGTGGTAATTTGGTTACTTGGAGAAGCAAGAAATAGACTACCATTGCCAGGTCTAGTGCAGAGGCTGAATATCGTGCTATGACACATACTGTGGCTGAATTGTTGTGGTTGAAATCTCTTCTCCAGGAGCTTGGATTTTCTATTAATCAACCTATTGACATGATGTGTGATAATCAAGCAGCCATTTATATTGCTGGGAATCCTGTTTTTCAAGAGCGAACTAAGCATATAGAAGTTGACTGTCACTTTGTTTGTGATGTTGTGAAGCAGAAGTTGGTTGCTACTCCTTACGTTGCCTCTAGAGATCAATTTGCTGATATGTTTACCAAAGCATTATTTCGTCCTGCTTTTGTTGCTGGTTGTTCCAAGCTGGGCATGGGTGACCTATATGCTCTAGCTTGAGGGGGAGTGTTAAGTTACTTTATTAAGTTTCCTTTATTATTAGAGTTTTATTTCCTTTTTTACTTACATAAGGATATTATTGTTATAGACAATTTATATTCAATATAAATACAATGGGTGTAGGGTTTCTGTGACTACAGAAAACTACAGCCCTCTCTTTCTTTCTTTTACGTTCTCTTTCTCCTCCTCTCTATTTCTTCTCTCTTCCTTCTTTCTCTCTTTCTACTTGCTGCGGGTTCTCTAATCAGTTTTGTGACACACACGAAGTACTGTCTCGTAATAATGGACATTGATATATAAGGTTATGACTACAGATAAAGGAAGTGAAGGAAATGAGTCTGTCTGCAAACCAAGAGAAGTCTGAAATGAAGCAGATGACATGGAAAGTTGAAGAGGAAGTCGTGGAGGAACTGATGCCTTTAAGAAGGGGCCCTGTCAATGTCTCGGATCTCATTGTCGAGCTTGGTCCCATGGAAATTCGTACTTTCTTGCTCAAATTCTAAGCATTGTATGTAATGTCTCGTTTCATGTAATCAATTAACTTCCAGAATCTCTTTCATACATTTTCTTCATAAAGATGTTAACCAGTGCCCGGAAAGGGTACCATTTAGCTCAAGATGGAACCAATAATTTCAGGTTTTTTTGGCTTTCCTAACAAGTGCACTTCCAGCATCAATGAAGAAGAATCGTAATTTAATTACTTGCGTAGTTTATTAAATCAATTGGACAACAGCCTTCACAAGTTTTCTTAGCGAGTACTTGTCAAAGATTAGTCTTTAATGAGTACTCGCCGGATGATCGCCAGTTCAAATGTACGGAACTGTGTCCTTCAGTGGCAGTATCTTCTCCACTTTGGACTACGTGAAGAGTGCCATCTCCAGGTTGCATCAGTTATGCGAGATTAAGAAAATGAACATATACACTGACCTAAGAACATCTCATGTTCGATGTCAGTGTGTTTTCAAGCTGAAAAATTACAGCGATGTTGCTTGGGTAAGGGGCTATTCCCTGGATTTCGGGGTTCTATTCATCTTTTTTTTTTTCAAAAAAGAAACAAACAAAACTAGAAATGCCGAAATCAGTGAAGAAAATTCATATAAGAGACGACTGAATCATTAGTGAAAAACAAAATTCAGATAAGTGAGCAATGTTCACAAGTGTGACCATGGAGAAAAATCTCAACGAGTGTCGGTCAATATCCTCGTCCCGATCCGGAAAGAAACAGACAAATGTCTCAACGAACGTCACTCGCGATTTGTCTCTTTCCTCTTCTCTTCCTTGGCCACGCTTCGTCCGTTTTCTTGGCCTCGGATGAAGTCCCCACAACCACTTCTTTTCAATGAGATGCTCGTTTTATTACTGTTATTCTTGTTTTTGTCAGAATAAACTTCCGCATATTCAACACCCTCTTGTCCGAAAATTATTGAAGATCCCCTTTAGGATCACATCGAATCCCACGAGCCCTTTATCCATTACCCGGGACGATTTTTTTTCTTTCTTTCTTTTATTTATTTGAAAAGTGCGGTCTGACTTGCATATAGATAGAAATGAAGTTCGATGAGTACATGCTCGATCTTTGCCGGGGTTGATAAAGAAGAAGCCTGACCATCATAACCGGACACAATCATTTTATTGAAAAAGATCGATTTTTATGTTTATTTTTTCATTTACATAAACAAGTGAAACCGCCGCATAATTCTTACTTTGGCCTCACTGGGTTCTAGTTACCCGATGTGCTCAACTATGGAATGATTGCACCAACACAAAGGACGAATGTTTGCACTTCTAACTAATAGGAAGAGAGAATGAAGCAAAGGCTGTGGACTTTGATGGAGTTCCATGGCAGCATCTGTGCCAGATCACAGTCAAGAGTCGATATCCTACACACACCCCACAAATTACAGGCCGTCCACTAACGTCCGATGTAAATGGCTAAGATCCGCGCACCACTCAATCATTGGTCCAACTTTTTGGTGAGTTCACCATTTATCAATTGCATCAACTCAACAGTCACTCTGTGTGTGTGTGAGAGAGAGAGGGGGGGGGGGGGGGGGGATTGTGAGGGTGTGTGCGTAGTTTTTGCTGCTGAAATGGGTACTCTTGTGGCTTCTCTTTTTGTGATTGTGATTTTGGAGATTGTATGGTTGTATGGAGGAGTGGATGGAGCCTACGTGAAGTACAATACTGGTGCCGGGGTTGTGGAAGGGAAGTTGAATGTGCATTTGGTCCCGCATTCCCATGATGATGTCGGATGGTTGAAGACCATCGACCAGTACTATGTTGGCTCAAACAACTCCATCCAGGTCCTTAAATATTTGGGATCGAAGAGCATAGTGAATTTTCGCTATACTGTTCGGTTGATATATAATTCTGCAGTTTATGTAAATGGGAAAATGTTTTTATGTGCGTTATTGGTTGTTCAGGGTGCTTGCGTTGAAAATGTACTTGATTCCGTTGTCAAAGCATTGGCGCGAGATCCCAACAGGAAGTTTGTGTTTGCCGAGATGGTAAATTCTGTCAATTTTAGACTCTCTGATGCATATCTCTGAAGGCTTCTTTTTGTTTTGATCATCTTCAAACCATGTTTTTGAGTTTTCTGCAATCAGTCAATTTTGCTATCTCAGGCTTGAATCTAGTTGATCAGCTTGACTCTGCTGGTCTAAAGCATTGTGTTCTAACTTCAATCCAATTGACCATCACGATATTAATCCTATTCATATCTGTAATCAGCAAATCTGCAAATCCATTATGGTTGACGAGAAGATACTGACCGGTTTGGCCTTTATCCAAGTTAAAATCTTTGGGCCATGGTGCAATAAAATTGCATTAGAAGAGTAACTGAACTTCCAGGCATGTCACCAAGATGTCAGCATTACAGACGCACTTAACATGAAAATGGCCATTACATGATTCTCATTTTTCGTTTCATGTCATTACAAAGACGTATTTTGGCAAGATGAACCTTTGGGATTATATAGCCACATG
The DNA here is from genome assembly GCA_028830015.1 of Eucalyptus grandis x Eucalyptus urophylla. Lineage (NCBI taxonomy): Eukaryota > Viridiplantae > Streptophyta > Magnoliopsida > Myrtales > Myrtaceae > Eucalyptus > Eucalyptus grandis x Eucalyptus urophylla. The sequence continues at coordinate 31,551,445 of CM054203.1, forward strand.
CTTCCCTTCTTCTATGCTTAGAATACTACATTTGATAGTACCTGTTACCATTTTTTTTCCTGTGAATATTGGTTGTTGTTCTGCAGTAAAGACATCTGGTATTCAATAATCTAAACAAAGAAGAAAGATTTGATGCCTTGGACTCTACAGTCATTACTCACCTTTTGCATTTATATTTTCATGGACTTGCATACTGGTTCTCTTAATATCACCGTCAGTTTATTCCCCTTATTTGCTTATTCTCAGAGCCCTCTTCTGTTGCCCTCAATTGAGGCATAAAATGAAAAAAAGAGAGCAGATAAACTGTGATTTAACCAAAATAAATGTAAATTATCAAATATTTATGTTGGAAATTGTATGCTTTGGTATGCTTGTAAGACAATGCACTTTGTGATACTTGTTTATCTTGATAGATATGGATCATAGCCAACTTCTGCTTTTTTTGAAGTGTACCTCACTAATTTTTTGTTCACGATTGTTAATTTCTGTGAACAAACAGCTGTTCTTATGCTATAGCTTCTTCACTTCAGGCCTTTGCTCATTCCCCCCGCTGTCCACTTCTAAACAAGCTTAGATTGATCCAGTAACTAATGAATTTCATGAAATGATAGGCTTTCTTCCAAAGGTGGTGGTTAGAGCAAAGTCCAGAAACACAAGAACAAGTGAGGAAACTTGTGGATGCTGGCCAATTTGAATTCATGTATGCAGCCAGCAAGCATTTAAATGGGTCTATGGCAATTTCTGCACTATTACTGTCCTGACAGCAATTTTGGCAATTTGCAGAAATGGTGGATGGTGTATGCATGATGAGGCAACAGCTCATTACATCGACATGATTGACCAAACAACTCTGGGTCATGGCCTGATAAAGTCACAATTTGACAAAGTTCCTCGAGTTGGATGGCAAATTGATCCGTTTGGACATTCTGCTGTGCAAGCTTACCTTCTCGGAGCTGAGGTAGAAGATTCTATCTAAGGTTTTCTCAATGTTGACCTTTTCTGTTATCACCTTCCAATCAGTCTAAAGTGTAGCTCTGAGTTATTTTTTGTTTTGATGTCTGCACACTATGATACAACCATTAGACTTTGAGAAATATCATGTCGTCCGACTTTCTTTGTCCTTAAATTATATATATATACATACAAAAGTTTCTCCCTATGGTTTTTTTCCTAATAAATTTTCCATGCTTTGTGTTGTATTTCCTATAAAAGGACCACCACCATTTTTGCAGGTTGGATTTGATTCCTTGCATTTTGCGAGGATTGATTATCAAGACAGAGCGACTCGCAAAAATGATAAATCTCTTGAGGTTATATGGCGTGGGTCTAAAACGTTTGGTTCCTCATCTCAGGTTCGAAATAGAAGCAACCTTATTACCTTCATTTTCTTGGTTACTTCACCTCATTAATATCATGCACTTGTCTGTGCCCTTGTAGATTTTCACAAATACATTTCCCATTGACTATAGTCCACCGGAAGGTTTTAATTTTGAAGTGTCTAATGATTTTGAGCCTGTTCAGGTGCGTTCTGTTATTCAACCAAATTGACCACTTTCAAGCTTTTCTTTTTCTTCTGGCAGACAGATTCACAATTGAGATATTCAAACTGCAGGATAATACTCTCCTATATGACTACAATGTCGAAAAAAGAGTGAATGATTTTATTAGTGCTGCAATGACACAGGTATGCTCTTAGCTTTTCGCAGACAACAGCTCTGTTGTATCTTGGATTGTCTCAGACCAAGACTGACCATCGTCAAGTAATTATATGTGAATAAACATCACTGAGGTACACATATAGGAACTCATTTTTCCCAATGAACAGGCAAATGTTACAAGAACAAATCACATTATGTGGACCATGGGTGATGATTTTGTGTACCAGTATGCTGAGTCTTGGTTCAAGCAGATGGACAAACTCATTCATTATGTTAACAAGGTAAAACTACCTAATCTACTATTTGCTTTTATGATTGCAGTATGTGAGTGTTTATGCTTCAAAACACTTGAAGTTTTGCAAATATTATATCGAGTCACCAATAATCTGGAGACTTCCCTATGTGTCAAGGCTGTGGTACTTTCACCAGTATCTTTTTCTTTGAGATGTAACACCAAAGGATCTACAGTTAGTTTAGAATAACACTTTCTAAGCTTACTCTGGAGAGGAGAGATATGCTTTTGCCCTTTCTTTTTTCTCTCAATGCACTTGCCATAATTTTCTTTTCCTGTTCCTGATATTTCTTCTCTCTCAGGATGGTCGGGTGAATGCATTATACTCTACACCATCTATTTACGTCGATGCCAAAAATGCAGCAAATGTATCATGGCCTTTGAAAACTGATGATTACTTACCGTAACTATCTCTCTTTTACCCATCTCAGTTGCCTCTATGTGATATATCTATTCCAATCACCATCGACAAGATATATGACTGACGCTTCTTTGTACAGGTATGCAGATAGAAAAGATGCCTACTGGACTGGTTACTTTACTAGCCGGCCAGCCCTGAAACGATATGCTAGGATGCTTAGTGGATACTATCTGGTATTGTTTTTCTTTAGTGGTGATCATACTATATCAGAACACAGTATTTCTCTTCCTGTTGCTGTGTTATTGTAAGCTGAGTAGAATACTCACAACTAAAATTATTTTGTCTTCAGTGTTTTCTTACATCTATGTAATTTAGGTTTCTGGAGGGATGAGTTGCGATATCTTCGAATTGCTTATGTGCCATGGGCAGTGTTGATTTTTCAATTGAACATCTGAGGAGATATTGTGTTTTCCCCCCTTCCTTTTATGATAAATATCATCTATCCCATAAATGTACTGAGTATAGCACCATTAAACATTGCCATGATTGTGCTCTCTTTTGTCAATTTAGGCAGCCCGCCAGCTTGAATTTCTTGTGGGGCGCAGGTCCAATGGTCCTAGCACTTCCAGGCTTGGAGATGCCTTAGGATTAGTGCAACATCATGATGCTCTCACTGGTACTGCTAAACAGCACACAACCAATGATTATGAGAAGCGCCTAGCTATTGGAGCTTTTGAGGTCGGAAAATAAAGTCCCGTTAAATTTTCCCTTTTGGGGTTCCTTGTTCTCAATTCTCAATTTAATCTCTGAATGCTCTTTCTTCTAAAATCGATTAGGCAGCAGCTGTTGTCGATAATGCTCTCTCCTGCCTAGTTGGTAAGAAACCAGGAGGTCAGTGCTCATCACCTGCTTTGACCTTTAGCCAGGTACGTTTTAATCTAATTCCTACAGGTTCCAGCCAGAAGGATTTAGAGATGTCCTTCAAACTATCATATAAGCGAGTCAGTTCATTGGAGCTTAAATTTTGTCTAGAGACCAAATGTTTCCCTTACTCAAGATGACCTGTATTCATCTTTGGTTTACATCACTGTTTTTACAGTGCCAATTACTCAATATAAGTTTCTGCCCAGCAACAGAGGAAGATATTCCAGACGGAAAGAGTCTGGTAACTTTTTGGGTTATATGCTATGAATTCTTTAAAGAAACGTGTATATTCTCATTGAAATTTCTTTATCAGGTTGTGGTAGCATATAATTCGCTTGGATGGAATCGAACTGATATCGTAAGGATCCCAGTGAGTATTTACTTCTTTGCACCAATAGTTTAAGCATTAGGAGATTGATAATTGCTTCTGGATATAATTTGGCAAAGAAAATGTCTACCAGGTTACTGATTCAGATTTGGTCGTCCATGACTCTTCTGGAAATACCATTGAAGCGCAATTTATCAATTTGGATAGTGTTACAATCAACTTGAGGAACTTCTATGTGAAAGCCTACTTGGGATTATCACCACAGCAGGTCCCAAAGTACTGGCTTATATTTCAAGTTTCATTACCGCCATTGGGTTGGAGCACATACTTCATTTCTAAAGCAGCTACAGAAGGTTGGCATTTACATACTTGATTCTCGTATTCAAGCCTCTGAGATTGATACTTATGTCACCTGATGTGGCTTGCTAGCGTAGATTTCATGAACAGGAAGTAGAACAAATGACGAGTCAAAGTTCAAACCCATAACAATCAGCATGAGGTAATATGCATTATGGAGGAGTGAAAATGAGCCTAGACTCGCTCCAAAATTCAAACCCATAACAATCAGCATGAGGTAAAATGCGTCATGTAGAAGTGGCGATGAGCCTAGACAAGCTCCAAAACTATTCCAAGTCAATTAGAAGTGCATGTGTCTGAGGCCGTAAAACCGATCAGCACAATCAATTCGACACAGCTTCATAGTTGTTAGTAAGCCATGCAGACACGTTTAAATCTACTTTCCTTAGCTGGGCTTCAAAATGATGCAGGGCATGAAACTACTGTCCTTTCTACACTGAGCAATCCACAGAATGATACCTTAGAAGTTGGACCAGGGGATCTGAAGATGCTATTTTCGTCAACCTCGGGGCAACTTGTCCGGATATTAAACTCTAAAACTGGGGTGAGTCAAGTCAGTGTCATTGATTTTTGTTTAGCAATGAGATTTTCTTCCAAAGTGTGTTCACTTTTCCGTTATCATTTCACCATGCATGGATAATTCCATTGAAATTGTCAATCTCATCTTATTCACTTCTTCAAAGTTCTTTTGACCAAATCCAAATTAGTGACATTTTTGTAGAAAAAAAGTGCTCTTTCCAAATTACTTGTACAACCCCAATAAAACTTTGTCTAAGAAAAGGGCCATTTTCGTATTGCCAAAATAGATGACTGTGCTCAGTAGGATTGCTAGATAGATAAAATTGATTGTAACTGCAAAAGGATAACTGAAAGTGCTGAGCTCTTGAAATTCTACAAACTTCTATGTTGAATATTTCAATTTTCATTCACCAATTTCTCTTGAAATGTGTTGCTCCTTGATGAACACATCGATTACCAAACAAGTTACAACGATTAAAATGAGTTCTGGAATGCAACTTGGCTGCTTCAGCTTCCTAGCTTCGATCACGTCTTCCTAATAATAATTTTGGATGCTCAATTGAATGATGTACCTGTTATATCTTCAATGTCAAGTGAGGATCAGCTGAATCAATCTTCTCTGTTTACAGCATTCTCATCTCTACTTTCTGCCTTTTCTTTTGCTTCTTGGATTGGGTCTTGTGCTTGGCATCTTAACCTTCTTTGTGAGTATGTCTCAAGTTGTAAGAGCATCTCAAGGCCCTCCTACGTTTTGAGATGAATGTGTAATTCTAGTTTGATGAGGATTTCTCCTAAAACTTAGACGTTTCCATTAATAAAATAACATTAGCTTTTCTTCAGGATTTGACAAGAATTGAATGTTCTACTATGTAACACTTCTTGTCCTTCTGTTACTTGACCTATTGGGTCACCTTCCAGTGCAATCACAAGGGTTTCTTATATGCTACTATGAAGCTATGCCAAATTCACTGCATAGCATTTAGTTGACTGACTCACATTTACCAGGTTGATGTACCAGTACAGCAAAGCTATCTCTACTATGCCTCAAGTATCGGCGATACAGATGATTCTCAGGTAGCTCTTTCTGCGGTTGATTTGTGACACAATGTAGACGGGTATCTAGACCTATTCACAGCACAAGCCCAGGAATGGTAGATAGATGACTGCAAGTGCTCAGCAGAGTTTTTTTATTGCAGGCTTCTGGTGCATACATCTTCCGCCCAGATAGGGCTCTTCCAACAATTGTTTCGAGAGAAGTAAGCAGCCTGTATTACTCAGCTGTGCATGCTCTAAGTAACTCTTGGAACATTAACTAATACTATCCATTCGATGATGTCACATATTAGATCTTTCCTAACAACAAGATAGGACAGATAAGAGTTCATGACCTATTTCAACTCTCACAGGTACCCCTGAAGGTTGTTCGGGGTCCACTAGTTGATGAAGTGCATCAACAGTTCAGTTCATGGATCTACCAGGTCACTTGTTTGATAAATTAACAACAAGCACACATTGTTCTTGCTTATTCCTATGATTTGCTTGGCTGTTTCTCTTTCTTTTCAAGAACCTATGGGTTTTAGTTGCCATGGGCTTACGGAACTCAAGATACTTGAAGGACCCAAAGAAGTCCAGAATGTAGATATTTCAACAAAGACCTAGACTGAAGCATTGTAGTTAACATTTGGCTTGAATAGCTAACCTACTGATCAGAAGAGTCATTCATTTAACCAGAATCCTTGACACAGAAAAAATGCTACTTGCTTATTGTATGTTGGACATTCACATTAATTGCTTAAGTTTTCAAGTTCGATCCGAGTTTAAGTTTGCTTTTGTACTCCGAACAAGGTTGCTACCTTAGTAAACAAGAAATTATGAGGATTTTGATTTTGATGGTAGAGAACAGGATGGTAATTTACTTCTATAATATCCCCTTCTTGATTGCTAATTTAGATCAAGTATGTCAATTGACCAACTTCATTCCAAAACACTAGGAGCAAGCTATCATGACCTTCTCGAGAAACCCTTTTTGCCTCATCTGGTGTGCATTGCTGCTGATGAAGTGCTATATCTTATGATGTTTCGGCCTGGCTCAAAGGGAACACATGAGACGAATGACTTGATTCTCATACATCTCATTTTTCCTTTTTACTTAATCAGGTCACGAGATTATACAAGGACAAAGAGCAGGCTGATGTCGAATTCACAGTGAGTCACACTTCTCTATATTCGTTGCCTTGTAAACTAAGATTTTTAACGTACGACAGAATTAATAGATTTAGCAACAAAACAGTTGATTGGATTTCCAATGCTTTGCATGCAAAGTCCATTGATTTACCGTCACTAATGTCTACATATTAAAGATTTAACCTTCAGTCTCCAAGAAAATCCTCCTAAGACTTCTTCCTTCGAACTTTAAAGATAGGACCAATTCCAACAGATGATGGAGTTGGAAAGGAGGTGATAACACAAATGACGGCAAATATGGCCACGGAGAAGACCTTCTACACTGATTCTAATGGAAGGGATTTCATAAAACGGGTAAACTCTGAAACCTACATTTCCTTTAGATGCCGCCTTTGTTTCTCTCTCAAAATTATCAACATTCTCAACAGATGATCTCAATACTAGTACTAGCAGATGGAGAGCGAGATTTGCTAGACTTATTATCATATGCGAACTCTCTCTACTAAGCACCATCTATCCGAGTGTTTAGTTATAGCTTGTGATGTTCTTCAGAAATTTCACATTTCAAAGGTCGTTTCAAAGAAAATTGGTTCACTTAACATCAAATGACATTAGCTGGAATTTTCATTTTCATCATCAACTGAACTGCATCTTCAGCGAAATGATGTGCAACTATTCTTCCAGTCATGGCGTAAAGTCAGACAACAGCCATCTTGCTAAATTCATCGCTTGTCCTACTCTGACCCGAAATAGCTTACTATGGTTCAAGCAGGTGCGAGATTATAGACCAGATTGGTCCCTCACTGTTACGCAACCTGTTGCAGGAAATTACTATCCAGTAAGTTCTTTAAATATAACGATTTACTAAATGACTGAGTAACAATACGGTGCTTGAACATATGAAATTATATCAACCTATAGCATAGACTCCTGAATATATTTTTCCCCTAAAAATGATCCTGTCTCCTACACTATGCTGTCAGATTAATCTTGGAATTTTCACCACGGACAACAAAACTGAATTATCGGTCTTAGTGGATCGTGCAGTTGGGGGAGCCAGTATCAAAGACGGGCAAATAGAGTTGATGCTTCACAGGTTCAGCACGTCCTTTCTGTGCTCCGCCCCATATGAGTCCTTCCTTTCTTTGCATTAGAAATCTTTTACCTTCTCTTGCTTCATGCACCAGGCGAATACTTAAAGATGACAGCAGAGGAGTGGAGGAAGCTCTCGACGAGAGGGTGTGCATTGCAAATAACAGTACGTGCAAAGGACTGACGGTGCGTTACGTCGCCAGAAGTTCTCTGTGGACAACCAATTGTTTCTCTTCGTTCATTTTTCCAAGTGATGTATTTTCAGATACGAGGACACTACTACATAGGCATCAACAAAAGAGGGACAGGAGCTCGCTGGCGACGGACAACTGGCCAACAAGTGTACTCACCTTTAGTTCTGGCTTTTGCACATGAGGTGGGGATTGAATGCCTTAGTTTTTTGAGGTCTATGCTTAAGCCTTTACCTGAGCAAAAGATAATGACCCTGCAGAAGATGGAGGACTGGACAGCTTCTCATGTTACCATTGCGACTACTATGGATTCAAGTTACAGTTTACCTCAGAATGTTGCTTTGATCACTCTGCAGGTTATTCAGATTTGTCTAAAATACTCTCTCCCTCCCTCCCCTCCCCTGTGAGATTAATCGACCTTTCTCTTTTGCAGGAGTTGGATGATGGAAGTGCACTACTACGTCTTGCACATCTTTATGAGGTGAGAATCATTTTCCCTTTTAGCACAAAAAAAAGAAAAAAAAAAAAGAGATTTGTCAATCCACTTCATTTGAATCCAATGTCGTTGGTGCTGTGATAAAAACTCCATGTGAGACCTAGAATCAACAGAAATATGAATCTTTGCAAACCCACGAGAGACTGTAATCTAACTATGGAGGCATTGCTTCTTGGATTGACTAAACTAACTCTATCAGGCTATTCACTTACTGCCGCACTTTCCATCAATTCGACACTCTCACAAGTCATTTTTTCCTACTTCAATCAAAAGAGAGGTGATTGATATATACCATATTGTATTCATTTCCATCTTTCTTATTGTGAATATATCTAGCCTGGTGAAGATGCTGAATATTCAACCTTGGCTAAAGTCGATCTGAAGAAGATGTTTGCCAGAAGAACGGTATGTAAAGCTTTTACTGCACTAATGCCGAGGCTCTTCTTAGTGTCTGCAACCGCATGAATTACTGTCTCATACTGATGGACATTGATAAATATGGTCATGACTACAGATCAAGGAAGTAAAGGAAATGAGCCTGTCTGCGAACCAAGAGAAGTCTGAAATGAAGCGGATGACATGGAAAGTTGAAGGGGAAGCCACAGCGGAACCGACCCCTTTAAGAGGGGGCCCAGTCAATGTGTCAGATCTCGTTGTTGAGCTCGGTCCCATGGAAATTCGTACTTTCTTGCTCATATTCTAGGCATTGTCCGTTATGCCTCGTTTTATGTAATCAATTAACTTCCAAAGTCTCTTTCAAACACTTTTTTTCATAAAGATGTTTATCCAGTGCCCCAAAAGGGTACCATTTAGCTCAAGATAAAACCAATAAGTGCAGGTTTTTTTTGGCTTTCCTTACTGGTGCACTTACAGTATCAATGAAGAAGAATGGTAGTTCAATTACTTGCTTAGTTTATTAAAGCAATCGGACAACGGCCTTCACAAGTTTCTCAGTGAGCACTCGTCCAACGTTAATCTTTAATGAGTACTCGCCCAGATGATTGCCAGTTCAAATGTACAGAACTGTGTCCTTCCTGGTAGTTCTCTTCTCTGCTTTGGACTACCCTAGGAGTGCCCATCTCCAGGTTGCATTAGTTGTGAGAGATTAAGAAAATGAACATATTAACTTACCTAGGAACATCTCAGGTTCGATGTCAGTGTGTTCAAGCTGAAGAATTACAGCGATGTTGCCAAGGTAAGGGTTCTATTCATCTTTTTAAAAATAATAATAATATGAAACAAAACTAGAGAGGCTAAAATCAGTGAAGAAAATTAATATAATGGACAGACTGATTATCAGTGAAAAAAAAAAATATTCAAGATAAGCGAGCAACGTTCACAAGTGACCATGGCGAAAAATCTCAACAAGCGTCAGTCAGTATCCTCGTCCCGCTCCGAAAAGAAACAGACAAATGTCTCAACGGACGTCCCTTGCCAGTTGTCTCTTTCGTTTTGTCTTCCTTGGCCTGCTTCGTCCCGTCTCTTGGCCTTGGACGAAGTCCCCACAGCGACCACTTCTTTTCAATGGAGATGCTTGCTTTAGTACTGTTATACTGGTTTTTGTCAGATCGCACTTCGCATATCTCAACACCCCTTGTCTGAAATTATAGAAGATCACCTTTACGAGCATGTCGAATACCCGGGACGATTGCTTTTTTCTTTCGTTGAAAAGTGCGGTCCGACTTGCATATAGATAGAGATGAAGTTCGATGAGTACGTGTTCGATCTTTGCCGAGGTTTATAAAGAGGAAGTCTGACCATCATAACTGGACCGGACACAATCATTTTTATCGAAAAAGATCGTTTTTTCTTCTTTTTTTTGTTTCGTTTGCGTAAACAAGTGAATCTGGGGCATAATTCTTACTTTGGCCTCACTGGATTTTAATTACCCGATGTGCTGAATTATTGAATTATTGCACCAACACAAAGGAAGTATCTTTGCACTTCTAACTAATAGAAAGAGAGAATGAAGCAAAAAGACTTGGTCAGAATCTGTGCCAAATCACAGTCAAGAGTCAATATCCTACACACACCGCTATGAATTACAGGCCGTCCATTAAAGTCCAATATAACCGGCGGAGATCCACCCATCACTCAATCATTGGTCCAACCTTTTGGTGAGTTCACCATTTATCAATCGTATCAAGTCAACAGTCACTGAGAGAGAGAAAGAGAGAGTAGTTGGGGTTGCTGAAATGGGTACTCTTGTGGCTTCTTGTTTTGTGATTGTGATTTTGGAGGTCGCATGGTTGTATGGAGGAGTGGATGGAGCTTACGTGAAGTACAACACTGTTGCTGGGGTTGTGGAAGGGAAGTTGAACGTGCACTTGGTCCCACACTCCCACGATGACGTCGGATGGTTGAAGACCATCGATCAGTACTATGTTGGCTCAAATAACTCCATCCAGGTCCTTAAATTTTTGGGTTCGAACAGCAGAGTGAAATTCGGCTATACTGTTCAGTTGATATATAATGATGCAGTGATGTGAATGGCAAAATGTTCTTATGTGTGTTACTGGTTGTTCAGGGTGCTTGCGTTGAGAATGTGCTTGATTCCGTCATCAAAGCGTTGGCGCGAGATCCCAACAGGAAGTTTGTGTTCGCCGAGATGGTATATTCTGTTAATTTTAGACTGTCTCTGATGCATATATCTGAAGGCTCGTTTCTGTTTTGATCAGCTTCAAACCATGTTTTTGAGTTCTCTGCAATCAGTCAATTTCTCAGGTTTGAATCTAGTTGATCAGCTCGACTCCGCTGGTCTAAAGCATTGTGGTCAAACTTCAATCCAATTGGCATCGTGATATTAATCCTTTTCATAGTTATGATTGACAAATCCGCAAATCCATTATGCATGACCTGAAGACACTGACCGGTTTGGCCTATAACGAAGTCAAAATCTTTGTGCAATGGTGCAATACAATTGCATTAGAAGAGCAACTGAACCTCCAGGCATGCCACCAAGACACACTGGACAGAAGATATTGAAGTTCAGCATTACAGTCCCACTTAACTTGAAAATGGCCATTACATGATTCTAGTTTTTAATTTCATGTTGCAAAATGAAGACGTACTTCGGCAAGATGAACCTTTGAGATTATGTAGCCACATGCTTCCTGTCTTTTATGCTTCGTGAACACTACATTTGATAGTACCTGTTACCATTTTTTCCCCGTGAATATTGATTGTTATTCTGCAGTAAAGACAACTGGCATTCAATAATCTGAACACAGAAGAAAAATTTGATGCCTAAGACTATGCAATCTTTACACAACTTTTGCATTCATCTTCTCGTGGACTTGCATACTGGTTCTCTTAATCTTATCAGCGTCAGTTCATGCACCTTAATTGCTTATTCTCAGAGTCCTCTTCTATTACCCTCAATTGAGGCCAAAAAGGAAAAAGAGAGTAGAGAAAACTGTGATTTAACCAAAATAGATTTAACTTATCAAGAAATTGTATACTTTGCTATGCTTGTAAGATAATGCACTTTGTAATACTTGTTTATCTTGATAGATGCAGATCATAGCCAACTTCTACTTCTTTTAAAGTGTACCTCACTAATTTTTGCTCACGATTGTTAAACAATCGTAATTTCAGTGAACAAACAGTTGTTCTTATGCTGTTGCTTCTTCACGTCAGGCCTTCACTCATTCCCTCCACTGTCCACTTACAAACGAGTTTAACTTGATAGAGTAACTAACGAATTTCATGACTTAATAGGCTTTCTTCCAAAGATGGTGGTTAGAGCAAAGTCCAGAAACACAAGAGCAAATGAGGAAACTTGTGAATGCTGGCCAATTTGAATTCATGTATGCAGTCAGTAAGCATTTAACGGGGTCTATGGCAATTTCTGCACCATTACTGCCCTGACAGTAATGTTGGCAATTTGCAGAAATGGCGGATGGTGTATGCATGACGAGGCAACAACTCATTACATCGACATGATTGACCAAACAACTCTGGGTCATGGCCTGATAAAGTCACAATTCAACAAAGTTCCTCGAGTTGGATGGCAAATTGATCCATTTGGACATTCTGCTGTGCAAGCTTACCTACTTGGAGCTGAGGTAGAAGATTCTATCTAAGGTTTTCTCGATGTCAACCTTTTCTGTTTTCACCTTCCAATCAGTCTTAAGTGTAGCTCTGAGTTATTATTATTTTTTTTTGTTTCGATGTCTGCACACTATGATGCAACCATTAGACTTTGAGAAGTATCATGTTGTCTAACTTTCTATGTCATTAAATGAAAAAAGAGTTGCTCAGCATGGTATTTTTCCCAATAAATTTTCCATGCTTTGAGTTGTATTTCCTATTAAAGGATCATCACCATTTTTGCAGATTGGATTTGATTCAATGCATTTTGCGAGGATTGACTATCAAGACAGAGCGAATCGCAAGAATGATAAATCTCTCGAGGTTATATGGCGTGGGTCTAGAACATTTGGTTCCTCATCTCAGGTTTGAAACAGAAGCAACCTCATTACCTTCATTTTCCTTGGTTACTTCACCCCAAAGATTAATATCATGTGCTTGTCTGTGCCTTTGTAGATTTTCGCAAATGCATTTCCCGTTCACTATAGTCCACCGGAAGGTTTTAATTTTGAAGTGTCTAATGATTTTGAGCCTGTTCAGGTGTGTGCTGTTATTCAACCAAATTAATCACTTTCAAGCTTCTTTTTTGTGGCAGACAGATTCACATTTGAGATATTCAAACTGCAGGATAATAATCTCCTGTATGACTACAATGTCGAAAAAAGAGTGAATGATTTTATTGGTGCTGCAATGACACAGGTATATTCTTAGCTTTTTGCAGACAACAGGTTTGTTGTATCTTGGTTTGTCTCAGACGGAAACTGACCATTATCAAATAATTATATTTGAATAAACATCATTGAGGTACATATACAGGAACTCATTTTTCCCAATGAACAGGCAAATGTTACAAGAACAAATCACATTATGTGGACCATGGGTGATGATTTTGTGTACCAGTACGCTGAGTCTTGGTTCAAGCAGATGGACAAATTCATTCATTATGTTAACAAGGTAAAACTGCCTGCTTTACTATTTGCTTTTATGATTGTGAAATGCGAGTGTTTATGCATCAAAACACTTGAAGTTTGGCAAAGCTCATTTCCAGTCACAGATAATCTGGAGACTTCCACCAGTATCTTTTTCTCTGAGATGTAACATAAAAGGATCTACAATTAGTCTGAAATAACACTTAGTTTAAAATGACACTTTCTAAGCTTACTCTGGAGAGTAGAGATATGTTTTTGCCCCTCTCTTCTCCTTTTTTTTTCCAATGCACTTGCCATAATTTTCTTTTCCTGTTCCTGATATTTCTTCTCTCTCAGGATGGCCGGGTGAATGCATTATACTCTACACCATCTATTTACATGGATGCCAAAAATGCAGCAAATGTATCATGGCCTTTGAAAACTGACGATTACTTACCGTAACTATCTCTTTTTTACCCATCTCAGTTGCCTTTATGTGATATATCTATTTCAAACACCATCGACTTGATATATGACTGACACTTGCCCCTGTGTACAGGTATGCAGATAGAAAAGATGCCTACTGGACTGGCTTTTTTACTAGCCGGCCAGCCCTGAAAGGATATGTTAGGATGCTTAGTGGATACCATTTGGTATTGTTTCTCTTTATTGAAGCTCATACCATAACAGAACACAGTATATCTCTTCATGTTGTTGCGCTTTTGTAAGCCAAGTAGAATGCTCAGGACTTAAATTATTTTGTATTCAATGCGTGCTTACAACTATGTAAGTTAAGTTTCTAAAGGGATGAACTGTGATGTCTTGGAATTATTTATGTGCCATGGGCAGGGTTAATTCTTCAAACGAACGTCTGAGAAGATATTGTGTTTTCCCCCCTTCCTTCTATGATAAATATCATCTATCCCACATATGTACTAAGTATAGCACCATTAAACATCACCATGACTGTGCTCTCTTTTGTCTATATAGGCAGCGCGCCAACTTGAATTTCTTGTGGGGCGCAGGTCCAGTGGTCCTAGCACTTACAGGCTCGGAGATGCCCTAGGATTAGTGCAACATCACGATGCTCTCACCGGTACTGCCAAACAGCACACAACCAATGATTATGAGAAGCGCCTAGCTATTGGAGCTTCTGAGGTCGGAAAATGAAGTCCCATTGAATTTTCCCTTTCAGGATTCTTTGTTCCGAACTCTCATTTAATCTCTATATGCCTTTGTTCTAAAATCAATTAGGCAGAAGCTGTGGTTGATAATGCTCTCTCCTGCCTAGTTAGTAAGAAACCAGGAGGTCAGTGCTCATTGCCTGTTTTGAACTTTAACCAGGTAAGTTTTAACTCAATTCCCACAATTTCCGACAAAAAAGGATTTGTAAACATTCTTCAAACTATCATATAAGCTAGTCGGTTCATCGGGACTTAAATTTTGTCCAAAGACTAAAGATGACCTGTATTCATCTCTTGCTTACGTCACGTTTTTTACAGTGCCCTTTACTCAATATAAGTTTCTGCCCAGCAACAGAGGAAGATATTCCAGACGGAAAGAGTCTGGTAAGTTTTTGGGTTTTATGCTGTATATTCTTCAAAGAAATATGCACGTTCTAATAAAAAATTTCTTTATCAGGTTGTGCTAGCATATAATTCGCTTGGATGGAATCGAACTGATATTTAAAGGATTTCCGTGAGTATTTTACTTCTTTCCTGTTGTGCCAATAGTTTATGCATCGACAGAATAATAATTGCCCCTCGATATAATGTGGCAATGACAATGTCCACTAGGTTACTGATTCAAATTTCGTCATCCATGACTCTTCTGGACATACCGTCGAAGCACAACTTATCGATTTGGATAATGTCACAATCAACTTGAGGAACTTCTATGTGAAAGCCTACTTGGGATTATCGCCACAGCAGATCCCTAAGTACTGGCTTGTATTTCAAGTTTCATTACCACCGCTGGGTTGGAACACATACTTCATTTCTAAAGCAGCTACAGAAGGTTGGTATTTGACATACTTGATTCTCGACAACAATCATTCAAGCCTCTGAGATTGATATTTATATCATCTGCCAAGGCTTGCTAGAGTAGATTACGTGAACAGGAAGCACAATGAATAATGAGTCAAAATTCAAAACCTTAAGAATCTGCATGGCCCGAACTGCATCATGGAGGAATGGAGATGAGCCTAGACGTTCTCCAAAACTATTCAGAATCCATTCGGAGTGCATGGTTCTGAGGCCGTAAAACCAATCAGCACGATTAATTTGACACAGCTTTGAAGTCGTCAGAGGGCCACGTCGACTCAGTTAATTTTACTTTCCCTCATTTGGGCTTCAAAATGATGCAGGGGAAAGTAAAACTAGTTTCCTTTCAACACTGGGCGATCCACAGAATGATACCATAGAAGTTGGACCAGGTGATCTGAAGATGCTATTTTCGTCAACCTCCGGGCAACTTGTCCGGATGTTCAATTCTAAAACTGGGGTGAGTCTAGAGAAAGCTACAAATTTTTGTTTAGCAACGAGATTTTGTTCCAGAGTGTGTTCACTGTTCTATTACCTTTTCACTGTGCATGCATAAAATCCATTGAAATTATCAATCTCATCCACTTCTTCAAAGTTCTTTGGACCAGAATCATACTCAAGACTTTTCTGTAGCAAAAACTTGTTCTTTACAAAGATTTTGTACAAGCCAAAGTAACTGGCTCTAAGAAAAGGCCTATTTTGTGTACTGCGAAAAGTATGTTTATGAATATCTCACTCACCAGTTTCTCTGAAATCTAAAATTTACATGCACACCACTTTCGTTGCTTATTGACAAACACATCTTCTGGTATCCAAACAAGTTATTATGATGAAATGGATTCTGGAATGCAACTTGGCTGTTTCAGCTCTCTAGCTTCAATCACGTCTTCCAAATAATAACTTTTGGACGCTTGATGTACCTATTATATCTTCATTTTCCATTGAGGATCAGCGGTATCCGTCTTTTCTGTTTAGAGCACTATCTCATCTCAATATTCTGCCTTTCTTTTGCTTCTTGGATTGGATCTCATTTGGTTGGCATCTGAACCTACTTTCTTAATATCTCTCATATTACAATGTTCCCAGCACCTCTTTGTCCTCTGAGGACTTAAGAAGAAAGTGTAATTCTAGGTTGAAGGGTCATGTAATCTATCAGCAAATAGAAAGTGCCCATTTATAGTGGCTAAAGCGAAACAATGATAACTTCTCCTAAAATTTAAATGTTTTGATTCATATAATGACATTAGCTTTTCTTCAGGGTTTGACAAGGATTCAATGTCCTGCGTTATATAACACTCTGTCTCCTTCATCACTTTTACTTATTTGATTGCGTTACAGAGCATTCACAATGGTTTCTTACATGCTACTGTGTGGCTATGCCAAATTCACTACATAGAATGTCTAGTTATTCAACTCAAATTTACCAGGTTGATGTACCAGTACAGCAAAGCTATCTCTACTATTCCTCAAGCATCGGCGGTACAGATGATTCTCCGGTAAATCTTTCTGTGCTTGATTTATGATACTATGCAGACCGGAATGTGGACCTTTTCACAGCACAAACCAAGGAATGGTAGATAAATAGCTGCAAATGATCAGCAGAGTTTTTTTATTGCAGGCTTCTAATTTGTATATCTTCCGTCCAAATGGGGCTCATCCAACTATTGTTTCAAGAAAAGTAAGCAGCCTGTCATTACTCGGCTGTGCCTACTCCAGCTCACTCTTGGAACATTAAATAATACCTTGCATTCAGTGATATTGTACATTAAATCTATTTTAACAACAAGATTGGACACATAAAAGTTTGTCCCCCATTTCAACCCTTGCAGGTGCCCCTGAAGGTTGTTCGGGGACCACTAGTTGATGAAGTGCATCAGCAGTTCAGTTCATGGATCTATCAGGTTATTTGTCTGATAAATTAAGTCCAAGCACATTTACTTCTTATCCTGATGATTTGCTCACCTGTTTCCCTTACTGTCTTTTTTAGAACCTATGGGTTTTGGTTCCCGTCAGCTTACAGAACTCAAGATACTTGAAGGACCCAAAACTGTCCAGAATGTAGATATTTTAACATAGGGTTAGACTGAAGCATAGTAGTTAACATTTGGCTTGATTAGCTAAGCTACTAATCGGAAATGTTGTTCATTTAACCAGAATCCTAGAACTAGAAAAAAAAAAAAAAAAAAAAAAGAGGACCTGTTCATTGCATGTTGGACATTCCCATTAGTAGCTTAAGTTTTTAAGTTTGATCCAAGTGATGATATCCAGTAATTAAGTTTGGTCTTGTACTCGAACATTGTTGCTCCCTTAGCAAACAAACTATTATAAGGGTTTTGATTTGATGTCAGAGAACTGGAAATTAATTTACTTCTATTATGCCCTGTTTTTATTTCAAATTTAGATTCAGTATGTCAAATAACTAATTTCATTCCAGAACAGTTGGTGCAAGAAACCATGACACTATTGATATACTCTTTTGGCCCACTGGGTATGAACTGCCGCTAATGAAGTGCTTCTTATGAAGATCTGGACCAGCATAATGGCATCACATGAGTCAACTGGCTTGATTTTTAGACATCTGACTTTACCTTGATTTACCTTACTAGGTCACAAGATTACACAAGGATAAAGAGCATGCTGATGTTGAATTTACAGTGAGCTGCCCTTCCCTATTTTTCTTTCTTTGTAAACTGTGATATTCTACAGATGACGGAGTAATGCAACAAAACATTTGATTGGATTTTCCATGCTTTGCATGCAAAGTCAATGGATTTATTGTCACTACTGTCTCCGTAGTATCAGCCTCTTCAAACTCCAAGAAATTCTCCTAAGACTTCTTGCTTTGAACTTTGAAGATTGGACCAATTCCAACAGATGATGGAGTTGGGAAGGAGGTGATAACACAAATGACGGCAAATATGGCCACAGAGAAGACCTTCTACACCGATTCTAATGGAAGTGATTTCATAAAACGGGTAAATTCCGAAACCCTAGATTTTCATTGGATGCCACCTTTCCTTATAACATTCATGACTGATAATCTGAATATTGGTATAAGCAGGGGGAGTGCAAAGTTTGCTAGACTTACTATTGTTTTTCAACTCGCTCCCCTAAGAAACACTACCCTAGTGTTATAAATTTATGATGTTCTTCGAGTATTTCAAATTTCAGATGTCATTTAAAAGAAAAGTTGGTTTGAAAGATGGTCCCTGGAATCTGCATTCTCATTATCCACTAAGTTACATCTTAGTCGAAATGATGTACCACATATTATTCTCTTCTAGTCACAGTGTTTATTCATACAACAGCCATCTTGCTTGCTCGTCAATGGTCCCAGGCTGATGCAGAAAGCTTGCAATCGTTATTGTAGGTGCGAGATTATAGACCAGATTGGTCCCTCACTGTTACCCAACCTGTTTCAGGAAACTACTATCCAGTAAGTTCCTTAATTTAATGATATAGCAAATGCTTGCGAGTGATAATATGGTCCTTGAATAGATGAAACGTCATCAACCTATAGCCTGGACTCATGAATATGTTTGTCCCCTAAACATGATCTTCTCCTCCAACACTATGCCATCAGATTAATCTTGGGATTTTCACCATGGACAACAAAACCGAATTCTCGGTCTTAGTGGATCGTGCTGCTGGAGGAGCCAGTATCGAAGATGGGCAAATAGAGTTGATGCTTCACAGGTGTGGCACCTCATTTCTGAGAACTTATAGAATCAAGAATACAGAAGATGAAGATGAAGAATGACAGTAGATGATCTGTGAAGAAGTTTTCAATTCTGTATTTCCATTCAATTGAACAAAAGAAGATGTTCTCCATAATCATCAACCGATTACAATACCTCTCTGTATATATGCGGAAAACAGAGGACTAACAACTAGAAAAACAAACTAACTAACTTTCGCTAACAAACTTTACAGCTAAGCAAAACAGAACAGCAATCTTGAGACTTTGGTAATCCGCAGCAATCTTGAGACTCAGCAATCTTGAGACTTTGGTAATCCGTGTCTTTGACATCTGTATGATCTCCACCGTTGATGAAACTCATTATCCATGAGTTATCAATTTCTTCAACTCTTTTTGCTTCTTGACTGCCTTCTGGTGATCCACATCTATAATTGTCGAGGACTTCACCTCCTGTGATTGACTTCTCAATATTGCAGACTTGGCTTCTGATCTTGATTCTCTAACATTCCCCCTCAAATTGGGAAGAGTAAAAGATTCGATTCCCAATTTGGTTCGGAGAGTAAGATGAGATAAGCGGGATAGAGACTTGGTAAATATATCAGCTAATTGTAGATGAGTAGAAATATACTGAATACGAATAGATCCAGAAGAGACTTTCTCACGGACAAAGTGAAAGTCAACTTCAATGTGCTTGGTTCGAGCATGTAATATTGGATTGGCGGTGAGAGAAATTGCTGATTTGTTGTCACAATATATAGTAGTAGGTGGCTGAAGAGAAATCCCTATATCTCGTAGCACAAATGTGATCCAGGTGAGTTCAGCCGTGGTCGAAGCAAGTGCACGATACTCTGCTTCAGTTGAAGATCTAGAAACAGTAGGTTGCTTCTTGGCCGACCAGGATAGTAGATTGGATCCAAGAAACGTGCAAAAACCTGTTGTGGAACGTCGTGTTGTTGGACAACCAGCCCAATCCGCATCAGAGAAACCATAGAGATGTACTGAACTTTGAGAATGGAGATAGATTCCAAGATGTATAGTACCTTTGACATATCTAAGTACTCTTTTTAACTGATGGAAATCTCCAACAGTAGGCTGTTGCATCTTTTGACAGAGAAGATTAGTAGCAAATGCCAGATCTGGTCGAGTAATGGTTAAGTATTGAAGAGCACCAACCAAGCTTCTGTATTCCATAGGATCTGTAAGTAGATTTGCAGTGTCAGCCATGGAGATTGATCGAAGAGGCAGAGGTGTTGAGACTGGTTTACAGTCGGCCATATAAGCTCGTTTCAACAAGTCAATAGCATATTTAGTTTGACACAGAAAGAGAGTCTGTGAAGTTCGTTTGGCCTCAATACCCAAAAAATAGTGAAGATACCCAAGATCTTTCATATGAAACTGAAGACTAAGTTTCTGAATAAGATCAGTTAAGAGATGTGGTGAACTCCCAGTCAAGATGATATCATCAACATATAGGAGCAAGAGAACTGTATGTGAATTTGTATGTAGAACAAATAACGATGGATCGGCTGTGCTGCAGAAGAAACCATTTTCGATTAAAAACTTGCTGAATTTATCAAACCAAGCTCTTGGTGCTTGTCGAAGACCATATAGAGACTTGTGGAGTAAACAGACATGGTTTGGCTGATGAGGACTGATAAAGCCAGGTGGCTGTTCCATGTACACTGTCTCGTTCAAATCTCCATGAAGAAAAGCATTCTTAACATCAAGCTGGTGTATTGGCCAGTGTCTTATCATAGCAAGAGATAACACTATTCGAATTGTTGTGTGTTTCACAACTGGACTGAAAGTCTCAGTGAAGTCTAGTCCTTCTTCTTGGTGAAAGCCTTTGGCGACTAGACGAGCTTTGAGTCTGTCAAGACTGCCATTTGGTGTGAGTTTGGTCTTATAGACCCATCTGCAGCCTATTACATGCATCTGGTTAGTTCTAGGAATCAATGTCCATGTTTGATTTTCAGCAAGTGCATCCATCTCTTCTTTCATAGCCCTATACCAGGCTTGATTAGCTAAAGCTGACTTGATAGACTTTGGTTCCATAGGAACTGGATAATCAGCTAAATAAGCATACTTTGGATTTGGTTTTTGAATTCCAGACTTTAGTCGAGTTTGCATATGATGAGTATTACTTGTACCTTGAGAGGATGACAGAATGGAATTGGAGTTGGAGTGCCTTTCATTAGAACTTCCTTCAGCTCGTAGATCATTGTGTGAGGATAAGGAACTGGTAGTATTTTGTTCTTGAGAAATAGAACAATGTTGAGGCACAGCATCTATAAATTGTCCTTCTGTCATTGTCTCATCTTGCATATTCCTTGAGGAAATGATCTGAGATTGCTGTCTGTGACAAGGATGATAGGTACAGCAATCATGGAAATCAGGATGGATCTGGTGTGTGGCTGACTGATGAGTGGATCTAGTAGCTGGTGACTCGGTGCTTGATGACTCAAGGAAATGTAGGCCTTCACTCCATAGTTTGTATAAGTTTGTATAATGTCCATATTCATTGATCAGCTTCTTTGTAAAAGGATAGGAATACTCATCAAAGACAACGTGCCTACTGATGTATACACGATTATTAGTTGGGACCAAACATCGATACCCTTTGTGCTGAGTGCTATAACCCAAGAAGATACAGGGAAGAGATCGAGGATCAAGTTTATGACTTGCATATGGTCTTAAGCAAGGATAGCATGCACAGCCAAATACTCTTAAATGATCATACCTTGGCTGTCTATGATGAAGTTTGCTATAGGGTGTGTTCATCTGCAACTTTGGTGTGGGAAGAATGTTGATGATGTAATTAGCCGTCACAAATGCATCCACCCAAAATCTCAGTGGAACTTTTGAGTGATAGAGCATAGCTAATCCAAGTTCAACGATGTGTCGATGCTTTCTTTCAGAGACTCCATTCTGTTCTGGAGTGTGAGGACATGATATGAACTGTCTTATTCCATGATGACTCAGAAATTTTTGAAATCTAAAGCTTACGAACTCTCCACCTCCATCACTCTGGAAGATTTTAATCTGATGATTATACTGTCGTTCAACTAGCTTCTGAAATTGAACAAATATATCATAAAACTCAGATTTCAACTTCATGGGATATAGCCAGCAATATCGAGAAAAATTGTCAACAAAAATCACATAATATCTAAACTTTTGAAAGGAACAGACTGGTGATGGTCCCCATATGTCACAATGAATTCTTTCTAATGGGGAACTTGATACAGAATCCGAAAAAGGAAATGATAGAGCTGAACTTTTGGCTATTTGACAGCTGCTGCAAACAACTTGAGATGAAGAAGCAAATTGTATAAGCTTCTGTTTTTGTAGATGCTTAACTACTTGAGCATTTGTATGAGCCAAACGCTGATGCCATATGTCTTCACTGACTGTCTTTTGTCGCTGAGTAAAGAAGGCTTCTGTGGTTTGTGGATTAGCTTGATAAAGACCCCTAATTTTCCTTCCGAGCTTCACAGTTGTGTTGGTATTGTTGTCCTTTACATAAACACCAGTTTTGTCAAAAATAAAAGAACAAGGGAAGTCATCTGTGAGTTTAGATACTGAAAGGAGGTTCTTCTTTATCTCTGGGACAATTAGAACATCGTTAAGAGGTAATGTATTGTTCTTTGTTTTGAGCCAGGTGTTGCCAATGTGAGTTACAGGTAAACATGATCCATTGCCTATCATAACAGTATCATGTCCTTGATATTTAGAAAAAGTATGGAGCATACCAGGATCAGCACTAATGTGAGCTGTAGCTCCAGAGTCAGGATACCACTCACTGCCTGTTGAGTCTTCAATATGCATTGCTGTCAAGGCTGCTGGAATATCTTCTGTTTGATAAGAATTGTCAAACCGATACCAGCAGCGAAGAGCATCATGTCCAGACTTTTTACATATTTGACACTCTAGTCGAATGCTACTTGTTTCTTTTTCATTCTGCAAATTTTTACTTGAGTTTGCAGAAGGATAAGTCTTGACATTTTGGTACCTCTGTGAGTAAGTAGTATAGGGCCTAAACCCTTGGTTTGTTGTAGGGATAACATTTCTCTGTCTAGGGTGTTGATTTCCTTGCCCTGGACTGAAGATATCTGTTCTGTAATTCTGATATCTCTCAAAACCACGACCCCTATTGTTACCAGTTCTGCCACGACCATAGCTTCGACCACCTCTGTATCCTCCTCTTTCAGATATAAATCCAGAAGCTTGAGAAAAGTAGTTTTCATTTGTGGCATCTTTAGACTGAACCTGAAACTGTCTTTGTCCAAAATACGCCAAATTCGGGTTGAACTGACTCCTAGAAAAGTTTTTGAGTCTCAATTCAAACCTTTCTAATTGAGCAATAACCTCATCATACTCTGGCTGAGGCTTTAAACAATATATGGTTGTCCGAAAGTTCTCATACTCTGGACCTAAACCTTCCAATACACCAAACATCTTGGTTATATCATCCACAGGTTCGCCTATTGCATTCAACTGATCACATATGGATTTATATTCCCTGAGATAATCAGCAAGGGTTTGTTCATGCTTATGACATGTTTGCAGTTTCCCCCTTAATTCAAACTCTCTAGCAATTGATTTCTGTGTAAACCTTTTCAGAAGAGTTTGCCATACTTCAGCTGATGTTTCTAATCCAATGATTAGGCTCAAAATATTTTCAGTAACAGCTCCAGAGATCCATGATGAAATCAACTGATCTGTTCTAATCCAGTCAGTATACTCAGGATTAATAAGATCGGTTTCACAACCTTCATCCTCTGTTTGCAGCATTCGAGAGGGTGAAGGAATATCTCCATTAACAAAACCAAATAAATCTTGGCTTTTCAAAAACCTTTGGATCTGAGCTTGCCACAATAAGAAGTTGTCCTCAGCAAGTTTGATTGTGACGAAGTTTGTGATATTCACATGTATCGGAAAAGGATATTTTGGAGTTCTAATCGCCATTAATATGATTCTTTGAAGAAGATGATAACAGTAGTGCTTATGAGCTCTAAACCTGTATGTGTTTACCTTGAACCAGAGGGCTTCAGTGTTCGTCTACTTCTTCTGGCTTGATTCACGATCTGGTTACTTGATAGATTCTATTCTGACGCAGATTGATCTTCCTGCTCTGATACCATGAGAACTTATAGAATCAAGAATACAGAAGATGAAGATGAAGAATGACAGTAGATGATCTGTGAAGAAGTTTTCAATTCTGTATTTCCATTCAATTGAACAAAAGAAGATGTTCTCCATAATCATCAACCGATTACAATACCTCTCTGTATATATGCGGAAAACAGAGGACTAACAACTAGAAAAACAAACTAACTAACTTTCGCTAACAAACTTTACAGCTAAGCAAAACAGAACAGCAATCTTGAGACTTTGGTAATCCGCAGCAATCTTGAGACTCAGCAATCTTGAGACTTTGGTAATCCGTGTCTTTGACATCTGTATGATCTCCACCGTTGATGAAACTCATTATCCATGAGTTATCAATTTCTTCAACTCTTTTTGCTTCTTGACTGCCTTCTGGTGATCCACATCTATAATTGTCGAGGACTTCACCTCCTGTGATTGACTTCTCAATATTGCAGACTTGGCTTCTGATCTTGATTCTCTAACAATTTCTGTGTTCCACCCCATATCATTACTTCCTCTCTTCGTGTTACAAATCTTTTAACTTCTCTTGCTTTGTGCACCAGGAAAATACCCTATAACACAGGTGTGGTTGGACCTCCCAACGAGACGGTGTGCATTTCAAATAGCACATGCAAAGGACTAACGGTACATTGCATTTATCTGTGGACGAAGAACTGTTTTTCCTCGTTCATTTTTCCCAAGCGATGTTGTATGACCAGGTACGAGGACACTACTACATAGGCATCAACAAACCCGGGCCGGAGCTCACTGGCGTCGGACTATTGGCCAAGAAGTGTACTCGCCTTTAGTTTTGACTTTTGCACATGAGGTAGGGATTGAGTGCATTAGCTTTTTTGGGTCCATGCTTAAGCCTTTACCTGAGCTTTGAATGACCCTGCAGAAGATGGAGGAATGGACAGGTTCTTATGTTACCAGTGCGACTGCGATGGATTCGAGTTACAGTTTACCTCAGAATGTCGCTTTGATCACTCTGCAGGTAATTGAGTGTTATCTCAGATACTCTCCCTCTCTCTTCCTCTCCCCTTCCTTTTGGGATTAACTGACCTCTCTGTTTCGCAGGAATTGGATGATGGAAGTGCACTTCTACGTCTCGCACATCTTTATGAGGTGAGAAAAGAACTTCATTTGCCCTTTTTGCCCAAAAAGAAAGAGCTTCGTCAGTCTATTTCATTTGAATGCGATGTCACTGGGGCTATTATATGAATGTCCACGCGTGATCTGGAATCAACAGAATTAAGGATCTTCACAAACCCACAGGAGACTGTAGTCCAACAATGCAGGCATCGCCTCTTGGATTGACAAAACCATTTCTTTTAGGCTATTCACTCACTACCACACTTTCCATCAATTTGACACACTCATAATTGATTTTGTCCGTCTTCACTCAAAGAGAGGCGATTGATGTATACTACAGTATTATTCATTTCCATCGTTATGCTTGTGAAAATATCTAGGCTGGTGAAGATGCAGAATATTCGACCTTGGCTAAAGTCGAGCTGAAGAGGATGTTCGCAGGAAGAACGGTACGTAAAGCTTTTACTGCTCCAATGTCGTTGCTCTTCTTAGTATGTGCCAACCAGACGAAGTAGTTTTGTCACACTGATGACATGATTTGGAAATTGATATATGTGATCACTGACTTCAGATAAGGGAAGTAAAAGAAATGAGCCTGTCTGCAAACCAAGAGAAGTCTGAAATGAAGCGGATGACGTGGAAAGTCGAAGGGGAAGCAGCAGCAGAACCGACGCCCTTAAGAGGCGGCCCAGTGGACGTCTTAGATCTCATTGTCGAGCTTGGTCCCATGGAAATTCGCACTTTCTTGCTGAAATTCTAGGCATTGTACATAATGTCACTTTTTATCTAATCGATTAACTTCATACATGCCCAGAGGGTAACCATTTAGCTCAAGAGGAGACCATTAAGTGCAGTTTTCTTGGCTTTCCTTAACAAGTGCACTTATAGTATTAATGAAGAAGAACGGTCACCACCAGCTGCCTCCCTCCTCCTCCTCCTCTCCCCTCCCCTTTTTAAAGTTAATTAATTAATTAATTATTATATTAATTATTTACCACGTCACCACCAAAACGACGTCATTTTGACATTGTTTAGCCGCATTGGCATGCAAAACAACGTCGTTTTCACTAAGGACGTTGTTTTGCACTTACTTTGCCAGAAATTGCTCACAGTTAGCACTTAAGTGTCACTTGTCCCGATTGACACTTAAGTGATCCATTTTATTCCGATTTTAGCACTTAAGTGTCACTTGTCCTTTTGTGCCAACTTTTAGCACTCCATAGGTCCGGGTGTCCCAATTTGTAACACAATAATAAAGATACTCTTTTCACAATATTTTTCTCAAAAGCATTCTCAAACCATTCTAAAGTTCTAATAGGTAGTAAATACTCGATCTGACTTTTTATGCAATAATAATGTCATTTTGTAATTCATAATATATATAATCCATAGTATTTCAGATAATAAGTTTTACAAACTCAAAAAAGAGATTACACCATTCACTTGGAGATGTCCCAAACCAAACAATAAAACTCACTTGAATCAACATACTTATGGTCTTATCTTATAAGCAAGAAGGAGCATCGAAACCAAGCAAAATGCTATCTTAACTACTGCTCATCTAAACTAAGCTTCAACGCTAACAAAATAACTCCCACGCGATAACAAATTGTTGATCCAAAGCGATTATTCAAACCTAAATACAACCCGAACTCGCACACGAAATGCTAAAATTTTGCTCCAACCAAACCATTAATTCAAATCAACGATTGCCAAACCCCGTGACCCTAGAGAGAATTACCAAAAAAATCCTAAATCTATTGTAATTGTGCCAATTCAGTCCATTCAATTTAATTCTAAACCTTTTATAATTGTGTCAATTTAGTCCATTCAACTAAAGTTGGTTGGCCGGCATTGATGTGGACGTCGGCGAGGGACAATCGACCGGTGAGGCAATTTTTCAATATTTTTACGAATTTTTAAATATTTTTTTAGATTTTTGGCGAGGCGAGGGCGAGGCCCCACCAAATCCGGCAAGTCGGCCCTCGCCAAGGCTGGGCAAGGCTGCCGTCGCCAAGGGCTGCAGCGGAGGTAGGGAGGGAGAGGACGAGGAGGAGGAGGAGGAGGAGAAGGCGGCGAAGCAGCTACGGAGATGGGGGCGTTGCTCCAACGCTAGAGAAACCTGACATCCCCGTTGTTGTTGTCGCCGTCGCCATCGTCCCCACACTCGTACACAGATCTCCGCCCCCACCTCGCTCTCCCCGCCACCACCACCACAACCGCATCGCCCCTTTGCCTCTTCGCAGCCGCTCCGCCACCTCCGCCGCCTCCTCATCGTCTCCCTCTCCGCCTCCACCACAACCCTTGGTGACAACAGCCTCGCCCAGCCTTGGTGAGGGCCGACTCGTTGGATCTGGTGGGTCCTCGCCCTTGCTAGTGGCCAGTGAGGCTGACCTCACCAGATTTGGCGGGGCCTCGCCCTTGCGGGCCCTCGCCTCCGGCTGGCAGGGGTAAGCCTCGCTAGTGGCTGGCGAGGTCAGCCTCGCCGGCCAAAGGAAGAAGAAGGTTAAAAAAAAGAATTAAAAAATTTTAAAAATATTTAAAATGTTTAAAAATTCAAAAAAATATTAAAAAATTGTCGGCTGGCTGTCTCCCGCCGGCATCCACGTCAGCGCCGGCTGGCCAATTATGGCCAAATAAACTGAATTGGTACAATTATAAAAGATTTAGGACTAAATTGGCAAAAAAAAGTTTATGACTGAATTGACACAATTGTAATAAGTTTAAGACTTTTTTGATAATGCAACGCTACAATTCACCATTCCCAAGAAATTTCATAACTTAACAATTAAAAAATCAAACTTCACGCTCGATTTTCACAAAACTTCATATATGCAACCTAATTCAAAAGACTACCCGATTAGACACAAACGCATATCAAAGCAATGCAAAGTTGAATCAACTTGATGAGGGACCCATAATGGCACATGTAAAAGCCCCACAACCGTCCCTCCCCCTAGGCCCGCGGGGGCCCCCAAATCCCCTTCTTCACCTTTCTTCTTCTTCTTCCCTTCTTTCCCTTTCTTTCCCGAGTTGCTCTCCGTCTTCTCTCTTTCTTTCTTTTATCTCGGTGGTCTCTTCTATATTTTTTCTTTTGACTTTTCAAACTTCTTTTATTTATGTTTTCTTTCCACCTTTGACTTTTCAAGACCCTTATCTTGCACTCAGTCATTAATCGATCAGATTTATTACTTAGGTGTCTTTGATCCGATCGTTTTTTTTTTTTTTGGTCTTTGCTAACAGGGATTTTTCACCTTACAGTGACAAGGGAAAGTTTGGGTGATGCTTGGAAGTCTATTATTAAATATAAGGGCTCAATTCCTCTAAAAAGCATCGATATTAGGTTGTATCCCAATTCTTATTCGAACTTTATTTGTTTGTGTTGTGCTTGTCAATATCACGGCAAATGTCAGTTGCTTGGTTAGATACACAATGCAAATCTTGGGTTCTTGATGAATGAAGAATGATATAGACATTCTAGAATAACTCTTGATGATCTAGAGTTTACATTCACGGGGCGAGGTTTTCTACTCTTGTACAAGTTCTCTCTTTGCGAGGAGGGCATCCCATCCTTTGGAGTCAAGTCAATGTAGCCTGTAATTTAGGGAGTTTGAGAGTGCAGCAGCATCCTTTAATGCTATAGTAGGTCTAATTGCTCCGATAGCACAATCAAATTTGTTTGCAAATTCCTATGATATTCGTATCTTTGAATTTGGTAGTGGACCTCATTGAAAGCGGATCATAAAGCTAACATTTCTGTGCTCTCAGACATGTGCACATCAGTTTTGCGCAAATGTTTGTCCATGTTCCTTTTGAACCATGACGAGGTTACTTCCATAAATGGCTCAGATGATGCGGGGTGTTGAGTAGGTCACTTTCAATTGGAGAGGCCAATGCAATTATGTATATTTGTAGTAAAATATGTATGGTAGTAAGTGTGTAAAAGTTAAAAAAAAAAAGAGCAAAAAAAAGAAAAAAAAATATCAAAAGAGATCGGAAGATTAATTAACATGATCTTCCACATCCAAAAAAACAAGGGACATTGAAAAATAAATCAAAGTGATTTTCTCATAAATACAAAATCACGAGAGATTAGGAGATAAATCTACATCATTTTCATATCGTACAATTTCAATTGGAATTGCATTTGCTCCTATAAATAGGAGTCCTCCTCAACAGAAAAAAATATACAAAAAGCAAGAATATCAGAGCAGTGTAGCGAAAAAAACAGTTGGAAGGGCGAAGCTTTAAGGCGAAATGAATCGACATGCGCCGAACCGTGTAGTGCATGCTTGTCGTCTAGTGGCAAAACGAATCAACACACACTGAAGTCGCGATGTGATCAAAGTCACCGGAGACCCCACAAATCGAGAATTATAAACCCGAGTAAATGTGGTGATAGTTGATATTTAGAGGTGACTTATCGCCTCGTTAATGTGACAAATCAGTTCTTGCGGGTCGAGGCATTTGCTCATCATTGGCGGTGCTCCGTTGATCCGGTTTTCAAATTTAGGTCTCGCTTTCGAGGTTGTGTTTCGTATTGAAGCCTCTATGCAGGCCATACTGGATAATTTTGACTAATGAATGAAATGTCTGTTTGACAAGAAAAGAAGGATCTGGAGCCCTAGAACCAGAGATCGGCACAAGAAACAATCCAGGGTAAAACCCAAATGACCGAAAACCACAAAGACAAAAGAAAGAAGAGAGGGACCAGCGATGGAGGCTCTCAAAGGAGGAGGCGACAAGATCAACGGTGTTGTGGCGGGCCAAGACCAAGACGCCCGCGACGGCATGCAGTGTGTCGTCCACCCCTTCTATGCCAACCTCGGAGAGTCCGCCCGTCGGAGCCATGACCTCGGTGGACATGATCTCGTTCAAGCGGAGCAAGTCCGTGGTGACCCAAGGCGGGGCATCGGGCAATTGCTGGACAAGGAGGCGGGCAATGACGACTTTAGCCTTAGGTGGCGAGTTGGCAGCTGCCGCCAAGAGAAGTCCAAGATCTCCGCCATGCTAGGCAACCAGAGGGTGCACAGAGAAACCAAAGAAAGACGGAAAGAAAGGAAGTAGGAAAAAAATTGCCCCCATGGTCGGGGAGTGACATGTGAGATGCTAAATGGTCGCCGTCCGGCCAGCGAGTGGGGACCCTATTTAAGACAGACAGTCGACGACTTCAAAGACCATTTTATTCGAAGAATGATCCTTACATAGCACTTGGATGGTTACATGAAATCCCACTGTAGAGACAATCAAATAATATTGTCTTGACAGCATTCCGCTTCAAATCGAAAGACAGAAATTAGATTTCTAATGCGAAATGAAAGGCATACAATCTCTCCGGCACCGGAGAGAATCCCTGGCCAGCTGCACAAGTTGATCCGTATGGTTAACCTTGCTGAATTTACACCTGCAAATTCAAGAAACAAGCATGAGATCAAAACCCGAGCTGAAAGCACCTAAAATTTTTGAAAACTGAAATTTATGTGATTTTGAGAGGAAAACAAAAAGACCATGACAAAAGAAGGCTCTTTTAACACGTGAACGTACCAGTGAAGATGAACAGCAAAGCAACAGTCGAGATTCTGGGTGAAGCCATCCAGATAACAAAGCCAAGAATGAGCTCGCTAGCAAAATGCTCGTTTCACAAGCAGAGAGGGAAAGAGAGAAGCGGGGAGAGAAAGAAAGAGTGCGAGGACTCGGAGTGGAAGGGCGAAGGTGAAGAGAGGGTGGGGCTAGCTATTTATACAGGTTGACATGGCGGAAGAGGATGAAATCACATGGGCTAGCTATTAAGAGAGAGAGATTGGCAAGTAGCTTAGGGAAGAGAAACAGGTTTAGGGCTTTTTGTGGAAATGGGAAGAGGATGAAAGTGAGGTTGGATGGATGGAGACGGCATAAAGTGCCCCATTTTTACGTATGAACAGTACTCCATTTATGTAATTTGGACTAGCGTGAGGTTGGAGGTGATAAATGGAGATGGCATAAAAAGGCCCGTCGGTGATGGATAGAGACGTCGGTGATACTGATGGATAGAGACGTCGGTGATGGATGGAGACGGTATAAAAAGCCCCGTTTGACCTCCAACCTCACGCTATTCCAAATTACATAAAGGGAGTACGTTCATATGTAAAAATGGGGCATTTTATGCTGTCTCCATCCATCACCTCCAACTTCATGCTATTCCAAATTACATAAAGGGAGTACTGTTCATATGTAAAAATGGGGCATTTTATGCTGTCTCCATCCATCACCTCCAACCTCACTTTCATCCAAATTACATAAAGGGAAGTACTGTTCATATGTAAAAATGAGGCATTTTATGCTGTCTCCATCCATCACCTCCAACCTCGGATTATATAAAACCCATAGGGATTATATAAAATCCATAGGTTCTTGAAAAGAAAGAGAAACTGCCGAGGAGCCTTATAGGGATAAGCAGGAGTAATGTGTGCTTGGACTCAATTTACCAAACAAATGACAGTTGGGCATTCATGTAATTTGGAGACTTTTGATCTTTTCCTGTTCGGTCCTTGCAATTGATTTTCAGGGCCGTCCTGATCGTGACAATTTGGATAGCCCACTTTTGTTCAACTGATATCAAAATCCTTTAGCCTATGGACTTGTTTGTGTTGTGCTCGTCGGTTTCGTGGCGAATGACAGTTGTTTGATTAGATACACAATGCAAATCGTGGGTTCTTGATGAATGAAGAATGATATAGACATTCTGGAATAACTTTGGATGATCTAGAGTTTACATT
The DNA here is from genome assembly GCA_028830015.1 of Eucalyptus grandis x Eucalyptus urophylla. Lineage (NCBI taxonomy): Eukaryota > Viridiplantae > Streptophyta > Magnoliopsida > Myrtales > Myrtaceae > Eucalyptus > Eucalyptus grandis x Eucalyptus urophylla. Next base: position 31,583,590 of record CM054203.1, read on the forward strand.
CACAGGGTGAGGTTTTTTAGTCTTGGAAAAGTTTTCACTTTGTTCAACTGATATTGAAATGTGTAGCTCCTTGACGAACACATCGATTACCAAACAAGTTACAAGGATTAAAATGAGTTCTGGAATGCAACTTGGCTGCTTCAGCTTCCTAGCTTCGATCACACTTCCTAATAATAATTTTGGTTGCTCAATTGAATGATGTACCTGTAATATCTTCAATGTCAAGTGAGGGTCAGCTGAATCAATCTTCTCTGTTTACAGCACTCTCATCTCCACATTCTGCCTTTTCTTTTGCTTCTTGGATTGGGTCTCGTGGTTGGCATCTTAACCTACTTTGTGAGTATGTCTCAAGTTGTAAGAGCACCTCAAGGTCCTCCTACGATTTGAGATGAATGTGTAATTCTAGTTTGATGAGGATTTCTCCTAAAACTTAGACGTTTCCATTAATAAAATAACGTTAGTTTTTTCAGGATTTGACAAGAATTGAATATTCTACTATGCAACACTTCTTGTCCTTCCGTTACTTAACCTATTGGATCACCTTCCAGTGCAATCACAAGGGTTTCTTCTATGCTACTATGAAGCTATGCCAAATTCACTGCATAGCATTTAGTTGACTGACTCACATTTACCAGGTTGATGTACCTGTACAACAAAGCTCTCTACTATGCCTCAAGTATCAGCAATACAGATGATTCTCAGGTAGCTCTTTCTGTGGTTGATTTGTGACACAATGTAGATGGGTATTTAGACCTATTCACACCACAAGCCCAGGAATGCTAGATAGATGACTGCAAGTGCTCAGCAGGGTTCTTTTATTGCAGGCTTCTGGTGCGTACATCTTCCGCCCAGATAGGGCTGTTCCAACTATTGTTTCGAGAGAAGTAAGCAGCCTGTATTACTCAGCTGTGCATGCTCTAAGTAACTCTTGGAACATTAACTAATACTATTATTTCGATGATGTCATATACTAAATCTTTCCTAACAACAAGATAGGACAGATAAAGAGTTCATGGCCTATTTTTACTCTCACAGGTACCCCTGAAGGTTGTTCGGGGACCACTAGTCGATGAAGTGCATCAACAACTCAGTTCATGGATCTACCAGGTCACTTGTTTGATAAATTAACTCCAAGCACACATTGTTCTTGCTTATCCCTACGATTTGCCTGGCTGTTTCTCTTTCTTTTCAAGAACCTACGGGTTTTAGTTGCCATGGGCTTACGGAACTCAAGATACTTGAAGGACCCAAAGAAGTCCAGAATGTAGATATTTCAGCAAAGACCTAGACTGAAGCATTGTAGTTAATATTTTGCTTGAATAGCTAACCTACTGATCAGAAATGTCACTCATTTAACCAGAATCCTTGATGCAGAAAAAATGCTACTTGCTTATTGTTTGTTGGACATTCACGTTAATTGCTCAAGTTTTCAAGTTTGATCTAAGTTTAAGTTTGCAGTAAGCCTTTCATCCACCCCTACTCACTCCAGGCACGAGTGGCTACTATACCAGCTTACCCAGTAGTTAGGGCATGCAAGCATACCCTGACATGGAGTCTACCTTCCCCACCGCAGGGTCCTCTAATTCTTTGTTTATCTTTATCTTCCCGATAGAAAGGGAATACGGAGGACAGTGCGGGGTCTCCCACCCCAGGGCGGTTCTCCCGCTTGTTTCCTCCTTAAACCTTTTAAGGACCTGCTCAGGTCTGAAGGTTGCTACCTTAGTAAACAAGCGATTATGAGGATTTTGATTTTGATGTTAGAGAACAGGACAGTAATTTACTTCTATAATATCCCCTTCTTGATTGCTAATTTAGATCAAGTATGTCAATTGACCAACTTCATTCCAAAACACTTGGAGCAAGCTATCATGACATTCTCGAGAAACCCTTTTTGCCCCATCTGGTATGCATTGCTGCTACTGAAGTGCTATATCTTATGATGTTTTGGACTGGCTCAAAGGGAACACATGAGATAAATGACTTGATTCTCATACATCTCTTTTTTTTCTTTTTCTTTTTTAAAATTAATCAGGTCACGAGATTATACAAGGACAGAGCATGCTGATGTCGAATTCACAGTGAGTCAACCTTCTCTATATTTGTTGCCTTGTAAACTAAGATTTTTAACGTATGACAGAATTAGTAGATTTAGCAATAAAACAGTTGATTGGATTTCCAATGCTTTGCATGCAAAGTCCATCGATTTATCGTCACTAATGTCTACGTATTAAAGATTTAATCTTCAGTCTCCAAGAAAATCCTCCTTAAGACTTCTTCCTTCGAACTTTAAAGATAGGACCAATTCCAACACATGATGGAGTTGGAAAGGAGGTGATAACGCAAATGACGGCAAATATGGCCACGGAGAAGACCTTCTACACTGATTTTAATGGAAGGGATTTCATAAAGGGGTAAACTCTGAAACCTACATTTCCTTTAGATGACGCCTTTGTTTATCTCTCAAAATTATCAACATTCTCAACAGATGATCTCAATATTAGTACTAGCAGATGGAGAGCGAGATTTGCTAGACTTATTATCATATGCGAACTCTCTCTACTAAGTAACATCTATCCTAGTGTTTAGTTATTGCTTGTGATGTTCTTCAGAAATTTCACATTTCAAAGGTCGTTTCAAAGAAAAGTTGGTTCACTTAACATCAAATGATATTAGCTGGAATTTGCATATTCATCATCAACTGAACTACATCTTCAGCGAAATGATGTGCAACATATTCTTCCAGTCACGGCGTAAAGTCAGACAACAGCCATCTTGCTCGTTCATCACTTGTCCTAGTCTGACGCAAAATAGCTTACTATGGTTCATGCAGGTGCAAGATTATAGACCAGATCGGTCCCTCACTGTTACGCAACCTGTTGCTGGAAATTACTATCCAGTAAGTTCTTTAAATATAACGATTTACTAAACGACTGCGAGTAACAATACGGTGCTTGAACATATGAAATTATATCAACCTATAGCGTAAATTCCTGAATATATTTTTCCCCTAAAAAATGATCCTCACTCCTACACTATGCCCTCAGATTAATCTTGGAATTTTCACCACGGACAACAAAACCGAATTCTCGGTCCTAGTGGATCGTGCGGTTGGGGGACCCAGTATCAAAGACGGGCAAATAGAGTTGATGCTTCACAGGTTCGGCGCATCCTTTCCGTGCTCTGCCCCATGTGAGTCCTTCCTTTCTTCGCGTTGGAAATCTTTTACCTTCTCTTGCTTCATGCACCAGGCGAATACTTAAAAAGATGACAGCAGAGGAGTGGGGGAAGCTCTCGACGAGATGGTGTGCATTGCAAATAACAGTACGTGCAAAGGACTAATGGTGTGTTACGTCGCCAGAAATTCTCTGTGGACAACCAATTGTTTCTCTTCGTTCATTTTTCCAAGTGATGTATTTTCAGATACGAGGACACCACTACATAGGCATCAACAAACAGGGGACAGGAGCTCGCTGGCAACGGACAACTGCCAACAAGTGTACTCACCTTTTGTTCTGGCTTTTGCACATGAGGTGGAGATTGAATGCATTAGTTTTTTGAGGTCTATGCTTAAGTTTTTACCTGAGCAAAAGATAATGACCCTGCAGAAGATGGAGGACTGGACAGCTTCTCATGTTACCATTGCGATTACTATGAATTCAAGTTACAGTTTACCTCAGAATGTTGCTTTGATCACTCTGCAGGTTATTCAGATTTGTCTCAAATAATCTCTCCCTCCCTCCTTTCCCCTGTGAGATTAATCGACCTTTCTCTTTTGCAGGAGTTGGATGATGGAAGTGCACCACTACGTCTTGCACATCTTTATGAGGTGAGAATCATTTTCCCTTTTAGCCCCAAAAAAAAAAAAAAAAAAGAGCTTTGTCAATCCATTTCATTTGAATCCAATGTCGTTGGTGCTGTGATAAAAACTCCATGTGAGACCTAGAATCAACAGAAATATGAATCTTTGCAAACCCACGACCGTAATCTAACTATGGAGGCATTGCTTCTTGGATTGACTAAACTAATTCCATCAGGCTATTCACTTACTGACGCACTTTCCATCAATTGGACACTCTCACAAGTCATTTTTTCCTACTTCAATCAAAAGAGAGGTGATTGATATATACCATATCATGTTCATTTCCATCTTTCTTTTTGTGAAAATATCTAGCCTAGTGAAGATGCTGAATATTTGACCTTGGCTAAAGTCGATCTGAAGTAGATGTTCGCCAGAAGAACGGTACATAAAGCTTTTACTACACTAATGCCGAGGCTCTCCTTAGTGCCTGCCAACCACGAAGTACTTTCTCATACTGATGAACATTGATATATATGGTCATGACTACAGATAAAGGAACTAAAGGAAATGAGTCTGTCTGCGAACCAAGAGAAGTCTGAAATGAAGCGGATGACATGGAAAGTTGAAGGGGAAGCCACAGCGGAACCGACCACTTTAAGAGGGGGCCCTGTCAATGTCTTAGATCTCGTTGTTGAGCTCAGTCCGATGGGAATTTTACTTCCTTGCCCATATTCTAGGCATTGTCCATTATGCCTCATTCTATGTAATCAATTAACTTTCAAAGTCTCCTTCAAACATTTTTTTTTTTCATAAAGATTTTTATCCAGTGCCCCAAATCGGTACGATTTAGCTCAAGATGAAACCAATAAGTGCAGTTTTTTTTTTGGCTTTCCTTACTGGTGCACTTACAGTATCAATGAAGAAGAATGGTAGTTCAATTACTTGCTTAGTTTATTAAAGCAATCTGACAACGGCCTTCACAAGTTTCTCAGTGAGCACTTGTCCAACATTAATCTTTAATGAGTACTCGCCCAGATGATCGCCAGTTCAAATGTACAGAACTGTGTCCTTCCTGGCAGTTCTCTTCTCTGCTTTGGACTACCCAAAGAGTGCCCATCTCCAGGTTGCATTAATTGCGAGAGATCAAGGAAATGAACATTTTAACTTACCTAGGAACATCTCATGTTTGATGGTGTGAGTGTCAAAATCTTTCTGACCCAGGGCAGGGGCAATAGAAAACTCCAAATGTTTGCATGACTCTCGTCATCATCAAGGTGACAAAATTCGTTCATAATCTATTCAGGAACGTGATTTCCATCTTGATTGGCATTATCAGAAACCATCTTTTAGCTTCTGAGGAAGAGGAAGATGATCGCTCGTACTTTCTGCCGTGAAAGAAGAGTGTCATTTTACTAATTACTCAGTTCTTCTCTTAATCTCATGTGATTGTCCCTTCGTTTTACGTTGCAAATGCAAGCGTAATTTGTATTCCTCTCCTTTTCTTTGCCCTTTCAATGTTGTCTGCAAGTCGTTCGACCAAGCACTGCAAATTCGATATCAGTGTGTGTTCAAGCTGAAAAATTACGGCGATGTTGCCTAGGTAAGGGGCTGTTTCCTGGATTTCAGGGTTCTATTCATCTTGAGGGGTTTTAGGCCTTGTCCAATCAAAAGGTCTCGTCTTGTTCTCCCGACGTCATAGCACATGCGAAACCCAGAAAAGATATCAGGTCAAAGAGAAGAAGCAGGCGGCTGCAAATGTGCTCGATCAGTACTCATAAGTCCGTCATGGCCTGCGCCAGGAAACTATCCGACCTTGTGATTTGAGGCTGCATCTGATGAAGGTACCATAGATTCTAGAGTGTAGTGCGACTGACTGCTTCTCCACCATAAGATTTTTGCCTGGACCCGGAACAGGGACATGGTCAATTTGCTTCTGGAACGGCGAATTTCCATCTCATTCTTATCTTTCTATTTGTTGGAATTGTTCAGACATTTCTGAACTGCCTGCGTCTGTAAAGAAAGAGCCCTTCCATTCTCCAGCAAACACCAACGCCACAGGTGAAATCGTTGAGCTCCAGTACAGCTAGACTTGACAAGCAAGATGTTTCCAAGCTCTATAGTCCATGGTCATCTGAAGTAGAGTTTCTGGATATATTGCCATATAAGATGGAGGTTGTATCTTAATTGTTCTAACATATACTCTTTTACTAAGTTGCTCATCCAGCAAGTCGTAATGTATTAAATTTGTCACACCCTAAAACTACAAAGAATAGGGATGACACGGCCGTCCTTCCACACGAAGGACGCAGCCTCAAACACAACCAATAACCTAATATCAATTTATATATATATATATATATATATACCATAAAGGGGTTAAGATCGGAGTACTATATGAGAGAAGAAAGAAGTATCAAAGACTAACAGATCTATATAAAAATAGAGAGATGTATCTAAAAGGAGAATGATGTATAAGAACAGGAAAGTAAATGACTTAAATAAAATCGCGAGAATTAAAAATAATGTAAAGACCGAAAGCAATAAATAAGATATAAAGTAAGAGTATGCATAAACAAAAACCAACCATGAAGGTGGTCTGAACTTGTATTAAATAAAGCTGAAAAGCTGAAATTACATGTATTGAAAGATGCAGAAACTTAAAACATCAAGTCATCCACTAGGGCGGTAATCCGCACTCCAGGGAGTATTGATGTGTATTACAAGAAATGGTTAACCAACTATCATGTAAGTTGGTAACCCTGTATAAAACTATGTATGTGAAAACTAACTTACTTTGAAACCAGGGGATACAAGGTAAGAGAGCTTGGAGATGGAAGAGATGAGGATGGAGATGGAAGGGGTGATCGGTTACAAGTGAGAGAGGGAGAAGAAGAAGAGAGAAATCTGGAAAATTTTCGAGCCCCTTCTTCTATGTTGAGAGGGTGTATTTATAGTGGGTGCTACAGTGCTGAACAGTGTAAAGTGAACAGTACTGAGTGAACAGTGTAAAGTGAATAGTGAATAGTGAACAGTGTATGAACAGTGTATGTCTATTACGCTACGGTGTATAGCCTTTGCGCCGTTCGTAATAGTGTTGGCATGTGATGTCTTGAGTTAATCTCTGTCCAGATTGATCCCGTAACAATCGTCTTCATTAGTGTTTCCACTGTGATGTGACTGGGAGGATCCGTCTTGACTGTCTTGAGATTTGGAAGATCCACATTGTGATTCTTCCGCTTCCGTTAGCATTGTCCTGAGGATGTTACAGTATTCCTCTCTGTTCTGGACTGCAGCGAGTGCTGCACTTGCCATGGATTTTTCCTGTAAGAACGAAGTATTTGATGGAGATGCGATTATTTGTGTTTTCTGGCTATTTAGCCATGTTTTAACCGCAGCTTCGGATCCTTGATCAAGAAATCTGAATCCATCCCACCATTTTGTTTTGTATTTTCGGACAAGTACTGGTACACCTGGTTTATTGGATGTATTGTATTCAAATTCCCAGGCTGTTACCCAAGAAATTCTGAATATTATAAAGAAATGCATAAGGCATGGGAACCTTATATCATGAGGTGTTGGTATGAATTGTTCACTGAAAATCTTGTATCCTTGTTTGACTGTGGGGTGTAATATTATTTCCAAAGGACCAAAGAGATCCCACCAGGAGTCAAACCAGTTTGGTAAACTTTGTCTTGGGAAGTTGTCTTTGAAGAATAATAACCAGGAGTGTTGGAAATTTGTATTCTGTCTGAAGAAGACGTTCCACCAAGCTTGTTGGTAGTCCCAATATGTATATGAGGAGGAGTATGGCAGGCTTTGGGTAAGTCTGGTTTGGAATTTTCTGGGTGTATGGGGTGAGGCTCCCCAGTGTGAGGGGTGTATGACTTTACTGATGGATATAGTGGAATAAATGATATTTTCTGTATTGTTTTTATCAGCAAAGTGAGTGAACCTTGCCGATTCTGTTTCCACTAAAATTTGCTCATAATAAGCAAGGGTTTTGTTTGTATTGTGAGGTTTGAAAAGCCAATTTTTTGGAAATATGTTTTTTGCAAATTTGATTGGATCTTCATCGAAGAATCCGTCTTCCACAGTCAATATTTTTTGAAAAGATGTTTTGGGAAAAAATTTTGATCTTTGAGAAAGAGGGGTTGCCTGAGGCCTAATAACCACCTCACTCGGAATTCTTTTGTATTCCGCTTGTTTTTGTGTAGCAAGCGGGGAAGGATTGTTACTTACCTCTATGGCACTGGATGGCTCTTTCTTTACGTTCTGTAAAGACTGGGCAAGTAACAATATTGTTTCTTTTGGTAGTATGTTGGCTAATTGATTAAGGGCTAGCATGGGTTCAGATGATATGGGTTCTGTTGTCAAAGGTGTTTGCTGTAAGAATGTTTGGTTGTTTTCTGCCATTTGGAGTCATGTCTTGACGGATATTAAGCCTTTTGGCTTTGGTGGTGTATTGGAGGGTTCGGCAGTGGCTTTGCCTTTGCCTTTATCTTTGTCTTTTTTGGATCTTGGCATGATTGTATCTCCTGTAAAAATTCTCTTGTGAGAAAATCAGGTAATGAATTTGAAGAACCATTTATAAATTCAATGTCAAAATCGAATACTGAAAGTATGGCTTGCCATCTGGCAAAAATTTGTTTTGATGCAATGTTTAAAACGTCTTTTTGTAAAACGTCTTTGGCTGATTTGCAATCAATCCTCAAGAGGAATTTTTGATTTAATAAATCTCCTTGGAATTTTGATATAGATAGAACTATAGCAAGTATTTCTTTTTTGATTGTCGAATAATTTTGTTGAGTGGAATTCCAATGTTTTGAAATGAACTGAACAACTTGTTCTTTGTTGTTATTGACTTGCTTGAGAATACCACCATATCCTAATTCTGAGGCATCGGTTTCAACTATTTTGAAAGTGGAAGGGTCAGCAAGGTGTAAGCATGGTATATCTTTTACATGCCTTTTGATTTGTTTGACAATGTCTGTATGGACAGAGGTCCAGGGTGGAGGATCCTTACGTAACCTTTGGTGTAAAGGTTTACAAAGGATATTTATATTGGGAAAGAAATCTAAAATATAATTGAGACTACCCAAAAACCTTTGTAATTGAGTTTTGTCTTTAATCTCATCAGGGAATTTATCGGTAAAAGAGATTGATCTTTCAATGGGGGTTATAGTATTTAAATGAATGTAATGGCCTAAAAATCTAATCTTTGTTTTGAAGAGTGCAATGAGAAACTACAAGACCATTTTGTATTATTATTTTTATGAAAGTAGATAAATGTTTGAAATGTTGTTCTATATTGGAAGAAAATACTAGAACATCATCTATATAAACTATGATGTATTCTGAATATGGATTGAAAATCTCATTCATAATTCTTTGGAATTCTGAAGGGGCATTTTTAAGGCCGAATGGCATAACATTCCATTCATATTGGCCAAAAGGGACTGTAAAGGCTGTCTTGTATTTATCCTTATCACTAATTTGTATTTGCCAAAATCCTGATTTCATGTCAAATTTTGAAAATATTTTTGATCTACAAAGTCTGTTTAACAAATCTTTTTTATTAGGTATAGGGTATCTTATCCATCTAAGGGCTGTATTAAGAGGTTTATAATTAATGACTAATCTGGGAACTCCTCTTTCAAGTTCAGCATTTTTATTGACATAAAAAGCAGAACAACTCCAAGGTGATTGGCTTTTTCTTATAAGTTTTTTATCTAAGAGATCTTGTATTTCTGTTTGACAGTATTTTAAAACTTCTTGATTCATTTGTGTTGGGCGAGCTTTGGTAGGTATTTTGTTTTCAGAAAAGTCATGTTCATAAGGTAAATCAACGATATGCTTTTTTCTTTCCCAAAAGGCATTGGGTAGAGTAGAACATATAGTTTTCTCTATGTGTTTTTGTAGGGAAGCTATTTTCTCTATGATGTTTGGTTTTATAAGATTTTCTTCTATTCTTTTGAATTCTAAATCTTCTTTTAAGAACTCAAGTTGATTTTCTTTGTCTTTTATAAGGCAATTTATTTCTGAAATAGAATGTTCTTGTAAAATATTTAAGCTTCTCTTTTGTGGTTTTGTTATGAAATTGAAAGTGATTTTTCTATTTAGAGCATGGGTTTCAATACCTTCGTTGGTAACTGTAAAGGGTTGTATTAATTGTATAAAAGGTGTTCCAAGGATAACCTGTTGCCTCATGTTTTTAACTAAAAGAAAAGATGTTTTATAAGACATTTGGTCTTTTATTATTAGGGCTTCGGGTAACTTGTATTGTATATTTAGTTTGTCTCCTGAGGCTGATTTTAAGGATTCGGATGTTTTATCAAAGTATATTGTTGGAACGAGGCCTTCCTTGATACAATTGAGGTCAGCTCCTGTATCAAAGAGTGCTGTTGTTTCAATAATAAACTCATTGTTGATTTTTATCATAATATTTATTATCCATTTTCTAGATGTTATTTCTGTTAATAACATAAGGAAGGCTGGATCTGGAATATCAGATGTATTGGTGATTTCGTTTTGATCTTCTAATTTTGTTTTTTCTTTTATGACGAGAGATTTTATATCAGAAATCTCTTTTTTCATATCTAACTGTGTTGCTTTCAAGGCTTGAATTTCTAATTTTTGTTGTTTTATTTCATTTTGGAGGTCATTTATATTAACGGGTCTAGACTGAGGTTTTTTGTTTCTATTCAAGATGTCTTTTAAATTGTAAGAAGTATTGGGTTTGGAGGTAATGTTTAGGGAAGAATGAAGTCTGTCTAAGTATTCTTTCTTGGCTTCTGGGTCAGTAATCTTATCAGCAGTGCTAAGGAGAAATTCTTCCTCTTTTGTTAACATGTTTATTTCCGGAATGGGTTTTTCAGGAGAGGCGTCTTCATAATCAGAATCATAAGAGGAATCTATTTCATTAATCTGAAGACCGTCTTCCTCAAGAAGTTCATCAGAAGAAGTATCACCATTTTCTATGAATATGTTGTTTAACTGGTTAAGAGTATTGTCATCAAGAGAGAGTTCATTTAATTTTTTATTAATCCTACAGTATTTTGAAATATGACCTTTTTTACCACAGGAATAGCATTTGATGTCTTTAAAAAAATTTCTATCATTATGAGGTCTGTTAGAGTTATTCTGGTGTCTTTGTTTATTTCTACGAGGTTGAGATTTGTTGTGGTGTTTCTTTGTTTCTTTCTCAGAAGGACAAGTTCCCTTACATTTTGGTTTTGTTTTTTCATTATAAGAAGGGTCGTATTGAGCACAAAAATCTCCTAGACTTCTATTGGTGAGAGATTGTTCTTCCTTGAGCTGTCTTTGTAATTTGATAGTATTACACATTTGTGTTCCTTGACGGTAAACATAAGAGATTATTTAACCATAAGAAAGAAGATCATAAGGTATTTGGCCATTGTATTCTTCTCTAATTTTATCCCTAACTTGATCACCTATAATTTGGGGTAAACCTGCTAAGAATTTTTCTTTCCAAAAGGGTTGATTGCAATCAGGTCTGATGAGAACCCTTTGAAGGAAAAGTTCTTTGTATTCTCTAAACCTTCCTAAGGATTTGCAACGCATATTGGATAAGAGGTCTTGATTCCTATCTCTAATATGTGAAGGGTCTCCTACGAAGTGTTGTGAAATGGAATATATAAGAGTATTCACCGCATCTTGGATGAGATGTCCTTGGTCATCATCCATGCGTTGACCAAAATCATCTATTTTATAGGCAGTTAATATCTGTATTCTTTGTTCATCAGTCAAATAATTATCCCACCAACCTTTTAGTTGTCCAGTAAACCCGGCTACTAAAAGATTAGCAACAGCATGATCAGAAACATTTTGTTGGGTTTTGTAGGCATTGGCAAGCATGACCATGTTATTAAGAATATTCATGATATTGCTTTCGGCAACACCATCTATATTCCATTCATAAATGGCATCAGGAGAGTATTTATTTTGTATTTTTTGTGATGACTCTTCTTGGGCAATATCAGGTGGAGTAGCCCTACTGTAATAAAGCTTCTGAGGTTGTCTCCAGTTGAGTCTGTTAATCTCAGGGACCGATTCATTATCAGAGTCACCAGATTGTTTGGTCAATGTACTGATAGTGGGTTGGTCAGGGGTGTCTTTAATGATAAGATTCTGGAATTTAGGGGTGTCTATAATAGGAGTAGGTTCTAGCTTTGCTTTTCCTAAGAGTTTTTTCTTTTGTTCTATGGCTTTAGCAAACTCCGGGCTAAGGTTTTTTGGGAATTCAAAGGCTTTGAAAATGGGTTTTTTGAAAGTGTCTACTTGTGGTGTGACTAGTTGAGTAGGATTCTGAATGGTGGATTCTATTCTATTCAACTGTTTTCCTATGGTCGCCAAATGTTGATTAGTGTAATTGTTTTGTTCAATGACTTTGTGAGTATAAAGAGAGTCTCCTTGATCTGGAAGCCTAAAAGGAGTAGCTGTATCCTCACTTTCTCCATGTTGTATTTTTATTCTTCTAAGGGGTGGATGATTAGATTCTATGGTTTCACCATTATCAAGTTTCCACTTATAATGATGATCTAAAACAAGTATTTCTTTTGGTTCAAGGAATTGTTCTTCTAACCAATCAAAGAAGAATATATGGACTTCATATTCGTATATGTAGTCGTAATATTTTTGTTTGACTTCTTTCGCTTTGTCAGCAAAGGTTTTGAAGAACCATTCTCTGATTTGTTTGTTGTCTTCAGAATTAAATTCCCTTTATGGTATCAGAGCCAGGAGGAAAGTATAGATAGTCTTTGTAAAAACATACTCTCAGATCGAGAGCCATTCGTTGGCATCCTTCTTGTTTCTACAGAGTAGTCCAGGCCATAAGTCCCTGAGTGGCTGTTAGACCGTTGGTTTAGCTCTGTAACGGTTCTGAAGAAGGAATAGTTCCGATCTTAAAGTATGAGTTTACATAGAAGATCTACATCTTCCTCTAGTTCTTTATCACAAATGGACTCAGATCCAAGTCCTATACATAGAGAAGAAGTAAGAATAGAAGATTTCAACAAATCTATAGAAAATTGGGAAATTCCTAAAATACAACTTAAGGAAATATACAAGCAATCAAAATTGAAGTTTTTCAAAAAATCAGACTATGTCATAACTACTGAAGAAAGAGATGTTCCTCTTTCTAATTTTTATGAAAAAATACATCTTTTAAACAAAGAGTCCATTCAAAAGCATAAACAAAAATACAACTACATTCATATAGGACTAGTCCAAGTAGGAGTCAAACCTCTTACTAAAGAAGGCCTTAATACTTCCATTCTCTTAGTCTTACGTGATGCACGTCTTTTAAACTACGATGAATCCATTCTCGGTACTATAGAGACAAGTCTCTGCAAAGGACCCATACATTTTGACTGTTATCCTAATTTTTCTGTATCCCTCAAAGATAAGAACATCCTTAGAGCCCTAACACTCCAAATCAAAACCCATAATTACAAAGTGGCAGATGGTTCTATTCCTTTAGCCCTTGTTTATAGAATTCATTATAAAGCCATGTCCTCCGCCTTTGGAGAAAATGCTTTCAAACATAGTCCCCGAGGAGAAACACTTCTCCTCCAAACTGACATTTCTAGAGCTAATACAACTATTCCTAGGTCTATTAATTGGAACCAAGTTACTTTACCAGAACAATGGGAATTAGAAAACCAAATTCCCCAACAAGTTGTTCAAAATACAGATCCGACTAATGTCATTCAACATCCAGAAGGAAGAGTGACCATTAGATTTCCTAGAAGATCTTTCGATTCAAGATCTAATCCTTCTTTTCATACTTCTTATACAAGATCCATAGATCTTAATCCTAATCTTCCTCCTATAATCACTATTCCTCCTAGTACGCACAGAAACACTCCTCCTCCTAGTATACATAGAGATACTCCCACACACGATACAACACATTTACCTCCGTCCACCAGTAGAATTAATCAAGAAACACCTCCTGAACCAGAAATTAGTGGTTTAGATAATAGATCAGGGATTTCCAGGCCAGTTTATCAACAAAACCAGCCTGAACCAGTCCTAGAAAGTACAGACTCCCCTCATCATTCTCCTACTTATTCTCAGATGATAGATGCTGAGCTTAATGTTTTAGAAAAACATTTTGAACCAAACAAAACTTTTCTTAATAAAGAATTTAATTCTGAAGACAACAAACAAATCAGAGAATGGTTCTTCAAAACCTTTGCTGACAAAGCGAAAGAAGTCAAACAAAAATATTACGACTACATATACGAATATGAAGTCCATATATTCTTCTTTGATTGGTTAGAAGAACAATTCCTTGAACCAAAAGAAATACTTGTTTTAGATCATCATTATAAGTGGAAACTTGATAATGGTGAAACCATAGAATCTAATCATCCACCCCTTAGAAGAATAAAAATACAACATGAAGAAAGTGAGGATACAGCTACTCCTTTTAGGCTTCCAGATCAAGGAGACTCTCTTTATACTCACAAAGTCATTGAACAAAACAATTACACTAATCAACATTTGGCGACCATAGGAAAACAGTTGAATAGAATAGAATCCACCATTCAGAATCCTACTCAACTAGTCACACCACAAGTAGACACTTTCAAAAAACCCATTTTCAAAGCCTTTGAATTCCCAAAAAACCTTAGCCCGGAGTTTGCTAAAGCCATAGAACAAAAGAAAAAACTCTTAGGAAAAGCAAAGCTAGAACCTACTCCTATTATAGACACCCCTAAATTCCAGAATCTTATCATTAAAGACACCCCTGACCAACCCACTATCAGTACATTGACCAAACAATCTGGTGACTCTGATAATGAATCGGTCCCTGAGATTAACAGACTCAACTGGAGACAACCTCAGAAGCTTTATTACAGTAGGGCTACTCCACCTGATATTGCCCAAGAAGAGTCATCACAAAAAATACAAAATAAATACTCTCCTGATGCCATTTATGAATGGAATATAGATGGTGTTGCCGAAAGCAATATCATGAATATTCTTAATAACATGGTCATGCTTGCCAATGCCTACAAAACCCAACAAAATGTTTCTGATCATGCTGTTGCTAATCTTTTAGTAGCCGGGTTTACTGGACAACTAAAAGGTTGGTGGGATAATTATTTGACTGATGAACAAAGAATACAGATATTAACTGCCTATAAAATAGATGATTTTGGTCAACGCATGGATGATGACCAAGGACATCTCATCCAAGATGCGGTGAATACTCTTATATATTCCATTTCACAACACTTCGTAGGAGACCCTTCACATATTAGAGATAGGAATCAAGACCTCTTATCCAATATGCGTTGCAAATCCTTAGGAAGGTTTAGAGAATACAAAGAACTTTTCCTTCAAAGGGTTCTCATCAGACCTGATTGCAATCAACCCTTTTGGAAAGAAAAATTCTTAGCAGGTTTACCCCAAATTATAGGTGATCAAGTTAGGGATAAAATTAGAGAAGAATACAATGGCCAAATACCTTATGATCTTCTTTCTTATGGTTAAATAATCTCTTATGTTTACCGTCAAGGAACACAAATGTGTAATACTATCAAATTACAAAGACAGCTCAAGGAAGAACAATCTCTCACCAATAGAAGTCTAGGAGATTTTTGTGCTCAATACGACCCTTCTTATAATGAAAAAACAAAACCAAAATGTAAGGGAACTTGTCCTTCTGAGAAAGAAACAAAGAAACACCACAACAAATCTCAACCTCGTAGAAATAAACAAAGACACCAGAATAACTCTAACAGACCTCATAATGATAGAAATTTTTTTAAAGACATCAAATGCTATTCCTGTGGTAAAAAAGGTCATATTTCAAAATACTGTAGGATTAATAAAAAATTAAATGAACTCTCTCTTGATGACAATACTCTTAACCAGTTAAACAACATATTCATAGAAAATGGTGATACTTCTTCTGATGAACTTCTTGAGGAAGACGGTCTTCAGATTAATGAAATAGATTCCTCTTATGATTCTGATTATGAAGACGCCTCTCCTGAAAAACCCATTCCGGAAATAAACATGTTAACAAAAGAGGAAGAATTTCTCCTTAGCACTGCTGATAAGATTACTGACCCAGAAGCCAAGAAAGAATACTTAGACAGACTTCATTCTTCCCTAAACATTACCTCCAAACCCAATACTTCTTACAATTTAAAAGACATCTTGAATAGAAACAAAAAACCTCAGTCTAGACCCGTTAATATAAATGACCTCCAAAATGAAATAAAACAACAAAAATTAGAAATTCAAGCCTTGAAAGCAACACAGTTAGATATGAAAAAAGAGATTTCTGATATAAAATCTCTCGTCATAAAAGAAAAAACAAAATTAGAAGATCAAAACGAAATCACCAATACATCTGATATTCCAGATCCAGCCTTCCTTATGTTATTAACAGAAATAACATCTAGAAAATGGATAATAAATATTATGATAAAAATCAACAATGAGTTTATTATTGAAACAACAGCACTCTTTGATACAGGAGCTGACCTCAATTGTATCAAGGAAGGCCTCGTTCCAACAATATACTTTGATAAAACATCCGAATCCTTAAAATCAGCCTCAGGAGACAAACTAAATATACAATACAAGTTACCCGAAGCCCTAATAATAAAAGACCAAATGTCTTATAAAACATCTTTTCTTTTAGTTAAAAACATGAGGCAACAGGTTATCCTTGGAACACCTTTTATACAATTAATACAACCCTTTACAGTTACCAACGAAGGTATTGAAACCCATGCTCTAAATAGAAAAATCACTTTCAATTTCATAACAAAACCACAAAAGAGAAGCTTAAATATTTTACAAGAACATTCTATTTCAGAAATAAATTGCCTTATAAAAGACAAAGAAAATCAACTTGAGTTCTTAAAAGAAGATTTAGAATTCAAAAGAATAGAAGAAAATCTTATAAAACCAAACATCATAGAGAAAATAGCTTCCCTACAAAAACACATAGAGAAAACTATATGTTCTACTCTACCCAATGCCTTTTGGGAAAGAAAAAAGCATATCGTTGATTTACCTTATGAACATGACTTTTCTGAAAACAAAATACCTACCAAAGCTCGCCCAACACAAATGAATCAAGAAGTTTTAAAATACTGTCAAACAGAAATACAAGATCTCTTAGATAAAAAACTTATAAGAAAAAGCCAATCACCTTGGAGTTGTTCTGCTTTTTATGTCAATAAAAATGCTGAACTTGAAAGAGGAGTTCCCAGATTAGTCATTAATTATAAACCTCTTAATACAGCCCTTAGATGGATAAGATACCCTATACCTAATAAAAAAGATTTGTTAAACAGACTTTGTAGATCAAAAATATTTTCAAAATTTGACATGAAATCAGGATTTTGGCAAATACAAATTAGTGATAAGGATAAATACAAGACAGCCTTTACAGTCCCTTTTGGCCAATATGAATGGAATGTTATGCCATTCGGCCTTAAAAATGCCCCTTCAGAATTCCAAAGAATTATGAATGAGATTTTCAATCCATATTCAGAATACATCATAGTTTATATAGATGATGTTCTAGTATTTTCTTCCAATATAGAACAACATTTCAAACATTTATCTACTTTCATAAAAATAATAATACAAAATGGTCTTGTAGTTTCTCATTGCACTCTTCAAAACAAAGATTAGATTTTTAGGCCATTACATTCATTTAAATACTATAACCCCTTTATGGTATATATATATATCTCAACCATATATATACATATCAAATAAGCTAACAGAGTGTTTACAACATCAGAGTTTCTATGATCCACCAAAAAGAAATTTACATTTAGAACTCAACTAGTCCAACCAATAGCAAGGATTATGTGCACCACTTCCTTAAACCATACCCAAAAATAGAACTCCCAAAATTTCTATAGCAGCGCTCTCGTCCTACTAGTTGCTAACTCTAGGAGCTGAAAACATGAAAGATGAATGGAATGAGCAACCACAACTCAGTGAGTAGTACATACCATAAAAGCATATCAAACTTCCACATTACATACTTAAAACTCGGCAAAAGAACGCTTCAAGTGCCATAACTTTGCCCAAATGGACACTTAAGTGCCATAATTTACGAAAGGTACACTTAAGTGCCAAATTTTAAGAAAAGTGGGACACCTGAGTGCCATCTCCGGCGAAGCTGGCCGGAAATCATACGTGGCATTAAAATATTAATATCTCTCGCTGATGTGTCTCGCCGGAGAGCTGAGTCAGCTCGAATTAACCCCAAACGACGTCGTTCTGGGTGTTCGCCCAAAATAGACCCCTTATTTCAGCGAAAACGCCGTCGTCTTCCCCATTTGCCCTAAATCTAAAACCCTAAATCGGGCAAAATGCTATTGAAGCGCTGGATCCCTAATCCTGCGCCCTAATTCGATTTGCCCCAAATTCTACCACCGAATATTGGAAATGGAGAGCAAGACTTTCAGCAGCGGCTCAAATTTCTCTCGCCGAAGCGAAGGAGAAGGCGAGCATTTATGTTTCTATGGGTTACCAAGTCCAAGAAGAACATCATGGACTCAAACGAATCCGGGGAGAAGATTCTATGGATGTGCCCGATACAGGGAAGGCTCGAAGTGCAAATACTTCAAATGGGTCGATACGAAATTCTCTCACTGAGCCACAGAGGTGATATTGGACCTACTTGATGGATGTCATCAACCTCCATCTACGCTTGTGGACGACTTGGACGATGTTGATTCAATGCAAGCTCAAGCTCAAGCATCTTCTGTCAACCATTTGAAGAACGAAGTTTCAAAAATGAAAATTGAACGGAAGTGTTACCAAGCGTTTATTGTATTGTTGTTTCTTTGTCTATCCTACTTTATGATGAAATGTAAAGGACTGGAAGATGAGAAGAAGTTTCTTCAACTGCCATAGTTGTAAATGTGTCGGGAAATGTACTTGTTTTGATTGAATGAATGAATGATTTCAACAATTTTTGCTTATTCTCAAATATAAATCAGCGATGATGGAATGTATATTAGGTCGATGTGTTGTGGTGACTATTTTTACTTGAATTGAATGTAAATCAACAGCAAATGTGTAAACCAGCAGCTTCTCTGTTTTGCTGCAAACCACCATATACATAGATGAAATGTAAAGGACTGGAAGATGAGAAGAAGTTTCTTCAACTGCCATAGTTGTAAATGTGTCGGGAAATGTACTTGTTTTGATTGAATGAATGAATGATTTCAACAATTTTTGCTTATTCTCAAATATAAATCAGCGATGATGGAATGTATATTAGGTCGATGTGTTGTGGTGACTATTTTTACTTGAATTGAATGTAAATCAACAGCAAATGTGTAAACCAGCAGCTTCTCTGTTTTGCTGCAAACCACCATATACATAGATGAAATGTAAAGGACTGGAAGATGAGAAGAAGTTTCTTCAACTGCCATAGTTGTAAATGTGTCGGGAAATGTACTTGTTTTGATTGAATGAATGAATGATTTCAACAATTTTTGCTTATTCTCAAATATAAATCAGCGATGATGGAATGTATATTAGGTCGATGTGTTGTGGTGACTATTTTTACTTGAATTGAATGTAAATCAACAGCAAATGTGTAAACCAGCAGCTTCTCTGTTTTGCTGCAAATCACCATATACATAGATGAAATGTAAAGGACTGGAAGATGAGAAGAAGTTTCTTCAACTGCCATAGTTGTAAATGTGTCGGGAAATTTACTTGTTTTGATTGAATGAATGAATGATTTCAACAATTTTTGCTTATTCTCAAATATAAATCAGCGATGATGGAATGTATATTAGGTCGATGTGTTGTGGTGACTATTTTTACTTGAATTGAATGTAAATCAACAGCAAATGTGTAAACCAGCAGCTTCTCTGTTTTGCTGCAAACCACCATATACATAGATGAAATGTAAAGGACTGGAAGATGAGAAGAAGTTTCTTCAACTGCCATAGTTGTAAATGTGTCGGGAAATGTACTTGTTTTGATTGAATGAATGAATGATTTCAACAATTTTTGCTTATTCTCAAATATAAATCAGCGATGATGGAATGTATATTAGGTCGATGTGTTGTGGTGACTATTTTTACTTGAATTGAATGTAAATCAACAGCAAATGTGTAAACCAGCAGCTTCTCTGTTTTGCTGCAAACCACCATATACATATAACATACATGAGTGATTACTGGAGTACTATAAGTTGTATCTAGTGATCACTTAAGTGCCAGTCGTGATAGACAAAGAGTCATTTAAGTATCAAGTTATTATTAAAAAGGATCACTTGAGTGTCACTTGTTGTTAAAAGTGAACACTTAAGTGCTAGGTTTTTAAGAATGTGAACAGTTAAGTGGCATTTTTTTTTGTACACATCGGCTACTTCCAGCCACCACCACCGCTCACCACTGGCCACCATCTCCAGCCATCATCACCACCAGGCATCCCAAGCATCCATTTGAGCCACCAGCCACCACTATGCTGGTGGTATGTTGCTGCATAAGTTGCAAGTGTAAGGTGTCTTACACCAGCTTGCACCAGCACTACCTAGTGCAAGCTATGCATATTGCACATACATCTTGCACCAGGTGCAGCAAAAACCTCCAACCCAACCCACCACCACCGGGCTTTTCACCACCAGCCACCACCAGCCACACAAGCACCCCAGTCACCACCACATATCCACCACCAGGCTTCACTAGCCGCCACCACCAGCCACACGAGCACCCCAGTCACCACCACATATCCACCACCAGAAGTAGCAATAAGTAAAAGAAAAAACAAAATCAAAAAAGAGAAAAGAAAAAGGCATGCCAAAAATGATAAGCAACAACGATTGTTCTATTGATTTTGAACATCTGTCTCACAAACTCAATGACTGAAGTCTCACAAACTCAACTAACTCAATGACAAACTATTATAAAAAAAAAAAAAACATCTACAGATGTTTACAACTGACTCTTCAGCCCCACAAACCATATCACATCCCATTTCATCAATCAATATGCACAATGCCTCATGTTCATGCTCGTTTTGATGGACTTTGCACTTGATTCATAATCCTTGCACTTTTTCTAACTGGACGTGAGACTTCTTCTTCAGCTGTCTTGGGATGCGTTGAGTCTGATGGAGTTGCAATTGTCCTAGGCTGAACTAATTCAGAAGGAGCTGCAACTGTTGTAGGCTGAACTGATTCGGATGGACCTGCAATTGGGTTCTTCTCACTCTTCTTTCTTGTTGGCGCAGGCAATGTCTTCTTCTTTGTTGGCGCAGCCGTTGATTCTTGAGTTCGGCCTTGAGAGATAAGAACCTCTGAACTTCTCCCAGGCTTCAAAAAGAAAACTCAATTATCAACAAAAGTTTGCACTATAAATTAAATTAAATGCAGCTTATAAAACTTACATTAAGAATAACTGTTCCAGAATGGTCATCTGTATAAAGGCCATAACCATATTGTTTAAGCCTCTTCCCAAGAGCCCCTCTTGTTCGAAGGGGAGCGTCACTTTCAGGTACTTGTGATTGGTTGCCTCTTCTTCTCGCATGTGATTTCTTCGGCTCTTGTGGCTGTTCAGCTACAGAAGGGACTTCTTCGGCCAATTCTTCAGCTAGGCGTCTTGTAGATGGCCTTCTTATAGGTGGCTCTTGATTTGGCTTTGGCTTTCTTCTGGTTGTTTTTCTAGTTACGCCTTCAGCTTCAGTGACACCTTCGGTAGGCTTTGGTGGTGGCCCTTGTGATGACCCTTCTAGTGGCCTTTGTGATGACCTTGGTGATGGATCTTGTGGTGGCCCTTTAGTTAGGCCCTCTATTAGCAGCTGAGCTCTAGCTTGTCTTCTTCGAACCTAAGAAAAATGCAAAGGACATCATAAATATAACATCAGGCCATATTAGAATGTAAATGAAAAGTAAACTCAAATCATTTAACTGACCGGGTATTTTTTTCTCTGTTGCTGCTGAAGAACAGTCGACTTAACTGGCCCTCAAGTTGTTTTAGCCAATCTTGCAGCTGGCTGTCTTCCACCTTCGGTTCTTTGAACAGGCCCTTCATTTTCAGGTATAGCAGGGGCTTCGGCCAATTCTTCACGTGTCACCGTGACCTGACAAAGACAAAAACATTACATACATGTCACTTATATCTATGTACATATTCATAACAAACCATAAAGCAACATAAACATAATTGTCATGACTTACTGGGTTTATTGTCGTCGACTGAAGAATAGTCGACTCACTTCGCCTTTCTGTTTCTCTTTCTCCAACTGTCCCTTCACTAGGCCCTTCGGCTAGCCTCAATTGTTCCTGCTGCTTCTTTAATTGACAACCCTTAATATTGTGCCCTGCTATGTGGCAAAAAGAGCACTTTATCGGTACACCCATCATATTCATCCTATGGTGACATGAGTCCTCTCCCTCCGTCATTTTTCTTTTTTTCTTTGGTCTTCCCATTCTCTTCTTTAGTGGCAAAGGTTGAGGTGCTTCGCGATCTGTTGGCTCCCAGAACTTGCTACTTCTAATTGGCTACAACATGAATTGATATGAAGCAAGATATTTCGATTTCTTGTACCAATCATCAAGGTAGTCTTCTGTGTTGTGGCCCTTCAATTGAATTGCACATATGGCATGTGCACAAGGAATTCACTGAGTTGCCATGCTCTACATGAACACTTCATCATACCTAAATGGACAACATACTTATCGGAACCCTTCATTATCTCATATCCTTCATCCCCATTCCAAATGGGATGACAATACCTACTTGCAGCCAAGTTGTCATCCAATTTCTTAGCAATCCTATGACCATATTGCTTAGTCCACTTTGCAGTGTCATCTCTTTGTCTGTGCAGCCGAGTCATGACCAAAAGCCGTATTCTTCAAGCATCGAGATAATTGGTTTACATCTAGCATCTATTATCCTCCCATTGAATGCTTCGCAGATGTTGTTATCAATGTTATCGCACTTGAATTCCTCGCTGAAGAACGCCCTACACCAATGCTTCGGGTCTGTTTGGAACAGTGCTTATAACCATCCTTTGTCAATTGAAGCATCTTTTCTTTGGCCATCCTAAAGTCGGCCATATTCGTGCTCTTTGCTAGCTGCCAAAATTGCGACTGCAATTTGTCCCCTTTATAGGTCTTTGCCCAATTTGCGTATATGTGTCGCGCACACATTCGATGTTCAGCATAAGGCAACAGCTCAGCTATTGCTGGAACAAGTCCCTGCAATAATTGAAAATATAAAAAAATATAAGGAAATGACATGTTGATATCAAAAAACAAACAAGTATGTTAATATTTTAAAAAGCAAACATTACCTTTTGTTGGTCGCTCATGAATGCCCACCCTGCCCCATTTGTTATCTCCAAATCAGTCATCAAATTTTTTAGGAACCAGGACCAATTGTCCTTGTTCTCTACCTTCATAACAGCCCAAGCCAGGGGAAACATTTGGTTGTTTGCATCTCTTCCAATTGCGGCCAGCAATTCTCCCTTGCACAAGCCCTTCAAAAAACACCCGTCCAATCCTATAATCCGTCTACAGCCAGATAAAAAACCTCGTTTGCATGCATCAAAACAAACATAGAATTTATCGAACTTCATCCCAATATCAGGAAGTGGTCTCTCCACAACCTCGAGATACACTCTACTTCCAGGATTTTGCAACCTACACTCCCAAGCATAGTCCCACAACTGTCCATATTCACCGCTGTACTGACCAATGAGTATCTTCATCACCTTTTGCTTCGATCTTTTACATTGATTCCTAGATATATTGATGCCTACCTGCTCCTTCACCAGCATCCTGAACTGAGTAGTATTCATCTGAGGCATCAGCTTAATCAATTCAAAGAATTGCTTCGATAACCATGCACTTGTTACCCTTTTATTCTCAAAATTAATGGAACAAGTATGTTCCTCTTGGTAGGCTCTAATATGGATAGATCTAGTTTTCTTAACAAATGCGCCATAGATCTTCCATGGACAATTTTGCTGCGAACACCTAGCTCTTACAAAGGTCTTAGTGTTTCTAATGAAGTCAATGTTCCTTTGTGAAGCAATGGAGATCTTCAGTATAGCTTCCCTAAATTGTTTAGCATCATGAAATTTCATGCCTACCGACAAAGTGGGAGAGGCAACGGATGGATCATAAGAAGGAAACTTAATTTTCCTTTTCCTTCTATGCACAGGTCCTTCATCTTCTTCAAGCTCATCCTGGGAAGTAGCATTCTCGACGCTTTCTTCATAGTCAGTCTCCTCGCCAGCAGCACCGGCATCTGTAGGGCCTTCGGGTCTGTTTGAAACTTCCTCGGCTACTTGCAAAGCTGCAAACTTAGCTGTTAAAAAATCCCTTCGCTATATTCTTGATTGTACAAGCTCCTCCTCGTCGTCATCACTTATAAAATTTTCAGCAGGCAACCCTCCATCATCATCATCAGTTGATTCAGCTACTTCCCAATCTAATCCAGAGATTGTGACATCACCTATGTCATCATCACTTTGGTGAACTATATCTGCGCTTCTCTCATGTCCATCATATCTATCCAGCCCTCCTTCGACCCTAACGTCAGTACTACCTTGAATACCATCTCCTTCTTGTCCTACTCCGGCGCTCTCTCCATCATCATCTTCATCCTCACTTTCACTATTGTACTCAACAAATATTTTTACTTCTTCACCATGAAGATAATGGCATAGAACATCCCTAAGACCATTATCATCTTCTAAGCATCTCAAACCCTCTCTTAAGTCTTTCCCAGGGATACAATACAGCAGCTTCTGAACTTTACAAGGCAAATAAGTATTTATATCCCTAAGAAATCCTATATAAGATGCCTTCTTTATATCCACAAAGATGGTGCCCTCATTTCCACCCTCATACTCCCACTCATCCTCCCCAATCACAAATTCCCCATTGTAGCAAACTATAACAGCGACATAATCCTTCTCATGCACCATTACTGCACCAAGAACAAGAAAAATAATAATTAGTTTTTGGGACCACTAGACAATTGCACATGGGAGTCCCCCCACTCTCATGGACTTTAGTAAATAGAGGTCCCCACACTGACAATATGCCCCTACATGACAGCCAAAAAAGCCAAAAAAGAGGTCGACACTTTAATTATTTGTCTTCCCTTCCCTTAAAATATTAACCAAAAACAGAGGTCCCCACACAGCAATCACAGCCCAAGCATGTCTACTGCACTAAACGTGCGATGTGAGAGAATGTACATTAACTTAAGCAAATCAAAACATAGCATACTCTGACATCAACTTAATCAAATCACAACAGGATTATGTTCTTATTCAGGATTTTGGATTGATAAACATACCCTATACAGCAATCACAATAGGGTTTTGGATTGATAAACATACCCTATACAACAATCACAACAAGGTGGTTCAAGGACATACCCTATACAGTCTCACAAACAGGGTGGTTCAAGGACATACCCTATATACTCTCACAAGCAGGATGGTTCAAGAACTTAATTTTTTTTTCTCATAATGGCATTAGTCACGTGCTTTACTAGGATGCTCTTAAGGAGATGCATAGACAGTTAACAATCACATACTCTGACATTGGCTTGAAAGACAAATTCACCAAAATAATGAGAAATCTGGTCTCTTTGTGTAATGTCAGCAAGTTTCAGTTGAAGTATATCAACACAAATTCCATCGGAGCTGTAATAAAATAATTGAGCCCTAATTAAATAATCGAGCCCTAATTTCATCACAGCGGAGGGGGAGAAGGGGCCAAACCTGGATGACCGACAATTGTGAGCGGTGACGACGACCAAGGATGGTGAGCGGTGAGCGGCGACGACGACCAACTATGGCGACTGACGACGGCGACCGATGACCAGCTTTAGGCGTGAACGGCGACGGAGAGAAAGGCCTGTGATCTACTGTGAACGCGGACAGCGAGGAACGGCGTTTAGGTCAGCCAACCCTAATTAAATAATCGAGCGAGCCCTAATTAAATAATCGAGCCCTAATTTCATCACAGGGGAGGGGGAGAAGGGGTCGAACCTGGGCGAGCAATGATGGTGAGCGGTGACGACGACCAACGATGGTAAGCGGTGAGCGGCAATGGCGACCAACAGCGGCGACTGACGACGGCGACCGATGACCAGCTATGGGCGTGAACGGCGACGGAGAGGAGGGCCTGAGATCGACTGTCAACGCGGATGGGGAGGAACGGCGGTTAGGTCATCGCACAATGTGGATGGACGACATCATTTTTGTCGTCCACATCGGCTTTTTAAAAAAAAAAAAACATTTGCCACATCAGTAAAAGAAGTCGCTGAAAATCGCCGGAAAATGCCATGTATGCAATTTGGCCGGATTTTGGTCGGATTGGCACTCAAGTGATCCCTTTTGCTCCGATTTTGGCACTTAAGTGTACCTTTCGTAAGTTATGACACTTAAGTGTCCCTTTGGGCAAAGTTAAGGCACTTGAGGGGTCCGCACGTCCTTAAAACTCAAGACATGGCTCATTATCGCCAAACAAAAATATAATAACTTGCTTGAACAAAATGCGTTATATGTTACCTCAACTTAACTATATCAAATAACAAAATTTCTCATTCATCCATAATAACAAAACAAGCATCACCAATTTTGATTCTATAATTGGACTCATTCTATCTCATATCGATGGTTCATTCCACGCTTAATATCCAAACTCAAGGCCCTAGAGGTGGCTCCCACAAAATTACGTTATCGTGTAGTACTTAGCCTTTTACTATGCATGTCAATAGTGCAAGGCCCTAGAGGTGGCTCCCATGTGACTCGAGTCATCATGTAACACTTAACCCTTAACTTTAAGGCCTGGAGGTGATTCACACGAAATTTTGTTATCGTGTAGCACGTCATTTACATGTTCACAACTTATTTGATTTCCTTAGCACGACACATATCATCTTTCAATAGTCATCACATAATCACATAAATCAATTATACCAAAACATCATACATAACCCTTCAAGAGAGATTTTGCCACGCCCCGATCCTCGGGCATGCACACATCCTTCTCTTGGTTGATTTTAATATGCGATATCCCAGGACTATATATCGCTGACCCTTTCATTTATTAAGCACATGCGGAAGCAATTATAAATCCCCAGACAATAAAACAATGGGATAGAAAAGCAGGGCCATATTTTTCAGATTGAAACTTATAACCAAACTTTTATACAAAACACAAACCATAATACTTCACAACTTTTTACTCTATCTCTATTTACATCAAAATGGAGATCTCAAAAGAAGATAGAATCTCAGCACATCAAGGGCGTACTTAAGATCTCTCTCGGTATTATCTTCTTCTTCCAAAAATCCCCCTCCTCAGGTTCCTCCTCCTCGGCTCCTCATCGAGATCCTGAAATGTTGTCCCCAAACCGGGATGAGACTACGTCTCAGCAAGTTCTACCCCACTAAGCCCGATTAGTAAACCATTATACTATAGGTTGCCTATACATGCACAGGGCAGATGACTTACCTTGGTCTCAGATTCCACCTGCATATTAGCACAGTTCAAATAGACACCCAAGCAATCACATCACTGATCGAAGCATCGATCAAATCGACCCAATCAATTACACGTCGACAAGACCACTCATGGTTATTTCCATTCAATCAAGCAATTCACAACATCAGATCAAAACAATGATCAATCGACCTAGTCGATTACATGTCAACGATGACCCTTCCCCGGCCAATTCAGTTCAATCAGTCAATTCATGACAAACAAATCAAATCATATCCGTGATTCCATCTATACTCGATAATTAGACTCAACATACCGATTCAACATTCCCACTCATATATAGGCTCAAGGCGCTAGAGGTGACCCCAACACGAAGTCTAGTCATCGTGCGGCACTTAGTCCTTGACCACAAATAACAATAGTATAAGGCACTAGAGGTAACTCACACGAAGTCTCGCTATCGTGTAGTACTTAATCCTTCACTATAAAAGCAATAGTATAAGGCGCTAGAGGTAACTCACACGAGACGTAGCACTTAGCCCTTCACTATGCATTACAATACTGCAAGGCGCTAGAGGTAATTCCCATGCAGCTCAGGTCGCCATGTAATACTTAGCCCTTGACTACAATAAGCAATGGTATAAGGCGCTAGAGGTAACTCACATAAAATCTCGCTATCATGTAGTTCTTAGTCCTTTACCTGCTCATGACTCATTGGCTTCCCTTAACACAACACACATCACATCCAGTTCCAATAATCATCTTGCTTCAACGATAAACCAACACACGATTAATCCCTCACAGCCCAATGACATTGCCTCGCATTTAAATTCCTCAATTCAAATAATGTCTTGGCCAAATTTCTTTGTATTAAAAATACCCGATAAAATATCATGCATGAGCACACGGCTGGCCTTAGCCAAAATATAATATTTTCCTTTTCATAACTCCCACATTTTCTGCAGTCCGCTCAAATAGTTTTGATATTATCAACTGATGCCTAATTATTTTTCAATTAATAACTAATGATTTTCCAATTAAAGAATAATTTCCATCTTTCGCAAATAATTCAATTCAACACAAAATAAAGCTCTATTAAAAAAAGGGACTTCACCACGACGATCATCATGAAATTTCGGTCGTCGACTAACCCAACTTTAATTTCCGAAAAATAAATAAATAATTAATTAATTTCGAAAATTAATAATTAATTACAATAAATCCAATTGAGCTCAAATTAAAGCCCAATTAAATAAATGGGCTGCACCACGATCATCAGCATAAAAATTTGGCCACTAGCCATCCAAGTTGAATTTCCGAAAAATAAATAATTAAATAATTAATTTCAAAAAATAATATTTAAATACAAGAAATTCAATTTAGCTTAAAATAAAGCCCAATTAAATAAACGGACTTTGCCACGGTCATCGGTATAGCATTCTGGTCACTGGTCATCACTATTGAATTTTCAAAAAAAAAATAATTAATTAATTTAATTCCGAAAATTAATATTTAAATACCAAAAATTCCACTTAGGCCCGAAACGCCTAATTGAAGCCCATTAAGGGTCGGGGAAAATCCCGAGGCACTTCCAATAATTAGTAGACCACGTCTACTTGCTAATTGCACAATCAATTTATCTAAATCACATCACAATTGACTAATAATTGCTAATTTATTCTAATATAACAACCTAAACATAATTAATTAAAACTAAACCAACCTTAAGCATAATTAGCCAACTAATCATGGATTAGTGAGATTACTCATCGAATCGCGCGTAAATCGGATCAATCCGACGGGGACGGCGCGAGGAACGATAAACCCCAAAGCACGGCTCGGGTTTGGAGCCCGGAAACGGCCCAAAATGGCCTTGAACAGGGCTGGAAACCCATTTTTCCAGCCACTATTCTTGGCTGCACGAAGCTCGTCCGGTGGCTAGGGCGGCGAGGGGAGGCCGGCGGAGGGCAAGGGGGACACCGGGTGGTGGCCGAAGGTGGCTGGATCGGGCGGGACAGAGGCAGAGCAGGGGTGAGGTCGCACGAGGGAGGACGCCTGGGTGGTGGCGGAGCACGCGGTGCATGGCGGCGAGCGGTGGATGTGCGGGCATGCGCGGGCGTGCTAGACGAGTGGTGAGCGAGCGGCGGTCTTCGGCGAGCTGCTGTCGTCTGCTCTTCTTCAACTTCTAGTTCTCTTCGCACGAACGCACGGAAAGGAGAAGAAGAAGAGGGAGAGAGAGAGAGAGAAGATAAGGGTTGACTAGTCAAAGAAGAAAAAGAAGAAGGAAGACAGCAGGGCATTCCGTCGGTGGGGGGGGTGGGGGGGAAAGAACCGCACGAGGGAAAAGAAAAAGAGAGAGAAGGAGAGAGAGAGAAAGAAAAAGAAATGGGGAGAAAAAGGAAAATAAAAAAGTAATCAAATAGTAAAAATCCTACTATTCAAATTACTTATATTATTTTCCCTTTCTCTTTTTAATTTCTTCCGATCTTTAATTTT
This sequence comes from Eucalyptus grandis x Eucalyptus urophylla, assembly GCA_028830015.1. Classification (NCBI taxonomy): domain Eukaryota; kingdom Viridiplantae; phylum Streptophyta; class Magnoliopsida; order Myrtales; family Myrtaceae; genus Eucalyptus; species Eucalyptus grandis x Eucalyptus urophylla. The sequence continues at coordinate 31,613,391 of CM054203.1, forward strand.
TCCTCCGATAATTTCTTTCCTAAAATTTCGGACTCATCAATAATTTGATAGATGATGAGACAGGATCCTAAAAATGAATTGTGACGCGCTCGAATATTCAATTCCCGAAATCGAATTCAATTTCTTGGTTATAATCGATCAGACGTCATTTTTAGTCCAATCCAACCAATTAGGTAGCTTTTAGGGATTTTATCGCGGATACATCCCTTAACGGCTTCACCCAATAAGTTAGTTAACTCGTGAGTGATCAGCTCAGAGAAAAAGGACCATAGGCACATTGACGAAATGCCCATTTCACTTTATCGAAACGAGGTCGAATTTCAGGATGTCACAGATTTGTCGAATCATCCCACAATAACTCAAAATTACCGAGTAATATATCCATCTTTATACAATAAATAGATAATCACTTCGCTACACAAGTATATGTTTATTAATCTTACCTTAGTACTTGAGTTTCACAAAACCAAAGAAGAACTTAGTACTATTCATCTGGGGATGCCCCAAAATCAAATAACATGTGTTATTTGATCCTTCAATCTCACGATCCGGGTGCTGCGTTATAAAGTTGAGTCGGCTGGGTGAGGCATCCGTGGCATGCACGTGCCAAAACCCCTTTCCTCTTTTCCCCTTCTTCTTCTTCTTCTTCTCTCCTTTTTGGTCGAGGGAGCTCTCAATGCCCTTTTAGCCGAGTTCCCCCTCCCCTCTCCTTTTTACTTTATTGACTTTTCAACTTATCTTTCTTTTTCTTCTTTTGGGCCCCACCAACCAAATATTACAAAATTTCTCCAGATAGAGAAGTATGAGGCTGCTGAAATCTTACGGAACATGATCTCCGCCCGGTTCCCTAATTTCTGGTTTAGCCCTAAATCAGTTTTATAAGAAGCGGAATTTCGCCGCCATCTATGGGATATAGGCACTGTTTGGTTCAGTTTTGCTCTAGGTCTTTGGGGGAAATATGTTTGGTAAAACACTTTTGGGAGATGCGTTGCATTTTTGTTTTTCTCAAGGGCCTCGGCATTGTAAAAAAACGACCTATATAGTACTCTAGGGTTGCAGCCTGTAATGTGCATATGGAGCTAGTTGAAATTACTCTGGGAGCATGGTCATTGCTATCCACAGTACTTTGCGAGCTGATTGTCCGAACCTTATTTTACAAAATGATCTAATTTACTATGGTAAAAGTCCTACAACAGGTCTCGATGATTTTCTCGTATGTTGCAGAGGTGATAGGCAGGGTAGAGGATCATCTGGTACTCATTTTTGTTTCTGCTAGGAGAAAATTCCTTGATGTCTTTCTCCTGACCTAATTAAGCTCAAAATCTATGTGAGTTGCCATGAGATGTGTCCACTGATATCTTGTGAAGATAATGAAGGCTTAGACTCTTTGTCACACCCTAAATCCTGTAGGGATTGGGTAATGACATGGCTGCCCTTCCACTTAAAGGACGGAATCTCAAACTGCCCAAAGACTAGCTTCCAAAAATTTAGATATTCCACCAATCTTTTAGGTTTCTAGTAAATCTGGCCATTATGGCCACTAAACAAGGAACCTGAGAAGATAGGCAAAAAGAGAGGTGAGCAACCACAACTCAGTGAGTAGTATGCATATCTTCTAAACAGATCAAGCATCCACATGCACTTTACAAATTAATAACAAAACTCATTTATCTCAATTTTAGTATATAATACATGTATAAAATATAAATGAGTTATATCGCTTTAACATAACTATATACATAGCAGAAAACACTAGGTGCAGATAACTAGAATATCAAAACTACTTAGGATGAGAGGGCACTTAGGTAGTGCATGACAAACCAAAATTTTTGTTCCAGAAATAACTTTTCTATTCTAGATTTGTTTTTGGAATAGAATTCCATTTGATAAAACTATTTCATTTTTTATTTATTTTTGAAATAGATTTATATTCCATAATTAGGTTTGAAATAGAAATTAGAAGTAAATTTTTTTTATTTCTCTATTTCTGGAATATAAGTAAGAAATAAAAAAAACTATTTTCATCTCTTGTCCTCTCTACTAGTCGGTCACCCACCGTCGTCGATTGTCGGCTGCTGCACCTAAGAGAGAAATTTTGTGTTGTTATCAAATAAAGTTCTATCCCAAGAAGAAAAATTTTGCATTGTTATTGAACATGAATTTTTCTCAGAAACTCATCTAGAAATAGAAAGAAAAATATATTTCTCTTACATAAATCAATTTGAACACGTTTGATAATCATTCTATTCACAAAAATATTTTTTTATCAGAAATAATCTTTTCTAATTCTGTTCTTGAGAACAATTTATGAGTAAAAAATTGTATTTGGTAACTGCACAAAATTTCTATTTCCGATATAGAAATACATTTGGTAGGATTTTTAATTTTTTTCTTCTTAGTTTTTAAATATTTTTATTACATTTTTCTTATTTTTCTCCTTTTTCGTTTACATTTTCTCTTCTTCTTCCTCCTTCTTTATGGCTGGTCGCTAGCCATGGCGGTGATCGATGACAGTTGGGCAAGGTTCGGCGAACTCGCCGAAGGCTCACCTGGCCACCGCGAGGCTCGGTCTCGCCAAATCTAAATGAGGTCGAGCCTCACCGATGGCCAGGCGAGGCTAAACCCCGTGTCAGTAGGCAAGGCTGACCCTCACCAAGGCAAGGCCGAGCCTTCCCGATGGCTAGGTGAGCTTAGCCTCGCCAGATATAGGCAAGGTCGACCTCGCCCAGCCCTTGGTCGACGATCCTCGTCATGGCTTGGCATCACTGAGGGCTAGCGATGCTTCGACGAGGTCGTCAGCCCTTGTTTGCTCAGTCGCTAGCCACGTCCATTGTCGATGATCGGCCAAAAGAAAGAAGAAGAAAAGGAAAGAGAAGAAAATAGAAGGGAAAAAAATAGACTTGATATTAGGAATTATTTTCGAAAATAAGAAGTGATTTTTTTTTATGCTTCTTAATTCTATTCCAAATCTATTCCTGAGAATAAAAAAAATGGATTTTTATTCTCTAGAACAAAATAATATAATCATTGTTCTCAGAAGTATTATCAAACAGGCCCTTTCTAGCAAAAATTTTTATCATTCGCACCTTTAAGTGTCAAAAGTTTGGAAATATAAACTTAAATGTCAAAATCAGAGCAAAATAGATTAGTTAAGTGCCAATGATTAGAAAATCCAGTCAAAAAATAAATAAATAACCACTAGCCATGGTGGCTCCGCTGGATAAGAGCTCTATTGATCATTCTCCAAAGGTGAGGGGTTCGAAACCCAGTGGAGGCATTTGGTATCTTACACGAATGTCGGGGTGGTGGGTCCTCCGCTAGCGTCCTCCCGGGTTTATCTCGCCAGCTGCCAGCTGTATGGGGGTTCTCGAGTCATCAAAAAAAAAAAATCCGGTCGAAATAGTGATGTAGCATTTTTCCAACGAGACAAGTACAAAACGACGTTGTTTTGCATGCTGACCTAGCTAGATAAACTGAAAATCACATTTTTTGCAGACTAATGTGACTAGATAAGCAAAAAAAAACAACGTTGTTTTTCCTCAGATTTGAATTTTAATAAAAATGTTAATTAAATTAAATTTAAAACTAAATATAAAAAAGGGGACCCTTGCCATTATGCAATCTCCCCCTTTTCTTAATTTCATTTTTAATTTAATTTAATTAATAATTATATCACAATTCAAATAAGAGGCAGAACGGTGTTATTTTAGGTTTTCTTTGCTCAGCTCTTTGGCAAGTCATGTAGGCGAGTTATATTATTAAAAAAATACCATGTGGGATTTTCGACATCCTTCACCAAAGTTAGTACTTAAATATTCCATTTTTCAAAGAAAGTGGCATTTATATGTATCTTTCATAACTTTTGACACTTAAGTGTCCTCAAATGTCAAGTTTTGGCACTTGCACTATACTTCTACCCAAAACACGTGTTAAATCAATAATATCATAACATATATCAATAATAAAATCCATTGATCAATCTCATCAAGTCACATACCAATTGTCTATTTCATTGGTTAATCTCATATTATACATTAATAATCTATTCCATTGGTCCATCTCATATGAAAATGCACATCAATGTTACATCCATCGATCAATCTTTGCTCAATATCAAATTATGATCACGACACAATGCTTGGTGACAAAATAACCAAGATTCCCTCTAGCAAAATCTCTACTTACAAAGTTAGTGGCTTGGTCTAAAAGGAGATTCTAAACTTGGTATACATACACATAAGTTCCTCAATAGGTTCACAATGATATTGAGTACCAAACTCACATCCTCTAATATCTAGAAATTCAATCCATAATCAATCTTATTATTCACAATGTATTTCATAAACCAATCATATAACTTTTCATTATTCATTTAATCAAATAAAATACACTTCACAAGACATTTTTCATAACGTTTCGAAGTTCATTTTATAAACTCTCAATATTTCAAAATGCCTTTGTAAAAGGTTTCTCAAATCATTATTAACTAATTGTGTAGACCAATTTGTAGGCAAAAGAATGCCCCAAGTGTCAAAAGTTAGCACAAATGAATACTTAAATGCCAAAATTTGCGAAATGGACACTCAAGTGCCACCTTTTATGAAAAATGTGACACTTGAGTGCCACATCCGGTAAACCTCGACAGAAATCCTACGTGGCAATTTTTTATTAATTTTTTCGCTTATGTGGCTTGCCAGAAGGCTAACTCGACAAACCCCACACAAAAATGACGTCGTTTTAGTATAATTCGAATTTTAATATAATAATTAATTAAATTAAATTTTAAAAAATTAATTAATTATTTTAGAAAAGGGGGGAGGGAGGCATTGCCAAAAAGGTGGCGAAGTGTTGGCCGAGGCTACTGAGCCCGGGCCGACGGCCGATGACCCCAGCCAACCGGCAGCGAGGGCCTACATGCCCTCACCTAGATTTGGGGCAAAGGTCACGACCCTCCCCCAGATTTGGCGACGGTTGCTGGTCCTCGCCCCAACGGGCGACGGCCCCGGCCGATACTCCCCCACCTTTCCGACAAGTCCTCACCGCGGCTACCTCCCTCCTCCTCCCCCCCCCCCCCCCCCCCCTTCCAAACACTTTTTAAAGTTAATTTTTTTTTATTTTTTAAATTTAATTTAATTAATTATTATATTAATTATTTACCACGTCACCACCAAAACGACATCATTTTGACATTGTTTAGCCGCATCAGTATGCAAAACGATGTTGTTTTGCACTAACGATGCCGTTTTGCACTTACTTCGCCGAAAATTGCGCACGTTAGCATTTTGGCCGAATTGGCATTTAAATAATCCATTTTATTCTGATTTTGGCACTTAAGTATCACTTTCGTAACTTTTGGCACTTAGGTGTCCCTTTGTGCTAACTTTTAGCACTTCAGAGGTCTAGGTGTCCCAATTCGTAACACAATAATAAAGATACTCCTTTCACAACATTTTTCTTAAAAGCATTCTCAAACCATTCACAAGTTCTAATAGGTAGTAACTACTCAATCCGACTTTTTATGCAATAATAATGTCATTTTATAATTCATAATATATATATATATATATATATATATATATATATATATATATATATAATCCATAGTATTTTCAGATGATAATTTTTACAAACTCAAAAAAGAAATTACACCATTCACTTGGATATGTCCCAAACCAAACAATAAAACTCACTTGAATCAACATACTTATGGTCTTATCTTATAAGCAAGAAGTAGCATCAAAACAATAAGCAAAACACTATCTTAACTACAGCTCATCTAAACTAAGCTTAAACACTAACAAAATAACTCCCATGTGATAACAAATTGTTGATCCGAAGCAATTATTCAAACCTAAACACAACCCGAACTCGCACACGAAATGCTAAAATTTTGCTCCAACCAAACCATTGCTTCAAATCAACAACCGCCAAACCCCATGACTTTGCAACACCACAATTCACCATTCCCAAGAAATTTCATAACTTAACAATTAAAAAATCAAACTTCACGCTTGATTTTCACAAAACTTCATATATGCAACCTAATTCCAAAGACTACTCGATTAGACACAAACGCTTATCAAAGCGATGTGAAGTTGAATCAACTTGACAAGGTCCCCATGGTGTGCACATGTAAAAACCCCCCGACCGTCCCTCTCCCAGGCTCGTGGAGGCCCCCCAAATCCCCTTCATTCACATTTCTTCTTCTTCTTCCCTTCTTTCCCTTTTCTTTCCCGAGTTGCTCTCCGTCTTCTCTCTTTCTTTCTTTTATCTCGGTGGTCTCTTCTATATTTTTTCTTTGACTTTTCAAACTTCTTTTATTTATGTTTTCTTTCCACCTTTGACTTTTCAAGACCCTTATCTTGCACTCAGTCATTAATCGATCAGATTTATTACTTAGGTGTATTTGATCTGATCGGTTTTTTTTTCTTTTTTTTTCTTTGCTAATAGGGATTTTTCACCTTACATTGACAAGGGAAAAGTTTGGGTGATGCTTGGAAGTCCATTATTAAATATAAGGGCTCAATTCCTCTAAAAAACAACGATATTAGGTTGTATCCCAATTCTGATTCGAACTTTGTTTGTTCATGTTGTGCTTGTCAATATCAAGGTGAATGCCAGCTGCTTGGTTAGATACACAAATGCAAATCTTGGGTTCTTGATGAATGAAGAATGATATAGACATTCTGGAATAACTCTTGATGATCTAGAGTTTACATTCACGGGGCGAGCTTTTCTACTCTTGCACAAGTCCTCTCTTTGCGAGGAGGGCATCCCATCCTTTGGAGTCAAGTCAATGTAGCCTATAATTTAGGGAGTTTGAGAGTGCAGCAGCATCCTTTAATGCTATAGTAGGTCTAATTGCTCCGATAGCACAATCAAATTTGTTTGCAAATTCCTGTGATATTCGTATCTTTGAATTTGGTAGTAGACCTCATTGAAAGCGGATCATAAAGCTAACATTTCTGTGCTCTCAGACATGTGCACATTAGTTTCGCGCAAAGGTTTGTCCATGTTCTTTTTGAACCATGACAAGGTTACTTCCATAAATGGCTCAGATGCAGGGGTGTTGAGTAGGTCAATTTCAATTGGAGAGGCCAACACAATCATGTATATTTGTAGTAAAATATGTATGGTAGTAAGTGTGTACAAGTTATAATAATAATAAAAAAGAGCAAAAAAAGAAAAAAAATATCAAAAGAGATCGGAAGATTAATTAACATGATCTTCCACATCCAAAAAATTAAGGGACATTGAAAAAGAAATCAAAGTGATTTTCTCATAAATACAAAATCACGAGAGATTAGGAGATAAATCTACATGATTTTCATATCGTACAATTTCAATTGGAATTGCATTTGCTCCTATAAATAGGAGTCCTCATCAACGGAAAAGAATATACAAAAAGCAAGAATATCATAGCACGTAGCGAAAAAAACAGTTTTTTTCTTCTGGTGAAGTTGTATTCCTTGAAGTGGACTACGATCTCGTGATTTTTCCTTTCACCCTGAAGGTTTTTCCCTTGACTTGGTTTTTCCCTTCACCCAGGAGGTTTTTCCATGATCTCGTGGCTTTTCCCTTCACCTTGGAGGTTTTTCCCTTCACCTTGGAGGGTTTTTCACGTTAAAAATTCTAGTGTTATTTACTATTCATCTTTACTGCTTTCATTTAATATTTTATCCTATTTAATTTTCACAGAAATAGTAATAGGAAAAATTATCCGGGCCTTCTCCACGAATATTCTTTTCTTTTTCCCAACAAGGGGTTGTCCTTCGACGGGACAATCTGGCAGGGCAGGAGAGGCCGTGCAATGCCAATCTCTGCGTGGTTGGGACAGGAGGCAGCATCTCTCAGAGGTAAAAAGTCGGGATCGCCTTTGGCCATGTTCTCTGGAATAACAGAGGTTTAGGGAGTGAAACCACCGATTTGTTCCTTGGTCTTGGGAGAAGTTTGGTTCTCCCAACAATTTGAGCTTCTAGTGAAAAGAATAGTCTCGAAGTATCTTATTCTCTGTCCAATAACATGGTAATGCTTTTTGGGCTAAAGACGGACAATAAGGCAGTAGAAGGAGATCGATTAGAAGCAAACGACCACCTGTCAAAGAAAAGTTACAAGATCAACGGCGTTGTGGCGGGCCAAGACGCAGGGTGTCGACCACCCCTTCTGTGGCAACCTTGGAGATTCCACCTGTCGGGGCCATGACCGCGGTGGATATGATCTCGTTCAAGCGAAGCAAGTCCACGGTGACCAAGGCAGGGCATCGAGCAATTGCTGGACAAGGAGGCGGGCAATGGCGACTTTAGCCTGAGGCGGCGAGGTGGCAGCTGCCGCCGACAAAAGTCCAAGATCTCCGCCATGCTAGGCAACCAGAGGGTGCACAGAGAAACCAAAGAAAGACGGAAACAAAGGAAGTAGGAAAAAAATTGCCCCCATCTTGGTGGGGGAGTGACATTTGAGATGCTAGGTGGTTGTCGTCCGGTCATTGGGACCTATTTAAGACAGATAGTCGACGACTTCAAAGACCATTTTTTTCGAAGAATAACTCCACACATAGCACTTGGATGGTTACATGAAATCCCATTGTAGAAACAATCGAATAATATTGTCTTGAAAGCATTCCGCACTGAAACGAAAGACAGAAATTTGATTTCTAATGCGAAATGAAAGACATACAATCTCTCCGGCACCGGAGAGAATCCCTGGCCAGACCGTGAAGCTGCACAAGTTGACTCGTATGGTCAACGTCGCTGAATGAGGAATCGAATCGAAATTCTGGATGCCACGCTCGAGTATCCAAGTGCAGGTGCAAATTCAGTGACGTTGACCATACGAGTCAACTTGTGCAGCTTCATGGTTTGGCCAGGGATTCTCTTCGGTGCCAGAGAGATTGTATGTCTTTCATTTCGCATTAGAAATCAAATTTCTGTCTTTCGTTTCGGTGTGGAATGCTTTCAAGACAATATTATTCGATTGTTTCTACAATGGGATTTCATGTAACCATCCAAGTGCTATGTGGGGATTTCAAGTGGAGTCATTCTTCGAAAAAAATGGTCTTTGAAGTTGTCGACTGTCTGTCTTAAATAGAGTCCCAACTTGTTGGCCGGACGGCGACCACTTAGCATCTCACATGTCACTCCCCAACCATGATGGGGGCAATTTTTTTTCCTACTTCATATTGAATCATATTGTATGTCTTTCATTTCGCATTGGAAATCAAATTTCTGTCTTTTATGTCGGTGCAAAATGCTGTCAAGACAATATGATTCAATTGTATCTACAGTGGGATTTCATGTAATCAATTAATTTCATTCATGCCCAGAGGGTAACCATTCAGCTCAAGAGGAAACCATTAAGTGCAGTTTTCTTGGCTTTCCTTAACAAGTGCACTTATAGTATTAATGAAGAAGAACGGTACTTCAATTGCTTCCTAGCTTACAAAAGTAATCGGACAACAGCCTTTGCAAGTTTCTTAGCGAGTACTCTTTGAAGATTATTTACTTGGTCAGTAGCAAATAACCTTCAGCGATTACTTGCCCACGTGATCGCCAGTTCAAATGTACATAATCGTGTTCTTCAACTGCAGTTTTCTTCTCTGCTTTAAGGCCGCACAAAGGGTGCCCATCTCCAGGTTTCATCATATGCTAGACATTAAGTAATGTACCTAACGACCCCTAAAACTAACGCGAGCGCGGAAGCTAAGCTTTGTCTGAACCGGTCACGCTAGACTAATGATCTCTCCACTGACCATTTCCACAACCTGTCCTTAAAACCCGCCTGCGCGATCGTTCAATATGATTGCTTTCCGAGATTAGAATATGAACAGAGCGCATCATGGCTCTTGGAACTCTAGGAACAGCTCAAGTTTGACAGTGAGAATGCTGTCAAAAAGCTTTCAACGCAGGTAGGGGCAATAAAAACTCCAGATGTCTGCATTAAAAAGAAAATTTTAATAATTATAGTTATTAGCACAACGCTCTAACCAACTGAGCTAATAGGCCAATACACTGTTGAGGTGTATCTTTATCAGTATATTAAAGTAAGAAGCATGAATTTACTTAGAACGCCGCGATTAGATTTTGGCGCTGGTCACACGCAGAGCAGAGGATCGGGGAAGCCATCGTTTTAGCTCCTGAGGAAGAGGAAGAGTGAGGTAATGCTTTTTGGGCCAAAGACAGACAGACAATGAGGCAGCTTAAGGAGATCGATGAGAAGCAAACGGCACAACATCCTAAAGACACTGTCCTTACAGTGCCTGTTTCAGTCTTGGTAGTTTCCATGGGCGAATTCCAGTAGGTTGCGATGGTTGGAAGGGCAAAGCTTTAAGGAGAAATGAATCGATGCGTGCTGAACTGTGTAGTGCATGCTTGTTGTCTACTGGCAGAACAAATTAACACACACTGAAGTCGCGACGTGATCAAAACCACCAGAAAGCCCATAAATCGAGAATTATAAACCCGAGTACATGTGGTGATTGTTGATATTTAGAGGTGATTTTCACTTTGTTAACGTGACAAATCAGTTTTGGTAGGTTGAAGCGTTTGCTCATTACCGGCCGTGCTCTGTTGATCCGGTTTTCAAATTTAGGTCTCGCTTTTGGGGTTGTGTTTTGTATCGAATCCTCCATGCAGGCTATACTGGATAATTTTGACCAATGAGTAAAATGTTTATTTGACAAGAAAAGAAGTATCTGAAGCCCTAGAACCAGAGATCAGTACAAACGATCCAAAGCAAAACCCAAATGACCGAAAACCACAAAGACAAGAAAGAAGAGAAAGTAGAAACCCAGCGAGGGAGGCTCTCAAAGGAGGAGGCAACAAGATCAACGGCGCTGTGGCAGGCCAAAACCAAGACGCCCACAGCGGCATGCAGTGTGTTGACCTCCCCTTCTGTGCCAACCTAGGAGAGTCCACCCATCAGGGCCATGACTGCGGTGGACATGATCTAATTCGAGCGGAGCAAGTCCACGGTGACACGAGGCAGGGCATCAGGCAATTGCTGGACAAGGAGGCGGGCAACGACGACTTTAGCCTTAGGCGACGAGGTAGCAGCTACGGCCGTCAGAAGTCCAAGATCTCCGCCATGCTAGGTGTTGGGAATAACGGATTCCCTAAAACGTATTCGACACTAAATCGAACCCCTAAAATGAATGCGGAAGACGAGTCCAAAAAACACATGTATCACTGATCGAAAAGCACATCACAAAATCAAACGTATCTTATTTGCCACAGATTAAACACCAACGTTGTTTTGAGGAAAAAAAATTGATCATGTTCTATTTGATGATGTACTATCGCCTTGAAGGGGAGAAAATTCCGTCTCTTTTGGAGTACTGTTCTTAGGCTTTTTGGAGGGAGAGAGAGGGGAAAAAACTTACATACGTTGAAAAGTTACGTTCCTCTCTTTTCTTTTCTTTTTCTCTTAAATACGTCTCCTCCAAGAGACGTAACTCTTCAACATAATACGTTCCCCCAAAAGTCATAACCCCTCAACATAACACATCTTCATATCTCAACCCTTCAACGCACACTATCATCTATGGGCCCTTATCTTGTGGGCTGGGCTTTTAGGCCCAACATGGGCGGACGGGCCTACTTAGGCCCATCACAAAGACCATCACTAGGCCACCAAAGGCTGAACAGAGAAATCAAAGAAAGACGCGAAAAAAGGAAGGAGGAAAAAACATTGCCCTATAGGAAAATGCCCCCGTCATGGTTGGGGAGTGACATGTGAGATGCAAGCACTCACCGGCCGGCCGACGAGTTGGGACCCTATTTGAGACAGACTTACTCAACAACTTCAAAGACCATTTATTTGGAACAATGACTCCACTTAGAATCCTCACATAGCACTTGGATGAATTCCCACTGTAGAAACAATCGAATAACATTGGGTTGACAGCATTCAGCACCGAAACGAAGGACAGAAGTTCAATTTCTAAAGCGAAACGAAAGACATAAAATCTCTCCAGTGCCAGAGAGAATCCTTGGCCAGACCGTGAAGCTACACACGTTGACTCGTATGGTGAACATCGGCGAATTTGCACCTGTAAATTCAAGAAACAGAGCATGAGATCAAAAACCCAAGCCAAAAGAATCTAAAATTTTTGGAGCGTTAAACTTAGAACCAACTGCAATTTATGTGATTTTGAGAGGAAAACAAAAAGGTCAAGCCAAAAGACTCTCTTTTAACACTTGAACTTACCATGGTCCGAGAAGATCAAAAGGAGTAACAACAGAGCTGCTGCGAATATTTTGAGTGAAGCCATTGGGTTAACGAATCTAAGAACAAGGAACCGAATCGAAATTCCGGATACCACACTTGCTCGAGTCTATTCTCTCTTCCTTGCTCGCTAGCAAAATGCTCGTTTCACAAGCAAGCAAAGAGAGAAGGAGGGAGAGAGAGAGAGAGAGAGAGTGCGCGAGGACTCGGAGTGAAAGGGTGAAGGTGAACAGAGGGCGGGGGGTTGCAATTTATACAGGGTCTGCGTTGCGCGGGGCTACAGGAAGATTCGTAAAAAAGCTCATGATCAGCGGACAATTGTGCTGAAAACCTGAATTTACGACTCGAATTTCATAAATTCAGCACCTGACTCGGGCTCTTTCGTAAATACAGCACCTGACGATGAGTTTTTTTACTAATCTTCCTGCAGCCCCGCGCAACGCAGACCCTGTATAAATTTTCCACCTAAAAATGAACATATTTTCCACCTAAAAATGTTCCTCTCTTCTACGCCATGCCGTCTGATTAATCTCGAAATTTTGACCATGGACAACAAAACCAAATTCTCGGTCTTAGATTATTCAAACCTAAGCACAATGCGAACTCTCACGCGAAAACTTAACATTTCATTTTGATCAAACCATTGCTTCAAATCAACAACTGTCAAATCCCATGTCTCTACAACACCACTATCCAGCATTCCCAATAAATTCCATAGCTTGACGACTCAAAAATACTAATTCGCACTCGATTTTCTCAAAACTTCAAATTTACGACATAATTTCAAAAATTACCCTGATTGGACGAACAAGGGAGACAAATACTTATGGGCATCACGATGCCAAGTTAAATCAACTTGGTGAGGTCCCCGTGTCGCGCACACGTAAAACCCCGTTCTTCTTCTTCCTATTTCTTCTTCTCATTTCCTTATTTCCGCCACCCTTTTTCTTTTATTCCCGAGTTGCTCTCCGTCTTCCCTCTTTCTTCCTTTTATCTAGTGCGTGTCTTTTTTCCACCCTTTGACTTTTCAAAACCCATATCTTACGCTCTCAGTCATGCATCGATCAGAGTTCTTACTTAAAGTGTCTTTGATCTAATCGCTTTTTTTCTTTTTCCTTTTTTCTTGTGTCTTTGCTAACAGGGATTTTTCAGCTTACTGTGAGGAGGGAAAGTTTAGGTGATGTATGGAAGTCCATCATCAAGGGCTCAATCCCTTTAAAAAGCATCGAGTTTAGGTCGGATTAAAATCCGAACCTTGTTTGTTTGACATAAAAATACCAACTTTCACTCGATTATCAAACCTGGCCACTTTTCTGTTCGATGATGCTGTTAAAGACCAGAAGTGTCGTCTGTATATTTTTCTTCGTTTCTTTCCCTTATTTCACTTCATCCTCCTCATCACATAAACCATGGCCGCTCCAACTCATGAAGGGAGAGAGAGATGTACATATGGAATGACACGTCGGTTGAGTCTCATCATTGGTTGGAAACTTGACAGGAGTTGGATTTAGCTAACGACTGAAGTCGGTATTTTTTTATGAGACAAAGAAGAAGTTTTGAGCTAAAATTAGGACAGGGCCTAAAATTGGTGCTTTTGAAAGGATTTGGGCCCAAATATAACTAGAAGGAATTTCATTTTTAACTTAGAATTTGCTCATGTAATTTCACATGATTCAATTCCCGTGGTGCCCAAACATTTAAATCTCTATTCAGGCCTCATCGAGACAAAAAGTTAAATGTGTAGGGAGATAATACCAAAAATAATGAAGAAACTTTTAATTTTTCCAATAGTTTAAGGAGTATCGGATTTTTTTAAAATGCGATAATTGTCTTGTTTGACATTTGCTTTGTCAGGTATCAATATATCAATCGGTATCCTTGTCCGGTCCGAAAAGAAACATACAAATGTCCCAACGAACGTCTCTCGCGATTTGTCTCTTTCCTTTTCTATGCATGACGAGGCAACAACTCATTACATCGACATAACTGACCAATTTCTCTGTCCACCTTTCATTCCAATCCGTCTTGAATGTAGCTCAGAGTAATTTTTTGGTTTGATGTCCGCGCACTATGATGCAGCCATTAGATTTTGAGAAGTATCATTTGTCTACCTTTCTATGTCCCTGAATGGAAAAACAGAGTTGCTCAGCATGGTTTCGTATGACAGAGAAAGTATTCGGTGGCAGCATAATACCATAGGCTGACAGGGCATTCACTAACGTAGCACAACCCAACTAAAAATTAACATAAGTTTCCGAAGTGGTGACCAGACCAAACAAAAATAAAATATGAGAAGTCGGCCTTCCTTTTTTCTCTCTCCTTTCCTCCACCATCTGCAGTCGTCGATTGGCAGATCGAGAGGTCCATGGTCGAGCCATCCCTCCGTCCTCGTCGTGACTCGCAAATAGAGCCGCATTCTTTATTGTCGTTCACGGCCATCTTGTCCGTTGCTAGATCTGGATTCCATGGTCCATGGCCAAGCCACCCCTTGATTATCGTCACTCGCGACCGGGCTCTTCCGTCGCCAGATGTAAAACCGTCTCCTTCGCCCAACCAGCCACAACCTCCAACCTTGAGCACACCGCCCCATCGTGGTCGTCACATCCGGCGGCAAGTTCAAAAGAACAGCCGCTCGAGAATAAAGACAAGGGATCATGGATACAAGACTTTCAAAAGCAGAGGAATGCAGAAACAATTGATGGAAACCGCTTGAGGAGAATGCAACCGCTAGAAACCTCTGAAGGCAATTACCACACGATCATTATAAATACCACCAGTGATCCACTATAGAGCCTCCACTCAAATCAAGCAAACATACTGTCTATTTCAGTATGTTTACTTTCCTACGCTACAATTTTATTTTCCAAATTCGCGTGATCAATTAAATTCCAACATGTTTCTTAGCTATAGCTATCAAATCCGCGTTGTCAATTAAATTTTTGGCATGTATCTTATCCTAGTGTAATAACGTCAATTAAATTCCGTCGTGATGTCTTTGCATTCTCAAGTTTTGCCATCGATTAAATTTGGGCAAAGTTGGTTTACGTTTGGTTTGTTTGTCATTATTTTGCTTGTCAAATGATGCAGCCCGCATTGAAGACCAACTCTCTCGACCAAGAAGATCGGTCCGCATTCAAACTCGACGAAACCGAGAAGCCGTAACGATATCTTGAGTCCATTCCGGAAGCTTGAAAGACACCTTGGGAGCTCGCGTGACGCTTTTACTAGCTTATAGTTTCCATTCTCTTTTACTAGTTTATAGTTTCAATGCTCCTTTATTTCTCCTAGTTTCAATGCTCTATCTTTATCTCTTTGATGATATAAGCCATCCAATTCCTTGTAGAAGACAGACGACTTTTGATGAATGAAAAGCTTTGCTTGAAGCAAGTATCATGAACCTTGTAGAGTTCATACCTTGAAAACCGAGAAGAGTTTTCACTCCGTCCTTGAAGAGTCGGAGCTTTCGAAATCTGCATCCTTGAAGAGTTGCAGTCATCGATCTAGAAGAATCGGTGCCCCCTCAACTTCCTTGGAGGCCTAGAAGAGCAACCAACAGAGTTTCTATCTTTTCCTATTCTGTTTGTTACTTCCAACCCAATTTCGACTATCCTACAGTGCTTATTTCAGAAAACCCAAAATAGAGAAATTGTAGATCCAGAATTCTTTGTTCATTTGGCTTTGGAATCAGATCAATCCGATCTGTATCGACAAAGATACGACTGTTCTCCTGAGCTCGTGCAGTGCTGAAATTCCTGTTCGTCCTGTTTCCCGTGTGCAAGTCACTCTCCCGATCCTATTGTTTGAGAAAGCCTACCCTAGGCTTGCATCACCAAACCTTGACATCGATTAAATTCTAACATGGTTTGTGTTTGTGTAGTTTTATCTAAAGTGAAGTTGTTGATTCTCTCATTCTCATGAATATTTCTTATTTGGAGTTGTCACAGAACCCGTCTCTTTTAATAAAAATCGAAGAACAACTTTCAATAAAAAATATTTTGTCACCGGCGAAATTCCGCCTGAACAACTTGATAGATGTTGCTGAGTGGAGAGAATTCGCAAACAATGATAAGTCTAGGAAACCTCGCACTCCATCTGCTAGTAACTAATATTGGGATCATCTGTAGAGAACGTTGATAATTTCAAGAGATAAGCAAAGACAGCATCTAAAGGAAATGTAGTTTTTGGAATTTACTCGTTTTATGAAATCCTTTCCATTGGAAGCAGTGTAGAAGGTCTGCTCCATGGCCATATTAGCCAGTGATTTGTGTTATCACCTCCTTTCCAATAGAAAAAATATCAAAAAAGTCTTAAACTTATTACATTAGTACCAATTCAATCATAAATATTTTAATTGAACCAATTTAGTCCTAAATCTTTTCACATTTATATCAATTTAGTCCATTCGATCAATTTAGATCGGAAATCAGTGACAAGGACACTATAGTCCAACGTGGCACGACCGGCATAGACATTGACAATTTTAAATATTTTTTCATTTTTATTTTTTTTTGAAAAATTTTCCTTTTTTTATTTTTTATTTTTTTCTTTTTTTCCTATTCTTTTTCCTTTGTGATTGTGGCCAGTACCAGTCACAGGCAAGGGCTAACAAGGGAGTCACAGCCCTCGCGGCTAG
This sequence comes from Eucalyptus grandis x Eucalyptus urophylla, assembly GCA_028830015.1. NCBI lineage: Eukaryota > Viridiplantae > Streptophyta > Magnoliopsida > Myrtales > Myrtaceae > Eucalyptus > Eucalyptus grandis x Eucalyptus urophylla. The sequence goes on from CM054203.1 coordinate 31,630,243, forward strand.
GGCTTGACCCTCTTTGCTTGGGTGAGGGCAGCCCTCACAGGATCTGGTGAGGGCTCGACCCTCATCGCCTGGGCAAGGGTCGCCCTTGTCGCCCTCGCCAAATCTAGCGAGGGCCTCCCTCACACCCAGGCGGTGAGGGTCTAGCCCTTTCCAAATTTGGTGAGGGCCCCCCTTGCCTAGGTTACGAGGGTCATGCCCGGCCTTCACCGATCCTTGCTTATGGCCAGTCGCTAGCCATGGCCGATGCTGGCCACAATCCAAAGGAAAAAGAGTAGGAAAAAAAGAATTTTTTTAAACTAATAAAATATCAAAAGAAATCTAAAAACGCCCATATATACGCTAGCCGTGCCACGTGGGCCTGTTGACATCCATGTCAGTAATTTCTAATTGAAAATTTTATGATTGAATTAGTACCAATGCAATAGACTTTATGCTTTTCCCCCTTTTCCAACTCTATCATCCATCAGAATTGGTCCTATCCTCAAAGTTCAAAGGAAGAAGTCTTAGGAGGATTTTATTGGAGACTGGAGATTAAATCTTCGCTACATGGACATTCGGGATGATAAACCGATCGACTTTGCATGCAAAGCATTGGAAATTCAATCAACTGTTTTGTTACTAAATTTACCAATTCTATCGCATGTTAAAAAGCATAGTTTACCAAGGCAACAGATAAAGAGAAGGGCAATTCACTGCGAATTCAACATCAGCCTGCTCTTTGTCCTTGTTTGTTCTCATGACCAGAAAAAGTGAAAAGGTAAATAAAATGTCTGAGACACAAGCCTTTTGTCTCATGCGTTCCCTTTGTGCCGGTCCAAAATATCATAAAATATAGCGCTTGAGTAGCGGCAATTCGTACCCGATGGGGCAAAAAGGGTTAATCAAGAATGTCATGCTTTCTTGCTCCGAGTGTTTGGGAATGAAGCTGGTTAATCGACGTACTTGATCTAAATTAGCAATAAAAGGGGGGCATCATAGAAGTAAGTTACCCATTCCCACCCCCCCGGGGGCAACTCTGTTCAGAGTACAAAAGCAAACCTAAACTCGGATCGAACTTGAAAACTTAAGTAATCAATGTGACTGTCCCAACTTCTGGTTAAATGAATGACACTTCTGATTAGTAGCTTAGCTATTCAAGCCAAATGTTTGACTACAATGCTTCAGTCTTAACTCCTTCTTGACGTACCTACATTCTGGACATCTTTGGGTCCTAAGTGTTGGGAAAATATGGCTTCGAATTGGGTAGAACAATGAAGACGGATATTTAGAATACTCAAGTCGGACTTTGAGGCGTAATATCACTTTCTTTAAGGATTTATTTGCCCCACAAAGTTGCAAATGGTCACCGGCAAATTTCCTCCAGGATACAACAAAGTCTCTAATGAGAATACTAGTTAGCAATTCTAGTAATTCTCCAGGGTCTCTCTAGGAAACAATTAGAAAAAATGGCTGTCGTTTTTAGAAAGAAAGCTCGAAAAGGAATAAAATGATCACTCACTCTTTCTTCCGAAATTTGACAAATATATATAAGACACTCTTTAAACAAAGGCAACTCTTCGTGAAAATTGAACAAACATGTCCTTTCGAAATTCGCCCAAATGAACAAAGGCGTCCGATCGGAAGTAGTTGAACATCCGAACAATTACAACTCTTCGGGAAAAGTTGCAAACTAAACAAGTATCTTTTCCAAAGGTTGTCTTGAAAAGACACAAACAAAATTCGGAATAATAATAATTTTTTTAATAAATAAATAAAATTTCGAATTTATTATTATTATTTTTTAATAATTCCGAAAATTCTCAAAAGGAAAAAAAACAACCTTTAGAACTTAAATAAAATAACCATATGAAAGAAAATAAAATAAAGAAGAAAAAATAAAATAAAATTGAAGGGATTAGTGCTAATTAAACCGCAGGCGCGCAAGAGTGCGCCAAATAATCGCGCACCCGCACGCGGGTTTGGTGGGGCCTAACCCCACCCAATCATTCCTTTGGTCATTCAAAGGAAATTCTACACTTTTAAATAGACCCACTTCCTCCCACTTTTCCTATATGGGACAAGTAAAAAACACTCAGTTTGTTTTTACAAACAAACCTCCAACACTAAGTACGGGAACTAAAACCCATAGGTTCTTGAAAAGAAAGAGAAACAGCCGAGGAAATCATAGCCTCATAGGGATAAGCAGGAGCAATGTGTGCTTGGACTCAATTTACCAAACAAATGACAGTTGGGCATTCATGTAATTTGGAGACTTTTGATCTTTTCCTGTTCGGTCCTGGCAATTGATTTTCAGGGCCGTCCTGATCGTGAAAATTTGGATAGCCCACTTTTGTTCAACTGATATTGGAATCCTTTAGCCTATAGACTTGTTTGTGTTGTGCTCGTCGATTTCATGGCGAATGACAGTTGCTTGATTAGATACACAATGCAAACCATGGGTTCTTGATGAATGAAGAATGATGTAGACATTCCGGAATAACTTTTGATGATCTAGAGTTTACATTCATGGGGTGAGGTTTTCTAGTCTTGGAAAAGTTTTCACCTTGCAACTGGGGCATCCCATCTTTTTAGATGTAAAGTTAATGTAGCCAGTAATTTAGGGAGTTTGAGAGTGCAACAACATCCTGTAACGCTATAGTAGGTATTGCTCCGATAGCACAATCAAATTTGTTTGCAATTCCTATGATATTCCTCTCTTTGAATTTGGTAGTAGACCTCATTGAAAGCGGATCATGAAGCTAACATTTTCTGTGCTCTCGGACATGCACATATGATTTTCGCATAAAGATGTGTCCATGTTCTTTTTTAACCATGACGAGCTTAGTTCCCTAAATGGCTCAGATGCAGGGTTGTCCTACAACAGGGACAATTTGGCAGGGTAGGAGAGGCCGTGCAATGCCAATCTCTACATGCCTGGGACATGAGGGGTGGCATTATATGTATATGATTTCGAATTGAGTAAAACAATGAAGTTGGATTTTTAGAGTAATCAAGTCGGATTTTGAGAGGTGTTATCACTTTTTTTAAGGATTTATTTGCCCCCACAGTAGAGTTAAGGATGTGATTGATGGTAGGTTAAGCAAAGGATGTGCAAAATGCAAATGGAGCCCTCTTCTTCGTTCCATGGACAAATCTCTCTCTGGTCATTATGGCATTCATCCCCACTTATGGTGGCAGTCGTGGCTCTCTCTTCTCTCTAACGGCCCTCACGTGTCAACCCCAAGAAATAGGACAGCCTGCTTGGACAGCAACACATTCCGAGCCGGTGATTTAGCAATCATCAACATTGAAGTTAAGGACAACGTTGTGCACATAGAACACCACATCTCTTCATCGAATCGGTCTATTGAAGCATGCTCTTCTCTCGCCTGTGTTCGACTCTGCATCGTTTGCTTTCAGTGATTCCAAGTCTTCATCCAGTCTCGCAATTGGGTCTGGCTCTTTCCTTACCTTCGCCGAGATTAGCACACGGAAACTTCCGTTTCGGGTCGTGATTGTAAGTTTCTGGGTGGGTAAGATGAGCAATCGGCAAATAATCGCATTCAAGGAGGTGTTTGTGGATCCGAAGTACGCCGATCACTCGTGGAAGGTTCTGATAAATGCTATTTACGAGATTTACAATCACAATGCCGGTGCCCTCTGCATGAAAGAGATCTACAGGCTCTCTCTTTTCTCTTGAATTTTCTCTGTCTCTCTCTTTTCTTTTCTTTTTTATCTGTCCATTTTTGGTTCTGTCATAAGGACAAGATGGCGGAGTCTTGAATTATGATGCTAATTTCCCGGAGCAAAAGGTGATGAACGAGGCTCTTACTCACGATGCGAAATCCATCGTGGAGATATCACATGAGACGGCATCGCATATGATAAAAACGACATCGAGGATGCTGAGACTCTGAATCATGAGATCAAGTGCAAGAAAAAGGGCGCTCAGGATCGAGGATGCCGCCGCGTGGGCAACGCACGGGGTGCAATCACGACGGCATGTTGGGCGCAAGGTGTTCGCGGGCCTGATCCTGCTCACCGTGTTCTCGGTCTTCCTCAAGGTGTCGCTCTTCAGCAGCTACGTCGCCGAGAACAGTGGCAGTGGTAATGGCGGTGACGGTGAATATAAGCCACAGCGCATTTCGAAGACATTGTTAACTCCAGAAATTTGGATGAAGCCAAACAGTGACAACTACTACAAGTGCGTCACTCGGCCGAAGAATCGAATAAGAACGGATGCGAAAACCAGTGTTACCCGTTAGTTCATGCTAATGGGGGTTTGACTCAGATGAGGACAGGAATCTGCGACATGGTTGCGATCGCAAAGATCATGAATGCCACTCTGGTTCTTCCTTCTCTCGATCACAAATCGTTTTGGACCGATCCCAGTGACTTCAAAGATATAGTCGACTGGAAGCATTTCATAGAGGTTCTGAAAGACGACATCGAGATTGTCGAGTCCCCACCGCCCAAATATGATGTGAAGCAACCCCTGTGACTCAGATGTCGAGCCAATTACGAAGCTCTTACATATGCAAAGGAGATGGAGGAGCTTTGGATTATGAGGTATGATGTCAAGCATTGGAAGGAGAAGGAGATAGATGGCGTGGCGCGCCGTCTGCAAGGAGGGTGCCCCATGTCTCCTCATGAGGCCGCTCTGAGTTTCCAGCACATGCATGCATAACTTTGGTCAACTAGACATCTGATTCTATTCTGCTAACCATTTCAAAATGCTTTTACACTATTGATTTCAAAGGACACCAAGGCCTTGGAAAGGCAGTATAACCATATTGTTTGTTATGCTCGGGTTCATGTCCCTTGTTTTTGCCGGGACGCTTATCACAGGTATGTTGTTCCTCTACATGTTTCTCGGTATAATTGTTGGTTACTTTGATGTTCGACACCTTGTGATCACAAGAGATGGGCGTCGGTCGCATAGAAAGCTGCATGCTCCTTTCCTGGTATAGCCCTATTGATCTTGACCATTATGATTTTTCTCTTATGGATGAAGTAAGTACTATCTTATGTATTAAATAGTGGAGGTTATTTTTTGAGTCAAAGTGATTCCATGGAAAAGATGTTGAATAAATATAATTATCTTGGTTTTAAAGAAATGAGTACTTCATTTGAGTCCAGCATTAAATTAAATTATAATACTAGTAGAGCGGTAGAACAACTTGAATGTGCGAGTGCTATAGGGTTTTTAATGTATGTAATGCATTGTACCAGACCTAATATTACTTTTCCTGTGAACAAATTGAGTAGATATACTAGTAATCCAAATATTGAACATTGAAAAGCTATTATTATAATTTTTTGTTATTGTAATTGTTCTATAATAATTATTCGGCTGTATTAGAAAGATACATTACGTAAATGTGTTGTTTCTTGGGCGAGCAAGAAATAAATGTGCATAATTCACTCAACTATGAAATTTGAATCGTTGCTTTAGCTGTAATTGGGAAAGAGGCTGAATGGACTATGAATTTGTTGTTGGATATCAAATTATAGCTTAGTGTTATGCCTCCTATTTCTATCAATTGTGATAGTCAGGCTACTTTGGCAAGAGCCTATAGTAGCACTTATAATAGTAAGTCTAGACATATTAGTCTAAGACATGAATATGTGAGATAATTAATTAAAGACGATACCATAACAATTGTCTATGTGAGGTCAAATAATAATCTCGTTGATCATCTAACGAAGGGTTTACTAAGACACATGGTAATAATGACCTTACAAGAAATGGGGTTGAAACCCTTTAATTGAAATCACCAATAATGGTAACCCGACCTTTTTCTAGAACATCACTAGTTACAAGGTTTAATGGGTAAAAACAAGTTATTGAATGTGATTATTTGATACTGACGTAGCCCCGATATGAGAAGTCAATATCGTTTGTTATGTTTTGTAAGTTTAATTGAATTCTTAATGAAGTATAGTACAAACTTGTAATATGTTGATAGTAACGGAAACACATAGTAGATAATTCACTTATATGAGTTTGGAAGTAGTGCCGCTTCTTACAAAAGTTAGGATTGCTTTCTAGAGAACTCATGAAATAGGATCAAGCACAAGGTCATAATAATGCGAAGTAATATAAAACTTCTCGCTGAAACAAGAGGTTAGTGTATGTGCGATATGTCCAATTCTATTATATAACAGCATAAGTTTAAAGTCGAGTTATTTGTCACTTTGATAGAGTTTTGAGATACTTGCACTAAGTAGAGGTTTAACTCGAAAGAGGCCTTTATATATGTATATTAATCTCACAAAAAATTTTGGTTGTATATTCCTAACATTTTATTTTCTAATTTTTGTTTTACAAACAAAAGTGGAGGATTGTTGGTAGTTTGTTTATAAAACAAATGAAGAGGTGCATTGTCCCACGTTGAAAGAGGTGTGAGTGCGCACGTGGGCAAAATTTGGCACTAACCGACGATCATTGTTTTTATTTATTAAAAAAAAGAAAATCGGATTCATTTCTATAAAAATTAACTATAAATCTTGTTGAAACAGTGCGATTGTTCACGAAAAATTACGATTATTTATTTATTTATTATTTAATTTCGAATTTTTTATATCTTTTCGACGTAACCTTTGAGACGTACTTGTTCATTTTACAACTTTTCCTGAAAGGTTTCCTTTTTTTTTTTTTTTTTTTTTGCAACATTTTGAAGAATTGCCTCTATTCAAAAGACAGATATAAGTACTTTTATTTTAAGATCAAATTAACATCTTCTTCCATTTTTTCGTTTTTCTTTCGAAAGAAACTATAGTCATTATTTCCAATTGTTTCTCATGAGAGACCTTGGAGAAATACTAGAATTGCTATCTAGTATTCTCATTTAAGACTTTATTGTATTCTAGAGGAAATTTTCCGATAACCATTAGCAACATCGTGGGGCAAATAAATCCTTAAATTTGTTGGAAAATACGGTTTCGAATGTAATAGCATGCCTTAAATTCCAACTTGATTACTCCAAAGATCCGACTTAATTATTTAACCTAATTCGAAACCATATTTTCCAACATAATAAGTAAGTTGGGATGGCCTTTGGCCGTGTTCTTTGGAATAACGAAGGTTTAGGGAGTGAAACCGCCGATTTGTTCCTCAGTCTTGGGAGAAGTTTGGTTCTCCCAACAATTTGAGCTCCTGGTGAAAAGTATAGTCGCAAAGTATCTTATACCTTGTCGAACGACAAGACAAGGTAATGCTTTTTGGGCTAAAGACAGACGGACAATGAGGCAGCTTAAGGAGATTGATGAGAAGCAAACGACTATCCATCTGAAAAACACTGTCCTTGTAGTGCCTATTTCAGTCTTGGTACTTTCCATGGGCGAATTCCATTTGGTTGCAATATTTGGAAGAGCAAAGCTTTAAGGCAAAATGAAGGGACGCGCTGAACTATGTAGTGCATGCTCGTTGTCTACTGGTAGAACGAATCAACACACATTGAAGTCGCAACATGATCAAAGTCACCAGAGACCCCATAAATTGAGAATCATAAACTCAAGTAAATGTGGTGATTGTTCATATTTAGAGGTGATTTATCGATTTGTTATGTGACAAATCAGTTCTGGTGGGTCGAGGCATTTGCTCATCATTGGCGGTGCTCTGTTGATCCAGTTTTACAATTTTACGTCTAGCTTTCGGATTTGTGTTTTGTATTGAAGCCTCTATGCAGGCTCTATAATTTTGACTAATGAATGAAATGTCTATTTGACAAGAAAAGAAGGATCTGGTTTCCCAATTTACTTCTCTCTCTTTTTTCTTGGTCGGTTATACTTTATTCATACTCTAACACTCACTCTTAGACTTTGGTCCTACCTTCTTGTAGGGCATGAAAGTCAAAACCCACTCCTAAAACTAAATTGTCCCCACCTCCCATTTTCATGTTGGAAGGTTGGTTACTGGGTATGCCCCAGTGGTTTACTTCTCTCTTTGTGAAGCATAAAAGGCTGGAAAAGTCTAGAAGGCAGGTTTCTCGCATTTACATCGATTCCCCCCCCCCTCTCGTCCCTAGCACGGGGCCGGGGATGGCTTCAACTTTTTTGACTTAATAATTCCACAAAATTATCGGTTTCTATCGATTCGAGCAAACTTAACTATTATATACGTGGATATAGTAATTTTCAAGAGTCTATCAAGAGACGCTTGCTGAATATGTTTCTCGAAGAAATACCTAATTTCCAATATATAGATCTTGTATATAACAACGGCCAGTGCGTTTAAATGAAAGTAATCGATAAACTTTTTAATGAAATTCAACTTTTAGTGCGTCGTTTTTTTCTATTTTATTTTATTAAATTAACCAAATCAATTCATAAAAACGAACTATTTCATATCAAGAAGAAATCAAAAGGTGCTGGAGGCGAATCGTGACTTATTAAATTAACCAAATCAATTCATAAAAATGAACTATTTCATATCAAGAAGAATTCAAAAGGTGATGGAGGCAAATCGCGATCCCGCACATATATAAACGTGCGGACCCCTGGAGTGTCATAACTTGGCACAAAGGGATACTTAAGTGCCATCACTTACGAAAGTGATACTTTAGTGTCAAAATCGAAGCAAAATGGATCATTTAAGTGCCAATCCGGCCAAAATCTAGCCAAAACACTAACGTGTCAATTTTCCAGTGAAGCAAGTGCAAAACGACGTTGTTTTGGTGCGACATGGTAAAAAATTAATATAAATTAAATAAATTAAATTTATTTAAAATATTTATTAAAAAAATATACAAATATTAAAAAAAAATTAAAATGAGGCAGTTGCCGGCAAGGCCCGGTGACGGAGGAGGGAGGGTCGGTCGGGCCCTGGCCAAAGGCCAACGACCTCGGCCGACTAGCGGCGAAGGCCCGTGAGCCCTCACCCCGATTTGGGGCAAGGGTTGTGGCCCTCGCCCAGATCGAGCGAGAGTCGACAGCCCTCGCTCGGCCGGGCCAAGGGCCGCCGACCCTTGTTGGATCTGGGCAAGGGGGGAATAAGGAGGGGGGGAGGCAGCCGGTGGTTGAGGAGGAGGAAAAAGGGGGGGGGGGGGGGGGGGGGGGGGAGGAGGGAGGCAGCCGATGGCTGAGGGCTTAACCCTTGCCACCACCGCCGCCATCTCCCCTCCGTCACCGGGGAGGCGATGGCAGCGAGAGCTCAACTTTTAGCTGCCAGCTACCTTCCTCCTCCTCTGTTTTTTTTTAAATATAAATTATTATTATTATTATTATTATTATCATTATTATGTTTTAAATTTAATTTAATTAATTTTTATATTATATTAAAATTCAAATTATGCCAAAATGACGTCGTTTTGACCGATTTAAGAACACTATTTTGGCCAACTATAGAAACAACGTCGTTTTGAATGAATTAGAGCTGAGTCAGCTTTCCGGCGAGCCACCTTGGTGAGAAATATTAATATTTAATTGTCATGTATGATTTCTGGTCGGCTTCGCCTGAGATGGCAGTCAGGTGTCTCACTTTTCTTAAAATGTGGTACTTAAATATCACTTTCGTAAATTATGGCACTTGAAGTGATCTTTTGCCTGCATATATATATATATATACAATGTCTGTATGGACAGAGGTCCAGGGTGGAGGATCCTTACGTAACCTTTGGTGTAAAGGTTTACAAAGGATATTTATATTGGGAAAGAAATCTAAAATATAATTGAGACTACCCAAAAACCTTTGTAATTGAGTTTTGTCTTTAATCTCATCAGGGAATTTATCGGTAAAAGAGATTGATCTTTCAATGGGGGTTATAGTATTTAAATGAATGTAATGACCTAAGAATCTAATCTTGGTTTTGAAGAGTGCAATTTTAGTGGGAGAAACTACAAGACCATTTATATATATATATATATATATATATATATATATATGTATATCCATGCACGGAAATCGATGCAAATGCGAGAATCCTGCCTTTTAGACTTGTCCAGCCTTTGATACTTCACAAAGAGAGGAGTATATATAGACGTGTCGGGATCCCGGCTTCTTTTTTTTTTTTGAAAGATGAGAAGAAGTTTGTGTTATTCCACAAGTGCCACTTTTCAAATACTCTCTTGGGAGCGATGAGGCTTGAGGATACACGAGCACCGCAGCAAGCAACAAGGCTTGAGGATATAAGACTGCTGCCGCCAAAAATTGGTGCCCATATTGATCAAACAGCTGAAACTCGTGTGTGCTTATATATTAGCATCAAGTACAGGCCTGGCGAGTGACAGATTAGTTCTCCAGGCATCTGCTATGAACTGATTGTATGAATACCTGCTAAAATGCCTTCGGTTACCGTTCTATCTTTCTGAAGTTGGTGAACAGCTCACCAAGTTGAGATTCACACTTGCAGAAGAAGAATTACCTCGACCATCGGCCCTTCCCAAAGCATCGACTTCCCGTCCATCTTCAGGAACCAGATCGGTGGTCATCTCCGAATGCGCAGAAAATTTCGTAGTTCTCAAGATGGTTATGCAGTTTTTTTTTTTTTTTGGGTCGAAAGATGGTTATGCAGTTAAATCATCACTGAAAGCTGAAGATGGAGTCCTGTACCCACTCGAGAAAAGCTTCTTCTTTTTACCCAAGCCTCCTACCCTGATCCTTCATGAGGAGGTGTGCTTCAATGAATTTTGTGCATTATTTTGATAGAATTCATGGTGCCACAATCGCCATTGATAGAATGCATTATTACTCTTGTGGATCTGGGCCAGAAGTACGGTCCGCGGTCCGAGATGTGCATCGCTTTAGGACAACGATGTCCATGAGGACGAGCTCGGGTGTTCCTAATGTTTATTTGCTTTTAAGACAGTCAACAGTCAACATGACATTTCGCCCCCACGCAGACTCGCTGGTGATTCTGACTCCCCGGTGTACTCGGTGGATGGTTCCAATGAAGACCCCGAGGACAAGTCCCTGAGGAAGCTGACCAATCAGTGGCCCCAAAGCCCCCCGCAATTCAGGTGCGATCTACAATTTCTCTTGGTCAAACTTGATTAATTTTTCTGTAGAAAAGAAGTGCTTGCGGGTAATAATACAATGTAATTGTTTCTTTATTACTCGGATGGAGAAAAGAAACTGACCCGGGGGTCCCCCCGGGGCAGACAAAAGAAAGAAAAAGGAAAAATTGAGTGGGGTGAAAAATGAAAAATATCAAGGGGGAAAAGAGAGAGAAATGGGTATGAGATGAGGGAGAGTGATGGAGGAAAATTCGTCCAAATAGTGAGACAAATGATGGAAAAAAGAGGAAAACTTGGGGAAGAAGTTGGTCATTCAATACCCTTTGACTTATTGTCTTAACTTAGAGAGCACGCCCTTCATTCCAATTTGGGGAGCAAGAATAAATCATATCCCTTCATCTTGCCACAAAAACCAAAGCCAAAGAAAAAAAAAACAAAAACAAAAAGAAAAGGGAACAAAAGGGATTGGCCTTGGGGTTGAAGCTCAAGCTCGAGACGGAGTCATTCGGAGGTTGAACGACCTGCAAATCCAACAAAACCAAGAATCCCCCCTCAGAACCCCAAATCGCACAGCACCGACCGTGCTAAGATGCGTTGAGCGAGCGCGGAGGGAGAGACCGGGGGGTGGGCGCAACCTCTTTGCCATATGCAAAAGGAATCACGCGGTGGGTCTGCATCGAGTTGGAGCTACGGAACGTGGCCATCTTCCACGGGTATCCGCCCTGGAGAAAGCGTGCGCGAGGGATGTTCACTCCCACACGCAAGAGCTCGCCGGAAAGCAGAGTCGACACGGTGGCGGAGCCCGGGAGTGACACCGCCATTCCCCCTTTCGCGCGCCCGAGATTTTTTTTCTTGTGGCGAAAAGAAGACAGAAGATAGAAGAAGTTATCCCCTTAATGTCCTGGCCCTTTTAAAAAAATGAAAAAAAAATCATGCTCGAGTTCAAAGCCCGACCACCTATCGTGGCGATGGGTTTGGACGAGGCTCACTAGGTTTGCGGGAAAAACAATGGGTCGGAACGAACGGTGCGATTGGATTTGGATTCGCTAGAAGGTGCAAGGCCCGTTGTTTAATAGTGGGCCAGATCCGCGTGATCCGCAGACCCTGTGGGCCAACAGAATGCCATGCGTAGGATCGCGCGTGTTCGAGTCCAGGATCAGGACGAGGACAGAGTGCTTTTCTGAGTAACATAGAATGAATTAATCTTCTGCCAACGATTTTTGAGAGGAAATGAGGGAGGTAATGAGATGAATTTGTAGGGGAGATGGGACCCTCCCGGTTCAGCTGAAATCTTCCGGGGCCGTCGGATTCCCCCCACCCCCCAAAAAAGCCTGTGGACGGTCTGGATCCCGACACGTGGAGGAGCCCACGAAATCTCTTTCCGGATGCTCTTCTGTTTAGACGCCTAAACCTCGCCAGGGCATAGCCGCCATTACGTCGTTAAGCTAAAATCCTCGAGGCCATCGGATTCGCTCCCGCTGGAAAAAGAAATAAAAGCGTGTGCACGGTCGAGATCCCGACACGTGGAGGACCTCACGAGGTCCGGAAATGGAGAAGGAATGAGATAAAATTTATAGGGGAGGTGCCGCCCGGTTAAGCTGAAACCCTCCGGGGAAAAAAAATAAAAGCGCGTGTCCGGAAATGGGAAAAGGAATGAGATGAATTTATAGGGGAGATGGGACCCGCGCGCTTAAGCTGAAATCCTCCGGGGCCATCGGATTCGTCTTCCCGAAAAAGAAATAAAAACTGTGGACGGTGGATGGTCGGGATCCCGACGTGGAGGACCTCGCGATGTCTCTTTTCGGACGCTCTTTATAGAAGCCATTACATGGTCAAGCTGAAATCCTCCGGGGCCGTGAAGATGACCTCGCGATGTCTCTTTCCGGATGCTCTTTATAGAAGCCATTACATGGTTAAGCTGAAATCCTCCGGGGCCGTGAAGATGGTCCTCCACGTTTCGGGATCCCGACCGTCCACAGGCTTTTACATTTTTTCGGGAAGACGAATCCGACGGCCCGGAGGATTTCAGATTAAGCAGGCGGGTCCCATCTCCCCTTTAAATTCATCTCACTCCTTCCCCATTTCTGGACCTCGCGAGGTCCTCCACGTGTCGAGATCCTGACCGTCCACAAGCCTCTATTTTTTTTTTTTTTGGGACGAATCCGACGGCCCCGGAGGATTTCAGCTGAACCGGGAGGGTCACATCTCCCCTATAAATTCATTAATCTTTGGCAGAAGATTTATTCATTCTATATTTCTCAGAAAAGTTCATCCTCAATACCATTTTATTTTAAATTTCGAATGAGTTCTTTAACGCAATGTCTTCAGTCAAAATCTTCACAGGAGCTCTCTTGTTCCTCTTCTTGATCTTCTCGGTCCCGGACAAGTTCAAGTGTTAAAAGGGAGTCTTTTGTCTTAGCCATCTTATTTAACGCTCCAAAAATTTTAGATGCTTTCGGCTTGAGATTTTGATCTCATGCTTTGTTACTTGAATTTGCAGGTGTAAATTCACCAACATTCAACATACGAGTCAACATGGAAAGCTATACGATTTGGCTAGGGCTTCTCTCCGGCACCGGAGAGATTTTTTGTCTTTCGTTTCCCTTTAAAAATCGAACTTCTATACTTTGTTTCGGTGCTGAATTCTATCAGCCCAACATAATTCAATTGTTTCTACAGTGGCAAGTCATGTAAGCATATGTGAGGATTCTAAGTTCTAAATAAATGGTTTTTGAAATTGTTGAGTAAGTCTGTCTCAAATAGGGTCTCAACTCGCTGGCCAGCCAGTGAGCGCTTACATCTCACACGTCACTCCCCAACCATGACGGGGCATTTTCCTTCAGGGCAATGTTTTTTCCTCCTTCCTTTTTTCGCTTCTTTCTTTGGTTTCTCTGTTCACCCTCTGTTTGCCTAGCATGGCGGAGATCTTGGACTTCTAGTCGTTGCCCGCCTCCTTGTCCAGCAATTGCCCGACCTCTTTGCCATACGCAAAAGGAATCACGCGGTGGGTCTACATCGAGTTGGAGCTACGGAACGCGGCCATCTTCCACGGGCATCCGCTGTGGAGGAAGTGTGCGCGAGGGATGTTCACTCCCGCACGCGAGAGCTCGCCGAAAAGCAGAGTCGTCACGGTGGCAGAGCCCGGGAGTGACACCGCCATTCCCCCTTTCGCGCGCCCGAGATTTTTTTTCTTGTGGCGAAAAGAAGACAGAAGATAGAAGAAGTTATCCCCTGAATGTCCTGGCCCTTTTAAGATGCTCTTCTATTCAGACGCCTAAACCTCGCCAGGGCATAGCCGCCATTACGCCGTTAAGCTGAAATCCTCGAGGTCGTCGGATTCGCTCCCGCCGGAAAAAGAAATAAAAGCGTGTGCACGGTCGGGATCCCGACACGTGGAGGACCTCACGAGGTCCGGAAATGGAGAAGGAATGAGATAAAATTTATAGGGGAGGTGCCGCCCGGTTAAGCTGAAACCCTCCGGGGAAAAAAATAAAAGCGTGTGTCCGGAAATGGGAAAAGGAATGAGATGAATCTATAGGGGAGATGGGACCCACGCGCTTAAGCTGAAATCCTCCGGGGCCGTCGGATTCGTCTTCCCGAAAAAGAAATAAAAACTGTGGACAGTGGATGGTCGGGATCCCGACGTGGAGGACCTCGCGATGTCTCTTTTCGGACGCTCTTTATAGAAGCCATTACATGGTCAAGCTGAAATCCTCCGGGGCCGTGAAGATGACCTCGCGATGTCTCTTTCCGGATGCTCTTTATAGAAGCCATTACATGGTTAAGCTGAAATCCTCCGGGGCCGTGAAGATGGTCCTCCATGTTTCGGGATCCCGACCGTCCACAGGCTTTTACATTTTTTCGGGAAGACGAATCCGACGGCCCCGGAGGATTTCAGATTAAGCAGGCGGGTCCCATCTCCCCTTTAAATTCATCTCACTCCTTCCCCATTTCTGGACCTCGCGACGTCCTCCACGTGTCGGGATCTTGACCGTCCACAGGCCTCTATTTTTTTTTTTTTGGGACGAATCCGACGGCCCCGGAGGATTTCAGCTGAACCGGGAGGGTCACATCTCCCCTATAAATTCATTAATCTTTGGCAGAAGATTTATTCATTCTATATTTCTCAGAAAAGTTCATCCTCAATACAATTTTATTTTAAATTTCGAATGGGTTCTTTAACGCAATGTCTTCAGTCAAAATCTTCACAGGAGCTCTCTTGTTCCTCTTCCTGATCTTCTCGGTCACGGGTAAGTTCAAGTGTTAAAAGGGAGTCTTTTGTCTTAGCCATTTTATTTAACGCTCCAAAAATTTTAGATGCTTTCGGCTTGAGATTTTGATCTCATGCTTTGTTTCTTGAATTTGCAGGTGTAAATTCACCAACATTCAATATACGAGTCAACATGGGAAGCTTTACGATTTGGCCAGGGCTTCTCTCCGGCACCGGAGAGATTTCTTGTCTTTCGTTTCCCTTTAAAAATCGAACTTTTGTACTTTGTTTCGGTGCTGAATTCTATCAGCCCAACATTATTCAATTGTTTCTACAGTGGCAAGTCATATAAGCATATGTGAGGATTCTAAGTTCTAAATAAATGATTTTTGAATTGTTGAGTAAGTCTGTCTCCAATAGGGTCTCAACTCGCTGGCCAGCCAGTGAGCACTTACATCTCACACGTCACTCCCCAACCATGACGGGGCATTTTCCTTCAAAGCAATGTTTTTTCCTCCTTCCTTTTTTCGCATCTTTCTTTGGTTTCTCTGTTCACCCTCTGTTTGCCTAGCATGGCAAAGATCTTGGACTTCTAGTCGTTGCCCGCCTCCTTGTCCAGCAATTGCCCGACCTCTTTGCCATACGCAAAAGGAATCACGCGGTGGGTCTGCATCGAGTTGGAGCTACGGAACGCGGCCATCTTCCACGGGCATCTGCCGTGGAGGAAGCGTGCGCGAGGGATGTTCACTCCCGCACGCGAGAGCTCACCGAAAAGCAGAGTCGTCACGGTGGCGGAGCCCGGGAGTGACACCGCCATTCCCCCTTTCGTGCGCCCGAGATTTTTTTTCTCGTGGCGAAAAGAAGACAGAAGATAGAAGAAGTTATCCCCTGAATGTCCTGGCCCTTTTTAAAAAATGAAAAAAAAAAATCATGCTCGAGTTCAAAGCCCAACCACCTATCGTGGCGATGGGTTTGGACGAGGCCCACTGGGTTTGCGGGAAAAACAATGGGTCGGAACGAACGGCGCGATTGGATTTGGATTCGCTGGAAGGTGCAAGGCCCGTTGTTTAACGGTGGGCCAGATCCGCATGATCCGCAGACCCTGTGGGCCAACAGAATGCCATGCGTAGGATCGCGCGTGTCCGAGTCCAGGATCAGGACGAGGACAGAGTGCTTTTCTGAGTAACATAGAATGAATTAATCTTCTGCCAACGATTTTTGAGAGGAAATGAGGGAGGTAATGAGATGAATTTGTAGGGGAGATGGGACCCTCCCGGTTCAGCTGAAATCCTCCGGGGCCGTTGGAATCCCCACACCCCCACCCCCCAAAAAAGCCTGTGGACGGTCCGGATCCCGACACGTGGAGGAGCTCGCGAAATCTCTTTCCGGATGCTCTTCTGTTCAGACGCCTAAACCTCGCCAGGGCATAGCCGCCATTACGTCGTTAAGCTAAAATCCTCGAGGCCGTTGGATACGCTCCCGCCGGAAAAAGAAATAAAAGTGTGTGCACGGTCGGGATCCCGACACGTGGAGGACCTCACGAGGTCCAGAAATGGAGAAGGAATGAGATAAAATATATAGGGGAAGTGCCGCCCGGTTAAGCTGAAACCCTCCAGGGAAAAAAATAAAAGCGCGTGTCCGGAAATGGGAAAAGGAATGAGATGAATTTATAGGGGAGATGGGACCCGCGCGCTTAAGCTGAAATCCTCCGGGGCCATCGGATTCGTCTTCCCGAAAAAGAAATAAAAACTGTGGACGGTGGATGGTCGGGATCCCGACATGGAGGACCTCGCGATCCCGACCGTCCACAGGCTTTTACATTTTTTCGGGAAGACGAATCCGACGGCCCCGGAGGATTTCAGATTAAGCAGACGGGTCCCATCTCCCCTTTAAATTCATCTCACTCCTTCCCCATTTCTGGACCTCGCGATGTCCTCCACGTGTCGAGATCCTGACCGTCCACAGGCCTCTATTTTTTTTTTTTGGACGAATCCGACGGCCCCGGAGGATTTCAGCTGAACCGGGAGGGTCACATCTCCCCTATAAATTCATTAATCTTTGGCAGAAGATTTATTCATTCTATATTTCTCAGAAAAGTTCATCCTCTCAATACCATTTTATTTTAAATTTCGAATGGGTTCTTTAACGCAATGTCTTCAGTCAAAATCTTCACAGGAGCTCTCTTGTTCCTCTTCCTGATCTTCTCGGTCCCGGGTAAGTTCAAGTGTTAAAAGGGAGTCTTTTTTCTTAGCCATTTTATTTAACGCTCCAAAAATTTTAGATGCTTTCAGCTTGAGATTTTGATCTCATGCTTTGTTTCTTGAATTTGCAGGTGTAAATTCGCCAACATTCAACATACGAGTCAACATGGGAAGCTATACGATTTGGCCAGGGCTTCTCTCCGGCACCGGAGAGATTTTTTGTCTTTCGTTTCCCTTTAAAAATCGAACTTATGTACTTTGTTTCGGTGCTGAATTCTATCAGCCCAACATTATTCAATTGTTTCTACAGTGACAAGTCATATAAGCATATGTGGGGATTCTAAGTTCTAAATAAATGGTTTTTGAAATTGTTGAGTAAGTCTGTCTCAAATAGGGTCTCAACTCGCTGGCCAGCCAGTGAGCGCTTACATCTCACACGTCACTCCCCAACCATGACGGGGCATTTTCCTTCAGGGCAATGTTTTTTCCTCTTTCCTTTTTTCGCATCTTTCTTTGGTTTCTCTGTTCACCCTCTGTTTTCCTAGCATGGCGGAGATCTTGGACTTCTAGTCGTTGCCCGCCTCCTTGTCCAGCAATTGCCCGACCTCTTTGCCATACGCAAAAGGAATCACGCGGTGGGTCTGCATCGAGTTGGAGCTACGGAACGCGGCCATCTTCCACGGGCATCCGCCGTGGAGGAAGCGTGCGCGAGGGATGTTCACTCCCGCACACGAGAGCTCGCCGGAAAGCAGAGTCGTCACGGTGGCGAAGCCCGGGAGTGACACCGCCATTCCCCCTTTCGCGCGCCCGAGATTTCTTTTCTTGTGGCGAAAAGAAGATAGAAGATAGAAGAAGTTATCCCCTTAATGTCCTAGTCCTTTTAAAAAAATGAAAAAAAAAATCATGCTCGAGTTCAAAGCCCGACCACCTATCGTGGCGATGGGTTTGGACGAGGCCCACTGGGTTTGCGGGAAAAACAATGGGTCGGAACGAACAGCGCGATTGGATTTGGATTCACTGGAAGGTGCACGGCCCGTTGTTTAACGATGAGCCAGATCCGCGTGATCCGCAGACCCTGTGGGCCAACAGAATGCCATGATCGCGCATGTCCGAGTCCAGGATCAGGACGAGGACAGAGTGCTTTTCTAAGTAACATAGAATGAATTAATCTTTTGCCAACGATTTTTGAGAGGAAATGAGGGAGGTAATGAGATGAATTTGTAGGGGAGATGGGACCCTCCCGGTTCAGCTGAAATCCTCCAGGGCCGTCGGATTCCCCCCACCCCCCAAAAAAGCCTGTGGACGGTCCGGATCCCGACACGTGGAGGAGCCCGCGAAATCTCTTGTCGGATGCTCTTCTGTTCAGACGCCTAAACCTCGCCAGGGCATAGCCGCCATTACGTCGTTAAGCTGAAATCCTCAAGGCCGTCGGATTCGCTCCCGCCGGAAATTCGTACTTTCTTGCTCATATTCTAGGCATTGTCCGTTATGCCTCGTTTTATGTAATCAATTAACTTCCAAAGTCTCTTTCAAACACTTTTTTTCATAAAGATGTTTATCCAGTGCCCCAAAAGGGTACCATTTAGCTCAAGATAAAACCAATAAGTGCAGGTTTTTTTTGGCTTTCCTTACTGGTGCACTTACAGTATCAATGAAGAAGAATGGTAGTTCAATTACTTGCTTAGTTTATTAAAGCAATCGGACAATGGCCTTCACAAGTTTCTCAGCGAGCACTCGTCCAACGTTAATCTTTAATGAGTACTCGCCCAGATGATCGCCAGTTCAAATGTACAGAACTGTGTCCTTCCTGGCAGTTCTCTTCTCTGCTTTGGACTACCCTAGGAGTGCCCATCTCCAGGTTGCATTAGTTGTGAGAGATTAAGAAAATGAACATATTAACTTACCTAGGAACATCTCATGTTCGATGTCAGTGTGTGTTCAAGCTGCCGAATTACAGCGATGTTGCCAAGGTAAGGGTTCTATTCATCTTTTAAAAAAAAAATAATAAGAAACAAAATTAGAGAGGCTAAAATCAGTGAAGAAAATTAATATAATGGACAGACTGATTATCAGTGAAAAAAAAAAATATTCAAGATAAGCGAGCAACGTTCAGAAGTGACCATGGCGAAAAATCTCAACGAGCGTCAGTCAGTATCCTCATCCCGCTCCGAAAAGAAACAGACAAATGTCTCAACGAACGTCCCTTGCCAGTTGTCTCTTTCGTTTTGTCATCCTTGGCCTGCTTCGTCCCGTCTTTTGGCCTTGGACGAAGTCCCCACAGCGACCACTTCTTTTCAATGGAGATGCTTGTTTTAGTACTGTTATACTGGTTTTTGTCAGATCGCACTTCGCATATCTCAACACCCCTTGTCTGAAATTATAGAAGATCACCTTTACGAGCATGTCGAATACCCGGGACGATTGCTTTTTTCTTTTGTTGAAAAGTGCGGTCCGACTTGCATATAGATAGAGATGAAGTTCGATGAGTACGTGTTCGATCTTTGCCGAGGTTTATAAAGAGGAAGTCTGACCATCATAACTGGACCGGACACAATCATTTTTATCGAAAAAGATCGTTTTTTCTTTTTTCTTTTTTCTTTTTTCTTTTTTCTTTTTTTTCGTTTCGTTTGCGTAAACAAGTGAATCCGGGGCATAATTCTTACTTTGGCCTCACTGGGTTTTAATTCTTACTTTGACCAAGTCTTTTTGCTGAATTATTGAATGATTGCACCAACACAAAGGAAGTATCTCTGCACTTCTAACTAATAGAAAGAGAGAATGAAGCAAAAAGACTTGGTCAGAATCTGTGCCAAATCACAGTCAAGAGTCAATATCCTACACACACCGCTATGAATTACAGGCCGTCCATTAAAGTCCAATATAACCGGCGGAGATCCACCCATCACTCAATCATTGGTCCAACCTTTGGGTGAGTTCACCATTTATCAATCGTTTCAAGGCAACAGTCACTGAGAGAGAGAAAGAGAGAGTAGTTGGGGTTGCTGAAATGGGTACTCTTGTGGCTTCTTGTTTTGTGATTGTGATTTTGGAGGTCGCATGGTTGTATGGAGGAGTGGATGGAGCTTACGTGAAGTACAACACTGTTGCTGGGGCTGTCGAAGGAAAGTTGAACGTGCATTTGGTCCCACATTCCCACGATGACGTCGGATGGTTGAAGACCATCGATCAGTACTATGTTGGCTCAAATAACTCCATCCAGGTCCTTAAATTTTTGGGTTCGAACAGCAGAGTGAAATTCGGCTATACTGTTCAGTTGATATATAATGATGCAGTGATGTGAATGGCAAAATGTTCTTATGTGTGTTACTGGTTGTTCAGGGTGCTTGCGTTGAGAATGTGCTTGATTCCGTCATCAAAGCGTTGGCGCGAGATCCCAACAGGAAGTTTGTGTTCGCCGAGATGGTATATTCTGTTAATTTTAGACTGTCTCTGATGCATATATCTGAAGGCTCGTTTCTGTTTTGATCAGCTACAAACCATGTCTTTGAGTTCTCTGCAATCAGTCAATTTCTCAGGCTTGAATCTAGTTGATCAGCTCGACTCCGCTGGTCTAAAGCATTGTGGTCAAACTTCAATCCAATTGGCATTCGTGATATTAATCCTTTTCATATTTATGGTTGACAAATCCGCAAATCCATTATGCATGACCTGAAGACACTGACCGGTTTGGCCTATAACGAAGTCAAAATCTTTGTGCAATGGTGCAATACAATTGCATTAGAAGAGCAACTGAACCTCCAGGCATGCCACCAAGACACACTGGACAGAAGATATTGAAGTTCACCATTACAGTCCCACTTAACTTGAAAATGGCCATTACATGATTCTCGTTTCTAATTTCATGTTGCAAAATGAAGATGTACTTCGGCAAGATGAACCTTTGAGATTATGTAGCCACATGCTTCCTGTCTTTTATGCTTCATGAACACTACATTTGATAGTACCTGTTACCATTTTTTCTCCGTGAATATTGATTGTTATTCTGCAGTAAAGACAACTGGCATTCAATAATCTAAACACAGAAGAAAAATTTGATGCCTAAGACTATGCAATCTTTACACAACTTTTGCATTTATATTCTTGTGGACTTGCATACTGGTTCTCTTAATCTTATCAGCGTCAGTTCATGCCCCTTAATTGCTTATTCTCAGAGTCCTCTTCTATTACCCTCAATTGAGGCCAAAAAGGAAAAAGAGAGTAGAGAAAAATGTGATTTAACCAAAATAGATTTAACTTATCAAGAAATTGTATACTTTGCTATGCTTGTAAGATAATGCACTTTGTAATACTTGTTTATCTTGATAGATGCAGATCATAGCCAACTTCTACTTCTTTTAAAGTGTACCTCACTAATTTTTGCTCACGATTGTTAAACAATTGTAATTTCAGTGAACAAACAGTTGTTCTTATGCTGTAGCTTCTTCATGTCAGGCCTTCACTCATTCCCTCCACTGTCCACTTACAAACGAGTTTAACTTGATAGAGTAACTAACGAATTTCATGACTTGATAGGCTTTCTTCCAAAGATGGTGGTTAGAGCAAAGTCCAGAAACACAAGAGCAAGTGAGGAAACTTGTGAATGCTGGCCAATTTGAATTCATGTATGCAGGCAGTAAGCATTTAACGGGGTCTATGGCAATTTATGCACTATTACTGCCCTGACAGTAATGTTGGCAATTTGCAGAAATGGCGGATGGTGTATGCATGACGAGGCAACAACTCATTACATCGACATGATTGACCAAACAACTCTGGGTCATGGCCTGATAAAGTCACAATTCAACAAAGTTCCTCGAGTTGGATGGCAAATTGATCCATTTGGACATTCTGCCATGCAAGCTTACCTACTTGGAGCTGAGGTAGAAGATTCTATCTAAGGTTTTCTCCATGTCGACCTTTTCTGTTTTCACCTTCCAATCAGTCTTAAGTGTAGCTCTGAGTTATTTTATTTTTGTTTTTGATGTCTGCACACTATGATGCAACCATATTAGACTTTGAGAAGTATCATGTTGTCTAACTTTCTATGTCATTAAATGGAAAAAAGAGTTGCTCGGCATGGTCTTTTTCCCAATAAATTTTCCATGCTTTAAGTTGTATTTCCTATCAAAGGATCATCACCATTTTTGCAGATTGGATTTGATTCAATGCATTTTGCGAGGATTGACTATCAAGACAGAGCGAATCGCAAGAATGATAAATCTCTCGAGGTTATATGGCGTGGGTCTAAAACATTTGGTTCCTCATCTCAGGTTTGAAACAGACTCAACCTCATTACCTTCATTTTCCTTGGTTACTTCACCCCAAAGATTAATATCATGTGCTTGTCTGTGCCTTTGTAGATTTTTGCAAATGCATTTCCCGTTCACTATAGTCCACCGGAAGGTTTTAATTTTGAAGTGTCTAATGATTTTGAGCCTGTTCAGGTGTGTGCTGTTATTCAACCAAATTAATCACTTTCAAGCTTCTTTTTTGTGGCAGACAGATTCACATTTGAGATATTCAAACTGCAGGATAATAATTGTGACAGCCTGAATTTTCATAACTTGTTTTCGATTAAATAAATCGGGCCTTTCATCGAAACGCTAATAGTGCTATTCTCTGAGCTGATCATTCACGAGATAACTGGACTATCCGGGGAAACAATTAGGGAATCTAAATGCAATTGGACTTGAGAATTCGACCAAGAATCGACTGCTCAACCGTGTTGATTTGCAAGGGTCATTATGGCACCGTCAGAGATCGATCAGAAATCAAAGATAGGTCGATTCGACTGAGATATGTGATCAAATTGTGGGTGATTCCACTTGATTGAAAAATTCTCATCGATCGGCACTAAATTGATTTTCTGTCGTTTTGGTACCCGGTGTCCGTAATTGAAACCTTGAGATTTTCACGACAACTGAGAGTTGCTAATGGGTCGAAGATGTACTTTGTGACTCGAGATAAATCGATCACAGGTCAATTGCACCAAAAATTCCTAAAAGTTATCCGGTAGACTAGATCACGCTAAAAGCGCACCGGATTGAAAATAACCGCAAATTTGAACCCGATTTCAGAAATTGAAAATTCTGAGGTGTCACAAGCTATTTTAGGAACGTCGACTCACTCTCCGAGGAATTTTCAGAGATTCCGGGATTTTTGCGGAAAATTGATTCGGACGTTACGGAAAATCAGCGGAAATTCAGATGGGCTAAATTGATGGAAATTGGGACTTCTAAGCCAAGCCTGTGAGTGACAGGAATTTATAGAAAATCGTTCGGGATTTTTCTTCATCAAGATTGGACCTCAATTTGGGAAATTGAGTGAAGGAATTTATCCTAAAAATTAGTGAAATTCGGATCAATAATTGGGGATGGAATTTTGCACTTAAATTGAGTTATTTTGGTGGATAATTGATTGGAAAGTAATAGGGAACATCCAATTAATGGAATGGCTAAGGTTTGTCAAAATTGGGCCCCTCCTTGGCTTCCTTCACACGCCTCTCCACCGCCTCTCTCCCTTCGTGCGATGAGCTGAAGACCGATTGCATCTGTCCTTTTCTTTCTTTCGTTTTTGTCGAAGCTCCCTTCCCACGCTCTCTGCCATTCCCACCATCTCTTGTTCTCCACGTCCGCGAGCCCTGCTTCCTTCTGCCGAGTGTTGGCCAGCAAGTTCCAGCACCCACAGTCAATGGAAGACACGAGCAAGCTGCCCGTGTGTTGACTCCAACAAGTGGCCGAAGCTGCTTCTCCATCTGCTTCCATCGACGCCAGCACGTGAGTCAACAAATCAGTTCATCTTTCCCTTAACTGACCGCAGCAGTCCACGTTTTCTGCCCCTCCTCGCGTCTTCTCCACCAGCTCGCCAGCGAAGCCCCCATCATCGGTCAACAACCCAAGCTCTCCCTCTCCTTAGTTGACCACCGGGTGCAGCAACCGAAGCCACACCCCACCGAAACTCCTTGAAGCAGCTCACGGCAGAAGCTGCCACCGTCCGTGACTCACCACCACCGAAGTCCCTTTGCTCGATTTCTTCAGCCCATTAACGCCGTGGACTTCATCCGCTCGAAGACTCCACCGCCAGCTGCTTCCCTGCTCCATCTTTCGTTTGTGTCTTCGCCAGCGTCACCTTCAACTCGACGCCAGCTAAGCCAGCAAGCCCCGAAGACCTGCAGCTCCGTTTCTGCTTCGGTTGGCAGCGCTCAGTCCAGTGGATTTCACGGCCCAGCAGTTGGGCCCGTCCAAGAAACCAGAGAAGCCCATTTTGTTTAACCCAGCAAAGCCCAAATGATTCAGGCTCAGGCCCAATTCCATTGCAAGCTTAAGGCCCACTTGAATTCAAGCTCAACTCAGCCTTTCCAAGCCCGCGTTAATTGAAGCCCAAGTCCACCGAAGTTCAGCCCGCGAATCAAGTGAAGCCCAGCCCAAGTTGGAAACAAATCTCAGATTTGGGTTGAGATTTGTTGGGCCCGTTTTAGGCCCGGTCCGAGAGTTCGTCGACGCCGCCGAAAATTAAGGTTTCGGCCGCCGTCGCGTCGTTGTCGCGGTGAACCGGTTTCCGCAATTAACCGGTGAGTTTATACTCTAAACTCTGCTTAGTAGGTTAATAACGTTTAAGGGGTGTTAGATTTATTTTATTAGGAATTAGGTGGTTAGTTAGATTAAATTAGAAATTAAATTATTTAATTGAGCATGTTAGGTGGTTAGCATGATTTAGCTAAGGCCTAAATAAATTGTACTGTTTATCTAGAAGGGTTCGGGAATTTCTCCGAGTCCGTATTGGTTATTAATTTAATGATTTTGGCCTAGGTTATTATTTGTAGAGTTTAAATTGATTTATTTAATTAATTTCAGTAATTATTTAATTATTAATTATTTTTCCGGAAATTAGGCCGAGATAGTCGGTGACCGGAATTTCGTGCTGATTGCAATGGTGTGGTTAATTTCTGCAATTGAATGTTAAATTATGCAAATTGAGTGTTGATTTGACTTTGGTATTTAATTCCAAAAATTGTGAATTTCCAATATTTATTCAGAAAATCCCAGGTGTCGGGTTTTGACACCGAAAATAGTTTTTAGTACTATATGAAATAGTGGGTTTTTAAAAAGAATGAATATCAATTTTTCTGAATCAAGTTGACCGTGTACCCACACACGAGTAATTTCCTGTGAATTTCTAATATGAAGAAAAAGGCCAGGCTCACCATTTTAATTGAAGCATTTGAGTGCAATGCACGGTGCCCTGGGCCATATTTGAGTGATCGTGTGATGGTTATGAGAAATCGTCCCGGGCTGTTAAGCTGGACGTTATCCCTATTTGGGATACCCCCTGAACAACGGGAAGCCGGTCGCAGTTGATTCTGGACCCTATGCTCCTTCGGGAAAGCCGTCTGATAAAGAGACGTTGCCGTGCTCAATGGGGTGAGACGATGCCTGGCAATGCCAGAAGACCGCCGAACTGAGAGTAGGCCGTACTATATGCCGAGATCAAATCTAAGAACGCATGATTAATTGAGTGTGGCGTTTCAATTTCTGGAGCTTATTTGTTGCTCATACTCTCGTGTTGTCTGTGAGATAAATTGTACTGACCTGCAGGGTGGATCTGAGACGAGGTAAGTCTCCTTGATTGTATGATTGCGTGCTTATGACGCTTCTTGGCGTATTTCCCTCCTAATTGGGGTTTAGAGCTTAGACTCGCTGAGATGATATCTCACCCCGTTGTGGGACAACATTTTCAAGGTCGTCGAGTGGAGGACCTGGAGCTGAGAGGAGGTGATTGGAAGCGTAGGTCAGTTAGGACCGCTTCTTTTTGGAAGGCCAGTCTTTTGTAGTCTTTTGGCCAGAGACCTTTGTGCATGACTCAGTGTATATATAAAAGCATGTTTGTTTGTGAATCTATTATCCTACCTTTCTATCCCGAGATGATTACTGTCAGGGGATTTCTTTTCGCTTCCGCATGTGCAATAAAATGGAAAGGGTCGGCGACTCGTCCTGGGAAGTCGTAAATTTTTATCGACCAGATAGGGATGGGCACGCGCTCGGGGTCCGGGGTGTGACAATAATCTCCTATATGACTACAATGTCGAAAAAAGAGTGAATGATTTTATTGGTGCTGCAATGACACAGGTATATTCTTAGCTTTTTGCAGACAACAGGTTTGTTGTATCTTGGTTTGTCTCAGACCGAAACTGACCATTGTCAAATAATTATATTCGAATAAACATCATTGAGGTACAAATACAGGAACTCATTTTTCCCAATGAACAGGCAAATGTTACAAGAACAAATCACATTATGTGGACCATGGGTGATGATTTTGTGTACCAGTACGCTGAGTCTTGGTTCAAGCAGATGGACAAATTCATTCATTATGTTAACAAGGTAAAACTACCTGCTTTACTATTTGCTTTTATGATTGTGAAACGAGAGTGTTTATGCATCAAAACACTTGAAGTTTGGCAAAGCTCATTTCCAGTCACAGATAATCTGGAGACTTCCACCGGTATCTTTTTCTCTGAGATGTAATATAAAAGGATCTACAATTAGTCTGAAATAACACTTCGTTTAAAATGACACTTTCTAAGCTTACTCTGGAGAGTAGAGATATGTTTTTGCCCCTTTCTTCTCCTTTTTTTTTTTCCAATGCACTTGCCATAATTTTCTTTTCCTGTTCCTGATATTTCTTCTCTCTCAGGATGGCCGGGTGAATGCATTATACTCTACACCATCTATTTACATGGATGCCAAAAATGCAGCAAATGTATCATGGCCTTTGAAAACTGACGATTACTTACCGTAACTATCTCTTTTTTACCCATCTCAGTTGCCTTTATGTGATATATCTATTTCAAACACCATCGACTTGATATATGACCGACACTTGCCCCTGTGTACAGGTATGCAGATAGAAAAGATGCCTACTGGACTGGCTTTTTTACTAGCCGGCCAGCCCTGAAAGGATATGTTAGGATGCTTAGTGGATACTATTTGGTATTGTTTCTCTTTATTGGAGCTCATACCATAACAGAACACAGTATATCTCTTCATGTTGTTGCGCTTTTGTAAGCCAAGTAGAATGCTCATGACTTAAATTATTTTGGATTCAATGCGTGCTTACAACTATGTAACTTAAGTTTCTAAAGGGATGAACTGCGATGTCTTGGAATTATTTATGTGCCATGGGCAGGGTTAATTCTTCAAACGAACATCTGAGAAGATATTGTGTTTTCCCCCCTTCCTTCTATGACAAATATCATCTATCCCACATATGTACTAAGTATAGCACCATTAAACATCACCATGACTGTGCTCTCTTTTGTCTATATAGGCAGCGCGCCAACTTGAATTTCTTGTGGGGCGCAGGTCCAGTGGTCCTAGCACTTACAGGCTCGGAGATGCCCTAGGATTAGTGCAACATCACGATGCTCTCACCGGTACTGCCAAACAGCACACAACCAATGATTATGAGAAGCGCCTAGCTATTGGAGCTTCTGAGGTCAGAAAATGAAGTCCCATTGAATTTGCCCTTTCAGGATTCTTTGTTCCCAACTCTCATTTAATCTCTATATGCCTTTGTTCTAAAATCAATTAGGCAGAAGCTGTTGTTGATGATGCTCTCTCCTGCCTAGTTAGTAAGAAACCAGGAGGTCAGTGCTCATTGCCTATTTTGAACTTTAGCCAGGTAAGTTTTAATTCAATTCCTACAATTTCCGACAAAAAGGATTTGTAAACATTCTTCAAACCATCATATAAGCTAGTCGGTTCATTGGGACTTAAATTTTGTCCAAAGACTAAATGTTTCACTTGCTCAAGATGACCTGTATTCATCTCTTGCTTACGTCACGTTTTTTACAGTGCCCTTTACTCAATATAAGTTTCTGCCCAGCAACAGAGGAAGATATTCCAGACGGAAAGAGTCTGGTAAGTTTTTGGGTTTTATGCTGTATATTCTTCAAAGAAATATGCACGTTCTAATAAAAAATTTCTTTATCAGGTTGTGCTAGCATATAATTCGCTTGGATGGAATCGAACTGATATTTTAAGGATCCCCGTGAGTATTTTACTTCTTTCCTGTTGTGCCAATAGTTTATGCATCAACAGAATAATAATTGCCCCTCGATATAATGTGGCAATGACAATGTCCACTAGGTTACTGATTCAAATTTCGTCATCCGTGACTCTTCTGGACATACCGTCGAAGCGCAACTTATCAATTTGGATAATGTCACAATCAACTTGAGGAACTTCTATGTGAAAGCCTACTTGGGATTATCGCCACAGCAGATCCCTAAGTACTGGCTTGTATTTCAAGTTTCATTACCACCGCTGGGTTGGAACACATACTTCATTTCTAAAGCAGCTACAGAAGGTTGGTATTTGACATACTTGATTCTCGACAACAATCATTCAAGCCTCTGAGATTGATATTTATAATCTGCCAAGGCTTGCTAGAGTAGATTACGTGAACAGGAAGCACAATGAATAATGAGTCAAAATTCAAAACCTTAAGAATCTGCATGGCCCGAACTGCATCATGGAGGAATGGAGATGAGCCTAGACGTTCTCCAAAACTATTCAGAATCCATTCGAAGTGCATGGTTCTAAGGCCGTAAAACCAATCAGGACGATTAATTTGACACAGCTTTGAAGTCGTCAGAGGGCCACGTCGACTCAGTTAATTTTACTTTCCCTCATTTGGGCTTCAAAATGATGCAGGGGAAAGTAAAACTAGTTTCCTTTCAACACTGGGCAATCCACAGAATGATACCATAGAAGTTGGACCAGGTGATCTGAAGATGCTATTTTCGTCAACCTCCGGGCAACTTGTCCGGATGTTCAATTCTAAAACTGGGGTGAGTCTAGAGAAAGCTACAGTTTTTGTATAGCAACGAGATTTTGTTCCAGAGTGTGTTCACTGTTCTATTACCTTTTCACTGTGCATGCATAAAATCCATTGAAATTATCAATCTCATCCACTTCTTCAAAGTTCTTTGGACCAGAATCATACTCGAGACTTTTCTGTAGCAAAAACTTGTTCTTTACAAAGATTTTGTACAAGCCGAAGTAACTGGCTCTAAGAAAAGGCCTATTTTGTGTATTGCGAAAAGTATGTTTATGAATGTCTCACTCACCAGTTTCTCTGAAATCTAAAATTTACATGCACACCGCTGTCGTTGCTTATTGACAAACACATCTTCTGGTATCCAAACAAGTTATTATGATGAAATGGATTCTGGAATGCAACTTGGCTGTTTCAGCTCTCTAGCTTCAATCACGTCTTCCAAATAATAACTTTTGGACGCTTGATGTACCTATTATATCTTCATTTTCCATTGAGGATCAGCTGTATCCGTCTTTTCTGTTTAGAGCACTATCTCATCTCAATATTCTGCCTTTCTTTTGCTTCTTGGATTGGATCTCATTTGGTTGGCATCTGAACCTACTTTCTTAATATCTCTCATATTACAATGTTCCCAGCACCTCTTTGTCCTCTGAGGACTTAAGAAGAAAGTGTAATTCTAGGTTGAAGGGTCATATAATCTATCAGCAAATAGAAAGTGCCCATTTATAGTGGCTAAAGCGAAACAATGATAACTTCTCCTAAAATTTAAATGTTTTGATTCATATAATGACATTAGCTTTTCTTCAGGGTTTGACAAGGATTCAATGTCCTGCGTTATATAACACTCTGTCTCCTTCATCACTTTTACTTATTCGATTGCGTTACAGAGCATTCACAATGGTTTCTTACATGCTACTGTGTGGCTATGCCAAATTCACTACATAGAATGTTTAGTTATTCAACTCAAATTTACCAGGTTGATGTACCAGTACAGCAAAGCTATCTCTACTATTCCTCAAGCATCGGCGGTACAGATGATTCTCCGGTAAATCTTTCTGTGCTTGATTTATGATACTATGCAGACCGGAATGTGGACCTTTTCACAGCACAAACCAAGGAATGGTAGATAAATAGCTGCAAGTGATCAGCAGAGTTCTTTTATTGCAGGCTTCTAATTTGTATATCTTCCGTCCAAATGGGGCTCATCCAACTATTGTTTCAAGAAAAGTAAGCAGCCTGTCATTACTCAGCTGTGCCTACTCCAGCTCACTCTTGGAACATTAAATAATACCTTGCATTCAGTGATATTGTACATTAAATCTATTTTAACAACAAGATTGGACACATAAAAGTTTGTCCCCCATTTCAACCCTTGCAGGTGCCCCTGAAGGTTGTTCGGGGACCACTAGTTGATGAAGTGCATCAGCAGTTCAGTTCATGGATCTATCAGGTTATTTGTCTTATAAATTAAGTCCAAGCACATTATTCTTCTTATCCTGATGATTTGCTTACCTGTTTCCCTTACTGTCTTTTTTAGAACCTATGGGTTTTGGTTCCCATCAGCTTACAGAACTCAAGATACTTGAAGGACCCAAAAATGTCCAGAATGTAGATGTTTTAACATAGAGTTAGACTGAAGCATAGTAGTTAACATTTGGCTTGAATAGCTAAGCTACTAATCGGAAATGTCATTCATTTAACCAGAATCCTAGAACTAGAAAAAAAAAAAAAAAAAAAAAAAGAGGACCTGTTCATTGCATGTTGGACATTCCCATTAG
This sequence comes from Eucalyptus grandis x Eucalyptus urophylla, assembly GCA_028830015.1. Taxonomy (NCBI): domain Eukaryota; kingdom Viridiplantae; phylum Streptophyta; class Magnoliopsida; order Myrtales; family Myrtaceae; genus Eucalyptus; species Eucalyptus grandis x Eucalyptus urophylla. The sequence goes on from CM054203.1 coordinate 31,661,208, forward strand.
TAGCTTAAGTTTTTAAGTTTGATCCAAGTGATGATATCCAGTAATTAAGTTTGGTCTTGTACTCGAACATCGTTGCTCCCTTAGCAAACAAACTATTATAAGGGTTTTGATTTGATGTCAGAGAAATGGAAATTGATTTACTTCTATTATGCCCCATTTTTATTGCAAATTTAGATTCAGTATGTCAAATAACTAATTTCATTCCAGAACAGTTGGTGCAAGAAACCATGACACTACTGATATACTCTTTCACTGGGTATGAACTGCCGCTAATGAAGTGCTTCTTATGAAGATCTGGACCAGCATAATGGCATCACATGAGTCAACTGGCTTGGTTTTTAGACATCTGACTTTACCTTGATTTACCTTACTAGGTCACAAGATTACACAAGGATAAAGAGCATGCTGATGTTGAATTTACAGTGAGCTGCCCTTCCCTATTTTTCTTTCTTTGTAAACTGTGATATTCTACAGATGACGGAGTAATGCAACAAAACATTTGATTGGATTTTCCATGCTTTGCATGCAAAGTCAATGGATTTATTGTCACTACTGTCTCCGTAGTATCAGCCTCTTCAAACTCCAAGAAATTCTCCTAAGACTTCTTGCTTTGAACTTTGAAGATTTGACCAATTCCAACAGATGATGGAGTTGGGAAGGAGGTGATAACACAAATGACGGCAAATATGGCCACAGAGAAGACCTTCTACACCGATTCTAATGGAAGGGATTTCATAAAACGGGTAAATTCCGAAACCCTAGATTTTCATTGGATGCCACCTTTCCTTATAACATTCATGACTGATAATCTGAATATTGGTATAAGCAGGGGGAGTGCAAAGTTTGCTAGACTTACTATTGTTTTTCAACTCACTCCCCTAAGAAACACTACCCTAGTGTTATAAATTTATGATGTTCTTCGAGTATTTCAAATTTCAGATGTCATTTAAAAGAAAAGTTGGTTTGAAAGATGGTCCCTGGAATCTGCATTCTCATTATCCACTAAGTTACATCTTAGCCGAAATGACGTACAACATATTATTCTCTTCTAGTCACAGTGTTTATTCATACAACAGCCATCTTGATTGCTCGTCAATGGTCCCAGGCTGATGCAGAAAGCTTACAATCGTTATTGTAGGTGCGAGATTATAGACCAGATTGGTCCCTCACTGTTACCCAACCTGTTTCAGGAAATTACTATCCAGTAAGTTCCTTAATTTAATGATATAGCAAATGCTTGCGAGCGATAATATGGTCCTTGAATAGATGAAATGTCATCAACCTATAGCCTGGACTCATGAATATGTTTGTGCCCTAAACATGATCTTCTCCTCCAACACTATGCCATCAGATTAATCTTGGGATTTTCACCATGGACAACAAAACCGAATTCTCCGTCTTAGTGGATCGTGCTGCTGGAGGAGCCAGTATCGAAGATGGGCAAATAGAGTTGATGCTTCACAGGTCTGGCACCTCATTTCTGTGTTCCACCCCATATCATTACTTCCTTTCTTCGTGTTACAAATCTTTTAACTTCTCTTGCTTTGTGCACCAGGAAAATACCCTATAACACAGGTGTGGTTGGACCTCCCAACGAGACGGTGTGCATTTCAAATAGCACATGCAAAGGACTAACGGTACATTGCATTTATCTGTGGACGAAGAACTGTTTTTCCTCGTTCATTTTTTCCAAGCGATGTTGTATGACCAGGTACGAGGACACTACTACATAGGCATCAACAAACCCGGGACCGGAGCTCGCTGGCGTCGGACTATTGGCCAAGAAGTGTACTCGCCTTTAGTTTTGGCTTTTGCACATGAGGTAGGGATTGAGTGCCTTAGCTTTTTTGGGTCCATGCTTAAGCCTTTACCTGAGCTTTGAATGACCCTGCAGAAGATGGAGGAATGGACAGGTTCTTATGTTACCAGTGCGACTGCGATGGATTCGAGTTACAGTTTACCTCAGAATGTCGCTTTGATCACTCTGCAGGTAATTGAGTGTTATCTCAGATACTCTCCCTCTCTCTTCCTCTCCCCTTCCTTTTGGGATTAACTGACCTCTCTGTTTCGCAGGAATTGGATGATGGAAGTGCACTTCTACGTCTCGCACATCTTTATGAGGTGAGAAAGGGACTTCATTTGCCCTTTTTGCCCAAAAAGAAAGAGCTTCATCAGTCTATTTCATTTGAATGCGATGTCATTGGGGCTATTATATGAAAGTCCACGCGTGATCTGGAATCAACAGAATTAAGGATCTTCACAAACCCACAGGAGACTGTAGTCCAACAATGCAGGCATCGCCTCTTGGATTGACAAAACCATTTCTTTTAGGCTATTCACTCACTACCACACTTTCCATCAATTTGACACACTCATAATTGATTTTGTCTGTCTTCACTCAAAGAGAGGCGATTGATGTATACCGCAGTATTATTCATTTCCATCGTTATGCTTGTGAAAATATCTAGGCTGGTGAAGATGCAGAATATTCGACCTTGGCTAAAGTCGAGCTGAAGAGGATGTTCGCAGGAAGAACGGTATGTAAAGCTTTTACTGCTCCAATGTCGTTGCTCTTCTTAGTATGTGCCAACCAGACGAAGTAGTTTTGTCACACTGATGACATGATTTGGTGATTGATATATGTGATCACTGACTTCAGATAAGGGAAGTAAAAGAAATGAGCCTGTCTGCAAACCAAGAGAAGTCTGAAATGAAGCGGATGACATGGAAAGTCGAAGGGGAAGCAGCAGCAGAACCGACGCCCTTAAGAGGCGGCCCAGTGGACGTCTTAGATCTCATTGTCGAGCTTGGTCCCATGGAAATTCGCACTTTCTTGCTGAAATTCTAAGCATTGTACATAATGTCACTTTTCATCTAATCGATTAACTTCATACATGCCCAGAGGGTAACCATTTAGCTCAAGAGGAAACCATTAAGTGCAGTTTTCTTGGCTTTCCTTAACAGGTGCACTTATAGTATTAATGAAGAAGAACGGTACTTCAATTGCTTCCTAGCTTACAAAAGTAATCGGACAACAGCCTTCGCAAGTTTCTTACCGAGTTTTGAAGATTATTTACTTGGTCAGTAGCAAACAACCTTCAGCGATTACTTGCCCACGGGATCGCCAGTTCAAATGTACATAATCATGTTCTTCAACTGCAGTTTTCTTCTCCGCTTTCAGACCGCACAAGGGGTGCCCATCTCCAGGTTCCATCATGCGACGGTCGCTGGCCCTCGCCCCAGCGGGTGGTGGCCCCATCCGACACTCCCCCACATTTCCAGTGAGCCCTCACCGCCGGCTGCCTCCCTCCTCCTCCCCCCTTTTTTTAAGTTAATTAATTATTTTTTTTTTAAATTAAATTAATTATTATATTAATTATTTACCACGTCACCACCAAAACGACGTCATTTTGACACTGTTTAGCCGCGTTAGCATGCAAAACGACGCCATTTTGCACCTACTTCGCTAGAAATTGCGCACGTCAATATTTTAGCCGGATTGGCGCTTAAATGATCCATTTTATTCTAATTTTGGCACTTAAGTGTCACTTTCGTAACTTTTAGCACTTAAGTGTCCCTTTGTGCCAACTTTTAGCACTCCAGAGGTCAAGTGTCCCAATTCATAACACAATAATAAAGGTACTCCTTTCATAATATTCTTCTTAAAAGCATTCTCAAACCATTCACAAGTTCTAATAGGTAGTAAATACTCAATCCGACTTTTTATGCAATAATAATGTCATTTTGTAATTCATAATATATATAATCCATAGTATTTTCAGATGATAATTTTTACAAACTCAAAAAAGAGATTACACCATTCACTTGGATATGTCCCAAACCAAACAATAAAACTCACTTGAATCAACATACTTATGGTCTTATCTTATAAGCAAGAAGTAGCATCAAAACAATAAGCAAAACGCTATCTTAACTACAGCTCATCTAAACTAAGCTTAAACGCTAACAAAATAACTCCCACGTGATAACAAATTATTGATCCGAAGCGATTATTCAAACCTAAACACAACCCGAACTCGCACACGAAATGCTAAAATTTTGCTCCAACCAAACCATCGCTTCAAATCAACGACGGCCAAACCCCATGACTTTGCAACACCACAATTCACCATTCCCAAGAAATTTCATAACTTGACAATTACAAAATCAAACTTCACGCTCGATTTTCACAAAACTTCATATATGCAACCAAATTCCAAAGACTACCCGATTAGACACAAATGCTTATCAAAGCGATGCGAAGTTGAATCAACTTGAAAAGGTCCCCATAGTGTGCACATGTAAAAAAACCCCGACCGTCCCTCCCCCAGGCCCGAGGGGGCCCCCAAATCCCCTTCGTTCACCTTTCTTCTTCTTCTTCCCTTCTTTCCCTTTTCTTTCCCGAGTTGCTCTCCGTCTTCTCTCTTTCTTTCTTTTATCTCGGTGGTCTCTTCTATATTTTTTCTTTTGACTTTTCAAACTTCTTTTATTTATGTTTTCTTTCCACTTTTGACTTTTCAAGACCCTTATCTTGCACTAAGTCATTAATCGATCAGATTTATTACTTAGGTGTCTTTGATCCGATCGGTTTTTTTTTTTTATTATGTCTTTGCTAACATGGATTTTTCACCTTACAGTGACAAGGGAAAGTTTGGGTGATGCTTGGAAGTCCATTATTAAATATAAGGGCTCAATTCCTCTAAAAAGCATCGATATTAGGTTGTATCCCAATTCTAATTCGAACTTTATTTGTTTGTGTTGTGCTTGTCAATATCACGGCAAATGTCAATTGCTTGGTTAGATACACAATGCAAATTTTGGGTTCTTGATGAATGAAGAATGATATAGACATTTTGGAATAACTCTTGACGATCTAGAGTTTACATTCACGAGGCAAGGTTTTCTACTCTTGCACAAGTTCTCAATTTGCGAGGAGGGCATCCCATCCTTTGGAGTCAAGTCAATGTAGCCTGTAATTTAGGGAGTTTGAGAGTGCAGCAGCATCCTTTAATGCTATAGTAGGTCTAATTGCTCCGATAGCACAATCAAATTTGTTTGCAAATTCCTGTGATATTCGTATCTTTGAATTTGGTAGTGGACCTCATTGAAAGCTGATCATAAAGCTAACATTTCTGTGCTCTCAGACATGTGCACATCAGTTTCGCACAAAGGTTTGTCCATGTTCTTTTTGAACCATGATGAGGTTACTTCCATAAATGGCTCAAATGCAGGGGTGTTGAGTAGGTCACTTTCAATTGGAGAGGCCAGCAATTATATATATTTGTAGTAAAATATGTATGGTAGTAAGTGTGTAAAAGTTATAAAAAAAAAAAAAGAGCAAAAAAAGAAAAAAAAATATATATATCAAAAGAGATCGGAAGATTAATTAACATGATCTTCCACATCCAAAAAATCAAGGTACATTGAAAAAGAAATCAAAGTGATTTTCTCATAAATACAAAATCACGACAGATTAGGAGATAAACCTACATGATTTTCATATCGTACAATTTCAATTGGAATTGCATTTGCTCCTATAAATAGGAGTCCTCCTCAACGGAAAAGAATATATATAAAAGCAAGAATATCAGAGCAGCGTAGCGGAAGAAAATTTTTTTTCTTCCGGTCCGCTACAGTTTTTTTCTTCCGGTGAAGTTGTATTCCTTGAAGTGGACGTGATTTTTCCCTTCATCTTGAAGGTTTTTCCCTTCACCTCGGAGGTTTTTCCATGATCTTGTGACTTTTCCCTTCATCTTGGAGGGTCTTTCCACATTAAAAATTCTAGTGTTATTTACTATTCATCTTTACTGCTTTCATTTAATATTTTATCCTATTTAATTTTCACAGAAATAGTAGCGGGAAAAATTATCTGGGCCTTCTCCACGAATATTCTTTTCTTTTTCCCAACAAGGGGTTGTCGTGCAACGGGGACAATCTGGCAGGGTAGGAGAGGCCGTGCAATGCCAATCTCTGCGTGCTTGGGACAGGAGGCGGCATCTCTCAGAGGTAAAACGTCGGGATCGCCTTTGGCCATGTTCTCTGGAATAACAGAGGTTTAGGGAGTGAAACCACCGATTTGTTCCTTGGTCTTTGGAGAAGTTTGGTTCTCCCAACAATATGAGCTTCTAGTGAAAAGAATAGTCTCGAAGTATCTTATTCTCTGTCGAATAACATGGCTGGTGCTTTTTAGGCTAAAGACGAACAATAAGGCAGCAGAAGGAGATCGATTAGAAGCAAACGACACTCCATCAGAAAGACACTGTCCTTGCAGTGCCAGTTTTCAGTCTTGGTACTTTCCATGGGCGAATTACATTTGGTTGCAAAGGTTGGAAGGGTGAAGCTTTAAGGCGAAATGAATTGACATGCGCCGAACCGTGTAGTGCATGCTTGTCATCTACTGGCAGAACAAATCAACACACACCGAAGTCGGGACGTGATCAAAGTCACTGAAGACCCCACAAATCAAGAATTATAAACCCAAGTAAATGTGGTGATAACTGATATTTAGAGGTGACTTATCGCCTTGTTAATGTGACAAATCAATTCTTGCGGGTCGAGGCATTTGCTCATCACTGGCAGTGCTCCGTTGATCCGGTTTTCAAATTTAGGTCTCGCTCTCGGGGTTGTGTTTCATATTGAAGCCTCTATGCAGGCCATACTAGATAATTTTGACTAACGAATGAAATGTCTATTTGACAAGAAAAGAAGGATCTGGAGCCCTAGAACCAGAGATCAGCACAAGAAACGATCCAAGGCAAAACCCAAATGACCGAAAACCACAAAGACAAAAGAAAGAAGAGAGAGACCAGAGCCAAAGAAAAAGTAGGAACCCAGCGATGGATGCTTTCAAAGGAGGAGGCGACAAGGTCAACGGCGTTGTGGCGGGCCAAGACCAAGACGCCCATGACAGCATGCAGTGTGTCGACCACCCTTTCTGTGCCAACCTCGGAGAGTCCACGCAGTGGGGCCATGACTGCGGTGGACATGATCTCGTTTCCACGGTGACGCGAGGCGGGGCATCAGGCAATTGCTAGACAAGGAGGCGGGCATTGACGACTTTAGCCTTAGGTGGCAAGGTAGCAGCTGCGGCCGACAGAAGTCCAAGATCTCCGCCATGCTAGGCAACCAGAGGGTGAATAGAGAAACCAAAGAAAGACGCGAAAAAAGGGAGGAAAAAACATTGCGCTAAAGGAAAATGCCCCCGTCATGGTTGGGGAGTGACATGTGAGATGCTTACATGAATTCCCACCATAGAAACAATCGAATAATATTGGGTTGACAGCATTCAGCATCGAAACGAAGGACAGAAGTTCGATTTCTAAAGGGAAACGAAAGACATAAAATCTCTCCGGTGTCGGAGAGAATCTTTGGCCAGATTGTGAAGCTGCACACATTGACTCGTATGTTGAATGTTGGCGAATTTACACCTGCAAATTCAAGAAACAGAGCATGAGATCAAAAAGCCAAGCCGAAAGCACCTAAAATTTTTGGAGCGTTAAACTTAGAACCAACCGCAATTTATGTGATTTTGAGAGGAAAACAAAAAGGCCAAGACAAAAGACTCTCTTACTGAGAAGATCAAAAGGAGGAACAACAGAGCTGCTGTGAAGATTCTGAGTGAAGCCATTGGGTTAACAAATCTAAGAATGAGGAACCGAATCGAATTTCTGGATACCACTCTTGCTCGAGTCAATTCTCTCTTCCTCGCTCGCTAGCAAAATGCTCGTTTCACAAGCAGAGAGGGAAAGAGAGAAGGGGGAGAGAGAGAGAGAGAGAGAGAGCGAGGACTCGGAGTGGAAGGGTGACGATGAAGAGAGGGGGGCTAGCTATTTATACAGGGTCTGCATTGGGCGGGGCTACAGGAAAGCTATGGCATTTGGTATTCGGTAAATTCAGTTTTTTGCTCAAACTCCTTTTTCCTATGACCCCACTAGGAAAAAGGTGTTCGAGCGTGGTATCCAGAATTTCGATTTGGTTCCTCGTTCTTAGATTCATTAACCCAATGGCTTCACTCAGAATCTTCGCAGCAGCTCTGTTGTTCCTCCTTTTGATCTTCTCAGTAAGACAGTCTTTTGTCTTGGCCTTTTTGTTTTCCTCTCAAAATCACATAAATTGCGGTTGGTTCTAAGTTTAACGCTCCAAAAATTTTAGGTGCTTTCGGCTTGGCTTTTTGATCTCATGCTCTGTTTCTTGAATTTGCAGGTGCAAATTCGCCAACATTCACCATACGAGTCGATGTGTGCAGCTTCACAATCTGGCCAAGGATTCTCTCCGACGCCGGAGAGATTTTATGTCTTTCGTTTCGCTTTAGAAATCGAACTTTTGTCCTTCGTTTCGGTGCCGAATGCTGTCAAGACAATATTATTCTATTGTTTCTACAGTGGGATTTCATGTAACCATCCAAGTGCCACGTGGGGATTTGAAGTGGAGTCATTCTTCGAAAAAAATGGTCTTTGAAGTCGTCGACTGTCTATCTTAAATAGGGTCCCAACTCACTGGCCGGACGGCGACCACTTAGCATCTCACATGTCACTCCCCAACCATGATGGGGGCAATTTTTTTTCCTACTTAATATTGAATCATATTGTATGTCTTTCATTTCGCATTGGAAATCGAATTTCTGTCTTTCGTCTCAATGCGGAATGCTGTCAAGACAATATGATTCAATTGTATCTACGGTGGGATTTCATGTAATCAATTAACTTCATACATGCCCAAAGGGTAACCATTCAGCTCAAGAGGAAACCATTAAGTGCAGTTTTCTTGGCTTTCCTTAACAAGTGCACTTATAGTATTAATGAAGAAGAACGGTACTTCAATTGCTTCCCAGCTTACAAAAGTAATCGGACAACAGCCTTCGCAAGTTTCTTAGCGAGTACTCTTTGAAGATTATTTACTTGGTCAGTAGCAAATAACCTTTAGCGATTACTTGCCCACGTGATCGCCAGTTCAAATGTGCATATAATCGTGTTCTTCAACTGCAGTTTTCTTCTCTGCTTTCAGGCCGCACAAAGGGTTCCCATCTCCAGGTTTCATCATATGTTAGTCATTCAGTAATGTACCTAACGACCCCTAAAACTAACGCGAACACGGAAGCTAGCTCGTTTGAACCGGTCACGCTAGACTAATGATCTCTCCACCGACCATCTCCACCGACCATCTCCACAGCCTGTCCTTGAAACCCGCCTGCACGATCGCTCAATATGATTGCTTTCTGAGATCAGAATATGAACAGAGTGCATCATAGCTCTTGGAAATCTAGCTCAAGTTTGACAGTGAGAATGCTGTCAAAAAGCTTTCAACATATGTAGGGGCAATAAAAACTCCAGATGTCTGCCCAAAAAATAAGAAAAAAATTATTAATTATTATAATTTGGCCCATGCAGGTCTCGAACCTGCGACCTTCGCGTTATTAGCACGACGCTCTAACCAGCTGAGCTAATAGGCCAATACGTTGATTAGGTGTATCTTTATCAATATATTAAAATAAGAAGCATGAACTTACTATAAACGCCGTGATTGGATTTTGGCGCTGGTCAAGCGCAGAGCAGAGGAGCAGGGAAGCCATCGTTTTATCTCCTGAGGAAGAGGAAGAGCGAGGACGACCCGTTGCAGTTTCCGCCATGAAAGAAGATTACGAGGTCGGTCGCTTCATCACTTACTTCTATTCTTTTCCTGTTTCTTTCGTCGAATCGCCGCTCCGTTTCGTGTCCCGAATCGAGCGTAATCGGTGTTCCGCTCCTCTTGTTTGCCCCTTCTGATGTTGTCCGCAAGTCGTTCGACCAAATACCACCCGAGCTTTCAGCCGAAAAGAATTACCGCGACGTTTGGTTTGGTGAGGGATTCGTCCTGGATTCTAGGGTTCCGCTGATTTTGAGGGAATCAATCGTAATTGAGGGGGCAAAAGAAAACGTGGGTCGGTGCGAATCGAGGTTTTAAGATCGCAAGATGTGATTTTTTGCGCGATCGAGAAGGTCCCGTCTTGTTCTCCTGACGTTACGGCTCACGAGGGACTCGGGAAAAATGATTTCAGGTCGAAGAGAAGAAGCAGGCCGCCGCGGATGTGCTCGATCAGTACTCCAAGTTCGTCCTGGCCTGCATCGGGAACCAAGTTCGGCCTTGCGATTTGAGGCTGCATCTGATGAAGGTTACCCGAAATTCCGTAGATCGATGAATTAGGATCCAGAATGGCGAATTTCCATCTCATTTTTTTGTTTCTGTTTGTTGGAATTGATCAGGAGATTTCTGGACTGCCGACGTCTCTAAAGAGGGAGCCCTTCCCATCTCCAGCAAACTCCGAAGCCATGGGTGAATCGTCGAGCTCTGGGACGGCCAGACTCGACAAGCAAGATAGTTTTCGAGCTTTATAGTTGATGGTCATCTGGAGCGGATACGCATATGGAGCTAGTTGAAATTACTCTAGCCGTGTGGTTATTGCTCTTCGCAGTACTTTCTAGGCAGGTTTTGTTAACCTAAGTAATCTCGAATTACTGGTTCCTAATATTGTTTTACTTGGAGGAGTTGTTGGGGCCTGATGAAACAACGACTTTATGAGGGCATTGATACATAGTAGTGGCTCAAAAGCACATAATTCATTTGGGTTTTCACTGTTTTCTTCACCGGTGTTAGTCTATGGAAGTTGTCGCTTGAGGGGTTGCTAACAGAGTTGAAGCCAGATTTACCATCCTTCGAGGGATTTTTAACTTACCAGTGACGGGGGGGGGGGGAAGTTCGGTGATGTGTGGAAATTCGTTTTCCTTATCTTGTGTTACTTTTTATACAGATTGTCTTGAATGGGAGCTGCGCGAGAAATCCTTAATAAACTTTTTTCAGTTATATCACAGTTTATCTTGACACTTTTTGGCCATGTTTGGTCCAACGTGAAGTTGGATTCCACCAGGTTAACTTGTTATTGGGATGCCGCGGTTGTTTGTTATAGACAAATATAGCAAATTATTAACACAAACCTGAAAGAGTTTTAGCAAATACGAGAAAATAGAATTAGAAAGCTAAAACATGCCCATGCTTCTGTGTCTGTCGGACGTTGCCGGAGGTGGACTAGTGAACGTCTTGCGCCTGGCTGCCGCCGTCCATCTTCCTCTGGATTCCTTAGTGACGCCAAAGAATGGCAAAACACTGCAAATCGACAGAGTCAAGCCAGCAGTCACACCACCGTGGCCATGGAGGTCACCGGCCTGCTGCAACCACGGATCTTGAGTTGTGACGAGGCAGGCGACCTCCATCCGAGTGTGAATCAATGGAGGTCACAACCTTCATAGCTGCAGGTTCATCTCTCTGCGCTTACTCCGGAAATCCAGCCAAGCGACGGAGACCAGACCCGCTACCGGGGGGACCGTGACGGCGAGGGCTTGTGGCAATGGTGGTGGGAAAGTGTCGAGGTCATTTGCAGTGTAGTCTGTTGGGTCTAGAAAATTGAAAAAAAAAAAAAAAAACGCATTTACTTCTGCTCATTGAAGAATCGTGTTAAGAATTCCCTTTTCCCAGAATATGCAGTCATCCAAACAGGTGGAAAAGAGAACCATTCCATTAGATTAAGAATGCTAGAAATGGAAATCCACTTCGGTTTTCTCGTCTATGGAATCAAGAACGAGAGGACTTGTCGATTCACGGTGGAGCCTCGCCTAAGACATGACAAGGACATGAGATGTAATGTAGACGCTTTTGGCTCTGAGCAATTACGGATCCTCCGGGAGTAAATTGTCCTGAGACTCTTGAATCGATTGAAAGCATCTAAACGTAGCAAAAGGAGGTTATATAACCCTAATAAAGGAATGAGTTTCCAATAGTTATAATTTCTACAATTAATTAAAGGCCACAAAAAGTATCTTTTTCCTATCGAAATTCAAAAGACTATTCAAATTACAAAAATTTATGAGAGGAATTTATAAGTGAATTTACATGTCAACATTTAAGTGTCGTGAAGCTTCAGAAATTTTAGATTTAAAAGAAATTCAAATGCACAAACCAGAAAGTACAAAGTAAGCTTAAAGTAAGAAGGAAATGTCCATCTGGCTTCTAGTAGAACTAATTAATATTCCTTGTGCCAATAGTAACTTCTCATTTGGTAACCAAGGGGAAAGACGGCAATGCTACGTATCATTTTGAAATTACATGTTTTGTATCGTGATAATGTTGTATCTTGTTATGATTGGAAACTAAATTAAAGTTAAAAATTCTTGCGAAAACATAGTTTCGTATCATTTTTATTTCTAATGGAAGGAAAAAATGCGAACCACATTTTCTAGTCTTTTTTTTTTCCAAGAAAAGGATAAATTCAAAGAATTCTCTACAACTACATAAACAGTTCTTGTGGTGCTTCTATCTATTAGGAGAATCATTATTTATTTTTGCAAGTATTTGGAACGAAAATGGAGTTCTTGTTTCTAAAAGCCTTGATAGATCATCTGGCTTGTAAAAAAAACTAGTGTTAATTTTGGCTAGATTCCATGCACGAAGAAATATCTTTTCTCTCTCATCCCTCAAAAAAAAAATTAACCATAGTAAGTAAATGCCCACTTTTTAACCACAAAGCAAAAGTAAGAAAATCTGAAAAGAAAAAAAGAAAAAGAAAAAGGAAAAAAATTGCTTTCAGACAAACAATACCAGAAAGAAAAGGCGAAGTCCAGTCCAAGGACACGTTTGGAAGTATCAGAACAATGTGTGGGGAAAATTTTAACGTTTCTGCAAAAATCAGGGCAATAATGCATATAATCTTCCTCGGCGTCATAAAACAACGAAACAATTGTCCAAAAAAAAAAAAAAAAAACAACGAAACAAAAGAAACATAAACAAAAGAGCACCCCCCCCCCCCCCCCCCAAAACGCAACGGCTAGTTCCGCGAACGGTCACCCCAACGGTCACAATTCTTTCAAAATAGGGAAATCTCGCCCCTCTATATGGGACGTCCCTCCAAACTCCATCTCCATCCTCTCTCTCTCTCTCTCTACCCCACTGCACTTCTGATCTCCTTCAGGAGTGCTCTCTTTCTCTCTCTATCTCTTACCTCGCCGGCGGGCATCCCACTATCTGCTTCGTCTTGCGTATCCTTTAGCTTTTGCCGCGACCGCGGAAAAGCGAAGGCCGAACCGAAAGAGCTTTTTTCTTCCTGATATAAAGATGTTGCAAGATATGTGGAATGCTCCTCCTGGGTTCAGACCCACCAAGTCCGCTCCCTCGTCGCCCGCGAAGCCGCTCGGGGTCTCGAGAACCCGGTCCGAGTCCTTCCACATCGCCCACAAAGTCCCCGTGGGCGACACGCCGTACGTTCGAGCCAAGAACGTCCAGGCAAGCATCTGGCGCTCGCCCTCGGGAATTCGCCGGAGTCTCGTCTTTTTACGGAACGTACTGATGTTCACGTCTGATGGGTTTCCCTTGTCTGTGGTTTTTTTTTTCATTGATCAGTTGGTGGATAAGGATCCGGAGAAGGCGATACCGCTGTTTTGGGCGGCGATCAACGCCGGAGATCGAGTGGACAGCGCTCTCAAGGACATGGCCATCGTGATGAAGCAGCAGAACAGGGCTGAAGAAGCCATTGAAGCTATCAAATCACTGCGGTGCCGATGTTCGGATCAGGCTCAGGAGTCTCTGGATAACATCTTACTGGATCTTTACAAGGTGCGAAAACCGCATAGTTCCCCATAGTTCCTAAGCTTGACAGTGGGTATTAATAGGTGACAAGCTAATATCTTACATCCTTCATTCGTGTTCGATGTTGACAGAGATGCGGGAGATTGGATGATCAGATTGCACTTCTGAAGCATAAATTGTACTTGATTCAGCAAGGGCTCGCGTTCAATGGGAAGCGGACCAAAACTGCTCGGTCTCAAGGCAAGAAGTTTCAAGTCTCCGTGGAACAGGAAGCTACTCGGTTGCTGGTAAGAGTCTCCACTAGCTTGTCGAATTCTACTTTTTATTCCATGCTAGATCGCGCCTGTTAAAAGAATCCCAATTGTCAATGCGAATTTAATTTAATGAGTGCGAATTCTCGATATTTGCAAGTTGGACATGTTAAATTGCATCGTACTTGAAATGAATTGATGTTTTTCTTGCTTCAGGGGAACCTGGGTTGGGCGCTGATGCAGCAGAACAACTACATTGAAGCAGAAGATGCGTACAGGAGAGCACTCATAATCGCACCAGACAACAACAAAATGTGCAATCTGGGCATCTGCTTGATGAAACAAGGGAGGATCGGCGAAGCGAAGGAGAATCTGCGGCGGGTGAAGCCGGCCGTGGCCGATGGGCCTCGAGGCGTCGATTCGCACCTGAAAGCCTATGAAAGGGCGCAGCAGATGCTCAAAGACCTCGAGTCCGAGATGATGAACCAGGGAGGAGACCGGGTCGAGCAGAGCAAGTTATTTGATGCGTTCCTTGGCTCGTCGTCGATTTGGCAGCCTCAGCCTTGCAAGGATCATCATGCCAATGCGAGTAGCAAATCACAAGACGATTTCGGGGATGAGAATATCGACACCAACATAATTACGAACCAGACGACGGGGTTGGGGCTGCAGAGATACATGAAATCTCTAACGTTTAGTGGGAATTTGAACTCCCTCAACAAAGACGCGCCGCCCTTTTATGCGACGAAACTCGTGAAGGAAAAGGAGCCTTTTGGGGTCCAGTTCAATAACAACGAGACCCTCAAGAGGACGAGGTCCGGTAACGCGACGAACGGTATGCGATTCGGAGAAGCTGCGGAGCTCACCAAGCCATTCGTGGGGCGGCCAGAGAAAACGGAGAACAAGTCGAGGAGGCTGTCTGCCTCGCCCGAGGAGAAGCTGGAGAAGAATCTGATGGAGATGTTGCCTGACAATGATGACTTTGAAGAGGCTATTCTTGCTGCAGTTCTGGGTCAGAGTAAGGAAACAGGAAAGACAATAGAAACTAACAGCAGCAGCACTTGGAATGTCCCCAAGAAGATAGACAAGAGGCTCAAGGTTTTTCAGGACATTACACTCTCACTGAGTCCAAAAGCCTGAACAAAAGAGAGGGCAGGCTTAGTATTCTTTTTAACTAATGTTTTCAGTCATAATTTCTGAAGCTAATAGTTTTTATATAATTTAGGTTGGAGATGAACTTGTTCTCCTGTTAAATTTCATTCCTTTAGTTGAGGAGGAGGAGGAGGGGAGGCAGAGAGTCTTGTAGTTGTAGCAATGCAGAAGAAGTAGGGCAGAGTTTCTAGCACTTCTCCCACTAAACTTGTTCCCAGTTAATTTGATGTAAGGCCTACCAAATAAAAAGGCACATATTTTTCTGAATAATAACATATGCATTTCCTGAATTCACTCCAAAATAGGAAATCTTTATACTTATTATGAAAAACGACACCCTGCAACTGACTGGATGACACTTCGTACTCGTGCACATTTACGATTGATTACACAGATTCGATAATTTTGTACAACAAATCCAGATTTCAACGATGATGATTCACTTCTGCCATGTTCTTTTCACTTCACTTTTCGGTGACCCCGGGCTGAAGTAAATGCCAATTTGAGCTTTGCTAGCATTAAGCCCATGTAATCCGGAGTAAAGCCTAGCTCGGACAGCTTCTTGTGTGACCGTGCATAGTCTTTAAAGAAGGCTTCCTCATCCTGCATGTCGCTCGGAAACCAAAAAGAACATAAAGAAAACTCTCTCACAAAGAAGAAACTAGCACAAAGAATGATGAACTTCCATAGGGGACATGTACTGCCTCTTACAGCACGACTTAAAAGACAAGATGTTCCAAAGCCCCCCGTTAGATCGATAGTACCTCAGCATATAGCTCGACATAGGGACGAAACTCTGTATCCTCCACTAGAACCCTATCTGAAGGAAGTCGCAGAAGTCCTGGTGAGTATCTAACTCCTGGTAAGTATTCTTTCAGAAGTTCCCTGCGCAAGCATTGTGCAGAAAGCTCATCTGATGGAAGTAGAGTTTGAATAGAAAGAATTGCATCGAAGTGAGGTCATCTCTTACACAAAATAAGAATTATCGAACTTAAGGGGTTCCTCGGTCCAGGGTCCATCAAAGCCTGATCTATCCCTATGTGCCTTTCCCTGAAAATTCAGAGAAGAAAAGGAAGAAATCGGAATATGCACAAACTGCTGGTACCGCAGGGAAGGACTCGTTTGAAGCGGTTTAGGGCTTCTGAAATATCTACCAAAGTATGGCCTCCTGATAATGCTACGATATCCTTGTCAGATAGGCCCATCCGATAAAATACTTCCCTTAAATGCGATGCGCTTTCACCTGTATTAAGATGAACAAGGACTACATTAAGAGCATTGTGGAAAGTCTGAGGTTCTCTGCTAATATACAAGCTGGTATCATTTTCATATGGGTGTCATCAGTTCAAACCACTTAAGAATTGTTCAACTTAAAGTTTTAGTGAAACGTACCTTTAACAGCATCTGGAAGACGTCCTTCCTCTGGAGACTCCATAGAATCCTAATATAGAAATGACTTGGTTGATATAAGTGATGATGCATAAACCATTAGGCCTCAAGAATTCTTTCTGCCAATTTTACCTTTCTTCCAGGGACAAAGGGGATGGAGGGGCCACCTGTAATCTCAACTGCGACAACCCCAGCAAGCTGAAAAACAAATTATGGCTGAACTTGTGAGTTCACAACATCTGAAAATTCTTGCCTCTTGAACTTGAATTTCACATAGACTGCTCTAGCTGCTTATCAGTTACCATAAAAAGCTATTCAGCACAAAGCTATTAAACAACTGGAGACTCTGTCCCTGGAGATATAATGATTAATGCGAGAAAAATAGTCAACACAGCCAGAAAATAACTAGCCACGACGTCGTCATCCAAAGTAAGCATGGGTAAGTCTCCTCACACGGAATGTCAGACGCATTAACACCCTTAACATCTTAGAAAACACACCTGCAAGATTTCTCTGTAGTTAACATCAAACCCAGATAAGAGTAGCAAAGTTTGAAACTATCAGGCTATGGAATTTGTGTAGTACAGGTTCATCAATAGTCCCAAAGATTTCTTTCCATGTGCAGCACATTGTGACCTATGTGCTGGTTTACATATTTCTTTATCATGTCACCAACTGAGAAGATCATTTAACTTTTAACCAAGAAGGCAAAAATTCATGAAAAAGACAGTAACCTGGTAAAGATCTGCATAGGAAATTTTCGGACAGCTAGCCTTGACTCCTTCTGAAACAAAATAGAAGTAGAAAGATTTGAAGAAAGACGTTCCTAGAAAATGTAGAATGAACTTGTGAATGTGGTAAGTTATATGTGCTAAGCCGCAGAAGCCTACCGCATAAATCAACAGCAATCTCCAATCCACTGTTCGAGCCATGTCTCAGTTCGGCTTCATTCCGTATCGAGCCATTAGGCCCTCCCGTCTTTGTTGTAGCATCATAAGTGCCCGCATCGTGCCACCTGCAGATTTCATGACCATCATGCGCCAACATTATTTGAGAAGTCTTAAACAGGCAATCTATGCGAAACACTACAAAGCACCGCGTATGCGCACCCGGTCGCTCGCAATCCGACAAGTTTCATCACTCACCAACCTTCAAACAGACATTACTTCGCCAAAGAGAAAGGCATAATAAGAAAGAAGAGAAAGGGTACGAGAATCTTTACGCTAAGCGAAGCATGATAGGAGCGCACTGTTTGCTCAAAATGAGGGCACGGAGGAGTCTGCGAGCCTTCTCGATTTGCTTCAAGTACTCCGCGTCCACGACCCGCGCCATTCGAGCAAAGTTGGCTGAGAATAAGGAGAACGGACAGTCGATGCCAACGAAAGAACTTAAGCCGGCGTGTTATATAGAGAGGTAGAAGTGGGAAAGTAAGGAAGAGAGAGCAGTGAAGAAAGGTACATATACCTTGTGAGTTGGCAGAGAGAATGGTAACTTCAAGAAATGACCGATACCATTGACATTGCCTACTCCTTCGTTTAAGAATAACTAGAATATCCACGAGCAGAATCCTGATCAAGACATGAAATTCTTCGAAAGCCACGTAGCAGACTCTCATCCACATTTTATATACCACGTCACGAGATGGCAAAGAGTATAACTTGCAAACGATCGTAAAAATATAATAGTGTGCAAATTAAAAGAGTCAGAATCTATTCACACAATTTAAAGACTCGAAAAAGGAAATAAAGCGTGAATAAAATTCACTAGATGACCCAAAAAAGTTAGAAATTTTACCCTTATGAGTCTTAATATAGGAGATTTTTACCCCTTATGAGTCTTAATATCGGAGATTTTTACCTGCAATAAATGAAATGAGAATCCAAATATATCAAAAGGCTCGTGGGGTGTAAAAAATGGGGAATGAGCATGGGCTCGTCCCATCAAAGGGTGAATCAAAGGCCATGACAAGTTTGACCATTCATCGTACCTGGGTTTCTTGCCAAAGGCAAGGAGGGGCATTGCACTTGTCCTAATTACTCGGAAGCCCCTCGTCCTATTTCCTCCCACGTAGATGTTTTTGACTTTTGAGCTTGCATATTCCCCCCCATTATCCTGACTCTTTTTAATTCAATTTGAACATATCTCATCTTTAGAAGTACATGGGTATTTTTGGATCATTTAGATTAATGTGAATATCTCGCCATAGTTTTTTGGGATAATCACACAAATAGCTTTTAAACTTTGATACAATGTGAAATGTAGTCCATAAATTTTAAAATTATTCAGTGTGGTCAATAAACTTTAAACCAATATAGAATGTCATCCTTGAACTTTTAATTTGTTCAATATAATCTCTAAATTTTTAGTACATACTCAATTTAGGCTTTTGACTTTATGGAAATATTCAATTTCATCCCCTAAGCTTAAATTAATAAAATGACAATATTAAATATTTTCATACAGTCAATAAATTAAATTGAACATATAACAAAAGTACATGAATCACATCAAATAAATTAAAGTTCAAAGACATATTGTACATTACTAATGTACCATAGATTTTATCATTCTTAAATTTTTCTTTTAAAAAAGTGTTGTACGTTTATTTCACTAAAAATTAAATAATTTGAAAAATATTTCTAAAATATTATCACTTACATCACTTATAAAAATAAATAAATAATATTTTATCGTCTACAAGAAAAAGTATAACATAAATTGTTATTGATAATGAAAAATATTTTTATTGATTAATTATTTCAAGAGAAATAAAAGATCATTTTTAGGAAAATCTATTCTAAATCAATCATTTTTGGCTAAATAAACGAAGTCTTAGTATATTTTTATTTAATCTACCAATATATTGTATGATTTTCTTATCCAGAAATCCTTTCTCTTCAAAATAATTACAACTAAATCCCACCTTGAAAAAAAAAATTGATTTCCAGTTGAACTGTGAATGGATAATGTCAACTTTTTCCCTTACATTTTATAGTATATGAAAGTTTTACATATTTCATTTTCGATTATTTGTTGATATATTCATAAGAGTCGCTTATAAAATCTTAGAAAAATATAATTACATTTTATAACAATATATTATCAAATTATGAGGAGACGATATTATTCCTTTGTCATTTACAAATCACATCCCAAAAGACGAACACTTCATCAATTTCTAATTATTTCGCTCAATGAGCTCAACTAAATTTCAGGCAAAACCATCCCAATGTAAATAAAGTTTACGTTTGATCGATAAAATAAAACAACGGTCTTGCTATTTAGTGATTATTTAATTCTTCCGCCAAATTAGATAGAATTATAATGCGATTTTCGTGATAAAAATTTATACCTCGGAGAAAGCACTTAGTAACGTCCAAATTAGGCAGGACAATCAATGACTCATTAATCATTTATTTTACAAATTGGGCACGAAAGAGAAAGAAAAAAAAGGCAAATCTCTGTTTTGGAGAGAGAGGTACGAATAAAAAGGAAAAAAAAAAAAAGAACCGTTGAGTGCACCGCATGTTCCAAGGGCCGAGCTGGCGTAATTGAATGCGCCCGTCGAGGGCATTACCGTCATTCCGCTCAGAATATGAAAAAAATTTGTGCTCTCTGCCCGAGGCGCATTGTCCCTGTTGCATCTCTCCTAAACAACTATAGGAACTCTCTCGCCCGTGCTGCTCTGCATCTTCCCCTGTTCTGTCCTTCCTCCGCCCCCAAAAAGAAAAGCCCCACTCCCACATTCCGAGCTCCACACCTGGAAGTTGGAACTGCCCATCTACGCACACGCCGAACCCCAAGTGCCTGATCGAGAAAGCCAGGAGGAGGAGGAGGAGGAGGGAAGGAAAAGGGCCGAGCTTTGGCAGTCTGCCGTCGCTTGTGCTGCTGCTGCTGCTGAAGTTGGGTTCTCGCTGAATGCCGTGGAATGCCCCCCGTCGATGAGGCTTCGAGCAGCTTGAGGGAATCCAGGGAGCACCCACGAAGAGAGGAGGGAGGGGAGGGAGAAAGATCTTTCCTTTCCCCCATTTGGGCCCAAAAAAGTAAGCACTGGTTTTGATCGTTCGGGAAGAGAGAGAGAGAGAGATGGGGTGTTGTTACTCGAGGGTGGAGAGAGAGGAGATGGTGTCGCGTTGCAGGGCGAGGAAGAGGTACATGAAGCAGTTCGTGAAGGCGAGGCAGGGGTTCTCGGTCTCGCACGCCATGTACCTGCGCGCCCTCCGCAGCACCGGATCCGCCCTCCTCCAGTTCGCCAACGGCGAGGCCACCCTCCACCTCCACCTCCACCACCACCACCGGCGCCTCCACTCGCCGTCCCTGCTGCCCTCCCCGCCGCCGCAGCCTCCGCCCACCCCGCCGCCTCCCCCGCCCCCTCTCAGCCCCGGCTCCGACAGCTGGACCTCCACCTCCGTCACCGCCTCCTCGGCCCTGCCGCCCCCGCCCCCTCCGCCGCCGCCGCCGCCGCCGCCCGCGGCTTCGGGGTGGGATTTCTGGGACCCTTTCATGCCGGCGTCCTCGAGGTCGGTCACGGAGGAGGATTGGGAGGTGACCACGACGGCATCTGAGCTGGCGGCACCGCCGGCGGCCGCCATGACGGTGGTCAGTGGGTATTCGAAGGACAGCAACAGCGAACTTGCAATGGTGGTGTCGAGGAATAGTGGGAAAGATCTGATGGGGATCATCAAAGAGCTTGATGAGTATTTCCTGAATGCTGCTGATGCTGGTGCTGATGTGTCGTTGGCGTTGGAAGTTTCAAGCCCTGCTTTTTCTTGCCAAAGCAAAGAGGGTGCACAAGCTACTGAGCCTTCTTTTTCTTTTTTCATCAATTTTTTTTTTTTGGTCAATTCTGTTTGACAGATCTGGAAACAATAATTACCCATTTGATTATATGTCGCTTTTATGTGCAATAATAAACCATGAGATTAGATTAGCGAATGCCAAATGAAGTAAAACAATTGTTTTGCTGGTTTGCTTTTTGCTCTTTTGTCACTTTGAATTGCATATACATGTTTTGAGGTTTGATCCTTTGGTGTTGGCAGGTAAAGTTTATAATATGTGGAATCTGAGCCCCTCACTGTGGACGCGCGGATGCACCAGTCCCAAATCAAACGGCTTCGGCAGGATGAGTGCCCAGAATTTTGGCAACGGAAGGTCTGTGTATGGCAGCCACTGTTCTACTGCTGAGAGGTTATACGCTTGGGAGAAGAAGCTGTACAAGGAGGTCAAGGTAGCTATCTATTTTGATTATCTATCTTGTTGTTGTCTTTCTTTTGCTCTTGGATAGTTATTGCTAGTACATGACACATCCTTAACGAGATGTACAGACAATTTAGCCATTAGGAAATTGACACTAATATCCAATGTGACTAGGAAACAGTTTGACCGTCGAAAGTTTGATGATTTTAAAGATGTGTACGGTGCATACGAGTTTCCTAGAATGCTCTTCTCTTCTGCTAGCGCTAACTATTATATTTTCATGGACAAGAAATGAAACTCTGTGCATATTGAGCAATTAATGGGTATTTTTCCCGTCCTGGTCCATCCATGCGACCAAATTCTTGTAATTTTATTTGTATTGGTCTTAGGATGCAGAGACCTTTAAAATCGAGCACGACAAGAGGGTGGAGCATTTGAGGAAGCTTGAGCTGAAGCGGGCTGACTATATGAAGACTGAGAAAACCAAAAAGGAGATTGAGAAGTTGGAATCACAGATGATGGTCGCTTCCCAAGCCATCGAGACAACTTCTGCTGAAATCGTCAAATTAAGAGACACAGAGCTCTATCCACAGCTGCTTGAGCTAGTTAAAGGGTTAGTTACATTACCATGCATGGCACAAAGACCTAAACATTCTCTCTTTTATTGTTTTTCTTTTTCTCTTTTTCCTAATCTTTGGAATGTTTCAAAATCTGGCTCGGTGATGCAGAAAAGTTTGGAGTTTGCGTGGTCTTTGTTAGTTGGACACATGCTAGATCATGTGGAACAAATCGCTTTTCCAAGTATTACCTATCAATATGGTTCAATTCATATAAAAATGATGTCTGTTTGAAAATTTTTATGAAAATGGTTGTGGTAGTAACTAGGATACCCTTGTCTAACCACTAAAGAAAAGTCACATCTAGCACAAAATAAAGTAAAATGCATCTGTTGCCAGAGTGAAAGGCAGCTTCTACATTTGGGCCAGAAGAGAAAATTACATAGTACTACTGTACAAGCAATTGCTTTTGAATGCTTTTCTTATGCTTCTTTATCCCTCTTGTCCCTTCTTTTCACTTTTATTCTCAAGTTGCTCTCATTCCCAAGAGGGTTAGTACAATGTTGTGAACCTTACATTATGGTGTTATTTTATTCCTAGAACGAGACACATGTTTGCTTCATGGTTTAGAATTAATTGGGAAAGAAAATACAACTGCAACAATAGTCAAAGCCTTTTCACTAAGTGGAACCAACTGCATGGCCCTTGCTAAACATAGTAATGGTGGATGATGGATTCAAGGGCTTCTTTATGCTGTCTTTAAATGTCTTCTTACGCTCACCCATGTCCCATGGAATCTCAAACAATCTCTGGTCATCATGTCTTATTTCAAAGTTATGACCATGTTAATTGGGATGGCTTTTATCTTTTCTCCTGATTTCAAAACTATCTTTTCCTGAGTGCCCATAGCTCAGTTACTCTGCTTTCCAACCCATATAACCCACCTGGTTGTCATAATGTAATTCGTGAAAAAAATTCCCCTTTGCTTGAGTGACTTATGCCAAAGGCACAACACCGCGGATGCACTTCTTTTAGTTTCTTGAAAAATCAGATAATCACTCATTGTGATTTTTTTACAGAGAGTAAATAACAATCGGATATGATGTATTAAGCATATTGTTTTTAGCAATGGGAGGGAAGAAACATTCGATGAAGGTTCAACAATCACAACCACATCATGATGCTCTTGTTCAGTAAAGTTAATGTGTTGGCTACTTTTCCTGTAGAAATTTAAACATGTCATGAGGCCTTTTGTATAGCTCAAAATGGGGAAGTTGCAACTATTTATGAATTTGACATGTTTTTCAACATATGGGTAGTCACATTCTGAATATAACAAGTACGATGCACAAAATGACTCGATCTAGGGGGCTCTCTTTGATAATTGTACTTATATATTTATCCCTCCAAAATTTATGTGCTCTCCACTCTGTCTTAAAGAATTGCGTAATTGCATTTTTACCACCCTCACGGTGCTCTTTTCCCCTTTGTGTTTGCTATTGCAGATTGATGTGCATGTGGAGAAGCATGTATGAGTGCCACCAGGTCCAGACCCACATAGTCCAGCAGCTTAAATACCTGAACATCATTCCATCTGCTGAACCCACGTCCGAGATTCACCGACAGTCAACTCTGCAGCTTGAGCTGGAGGTCCAGCAGTGGCACCTCTCCTTCTGCAGCCTTGTCAAGGCTCAACGAGATTACATTCAGTCACTTACAGGCTGGCTCCGCCTCAGCCTCTTCCAGTTCAACAAGAACACACTATCTCGAACCTCAGAAGAGTCGAGGATTTATTCACTCTGTGAGGAGTGGCAACAAGCCGTTGACCGGATCCCTGACAAAGTAGCATCAGAAGCAATCAAGAGCCTATTGACTGCAATCCATTCTATTGTGGTTCAACAACAGGAGGAGCAGAAGCAGAAGAAAAGGGCAGAATGTGCATTCAAAGAACTCGAGAAGAAGACGATTGAGCTCAGGTCATTGGAGAGCAAGTACGGTCCATTTTGTGCAGCCGAGACTCTTGGTTCTGGAAGAAATAAGGACCCTGTTGGAGAAAAGCATGCTAAGGTGGCATTTTTTAGAGCCAAAGCAGAGGAGGAGAAGTCGAAACACGACAAATCGGTGAGCATAACTAGAGCAATGACACTGAATAACCTACAGATGGGTTTTCCACATTTGTTCCAAGCAATCGTGGGGTTTTCTAGCGTGTGCATGCAAGCGTTCGAGTCCTTGTACAATGTAGCCAAGAACAATGAACAGGAGCATGATTTGAAGAGGCTTCTCCCTTGATTATGTAGCGATGCGGATCGATTCATTGCAGAGAATGTCCATACCGATGTACATAGAAGAGAGTTTTGTCTCAACTTGGTTGTCCATGAAGATAATCTTATTAGGTATTACTACTTTTTCAGACAACCCACTATGGTGAAGTTAGGTTATAATGAGAGGAGTTTAGAAACTCGAGTTGGGTGTTGTGAGTTGTTTGTCCTTTACAGGAATGATTTTGGATGATTTCTGTATTCAAACCGCAATGACCACTTTGTGACAGCTGCGCATGAAAGGGTTTGCTTCTGTGAATGTAAATTTCAGTAACAGCGTAGCTGGAATTGTAATTTAGCCAACAAAGCCCGGAATTACAATTTCTTAATCGTAAAAAGGAAAAAAAAAAATTATCTGGTTAAATCGCCGTCGATGGGCTGCAGGATCATTGACATCCGAATCAACAAATCGGTAATGAGACCCAACAGCATGTGAAGACCAAAAACAAGTGCAAAGGTCTAAAATGACATTTTTAATTACAGATCTTAGCTAGTAACCAAGTGTCGTATATCACATATAGGACAATTCATGACTAGGGGAATCTTTCTCTTGATGAAACCTGGAATATTTGTCGATAGGCACGAGTAATTTGTTTTGCTATTGAGGAACTGCTTCAAAGGCACCAAAAATAACAGCCAAACTGGGGAAATAGAGATCATCACAAAAGTATCAATTTTTACCAAAAAGGATGCGTCCCACAAGAATAAGAACTAAGAATGCCGCTACTTCTCCAGGAAAGACAAGCAGATAAGCGATTCATCTTGTTTCTCGTCAATAGTAATAGAGGCAAGTTCATGTGAGTGTCAAACACGTGTAGATATTAATTATAGATAAGTGCGAACACAAATTGTCTAGTCCCACGAAAACACAGGCGGGTTTTGATCTGCAGAGAGCGATGGAGGGACAGGGCATGGAAACTGGGCAGATTCTAAGTATGAATGGCGGCTGTGGAGAAGAGAGCTATGCCAAGAACTCCCATGCACAGGTACATATTCCTGATTATCGTGTTCTCTCTTTAAAATTGTGATTTCGTTAATTAACATTCTTGAATACAATTACAGTTAAACTTAAATGCTCCTCTGGAACAGCGTTAAACTTAACATTCAGGTTGAAGTAGCTATTAAACAGATATTCATCTAAGTCAAAGCCATGAGTTGGCTCACAGAGATGTGATTACAAAAGTAAATTATCTCCATATTCTCCTCTTCTTCAATATAAGCAAATGTTATTAAAATTGAAGACAAAGCAACAATCTCTCTAACATGGTGCAATAGTTTTCTTGCACATCTGTGATCCTTCTATGCCAATCCCTCAGTAGTTTTTTCGGTTAATATCAGTCTCCAATGATGAGAATCAAACCTCAAACTCACAAGAGGCCTTAATGAAGTTTTCAAAGTGCTCATAGAAGTTCCCTATAGGATAATGTGAAGCAGAGATTATGCAACGTCCTGATGAATTTGGTTTTTGATAAACAAGCCAAGGCCACAAACAAACTTTTACTGCAAAGCACTGAGCTTTAATTCCACAAGGTCAATATTTTATTAAATGGCCAAGAGAAAAAACACTATTGTGCTAGCGAGAAGACTCTTGCTTGTGTAAATCATCATCTTCATTGAGCACTCACATTGAGATTGTACCTCTCCTTTAACACTATGTTTCCCCCTAGTAAATTGAAGTTTTTGTTTCTTCTCTAGAATGCATATCTTTTGAGGACAATCCCAGTGTTGCACGCGGCTCTACTTGATTTCTGTACCAAGAAACTTCCTGCTATCGTCGCAATCGCCGATCTTGGCTGCTCTTCTGGGCCAAACACTCTGTTTGCAATCTCCCAAAGCATGAGCATCATCCACGACACATGCCGCCAAATTGGATGCTCGCCACCACAGTTCAGCGTGTTCCTGAACGACCTCCCTTCCAATGACTTCAACACGGTCTTCAAGTCCCTTCCACAGTTCCAGAAGAGGATGATGGAAGAGAACGGCCAGGACTTTGGGCCATGTTACATCGCTGGAGTTCCAGGTTCCTTCTACGGTAGGCTTTTCCCTGCAAAGAGCCTGCACTTCGTGCAATCTTCCACAAGCCTCCATTGGCTCTCCCAGGTCAGCACTCGCCCTTTTTTAAATAGAAAACCAAACTTTACTTCCCTCAACTATAAGATCATTGTACTTTCGGCCTATAACCATAAAAAGTCTTCGACCTTTCAATATTTGTATGAGCATTCCATCAGAATTTAATGACTTTTAATGATTTTGAGTTCGACAGAGTGAAAAGGAGTGAATAAATCAATGAGAAGAATTCTGACCCAAAATTTCCTTCTACAGGTACCTCTGGAGCTGAGTGACTGCTCTGACAAAGCAATGGTAAATAAAGGGAAAATCTATATTTCTAGGACAAGTCCACCCAGAGTTGTGGAAGCTTATTTGAGCCAATTCAGGAGGGACTTCTCCTCATTTCTCAGGTTGCGATCGGAAGAAATAGCCCCTGGTGGACACATGGTTCTGACTTTCAGGGGCCGGAGGATGCCAGACCCGTTTCCTGGTGAAAGTTGTCTGCTTTGGGACTACTTAGGACTAGCATTTCAGGATTTGGTCTCACAGGTATGTGTTGCTCCAAAAACATTTCTCCGCATCCGTGTGTTCTAATCTTTGCATATGCAAGGCTCAGTCTCTGGAATTTTTACAGTCCAAGTTAATAATCAATTTTTCCTGGCCCAAGTTGCATCTGGATCTCTGTAGGAGGAGGTAGTTTTGGCATGTCCTCACATCAGTCTTGAAGCATAACTTGCATATTTTGCAAGACCTGTCACTTGGCTACTTGAATTGAATAATGAAACTTTGAACCATGCAATTTCACTTAACTTTCTCTATTGAGCTCTAAGTTGCTGGAATTGCTTTTTGTCACAATTTGACGAATGGATGCTTCGAAATCACGAAAGCTAGCAGTCTTCTAGAGCTAGGATAGATTGTAGCTCTTCGATCAGATGATTAGTCATCAGATTGGCATCATCTAATAATTCAAGTAAAATGGAGTCAGCAGGCTAGAAAATGTTTAACCTTTAGCATGAAAAACATGTCACTTTCATGAAAAAGCTAGTCTTCCCGTGATATCCCTTAATCAGTTTACCAGGAAAATGTTACTAAAAGAGAAAATTGTTCAAAAAACGCAGGGATTAATAGAGGAAGAGAAGCTGGACAGCTACAACACACCATACTATGAGCCCTACGTGGAGGATGTGAGGGCAGAGATAGAGAGAGAAGGGTCCTTCACTCTTGACAGGTTAGAGATCATTGTAGCTCCATGGGATGGGGTGAATGGAGGGCAGAGGTATGACCGGAGGAAGACAGCCGAGATGATGGCAAAGGCCATGAGGGCAGTGAACGAGTCCATGATCACAAGCCACTTTGGGGATCAAATCTTGGACTCCTTGTTTGAGAGGTTCATAGACATCATGGCTAGGGATACCAAGGAAGTGGAGCATCCCAGTCTTGTGGTGTCCTTGATTAGGAAGTCGTGAGATCTGCCTAGATTGCTAATTCAGACAGAGAGAGGGAAGGAGAGCCCCTCTGTGTGAAAAGGAAGAAAAAGGGCGGCCTCCTAACTTTGTTAAGTTCCTCCGCATGTGGCCAACAATTTGGTGTTTGCACTTCAATAATGTGTTTCTCGGCCAGAAAAAAGAGAGTCGTGGGTTTGTGTTGGCCAAAAGAAAAAGTCATAGATGTTTGTAAGTCTTTTTTCTTTACAAAGTTTTTTTTTTTTTTTTTAAAGGGGCAAAAGAAAAGTGAAAAGGCTTTGACTATCGCTGCTGTTGTAATTTGTTTCCCAAACTATTCTAAACAGTGCAGCAAACATGTGTCCCGTTCTAGGAATAGCACCATGATGTCAGGTTCAAAACATTGCACTAACCCTCTCGGAATGGGAAGAACCTGGGACTATAAGCGGAAAGAAGGGACAAGAGGAACAAAGAAGCATAAGAAAAGCATTCAAAAGCAACTGCTTGTACGGTACTAGGAGAATTTTCTCTTCTGGCCCAAAAATGGGAGTTGCCTTTAACTCTAGTAACAGCAGCTGTAATTGATAGATTCAAGGCCTTCTTTGTTGCGATAGGCGAGCGATCGAACAAAATATAGACGGAAGAAGAAAAATAAATCGAACACCAGATTTACGTGATTCAGTCGTAAAGACCTACGTCCACGGGGAGAGCAGCAGCGAATTTCATTATAGATCAAGTGATACAAAGAGATTACACACTCAAGTCACTCAAACATTCTCTCGGTGTTTCCCAAGCCCCAATTACACCCAATAACGCACGCAGTGTTTAACCCCGAAATTCCTCAAAAATAATCTCTCAATCTCACGAGGGAATTACACGCAAATCTTACCTCAAGATTTAATCGACTACAAACACTAAACTTCTTGGATGTAATTCACGAACAAAAAACCCGCCAAGCACTCGCTAGAATAACGGCGCTTCAATGCTCGTATCAACAATGATGCTAACCCCAATATTCATGCAAGCAAACCACGAATATATATGCTTGTACGTGCACCGCCTCGATCAAAGAGGAAAGTCCCAAGCCAAGTTAAATTAGGAAGTCCAACTTTCTTTAATCAAGTTCCTTTCTTGGCTGATGAAGTTGACGAGTGCATCTCCGCTTGCCAATCTCCGCTTGAATGATAGGAATATTTCCTTATCTGCAAGTTAACTAATTTATTTTCAAAATTCAGCAATTCGCTTCGGGCTTAAACTCGAGACATAAATTTAACAATCTCCACCTTGGCTCGATGTTTGAGCTAAGTCACAATCGCTTCGCAAAAATTCAAACTGCTACTTTCCCATAGCCCCCGATGGGCTCAACTGCTACAGTTATTATTCAAGTCCAAGCCTCACTTGAACTTCGCCATAACTGAGGATTTCATCAGAATACCAACTCCACATGCACCTTTAACTGCTCCGCAAGGATTTTCTGACGCAACCTCCTTAACCGCAGATAAAGCAAAATCATTGTTGCATCCATATCTATTAGGAGATCGAACACGTACCTTGTTAATTTCAGCAGTTACAGCAACCGTTGGCTCTATAGGCTCCATCTCGCTATGAGCACCATCTGTGTTGATTATCTTGCTAGTACTCGTACTCGCTACCAGGAGTTTATGATTGCAACTCCACCTCAAGCTGAACACCGTTCAGATCCATATTAACACTGCTATAATCACTCCTAGCCAGAAGTACTTGAAACTCATCAAGAGTAACTTCTCTATTGTTAATAGGTGAATTTATATCTGGGCACCACAACTGATCACCCCGCTCACCTTGTGCATAGCCATGGAATATGCATCTTGCCCTCCCATTGAGCTTACCATCACTCACTCGAAAATAACATGGGCAACCAAACATTCTAAGAATAGAATAATCAGCAACGTTACATGACCACACTTCTTCAGGAGTCTGCCATTCAATAGCAATTGATGGGGATCTATTCACCAGGCAGCTTACCGTACTTAGC
Organism: Eucalyptus grandis x Eucalyptus urophylla; assembly: GCA_028830015.1. NCBI lineage: Eukaryota > Viridiplantae > Streptophyta > Magnoliopsida > Myrtales > Myrtaceae > Eucalyptus > Eucalyptus grandis x Eucalyptus urophylla. The sequence continues at coordinate 31,691,184 of CM054203.1, forward strand.
ACACCAGCTAGGATTCTCCAAGCAATACCAGCACTAGAGATAATTTTTCTGGCCATCTCTAGTAATTTTCTACTCGTCAATTCTGCAAATTGTTGTGATTTATTGGCACTAGTGGGGGTGTTTCACTATGCTCTCTTTCATGCAGAATTTATTTGCCAGTTCCGAGCAAAACTCCATGCTATTGTCAGTCTGCACATGCCTGATCGACTTACCAGTCTCCGTCTCGATCAAAGCTTTTGACTGCAAGATCCTGACACCAGCATCAAACTTGTGCCTTGGCACAAACACCCAGGTCTTCCTCGAGCAGTCAATAGACTCTCGAACAGATGCATCCGACGTCTCCGCAGCGAAATTTATCACTGTCTCACCTTGAAGTTTATACAGGCCATCGTGCTTGATTCCTTTCATTATCACCAGGGCACCTCGAACAACCTTCAGAACTTCACCTTTTGAAGAATACCTGCAATCGGCTGAATCTAGGGCACCCGAGGAAATTAAGTTCTTTTTCAATTCCGGAACATGCTTTACTCCAGTCAATGTCCTCACGATACCATCATGCATTCTGATTTTAACATCACCAACACCCACAACATCGCACTTAGCGTTGTTCCCTAACTAGACTTTACCACTACCCGTGCACTGATAAGTGATAAACCAGTTTCCATTTGGCGTGACATGAAAAAGATCAACCAGAATCCATAATCCATCCATCAAACAATGAATAATCAGTGACAGACAAGACATAATCAGCATTATCTGCTACAGCTGCAACATTATCTGCAGAATCAACCATAATTCCCTTACCCTTTTCATTCTTCAGCTTAAGGCAATCTCTTCTAAGATGTCCCCTCTTGCTACAGCTCCAACAGACAACATTAGTAGTCATAGATTGGCTACGTCTGTTCATATTAGTACTACCATTACCTACACGTGTTACAAATCTTCCTCTATTTTCACCTACTAGAGCAGTAGATGCAGATTCGCCAGATTCTCTTCTACGAATGTCCTCGCTCAGAATCAAATCTCGAACCCCATCAAACGTCAAACTTGTTGACCCAGAGGAATTACTAACAGCAGTAACGGTAGTATTCCAACTATCAGGCAATGAGGATAATAGAATCAAAGCACGTACCTCATCTTCAAAATCAATCTCAACTGAACTCAATTGACTAACAATCACATTGAATTCATTGATATGATCTGCAACTGATGCACCTTCTTTCATCTTCAAGTTAAACAGACGTTGCATCAAACAGACCTTGTTGATCGCAGAGGGCTTCTTGTACATATCCAACAGGGCTTACATCAAATCAGCAGTGGTCTTCTCCTTCAGGATGTTAAACGCGACGTTACGAGCCAACGTCAGCCGAATAACACCCATTGCTCGTCTATCCAGCAAATCCCAATCAGCTTGCTTCATCATCTCTGGTTTCTCTCCAAATAAAGGCAAGTGCAGATTCATCTGGTAAAGATAATCTTCAATCTGCATCTTCCAGAAACTAAAATCCTTCCCATCAAATTTGTTGATTCTCACTTTTACTTCTTCGGTCGCCATCGATTCGCTTCAACTCAGCCAAGCCTAGCTATAATACCACTTGTTGCGATAGGCGAGCGATCGAACAAAATATAGACGGAAGAAGAAAAATAAATCGGACACCAGATTTACGTGGTTCAGTCGTAAAGACCTACGTCCACGGGGAGAGCAGCAGCGAATTTCACTATAGATCAAGCGATACAAGGAGATTACACACTCAAGTCACTCAAACACTCTCTCGGTGTTTCCCAAGCCCCAATTACACCCAATAACGCACGCAGTGTTTAGCCCCGAAATTCCTCGAAAATAATCTCTCAATCTCACGAGGGAATTACACGCAAATCTTACCTCAAGATTTAATCGACTACAAACACTAAACTTCTTGGATGTAATTCACGAACAAAAAACCCGCCAAGCACTCGCTAGAATAATGGCGCTTCAATGCTCGTATCAACAATGATGCTAACCCCAATATTCATGCAAGCAAACCACGAATATATATGCTTGTACGTGCACCGCCTCGATCAAAGAGGAAAGTCCCAAGCCAAGTTAAATTAGGAAGTCCAACTTTCTTTAATCAAGTTTATATTTCCTTTCTTGGCTGATGAAGTTGACGAGTGCATCTCCGCTTGCCAATCTCCGCTTGAATGATAGGAATATTTCCTTATCCGCAAGTTAACTAATTTATTTTCAAAATTCAGCAATTTGCTTCGGGCTTAAACTCGAGACATAAATTTAACATTCTTTATGCTGTCTTCAGATGTATTCTTAGGTTCACCCCCGTCCCACATAATCTCAAACGATCTCTGGTCATCATCCCTCATTTAAAAGTAATGACCATGTTAACAGGTTTTTCTCATCTTCCGTTGGTCAATCAGGATGATTGTGATCTCTTCTCTTGCTTTCAAATCTATTTATTCCACAATGCACGTAGCTGGGTGACTTTGCATTTTGATGATTATAATTTATATGGCTGTCATATAGTAATATGTGAAAAGTTTGCCTTTTGCTTGATTGACTTAAGCCGAAGGCACAACACCGCGGATGCACTTTGATTAGTTTCTTAGAAAAATAAGATGATCACTCAAATTGTTAGTTTTTTTCACGAAGAATAAATAACTATTGGATATAATGGATGAAAGGTATTGTCATTACCAATGGGGTGAGGAGAACATTTAGCAAAGGTTCAATAATTACAACGACACCATGCTGTAGCTCGTGCTTGAGGTCCAGCAGTGGCACCTCTCCTTCTGCAGCCTTATCAAGGCTCATCGAGATCACATTCAGTCACTTATAGGCTGGCTCCGCCTCAGCCTGTTCCAGCTCAACAAGAACATGCTATCTCGAACCAAGGAAGAGTCGAAGATAAATTCACTCTGTGAGGAGAGGCTACAAGCTGTTGACTGGATCCCCAGCAAAGTAGCGTCAGAAGGAATCCAGAGCCCATTGATTGCCATCCATTCCATTGTGGTTCAACAAGAGGAGAAGCAGAAGCAGAAATTCAGAATGTGCACTTAAAGAGCTCGAGAAGAAGACGGTTGAGCTCAGGTCGTTGGATAGCAAGTTGGGTCCATTTTTTTGCACCTGAGATTCCTGGTTCTGGAAGAAGTAAAGACCCAGTCGGAGAAAAGCGTGCCAAAGTGGCAGTTTTCAGAGCCAAAGCAGAGGAGGAGAGTTCGAAACATGAAAGATCGGTGAGCATAAATAGAGCAACGGCGCTGAATGACCTATGGATGGGTTTTCCACATGTGTTCCAGGCAATCATGGGGTTTTCTAGCGTTTCTGTGCAGGCGTTCGAGTCACCACAGCCAAGAACAATGAACCCAAGCATGATTTGAAAAGGCTTCTGATATAGCTAGTATAGGCACCTAGAGGGGGGTGAATAGGTGTAAAAATAATTTCTTGAGATATGAAAGCAATACTGGACTAACAACAGAAAGGAAGCTCTCCTTTAGTTAACAAATCGAACTATGATCAAAGTAAAGCGGAGAGTAAGGAAGAGAAAATTGAACACAAGGTTTATAGTGGTTCGGCTTATTCCAAGCCTACGTCCACTCTTCTGCAATGACAGCCTACAAGATGGATTTCACTATGAACAAAAGAGATATTACAGCACTGCTTTCCCTTGATTCCACAGTGTAGATATTCTATCACACTTCCTCAAGGTCTCTCAAAGTATAGACTCTCTTTTGTGTACAAGATTTCGCTCAGTAAATTAATTGACTAAGAATCAAAGAGCTTCAGACTTTGGAATTCTTCTATCGTGCACTCCTCGAACAACTGGAACGTCTTCCTTCTATACTCCTTTATGCCATCATACCCGTTAGCACTTACCAAAGGGATTCTTCCAATCCTCCCATTGGACAGAATCAATTAGGAAGATTATTCGAGCTATTAAAGGAACATGTCGATAGCCCATCAATCATGCTCGCCCATACAATCAAGATCTTGGTTTCCATAAGTAGAACATTCCAAGAATACTTCGTCAATCATCGGATCTTTAATCATTCTTGATTTGAATAAAGGAATCCGTTATGTCTTATCCAGCCAAGAGATATTTTCCAGTCGATAAGGCCAAACTCCTTAATGAAGTAGTTCTGGATAGCATTTCTTCAACGGATTAGAAACTGTCAATGAGAATAGACTTTGAGTCTTGAGTCTAGTAGTCTGGAGGTCTTCAGACTTTAATAGAAGAGTCTGCAAGGCTTCAGATTAGACTGATAGAAACGTTTTGTTAGCTTCAAAATATTCCATAAAGATTTCTCCAACAATCTCCCCATTTTTTATGGTGACAAAACTTTCCTGCAGATTTGAATAACTTTGACCTGCAAAACATTACTCAAGCAAATATGGATATCTCATAAAGATTAATAGCTTAATGATAACACTAGAATCTGCAACCACAGAAAATAGGTTAGTCTTTCATGAGAGTAAAGCCATTCATAAGATATCAATAGTACTTAATATAAACAGCAGTCAAATCCAAATCCACGTTCAGTCAATCCTCATCCAGACACAGACACACAAGTCACACATCAAAACAAACTAAAAATTCAACAAGTTTAAGTTCAAAGATTTCAAATCTCGCATCTCTCCCCCTTTTTGTCATCATCATAAAAAGAAGTTGAGATGGGAATAGAACGGAGTCAAGTTTGCTTGGAAATGCGAACAAGCTGGAAATCTCCCATGGACTGGATGATGCCTTCCAGCTTTTTCAATTCTTCCTTTAGATGATCCACCTCTTCACTTTTAGCATTGGCTTGAATCTGAAGAGCAAGGGCTTGGATCTGATCAGACAATGAAACGAAAGAAGCTTGTCCTGCATTCTTCAAGTTCTGAACTTCGCTTTCCAAAGCATATATCTGACCCCCCAATTCCAAAAGAACATCAATGATTCTGCGAAAATCTGCTGAGTTATTAGTCTGCGTACTGGCTTCGGCACGATCTGATGGAGTAAAGGCAGACGATGGTATATCAGCATAATCACGCAAATTTGGCGATGAAGCACCATGTCCCTCCTCAGGAAATTGAGAGGCATGAATGTCTTCTGGATCTGCTGGAGAGCGACTGACTGACCCTCTTAGTCCGTTTTTGCAAGAGTATAGGCATAAGATTTCGGCTCCTTCACTGGTAACAGAATATGAGGACATTCCTCTGTTTTCACCATCTCCCCCTGTCTCCATGGCTTCAGGTGGAGAAGAGTTTTCCTCATGCTCTCCTTCCTCTTGATTTTCTCTTTCTTTTTCTTCTTCAAACCTTTCTTCGTCTGTTTCTTTTTCTTCAGCTTCTTTCTCATTTTCTTCCTTTTCCTCTGCTTCTCTCTCCTCTGCTTCTGAATCTTCTTCTTTCTCCTGTTCTTCTCTCTCCTCTGCTTCTTTCTCCTGTTCTACTCTCTCCTCTGCTTCTTTCTCTTGTCGTTCTATTGATTCAGGAACAGAACAACTCAGCTTCTTTAATGCTATAGCAAAAATTGTGAGGTCATCCTCATCATCTTCATCAGTAATGAGAGCTTTTCTCTTTTTGGATGGAGTAACCATGGGCTCATTCCCTTTTCTTTTCGCTGCAGAAGAGACTTGATGAGATTTGACAAGGGTTTTCTCCTTAAATTTCTCCAACGCCTTGTCGAGATCTTTCAGACGCATTTTGGACACCATTTTCAGTCCTACCACCATTTTGTCACAGGGTTGAACACAGAGAATTTGTGGAGGCTGAATATTCAAATATCTGAATATCTTTGACACAAGACCTGGATAAGGAAGTTGGCCCTTGTCCTTCACCACTGCTCTATACATGTGAAACAGAATAGTGTGAGGAAGAGAAAACTTTTTCCCAGCATTGATGGCGTACATCAGCTTTGCCTCTGAGTTAGAAACATCAGTCTTGGAAGTTGATTTGTGTCTAAGGCAATTTATCACAATTTTGTGAAGCAGAATGTTGAACGCATGCATCCTTAAGTACGAAATCCTTCCCTCTGTCATTCTGTCTTTAACAAGTTCCAATGTGGCACGAGCTATAGAGACACTAATGGGTTGATATTTCCCTCTCTCAACCCCAATAACATCTGCCAACATATCCACATCCACTACAAAGTCCTGATCTCGGACACTGAAGGAGATTCTATTCGCATCCAAGAAACTAAGATTTGAATAGAAATAAGCAGTTAATTGAGCATAGGCTTCTGTGGTGTCGGAACAGAATTGTTCAAGTTGAAGAAAACTGAACTTTTCTCTCAAATTGACATTCACAGCATCAAGGAAATCAAAATCTACACTCCTAGGGTTTATCACCCCACGTTTCAACAATTTGGAGTATAGATCCTTCTGTTCCTTCGATCTAAACAATTCTGTTCTTTTTCCTCGAATTTTCGCCGCAACACCCATTCTTAGTTGAAATTCTTTGTACAATCTGTCATCATCATTTCCATCTATCAGATTAAAACCTCCAACATGCGGATCACTTGGGATATTTGCAAGGGTTTTTTCTGCCAACCCCTTAGGAGCAATTTCCAAACTCTCCATTTTTCGCAAAAAGATGTACTCATTCCCATATCCCTTGTCCTTAATAAACTCATCGATGTAGTTCAATGGAGTACCAATGCTCTTTAAAGCACGGTAGAGCTTATAAATAAAAGAGGGCTTTTGAACTCTTACAGGATCTGCGTCTTCGACGATTTCTTCCTCTTGTTGATGAACAACATTCTGTGGACTAGATGGTGGAGAATGACGCTGCTAAGAATGTTGTGGGCTCTGCTGCTGACTTGGTGATTCCTCTTCCTCGGTGAGATCAAAGTGAGTAGGCCCCTTACTCATTCGCCGTGGTCCCCTGCTTGCAATCCTTGAAGACTTTCTTGAAGATGACATCTTTCTCAATCTTGAAAGATTCATTGCTTGACTTTCCCAAGAAAGATGACAACTTTTTTGAAGATTAAACAAGGGAGAAAGACAGGAATGTAATATCGATGCTTTTTAAGGTTTTGGAGTTAAGTGAAGAGGAACCGACTGTATATAGCTTAGTCGAAACGAGGGAATGCCAAACGTCGTAAAGGAAGGTTAAAAGATACCTTTTTTAAAAAATAACTGCCTTTTTCAAAAATAGATAACTGCCATTTATTCTTTTGAAAAGGAAAAAATTACACTTTTCACGGAAATTGAAGATAGCATAAATCAATTATGAATGGATAAAAGATCGTACCTTTACGAGATTTAATAAAATAACTTACAGTTAAGAACCATGATTGTCTGAGACTAAAAGTCTCTAGACTTTAACTTCTTCAAGCTTCAAGATGTTGAATCTGGAACGGATGATTTCAAATTGATTTTTCTCCAAAGGCTTCGTTATTATATCCGCCAGTTGGTTCTTTGAGTCAACAAACTGAATCGTAACTTCTCCATTTTGAACATGATCTCTAATGAAGTGATGTCGAATCTCTATATGCTTTGCTCTTGAGTGAATGATTAGATTTTTGGTAAGATTGATTGCACTGGTGTTGTCACAGTTAATCTCCGTGCATGAATCTTCAATTCCAAAATCTCTTAATTGTTGTTTTATCCATAGAATTTGTGAACAACAGCTTCCGAGAGCTACATATTCTGCTTCTGTTGTAGAAAGAGCTACTGTATTTTGCTTCATTGAAAACCAAGACACTGTCCTACTTTCAAGTAACTGACAAGTACCCGAGGTGCTCTTTCTATCAACTCTGCAACCGACTAGATCTGCATCTGAATATCCAAGGAGAGTAAAGTCTCCCTTTTTAGGATACCAAAGGCCGATGCTTGAAGTTGAAGCAATGTATTTGATAATACGCTTTGCAGCACTTAGATGAGATTCTTTAGGGTCTGCTTGAAATCTAGCACAAATGCAAACACTAAACAAAATGTCAGGTCTAGAAGTAGTAAGATAAAGAAGTGAACCAATGATACTCATGTATAGCTTCTGGTCAACTTTCTTTCCTCCTTCATCTTTGTCTATCTTCAAGGAACTTGACATTGGTATATCAGTCTTTTTGCAATTTTCCAGTCCAAACTTTTTGACAAGATCATTAGCATATTTTTCTTGATGAATAAAAGTCCCTTCCTTCAATTGTTTCACTTGAAGTCCAAGAAAAAAGGTTAGTTCACTCATCATGCTCATTTCAAATTCATCCTGCATAGACTTAGAGAATTTCTTGCACAAACTTTCATTTGAGGATCCAAAAATGATATCATCAACATATATTTGAACAAACAGAAAATTTTTGCTTTCTCTTTTGATGAACAGAGTAGTGTCTACTTTACCTTTTTCAAAGCCATTTTGAATTAAAAACTTACTCAGTCTGTCGTACCAAGCTCGAGGTGCTTGTTTTAATCCATACAATGCTTTTTTCAGTCTGAATACTGAGTCTGGCTTCCTTGGGTCTTCAAACCCAGGTGGTTGTTCCACATAAACTTCCTCATGGATAAATCCATTCGGGAAAGCACTTTTGACGTCCATTTGGAATAACCTGAAATTCTTATAACAAGCAAAAGCAAGTAATAATCGAATTGCTTCTAACCTTGCTATTGGTGCGTAAGTCTCATCATAGTCTATCTATTCTTCTTGCGTATATCCCTTGGCCACGAGTCTTGCTTTGTTTCTTACGACTTTACCTTTTTCGTTCATCTTGTTCCTGAAAACCCATTTAGCTCCAATAATAGATTTACCTTTTGGTTTAGGAGTTAACTCCCAGACATCATTGATACTGAATTGTCTGAGTTCTTCTTGCATAGCTTCAATCCAGCTTTCATCAGATAAAGCTTCTTCTATGCTTTTTGGTTCTATTTCAGAAATAAGAGCCACAGCACTAGACTCTTCGCGCCTTTTGGATCTTGTGCGAATTCCTTCATTAATGTCGCCAATAATGAGATCTTTGGGATGACTGGACTTATGCTTCTAGTTACTAGTTGATTTGTCAGGTTGATGATCACTTCCTTCATTTGAATCTTCAATAACCATTTGATGCTGGTCTTTCAGAGTCTGAGTTGCTTCTTGAGATTTAGACTTTGTAAAGTTTGGAGCAGGTTCAGATTCTTCAAGATAAGTCTAAGCATATTCATTTTGCATAGAATCCTAGAATTTGACATTCATTGATTCCTCCACAGATTAACTCTTCTTGTTATAGACTCTGTAAGCTTTGCTTGAGGTAGAATATCCAAGGAAGATTCCTTCATCTGATTTTTCTTCAAACTTACCAACTCTATCATTTGCATTTTTCAATATAAAGCATTTGCATTCGAACACATGAAAATATGAACCAATAGGCTTCTTTCCTTTGAATAACTCATAAGGGGTTTTTTCCAGAATAGGCCTTAGAAAAACTCTATTTATAATGTAACATGCTGTCGAAACTGCTTCAGCCCAAAAACGTGAAGAGATGTTACTTTCAATTAAAAGAGTTCTAGCCATTTCTTGAAGTGATCTATTCTTTCTTTCCACAACTCCATTTTGCTCTGGAGTATATGGAGATGAGAACATATGCTAAAAACCAGATTCATCACAGAATTTTGTAAAATCATGATTTTCAAATTCACCTCCATGATATGTTCTTATACTCGAGATAACATACCATTTTTCATTTTGAACATTTTTTGCAAACTTTTCAAAGTAAGAGAAAGTTTTAGACTTACTTGCCAGGAAATATACCCAAGTAAATCATGAGTAATCATCCATAATTACTAGGCAATATTTCTTACCTCCAATACTCTGAGTTATGGTGGGTCCAAAAAGGTCCATATGCAGAAGCTGCAATACACGATTAGTGGAAACTTGATTTATTAGTTTAAAGGAATTTCTTACATGCTTTCCCAATACGCATGGTGTACATAGATCAGTCTTTTGGTATGATAATTTGGGTAAAAACCACAAACAAGCTTCTTTGCTGAAATTTTGGCTATCTGCTTCATATTGATGTGCCCAAGCTTTCTGTGCCATAAGCTTGCTTCATCTTAAATTGAGATTAGACATTGCGATTCATCTGGTTTCACATCCAAGAGATAGATATTTCCATGTCTTCAGCCCATGAATGACTGAGTAGAGTCTTTACTAGTTCCTGAACATATTCCCTCTTGAAAATTTATTTTGAAACCAGTGTCACACAGCTAACTGATACTAAGCAGATTGTAGTTGAGTCCTTCCACTAGGGAAACATTGCTTATTGTAAGGTTTCTAATATTTACAGTTCCAAATCCCACAATTCTTCCTTTGTTGTTTCCTCCAAATTAGACTTTTCCACCATTTACTTGTACGAGCTTTATGAAGCAATTTGAGTCTCATGTCATATGTCTTGAGCATCCACTATCCAGATACCATTTTACCTTTTTCTTGATAGTGACATGCATTTAAAAAGATTTAAGCTTTCTTTGGTACCCATATTTTCTTGGGTCCATTGGTGTTAGTATGATATGCGGTTTTTGCCCATACTTTCTTAACATGTTTCCAAACCATAGGACATTCTTTTTCAAAATGATCTGCACTATTGCATTTTGAACATCTGAGAGCATTTTGAACTACTGGTTTTACAAATACTTTTTGAAAATGATTTTTGTAAAATGTCTTTGAAGGTCTCTGCTTAATTCTTTCCTTCACTTTAGGAAAATCAATTAAATGAATGGTTTCTGCTGTCATTCCCAATCCTGATTTATTGAAATAAGGTCTTTGTGCTAAAAGAATTTTTTCAAGTTTCTCAGATCCTATTGAGAATCTTTTTGAAATATTTGATAAGTCATTTTTTAAAAATGCATTTTCTTTCAAGAGATTATCTTTGCTTTCTTTAAGAGTAGAAACATTCGTGTCTAAATGTTTCAACTTTTCTTTCAAAACATTTTCCTGTTGTTTTAGTGCAAAGTTTTCCTTTTTAAGTTCGGAAATCCTTTTAAGATAAGTCTTAAGACTAAAACACAGCTCATCAATGTATTTAGAGACTTTAACAGGAATTTTAAAGTTACTTACCTCAAATTCACTGTTTGAATCTGAGTCTGTCTCGGAGTTTGAATCCGAATCCGATTGTGCCATTAGACATATATTGGCATAATCATCATCACTTTCTTCACACTCTGTATCACTCCAGGTTTCTGCTTTAAGAGCCTTTCAATACTTTTCAGCTTTTCCTTTCTTCTTTTTCAGAAAAGGACAGTTGGGTCTGATGTGTCCATTTTTCTTACATTCAAAGCAGACTACATCTTTGTTTGATTCATCATCATCAACAGACTTGGTATGTTGCTTTTGAAAGCTCTGTTTCTTTGGATTGAATCTTCTTCCTTTTCTGTTCAGCTTTCTGAATCTTCTTATCATGAGAGCAAGCTCCTCATCATCCATATTGTCTTCAGAATCTGTGACATTAGAATCATCAATGGATTTTAATGCAATGAATTTCTTACCTTTAGGATCTTCATCTTCATTGATTCATTCCACTTCATAAGACTAAAGAGTTCCAACCAACTCATCGACAGATAGTGGCATGATTCTTTGTGTCTCTCTTATTGAGGTCTTTATGTGATTCCAATCCTTGGAGAGTCCACGTAGTAACTTGTTTACCTTCATAGGATCAGAAATTGGTTGACCTTGATTTTGAAGACCATTCATGATTTCTGTAAAACGAATAGATTCTCCTGATTTCATTTTAAAGGCTTCATATTGACCGAGGAGAATGTTGATTCTGGTCTCTTTCACTCGATCAGTTCCTTCATAGGTGATATGTAATCTATCCCAAACTTATTTTGCTGTATCACAAGAAGATATTCTGTTATATTCAGTAGGTGATAAAGCACAATATAAAGAATAAATTGCTTTTGCATCAAGAGCTTGTCTCTTGATTATCTTTTCCTGAGTCATTTCACTTGACTCAACAGTTTCTTTTCCTCTCTCTGTGACAGATGTAGCTTTAGGAGTGATTCCTTTTTCTACAACGTCCCATTCTAGAGGATCCTTTGATCATAGAAACGCTTTCATCTTGTTTTTCCAGATGTTGTAATCATTTCCATCAAAGTAAAGTGGTCTAGTATTGCTCTGCCCTTCCACTAGCCCTGGAGTTAGCATACTAGCCATGGATCTTTAACTCTGAAGTAAAACACTTCAAACAAAGTGAGTACACAGGCTCTGATACCAATTGATATAACTAGTATAAGCACCTAGAGGGGGTGAATAGGTGTAAAAATAATTTCTTGAGATATGAAAGCAATACTGGACTAACAACAGAAAGGAAGCTCTCCTTTAGTTAACAAATCGAACTATGATCATAGTAAAGCGGAGAGTAAGGAAGAGAAAATTGAACACAAGGTTTATAGTGGTCCGGCTTATTCCAAGCCTACGTCCACTCTTCTGCACTGACAGCCTACTAGCTGGATTTCACTATGAACAAAAGAGATATTACAGCACTGCTTTCCCTTGATTCCACAGTGTAGATATTCTATCACACTTCCTCAAGGTCTCTCAAAGTATAGACTCTCTTTTGTGTACAAAATTTCGCTCAGTAAATGAATTGACTAAGAATCAAAGAACTTCAGACTTTGGAATTCTTCTATCGTGCACTCCTCGAACAACTGGAACTTCTTCCTTTTATACTCATTTGTGCCATCATACCCGTTGGCACTTACCAAAGGGATTCTTCCAATCCTCCCGTTGGACAGAATCAATTAGGAAGATTATTCGAGCTATTAAAGGAACATGTCGATAGCCCATCAATCATGCTCGCCCATACAATCAGGATCTTGGTTTCCATAAGTAGAACCTTCCAGGAATACTTCGTCAATCATCAGATCTTTAATCATTCTTGATTTAAATAAAGGAATCTGTATGTCTTATCCAACCAAGAGATCTTTTCCAGTCGATAAGGCCAAACTCCTTAATGAAGTAGTTCTGGATAGCATTTCTTCAACGGATTAGAAACTGTCAATGAGAATAGACTTTGAGTCTTGAGTCCGGTAGTCCAGAGGTCTTCAGACTTTAATAGAAGAGTCTGCAAGGCTTCAGACTAGACTGATAGAAACGTTTTGTCAGCTTCAAAATATTCCAGAAAGATTTCTCCAACAGATTCATCCCTGCCATGCAGATCAATTCATTGCAGATAATGTCCATGCTGATGTGCATATGGGATACAGTTTTGTGCCAACTTGGTTGTCCATGGAGAGCCTCTTATTAGGTATTATTAATTTTCAGACAACCCACTAAGGTTAACTTAGATCAGAATGAAGAAGAGATTATAAACTCGAGTTAGGTATTAAAAGTTGTTTGTCCTTTACAGAAATGATTTTAGATTATTTGAATATTCAAACGGCAATCACCAGTTTATGGCAGCGGAGCGTGAAATGGTTTGTTTCTAGGAACTGTAAATTACAGTAACATCCTTGCTATGATTGTGAATTTTTTATTTTTTATTGGTAAAAGTAAGCAATATATTGGGGAGGCCAAACTGTACAAACGAGACGGCTTCAAAAACTTGCACTCATGAAGAACGGGCTCTAAATGAGTGAAAGGAAGCTGCAAGAAAAGACAAACGGCTACAACAAGAACAGCAAGGAAAGGCCCAGGCGGCAAGCACAATCGGCAGCCAAAGGCAACCAAACCGGCCAAAAACTCTAAGTCTGATCCTTAGAGAAGATAATGGGGTCAACATCCCAAGAGCGTTGCAACCTTCTATTTTTTATGGAGTCCTCCACATCCTTGAAAGTGACTGCCTTGTCTTTAACAACTTGAAGGAGATGCTTCTTCATGGCCGGAACAGAAACCTGCTCCCCCTTGAAGAGAATGTCGTTCATGTTCTTCCAAATAATATGGCACATCACACCAAAAGAACAGCGGGCAACACACTTATAAAACTCCTTGCCCAAAAGCATAGTTATGGCCCAACGCAGATTATCAAGCCAAGGTCTATTCCACCAAGGAAGATTACACCTAGCCGCCCAAAAGAAAGCAATACTAGCCGTAATGCGACATCCAAAAAAGAGATGATCTATAGAGCCAGGCATAACATTGCAAAAATGGCAAAAAACAGCATTAATCCTACCATAAGACATAATGAAAGACTGGGTAGAAAGGCTATACTTGGTGATGAGCCAAAGGTGAAATTGGTACCGTGGCAGGATATGATTGTTCCAGATGAAAGAATGCCAACCGACACATGCCTTCTTCCGCCTTAAAGCCTCCCAAGCCGAGCCGACCGAGAACATGCCGAACGAGCTCTCTCTCCAACAAAAACGATCTTGGTCTCCAAACAAGAAAGGAAGCGGTGAACCCCAGGACTCCAACACCACCCTGACAGCCTGGCCATCTTCAAAGAAAAGGTCAGCCACCGAGGCTTGTCTAGAGAGACCAGAGCTGTGGATGATCGAATATGAGAAATAACCACCCTGACAGCCTGGCCATCTTCAGAGAAAAGGTCAGCCACCGAGGCTTGTCTAGAGAGATCAGAGCCGTGGATGATCGAATATGAGAAATATAAGTTCAAGGGGCCCCTAAGGTGCCAATTGTCGAACCAGAGTGACACTGATAGGCCGAAAAGAAGCTAAGCCGAAATTCTGTCCTGATTTAAAGAATCTTCTTCCAAGCCCAAGAACAACAAGTCAGCTTCGTAGCAACCTAGAAATTCTTTCTTTTTAAGAAGGTGGAGTGGATCCACTTACACCACATTGACTCATTATCTGAAAACAAGATCCAGATATGTTTGAGCATGGCCGCCTTATTGCACTCATGCAATTTACGGATGCCAAGACCGCCCTCCGACTTAGGAAGGCATACATCATCCCTAGAGACCTTAGCACCCCATCTGCCCAACTCGAGGCCTCACCAAAGAAATTGTCTAAGAATACGCTCAATCTAGTCCAGCATTACGCTCAATTTGGTCCAACATTGCCGCATGAAGAATAAAGACACTTGCCCAGAAGGCCTGAATAGTACGGAGAACTGGCAAGCTTATAATTTGTTTTGCTACTAAAGAACTGCTTTTAAAGCACCGAAGTGAGCCTAACTGGGAAAATAGAGATCTTCACAGAAGGATTAATTATTAACAGAAAGGATGTGCCCCCAAGAATAATTATGGATAAGTCCGACTGGAATTTGTCTAGCCCCAAGGAAAGGCGGATTTGATCTGCAGAAAGCGATGATGGGACAGAGCATCCAAACTGAGCAGATTCTGAGTATGAATGGCGGCTGCAGAGAAGAGAGCTACACTGAGAATTCCAAAGGACGGGTCCCCACTTACTGATTATCACGACTTCTCTCAAATATTTTTAGTTTTGTCAATTAACATTCTCAGGTACAATTACAGTTGAATTAATTATCGTCTACAGGGCTGTTTCTTGTAGGAAGGTGCTCGGTACTTCCGATTATACTGTCAGTCATGTCAGATTGAAGTAGCTACTAAGCAGATAATCTTCTAAATCTAAGCCATGAGTCAGCTCACACAGATGTGATCACAGGAGTAATCTGTCTCCTTAGTTTCTTCTCTTCTTCAATATCAGCAAATGCTATTGAAGCTGAAGACAAGCAATAAAGTCTCTCTAATTTGTTTGATGCCATGGTTTTCTTACACAGCATCTATGAAACCTTTACCGTCAATCCCTCGGTAGTTCTTTCAATTAGTATCCGTCTCCAGTGATGTAAATCAAACCAGAGACTCGTAAGACCCCTTAATGCAGCTAGCAAAGTGGTCGTAAAAGCTCATCAGATTCTCCCGATAATGAAAGGTGCCGATGCAAAGTTCGCTACAGGATAATATGAAGCAGAATTCTACAACCTCCGGATAAATTTGGTTTTTGATAAACAAACCGAGGGCATAAACAAACTTCAAGAGCAAAGTAATAAGATTTAATTCCACACAAGATGCGTAAATCATCAGCCAAATTCATTGAACACTGCCTTGACATATTACCTCTCCCTCAATACTATGTTGCCCCCATTTAAACTGAAGTTTCTATTTCTTTTCCAGGTCGCACGTCTTTCCAGGATGATGCCAGTGTTGTGCACGGCGCCACAGGATTTCTGTACCACGAAAGTTTCTGCTACCATCACAATCACCGATCTCGGCTGCTCTTCCGGGCCAAACACTCTGTTGGCAATCTTTGCAAGCTTGAGCATCATCCACAACACGTGCCGCCAACTCGGCCACTCGCCATCACAGTTCCTCATGCTCCCGAACGACCTCCCTTCCAACGACTTCAACACGGTCTTCAGGTCCCTTCCAGAGTTCCAGAAGAGGATGAGAGAAGAGAACGGCCTGGATTTTGGGCCATGTTACATCGCCGGAGTTCCAGGTTCCTTCTACAGGAGGCTTTTTCCCTGCGAAGAGCCTGCACTTCGTGCAATCTTCCACGAGCCTCCATTGGCTCTCCCAGGTCCGCACTCACCCTTTTTAATAGAAAATCGAATTTTACTTCCCTCAACCATAAGATCATTGTACTTTCAACCTATAACCATAAAAAGTCTTTGAGCTTTCAAATTTTTGTATGAGCATTCCAGCAGAATTTGATGGCTTCTGATGGTTCTAAGCTTGACGAGAAAAAAGGAGTGAATAGTTCAATGATAAGAATTCTCACCTGAAATTCCCTTCTGCAGGTACCTGTCAAGCTGAGTGACCGATCTAACAAAGCGCTGGTAAATAAAGGGAAAGTTTATATTTCAAGGACGAGTCCACGGGGAGTCGAGTCGTGGAAGCTTATTTGAACCAATTCAGGACAAACTTCTCTTCATTTCTCAAGTGGCGATCAGAAGAAATAGTCCCGGACAACGCATGGTTCTGGCTATCAGGGGCCGGAGGACGCCGGATCCGTCTCCCGATGAAAGTTGTCTGCTTTGGGACTACTTAGGACTAGCATTTCAGGATTTGGTCTCACAGGTCCGTGTTGCTCCAAAAGTATTTCTCCGCATCCGTGTGTTCTACTCATTGCATACGCAAGGCTCGGTCTCCGGAATTTTTACAGTCCAAGTTATTAATCAATTTTGCCTGGCCCAAGTTGATCAATCCTGGAGTATAAGTTGCACATTTTTGCAAAACCTGTCACTTGGCTACTTGAATTGAATCGAGCAGCCTGTGAACTTTGCGATTTCTTAACTTTAGCTTTCGCTGGTGATCTTTAAGAAGCTAAAAATGTCACCATTTGACTAATGGATGCTACAGAATCACGAAAGCTAGCGGTCTCCTAAAGCCTGGCCACCTTGCAGCTCTCAGATCAGATGATGAGTCATCGGACTGGCGTCATTGAATACCGCAAGCAGAATGGCGTTAGCAGGGCACCGAACGTTTAACCCTTTCGCACGGTCTAAATACACACCTCAATCAATTTGCTGAAAGAGAAAAAAAAAAAATGTTCGAACCACGCAGGGATTGGTAGAGGAAGAGAAGCTGCACAGCTACAACACGGCATACGACGATCCCTATGCAGAGGACGTGCGGGCGGAGGTAGAGAGAGAAGGGTCCTTCGAGCTCGACTGGCTAGAGATCATTGCAGTTCCATGGGATGGTGCGGATGGAGGGCACAAGTATGACAGGAGGAAGACAACTAAGATAACGGCGAAGGCCATGAGGGAAATTATTAAAATAATTAAATTATAAATTATTCATTTATCTAACAATTTAAATTTTTAGAATAGTCGACTCTGGTCCCACAAAATTCTCACATTCTATTTGAGTTTAGAGTTAGAAGATTTTAAGTTCGAATCTTTTAAAGACCCATTTATCTCCTCAGTTATAAAATTCTCACAATAGTGAACGAGTTCATGATCATAGGCCACTTTGGAGGTCAGATCTTAGACTTCTTGATCAAGAGGTTCACAGACATGGCGGCTAGGGCCACCAAGGAAGTGGAGTACTCTTGTCTTGTGGTGTCTTTGACTAGAAAGTCACCTGAAATTTGCCTAGATTGCTAATTCATAGAGAGAGAGAGAGAGATAAATTTGTGTGGAAAAGAAAAAAGAAGGGTCACCACCTAACTTAGACAAGGCCATATGCGTGCTGTCAACGGGTTTGCAGTTTGCACTTCAATTGTCATCGTATGTTTTGTAAGTCTCTTTTTCTTCCCTTGTAAAAAGCAAAATAAAAGAAGTCCAGACACATACATTTAGGAATGTTCCAACCGGTTAAATCTAAGCCAAGTTCATAATTTTGCACGAAACATGGATGGTCGGTGCATACACGCGATTTGCAAGGGAAAAAATGATGAAAAGAATTACTCACTTTTCGATTAATCACATATTTTCCAAGAAGGAGAGAAGGAGGCAAAGGGTCCACAAAGTCGACAGTTGAGATGTCGGTATCATCAGTACATCAGACAAGGCCGTGCTCCCCCTGCCTTTGCCTGCGCAGCCACAAAATGGGTTGACTTTACGGTGAACGAGTCTTCCCCTCGGACAAGCAGCTTCGAAGATTTATGGTTATCGTCGAACCTTCAAAGCACGGGAGAGGATCCCGGGAAGACAAGGGGATTGATTCTCGCTGCTTGAACGCCAACAGGCTCGTGCTCGAATTAAGATTGGAAGATGAACTATGCCCCCCATGTTTGTTCCAAATTATTGTGCCTTTGACCACCGAATCCAAAATTCACTTTAAATGAACATTAAGAATATGGATCTTAAATTTACCCTATCAGAACCGAGTATTAGATTTTTAGAATCAATAACTAAACTAGTCGAACCTACAACCAGCTGATTTAAAATTCCGGGATCGATCCAACAATCGGTTTTTTTTTTTTCTATTTCAGTTTTTTTTTTTCAATTGCTCTATTATAAGTAATTTTTTCTACATAAATTCTCAATTAAAAAGCCTTGTTGGACTTAGCTTGAATTGGTTTAAAACTAATTCTATCCAAGAACTAGCCTTGAATTGGCCATTGAAATTCAATGGCCTGTTCAAATCTTTCACTCGAGAACTTCAAATGGTGCTTGTGAGGATCGGCTTATAGCAGCCAAGTAAGGGTCAATTCAGATTCGATCAAATTGCTCATCCCTAATTGCCATTAAATCTATTGAACTCACTAAATTAAGCGGATCTAACGAGTAAACCAAATCAACCTCATCAAATTCAATGGATATGAAAATGAATAAATAGCCTCATAAATATTTTCTCAATTCTCATTTCTCATTTCTCACATACTAATTCTCATTTTCCCCCAAAATATAAAATTGGCAGGTAAATAAATAAAAAGAAAAAGAAAAAAATTGCAATGATTAGTTCTCACCAAGATTTCCAAAACGAGAGAGACTCCTCCCTCCCCACCTAACGCCACATCCGCCACCAGCGCCACCAGCCCCCGTCCGCTTCTTCTTCCCCGCACCACCACGCAATGCCCACCATTCCACATCTCTCCCTCTCTCTCCTTCTCTCCCGGCCCGACCCGACCCGATCCCCCCTCCCCCATGGCCTCCACCGCCCACGCCTTCCGCCTCTCCGCGTCCCCGAAGCCCTCCGCCGCCGCCGCCGCCGCCCCCGCCGACGCGTTCCTCCGCCCCGAGACCCTCTCGTTCTGCTCCTCCGCCGGCGGCGCCCGGCTGCGGCGGAGCGGCGGCGCGTGCTCCCTGAGCGTGACCGCGGCGGGCGCGGCGGGGTTGAAGGTCCGCGCGAGCAGCGCGACGCCGGTCATGGACAAGTCCAAGAGCGAGGCCGGCCCCAAGGCTCCCACCATCGTCGACGTCGACCTGGGCGACCGGAGCTACCCGATTTACATCGGGTCCGGGCTCCTGGACCAGCCCGAGCTCTTGCAGAGGTCTTCTCCTATCCTATCGGAACGCATGCGTGCTTTGAATCTCGCGTCATTTGAATTCGATTAGAAGAGACTCTTCGGAGGGAGTTTGATTGCGATGTTTTCGATCGTGGATTCTATCGGATGGAGCCTGATCTGATTGAATTTACGAGTGTCCCTGAACTTCGAATGGCTGCTTTGCCTCTAGAGTTGCTTTCAGATTCCTTTGATTAAAAAAACGATTTTTGTGCTTTGCTCTGTAATAGGCATGTTCATGGTAAGAGGGTTCTTGTGGTGACCAACGACACCGTGGCGCCGATTTACTTGGATAAAGTCGTCGATGCTCTAACCAAGGGAAACCCAAATGTTTCCGTCGATCATGTGATCTTGCCCGATGGTGAGAAGTACAAGGACATGGTGAGTCTTTCTGTTCGGGGGGGTTTCCATCGTTTTGTCGCCTGGTGGAACGGGCTTTTGAGTGACGTGTGAGGTTGTTTTGATCAGGACACCCTGATGAAAGTCTTTGATAAAGCAATCGAATCGCGTCTGGACCGCCGGTGCACGTTTGTCGCCCTCGGCGGTGGTGTGATCGGTGACATGTGTGGGTATGCCGCTGCTTCGTTCCTCCGTGGTGTTAACTTCATTCAGATTCCCACGACCGTTATGTCTCAGGTCTCTTGTCACTGAGAACTAGTGAATCCTTTATCGTCAACTTGGCTGTTTATATCTTTTCTCTTGTGCTGCCACGCTGATGGATCATCCTTTGTTTTGTTTCTGGCCCAGGTGGATTCTTCTGTTGGTGGGAAGACTGGCATAAATCACCACCTTGGGAAGAATTTGATCGGTGCCTTCTACCAACCACAGTGTGTGCTTATAGACACCGACACTCTGAACACCTTGCCAGATAGGGAATTAGCATCAGGCCTTGCTGAGGTTGTTAAGTATGGGCTTATAAGGGACACTGAATTTTTCGAGTGGCAGGAAAAGAATATGGATGCCTTAATAGCCAGGTAATATTAATACCGTTTGCTGGGGTCCTTGGCTGTTCTTGTGCAAAATGTTGATGAGTTGCTTTGTCACAGGGATCCATCGGCACTAGCATATGCTATAAAGCGTTCCTGTGAAAATAAGGCTGAGGTTGTGTCCTTAGACGAAAAAGAAAGTGGATTGAGGGCAACATTGAACTTGGGACACACATTTGGCCATGTAAGTTTCATGCCGAAGCAATTGGTGTTTGGTTTTACAGCTTGTCAATACATTTTCTTGACCCTGGGATATTCATTTGGGCTTCTGTTTTGAGTATGAAATTTGGGATTTTTTCCAACTCCAAGGCATATTGTAAACTTATTTCTCTAACAAGACATGGAGGGTAAGCATTATTATGTAAGACTGTTATAGAATGACACAAGTTAGTGCTAAGGAGCCTCACAGAAGGAATGTGCTGCTGGTGCATCTGTTAATTGACCCAGATTGCATTAATGCTGCAATCTCGAATAATGAGTTTTCCTTGCAGCATTTTCTTGTGATGCAGTTTGCAGCCCAATGCATATTCAATCATCTGCTGATCTAGGTCTCATGCCCAAATTATAATTAGCAAAGCATATAGTTTAATTTTCCCAAAAGCCTGCTACCTTTGCCTTCTTATATGTATATTAGATCAAAGCCTCATTCTAGTGCAGAGCTGTAGCTAATCCTAACGGAAGATGTACTAAATAGTGAAGTTAAATGGTTCCATGCAGTCATATGTACCTAACAAAAGACTAGTTTAGGAGGATAGTGTCATATGGCTCCTCTTATTCATTAACAGGTCTGTGCAATTCTTTTATGTCCATCCTTTATGGTTTGCAATTTACCATGTACTTCTGGTATTTCAGGCTATTGAGACCGGTTTAGGCTACGGTCAATGGCTGCATGGAGAAGCTGTTGCGGCAGGCATTGTAAGTTCTCTATATTTGTCCCATTGTTGTTTTTACAGCATTATCTTGGCCTGTGTGACCTATAATGCTAAGCGAAGTCTCTGGACTTCAGGTTATGGCTGTTGATATGTCCTACCGGCTTGGTTGGATTGATGAATCGATTGTGACCCGAGTTGACAAGATTCTAAAGCAGGCTAAATTGCCAACTTGCCCTCCTGAAACCATGACCGTGGAGATGTTCAAGTCTGTTATGGCGGTAAGAGAGTTCTATCCACATGATCCTATTTGAGTTTGAGAATCCGTTATCCTACGGGCGTTAACATTCGTTTGGAAATGCAGGTCGACAAGAAGGTAGCAGACGGGCTGCTAAGGCTCATCCTTCTAAAAGGGCCTCTGGGCAACTGCGTCTTCACGGGCGACTACGATAGGAAGGCCCTCGATGAAACGCTCCGTGCATTTGTCAAGTCTTGAGAACAGAGATGCGGAGGGAGCTTTCATCCCTGCGATATGTGCAATTTTTTCGTCAGCAGATGTATGTGTAGTTTTTGTTGTAGTGTGGGAAAGCCAGTGTTGCAATTGTTCGCACACCTTCAGTTCGTCGACCTAGATTGTATTGGTGAAATCTTATTGGTTGGGAAGGGTTTTTACTTTAGACAGACGGGATCGTTAACAAAAATAAAGATGTTTATGTCTGTCCCTCTGTTCTCTTTTTTTGCAAATAGAATATTTCAAATTGAATGCAGCACTTACATCAAAACGATAAATAAAGGAAGACTCCACTAAAACAATATTTTTATCTCTAGATGGGAGATTGTGGAAAAGAGAGGAGGATGCAGTCCCTGATTAAAATTCCAATTTGTGAGTGCATGAGCAGCTCCAAATGTTAAGCTCCAATCTGGACTGAGTAGCTGTAGGGAGTGAGAATTTACAACCAAAGATTGAATACTCCCATGGATAAAGGCCTAGTTTGGTTCAACATTCTCAAGAGGCTTTAGGCCCTCAAAACCCTTTGAAAAAAATATCAGATATTTGATTTAGCATTTTGAAGCCTCATTGGCCAAATATTAGCATTTTGAATGCTGAAAGCTCAAAGCATTTATGTTTTGGGCTTTTAACATTTTCGGAATACTAAGTAGAGGTTTAATGATTTTTTTTCTTTCCAATATTACACTTACTGATACTCGCGTTTTCCTCTTTTACCCTCAAAAATACTATTCATCGTTTTCTTCCTTGGACTTGTTGCTCCACTGGTGAAGCTCAGCCAACAAAGCGATGTTGCTTGGGTTGCTTGATATCAAGTGAGCCGCCTCCCCACCACCACCAGCACACCACCAGTAACAAATCAAGCCGCCTTCCCACAATTTTGCCCTCTCACCTTCCCACCACCACCACCACCAACCGCCTCCCCCACCACCACTAGCACCACAAACAATAGCAACTTGAGCCACCTTTCCCACAATTTCACCCTTTCCAATACTCTGCATCTCCTCTTTTGTTTTTCTTTTCTTTTTGTTTTTCCTTTTTCTTTTCACCTCAAAGTTGCTTTACAAAATATGCACAAAAATGAATATCCAAACACTCTTGCATTCACTAAATGTCCATTCATTCAAAGATACTTGGAAAATCTAAAACCATTTCTCCAAATTTAAACCAAATAGGCCTAAAGATCTTTTTGTTGGATGGTATTAGTTAGATCTTGCAATTGCCTTTAAAAATTGCTTTTTGGATGCTAAAGGATTGAGCATGATTGTAGGCAAGAAGGAGAGCTGTTGTTTCCACTTCCGTTGACGAGTCCCAACGTCCTCTACTTGTCCAAGCCTGGAATGCTAAGCTGCTAGCCAATTGTGCAATAATATCTATGGCTCCTTTGTTATCTTTCCACACGCCATCAACATTAAATCCCTTGATCTGAACTAGTAGCAAGGAGTCTATCCCTCTGCTCTATTCATGTTACTTGAGCCTATTATTATTTAGGCTGCACATGATAATGCTTCTTGGTTGGAGAATAATTTTTTTTAGAAATAATTATTTTTTATTTCTATTCCGGGGAATAATTTCTAAATAAAAGAACTCGTTTGGTAACTAAACAAAATATCTACTATTGGAATAGAAAAAGAATATAAATGTGTTTGGTAACACAATAATTTCTTTTTTATATTTATTTATTTTTTATTCTTACTCATGGATCGCCGACCGCCAACTGCCGCCGTTGCATGATCGCCGGCTGCCGATCGTTACCGCCAACCACTGCCACACAACCCATCAGCCACCGACCACCACCGATCGTCGGCTGTGGGAGGTGGCAGCCGATGGGTTATGCGGCGGCGGTCGGCGATGACGATCATGCAACGGCAACGGCGGGCAGCTGCGACAACGACCAATGACCAGCGACAGTAGCAGCGGTGACGGGCAGTTGGAGGTGGCCTCGACAAGAGAGAGGAATAAAAGAAAAAAAAATTGACTTATTTCTAGAAATTATTCCCAAAAATAAAAAGCAACTTTTTTTTGCTTATTGTTTCTGTTTCAAAACCATTTCCAGGCTAACTTTCTATCCCCGAGAACAGATTACCAAACAGATTTCTATTTTTTTTTTGTTCCGAAAAACAAAATAACAGAAATCTTGAGGAATAGAAATGTTATCATGCGCTACCTTAATCTCGGAGCCTAGTTCAATCCATCGGGTTGAACTGAAATGTTATTGGCCTGAAATCGTTGTGTATGTATTGGATCCGGGTAGCTCAAACTTGACCTGGAGTCATTTTTTCCCTAAACTCACTTCCACCTTAAAAATTGAGAGGAAAAAATAATAATAATCAATCTGATTGGCTTACTTTCGAATCCTTTTCCAAACGAGGTTACCCTCATTTTCTTTTCATGTCATCGCCAGCCACGCGATATACGACTCGGCGGGTCGGTTTGGAGATCAAAATTTAAAAACCCGCCTGGCTGCCTCGTAGGCCTCCAACGTTCCATTTCTCCCGGACCACAGCATCGTTGTGCGGTCGAGACACGAAGCATTTATGAAATTCCCGACGTAATCTTGCGGTGGCCAAGATTCGGAATATCGAAAAATAAGAAATCAAAAGGGAGAGGAGAGGAATGAATGAAAGCGAGCGCCACGCCGCGGGGCGTCATGATGACTCGCTCCAATCCCGTTCTATTCTCGGGCGGGAGCTGAGCTGGACGCTGGACGCTGGACTCCAACGTCCGATTCCAATCCGTTTTAATCCCGAAGCAAAGCCCCGAAATTAAAGACGGGTCGCCAGAAAAAGCGACAGCTCAAATTCAAAAATCGAAATCTGGCCCCCCAACCCCACTCCCCCGAATAAAATAGAATAAATAACAAAAGGTGGGTAAAAAATTGAATAAAGAAAATTCAAAAAAATTACGAACATAAATCAAATAGCGAAAAGGGACAAAAGAAGAAAAATCGAAAATTTGGATTTTGGCTTTTGTGGGGTGCAATAAAGACGAGGGAAGGGCTGGTTTCGTTGAGCGGAAAGACTGGTGCGTCTCGTCTCGCTCCCACGAACGCTTCAACGGCACTGATTTCCGGCTTCGGAAATGGTACTTTCTCTCTCTCCCTCTCTCCCTCTCTCTCTCTCTACTTTCTCTCTCTTGCCCGATCTGCAGTCCGCCATCGTCGTCTCGATCCGCATTTCCCCATCGCTCCTCGCGTTGATTCTCTCGCCCGATCGCCGGTTTCCGCCTTAGGGTTTGAGCTTCGCTCTTCTTCTTCTTCTTCTTCTTCTTCTTCTTCTGAGATCTGGTGCCTTTGCGTTCTTCCGATGCGCGCTCGCAATGTGCCAGATGCGCGGTTGAATTGGCGTGGCTTGGAGGCGGCGGCGGCGGTAGCGGCGGCGGCGGCATTGCGATCGGGTGTGCGGCTCGAGGCGAGATCTGAAGGTGTGAAGTTGGAGGAGGAGGAGGAGCGGGAGGAAGAGGAGGAGGGAGGAGGGAGGAGGGAGGAGGAAGGGGGGAAATGAGCGCGTCGAGGTTCATCAAGTGCGTCACCGTCGGCGACGGTGCCGTCGGCAAAACCTGCCTGTTGATTTCTTATACCAGCAACACTTTCCCCACGGTGAGTACTCGTTGAGAACGCCTTCTTTTTACCGCTTGTCTTCGGCGCTTGCGTTTTCTTTGCGAATTCGCTTCTCGGTCGCTGGAGAATGATTGGATTGTGTAGCATTTTTCCGGATGATCTGCTTTGGATCGTTGCGAATTTTTGTGGAGGTTCTTGTTAGGTTCTTTACCTTTCGGGGAACCGAACATAATTGTCAAGGAAAAAGTCTGGTTTTTCTATGTTTCTATGTTTCTATGTTTGTTTTCTCTCTCTTTCGTCACCTAATTGAGAGCAGATCTTTGAGGTTCGTATATCGTATCGGTAGTACATTGCCTTGAATGCGGATACGGATTATAGAAGTCCTTGTGTTACGTACTATGGCTCTTTTCTTCTTTGTGCTGCTTGCTCAATTTGGAAATGTAGCAAATAACATTTGATGTACTCTCTTCTCTGGTTTGCTGAATAATGGGGAAATGCTATTATATGTTATTGTTTCTCTTCTTATGCTATGCTACCGGAAGGTTGGAGATATTGTCCCAATTGTGCACATCATACCCCGCTAGCATCAGTTTGTAGGATACACTCCTGTAGCTTCTATTATATGCCCGCTATAGTGTTGTCTGCTAGATTTCAATTATAGTATTCCGTGTGATTGCTGAGAGTTTTTGGGACTCGATTATTTTAAGTGTATTAGTGTTTATGGATCTTAGTGATATATGCTGCCATTTTCTCATTCTATCGATTATATGGTTCCAGTTGTTGATTTCGGGTAAATGTGTTTCTGCTTTTTACTTACATTTCTTATGAGCTTAATGGAGCAAATGATCTATCAAATTGTTTGGTTTCTCCTGTTAAGTCTGCTTTAAGAAATTTTTGTGTGATTGATTGGTTGGATGTTGAGGGGTTTTTTTATTCAATATTTGAACATTTTCTCATGATTTTATTACTGAATGATGGAAACAGGACTATGTGCCCACGGTGTTTGACAATTTTAGTGCAAATGTGGTGGTTAATGGAAGTACTGTTAATCTGGGATTGTGGGATACTGCTGGTAATTTCTACTTCTTTTGCTGTTGATGATTTTGCCAATTGTTTTGGCATTTATTTGTTTTTGTCTTTTTCATTTCGTTGAACAGGACAAGAGGATTACAACAGATTAAGACCTCTAAGTTACCGTGGAGCAGATGTTTTTATACTTGCTTTCTCTCTCATAAGCAAGGCCAGTTATGAAAACGTTTCAAAGAAGGTCAGAGAGCCTAACAGTGTATAATGGGCTTTTGGTTTTTTGTCTACATGATTTTGTATGCTGATATGTTATCACTTTTTTTTCCAGTGGATTCCAGAATTAAAGCATTATGCACCTGGTGTGCCAATAATTCTCGTGGGAACAAAGCTGGGTAATTTCTCTATTTAATCGGCATTTAGCTTCTTTTCTGCCTTTTCTCGACGACATTTGTGTGTTTCTTTGTGCTGACCTACATGTGTATGTTTTATATACTCCATTTTGCAAGTTGGAAGAAAATACGATGGCCAACTATTAATAGTTGAACTGCATAACACTGTTTACAGTTAACATTTTCAAGCAGTGTTCAGAATTTATCAATTAACTCCCCATGATTGATTTCTTCTTTAACAATATTATCTGAAAGTTTTAATTTGTTTGCTCTATGCAGAAACTTCTCTACAACTGTAGTGATCTTAACATGGAGTTGACTTGAATATAATCACTCTTTGGCTTCCCATTTTATATACCCTCTTCCGTCCTGTAAACTTGCATTGAAGATGCAGACAATGCATTCTTCCAGGATCTAAACGTATTGAATACTAATGTTAATTGGTCCAGATTTGCGGGATGATAAGCAGTTCTTTATAGACCATCCTGGTGCAGTGCCTATTACGACCCAGCAGGTACTGATCATTGCTCATTGTTCATTTTAAGCCAAATGAATAGTATGATTGTTTCCTATGATTATTCTATTTATATCTGAACCTTATTATTACTTCTTCTAGGGAGAGGAATTAAGGAAGCTGATTGGAGCTCCTGCATACATTGAATGCAGTTCGAAAACACAACAGGTATAGATGATATTCTTCAACGAGATATTTCATCATGAGTAATTTTGCTTTTGAAGATGCCAGTCTTCTTAATGGATGAAGTCCTATCTTGAGCGCAGAATGTGAAGGCCGTCTTTGACGCAGCCATAAGGGTTGTGCTTCAACCACCAAAACAGAAGAAAAAGAAGAGCAAAGCACAAAAAGCCTGCTCAATATTGTGATTGAGACTAGGTGTAAAGAGATGTAACAAGCTTTTCCAACCTGCCTGTATCTCCTTTTGTCCTTTGTTCGTTCTACCGGTAAGCAGGCTGCTTTTGTTGGATCAATCCTCATCGCAACTAACGAGACCCGGTCCTCAGTGAGCATCTGGCGCTATGGGTACCCTTATATTGGTGTCATGATCTCTAATTACAATCATCATCATTGTGTCATCTTAACTCCAGTTCTGATTTTGCTTTATCTATTGTGAGACTCCACTTAGGAAACAAAAACAGAAAACCTGTCTTAACGGGCAGTTATATTTCTCGCTTTGCAATTCCTTGGCAAGGCTTGCATATGTCTGTGCTCCTCTCATGTTCTTGTCTTTTGCTAGTCACTCCTGCAGAATTGGATGAGCTTTTCTGATAGATCCTCCTCTCTCTCTCTCTCTCTCTCTCTCTCTCTCTCTCTCTAACACAAGCACGCACATAATGGCGGCCCACTAAGGAATAAAAGTCAACATCAAAACAGAAAAAGAGACAGAAGTCATATGTGCTGCAAGATGGGAAGGTTTTGGGATGACCATTTTTTCCTACGCTTGAATTGAGTTTGTAAACGTGACTAGCACTTTGCTCGTGCTTAGTAGTAACCTCTTATGGACACCAAGGTGAACTTTATTTGGACTGGTTCGATCATCTTACTCACTTCTCCCTTCACTGAACAATTTGAGTACGGCTCATCACCGTCTCGAGATTAAAATTTTCTTTTTACAGGGTAAGATCTCTTGGCATCTAAATAAACCTGTGATGTGGGCGCTTCCTATGACAAAAATAAAAGATTCACCATCACCTCCTGAACTTATTTGATCGAGTCTGTGTGAAGCGGGCACAATGGTCAATCTTTTCGGTGGGAACTTCATATCGGAGTCGTAATTAGTGGTAATAACATATGATCTGTCATGATTTATGCAAAAGTTCCCGAATGACCGTTGAGTTCTACTTTTGTGATCCAATAGTGGCAAATGCCTCAAGGAACGGTTTCTCAAGAACCATGGATGCTCTCATTTTCGGTCGGTACGCCTGCGATTAACATTGAGCAACTGTGTTTCTTGCCACCCCCGACAACGTTGCCCCCAATAGTTCTCTTTGCTCGTTTCTTACGTGGCCCTTGGCCTTTCTCCTGTCGACTTCTCTCTTTCGTTGTTCCTTCTTGTTCCATCGTTTTTGCGTATTCCCGTTGTTACCCGGATTCCGCCCCTTCTATATGCAGTTGCAAGTCGGCATAGTACCCAATGCCCATGACAAAGGCTATCTAGTTACATGGACATAGGCAGTTCAAAAGACTAAAATTGCTTACTCCTAACTCATAAAAATGGAGAGAAAAAACTGCGTATGAGATGATTAGTTGAGGATTTAAAAAGAATATAAAAGAATCCTGGGCGGATTGAGCATACTATATGGTGAACATGGAACATAACCAATCATATATATGTACAGAGCATATATGCAATCAATGTGGTATGTCTTTTTGTGAGCTCTTAAGATATATATTTAAAAAAAAATAATAAAATAGGAGGAGGAGGAGAAGAAGAAGAAGAAGCGCTATAAAGATCTCTCTAAGTAAAAATCTCAACGTATAATAGAGGACATGGAGCCGCAAAAAAGCTGATAGATACCCCCACGATTATATACCAAATTAGTCCGACAGTGGCATGTTCAATTCTAGGTGATTAATTGACAGAATGCCAATGGGCCAACAATACATTAAGTATCATCACCATGGTCAAATTGATCTTGAACATCGGAAATTGAGAACCAATGTTGGGAGTTTTGTGCTCAAATGTAAAGTTTCAGATCCAAGCATCGATTCCTAATTATATTTTAGAAAAGTTTTATGTTCCTTTCAATGAGGAAATCATCTTCTTAAATTTAAGCTGATAGGAAAATAGTTTTCGTTAATTCATTTTCTTAAATGAAACTACGTTTTCTACTGGACCAGATCAGTCCCTCAATGGGCAGGAATAGGAAAGCGACCTCTTCTATGAAGTCTTTCGTTATAAACAATACAAGAACAGCATGCGGTTGGGACTTAAGAGAGAGCAACGATGCAGCCACAGGATTTGCAGTTGGAATTAATAATTTGTTGGGGAGATGGCAGCTACGGAACTATTTGCAAGAGTTCCCGAATGACCGTTGAGTTCTACTTTCGTGATCCAACTGTTGCAAACCCCTCAAGGAACTGTTTCTCAAGAACTGTCGACGCCCTCCTTTTCGGTTGGTACGCCTGTGATTAACGTTGAGCAGCTGTGTTTCCCGCCGTCCCGGTGACGTTGCCCCCAATGGTTCTCTTTGCTCGTTTCTTACATGGCGCTTCTTTCGTTGTTCTGTCCTGTTCCTTCGTTCCTGCATATTCCCGTTGTTACCTGGATTCCACACCTTCTATATGCAGCTGCAAATCGGCATAGTACCCATTGCCCATGACAAAGACTGTCTAGTTACATGGGCATAGGTAGTTCAAAAGACTAAAATTGCTTGCTCCTAACTCATAAAAAAAGGAGAGAAAAAACTGCATATGGGATGATTAGTTGAGAATTTAAAAAGCATACTAAAGAATCCTGGACGGATTGAGCGTACTATATGGTGAACGTGAAACATAACCAATCATAAATATATATGTACTAAGCATAAATGTAATAAGTGTGATATGTCTTTTCGTGAGCTCTTAAGAGAGTGAACTGCTTGATTTGTAAGTTGTAAATTTAATATAAAAAAAAAAAAAAAGCCATAAAGATCTCTCTAACTAAAAATCTCAACATATGATAGCAGACATGGAGCCGTGAAAAAGTTGATAGATACCCCCAGGATCATATACCAAATAGTACGACAAGGGAAGACTTAATTCTAGGTGATTAATTGACAGGATGCCAATGGGCCAACAATGCATTAAATATCATTTTTTGTTCGGTTTAATACTTTCCGTCCGAATTGCCACGTAAAGCGATTCAAACGAGGACCAAACATCTAACCAAAGAGTATTTCAGCGCGCGGTGCCAATCCCAGCGAGATGATCTCAGGCGACATGCATACTTTAACAAATATCTTGACACGTGAACAATGGTTATCGGCTCTTTTGTTATCATCAGTGTGGTTAGCAAATAAATGGTTTTGTCCAAATTCAATTGCCAGATACGGACAAAAATTATATAAGTAACACCGACATTGACACGTGACACGTAATACGACAGGACAAGACAAGACGCCACACGACACAACACGACGCGACACTCTAACACGTCTTTTCTAAAAAAATAGAGAATTTCAACATGTTGGGACACATTGTATATTAAATATATATTTTTATATATACATAATAAATTATCATTTTTATGATTATTTCAATCAAATTAATTTGAATCAAATTCATAAATAAATATAATTAGAAACTCCTAGAATAAATATGCTCTAAGAATATTAATCCGCAATTTATTAATATCATTCATTATTTCAATTTGACAAATTCAAATCTATTTCAATAATTCATAAAATTTGGAGAAAAAACAAGCGATCCATATTCTGAACTTGAATGTTAGATATGTTGAAAGATGATAAAAAAAATTTAAGGGGTGAATTGTATATTACGGGAAGTGGGAGTCAAGAGAAAAGTGAATACTAGGTTTTTATTCTTTCTCCATTTATTATTTTTATTATTGTGTTTTATTTTTTGACATATATATTTTGACCTATCGTTTATTGAACTTTTAAAATTGACCTTGATATTGGAATCATGTATCGAAAATTCATATATTAGAATTCCGACTCGAGTGTCGAAGAGTGTCGAGAAAGTTGACTAGGTGTCAGATTTTTTTACGTGCGTTGACCGAGTGTTCAATAGTGTCGACATGTCCGACACAACACGAAGGCTCTTGGAGAGTATTAGTTCTTCATAGAAAATTGCACATCAACTTGAGCTATAAATATAATGCGGTCCCTCACTTTTAATTTGTTCAATGTGACCTCTAAACTTTACCCCATTATGTAATGTAGTTCCCGAACTTTTAATCTATTAAGGAGTGGGTTTCGACTCCCACACCCTGCAAAAAGGCAGAGCAAAAATCTAAGAGTGAGTGTTAAAGTAGGATTAGAGTAGGACCGACAAAAAAAAAAATATATATATATATATATGATCTCTAGACTTTTTGTACATATTCAATTTAGTTTTTAAACTATATGAAAATGTTCAATAGTATCCTTCTATTAATTTAAATTCAGGGACAATTTATAAAGTGTACCAAATTAAAAATCCGCATTGGAGTGAAGTCCAAGTGCTTATATTGAAAAAATTGAAAATAGAGGGATTTCATTATAAATTGAGTTAAAATTCAGATATCGATCCGTCATTATCCCTTTTATTATTAAAGCTAGACATTGGGCTTCGTTGGGTGGGATCGTGTATTAAGTAGCTCCAGCCCCCACGGAGACTGAGGCATTTCTTTCCTCCTTGTACCGCCGCATTCATTGCACGTCTATCATTACACGACCATGTCGCACAAATGCTTCCTCGTTTTGCCTTCTTGAAGGTATTTGATTTCACTGTTTGTAAACGTGACTAGCACTTTGCTCGTGCTTAGTAGTAACCTCTTATGGACACCAAGGTGAACTTTATTTGGACTGGTTCGATCATCTTACTCACTTCTCCCTTCACTGAACAATTTGAGTACGGCTCATCACCGTCTCGAGATTAAAATATTCTTTTTACAGGGTAAGATCTCTTGGCATCTAAATAAACCTGTAATGTGGGCGCTTCCTATGACAAAAATAAAAGATTCACCATCACCTCCTGAACTTATTTGATCGAGTCTGTGTGAAGCGGGGACAATGGCCGGTCTCTTCGGTGGGAACTTCATATCAGAGTCGTGATTAGCGGTAATAACATACGACTTGTTATGATTTATGCAAAAGTTCTCGATTCACCGTTGAGTTCTACTTCCGTGATCCAATAGTTGCAAACGCCTCAAGGAACGGTTTCTCAAGAACCGTCGATACCCTCCTTTTCGGTCGGTATGCCTGCGATTAATGTTGAGCAACCTATGTCTATTGGTACGCTTGCGATTAATGTTGAGCAACCTATGTTGCACGGACACATTAACATGCTTCATCCGACACGTGTCGGAGCGACGTTGACACGCTCGGATACGCATTGACCGCGTGTCAGATTTATTGACTAGCCATGCCCGAAGTCGTTACCTTAACCGCAAGGAGGGGGATACCGAAGGCAGGGCTAGGGCTAGTGACTAGAGTGAAGTCGTAACAAGGTAGCTAGATCAAGTTATCGCTACCATGGCCAATAATGTCCAATAATGTCCAATAATGTCCGGTTCTTCTGGCTGATGCCTCGTCCCCACCGTAATTAAAAGAGGGTACGAATTGTTTTGGTCTATGTAGCTGGGAAGACGAATTAAATAAGCGGTCGCGTTGCTTTTATTTTCTGTTTTTACTTCTTTTGGTAATTTGATTGGCTTGTTAATCATATGTTATCCCACATGAAGACTAGGAGGAGGGCCAAAAAATCCATCGATGATGAAAACGACGGGCGGTTATAGAATGGTGTCAAAAACCCCGTCCATCGCATTCGCTAACATCTCAATGGGTATCGGCTTATTGATTGATTTGTCATTCTAAACTCTCATATAATATTAAATTTGACTGTGGTCAAGATTTTTCCTGTGTTCATAAATGACTCCTTTCGGGATGGATCAATTATCCATTCCAAGATATTCATTTTTGCCATTTGTTTGCTTCTCTTTTGGAAATCTAAGATTGATGTATGTGTAATTACATCCGAAAAATATAAATGGTTCAATAAGAAATAAGTGCATTGGAAATTTTAAAACTTATTAGAAAAGTGCAATCGAATTATAAAATATGTCAAATGAATCCAACTAAAGTCTTTCCATTGATTGCACTTTTGAGACTTTTAAAACTCGATTATACTCTCATGATAAATTTTAAAACTTTTACTATACTTATCCCGTTAATCTATTGTGTTTTCCCTGATAGAATCGAAGGAGCTTGTTTCGTTCTTTGCCTCCCACCCACCCTCCCCGGCAAAGAAAAAGGTTCTCTGTCTCCATCTGTTTTTCTTCTTGGGAAGGGAGAGGTAGGGACAAGTTTAGCAGGCATTAATGAAATCGAAATCGAAGTGACGAGAGTATTTCCTTCTCCTCTCTTTCCCTAGCTCGCAGGGACTGTTATGTGCATGCATGCCCGGACTAAGCAACGAGGGACGATGATTAACATCGTTTCAAAGCCTCAAATTCTTGCTCAGATCTGATATTAAAACCTAATACCAATTACCGCTGTCGCCTAGCTACTCTGAAAGCTCTGGACAGTCGATAAATAGCTTCGTCTTCTCCATGCTTACCTGAGGAAAAACCAAAGCAAGCTCTCTCTCTCTCTCTCTCACTCTCTCTCTCGTTGTTGTGCTCTTCTTCCTCTCCTTCTCCTTCTCCTTTATATTCTTGTTGAGTTAGAGAGGTTGTGCTAGCGAGAACGTGCCCGTCGAGAAGATGTCAAGCTTTAGGAAACCCTTTGGCTTATCTTCTCCTTTATATGCGGTTATCTTGGTCTCCCTTGCCCTCGTCGCTCGCGGGAGGCTCGCCTCCTCGGCACGGCCCAGGCCCCGGCCGCCCCTGCTGGCGTACATCGCGTTCGGTGACTCCATCATCGACCCCGGGAACAACAACAACATACAGACGATAGTCAAGTGCAACTTCCCACCGTACGGGCGGGATTTCATGGGGGGGAAACCGTCCGGGAGGTTCTCCAACGGGAAGATCCCGCCGGACCTGTTCGGTAATGTGCATAAAAATCCATCTGCTTTGAACTAGTTTCAAAAGCGGGAAAAATCGATCACTTGAGTTCATGTTATTATCATCTTGAGGTGACCAGTGTGTTTTCACCTGTAGTGAATAGTGATACTGATAGATGCATGACTTGTGCCTTTTCCCCCACCTTTGAACTCTTTTGCGTTGATCTTTCAAGTGTAACCATAGATTAGTCAGGGCGAGGTAAGCTTGAGCCTCCAACATGCGCTATTTTATTTCATAAAAACATGTAATTCTATGAATGAACCTAATAACTTTTTAAAGAGTGCGTTTGTTTCATAAAAAACTCCATGATAAAAAAGAAAAAAAAATGTACTTTTTAGTTTTCCTTTATTTGGTGATTTTCCGACACATTTCAGGAATATGATTAGTTTTCCTTTATTTGGTCATGTATAATCGAAAATATTTTATGATGTTTGGATCTCATTGGATAAAGATTTCAATCTCATGACTTTATTTTAGGCAAAAAAATCGAAATTTTTTATTAATGTTTTTATTTGTATATAAAAATCGAACTTTTAATTACTTTTACTTTATTTTCTTTAAAAGTTTGAATTTTTAATTTCTCTTCTTTTCTCTTTACTTTTTCTTTTTTCTTTTTTTCTTTTTCCGACTTTCTCCGCTACAACCGACCAACGAAGGCCATAGGCAAGCTTTAAGCTTACTTGGATCCGGCGAGCCTTAACTTGTCGACTCGACTAGCTCGAGCTCACCTAGATCAACCAAGCCTTGAGCTTGTCAATCGCGTCATGGTCGGCTAGTGGAGGAAGAAGGAAAATAATAATAATAATAATAATAATAATAAGTTTAAAATATTCAAAAAAAATTATAAAATAAAAATAAATCAATTTATTTTACCCAACAAATTTATTTTAAGAAGAATAATTTTTATAATTAAATTTTCATAAACCAAGGATCCTAAAACTAGGAAAATATTTAGGAAAACATTTTTTTGGTTCTTTTAGAGGGGAAACCATTTTCTTAAATTTAAGTTTTGATAGAAAAACATTTTTCATTGATTAAAAAATTATTTTTCGTTAACTCATTTTCCTAACAAACCAAACACTAAAAATTGAGGAAAATGTTTTCCATGAATTGCTTTTTGCAAAACAACTGGACCCTAGTGAAAAACAATGTGTTATAATAGACATCAAGTTATAAATCTATTGTATTTGTGCCAATTTAACATAAACTTTTCAATTAGATCAATTTAGACCTAAATCTTTTCCGTTTGTGCCAATTAAGTCTATCCAGTCAATTTCGACTGGAAATTGCTAACATAGATGCCAGTCATACCATGTAACACGACCAACATAAACATGGATAATTTTTTTTATTTTTTAGAGTTCTTTTTTACTTTTCTTTTTCCTTTTTTTTTCTTTTCTTTTCTTCTTTTCTTTCCTTCTTTATTTTTCCCAACTATGGGCTGGCAAGTTTGCCGACCGACCATTGCCGATCACATAAGAGAACCGGCGACCCTCACCTGGTCTAGGCAAGGCAAGGATCGTGATGCCTTCTTTTGGTATGAGATTTCTCTAAGGTTGACAAAAAATGAAAAGAAGAAGAAAAGAAAATAAGATGTTTTTTTTTTTAGCGGTACTAGTCCCTCTCCTTTCCATCAAGATGATGTTTCTAATTCCTATGCCGATTGATGTTTGTGCAAATTTGTT
This sequence comes from Eucalyptus grandis x Eucalyptus urophylla, assembly GCA_028830015.1. NCBI lineage: Eukaryota > Viridiplantae > Streptophyta > Magnoliopsida > Myrtales > Myrtaceae > Eucalyptus > Eucalyptus grandis x Eucalyptus urophylla. Next base: position 31,727,682 of record CM054203.1, read on the forward strand.
GCCGGTCTCTTTGGAGGATTGTCTATGGTACAAGTACGATGCCAATGCAAGTTTACGAGGTTTCGTCGTGTGATTTTTCTTTGTTAATTTATCCAAATTCAAAAGAACGCCTTTCAAAATAAATTGCGAGGTACCAACACTTTTTTAACATTTTACCATAGCAAACGTTATTAACCCGATTTTACGAATCTTGGGACAAAATTTTCTCCAGTCGAAGCATTTGGAGTTAAACAGTACTTGCCTGCTTATTTGGACCCGAGCCTCAAATTAGAAGACCTCCTCACCGGCGTCAGCTTCGCTTCCGGCGCCACCGGTTACGATCCTCTCACTCCACAAATCGCCGTAAGCTCTCTCTCCTCCCGATCTGCTCTTAGAATTCGACCCTCCTTTCTTTGTTTTCTTGGTAATTAGGAATTTAGGGATTGTCTTAGGCTTGTGCGTCGGTAGGCGTCAATACATGTGAAAGAATAATCGTTATGACACCGAGGAGCGTCGGTGTGTGCTAGTGTGCGCGCTGTATAAACACCAGGCCTCCTCACGAGTTGCTCGAGCTTTGTTTAGTCCAGCTCGATCTTTTTGCAATCAAATGGAATCACCTGAAATTTCTTCCATCATATAATTATTCCGGCAGTCGGCCTTGTCGCTATCGGATCAACTAAACTTGTTCAAGGAGTACGTGAACAAGATAAAATCGGGTGCCGGAGAAGAGAAGGCGGCGGACATCGTCAAGAATAGCCTCTACATGGTGGTGTGCGGGAGCGACGACATCGCAAACACTTACTACTCGACTCCATTCAGGCGAGGGGAATACGACATACCGGCCTACACCGATCTCATGCTCAACTCGGCTTCAAGTTTCATTCAGGTAAAGTCTTGAAAGAGAAACATTCTTTACGAACAATGATGACGACGAGGACGAAGAAAGACCAAAAGACATGATAATATAGGGATTAAATTGCAAGACAGAACTGATTCTGAAGTACTGGTGTACGATTTAGCAGGAGCTCTATGGATTAGGAGCAAGAAAGATTGGCATCCTGAGCCTACCACCGATCGGATGTGTGCCTGCACAGAGAACGCTTGATGGAGGATTAGAAAGAGCCTGTAATGCGCCCGCCAATCAAGCAGCAACCCTCTTCAACTCCAAGCTCTCCTCAGAACTCGAATCCCTCAAACAGAAGCTCCCTGGCTCTAAACTAGTCTATATGGACATCTACCATAAATTGCTTTCCGTCATCCAAAACCCTTCGCACTACGGTAACTCGCTGCGTTATATACTCTCTCTACACAAGATTTTGGCTTTTGCATTCGAATCTCTATCGTCATGCCGTCGGTCAGCCTCATGTTTTGGTCATGTCGATGCATGTGTGCAGGATTCGAAGTGGCAGATAGAGGGTGCTGCGGCACGGGGAGCATAGAAGTGAGCATACTGTGCAACCGTCTAGACGATCTCGAGACATGCCAAGATGACTCGAAGTACGTCTTCTGGGACGGTTACCATCCGACGGAAAATGCCTATAAGATCCTATCGGATCATGTGATCGACAATTATGCCGACCAGCTTTTATGAGACCGCTCGGATTTATTAGTTGTTTACAGGTGAAGTGGATTAGATAGTACACCTCGATCGACAATTATGCCGACCAGCTTTTATGAGACCGCTCGGATTTATTAGTTGTTTACAGGTGAAGTGGATTAGATAGTACACCTCGAAGCTTCCATAAGGCCCCCCTGCTTCTTGTTGCAGATTGAAGTTTCCATAAGGTCCCCAGCTTCTTGTTGCAGATTGAAGTTTCCATAAGGTCCCCAGCTTCTTGTTATAGATTGTAACAGAGGCAGTAGAATATCGCACCTATCTTCCAGCCATCTTATTTATTTTGTTCGGCTCAACAAAAGTGTGAAACATTGAACTCTTCATTCAAAATACTCATTATCGAAAATATGATGGTACTTAAGCGAATGTCTCTTTACCTTCATGCTGCGGGTAAGTTGGGCACCTTGAAACTTTAGAGAGTGTCTGAGATACTATCTTAAGGTATTCCGTCAATTACTCCTAACATGGTGGTCCTGCAGCTAAAATAACAATAATTCATTGTCCAAAACAGAAGAAAAAGAAGAGCAAAGCACAAAAAGCCTGCTCAATATTGTGATTGAGACTAGGTGTAAAGAGATGTAACAAGCTTTTCCAACCTGCCTGTATCTCCTTTTGTCCTTTGTTAGTTCTACCGGTAAGCAGGCTGCTTTTGTTGGATCAATCCACATCGCAACTAACGAGACCCGGTCCTCAGTGAGCATCTGGTGCTATGGGTACCCTTATATTGGTGTCATGATCTCTAATTACAATCATCATCATTGTGTCATCTTAACTCCAGTTCTGATTTTGCTTTATCTATTGTGAGACTCCACTTAGGAAACAAAAACAGAAAACCTGTCTTAACGGGCAGTTATATTTCTCGCTTTGCAATTCCTTGGCAAGGCTTGCATATGTCTGTGCTCCTCTCATGTTCTTGTCTTTTGCTAGTCACTCCTGCAGAATTGGATGAGCTTTTCTGATAGATCCTCCTCCCTCTCTCTCTCTCTCTCTCTCTCTCTCTCTAACACAAGCACGCACATAATGGCGGCCCACTAAGGAATAAAAGTCAACATCAAAACAGAAAAAGAGACAGAAGTCATATGTGCTGCAAGATGGGAAGGTTTTGGGGATGACCATTTTTTCCTACGCTTGAATTGAGTTTGTAAACGTGACTAGCACTTTGCTCCTGCTTAGTAGTAACCTTTTATGGACACCAAGGTGAACTTTATTTGGACTGGTTCGATCATCTTACTCACTTCTCCCTTCACTGAACAATTTGAGTACGGCTCATCACCGTCTCGTGATTAAAATTTTCTTTTTCCAGGGTAAGATCTCTTGGCATCTAAATAAACCTGTGATGTGGGCGCTTCCTATGACAAAAATAGAAGATTCACCATCACCTCCTCAACTTATTTGATTGAGTCTCTGTGAAGCGGGCACAATGGCCAGTCTCTTAGGTGGGAACTTCATATCGGAGTCGTAATTAGCGGTAACAACATACGATTTGGCATGATTTATGTAAAAGTTCTCCATTGACCGTTGAGTTCTACTTTTGTGATCCAATAGTGGCAAACGCCTCAAGGAACGGTTTCTCAAGAACCGTCGATGCCCTCATTTTCGGTCGGTACGCCTGCGATTAACATTGAGCAACTGTGTTTCCCGCACCCCCGACGACGTTTCCCCCAATAGTTCTCTTTGCTCGTTTCTTACATGGCCCTTGGCCTTTCTCCTTTCGACTTCTCTCTTTCGAAGCGCTTCTTTCGTTGTTCCTTCTTGTTCCATCGTTCCTGCGTATTCTCGTTGTTACCCGGATTCCGCCCCTTCTATATGCAGCTGCAAGTCGGCATAGTACCCAATGCCCATGACAAAGGCTATCTAGTTACATGGATATAGGCAATTCAAAAGACTAAAATTGCTTACTCCTAACTCATAAAAATGGAGAGAAAAAACTGCGTATGGGATGATTAGTTGAGGATTTAAAAAGAATATAAAAGAATCCTGGGCGGATTGAGCATACTATATGGTGAACATGGAACATAACCAATCACATATATGTACAAAGCATATATGCAATCAATGTGGTATGTCTTTTTGTGAGCTCTTAAGATATATATTTAAAAAAAAAAAAACAGGAGGAGGAGAAGAAGAAGAAGCGCTATAAAGATCTCTCTAAGTAAAAATCTCAACATATAATAGAGGACATGGAGCCGCAAAAAAGCTGATAGATACCCCCACGATTATATACCAAATTAGTCCGACAGTGGCATGTTCAATTCTAGGTGATTAATTGACAGAATGCCAATGGGCCAACAATACATTAAGTATCATTTTTGGTTAGGCTTACTTTCTGTCCGAATTGCCACAGAAAGCGATTCAGATGAGGACCAAACATCTAACCAAAGAATATTTCAGCACGCGATGCCATTCCCAGCGAAACAATCTCAGGCGATGTGCATACTTCAACATATATCTTGAGACATGAACGATGGCTATCGGTCATTGGTTATCATCAGTGTAAATGGTTTTGTCCAAATTCAATTGCGAGATACGGACAAAAATTGCCCAAGAACTTTAGTTGAATATATAATGCAGTCTCTCAACTTTTAATTTATTCAATATGACCTCCAAACTTCACTCCAATAGGCAATATAGTTCCTAAACTTTTAATTTATTCAATGTGATCTTTAAACATTTTGTGCATGTTCAATTTAGTTTCTAGGAACTATATGAAAATGTTTTCATCAATGTGGTTAGCAAATAAATGGTTTTGTTCAAATTCAATTGCGAGATAAGGACAAAAAATTGTCTATCAACTTTAGTTGAATATATAACACAGTCCCTCAACTTTTATGACAAATTTACCCCAAACTAATTTATTCGACCACAAAAACTCAAAACTGATAAATTTGTGACAATTATACCCTTCGGTAAATTGAGCGTACTATACGGTGAACGTGGAACATAACCAATCATATATATGTACAGAGCATATATGCAATCAGTGTGGTATGTTTTTTTGTGAGCTCTTAAGAGAGCGAACTGCTTGATTTGTTATATATATATATATATATATATATATAAGAAGAAGAAGAAGAAGTTGATAGAGGACATGGAGCCGCAAAAAAGTTGATAGATACCCCCACGATTATATACCAAATTTGTCCGACAGTGGCATGTTCAATTCTAGGTGATTAATTGACAGAATGCCAATGGGCCAACAATACATTAAGTATCATTTTTGGTTAGGCTTACTTTCTGTCTGAATTGCCACAGAAAGCGATTCAGACAAGGACCAAACATCTAACCAAAGAACATTTCAGCACGCGGTGCCATTCCCAACGAAACAATCTCAAGCGATGTGCATACTTCAACATATATCTTGAGACACCACCGGCCATGGTGGCTCCGTTGGGTAGGCTTCAGGCCTTTGAGGGAGAGGTCGGGAGTTCGAAACCCCTGCAACGCAAGTTATAGGGAGGCTAGTGGGCCATTAGGTGATTGACGCGTGGCGCCGGGATGGTGATCTCCCTGCTAGCGACACCTAGGGGTTCACGTAGCGGCTGTCAACCAAGGTGGTTCCTCCAACATAATAAATAAATAAATAAATAAATAAATAAATAAAAACATATATCTTGAGACATGAACGATGGCTATCGGTCATTGGTTATCATCAGTGTAAATGGTTTTGTCCAAATTCAATTGCGAGATACAGACAAAAATTGTCAATGAACTTTAGCTGAATATATAATGCAATCTCTCAACTTTTAATTTATTCAATATGACCTCCAAACTTCACCCCAATAAGCAATGCAGTTCCTAAACTTTTAATTTATTCAATGTGATCTTTGAATTTTTTGTGCATGTTCAATTTAGTTTCTAGGAACTATATGAAAATATTTTCATCAATGTGGTTAGCAGATAAATGATTTTGTTCAAATTCAATTGCCAGATAAGGACAAAAATTGTCTATCAACTTTAGCTGAATATATAACGCAGTCCCTCGACTTTTAATTTATTTAATGTGATTTCCAAACTTCACCCTAATAGGTAATATAGTTTCTGAACTTTTAATTTATTCAATGTGATCTCTAAACTTTTTGTGCATGTTCAATTTAGTTTCATAGTATTTTTTTATTAATTTAAATTTGGGAACAATATTGAATATTTTCATAAATTTGCATTGGAGTGAAGTCGAAGTGATTATATTAAAAAAATTGAAAGTCGAGGCATCTCATTGAAATTCAGAAATCCTATTGGGCTTCCTTGGGTGGGATCGTGTGTTAATTAGCTCCTGCCCCCACGGAGATTGAGGTATTTCTTTCCTCCTTGCACCGCCGCATTCATCGCACGTCTGTCATAGACTCATTACACGACCATGTCGCACAAATACTTCCCTCGTTTTGCCTTCTTGAAAGTATTTGATTTCACTGTCGTAGCTGAACCTCTTTTAGACAAAAATCAGGTATATTCCGGGTCCCTGCCGACATCCACGCAGCTGTTTCTTGCATCATCACCATGGTCAAATTGATCTTGAACATCGGAAATTGAGAACCAACGTTGGGAGTTTTGTGCTCAAATGTAAAGTTTCAGATCCAAGCATCGATTCCTAATTATATTTTAGCAAAGTTTTCTGTTCCTTTCAATGAGGAAATCATCTTCTTAAATTTAAGCTAATAAGAAAATATTTTTCGTTAATTCATTTTCTTAAATGAAACTACGTTTTCTACTGGACCAGATCAGTCCCTCAATGGGCAGGAATAGGAAAGCGACCTATTCTATGAAGTCTTTCGTTATAAACAATACAAGAACAGCATGCGGTTGGGACTTAAGAGAGAGCAACGATGCAGCCACAGGATTTGCAGTTGGAATTAATAATTTGTTGGGGAGATGGCAGCTACGGAACTATTTGCAAGAGTTCCCGAATGACCATTGAGTTCTACTTTCGTGATCCAACTGTTGCAAATCCCTCAAGGAACTGTTTCTCAAGAACTGTCGACGCCCTCCTTTTCGGTTGGTACGCCTGTGATTAACGTTGAGCAGCTGTGTTTCCCGCCGTCCCGGTGACGTTGCCCCCAATGGTTCTCTTTGCTCGTTTCTTACATGGCGCTTCTTCCGTTGTTCTGTCCTGTTCCTTCGTTCCTGCATATTCCCGTTGTTACCTGGATTCCACACCTTCTATATGCAGCTGCAAATCGGCATAGTACCCACTGCCCATGACAAAGACTGTCTAGTTACATGGGCATAGGTAGTTCAAAAGACTAAAATTGCTTGCTCCTAACTCATAAAAAAAGGAGAGAAAAAACTGCATATGGGATGATTAGTTGAGAATTTAAAAAGCATACTAAAGAATCCTGGATGGATTAAGCATACTATATGGTGAACGTGGAACATAACCAATCATAAATATATATGTACTAAGCATAAATGTAATAAGTGTGATATGTCTTTTCGTGAGCTCTTAAGAGAGTGAACTGCTTGATTTGTAAGATGTAAATTTAATGTAAAAAAAAAAAAAAAAGCCATAAAGATCTCTCTAACTAAAAATCTCAACATATGATAGCAGACACGGAGCCGTGAAAAAGTTGATATTGATAGATACCCCAGGATTATATACCAAATACTTAATTCTAGGTGATTAATTGACAGGATGCCAATGAGCCAACAATGCATTAAATATCATTTTTTGTTAGGTTTAATACTTTCCGTCCGAATTGCCACGTAAAGCGATTGAGACAAGGACCAAACATCTAACAAAAGAGTATTTCAGCGCGCGGTGCCATTCCCAGCGAGACGATCTCAGGCGACGTGCATACTTTAACAAATATCTTGACACGTGAATAGTGGTTATCGGCTCCTTTGTTATCATCAGTGTGGTTAGCAAATAAATGATTTTGTCCAAATTCAATTGCCAGATACGGACAAAAATTATTTAAGTAGCACCGACACTGATACGCGACACGCGACACGATAAGACAAGACACGACACAACACAACTAGACACTCCGACGCATCTTTTTAAAAAAAAATAAAGAATTTCAACATATTGTGACACGTTGTATATTAAATATATATTTTTATATATTTACATAATAAATTATCATTTGTATGATTATTTCAATCAAATTAATTTGAATCAAATTCATAAATAAATATAATTAAAAACTCCTAGAATAAATATGCACTAAGAATATTAATCCGCAATTTATTAATATCATTCATTATTTCAATTTGACAAATTCAAATCTATTTCAATAATTCATAAAATTTGGAGAAAAAACAAGCGATCAATATTCTGGACTTGAATGTTAGATATATTGAAAGATGAGAAAAAAAACTTAAGGGGTGAATTGTATATTACGGGAAGTTGGAGTCAGGAGAAAAGAGAATACTAGGTTTTTATTCTTTCTCCATTTATTATTTTTATTATTGTGTTTTATCTTTTGACATATATATTTTGACCTCTCATTTATTGAACTTTTAAAATTGACTTTGATATTGAAATCAAGTATCAAAAATTCGTATAGCAGAATTCCAACTCGAATGTCGGAAAGTGTCAAGAAAGTTGACCAAGTGTCGGATTTTTCGACACGTGTTGACCGAGCGTTCCATAGTGTCGAACACGTGTCGACGTGTCCGACACAACATGAAGGCTCTTGGAGAGTGTTAGTTCTTCATAGAAAATTGCACATCAACTTTAGCTATAAATATAATGCGGTCCCTCACTTTTAATTTGTTCAATGTGACCTCTAAACTTTACCCCATTATGTAATGTAGTTTCCGAACTTTTAATCTGTTCAATATGATCTCTAGACTTTTTGTACATATTCAATTTAGTTTTTAAACTATACGAAAATGTTCAATAATATCCTTCTATTAATTTAAATTCAGGGACAATTTATAAAGTGTACCAAATTAAAAATCCGCATTGGAGTGAAGTCCAAGTGCTTATATTGAAAAAATTGAAAATCGAGGGATTTCATTATAAATTGAGTTAAAATTCAGATATCGTTCCGTCATTATCCCTTTTATTATTAAAGCTTGACATTGGGCTTCTTTGGGTGGGATCGTGTATTAAGTAGCTCCAGCCCCCGCGGAGACTGAGGCATTTATTTCCTCCTTGTACCGCCGCATTCATTGCACGTCTATCATTACACGACCATGTCGCACAAATGCTTCCTCGTTTTGCCTTCTTGAATGTATTTGATTTCACTGTTTGTAAACGTGACTACCACTTTGCTCATGCTTAGTAGTAACCTTTTATGGACACCAAGGTGAACTTTATTTGGACTGGTTCGATCATCTTACTCACTTCTCCCTTCACTGAACAATTTGAGTACGGCTCATCACCGTCTCCAGATTAAAATTTTATTTTTCCAGGGTAAGATCTCTTGGCATCTAACTAAACCTGTAATGTGGGCGCTTCCTATGACAAAAATAAAAGATTCACCATCACCTCCTGAACTTATTTGATCGAGTCTGTGTGAAGCGGGCACAATGGCCGGTCTCTTCAGTGGGAACTTCATATCGGAGTCGTGATTAGCGGTAATAACATACGATTTGTTATGATTTATGCAAAAGTTCTCGATTGACCGTTGAGTTCTACTTTCGTGATCCAATAGTTGCAAACGCCTCAAGGAACGGTTTCTCAAGAACCGTCGATGCCCTCCTTTTCGGACGGTACGCCTACGATTAATGTTGAGCAACTTATGTCTATTGGTACGCTTGCGATTAATGCTGAGCAACCTATGTTGCATGGACACATTAACATGCTTCCGTGTCAGAGCAACGTTGACACACTTGGATACGCATTGACCTCGTGTCAGATTTATTGACTAGCCATGTCCGAAGTCGTTACCTTAACTGCAAGGAGGGAGAAACCGAAGGCAGGGCTAGTGACTAGAATGAAGTCGTAACAAAGTAACTGGATCGAGTTATCGCTACCATGGCCAATAATGTCCAATAATGTCCGGTTCTTCCGGCGGATGCCTCGTCCCCACCGTAATTAAAAGAGGGTACGAATTGTTTTGGTCCATGTAGCTGGGAAGACGAATTAAATAAGCGGTCGCTTTGCTTTTATTTTCTGTTTTTACTTCTTTTGGTAATTTGATTGGCTTGTTAATCATATGTTATCCCACATTAAGACTAGGAGGAGGGCCAAAAAATTTATCGATGATGAAAACGACGGGCGATTATAGAATGGTGTCAAAAGCCCCGATGTCCATCGCATTCGCTAACATCTCGATGGGTTGGACTTATTGATTGATTTGCCGTTCCAAACTCTCATATAATATTAAATTTGATTGTGGTCAAGATTTTCCCTTTGTTCATAAATGACTCCTTTTGGGATGAATCTATTATCCATTCCAAGATATTCATTTTTGCCCTTTGTTTGCTTCTCTTTTGGAAATCTAAGATTGACGTATCCGTAACTACATCCAAAAAATATAAATGGTTCAATAAGAGATAAGTGCATTTGAGATTTTAGAACTTATTGGAAAAATGCAATTGAATCATAAAATTTGTCGAATTGATCCAACTAAAGTCTTTTCGTTGATTGCATTTTTGAGACTTCGAAAACTCAATTATACTCTCATGATAAATTTTAAATTGATAAACTTTTACTATACTTATCCCGTTAATCTATTGTGTTTTCCCTGATAGAATCGAAGGAGCTTGTTTCGTTCTTTGCCCAAGAAAAGGTTCTCTGTCTCCATCTGCTTTTCTTCTCGGGCAGGGAGAGGTAGGGACAAGTTTAGCAGGCATTAATGAAATCGAAATCGAAGTGACGAGAGTATTTCCTTCTCCTCTCTTTCCCTAGCTCGCAGGGACTGTTATGTGCATGCATGCCCGGACTAAGCAACGAGGGACGATGATTAACATCGTTTCAAAGCCTCAAATTCTTGCTCAGATCTGATATTAAAACCTAATACCAATTACCGCTGTCGCCTAGCTACTCTGAAAGCTCTGGACAGTCGATAAATAGCTTCGTCTTCTCCATGCTTACCTGAGGAAAAACCAAAGCAAGCTCTCTTTCTTTCTCTCTCTCTCTCTCTCTCTCTCGTTGTTGTGCTCTTCTTCCTCTCCTTCTCCTTCTCCTTTATATTCTTGTTGAGTTAGAGAGGTTGTGCTAGCGAGAACGTGCCCGTCGAGAAGATGTCAAGCTTTAGGAAACCCTTTGGCTTATCTTCTCCTTTATATGCGGTTATCTTGGTCTCCCTTGCCCTCGTTGCTCGCGGGAGGCTCGCCTCCTCGGCACGGCCCAGGCCCCTGCCGCCCCTGCCGGCATTCATTGCGTTTGGCGACTCCATCATCGACCCCGGGAACAACAACAACATACAGACGATAGTCAAGTGCAACTTCTCGCCGTACGGGCGGGATTTCATGGGGGGGAAACCGTCCGGGAGGTTCTCCAACGGGAAGATCCCGCCGGACCTGTTCGGTAATGTGCATAAAAATCCATCTGCTTTGAACTAGTTTCAAAAGCGGGAAAAATCGATCACTTGAGTTCATGTTATTGTCATCTTGAGGTGACCTGTGTGTTTTCACCTGTAGTGATAGATGCATGACTTGTGCCATTTCCCCCACCTTTGAACTCTTTTGCGTTGATCTTTCAAGTGTAACCATAGATTAGTCAGGGCGAGGTAAGCTTGAGCCTCCAACATGCGCTATTTTATTTCATAAAAACATCGACACTCAATCCTATGAATGAACCTAATAACTTTTTAAAGAGTGCGTTTGTTTCATAAAAAAACTCCATGATAAAAAAGAAAAAAAAAAATGTACTTTTTAGTTTTCCTTTATTTGGTGATATATGAATAAAAACATTTTCGACACTTTTCGGGAATATGATTAGTTTTCTTTATTTGGTAATGTATAATCGAAAATATTTTATGATGTTTGGATCTCATTGGATAAAGATTTCGATCTCATGACTTTATTTTAGGCCAAAAAAATCGAAATTTTTTATTAATGTTTTTATTTGTATATAAAAATCGAACTTTTAATTACTTTTACTTTATTTTCTTTAAAAGTTTGAATTTTTAATTTCTCTTCTTTTCTCTTTACTTTTTCCTTTTTCTTTTTTCTTTTTTTCTTTTTCCGACTTTCTCCGCTACAACCGACCAACGATGGCCATAGGCAAGCTTTAAGCTTACTTGGATCTGGTGAGCCTTAACTTGTCGACTCGACTAGCTCAAGCTCACCTAGATCAGCCAAGCCTTGAGCTTGCCAATCGCGTCATGGTCGGCTAGTGGAGGAAGAAGAAAAAAAAATAATAATAATAATAATAATAAGTTTAAAATATTCAAAAAAATTATAAAATGAAAATAAATCAATTTATTTTACCCAACAAATTTATTTTAAGAAGAATAATTTTTATAATTAAATTTTCATAAACCAAGGATCCTAAAACTAGGAAAATATTTAGGAAAACATTTTTTTGGTTCTTTTAGAGGGGAAATCATTTTCTTAAATTTAAGTTTTGATAGAAAAACATTTCTCATTGATTAAAAAATTATTTTTCGTTAACTCATTTTCCTAACAAACCAAACACTAAAAATTGAGGAAAATGTTTTCCATGAATTGCTTTTTGCAAAACAACCGGACCCTAGTGAAAAACAATGTGTTATAATAGACATCAAATTCTAAATCTATTATATTTGTGCCAATTTAACATAAACTTTTCAATTAGATCAATTTAGACGTAGATCTTTTCCGTTTGTGCCAATTAAGTCTATCCAGTCAATTTCGACTGGAAATTGCTAACATAGATGCCAGTCATACCATATAACACGACCAACATAAACATGGATATTTTTTTTATTTTTTAGAGTTCTTTTTTACTTTTCTTTTTCCTTTTTTTTCTTTTATTTTCTTCTTTTCTTTCATTCTTTATTTTTCCCAACTATGGGCTGGCAAGTTTGCCGACCGACCATTGCCGATCACATAAGAGAACCGGCGACCCTCACCTGGTCTAGGCAAGGCAAGGGTCGTGATGCCTTCTTTTGGTATGAGATTTCTCTAAGGTTGACAAAAAATGAAAAGGAGAAGAAAAGAAAAGAAGATGTTTTTTTTTTTTAGTGGTACTAGTCCCTCTCCTTTCCATCAAGATGATGTTTCTATTTCCTATGCCGATTGATGTTTGTGCAAATTTGTTGCCGGTCTCTTTGGAGGTTTCTAAGTACGATGTCTATGCAAGTTTACGAGGTTTCGTCGTGTGATTAAAATACAAAACACCGCACAATAATGTGATTTTTCTTTGTTGATTTATCCAAATTCAAAAGAACGCCTTGCAAAAGAAATTGCGAGGTACAAACACTTTTTTGACCTTTTACCATAGCAAACGTTATTAACCCGATTTTACGAATCTTGGAACAAAATTTTCTCCAGTCGAAGCATTTGGAATTAAACAGTACTTGCCTGCTTATTTGGACCCGAGTCTCAAATTAGAAGACCTCCTCACCGGCGTCAGCTTCGCTTCCGGCGCCACCGGTTACGATCCTCTCACTCCACAAATCGCCGTAAGCTCTCGCTCCTCCCGATCTGCTCTTAGAATTCGACCCTCCTTTCTTTGTTTTCTTGGTAATTCGGAATTTAGGGATTGTCTTAGGCTTGTGCGTCGGTAGGCGTCAATACATGTGAAAGAATAATCGTTATGACTCCGAGGAGCGTCGGTGTGTGCTAGTGCGCGCGCTGTATAAACACCGGGCCTCCTCACAAGTCGCTCGAGCTTTGTTTAGTTCAGCTCGATCTTTTTGCAATCAAATGGAATCACCTGAAATTTCTTCCATCATATGATTATTCCGGCAGTCGGCCTTGTCGCTATCGGATCAACTAAACTTGTTCAAGGAGTACGTGAACAAGATAAAATCAGGTGCCGGAGAAGAGAAGGCGTCGTACATCATCAAGAATAGCCTCTACACGGTGGTGTGCGGGAGCGATGACATCGCAAACACTTACTACTCGACTCCATTCAGGCGAGGGGAATACGACATACCGGCCTACACCGATCTGATGCTCAACTCGGCTTCAAGTTTCATTCAGGTAAAGTCTTGAAAGAGAAACATTCTTTACGAACAATGACGACGACGATGATGAAGAAAGACCAAAATACATGATAACATAGGGATTAAATTGCAAGACAGAACTGATTCTGAAGTACTGGTGTACGATTTAGCAGGAGCTCTATGGATTAGGAGCAAGAAAAATTGGCATCCTGAGCATACCACCGATCGGATGTGTGCCTGCACAGAGAACGCTTGATGGAGGATTAGAAAGAGCCTGTAATGCGCCTGCCAATCAAGCAGCAACCCTCTTCAACTCCAAGCTCATCTCCGAAATCGAATCCCTCAAACAGAAGCTCCCTGGCTCTAAACTAGTCTATTTGGACATCTACCATAAATTGCTTTCCGTCATCCAAAACCCTTCGCACTACGGTAACTCGCTGCGTTATATACTCTCTCTCTACACAAGATTTTGGCTTTTGCATTCGAATCTCTATCGTCATGCCGTCGGTCAGCCTCATGTTTGGGTCATGTCGATGCATGTGTGCAGGATTTGAAGTGGCGAATAGAGGGTGCTGCGGCACGGGGAACATAGAAGTGAGCATACTGTGCAACCGTCTGGACGATCTCGAGACATGCCAAGATGACTCGAAGTACGTCTTCTGGGACAGTTACCATCCGACTGAAAATACCTATAAGATCCTAACGGATCACGTGATCGACAATTATGCCGACCAGCTTTTATGAGACCGCTCGGATTTATTAGTTGTTTACGGGTGAATTGGATTAGACAGTACACCTCGAAGTTTCCATAAGGCCCCCCTGCTTCTTGTTGCAGATTGAAGTTTCCATAAGGTCCCCGGCCTCCTGTTATGGATTGTAACAGAGGCAGTAGAATATCGCACCTGTCTTCCAGCCATCTTATTTATTTTGTTCGGCTCAACAAAAGTGTGAAACATTGAACTCTTCATTCAAAATACTTTCATTATCGGAAATATGATGGTACTTAAGCGAATGTCTCCTTACCTTCATGCTGCGGGTAAGTTGGGTACCTTGAAACTTTAGAGAATGTCTGAGATACTATCTTAAGGTATTCCATCAATTACTCCTCACATGGTGGTCCTGCAGCTAAAATAACAATAATTCATTGTCCAAAACAGAAGAAAAAGAAGAGCAAAGCACAAAAAGCCTGCTCAATATTGTGATTGAGACTAGGTGTAAAGAGATGTAACAAGCTTTTCCAACCTGCCTGTATCTCCCTTTGTCCTTTGGTAGTTCTACCGGTAAGCAGCTGCTTTTGTTGGATCCTTCCTCATCGCAACTAACAAGACCCGGTCCTCAGTGAGCATCTGGCGCTATGGGTACCCTTATATTGGTGTCATGATCTCTAATTACAATCATCATCATTGTGTCATCTTAACTCCAGTTCTGATTTTGCTTTATCTATTGTGAGACTCCACTTAGGAAACAAAAACAGAAAACCTGTCTTAACGGGCAGTTATATTTCTCGCTTTGCAATTCCTTGGCAAGGCTTGCATATGTCTGTGCTCCTCTCATGTTCTTGTCTTTTGCTAGTTATTCCTGCAGAATTGGATGAGCTTTTCTGATAGATCCTCCTCCCTCTCTCTCTCTCTCTCTCTCTCTCTCTAACACAAGCACGCACATAATGGCGGCCCACTAAGGAGTAAAAGTCAACATCAAAACAGAAAAAGAGACAATTTGAGTTTTTAAACGTGACTAGCACTTTGCTCATGCTTAGTAGTAACCTTTTATGGACACTAAGGTGAACTTTATTTGGACTGGTTCGATCATCTTACTCACTTCTCCCTTCACTGAACAATTTGAGTACGGCTCATCACCGTCTCGAGATTAAAATTTTCTTTCTCCAGGGTAAGATCTCTTTGCATCTAAATAAACCTGTGATGTGGGCGCTTCCTTTGACAAAAATAAAAGATTCACCATCACCTCCTCAACTTATTTGATCGAGTCTATGTGAAGCTGGCATAATGGCCGGTCTCTTCGGTGGGCACTTCATATCGGAGTCGTGATTAGCGGTAATAACATACGATTTGTTATGATTTATGAAAAAGTTCTCGATTGACCGTTGAGTTCTACTTTCGTGATCCAATAGTTGCAAACGCCTCAAGGAACGGTTTCTCAAGAACCGTCGATGCCCTCATTTTCGGTCGGTACACCTGTGATTAATGTTGAGCAACCTATGTTGCACGGACATGTTACACGTGCTTCCGTGTCGTGTCTGACACGCTCGGACATACATTGACCGCGTGTCGACACAGGGTCAACTTTTGTCGACACGTTTTGATACGCGTGTCCGAAGCAGAGATGAGGTCGCGAGCGAATGCGAGCCCGACAGCAAGAGACGGCCAGAGGAGAGACTGAGGCGAGGGCCGTGAGGAGGAACTTCACGGGGGAGGTGTGCGTGGGGGAGAGCGGCGCCGTCGAGTGGGGCAACGGCAAGGGGGAGGAGGAGGAGGAGGAGTTCGCGGCGGTGTGCAGCCTCTCGGCGCGTTCCATCCATGGGAAGTCTCGCTTTCACCGTATTCAACGTGAGCCACCTTCTTTTCCGATCCCTTTTCACTGAAATTTTTTCTGGTTACTCCCTTTTCTGCTCCTTTGGCGAATGGTGGTGCTTTTCTTGATCAAGTCTTCGATGCTTTCGGAGATAGGCATCGTGCAGTAAAGAGGAGAAGTAGGCGCTGCTAGGATTTTGAAAAGGAAAATAAAATAATAATAAAATAAAAAAGGGACTTGGCATGTTGGAGAAAGGGGGAAGTGACGAGCTGATAATCTGTCAGGTGATGGGGCAGGGAAAAAAAAGTGAAAAATTTGGGGGTGAGGAAAGAGAGGAAGGCAAAAAGGAAGTTTGGGTGCTGGGGGGTCGAGGGTGGACCCTTTATTTAACCGAAAAAGTTATTAAATGAAATTAAAAAGTAATTTCAAAAATAAAAGTAGCGCATGTTGAATGATTAGTGTAAATTCATTATAGGTTCTTTTTTAACTATTTATTTATTTATAAATTTGAATTAAATTAATTAAAAATAAAAATATTCATTTAATATGCAACATGTCATAGCGTGTCGAAATTTTTTATTTTTGAGAAATAACGTATCAACATGTCGTGTCATGTCACGTGTCCGTACAACCTATGAGCAACCGTGTTTCCCGCCGCCCCGATGACATTGCCCCCAATAGTTCTCTTTGCTCGTTTCTTACATGGCCCTTGGCCCGTCTCCTATCGACTTCTCTCTTTGAAAGTGCTTCTTTCGTTGTTCCTTCTTGTTCCTTTGTTCCTGCGTATTCCTATTGTTACCTGGATTTTGCCCCTTCTATATGCAGCTGCAAGTCGGCATAGTACGGTACCCACTGCCCATGACAAAGGCTATCTAGTTACATGGACATAGGCAGTTCAAAAGACTAAAATTGCTTCCTCCTAACTCATAAAAAAAGGAGAGAAAAAATTACGTATGGGATGATTAGTTGAGGATTTAAAAAGAATACAAAAGAATCCTGGGCAGATCAAGCGTACTATATGGTGAACGTGGAACATAACCAATCATGTCTACACGTGTGGTATGTCTTTGTGAGCTCTTAAGAGAGCGAACTGCTTGATTTGTAAGATGTAAATTAAAATAAAAATAAAAAGCTATAAAGATCTCTCTAAGTAAAAATCTCAACATATAATAGCGGACAAGGAGCCGTGAAAAAGTTGATAGATACCCCCACGATTATATGCCAAATTAGTCCAACAGTGGCATGTTCAATTCAAGGTGATTAATTGACAGAATGCCAACGGGCCAACGATACATTAATTATCATTTTTGGTTAGGCTTAGGGGTGTTTGGTTGGGTATTCCAAGGGGCTTTGGGCCCCCAAAGCTCATTGGGGAAAATTTTTGGTGTTTGGCAAATTTTTTGGAAGCTCCTTTGCTCAAATATGAGCATTCCGAATGCTCAATGCTGAAAGCTAGGGTGGGGCAACATTGAGCATTTGGCATTTAGGAAATGCCACGCCACTATTCATCTTTCTTCTTCCCCTGTCTTCTTCTTCTTCCCGGCCACCGGGCTTATCCGGCAGCCGCCGCCGCCGCCGCCTGAGGGTCGCGTGTTGCCGGTGACCACCGTCCGGGGGTGGCGCAACTCGCGACCCAAGTGGCGTCACCTGGTTCACTCGGAACCAAGCGTCGCCACCTGAGGTCCGCGCGACCTCAGGTCGCCAGATCTGGCGGTCCGGAGGCCAAATCTGGCCGTTCGGCACCGCTAGCCGCCGGATTTGATTTTCAGATTTTAAAAAAATTAAAAATTAAAAGCAAAAGCCCATTTGCAATAAGTTTTGCCAAACGGTATTTTTGCACAAGCCACTTTCCAATGCATAATTTGCCAAACGTCCAAGCATTCCCGAAAACTCCTTTACCCTAAAGATATTTGCATTTGGCCAAAGACATTTCACCAAAATCGAACCAAACGGGCCCAATACTTTTTGTCCGAAATGGCCACGGAAAGCGATGCAGACAAGGACCAACCATCTAATCAAAGAACATTTCAGCTCGCGGTGCCATTCCCAGCGAAACAATCTCAGGCGATGTGCATACTTTAACATGTATCTTGAGACGTGAACGATGGCTATTGGTTGTTAGTCATCATCTGTGTGGTTGGTAGATAAATGGTTTTTTCCAAATTCAATTGCAAGATAAGGACAAAAATTGTCCGTGAACTTTAGCTGAATATATAATGCGGTCTCTTAACTTTTAATTTGTTCAATATAACCTCTAAACTTCATCCCAATACGTAATGTAATTTTAAAAATTTTAATTTATTTAATATGATCACTAAAATTTTTGTGCATGTTAATTTAATTTCTAAACTATATGAAAATATTCAATAATATCATTCTATTAATTTAAATTTGGGGACAATAGTGAACATTTTCATAAAATGTACCAAATTAAAAATCCGCATTGAAGTGAAGTCCAAGCGATTATATTAAAAAAATTAAAAGTCGAGGAATCTAGTGTAAATTGAGTTGAAATTCAGAAATCCTTCGTGTCATTCTCCCTTTCATTATTAAAGCTTCACATTGAGCTTCTTTTTTTGGGGGGGTAGCTTCTGCCAAAGATTGAGGCATTTCTTTCCTCTTTGCACCGCCGCATTTATTGCCTGTCTATCATTAGACGACCATGTCGCACAAAGACTTTCCTCGTTTTGCCACCTTTAATATATTTGATTTGTCTGCTGTACCTGTCCCATCTTTTAGACAAAAAATCAGGTATATTCCCGGTCCCTGCCTCATCCACGCACCATGGTGAAATTGATCTTGAACGTTCGGACTTGAGAACCAATATTGAGGTTTTTATACTCAAATGTAAAGTTTCAGATTCAAACATCGATTCCTAACTTATTTGATTGAGACTGTGTGAAGTGGGTGCAATGGCCAATCTTTTCTGTGGAAACTTCATATCGAAGTCGTAATTAGTGGTAATAACATACAATTTGTCATGATTTATGCAAAAGTTCCCGATTGACCATTGAGTTCTAATTTCGTGATCCAACTGTTGCAAACCCCTCAACGAACGGTTTCTCAAGAACTGTCAACGCCCTCCTTTTTGGTCGATACGTTTGCGATTAACGTTGAGCCATTGTGTTTCCCGCCGCCCCGATGATATTGCCCCCAATAGTTCTCTTTGCTCATTTCTTACATGGCGCTTCTTTCGTTGTTCTGTCCTATTCCTCCGTTCCTGCATATTCCCGTTGTTGCCTAGATTCCGCCCCTTCTATATGCAGCTACAAATCGGCATAGTACCCACTGCCCATGACAAAGATTGTCTAGTTGCATGGACATAGGCAATTCAAAAGACTAAAATTGCTTACTCCTAACTCATAAAAAAAGGAGAGAAAAAACTGCGTACGGGATTATTAGTTGAGGATTTAAAAAGAATACTAAAGAATTCTGGACGGATTGAGCGTACTATATGGTAAACGTGGAACATAACCAATCATAAATACATATATATGTGTGTGTGTGTGTGTGTGTACTAAGCATATATGTAATCAGTGTGATATGTCTTTTCGTGAACTCTTAAGAGAGCGAACTGCTTGATTTGTAAGATGTAAATTTAATTAAAAAGAAAGAAAAAAGCTATAAAGATCTCTCTAACTACAAATCTCAACATATAATAGCTGACATGGAGCGGAGAAAAAGTTGGTAGATACCCCACGATTATATACCAAATAGTACGACACTGGCATACTCAATTCTAGGTGATTAATTGACAGAATGCCAATGTGCCAACAATGCATTAAATATCATTCTTTGTTAGGTTTAATACTTTCCGTCCGAATTGCCACAGAAAGTGATTCAGACGAGGACCAAACATCTAACCAAAGAGTATTTCAGCGCACGGTGTTATTCCCAGCGAGACGATCTCAGGCAATGTGCATACTTCAACAAATATCTTGACACGTGAACGATGGCTATCGGTTATTTTGTTATCATCAGTGTGGTTAGCAGATAAATGATTTTGTCCATATTCAATTGCCAGATGAGGACAAAAATTGTATGTCAACTTTTAGCTATAAATATAATGCGGTCTCTCACTTTTAATTTGTTCAATGTGACCTCTAAACTTTACCCCATTATGTAATGTAGTTCCCGAACTTTTAATCTGTTCAATACAATCTCTTGACTTCTTGTACATATTCAATTTAGTTTCTAAACTATATGAAAATGTTCAATAATATCATTCTATTAATTTAAATTTGGGGACAATTTATAAAGTGTACGAAATTAAAAATCCGCATTGAAGTGAAGTCCAAGTGCTTATATTGAAAAAGTTGAAAATCGAGGGATTTTTTATAAATTGAGTCAAAATTCAAAATCCTTCCGTCATTATCCCTTTTATTATTAAAGCTTGACATTGGGCTTCTTTGGGTGGGATCGTGTATTAAGTAGCTCCAGCCCCCGCAGAGATTGAGGCATTTCTTTCCTCCTTGTACCGCCGCATTCATTGCACGTCTATCATTACACGACCATGTCGCACAAATGCTTCCTCGTTTTGCCTTCTTGAATGTATTTGATTTCACTGTTGTAGCTGTCCTTCTTTTAGACAAAAATCGGGTATATTCCGGGTCCCTGCCGACATCCACGCAGCTGTTTCTTGCATCATCACCATGATCAAATTGATCTTGAACATCGGGACTTGAGAATTAACATTGGGAGTTTTGTGCTCAAATGTAAAGTTTCATATCCAAGCATCGAGTCCTAGTCATATTTTAGAAAACTTTTCCGTTCATTTCAATGAGGAAATCATTTTCTTAAATTTAAGCTGATAGAAAAATACTTCCGTTAATTCATTTTCTTAAACGAAACTACGTTTTTTACTGGACCGGATCAGTTCCTCAATGGCCAGACAGGAATGGGAAAGCGGCCTCTTCTATGAAGTCTTTCGTTATAAACAATACAAGAACAGCATGCGGTTGGGACTTAAGAGAGAGCAAAGATGCAGCCACAGGATTTGCAGTTGGAATTGGCAATTTGTTGGGGAGATGGCAGCTACGGAACTATTTGCGTATCTTCCTATTTAGGAAGGTGCGGGGCACCCGGTATAAAGTAGTATAGCGACAGCAGCAGCAGGGGCAGCGGCGGCGGTGGCGGCATCGGATTCCACCATGGCGCCAAAACGCCGTCCTAGACCAGCCCCCCTCCTCGAATCAAGAACCGCCCTCGCGACACGAGTGTATCGGTGGAACACGGGACGGAAACCTAATGAACGGAATGCGCGATCGGAACGGCCCCGGGCGGGTGTGCAGGCCTGAAGGTGATCTTGTGTGCATTTATTTGGTGATTCTTGACAGCAAAGGCGGATCGAGTCATCGCTACCATTGCCAATAATGTCCAGTTCTTCTGGCGGATGCCTCGTCCCCACCGTAATTAAATGAGGGTTCGAACTGTTTTGGCCCATGTAGTTGGGAAGGGGAATTAAATAGGCGGTCGCTTTGCTTTTATTTTCTTTTTTACTTTTTTTCTTTTTTTCGTAATTTGATTGGCTTTTTTTTTTCATCCGTGATGATAACGACAGGCGATTCTACAATGGTGTCAAAAGCGCCGTCCATCATGGGTATCGGCTTAATTCGTTGTTCCAAACTCTCATATAATATTAAGTTTGACTGTGATCAAGATTTTCCCTACGCTCATAAACGACTCCTTTCGGAATGGATCAATTATCCATTCCGACATATTCCTTTTTGCCCTTTGTTTGCTTATCTTTTGGAAATTTAAGATCGAAATTACATCGAAAAAGTATAAATGGTTCCATAAAAGATAAATGCATTAGAGGTTCTAAAATTTATTGGAAAAGTGCAATCGAATCATAAAATCTTTCGAATTGACCCAATCAAAGTCCTTTCGTTAATTGCACTTTTGAGACTTTTACAACTCGGTTATACTCCCGTGATAAATTTTAGAATTTTTACTATGCTTATCCAGTTAATCTATTGTGTTTCTCCTGATCGAATCGAAAGAGCTTGCTTCGTTCTTTCCCTCCCTCCCTCCCTGCTCGGCAAAGAAAAGGTTTTCTCTGTCTCCATCAGCTTTTCTTCTTGGGAAGGGAGAGGTAGGGACAAGTTTAGCAGGCATTAATGAAATCGAAATCGAAGTGACGAGAGTATTTCTTTCTCCTCTCTTTCCCTAGCTCGCAGGGACTCTTATGTGCATGCATGCCCGGACTAAGCAACGAGGGACGATGATTAGCATCGTTTCAAAGCCTCAAATTCTCGCTCAGATCTGATATTATAATCTAATACCAATTAACGCTGTCGCCTAGCTACTCTGAAAGCCCTGGACAGTCGATAAATAGCTTCGTCTTCTCCATGTTTACCTGAGGAAAAACCAAAGCAAGTGCTCTCTCTCTCTCTCATTGTTGTGCTCTTCTCCTTCTTCTTCTCCTTCTCCTTCTCCTTTATATTCTTGTTGAGTTAGAGAGATTGTGCTAGGCGAGAACGTGCCCGTCGAGAAGATGTCAAGCTTTAGGAAACCCTTTGGCTTATCATCTCCTTTACATGCGGTTATCTTCGTCTCCCTTGCCCTCGTCGCTCGCGGGAGGCTCGCCTCCTCGGTGCGGCACAAGCCCCGGCCCCACATGCCGGCGTTCATCGTGTTCGGCGACTCCATCATCGACCCCGGGAACAACAACAACATACAGACGATAGTCAAGTGCAACTTCCCGCCGTACGGGCGGGATTTCATGGGGGGGAAACCGTCCGGGAGGTTCTCCAACGGGAAGATCCCGCCGGACCTGTTCGGTAATGTGCATACAAATCCATCTGCTTTGAACTAGTATCAAAAGCGGGAAAATCGATCACTTGAGTTCATGTTATTGTCATCTTGAGGTGACCTGTGTGTTTTCACCTGTAGTGATAGATGCATGACTTGTGCCTTTTCCCCCACCTTTGAACTCTTTTGCGTTGATCTTTCAAGCGTAATCATAGATTAATCAGGGCGAGGTAAGCTTGAGCCTCCAACATGGGCGTAATCCTATGAGTGAACCTAATAACTTTTTAAAGAGTACGTTTGTTTCAAGAAAACCTCCATGATTAAAAAAATGTACCTTTTAGTTTTCCTTTATTTGATAATATATGATTATGAACATTTCTGACACTTTACCACCGGCCGCGGTGGCTCCGCTGGATAAGACCCTACTGATCCTCAGCCCAGAGGTGAAGGGTTCAAAACCTAGGAGAGGCGTTAGGTGTATTAAGTGTGACTCAGGGGTGGTGAATCCTCCTGCTTAAGTATCACCTGGGGGTTTACGACGCGGCTGTCGGCTGCAAGCCGGTTCCTTCAGCACAAAAAAAAAAAAAAAAAAACATTTCCGACACTTTTCGAGAATATGATTAGTTTCTTTTTATTTGGTAATATATGATCGAAAATATTTTATGATGTTTGGATCTTATTGGATAAAGATTTCGATCTCATGACTTTATTTTAGGCCAAAAAATCTAAATTTTTTATTAAATTTTTATTTTTATATAAAAATCGAATTTTTAATTACTTTTACTTTCTTTTTTTTGAAAGTTTGAATTTTTAATTTCTTTTCTTTTCTCTTTACTTTTTTCTTTTTTCTTTTTTCTTTTTTATTTTTCTGACTTTCTCCGCTACAACCAAGCTTTAAGCTTACTTGGATCTGGCGAGCCTTAACTTGTCGACTCGACCAGCTCGAGCTCACCTAGATCAGACTTGACCAACTCAAGCTCACCTAGATCAGCCAAGCCTTGAGCTTGCCAAATCGCGTCATGGTCGACTAGCGAAGGAAGAAGGAAAATAATAATAATAATAATATTTTTAAAATATTCAAAAAAAATTATAAAATAAAAATAATTCAAAATCAAATTTTATTTTAAAAGAATAATTTTTATAATTAAATTTTCATAAACCAAGGATCCTAAAACTAGGAAAATATTTAGGAAAACATTTTTTTGGTTCTTTTAGAGGGGAAACCATTTTCTTTAATTTAAGTTTTGATAGGAAAATATTTTTCATTGATTAAAATATTATTTTTCGTTAACTCATTTTCCTAACAAACCAAACACTGAAAATTGAGGAAAATGTTTTCCATGAATTGCTTTCTGCAAAACAGACAGACCCTAGTGAAAAACAGTGCGTTATAATAGACATCAAGTCCTAAACTTATTGCATTTGTGCCAATTCAACATAAAATTTTCAATTAGATCAATTTAAACCTAAATCTTTTCCATTTGTGCCAATTAAGTCTATTCAGTCAATTTCGACTGGAAATATCAGACATAGATGCTAGTCATCCCATATAACATGGCCAATATAGACATGGATAAAAAAAAAATTAGAGTTTTTATTACTTTTCTTTTTCTTTTTTTATTTTATTTTCTTCTTTTCTTTCCTTCTTTATTTTTCCCAACTATGGGCTGGCAAGTTTGCCGACCGACCCGATCACATAAGAGAACCGGCGACCCTCACCTGGTCTAGGCGAGGCAAGGTTCGCAATGCCTTCTCTTGGTCTGAGATTTCTCTAAGGTTAACAAAAAATGAAAAGAAGAAAAGAAAAGAAGATGTCTTTTTCTTTTCACGGTACTCGTCCCTCTCCTTTCCCATCAAGATGATGTTTCTAATTTGTGCAAATTTGTTGCCGGTCTCTTTGGAGGATTGTCTACGGTACAAGTACGATATCAATGCAAGTTTACGAGGTTTTATCGTGTGATTAAAATACAAAACACCGCACAATAATGTAATTTTTCTTTGTTAATTTATCCAAATTCAAAAGAACGCCTTGCAAAAGAAATTGCGAGGTACAAACACTTTTTTGACCTTTTACCATAGCAAACGTTATTAACCCGATTTTACGAATCTTGGAACAAAATTTTCTCCAGTCGAAGCATTTGGACTTAAACAGTACTTGCCTGCTTATTTGGACCCGAGTCTCAAATTAGAAGACCTCCTCACCGGCGTCAGCTTTGCTTCCGGCGCCACCGGTTACGATCCTCTCACTCCACAAATCGCCGTAAGCTCTCGCTCCTCCCGATCTGCTCTTAGAATTCGACCCTCCTTTCTTTGTTTTCTTGGTAATTAGGAATTTAGGGATTGTCTTAGGCTTGTGCGTCGGTAGGTGTCAATACGTGTGAAAGAATAATCGTTATGACACCGAGGAGCGTCGGTGTGTGCTAGTGCGCATGCTGTATAAACACCGGGCCTCCTCACGAGTCGCTTGAGCTTTGTTTAGTCCAGCTCCATCTTTTTGCAATCAAATGGAATCACCTGAAATTTCTTCCATTATATGATTATTTCGGCAGTCGGCCTTGTCGCTATCGGATCAACTAAACTTGTTCAAGGAGTACGTGAACAAGATAA
Organism: Eucalyptus grandis x Eucalyptus urophylla; assembly: GCA_028830015.1. NCBI lineage: Eukaryota > Viridiplantae > Streptophyta > Magnoliopsida > Myrtales > Myrtaceae > Eucalyptus > Eucalyptus grandis x Eucalyptus urophylla. Next base: position 31,753,149 of record CM054203.1, read on the forward strand.
AATCAGGTGCCGGAGAAGAGAAGGCGTCGTACATCGTCAAGAATAGCCTCTACATGGTGGTGTGTGGGAGCGACGACATTGCAAACACTTACTACTCGACTCCATTCAGGCGAGGGGAATACGACATACCGGCCTACACCGATCTCATGCTCAACTCGGCTTCAAGTTTCATTCAGGTAAAGTCTTGAAAGAGAAACATTCTTTACGAACAATGACGACGACGATGACGAAGAAAGACCAAAAGACATGATAACATAGGGATTAAATTGCAACAGAACTGATTCTGAAGTACTGGTGTACGATTTAGCAGGAGCTCTATGGATTAGGAGCAAGAAAGATTAGCATCCTGAGCATACCACCGATCGGATGTGTGCCTGCACAGAGAACGCTTGATGGAGGATTAGAAAGAGCCTGTAATGCGCCCGCCAATCAAGCAGCAACCCTCTTCAACTCCAAGCTCATCTCAGAAATCGAATCCCTCAAACAGAAGCTCCCTGGCTCTAAACTAGTCTATCTGGACATCTACCATAAATTGCTTTCCGTCATCCAAAACCCTTCGCACTACGGTAACTCGCTGCGTTATACTCTCTCTCTACACAAGATTTTGGCTTTTGCATTCGAATCTCTATCGTCATGCCGTCGGTCAGCCTCATGTTTGGGTCATGTCGATGCATGTGTGCAGGATTTGAAGTGGCGAATCGAGGGTGCTGCGGCACAGGGAACATAGAAGTGAGCATACTGTGCAACCGTCTGGACGATCTCGAGACATGCCAAGATGACTCGAAGTACGTCTTCTGGGACAGTTACCATCCGACGGAAAATACCTATAAGATCCTAACGGATCACGTGATCGACAATTATGCCGACCAGCTTTTATGAGACCGCTCGGATTTATTAGTTGTTTACGGGTGAATTGGATTAGACAGTACACCTCGAAGTTTCCATAAGGCCCCCCTGCTTCTTGTTGCAGATTGAAGTTTCCATAAGGTCCCCGGCCTCTTGTTATGGATTGTAACAGAGGCAGTAGAATATCGCACCTGTCTTCTAGCCATCTTATTTATTTTGTTCGGCTCAACAAAAGTGTGAAACATTGAACTCTTCATTCAAAGTACTTTCATTATCGGAAATATGATGGTACTTAAGCGAATGTCTCCTTACCTTCATGCTGCGGGTAAGTTGGGTACCTTGAAACTTTAGAGAATGTCTGAGATACTATCTTAAGGTATTTCATCAATTACTCCTCACATGGTGGTCCTGCAGCTAAAATAACAATAATTCATTGTCCAGCGTTGAGTGGTCACTGACTCATTGTTACAATTCATTTTTCGCATTAATTGTTCGAGCAGAGGGAAAATGATGTGATCAAGAATCAGATCAGAATCCCGGTACCCCCTTTAAAAGAAAACAAGACTTCTTTCTCAAGCCAATTCAAACGTTGCACCCGCAGAATAAGCAGTAAATGAGCCAAAATAATCTAATGTTCGAGATGACAGAGACAGAGTCCACCTGTTTAAGACAGGAAGGATTGATTGCCACTTTACATACCTCAATAATTTATCTGATCAAATTCATTACATGAGACACATCGACAATTTAATTATTATAGCAACCATATAAATGGTGACAACGTGAGATTTCTTATTAAAAAGTTCTGAGACTAATAGAGACAAAATACTCTAAAGTTCGAGATGACAGACAGAGTCCATCTGTTTAAGACAGGAAGGATTGATTGCCAGTGACCACTTCTGTACGTGCCTCAATAATTTATCTGGTCAAATTCATAACGAGAGACACATCGACAGTTTAACTATTGTAGCAACCACATAAATGGTAACATTGCAAGATTTCTTATTAAAAAGTTCTGAGGAGATTAATAGAGACAGGTTAGTCATTATAGAGCTTTCTAACCACAGCAAATTGAAGACATTATTGGATAAGTTCAGGAAATTCTAGACAGGAAGAAAAAAAAATTATACACAAACAAACACACATACATACATACATACATATATAATTTTATATACAATTAGTGACAAGAATATCCATCCCGGCACATCAAATAATTGGATACTATTTCTTAAAGGTAACACAATCCATTACAGGGAACAGAACCTGAAAAGTCATGCGTACATATGTATAGTGCAAGTAAATGCAAATCCAACTTCAACATATACTGCTAAAAGAAAAACCTAATCCCCGCAGCCTGTGTAAGTATATACTTCAAGAGCTCGCCATTCTTTTCAACCACACAAGAAATATACAATATCTATTTCAAACCACCACATCCAGACAATTGTCAGCTTAATATCAATTACCGGTGGAGTACACATCGCCATAACACCTAATGCATCCAACAAAACTACAAAATTGCATCCAGCATCCTATCTAAGAACACCTAGAGGGGGCAAAGCAAACTATATACATATGATAACACCAAGTGACCCAAAGCCACGGGAAAGAATCAACGAAGTTTATTTTGAGCGACAGCCTGACATAATTCCTCCTCATAGAATAAAGCCCGATTTGATGCCAAGGACTTGCATAGAGGCTTTGTTAAAACTGATGGTACCATACATCTGGAAGGGAACGTTGATTCCTGGAAAAGAACAGCTGCGATCTGCCGCATCTCAGCTAACTTAATACGAGAAGGTGGCCGTGGACCATGCCTTGGTGCTTTTGGAGTATGAGGACTCGGCATGAAAACTCCCTTTCCATCACCCCTGGTCGGAGCAATCATATTGAGTATGCATAAATGATGTTTATGGCTTAACCAAGACAAAAATTAGGCATAACAGGATAAAAACCATCAGTTATACCTCTTAAATGGCCAGTGTTCTGTTGGGCGAGGAGTCATGGTTCTTAACATTTCTTGTCGTGAGCGATCTGGCGTAGTGTAGTTGAAGTGAAACTGCCTTGCAATCAAGACCTATAGCAACGATCAAAATGGGACCATCATGTTGAGCTATAGTTTCAATTTAATCCACGTAGACGGTAAGAAGAAGACACAAAAACATAAAGGGAGAGATTGACAGAGTCCAAGACACTTACCGCCTTCCTAACCCTTTGCGAGACATGGAAAACTGCCCTTAGCTGGTCATGATGTAAGTGACACATTATTTTGACCTTAAAATTGGAAGAAAAAGAATTAGATTCTTAAGAGAATAAGATTAGATTCTTAAGAGAATAAGCATTTAGCTTAGGGAAACAAAAGAGAATCATCCAATCAATAATAAGAGGGCAAAGCAAAACTGTACTTTATCCCAAAATAAACAGAAGAGACAAAAATATGAACTTCCAGCCGGAACTCTTATTGCCTTCACTTCTTCCGAAGTTAGTACTCACAAAACAACCAAAACCATGTTGATATAGTAAAAGCATCGTGTCTAATGTCCACACCTAATTACAGGAGCTTTTTACAGTTGAAGCTAGGTATATGACTTACTGGAGGCTCATTTGCAAACTTTAACTAACAAGGGACGAAGGTTTTCGAAAATGCCCCAGAATGCAATACAAACCCCCCAGCCCCAAGCAAACCCACAAAAGAAAAATGGAAAAAGAAACCATCCATGCACTTTACGTCCTTCTCTACGAAGATTCTTACATGTCCCCGACCTGAGAATGCGAATTAAAATCTTTCACCATCTTCAAAACTACACAATGCCAGACCCATAAAAACAGGCAACGCGAGCAAAGAAAGTTTTTCTTAAGCCCAAAAACTAACACCACAGCTCAATCAGACTAGGGAATATGCTGAAAATGCAGACATAACAACAAATAAAGAGAGTGAATCTCGGCCAGATGCGAAGAAGATGGCAAACAGTACCAGTAAATCGATGGGGAGAGCCTCGAGCCTGGATTCAGTTTTACAATCATTGTCTCGAGGTGTATTGGGTGTCCACAGTAAGTTATTTTGTTTAACCAAATTTACAGGGGACAGCAGAAGGGGGCTTTTTTCAACCACTTCATCTTTGAGGATTAAGTCATCCTCAGCCTTCTTAGCATCCACAACCGCAACCCTCTTCTTCCCGATATCAGTACAGGACTTGGCTCCTGAGCCTCTGCTGTATCGGAGCTGAGCTAGAGCCCCGGGTTTAAGATACTTCTTGCTCGAGCTCCGCGATCTCCTCTTTTGCCTCGCACCCTTTGTCTCCCTCTCTTTCGGCGACACTTTCCCCATTTCTACCGCCCGGTCTTATTTCCTCGCTTCAGTTCTTCTGCTTCTCCCCTCGAGAAAAATCCAATACCCGCTTCAATTCAGCATTTTTCACCATTCTCTGAAGCAAAAGGCAAAACTTTTAAATTCCCCTTACACATCAGAACTTCACATCTGCCGCGACAATAAGTTCAAGCGACCAAATCACCGCAAAAGGCACGACAATAACACAAGCTATCCCCAAAGCTACCCGCGAATCGGGAACTAGCTATCCCCAATCCGCATTCCTCGATATTTCCGAAACTACGGCAAATCGCGAGTTCCGCGAAATCGCCAAAAATCGACACGATTGCTGAGTTTTGCGAGACAAATGAAGTCATCTATCGTGGGAACCGACGGCAGCCGTATCTCATCGGAAACCGCGATTAAGCTATCCGAAAGCCGCACATACATTCAGTCCGCCGATCGCATGAGAAAAGGCTTACCTCATCCCGGAGAGCTCCGCGACACGGAACCCTAGAAACCGACGCTGGAAGAGCTCGATCAAGACGAAATCTGCACGGAGCAAGCCTGGAGGAGTTCGATCGAGAGAAAGAATCTGCAGAGAGAGAGGAGAGAGAGAGGAGAGAGAAAGCGAGTGAGAGAGAGAGAGGGAAGATGGGAAGCAAAACTAGGGTTTGGCCTGTATTTGAATTGGGCGAATTTGCCCGCCAAATTTTTACGAGCAACAGTTGCTGCGATTTTATTTTTTTTTAAAAGAGGGGAGGAAAAAAAAAACTCTCTCCCAATAAATTGACGTGTTTTTCGGGGGAAAATAAAGCTGGGCGGACACGTGGGGCGGTCCCGTTGGTCGAAGGTTCGCCGCGGTGGGCCCGAGCAGGTGCTTCGAAACCGATGGTGGGGACGGGGGCCACATCAGACGGCGGCGATTGCGTGATTTAGATTATGAGCTGGATCTTCTTATATATATATATTCATTTAATATCCGGTCGTCGCTCTTGATTTGAATTTTTTTTTATTTGATACGAAGCATCCCGGAGCTTTTGGGGAAAAATATAATTACCAAATTATACATTTAATTAGAGATGATGGAAATTTAATTTATATATACTCTCTCTATCTCTCTCTTTTTTGCGTTTTTTAAAGTGAACGGTTGGAGAAAGTTTACATTTTTGAATTAATTTGAAAATGGAAAATGACATTGTAGTGGGGGCCCGAAAATCAAAATAAGCCGAGGCGGGAAAAGATGAAAAATAATCAGGGAATTCTCGTGCGGGGCGGGGGGTGGTGGGGGGGGCGTTAAAATGACGGATTCGGCCTCGTCGCGAGCTATTAATAACGCCGGCGGAACGCGCGCGTAGAGCTCCACGTCGACCGGAACGAGGGTAAACTGGGGAGAAAATCCTCGGGGGCAGTTTCGGCAATTCGGAGCGCGGGTCGAGCGGGGGGAGATGGACATCGGGAACTTCACGTGATGATGGTTACCCGCGTGAAAGGACGGATTAGACCCTCCTTAAATTGGCCAAAAGTTAATGAGCGTGAATGGCGCGGTGTTTTCACGTGAGAATAGTTGGGTGCAATGGAGAGAGCATCCGATGTATTTTAGTTTTTTGACCATCTAAGTAAGTATATATATATACATATTATTTTATTTTATTTTATTTTTTGCTAATCATATAAATGGAACGAGAATATGTCGGGATTAATGGGCATGAGGACCTCAGGTCAAATATGAAGGGATTAATGGAACATACTTTTTTGCACACTAGTATTTGTTAATTAATGGCCAATAAAAAGCCTAAAGTCGGGTCAAATTATTGCGTTCGATCTCTTTGGCAGGAAGCTCGGCTCATGCCTTGTTCTTTCGTGGTTGAACATGGAATTTCATTTTGCCTCATGTTTGAACATTGAATTTCAATTCGGTTTGAATGTGATTTCTTTCGATCGACATCTGAACAGGCATAAAAAATAATTTGACAAGGCTTTTTAAGTAACAATAAGTATCACACCCGTTCTCTATTGTTTGGAGTTGGGTTGAAAATGGTAATAGGTCTATGAAATATATATGGAGAATACATGAATACTCTTTTTTTGCTAATTACCAAAAAAAAAAAACTAGGCTATTCCTTATCCTAAAGTAGATCATCCCTAACTAGGGATTAGCAAGTCATTGCTCCTCCGTCGAGTATAACAACTTGATTCGAAGAATTAATTAGCTTATAATATAAGAACACTTCAAATATAATTTAACTTGAATCGATTCACATTTCTAATACTTTAACAATTCAAATAGAAATATACATTGTCCTCTAGGATAGTTGCCAGCTTTCCCCGATCTTTGTAGGGCACCTATTTATAAATCATTATTATACTGCGTTCATGCATAAAATGCTTTGATACTTTGATCAAACCCTTAAATATTAAGAATCAATAGTAGAAGTGATCCCGAAATGTACTGTTTCTTGTTTGACCAACTAACCAATAATTACAGATGTTGCTCTTTAGTGGTACTTATTTGGTAGTTATATGCCTTTAATCATGTGAAAAGCATAAAGCTTTACCCAACAAATCTATTGTTCCACGTTTCTTTGACCTCTCCTTTTTTGCAAATTCTTTTAATAATTTCCATCGATGGTCGGTCATAAGTGCCACTAAGAAACAAAGTGAAGCTGAAGCCATTATGAGTCAAGCATAGGGAAGATTGGACCCTCCCCTAGAGAGACCCACTTGCACCTTTTACTCGCTGGTGGGTAGAAAAAAAAGAAGGTAATTTTATGCAATGAATATACCCATCATGGAACTCGATCTCTTATATCATCTCATCACTATTAGCTATGTAGCACCGACACGAACACACGACACGTCATTTATTAAAAATAGAAAATTTCGACATGTTCCAACACATTATATATTATATATCTTTTTATATATAAATACATAAATAAATAATAATAAAAATAGCCTAAAATTAATTTACACAAAAAAATATTAAATAATATCATTCATTATTTTAATTTGTTACAATAATACACAAAACTTAGAGGAAAAAAACATTGTTTAAAGAAAAATGCTGAAATGATATTTTAAAATTTATTTATTTATCATACATAGCATTTTTTATTATTTCTTTCAGAGTAAAAGACTTTTTTAAAAAATAAAACAATTCTAAAAAAATAAAACTGAAAAAAAAAAATTTGACCCCGTGTGTGTATATTTTATAACAATTTTATTATTTCTTTTGTGTATATTTATATTTTGACCTCTCGAGTATTATAAATTTTTAAAATTGACCCCGTGCATGTCGGAGCGTGTCGGAAAGAGTTGACCACGTGTCAGATTTTTTGACACTTGTTGACTGCGTGTCGGACACGTGTCGGAGTGTCGGACACGACATGAAGGTTTCCGGAGAGTGTCTGTGCTACATAGACTATTAGAGGTGTGCAAAAGAATTTGGAACCACTCGAACCATTTAGAATCGGATTGAAACCAACGGTTCCTATAGGGATAAGTCTAGTTCCCAGTTTAAATTTGCTAAAATTGGCAAGTATTGATTCGGTTCCTAGTTCCGAGCATGGAACGGCCCACCCAAATCAATATATATATTTAAAAAATGAAATTTCAAATTAATTACTTAATTATTTTATAGTTTTTTTATCAATATATATGTACATATATATTTGTAGTATTTGATATTATTAACTCATCTTGTTTTTTAGGTGTGTAGTAGGATTGAGTCCCTTACTTTTTGTTCATTCTAATAATACATCTACTTCTTTCTTAGTCAAAACAAAATAAACAACCGAAAATGATGGAGGAGATTGATTGGAGATGCTCAACCCAAATTTAAGGCTGACAAGCTTTAATGTTCTACATAGAAACTAGGTTCACCATGCTATTAATTGATAGATGTGATTTTGGAGGGATTGGAGATTGGTCTCATAGACTCACCCAGGAACTAGATTGGACTGGCAGTTTGGTCCCAAATGGATTTATGAAACCAATGGGCAATTCTCAATTATAATTTTTCAAAATCAGTCTCTAGTGGGTAGTTCCTCGTTCTAAGGCAAATATCATATGCTTGGATCATGTACACTCCTAATTACTGTCATGCAACATATAAAAGAACAAGAGAGACCGAGTGCTAGAGCGTAGACTCTATAGTTTCGACGTCTACAATATAGGGTATTTTGGGTAATACTTAAAAACTAATCTACGAGGCGGCTCGTGTTAAATCATTTTTAACGCCAAAGCGTTATTTTCTTTTTTTCCTTTTTTTTTTATATGAAAAACATATAGCAATTCCAATAATTTCACGAGTATCGCCTGTACCAAATAATCGGGGCCACGACATTTTATTTGTCCTTTAACCCCCATGCCATCGAATCGTCCTAATTTTGTATTTACATGATCGATATCTACATCTAATTTCCGACTTTCCTAAGTATGGGAAAGATTATGTTCCTGATAAATAAAAGATGAAGTACACCTCGCAGCAACTAGCAAGCCACATCCGAAGGCCGACAAAAAGGCCCGCGGGCGGTAACACACTCCTTGGGCCTATGAGCTTGGCTACCTATGGTGGGCTTCGTGGCCCATGGGTCCAAAAAAAATTCAGCATTTGAGCTACCCTCGATTGAAAATGTCACCGTACAAATTTGTTGGTCGAAACTTATGGACCCCGTGGGGGCCCGACTGTGAAGCATGGTATAGATCCCTGACTTTGTCAAAGGTTACTATAGAATATTCAAACCTGCCTTTGATTGCCCGGATATAAAACAAGATAAAATGAAATTGTACGAAATCACCAGGCTTGTTAATCCCACTTTATTTTCCAAGTAGAAGTACGAGAAATGAGGGACGAGAGAAAAGAGAGATTTTTAGCAACTTACATGATAGGGATTTGCTCGACAACAATGACCATTGTTACCATACATCGTTGTTAATTACTCTCTCTCTCTTAGGCTTCATCTCTTTTTTCCTAAAAAGAAAATCGAACGTTTATTTTCATATCGGTTTAGAGAAGATTTAAGCGATTCGTTGAATACCGATGTACCGATAATAATAAGAAAAATTACATAGCCAAATAATTATCAATTTCATGACAATATTCAAATAATAATCCATTGAGTTAGAATCTAGTGAAATCAAATGTTGTAGCCCATACAAATAGGCCGAATATGACTGGTTCTTGGCGCTCCATGGCTTAGCAAGGATAGTCCATGGTCGGCGTTAGGGATAATTTCCAAGTTCACTCGGAGTAAACAAAAAAACATAAAAATCTAGAAATATAATTTTTTTTTGAAACATCCAATTTATACTTATAAAAAGCTCTTGAAAATGATATAACTTTAATTAGACGCATTTGACGCTCGTTTTAGTGTCAAAAATTTTAATATTATCACTTCAGTGTCACTTGTGTTTAAAAAATGTTTGCCCTAATTTGACCACCATTCTGATTCGAACGGCGGGGTTGGACTTTGGGATTTAGGCTGTGGTTAGAGGAGTAGCGATTGTTTCTTTTCACTCTCCTTGTATTTGATTAAGAGGGGTTCTTATGCTCCGTTTGGGAACAGCTTTCCCAAGGGCCTTTAAGGGGCTAAAGGCCTTTGGGCCAAATATTGAGTGTTTGGGAACTTTTTTTCACTTGCCTTTGCAAAATGCAAAGCCTTCCCAAGGCTGAATGCCCAAGGCAGGTTGGGGGCTGCCTTGGGCATTTTCGGAATGCTGGCCTTGAAGATAATGAATATTTTTTTTTTCCGAAATTGTCCTTGTTAATTTTTTGTTTTTCCGGCTTTACCCTGACTACTGTTCATCGTCTTCATCCTTCCCTTCTCTCTACTGAGAATACGGCCAGCATCTATGCGCAGTCACCGGTGAAGGGCAGGTGGTTCAGCGAAGGGCAGGTGGTTCGGCTAGGGTCCTACGACTCTCCAACGAGGGTCGCTGTGCGGAGGACGCCGGCAACTCAAATCGTGCACAGATCTGGGTCGCGCCAACCAAATCGTGAGCGCCGGCAACCTCTGCGGTGTGGTGGGTTGGCCGCGACCCAAATTGCAAGATCCTGGTCGCCGCGACCCTCGCCGAGCTGTGTCCTCCACACAGGAACCCTAGCCGGACGCTGCCCTTCGCCGGACAGCCTAACCTTCACCGCGCCGCCTCCCCCTCATTGGACCGCCTACCCTTCGCCAGCGGTAACTGGCGAAGCCTTGACCGGCCAACTCTCCTTTTTTCCCTTTTTTTTTAATAACAAAAGCATTTTGCAAATTTAATTTATTCAAACACTATTTTACTCAAAGATACTTTACAATAGACTTTCACAAGTACCATTTACCAAACATAATTTGCATTTTGAAAAACTCTTTTGACTCAAGTATCTTTACATTTTCTCAAAGACTTTCCCCAAAAGTCTTCCCAAACGCACTCTTATTTTCCCTTGAATTTCTTGGGCTCTTGGGAGGATTTCTTTCAGTGAATCGATCTTGATCCCTATTCCGAATCTTACCCTTGCAACAAAGTAAAAAGGACGAAAAAAGAAAGCAAGAAATTTCAGCTCAGTGACTGAAAAGCAAGAAAGGATAGAGAAGTGTCGAGTGCACTTTCCATTTTGCAAGCTCCTTCATCCTCACATCTAGTCATGTAATATGTTTTGTCAAATTTTATTAAAAGAGGCACTTAAATAATCACGTTTTCTCTAAAAATGACTTGAAGTGATTTAATGAAAAGTTATGATATTAAGGCAAACATATATGAAAGTTACAACATTTCTAATGTCATTTAAAAAAAAAAACTCACATCCTATCAAATCTTAGTATTATTAAAGTTCCAATGTTAAGATATATCAACAGAGAGCAGAGGATGTTGCTAAGGCTGCTGAAGTTGGCAAAAGAGAAAAGCAAGTGAAGTTGATACAAGCAAGAAGAGAATAAGTGACTGTGACTGATACCAGTAGAAATGAACGACTGAGATGAAGAATAATGAAGATCGCGATTGTTGGAGAAATCCTCTTGAAGTGTTTTGAAGTTGACAAAACGTTTCCATCAGTCTAGTCTGAAGGCTTGCAGACTCTGCTATTTAAAGTCTGAAGACTTCCGGACAGCCAGACTCAAGACTCAAAGTCTATCCTCATTGATAGTTTCTAATCCATTGAAGAAAGGCTATCCAGAACTGGATGTTTCATTAAGGATGTGACATTATCGACTGGAGAAGATCTCTTGGCTGGATATGACATGATGGAATCCTTTATTTGATCATAATTGATTCGAAGATTAAGGATCCGATGATTGGCAAAGTATACTTGGAAGGTTCTACTTATGGAAACCGAGATCTTGATTGTATGGGCGAACATGATTGATGGGCTATCGACATGTTCCTTCAATAGCTCGAATGATCTTCATAATTGATTCCGTCCAACGGGTAGATTGGAGGAATTCCTTTGGTAAGTGCCAACGGGTATGATGGCATGAAGGAGTATATAAGGAAGACGTTCCAGTTGTTTGAGAGTGTGCACGATAGAAGAATTCCAAAGTCTGAAGCTCTTTGTTCTTAGTCAATTCATTTGTTGAGCGAAATCTTGTAAACAAAAGAGAGTCTATATTTGTGAGAAACCTTGAGGAAGTGTGGTAGAACATCTACACTGTGGAATCAAGGAAAAGCTGTGCTGTAACTTCTCTTTTGTTCATAGTGAAATCCAGCCGGTGGGTTGTTAATGCGAAAGAGTGGACGTAGGCTTGGAATAAGCCGAACCACTATAAACCTTGTGTTAAATTTTCTCTTCCCTACTCTTTACTTTACTTTGATCGTATTAAGAGAGAACTTCATTTCTATCGTTTGCCTAGAATCGCTTCCGTATCTCGTGAAATTATTTGTGCACCTATTCAACCCCCCTTCTAGGTGCTTATACTAGCTATCTCAGCGATCAACGATGGAAAATTTGTCAAAGAAGATAAACACGGATTGCGGATTGTGGATTGCCTCTATGAAGACATGTAAAGTCGTTAGTCAGTTAGAAAGTCAAAACAGAAGTTAGTTTTTCAGTTAGTCTTCATCTTCTTAAATAGGAAATGTATATAGTTTTGCAGGTGGTTGTCTTTTGCTTCTTCTGAAAAATGCTCGTAATATTCTCTGTAAAAATGTGCTCAGCAATATACAGATGAGATAGATGAGAGTATGGAGTCGATATAGAGATTTTCTTTTGATTGATGTACAAATCGTGAAGTACATTGTGATCAAGAGAAGAGAAGAATACAGAGTTTTTCATTGATCAATCTTGAACTTTACAAATATATCTTCATACTTCTATATCTTCGATTCCTCTGTACAAGAGTTTATGAATTGCTAATTCTTCAGTATGAATTCATCACCTTCACATGGTATCAGAGCAGGGCGATCATTACAGCTAGAAGGATTCATTCAGTAGCTACTTGTTTGATCGAGAAAGAAGGAGCTGAAGCTATACAGATTGCTGTATCACGGTAACTGTGTTAGTTTTTTCATAAACACCATTGCTATCCTGTTTTCTCCATAGTTGAAAGAATACAACAATGGCAGCAAGAGCATCGAAGTATCCCTTCCCTATACATGTGAATATTTCTAACTTTGTCACAATCAAACTTGCCGAGGACAATTTCCTTTTGTGGCAAACTCAGATCCATAGGTTTCTAAAAAGTCAAGAACTCTTTGGCTTCGTTAATGGTGATATTACACCACCTCCTCGAATGCTGTAGAATATAGTTGAAAGAGGTGAAGCTGAGGTTGTAAATCTAGACTATATTGACTGAACAAAAACATATCAACTAGTATCCTCATGGATAAGTGGAGCGGTCTCTGAGAATATACTAAGCTTAATAATCGGCTTAGAAACATCTTATGAAGTGTGGTAGACACTCTTGAATCGATTCACACAAAAGTCAGCAGCGAGAGAGTTTGAATTGAGGGGGAAACTTCAAGCCTGTCAAAAGCATGATTGAGCTCTTTCAGTCTATCTTAGGGAATACAAGTCAATATGTGATCAGTTAAATGCTATCGGGAAACCAGTGGATGACATAACCAAGCTATTTGGTGTATTGGAAGGGTTAGGAGCTAAGTATGAAAGTTTTCGAACAACAATATACTGTCTAAAACCTCAACCTGAGTATGATGAGGTAATTGCACAATTAGAAAGGTTCGAGTCAAGAATGCATAATTATTCTAGGACTTAATTTAACCCCAATATGGCTTACTTTGGACAAAGATACTCTCAAGCACAGTTTAAAGAAACTACTGATGGAGGGTATGTTTCTCAAAATTTAAGCTTTGCAGCTCAAAGAGGTAATTACAGAGGAGGCCGTAGCTATGGAAGAGGACGTTCTCTTAATAACAGAGGCCATGTATTTAGATACCCTAGAGACAATTCAGGTTACAGGTCCAGCAATATCAGTTATATGCAAGAAAATCAGAGAATCAAACCTTATTACAATTCCTCTGACTCTGTTTTTACCTCTGGATTCCGTCCCTATGCTGGTCCATCACAGAGATATCAAGAAGTGAAATCTTATCCTTCTAATCTAACCCTTCATAAGAATGTGTAGGATGAGAAGCCAATTAACAACATAAAATTAGAGTGTCAAATCTGCAAGAAACCAGGCCATGATGCTTTGCACTGCTAGTATAGATTTGATAACTCGTATCAAGCTGAGGAAAAACCAACAGCTTTAGCAGCTATACATCTCGAGGATGCCAAAGGTAGCGAGTGGTATCCAGATACTAGTACAACCGCACACATTACAGCTAATCCTGGTATACTTCAAAACTCTTCTGAATATACTCGATATGACACTGTCATGATTGGTGATGGATCACACTTGTCGATTACACGTACTGGTAACACATTGTTACATACTGAAGAAAGTTTATTGCCTCTGAATGATGTTCTAACCATCCCTGATATAAAGAAAAATCTGTTGTCAGTATCCAAATTAACAGATGATTATCCATGCTCATTTGTCTTTGACAAATTTGGTGTATATATAAATGACAATTGGACCAACACAACCTTGCTGCTCGGAAGGAAAACTAAAGGCACATATCAAGTGAATTCACAAACAACACAAGCCTTTCTAGCTCAGAGACACAGAGCAGTAGAAGATGACACATGGCATCAAAGATTAGCACACACTAATCCAAATATCTTGAAGTATCTGCAGAATCAAAAACTTATTCAGTGTAGCAGTAGGATGCTAAGTGTATGTAGCAGCTATCAAACTGCTAAGAATGCAGCTTTACATTTTCCATCCTCTGAATCTGTAACAACTATGCCCTTATAGAAAATTCATTGTGATATATGGGGTCCATCACCTGTGACTTCATTTCAGAATTTCAAGTACTATGTTCTGTTTGTGGATAATTTCTCTCGATATAGTTGGATATATCCATTAAAGTTGAAGTCAGATTTTTATAAGATCTTTGTTATGTTTCAAAAGCAAGTAGAAAACCAATTTGAGTCAAAAATCAAGGTCTTTCAATGTGATGGAGGAGGAGAATTTCTTAGCCACAGATTTCAAGCTCATTTGCAAGACTGTGGTATAAAACAGAATCTCTCTTGTCCCTATACACCTGCACAGAATGGGATATCTTAGAGGAAGCATCGGCATATTGTTGAATTAGGTCTTGCTATGTTATATCATGGCAGAGTTCCACTGAAGTATTGGGTTGATACTTTCATTACAGCTAACTATGTCATCAACCTACTTCCAACACCAAGATTGTAAATGCAATCACCACATAGAAAGCTGTATCACTAAGAACCAACTTATGATCACCTTAGAGTATTTGGTTGTGCCTGTTATCCATGTTTACGACCCTATGCACAGCATAAGTTTGATCCAAGATCTCTCACCTGTGTGTTCATTGGCTATAGTGACCATCATAAAGGCTACAGATGCCTTGTGCCTTCAACAGGTCGAATATATGTCAGTAGACATGTGAAGTTTGATGAGAAGTCTTTCCCATTCACTAAGTTGTGCTTGACAAAGTATGCACCACTTACAACATTATATCAGATATGGGCAGAAGAAGTTCAGTTAACAGAGTCAGCAAACAAAGAAAGAGTCTTTACTATACCTTATACTGGTTCTCATACATGTGCAGCCCATCTGCAACTCGATAGAGACAATATTGTCATCAATTCTCAAGATTCACAACAAAATTCTATACCCTATACTGATCAATCGAGACATGTCATTTCTACAATGGTCACACATGATGCGGAAACTTCATCCGTACAAAATCTAGACATATCTGATGCTGATACAGCAATACCTAATAGTACAAGCATTGGATCTGACCAAGCTATTTCTCATACATCACAAGGGATCCTTTCTAGTCACTCAATGCAGGAAACAACTTCCAGTCATCCAATGCAGACATGATCAAAGTCTGGAATTATCAAACCGAATCCCAGGTATGCATGTCTTGCTGTCTATGCGGTACCTTCTGAACCAAAGTCAATTAAATCTGCATTAGCACATGAAGGTTGGCATAAAGCAATGATAGAAGAAATGGATGCATTATATCAAAATGAAACCTGGGACTTAGTTCCTCAAACTGAACACATGAATGTAATTGGCTGCAAGTGGGTCTTTAAAACAAAACTTGCATCTGATGGTAGTCTTGATAGATTGAAAGCTCGTTTAGTTGCTAAAGGCTTCCATCAAGAAGAAGGCATTGACTTCACAGAGACTTTCAGTCCAGTAATCAAGCATGCCACAATCAGAATAGTTCTATCTATAGCAAAGATGAGACAGTGGCCTATTCATCAACTTGATGTTAAAAACGCAGTTTTACATGGCACACTTAATGAAATAGTCTACATGGAGTAGCCTCCTGGTTTTCAAGACCCACAGAGACCTTATCATGTGTGTCTACTCAGAAAATCACTCTATGGTCTTCGACAAGCTCCTCGAGCATGGTTTGATAAGTTCAGTGATTTTTTACTCGAATATGGATTCTTTTGCAGCTCTACAGATCCATCTTTATTCATATATCATCATAAACAGGATACCATTCCTCTACTATTGTATGTTGATGACATTGTCTTAACTGGGAGTTCCTTTCAATTACTCTCTGTTCTTATTCATTCTCTCAGTCTCAAATTTCACATGAAAGATCTTGGACCTCTGCATTATTTTCTTGGCATTGAAGTCAAACAAAATTTGGATCATTTGTTTCTGTGTCAGACCAAGTATGCTAGTGATCTTCTCACTCGTGCTCACATGTTTGAATGTAAACCAATTGCTACTCCTCTGTCCCTAAAACCAATTATCATGCAACAAGACTCTGTTCCTTTGTCCAACCCTACTGAGTATCGCAGCTTGGTAGGTGCTCTTCAATATCTCACTTTGACACGTCCTGACATAGCCTATGCTACCAATTTACTGTGTCAGAAATTACAGACACCAACTTTGGCAGATCTGTCTAGACTTAAAAGGGTGCTGCGATACATCAAAGGCACTATCAGTCTTGGTCTATTCATTCATTCTCAAAGCTCTTCACATCTGTATGGTTTTTCAGATGCGGATTGGGCAGGGTGTACAGATTCACGAAGATCAACTACAGGATTTTGTACTTATATTGGTTCCAATCTTATTTCTTGGGCAGCCAAGAAGCAAACCACAGTAAGTAGATTCTCTACAGAAGCTGAGTATCGTGCACTTGTTTCCACCTCTGCTGAACTCACATGGATCAGTTTTGTCTTGCGAGACATAGGATGTGCTCTCACCTATCCTACACATCTATTTTGTGATAATAAATCAGCCATTGCTCTCACTGCTAATCCTATATTACATGCTCGAACAAAACATATCGAAGTAGACTTCCACTTTGTTCGAGAAAAAGTCTCCTCAGGATCACTCAATGTTCAGTATGTCCCGAGCAATTCACAAATTGCTGATATTTTCACCAAATCTCTCTCACACTTTACACATTGTCAACTACGCACCAAATTGGGACTTGGTTCTCTACCTATTCCCAATTTGAGGGGGAATGTTAAGATATATCAACAGAGAGTAGAGGATGCTGCTAAGGCTGTTGAAGTTGGCAAAAGAGAAAAGCAAGTGAAGTTGATACAAGCAAGAAGAGAATAAGTGACTGTGATTGATACCGGTAGAAATGAACAACTGAGATGAAGAATAATGAAGATCGTGATCAACGATGGAAAATTTGTCAAAGAAGATAAACACGGATTGCGGATTGTGGACTGCCTCTATGAAGACATGTAAAGTCGTTAGTTAGTTAGAAAGTCAAAACAGAAGTTAGTTTTTCAGTTAGTCTTCATCTTCTTAAAAAGGAAATGTATATAGTTTTGCAGGTGGTTGTCTTTTGCTTCTTCTGAAAAATGCTCGTAATATTCTCTGTAAAAATGTGCTCAGCAATATACAGATGAGATAGATGAGAGTATGGAGTCGATATAGAGATTTTCTTTCGATTGATGTACAAATCGTGAAGTACATCGTGATCAAGAGAAGAGAAGAATACAGAGTTTTTCATTGATCAATCTTGAACTTTACAAATATATCTTCATATTTCTGTATCTTCGATTCCTCTGTACAAGAGTTTCTGAATTGCTAATTCTTCAATATGAATTCATCACCTTCACATCCAAGACGTTTTGAAAACTAGGCATCATTAAAACAAAAGATAAATGGTGTTATTTATGCGAATTTAAATGTCGATATTTGATTAATCGTGAAAATTTCAGTCAATTCTCGTTATAAAATTTAAAGTGAACAGATAGAGCGAAGGACATTCCGAAACCACGTGACCTAAGAAAAAAAGAGAGAAAAAGTCGTCCCCGCGGGGAAAAGGGAAAAAAGTAAAGAAACTCGACACGTGTCGACGCCTGGTTGCTGCACGGGTCCGTGTCTCTCGCTCGTACAAACGGTGGGGACCACCCTCGTGACCAGCGCCGAGACCGGACGTCTTGGGCCTCGGGACCCAGGAGTCCTCCCGAGCACCCTCCAGGACACGTGACTTCCTCCCGTTCGAAGCTGCAGGTGTATTGACGGTAATACCCCGCAAACTGGGGTGGATCGGTCCCGCCATCCTCTCCGTGCTCAGGTGCACGTTAATTCTGGCCCAAAGTACCATTCCCATTCTTCTAGGACTTGAAATTTAAGACGAAGTCAGCAATCAATTACATGAAACGAGTGAGTTTTCCAATTTTTGTCGCGTTTGACTTGACTTGTGTAATAGTTTTAAAAATTGATGTCCATTCAGTTTTAAAGTCCCATTTCTTTCGTGAAAAAATGAATGATTTGAAATTATTTTTTTTTAAAATAATTGAAAGACATTTAGGAGAGTATATAGGAAAATGACTACTTATTTCTAGCGATACAAATAGTTATACCTATGTAAATATTTTTTAAAAGCAACGGAACCTAAACATGCTTAAAAAACGTTTCATCAATTGCATTGGAAAGATATCCACACACCCCCTTAAAAGCACATCTCTCAATTGCACGATATGAGTCAAAGATCTACACTACAACTTCAAGTAGAGAGAGAAAAATATGTTTATATGCAAATAATTGACCTACTATCTTGTCACTCGATAAAAAAATTAAAAATATTGGAATTAACCGTCTTCTCCCTTAAAAGATAAACAATAATTTCACTTTTTTTTTAATATTGACAAATGATTGGTATCTAAGATAAACGGAGTCAAATTAAATTACCTCGAAGGGTAATTAGTTATTATTATTTCTCACATTATTCTTGCATATTTGCGGGCGTGGCCAACAAGGTAATTCAGCACAGAGCGGGGAGACCGGCGGTCGGTCGGTGCCTGCGTGGGGTCCGCCGTGTCGTGGCGAACTGCCCCGTGCGCACTGCGCAGGTCGAAGAAGACGACGAAGGAGACCGAAACGCAGAGACCGAACAGGACTCCACCGACGCAGTAGCGAGCCACCCAGAAATCGACATTCGTCCACCTCTCCCGCACTTCGCGAAGAGCAGCAGCCGAGGAAGAAGAAGAAGAAGAAGAAGAAGAAGAAGGAACGTCTGCCGGGCTCTGAAACCGATGCTTCTCCATCTCCTTCTTCTTCTTACTCCGCGTCGCTTCTGTACGGTCATTCCCGCCGCTGCGTAGCTACGCCTTCCTCGCGCGTTAATCCGCCGGAGCGGCCGAGATCTGGGGGGCCGTACGCCGTTGCGCCGAGCTTCTTCCACAGGAAGACAGCTCGGTTGCCGAGTCGCTGCGTCTCGCGAAGTGCCGTCGGATTTCTAGCCGACGAGCGCGAGCCGCGGCGAGGCACGGCGGCCGTGGAGATCAGTCCGCATTGGCGGCGGTTTCACCGGAGGAGGCGTGTTCTGTCTTCTTCTTTTTTCCTTTTGGGTAAATTTTTTTTTTTTCGTTCGATATAATCGCCTACTACTGATGTCCGAGAGACAAGCTAATCGTCCGTCATTGCTTTATTTATTCCCCTTTTCCCTTTGTCCGGTCAATGAGCTTGCTCCATGATCTTCCAAAGCTCCACAATCTCACTTCGCTTTCCCAACTGCTTTTCTTCTTTGGCAGTCGATTGGAACTTAACCCTCTGGAAAATTCCTTGCTCGCTATGGTGGGGTGGGAGTATCATGGGCAGCATTGCGGTCTTTGATAAGTCACGGCACTGGATTGTTGAAAGAATGTTCTGTGAATGCAGCATGACTTGTCGCCCGGTTACTAGTCTTTGACTGGAGGGGTAGATTGAGAGCTGGTATTGTACGCTGAGCTGCGTGCTTTTTCGAGGGGGCGAAGATGGTGTTGGCATGGGATCAGGCCGCTGGTATAGCCCAACTCACGGGACTCGACGCGACTCGATTGATTGGAATGATAGTGCAGGCGGCGAATAGGGCGCGGCTGCACAAGAGGAACTGTCGGCAGTTCGCTCAGCATTTGAAGCTGATCGGTAACTTGTTGCAGCAGCTGAAGATATCGGAGCTAAAGAAGTACCCCGAGACGAGGGAGCCTCTGGAGCTGCTCGAGGACTCTCTCAGAAGGGCCTACCTTCTGGTCAACAGCTGCCAGGAGCGGAGTTACTTCTATTTGTTGGCTATGGGGTGGAACATCGTTTATCACTTTAGGCGAGCCCAGAATGAGATTGATCAATACCTGAAAATCATCCCTCTCATCACCCTTGTCGACAATGCTAGAGTTCGGGTACGGATTTCTCTCACTTTGTGTGTCGGCTGTGCAGTGTAAATGCTATACATTTCACATTTCTCGACATCACATTGATATTGAACTTATCATTCAAAACTTGGTGGAAATACTGAGACCCTTTGATGAATATAAGCAGCACCAGCAACGAACTGTCTGATCTCCAATTTATAAAAATTTCATCAACTTGAAAAGTTGGTTGATTGCATATACGTGGTCATAAATAAGTGTTCTAAGTTGAAAGAATAATATTTTCGCAACATGCAGGAGAGAATGGAAACTATTGAGAAGGATCAACATGAGTATACTCTAGATGAAGATGACAGGAAGGTGCAGGATATAATCCTACAACGAGAACAGTCAAAGCATGATGCCATGCTGTTAAAAAAATCTCTTTCCTGTTCCTACCCCAATCTTGGGTTTGGTGAGGCGCTGCAAAAGGAAAATGAGAAGCTTCAGCTGGAACTACACCGTTCTCAAGCTACTTTGGATATGAGCCAGTGCGAAGTAATTCAACATTTGATCGATGTCACGGAAACTGTTACAATGAATATGGTGTCAGAGAATGATTCCCCAAAAAAGGGATCCAAAGGGGTTATAAACAGTGCTTCAGACGCTAATAATGAAAAGAATCATCCTTCAGATGAAAGCCGTTCTAAGAAAAGTGATTGCTCTACACCTACAAGGTAGTTTCTGCTCAAATTCAGCTGAAGTTAAAGAAATTTGTTAAATATGATTATGTTGCAAAAATATACTTCATATTATTGCTAGAGTTGATGAGGCCCCAGTTCAAATATAACAATTATTATTCTAGGCACAGCTTACTGTGAGTGAAACTAGCAGCAGAAAGTAGATTTATTCACAGAACAATGAAGGATCTTTCGTTGTCTTGTTTTTCAAACCATGTCAGCTTGGTTTTGGCTGATGATGTATATGCTCCAAGGATGAATGCTTTTTACTCTTAGAACATCTATAAGATAAGAGTAAACTAAATTAAATAAGGGGAAAGTATAGGATTATTTTTGTAATTTTCATTGTTGTATTTCAGGTGGCTTTTGTTATTTTGATTTTTCCAAGGAAAAATCACCGCGTGTTATACTTTGTGAGACTAAGACAGTGCTTTGATTGACTATAGCTCATAAAAGTGGAGGATGCATAAGAACCGTAATATGTGCATGTGTAGAAGTCACAGAAACTGCATGCTTCCCCCATCTCTTTCCCTGGAGGTCGATGCATCAGCAGATTATCTTTTTCAATCATGACATATGGTTAATGTGCTGTTTCTTTATATCAATTTTATTAGGATTCTCTGCCGAGCATCATCCATCCTTTGTAGTTTGGGCCATGCTCTAAAACCTGATTCCCTATTCTTCTGTACAGAAAAGTGCCCACTATCTTGTCAGGCCATGAAGCATTTTCAGTTAGAGGTTTGCATCAACATGAAGAATGGCATGCTGACTTGCTTGGCTGTTGTTCAGAACCACTTCTGTGTATGCTTTCTTATGAAACCCTTCTTTGGAGCTATAAGAAAAGAAAATGATGCATAGCAATTTTCAAGAAATGATTCAGTTGATCATGACATCTATCTGTACATTTTTGTTGGTGGATTAGTCACGTGATTTATCTCATGGAAGGCTATTACTCATGGTGTAGTCAGTCTCGCTGGTCCATTGCCATGAAGGGAAAAAAAATCCATATTTCTGTCTTGTTGCCGTTCCCTTTAATGTTAGTGCTCAATAGGGAGGAATAGTTGAAGTGTGATTCTCTAATAAATGGTGGTTATTGGGCATAAGATTCCTTTATGCACAAAAGTCAGACATGCCCCATTAAAAAGATGTTCCTTTGACAAATGAGTTTGATATGAGGAGATTTTTAGAGAGGACTGAGGAGATATTGTGCACAGTAGCATAAGATAAGTGGGAAGGCTATGAAGATGGCCCTAGGTAGATCTTTTAACTCTGAGATTGGAAAGGCTGAAAAGACAAGATTAAAGAGTGTAACATGTAAGGTGCAGCGAGTCTTTGTACTTTAGTCAGCTTGGCACTGACCAGAGCTTAAGATATTCGTTTAACTGCCACTAATGAGAGAATCAATAACCAATAGCTCTAGTAATTGTAGTTAGCATGATTCAAAATTTGGCATGGTTGAGCAGCTTTATGTGCACACAAAATGTGTGAATTTGGTATGCTTGTTTCGTTATTGGTCATCACCAAGAATGTCTTTGTATGGACTGTTGCAAATCTGGCCTAAGGCATGAGCGGACGATGTTCCACTGCACAGTACAATGCATTGGTCTTATTGAACAAAGTTCTGTTATTCCAAGTGCAATTCTATTGATATAAATACAACTTCTAAGCTGCTCATTTGGTTTGCAGGTGTCAAAACACTCTTATTCCCTTGTGGCACATTTTCAAGGGTTGCTACTGTGGCATCTAACAGGCATATATGTAAGAAACTTCACCTTCTTTTTTCTGATCTTTTAATTTATTATTATGTACTAGCCAGTGGTTGCTTGGTTAATCCAGTGGTACTGACCTTTCAATGTTCTTGTCACTTAATTTCTTGCTGGAAATGTGATTGTGTCGTCATTATGGGACAAATCTGCATTTGAATTTATGCCTTCTTATGATCTAAATTTCAACTTTTACTACTTGAATAAATGAGTGCTTTGTCTTCGGAAGTCTATCTCAGTTTGATGTTCTAAAATACTTACAAGAAATTTTCATTACATGGTCATCAGCCTCGGCAGAAGCATGTAATGAGTTGATGGCTTACTCATTGGTATTGTCATGCTGTTGCTATACTTGCTGTGTCAGGAGGCGGCTTCGCATGTTATTGAACATCCAGGTAATAGGATTGGCCAGCTACACAGATTTTTGTTTAACGATGTGTCAAATTCATAAGCACTTGTCCTTTTTTGTCCCTGCCAATAATCCTTCCTTGAAAAGGAATGGCACTTTGAAGTCATATCCTGTTTTTGATTAGAAAAATAAAGAATCTCATCGTTTTCTACTTTAGGAATCAAACCATTGGAGCTTGATCTACTAAGTCCAAACTCAAACACATCTGAGCAGATGATTTCAGCTGATCCTCTACTCATCCTGTTGAAATGGAGAGGAGGGAACAATAAGCATTCCAGAACAACCATTAATTTTACCATTCCATTATGGGCGTTAAATTTGTAAAAATTGTTAGGAATTAGCTAGAAATGGCTGCCAGAATATAGCCAAATATTAGCCATCTCATCAGAAACACTAATTGTTCGGGAAATTGATCGTCTTGATACCAGGTGAAGTTCTAAATGATTCTAGTAAATATGAAACTCGGGAGAACATGCTCAAATACAGAGTTTTTTTTCTCATGCAATTGGTATTTAACATTACAAATATACCTAGGTTCGTCACGGAACTGACTACCCTTACCACCAACTTGTTACGCTGTGTGGGGTCAGTTACATGGATTGTGTTACTTTATTATGCTCTATTTCGTTTTCAAATCCTCAATATAAATATTGGCATTTTGGTTATGATATCCTTTTGCTTCCTCTTAGGTCTTCTTTGGCACCTCTAATCTGCATCCTGGTAACAGAAAAATGACCTTCTGAATAGGTGATTCTAAATCTAAGGTCAAATATTGGCATTCTAGTTAGATATCCTTTCGCTTCCTCTTAGGTCTTCTTTAGCATCTTTAATCTGCATCCTGCTCACAGAAAAATGACCTTCTGAAGAGGTGATTCTAAATCTAAGGTTACTGTTCTACATGTCCAAACCATCTCAAATGGGTCTCTCTCGCTATGTCCTCACTTGGTCTTCACCAACTTTGGCAGAACGTGCGCATCTCCAGATTTGTCTTTGTTAGGGTGGATACACATCTATCAAAGCATTCTTCTCTCCACTACGCTTGATTTGTTTACCTGTCATACTTGACTGCCCAGCATTTCAGACCATAAACATCTACAATCTTTTTATTCTCTTGTAGAATATCTTCTTAAGTGGTACACTGGGATCCCATGAATCGCCACATGCACTTCTGCACTTAGTCACGAATGGGGACCGAACCTTTAATTTACCTGTAAATTTTTGGAAACACCGATGAACTTCATACAAAGAGCAATCTGCTCTATTTGTTTTTATACTTATGACCTTTTTCATTTTTAATCCGTGTTGCAGGGGGGATGGTTTGATGATTTCCTCTCCCACTTCTTGTGCTGTTGTTGTGCCCTCGTTCAAGAATGGCGGGAAGTGGAGATACGTGGAGTAAAAGGTAAACCTTTCACATAAAACTCTAGCATGAAAGTCAACCTATCAGATGCTTTTATTCCTAGACAGCACTTCATGATGCTGGATCCCCGGACATCTTATGGTTTACCTGTTGATGCTTTTGAACAGCAGTTTGTTTGTTTTTTCTTGGACGTGTGATTCACTTGAACAAAAACACCTCGTAGGTCCAATGAAGACCGAAACCAGCGCTCCATCCTTGCAGTACATGCAATCTTAAATTGGAAGGAGGAAACAACTGTACATTAATCAGAAGTTTTAAGTACAATTTAGTCTTGACATACACGTAGAGAGGTAACGTTTGCTTCCTTTGTTTCTTCTTATTTCTTAGGCTGCCTCAAGTCGGATGAGTCTGCTGTGCCTAAGATAGCCCCGACTAGAAGTATCTCTTCATCATTCCAGGATCTGTTTATCATGAACCACATGGAGAGGATATCTTGTTCAAGAATAGTGGGTTTTGACCTCTATTATCTTGTGTGTTCTATTCTTTCAATTATGGATAGATCCAGAAACCTGTTCATATATTGATATTGATCGGTTACTCTTATGTTCTTCGGGCAATTATCTCTCCTCGTTAATTCCCACGTTTTCTGTGTAGAAGACTTTCCTGCTTTCTGGTGGTTTATACTGCTATTTTTTTCCGCCCCGCATGGTTTTAAGTACAGCCGGACAATTATCCGTTCTCTTGTTTGGCTCAAGGTAAGGATTTGCATCACTTATTCGATATTCATATGCTGTGATTCACACTCTCGCCTTTCTCGCTCAAAGCTTGGTTCGAGCATCACGCTCGCGCATTCTACCGAGCCATTGTAGTAGCATGGACCATCGCGGGAATAATGAGTTGCCAATGGTATTTGGCCGCTGTAGCAACACGGAAATGTACTCTTTTGTTCCATATGGCCACCTAAATATTGATGTTTATGTTGTGTACAACCGGTGTCATTTGTTTTAACCGGGTTGCTGGAACATTTGAGTTCAGACCAACTGATCTTGCCCTAAAAGTTAGCCTTAACAATAAGACACCGTTGGTAAACTAAACTACATATGAGCCTGATTAAAAAAATGAAAAAGCTTATATTTCATATTTTTTGTGCTTGTAACACCTTCGTATGAGACAATTTGTGGGTGAAAATGATAGAAATGGTCTTGAAACTTTGGTCCGATGTGCAATGTCGTTTCTAGACTTTTAATGTCCCTATTTCCATGAAAACACAATAGATGAATAGTCATTTTTTCAAAGTGGTTTATGAATTATTAATAAATGATCAATACCATCCCTAGATTACTTTAATTTTTTTTTTTTGTTTATTTTGAGTTAACGGAGTTCACTAATGTGACTAATCCATTAAGTTCAAACGGTGAGCAACCAAAAAAAAGAGTTATACTATTCAAATAAGATATATATCTTAGGGGATATGATAATTCATGTTATCAAATAGTGATCTACATGTTGATACTTAATTTTTTTTTACCTAAAGTTGATGGGAAAAAAGATGGATAAATTGTCTTGTCATTTTTATAAATACAACTCAACATATATAATTCATTTTGTCAAAAAATATCTAATTTGACATTCGAGCAAAGAAATGATTATATTGGATATATATATATATATCAAGTTTATGGACTATATTAAACAAATTAAAAATTTAGACATCGTGCTGGAGATTGCGGGTCTGAGCTCAAGAGGCAAATGGCGAGACTCTTGAGAGCGAGAGGGAGGGAGCATTTTTTGAGAAAAAAAGAAGAGGGCGGGCTTCTTTTTCTCGGGAGATGCAGAAGACAGAGGAGTGAGAGTGTCCTCTAGTTGAAGAGAGAGGAGGGAGGGAGTTTCAACGCGAATGGAGGGGGAAGACCAGCAATTAATAAGGAGAGTGGGATGCAAAAATTTGAAGAATGGTCATGAGATGTATGGCCTGATAGGGTGGGATCCATACCGACACGTGTCGTGTTCTCGCTGCCTTCTCACGTACGCAATATTTTCTCTTTCTCTCACTCTCTCTCTCTCTATCCGAACGACGAAATCGGCTGCTAGGGTTTCCCGATCCCGATCCGAGACCAGCCCCACCCATAGCCGGCGCACGAATCCGCCACCGGGCCAGCGGGGAATCGGAGAATCGACGATGTCGTCGGCGAAGAAGATCACCCTCCGGAGCTCCGACGGGGAGTCGTTCGAGGTGGACGAGGCGGTGGCCGTCCAGTCGCAGATCATCAAGCACATGATCGAGGACGACTGCGCCGACGGGGAGATCCCGCTCCCCAACGTCACCAGCCGGATCCTGGCGAAGGTCATCGAGTACTGCAAGAAGCACGTCGAGTCCGCCAAGCCCGACGACCGCACCACCGAGGACGACCTCAAGGCCTGGGACGCCGAGTTCGTCAAGGTCGACCAGGCCACCCTCTTCGATCTCATCCTGGTCAGTCGATTCTTCAGCTCCTCGGAACGGCTTTCTAGTTTTTTGCATCCCTGCTAAGTAGTTTCGGATTTCGACCTAAAGTCAAAGTGGAGTAGCTGGTCAGCATAGGTTTGGCTTGGAGGGGATGATGTTAAGGCCTTGATGAAATTCTGGGTGAATTACGCGGTCGCGTCCTGCGCTTTCCTAACACCTGGACGGGTATTAGCAGTTACGCTTCCGTGATGCGTTGAGTACACACGGACAATCCTGTTATGTGATGATCATGCACGTCTTTTGTTTCTTTCTTTGGAATTTGATAGAACGTGCCGTTGCAGATTTTGAGGGTGCCGTAGATCGGCATTTAGAAAGCCCATCCAAGCCCCAAGCCATTTCACCCTAAAATAGGGGTGTTTGGCAAATCATTCCCAGGGGCTTTCAAGTGAAAGTCTACCTTTCGGAAGGCTGAAAGCCCAAGTTTGGTGACCAGCCTTGGGCTTTCAGCATCCTACCAAATGCTGAAATTTTTTTTCCCTAAACTACCCTCATTAATTTTTCATATTTCCGTTATTATCCTTATATTTATTTATTTTTTAAATGAAAATGGAGCAGCCCTTCACCGATCCGGCGAAGGGCGACGGCCGCCGGCAGCCGTCGGCTGAGGTCGCCCGACCTCGGTTGCCGTGCGACCCAGGCGACCGCCGCCTAGGTCGCGCAGCCCCTGAGTTGAGCGACCCTGGTTGCCCGAGGTCGGGCGACCTCTGACGGCCCTTGGCTGGGTCGCGCGACCCTCGCCGGAGGTTGCTTGGCCTCGGGCGACCTCAGCCGATGGCCGCCGGCGCCAGATCTGGCTCGCCGGCAGCCACAGCCCTTCGCCAGTACAGGAAGGGTTTGGCTGAATTTTCAAAAAAAAAAAGAAAAGAAAAAATAATACCCATCAAAGCCTGATGGCTCCTTGTGAAAGTTTTTTTTACCAAACACACATTCAACTCAAAATTTTTTTTACCAAACACAATTGTATTTTCCCCAAGTAGCTTTGGGCTTTCAGCATTTGTATTGGACTCAAAGCCCATTGCAAATGCTGAACCAAACGCAGCCTGAAAAGCATGGGAGTGTACAGCTTCGCCGAAGCATACCCGCACTAAGATACTGCTCTCTTATCTTAACCTTTCGGGTTGTCTGGTTAGCACTTAAGCTGTCCACTTTTAGCTGATGCATTCGATGGCTGTTGGTCTCCACAGAATGATGCCCGTGTTTGCCGATGTTGGTGATCATAGAAAAGTAATTGATTACTGTTTTGAAAGTTCTGGAGTAACTCAGAAAATGTTCCAGAATGTATTTTTCACTGGGATGTGATGTGGGGTTAGTTCCTAATTCTGGTAGATTTCATTCTTGATTCTAACGTTGAGTTATTAAAGCCTGGCAGTTCCGTGGTTAAATGTTGTCTAGATTAGCCATTTCATTGGTTTGATCTGAAGTGTGGCTTTTTGTTAAAACCAGGCTGCAGACTATCTAAATATCAAGGGCTTGCTGGATCTGACATGCCTGACTGTGGCAGACATGATCAAGGGGAAAACTCGAGAGGACATCCTTAAGAGTTTGAGCACCGAGAAATACCCCACCCCTGAAGAAAAAGAAGAGTGTTGGCGCAAAATCAGTGTAATTTTGAATCAAAGCGTATCTCACGAACAAATCTGAATGGGCAGTCCGCCTTTCTCCCTCTGTTTACTGGAATCTGCACTTGTGGACTATGTTAATCATGCTACTTTTGAATGTGAATGCGTGAGAAATTAAACGTGTCCTTTACTGGAGGAATGCAGTGATATTTGTTCAGTTTACACATGCTGTCCACCCACACTGTTTATGACTATGATACTGTTCATCATGCCATGGAAGTGCTAGAATTCATCTGCTCACCCTCCTATATGTGACTGACGCGATGATCTTGACCCCATAAGAAGCCTCAATTAAGGGAGAATTTCAAATACAGGCCTAATGCAAGAGCTGTTTTCTTAAAACCATGGGCATTTTTTTCGAGTTAATTTTTTTTCCCCTTTTTCTCTCTTTTACTTCTTTCTCTCGCAACCGGTTGTTGGCAGCCAAAGTCCTGGTTGTAAAAGATTAGCCATTAAAATAATGATTCGACATCGCATTAGAGAACTACAATTCCCAAACTCGAGCTTTTGCGTCATGTCAAACATGGACATCTTCACCCTGACGGCAAAGAGAATGCTATCCAATATCTTATCATGTTGAGGAGCGGCATTATCATGGAGGGTTGCAATCCTCTCTCTTCATGTAAAGTAGTTAATAGACAATAATTTTCGCCCAGTCCAACTCTGAAATCCAATCTCCATTGGCACGATGGACACTAGCAAAACAAAGAAAATGATTCCATCCCACACTCTGTGCGGAGGGGAGCAATCAAATAACAAACGTAACTATGAAGGAAGACAGCAGACAACACCTTTGTCATGCATGCAGAGTGAGGCTGTGAGATTGATCTAGCATTGAGTAGTTTCATCTAAGCATATCTGCTCTCTTTTAGATAGAAACATTTTGAAACAGATAACATTTACACAGTGGAGCGAGATTGCTTTAGTAACCTCCGCAGGTTCTTCAATGACTGAGCCTTGTGTTGAC
Organism: Eucalyptus grandis x Eucalyptus urophylla; assembly: GCA_028830015.1. Taxonomy (NCBI): domain Eukaryota; kingdom Viridiplantae; phylum Streptophyta; class Magnoliopsida; order Myrtales; family Myrtaceae; genus Eucalyptus; species Eucalyptus grandis x Eucalyptus urophylla. Next base: position 31,782,789 of record CM054203.1, read on the forward strand.
TACCATGGCTGTCGAGGTATGCGTACTGAACCTGCAAGCTCGCTTCGGCTTCTCCATCTGCCTCCACATGACCGACCTCATCATTCGTCGGCATCTTCAGCCCGGTGCTCCTCAGCTCCTCTTGACCCAGCTCCCTCCGGTCCACCATGTTGGCTTCGTCATAGTCACATAGCAGTTTCCCCACGTTCTTGTTGATGCTGACCCCGACAAACATGCAGCGGGAGTCACTAGTCAGTGGAGAAAGTCGGCCAGGAGCTGGCCATTGTCAGCCAGTGTGCAAGAGAAAAGGAGAAAGAAAAAGGAAAGAATTACCTTGACGAATATAAGCATGTTATCATAGCCAGCTGGCCCTTATTTGAGACATAGTCGACCACTTTCTGTCCTTACTTGAGACAATATTCACATCAAACCATCTTTTAAAAGAACGGTTCCACTTCACATCCTTATTTGAAATTTCCCCCCAACCGTAGCATCAAAGATAAAAATATGAGAATCATTTTATTTCATTGTATCACTTTTAAATATATGAGTAAAAAATGAGGGCAAACTTAACTAATGGTAACAGTTGGAGTAAATTTTCAATCGAGTACAGGGAACGCTTTTGAGTTTCTGCAGTTCGTTGTCCGGATACAATGCCTCACGCCCGAACTTCCCTGAGATGAAAAACCTCGACCGGCAAGCTTCTTATGCATTCAGACCCATATCAAGGAGCTGCGAAGGCGAGATGTTATCTTCCACATGGTTCCTCTATAAATGCAAAATTCCGTCAGGTCCGAAGATGGCCTCCTATGGTATGAATAATGCCGCTTCGATGTACATTGCAGATTTGTATTGTGGCCGCTCAAATTCAGAGTCAGGTCACTCATCGAGTTCGTTTCCTCAATTTGACCCTTGAGCAATCTGCATCTCTTCTTGCCAAATATCACTCACTCTGAGCCGATGAACAATGTCGTTCAAGTCTATGAGACCGCACTGCGGTATCCTTCCAATCTTCTTTTTCTTCATCACGTCTTTCAACCTGACAACTTCTTCCCACTGACCAGCCACCGCGTATACGTTTAGCAATAGCTGGTAATACGAGAAATTTTGAGGATCCTTCTCAATAAGCGACTGTGCTATCCTTTCCCCCACTGCCACAGTGCCTTTAAACTGACATGAAGACAACAAGTTAGCCCACGAAGAGGCTTGTGATGACATGTCATCATCATCTTGAGGCATGCACCTCAGTATCTCCTCTGCTTCCTGAACGACCCCAGCTTCAGAAAGCGGATTGGCCATGCACCAGTAATGTGCGAAATTGGGTTTGATTCCGAAACTACTGGTCATTTTGCTGAAGTAGTTTCTGCCCTCTTCCAGGAGTCCGGCGCGTGCACAAGCACACAAAATACCAACAAAAGTAACTTCATCTGGAAAAACATCTCGCCTTTCCACCATCACCAATCCCTTTCTTTCCATTTTTTCCTTTTCTTTTTGCCAGAATTGCCTGACCTAAGTCTACCTAATGTGTCTTCAAATAGTTTTATCCCGTCAGTTGGATTCCCATGGATGCAATGGCCTAAGATCATGGTATTCCAACATACTGGATTCTTTACCTCAATTCTGCCAAACAATTTGCACGCCACATCCACCCGTTCACACCTACTATACATATCTATCAAAGCTGTGTCTATCAAGATATTCGATTCCAAGAAGTTCTTGATGAGAAAGCCATGAACTGATTTCCCATCTTTCAGTCTGGCCGACCTTCCACAAGCCATAACTGCGCCAACCATAGTCCTACTGCTAGCTCTCACTCCCTTGGACATCATATTTCAAAACAATTTCAAAACAACCATAGTCCTACTGCTAGCTCTCACTCCCTTTACATACCCGACAATCAAGATGTTGTATGCAGCCACATTTTTCTCAGGCATTTTGACAAATATGTTGCGTGCGGACACCAAATCACCTACTCTGACATACATATACATAGTGGCGGGCGTTCCAAGACACCGAATCCCTCTGCTGCATTTCATCGAACAACATCCGGGCAATCTCAACAACCCCACAAGAACCGTACATGTGAATCAGCGAGTTCTGCACTGGCAAAACCCCCTCAACCCCATTCTTGACGGCTTGCCCGTGACACTTCTTTCCGGTTCCAGCACAACCCATCTTAGCACAACAGCCGAGGAGCGGCACATAAGTGTAGCTGTTCGGGACAAAGTCCCCGCGCCCGAGCATCTTAAAATACAACCGAGCCATTGTAGTAGCATGGATCAACGCGGGAATAATGAGTTGCCAATGGTATTTGGCCGCTGTAACAACACGGAAATGTACTCTTTTGTTCCATATGGCCACCTAAATATTGATGTTTATGTTGTGTACAACCGGTGTCATTTGTTTTAACCGGGTTGCTGGAACATTTGAGTTCAGACCAACTGATCTTGCCCTAAAAGTTGGCCTTAACAATAAGACACCTTTGGTAAACTAAACTACGCATGAGCCTGATTAAAAAAATGAAAGAGCTTATATTTCATATTTGTTTTGTGCTTGTAACACCTTCGTACGAGACAAAATTTGTGGGGGAAAATGATAGAAATGGTCCTGGAGCTTTGGTCCGACGCGCAATGTCATTTCTAGACTTTTAATGTCCCTATTTTCATGAAAACACAATAGATGAATAGTCATTTTTTTCAAAGTGGTTTATGAATTATTAATAAATGATCAATACCGTCCCTACATTACTTTAATTTTTTTTTTTTTTGGTTTATTTTGAGTTAACGGAGTTCACTAATGTGACTAATCCATTAAGTTTAAACGGTGAGCAACCAAAAAAAAGAGTTATACTATTCAAATAAGATATATATCTTAGGGGATATGATAATTCACGTCATCAAATAGTGATCTACATGTTGATACTTAATTTTTTTTACCTAAAGTTGATGGGAAAACAGATGGATATATTGTCTTGTCATTTTTAAAAATACAACTCAACATATAATAATTCATTTTGTCAAAAAATATCTAATTTGACGTTCAAGCAAACAAAATGATTATATTGGATATATATCAAAAGTTTATGGATTATATTAAATAAATTAAAAAATTAGGAATGATATTGCTAATTGAGCTAAAATTAACAGATTATTAGTGTCATTTTCTTAATTTGTGGATTCACAACTTTTATGCATGTGTCACAGGCTAACAGTTTCCTTAGCTCCGAAACAACTCGTACGACGCTTGGCGCCAGGCCAGCTTTCCTTTTATAACTGTTCTAGCAAACAATCCGGTGAATAGCTTCTTTGTAGAGGATTGTACCATGCCCAGCTTCATTTGGGCATCTAGTCCATCGAATGAGATAACATATTTATTTAGGTTCAACAACTGGTTTCAGCCTGCCATGATCTCGTCAGGAGAGCGATATTGGCTCCTAATTAGTTTGTGCATGGGAGCCCAACCCTACTTTTAGAGTTGCTTGGTGATATAATCATTTTATTATAAAACTTTTAGCACCAACCGTCATGACACCATTCTCACGAACTAGTTGTGTTCGTCTCCTCTGCATCCTCACTCTTCGCAAGTGTCACGAGTACGGGAGGATTGACGGATTGTGACATTTTCCCCGACATAATTTTGCAATGTCCTTGTTGCGATCTATTTTGTCGCTTTCTTATGTATCTTAACCACTGATGCGCCACTTTTAGGATTTCACATCGAATCGTCACGCTCACCTAACAAAACAGGTTTTGCTTAATTGATAGCCTCTTTTGATCTCAGTTTGGGCCATTTTCAATCACCTGTGCTTCCTCAGCAAGTGTAGCATGTTTCGCCAACTGCATCTTTTGACAACACAATTTTTGCCCATTAAGCATTTTGACCCCGCGAACCAAATTGTGGTTTTTTCCTTGTTGAAAAGCATGGCAATAAACCTCTTCTCTGGATTCACCGATTAATCTTATCCCCCATTTGGTTCTTCTTTAACTCTACTCGCTCGGCGAGGAACCGACTCTTCCTAGTGCCCCCGTTGTCATCCTAGAAACTTAGTTGAGAGTCGCACTTTGTCCAAGCGTCTTTTGTCCCGACGATTCACTCTCCGCTTTCGTAGGACTAGATAGACCACTAATACTTCTCAATTCAACCCTGGAGTGAGAAGTCCGATTCTCCGGCTCACCCATTTACTTGAGTGATTCTTACTTTGAGCGTCTAATCTATCAAGTTAGATAACAGCCCTCTTTAGACTCAATAAATAATTTAGGCCTGTCTTGACCTCACAAGAGAGCGGCATCACGTGCACGGGAGGCCAACTCTATCTTTAGAGCTCTTTAATAAATAAAAACCTTTTTCATTCTCCCTCTATCCGAACGACGAAATCCGCTGCTAGGGTTTCCCGATCCGAGACCAGCCCCACCCATCGCCGGCGCACGAATCCGCCACCGGGACAGCGGGGAATCGGAGAATCGACGATGTCGTCGGCGAAGAAGATCACCCTCCGGAGCTCCGACGGGGAGTCGTTCGAGGTCGACGAGGCGGTGGCCGTCGAGTCGCAGACCATCAAGCACATGATCGAGGACGACTGCGCCGACAGCGGGATCCCGCTCCCCAACGTCACCAGCCGGATCCTGGCGAAGGTCATCGAGTACTGCAAGAAGCACGTCGAGTCCGCCAAGCCCGACGACCGCACCACCGAGGACGACCTCAAGGCCTGGGACGCCGAGTTCGTCAAGGTCGACCAGGCCACCCTCTTCGATCTCATCCTGGTCAGTCGATTCTTCAGCTCCTCGGAACGGCTTTCTAGTTTTTTGCATCCCTGCTAAGTAGTTTCGGATTTCGACCTAAAGTCAAAGTGGAGTAGCTGGTCAGCATAGGTTTGGCTTGGAGGGGATGATGTTAAGGCCTTGATGAAATTCCGGGTGAATTACGCGACCGCGCTTTCCTAACACCTGGACGGGTATTAGCAGCTACGCTTCCGTGATGCGTTGAGTACACACGGACCATCCTGTTGTGTGATGATCGTGCACGTCTTTTGTTTTTTTCTTTGGAATTTGATAGAAAGTGCCGTTGCAGATTTTGAGAAGCATGGGAGTGTACAGCTTCGCCGAAGCATACCCGCACTAAGACACTGCTCTCTTATCTTAACCTTTCGGGTTGTCTGGTTAGCACTTAAGCTGTCCACTTTTAGCTGATGCATTCGATGGCTGTTGGTCTCCACAGAATGATGCCTGTGTTTGCCGATGTTAGGTTTGATTGAATGCACGTTATCTTTACTTAGAAGTGGTCTATGTTGGTAATGCAGTGTTGGTCAGTGCCATGGTCCCATCAGGCAATTTTTGTATTTCCCTTTTCAGTTTTTCTAATGTTTTGATTAGCGATTAGAAGTGCGTCTTTGGGTTTATGTTAGTGTGGTATTGTGTGCATCTGAGTTATGGATGTTGTTTTATACGTCACTATGTATTTGAATTAAACTAGGTGGTTTGAATGCCAAGTTGCCTTATTTTTTGTATCGAGGTGATAATGGAAAGGTTAATAGGAGGACTCACTAGATTAGGTAGCAATAGTTTCGGTGTAATATATTATTGCCATATTAATTTTGAGGCAGTATAAGGTGTAAGTAGATTAGTGTAATTTAGCCTTTGTTAACTGTGGCTTTATCGTGTGATATTTGATAAGGTGTCTCGAAGACAAAATGATGGTGCAGCTTGTGTGCTTTCTCCATGAAGATGATTAGGGGGCTGCAAATTTTCTTGTATTTACAGATGGGCAGGTTCTGGGAAGAGCTTCTTGTTATATTAACGAGGAACTGGCCAACTTCTCAATCAATTTGCCCATGTCTATTCAAGATGTTACCTCGAATATTCTCAGGCACAAAGCAATCGTGTTCAGTTACAAGAGTATCTTCGTTTGGTCTCTCCTGGTCTATTGAACAAAAGGCTTGTCGGTCAATCACTTTTCCTACTTGCCCAATGTCTGACTAAATAGAAATGCTTTAGAGTAGCATCTTTCTTGTGTCTTAGTGGTGAATAAGAGAATTAGTGGCTGTACTCCTCCTTTCTTTTGCCAATTGACAATGGTGTGTTAAGCTTGGCACAGGATGGTCCTTTTCTAGTTTTCTTACGTTGTCCAAAATTCTTTGGCCTCCGGTGGTGATCTTAGAAAAGTAATTGATTACTGTTTTGAAAGTTCTGGAGTAACTCAGAAAATGTTCCAGAATGTATTTTTCACTGGGATGTGATGTGGGGTTGGTTCCTAATTCTGGTAGATTTCATTCTTGATTCTAACGTTGAGTTATTAAAGCCTGGCAGTTCCGTGGTTAAATGTTGTCTAGATTAGCCATTTCATTGGTTTGAGCTGAAAGTGTGTCTTTTTGTTAAACCAGGCTGCAAACTATCTAAATATCAAGGGCTTGCTGGATCTGACATGCCTGACTGTGGCAGACATGATCAAGGGGAAAACTCCGGAGGACATCCGTAAGAGTTTCAGCATCAAGAATGACTTCACCCCTGAGGAAGAGGAAGAGGTTCGCCGTGAGAATCAGTGGGCTTTTGAATAAAAGTGTATCTCTCGAACAAATCTGAATGGACAGTCAGTCCGCTACTTTCTTCCTCTGTTAATTGGAATCTGCACTTGTGGACCATGTTAATCGTGCTACTTTTGAATGTGAATGCGTGAGATACTAAACGTGTCCTTTACTGGAGGAATGCAGTAATATTTGTTCAGTTTACACATGCTGTCCACCCACTGTTTATGACTGATAGTGTTCATCGTGCCATGGAAGTGCTAGAATTCATCTGGTCACCCTCCTATATATCACTGACGCAATGATCTTGACCCCATAAGAAGCCTCAATTAACGGAAAACTTCAAATACAGACCTAAAGCAAGAGCTGTTTTCTTAAAACCATGGGCATTTCTTTCGAGGTAATTTTTTTTCCCCTTTTTCTCTCTTTTACTTCTTTCTCTTGCAACCGGTTGTTGGCAGCCAAAGTCCTGGTTGTGAAAGATCAGCCACTAAAAGAATGATTCAACATCGCATTAGAGAACTACAATTCCCAAACTCCGAGCTTTTGCGTTGAGTCAACATGGACGTCTTCACCCTGACGGCAAAGAGAATGCTATCCAATATCTTATCGAGTTGAGGAGCGGCATTATCATGGAGGGTTGCAATCCTCTCTCTTCATGTAAAGTAGTTAATAGACAATAATTTTCGCCCAGTCCAACTCTGAAATCCAATCTCCATTGGCACGATGGACACAGCAAGACAAAGAAAATGATTCCATCCCACACTGTGTGCGGAGGGGAGCAATCAAATAACAAAAGTAACTATGAAGGAAGACAGCAGACAACACCCTTGTCATGCATGCAGAGTGAGGCTGTAAGATTGATCTAGCATTGAGTAGTTTCCTCTAAGCATATCTGCTCTCTCTTTTAGATAGAAACGTTTTGAAACAGATAACATTTACACAGTGGAGCGAGATTGCTTTAGTAACCTCCGCAGGTTCTTCAATGACTGAGCCTTGTGTTGACTGCCATGGCTGTCGAGGTATGCGTACTGAACCTGCAAGCTCGCTTCGGCTTCTCCATCAGCCTCCATATGACCGACCTCGTCATTCGTCGGCATCTTCAGCCCGGTGTTCCTCAGCTCCTCTTGACCCAGCTCCCTCCGCTCCACCGGGTTGGCTTCGTCATAGTCACATAGTAGTTTCCCCACGTTCTTGTGGATGCCGACCCCGACAAACACGCATTGGGAGTCAGTGGAGAAAGTCAGCCAGGAGCTGGCCATTCTCAGCCAGTGTGCAAGAGAAAAAGGAAAATGAGAGAAAAGGAGAAAGAAAAACAAAAAGAAAAAGGAAAGAATTACCTGGACGAATATAAGCATGTTATCATAGCCAGCTGGCCCTTATTTGAGACATAGTCGATCACTCTCTGTCCTTACTTGAGACAATATTCACATCAAACCATCTTTTAAAAAAACGGTTCTGCTTCACATCCTTATTTGAAATTTCCCCCCAAAATCAATTTCAGAAACCGTAGCATCAAAGATAAAACTATGAGAATCATTTTATTTCACTGTATCACTTTTAAATATATGAGTAAAAATGAGGGCGAACTAAACTAATGGTAACAGTTGGAGTAAATTTTCAATCGAGTACAGGGAACACTTTTGAGTTTCTGCAGTTCGTTGTCCGGATACAATGTCTCACGCCCGAACTTCCCTGAGATGAAAAACCTCGACAGGCAAGCTTCTTATGCATTCAGACCCGTATCAACGAGCTGCGAAGGCGAGATCTTATCTTCCACATGGTTCCTCTATAAATGCAAAATTCCATCAGGTCCGAAGATGGCCTCCTATGGTATGAATAATGCCGCTTCGATGTACATTGCAGATTTGTATTGTGGCCGCTCAAATTCAGAGTCAGGTCACTCATCGAGTTGTTTCCTCAATTTGACCCTTGAGCAATCTGCATCTCTTCTTGCCAAATATCACTCACTCTGAGCCGATGAACAATGTCGTTCAAGTCTATGAGACCGCACTGCGGTATCCTTCCAATCTTCTTTTTCTTCATCACATCTTTCAACCTGACAACTTCTTCCCACTGACCAGCCACCGCATATACGTTTAGCAATAGCTGGTAATACGAGAAATTTTGAGGATCCTTCTCAATTAGCGACTGTGCTATCCTTTCCCCCACTGCCACAGTGCCTTTAAACCGACATGAAGACAACAAGTTAGCCCACGAAGAGGCTTGTGATGACATGTCATTGTCATCTTGAGGCATGCACCTCAGTATCTCCTCTGCTTCCTGAACGACCCCAGCTTCAGAAAGCAGATTGGCCATGCACCAGTAATGTGCGAAATTGGGTTTGATTCCGAAACTACTGGTCATTTTGCTGAAGTAGTTTCTGCCCTCTTCCAGGAGTCCGGCGCGTGCACAAGCACACAAAATACCAACAAAAGTAACTTCATCTGGAAAAATTTCTCGCCTTTCCACCATCACCAATCCCTTTCTTTTCCGTTTTTTCCTTTTCTTTTTGCCAGAATTGCCTGACCTAAGTCTACCTAATGTGTCTTCAAATAGTTGTATCCCGTCGGTTGGATTCCCATGGATGCAATGCCCTAAGATCATGGCATTCCAACATACCGGATTCTTTACCTCAATTCTGTCAAACAATTTGCACGCCACATCCACCCGTTCACACCTACTATACATATCTATCAAAGTTGTGTCTATCAAGATATTCGATTCCAAGAAGTTCTTGATGAGAAAGCCATGTACTGATTTCCCATCTTTCAGTCTGGCTGACCTTCCACAAGCCATAACTGCGCCAACCATAGTCCTACTGCTGGCTCTCACTCCCTTGGACATCATATTTCGAAACAATTTTAACCCGGCCCCAGGATTCCCGCCCTTCACATACCCGGCAATCAAGATGTTGTATGCAGCCACATTTTTCTCAGGCATTTCGACAAATATGTTGCGTGCGGACACCAAATCACCTACTCTGACATACATATACATAGTGGCGTTCCAAGACACCGAATCCCTCTGCTGCATTTCATCGAACAACATCCGGGCAATCTCAACAACCCCACAAGAACCGTACATGTGAATCAGCGAGTTCTGCACTGGCAAAACCCCCTCAACCCCATTCTTGACGGCTTGCCCGTGACACTTCTTTCCGGTTCCAGCACAACCCATCTTAGCACAACAGCCGAGGAGCGGCACATAAGTGTAGCTGTTCGGGACAAAGTCCCCGCGCCCGAGCATCTTAAAATACAACCGAACACCATCGCTCGGCACCGAGCTAACCGAGTAAGCCTCAACCGCGGTATTGACGCAGAAAGTACCCGGAGAACGAATGTACCCAAATGTCAAGATCGCGTATTGAACGTGACCCAGCTCCAGATGTGTCCTCAGGACTCTGCTGGACAGAGCCGCCTTGCGGATGAGGCCCGAAGTGATCAGCCGCGCGTGAACCTGCAGCAGCTCTCGAGCGCTCCGGCAGGTTTCGAGAAGCTCGAGGCTCGAATCGAACAGGGAACTGTCCCCGCTCTCAACCGGAGACGGCCGACATGAATGCGAGGAAAAGAAGCCGAGGCTAGATCTCGCGGTGGAGGCGGCGGCGGCGGCGCGTCGGAGACGGAGGAGTCCTCGCAAAGCGGCTCTTGCCATTCATTTGGAGGCGGGTCCTGACGGGCGGTGAGAGGAGAGCGTACCCGCCGTCGCCATCAACAGTTGTGGAGTTCGCGTTGCAGAGGGAACATAGCTGCGGCTCGAAATCTGCGGGGGTTGGCGACGGCGCGATGCGACGGCGACGTGCGTTCTGGAGGAGGAAAAGGGAGAGGGTGTGTCGACGGCGTCGCCGGCTGGTGGACTACATCGGCCGGGCCGGGCCGGGCCGGGTCATCTTTGGTCCAGGCCCGTTAACATGCAAGGCCCAACCAGACGACTCCCCGTGTTCGATCGTACAAATATGAATTGGTACATTCTATTTTATTTTTAATTGGGAATTTGAAGGGTCCGATTTGCTTAAAATTGATTAACAAACATTTAAGTTCAAGGATCACGGTTATATCTACCAATAAGTTTGTCAAAGCGAAAGAACAGGATTACATTTTCCTGTTAATATTTAGCATTTAGATTTGATCAAACTCTTTTTGGCTTTGCGGATTAAAGAATAGATGCAATTTTCCATTCATTTAAACATAATATTTTTATTTTTTAAGAATAGAATAAAGGCATTCAGGCCGATTATTATGATTACATGCGTGTTTAGTGTAGTGGCTGGGAAGGAGGCTGCCTTGATTATCTTCGAAGCTCTAAATAATCTATTGATCAAAAGCTATAAGGGTGAGCTACTCTTGACATTCAATCATGCATGGTGACTCCAAAAGCGATCATCTTTTATATACAAAACTAATTAGCATGATGATAAAGATAAGTGTGATGAATCAACATAAAAAAAGGTTTTAGAGAGTACAAAATTAGAAGGCCAACCGAGTAAAAGATTATGCATGACTGAGCTTTGGAGATTTAAAACTCTTGAAGAGCTCGATGAACAAAGATTTTAATTGATTGCATTGATTATTTTCTTTTTGCTAAAATATGACCTGAAAAAAAGGGAGGGAAAGTTCATGGTCTTTCGCTATCAATTAGTCCAACTAAAGCGAAAAATGTTAAAGCTCTGTCTCTTGTAGGGCGTAGGAGTCGAAACTCACTTCTGAAACTTATGCGTCCACATTCCATACTCCTAAGAAGGTGGAGATTTGAATCCTTCACCTCCCCTTTCCATATTGGAGGAGTGGCCGCTGGGGCAAATCCTAATAGTTGCACCGCCTCTTTTATTTTTGCCTTTTCTTTTTTGCTAAAAATGGCCAGAACCAAAAAAAAAAAAAAAAAAAAAACGGAGAAGTAGGGGAAATAGGAAACGCGAAAACCGCAGAACGGCAGTCGTTTTGGGAGCAACGTCGCGCGGCGGTTCGCTCGCTGTCTTCCACCGTCGATCAGCCCCCGCCGAAACGAGAAAAACCCTAATCAGGAAATCGTCTGTGATTTTTGGGGGAGACGAAGGCGAAAAGATGGTGAAGGCGAGCTTCGCTCTCCTCAAGAGCGCCGCCGCCGCCGCGGCGTCGACCGGAGTCGCCAAGTCTCTCTCCGAAATCCTCGTTTGCCCTCTCTCCAAACAACCCCTCAGGTCGCCCCTCCCTCTCTCTCTCCTTCCTCTGCTCTTATGGCCGGACAGTCGTTTGACGCGATTGATTTCTTTGTAGGTTCTGCGAAGAGACGAATTCGCTCATCAGCGACGCCATCGGCGTCTCCTTCCCCGTGAGTTCTCTCCGTTTCTCGAAATGATTTTCTCATTCGCGATGAAGTAGCGTCGAAAATTCAGAATTCTGAAGGACGCATCTTGACTTGGTGATGCTGCGATTGGAAAAAAAAAATGTTTTTTTTTCACTACTATTCCGTAATTCACGTATCGAATTACCTGCAGATAAAGAATGGCATCCCCTGCCTCGTGCCGAAGGATGGCAAGATTCTGGGAAGCGATGATGATGATGATAAGACGAAGTCCGATGATGCCGCGGACCCGGCTTCCGCGAACAGGGCTTCCTGAGTAGGTGGTTCCAGGATCTTTTTAGAAGGATTGAGAGAGACTGCGTGGCAGATATGTTTTTGCCAATTTGTGCTGAGTTCCTGATCGTTTTTTGACATCAGTGAAGCGAGGAGTCTGTTCATGTATGTACGGCTTTGTGCTGTTTTGAATTGAAATCGACGGTTGTTCTGTCATTGCAATTTCTACGTCTAACTCATGCATCTGTTGAGAAGCATTCTTGGAAAGTTAGAGCGACCGTCGTCGTGTTTTGGTGTAATTCGATGAGAAAACTGAAACAGTCTGTTGCTAGACATTGACAATACTTTGTATCATTGATATTCAATGAGATGATACTTCCTTTCATGATCGGTGTTCATTGCTTCATGTTCGCTCCTTTAGGCTTCGCCATCTTAGCTCATGAGAAGATAGCGGTGCGCTGATTATCACTGTTCAATTACCCGTGGAGATAGCTGCTTCGTGAGAACTGCCATTGCTCGATTCGGTATGAAGGGTGGCCTGGGGTTTCTTTACTTGGAATTGCAGTTCTCAAATTCGTAGGCAACCTTCGATTCATCCTTATTGGAACAGAGTTGCAGTTGATGATGGGTTTGTTCTGCCGGCTCGAGCTGCGCTGCTGCTGCCCGCAGTTTATGCAGCCATGCTTGCGTTTGTTAAATCCTGTTTCTCAGAAAGCCTCAACTCTTCCTCATTTTTTGCTTGACCGTAGATTACATACATCTGAAGTGAATATAATTCCTGGAAATAGCTTTGTACTGTTTTGCTCTTGCCGTCGCATTTGAGTCAAGACGTGCCGCGACGCTGTTAGCTACTTTAACCATAGTTGCCAAGTTGGTAACTCTGGATCTGTATCAAGCACGTCACGGGATTGGCATGATGAGTGTTTGTTTCAACTTCTGGGAGCTAACACACTCTCTCGCAGCATGTGCACAATGCACCTGCTTTCGAGCTCATCAGACATGATACATGCCCCGGAAACTACTCCGGCGATCACGGCACGTCAAAAAGCAAGATGTAAATGAACGACCAGACCTATAATCGTCGATGATTACCTGGTTTCGCATAACCAAGTTTCCGTAAGATCTCGACTTGCAAGGAGGATCGATTTTGATGCTTTTGTCCATATTATCCCCCTAGCAATGGAATTCCAAGCAACCGTTAGATCGAAATGGGCTACGGGGAACTCGAATCAGATGGAAATTTGATCTGACTTTGACGGTCAATGCTGGTCAGACCATGTTGTGCATGTGAAAACAACTTGACACAAGCTGCTTGACAGTCTCTAAAGAGAGAGAGAGAGAGAGAGAAGCATTGATCTCCTAGCGGTAGGTAGAAGCCAACATCTATTAAGAAGAGTTAAATTAAAATTGGTCAAGCGTAAACCTCTTCGATTTAGGTGCAACAGCCTTGTGATGGGTACTCAAGATCAGACTCTCCTCAAATGTCTAAACCACCCCTCGAAACCACGCGGATCATCAAAAGGCCATTCCTCTGCACTTGACCTCCCCTCAGAGCCACCACCACACCATCATTAGAAGTTCCTCCGCCATGCAAATCCCACACTAGGACCAAATGGTACTCCACAGACTATTCTCCCTCATATGCCACTACTATGGTACCCCGGGGCGGCCCGCAAGGATCAAGGAACTGGTGCTGCCGCCCTATGGGGTGGCGGTCACTCTCGACATCACGGCGGGCGCATCGGCATCTCCCGTCGGGTCAAGCTCGAGCGGGGAGCCGTTCGGAGGCGAGGTTTGCTGCGTGTGCCTGTCGGGATTGAAGGAGGACGCAGGCGGGGACGTGCGGGTGCTCCCCTGCATGCACGAGTTCCACAAGGCCTGTGTCGACAGGTGGTTCGACGCCTGCCGGAGGACCTGCCCGATCTGCCGGTTCTCGATGGATGAAGCAGGAGGAGATGAAGGGTGTCGTAGAGAGGAGGAGCTAACCGAAGAGATGGTGATCTGGTTTTCCTCTTTCCATGCAGCTGGGTTCTAAAAAACATGTGTCTTCTTCTCGGATTCAAACTTGCATATGTTTTCACATTATGTTCTGCTCCTTGTGTTCTGCTTTGACAAAGTTTTTTCTTCATTGCATCGCAATAAAATGTATTGGCGAATGGCTCAAGCAGGACTATAATGAGAAAAAAAAATAATTAGAATTCATGATCGAATTGCTTCAAAAAAGAAATGCCAAATTCATAAAGAAGATTAAAAAAAAAAAAAAAAATTCAAAGTAAAAATGTTCCGTTGCCGGGAATCGAACCCGGGTCTCCTGGGTGAAAGCCAGATATCCTAACCGCTGGACGACAACGGAACTTGTTGACTGCTTATCCAACAATAATATAGTTATATAAAACTAATTCGATGCGAAGACTTTTGCGGGTATTCGGTCGCCCTCCTTCGCCCCTTAATCTGTCAAATTGTTGTTAGTTTGAATGTCCTTGTCGATGTGCGCTTTAAGGAACTCGGAAGAATGTTGATAATGCCCTCTTTCTCTACATTACCGTTGCATGTTCGTCCAAATTGAATTTGGTACACGATTCGTGACTCATCATCCTCATCTAATATTTTTTTCTTCGGTTCATTAACCTTCTCTAATTCAGAGTAGATCCTAGATCCAAGCGTAATTCCGCGAAAAAACCGATTCTCCAAAATCAACTTGCCAACATTTTTTATCCTACTTGAGTGGAGTAGAAGGTAATTGTTTCTCCCTGTTGAATAATCCGTCAAGCAAGAAAGCGATTCAAATCACCTAATTGAAAGAACATCTCGAAAAAGACTGACGCCATTAAATGTTCCAGGAAGTTACAAGGCCGACGCTGGATCTTACCGGGTCATTTTGTATCGCCACTCGTTTGTCAATGTCTTCATGCGAAAAGTGAAATTGAATCAACCTAAAACCTTGAATTCAAACTGACTTCGAGGTATTCATCGATGTTTCCCTTCAAGATCTATTCTGCAGACTAGTCGAGGGGGAAGATAAGCGTAGAATGAAGAAACGATCGAAAGAGAGCGAACAAAGGAAGAGGAAAAGAATTATGTATCGTGCAGTGTTTACCTTTCTTTTGCCCTAGTCTTCTAGTACTACTGCTTTGCTTTTTAGGGTTTGGTACAGCTGCGGTTTCCTATCCTTTTGCATGCAGCTTGTGAAAGATGCAGACATCAGAAGCATCTCTCTCTCTCTCCCTCTCTCTTAAAAACGCAACATGAATAAGCAGACACCGGCTTCACAGCCATTTCACATCGCGTGTAAAGGAAGGGTGGATCCGATAAAGAACAAGCTCTAAACCACAGAAACGCATCATCCACAGACACAACTTAGGATTGCTTCATTTAAAGTGTCCAAAAACGTGGAGACCCACCAAACTTTGTCCTCTTCCCCCTTCTTCCTGGGTTTCTAATGTTTCCTCGGATGACTTTTCCTCTCCTTTTATTTCCTTTCGGCTCATCAAGTTCGCGCACAAACCACGTCATTCAATCACATGAAATCCAATCGAGCTGAGGCTCGCGCGAATCGAATTTATATACGGAAAAGAGATATTTCGGGAAACAAGGTCATGACAAAGCCATAGAGACCGACAAAGGAGGCATCATTGACTCTGGACAATAAGTGGGAGAGAAAAGGGCCAAAAGGGGCTTTCAGGAAGAGTGATGTGGGGGTGTAGAGATAAGGAGAAACGAAAGTGACGGCCCCCAGTGCTCGAAAACAAAGCAGACCCCCCCCCCCCCCCCCCCGGGGTCTTGTCATCGCTGCTAGTGACTTACCAGGACACCGTGCACCACTTTGGGTGCGTTCAATTAAGCTCTCATCTTTCCAAGGTTTTTTGACCTCATTCTTAAGCTCAAATATGCATCCAAAAGGGTTCACATCAATAATTAAGCCAAGCAAGAGAGAAAATAGAGTAATTTCACCCATCGAAAGAAGCCCACTCAAGAAGGAACAAGCCGACCGATCCTACAAAAAACAAGTTAAATGATCCACGCGACTCGACTCCGACTAGGACTTGGAAGCCATATGGAAAGCTCAGCAACAGACGAAGCAAAGGCCCTCTTTTCCCCTGCCTTTCAAGTTGGTAAAAATATCGTGTCATCATGAGAAACACAAGTGAGAACGATGTCCACGTTTAATGAACGCTAGGGTCCAAAAAGTCAGTCAAGAAACTACAAAGGAGCAAACACATGAAGAAAGACCCAACACAGTTCCCTCCATATCCCTCTCTCCTCTCCTCTCTCTCTCTCTCTCTCTCTCTCTCTAAAGCAGCAGCAGCGGCAGAGTTCCAGCATCCCAGGACGTACAGAAAAAAGAAGGGGGAAAAAAAAGAAGATAAAGGCCTTTGGCTAGTGTAATGCGCGCGTCCTCACCAACAGAGAAAAAACAGCATTCAAACCCTGGGTATTGTAGGGTATAGTCACCACTCCCCAACAACAGCAACACAACACCTGCGCAAAGCTTAAAAAAGAAGATTCCTGACCCTCCACAAATACGCTCTCTCACCACTGTTCTTTCGTAACTACTTCAAAGGAACTGTTCTTAGGTTAACTCCAGAAAGGAACCAAAAGGGGAGAAGAAAGAAAAGCGCATTGTTAAAGGGGCAAACGCCAGGGATCGCCCCCGTCAAAATGGAGCTGTCGACGTTCGATGGAGCGAGTGCTTTTTGGGAATTTGCGATGCTGCAGCCATCCACAACTGCCCAAAACCCACACAAAATAACACGAATATTCACAAGCCATCAGAATAATTGTATCGCTTTGCCAAAAGTATAAAAAAAAAAAAAAAAAACAATTTGCAAGTAAAGCCCAGTGTGGATATTATCTGCTTGCAAGTGACACAAGCTGACAACTGAGGTGGACTAGAGATGAGATGACCAAATAATGCATCTTTAATTTGGGTTGAAGGTTTTAAGAGAAAGCAAACTACCAGCTTCTCCGCATGACTTCTCAATAACAATATGAAAAGAAAGAGAAAAGCTGACTAGAAGTCTTTAAACTGAGTAGAGCTCAAAAGGGTAAGAAAAGAACACAGATGGCCCTTTTTAGGGAAGAGGGTACTTATGTCTGCTAAATATGAGAATCTAATTGTTCTACTTCTTGAAACAATGTAAGAGCAAGGAAACAAAGAAAAAAGGAAAAAAATTTACCTGTTCCTGCTGCTTCTTCAGTCTAGCATTCTCTTCCAACAAGTGGGCAACCTGAAGCTCCAATTCGTTCGTATAAGCCTGTTCGACCAAAAAAGGGAAAAAGGCAAAACAAATCAGGAGGAAGAAAAACAGGACCAAGAACATTGGATGCAAGAAAATTTAATTCAACAAAACATCCAGCAAAAGGGTAACAGGCGCAACATCATCGACAGTTACACATGGGGCCATCCACTTTTAGTTCATGAGCAATTTTATTTAAACACGCATAAAAACAAAAACTTTTCCTGCTTCCTAGCTCTAGACCTCGCAGCGGACTCTCTGTTCTTGATCATCCTCTTGTGCCTCCGGTCGCCCGAGCCGCCCTCACTCTCAGACACCCTCTTCTTGATATTCCCAAAAGCGGCGACATCGCCGGGATTCCCAGGATCAGCAGAGCCCGCCAGAGCCTCAAAAGGGCTAGTGCTGAAGCAGGCCATTCCCGCTCTACTGTGGCTCTGAAACCGAGTGGTGCTCAGCCCGAGCGGGCTCGAGTCGTCGAGGAAGTGAAACTCGGGGCCGGAGTTGTTGAGGCTCAAGAAGGTGAGAGGGTGGTGAGGAGGGAGCGAGGAGGGGGAAGTGATGTTGGCAGGGGTCGGCGGGTCCTTGTGGGAGGGCCGCCCGAGGAAGTCCTGCAGGCCGTTTCCCCGCAAGGAGGGGCCGACAGACGAGGGGCTGTGGTGGTGGTGGTGGTGGTGGTGGTGGTGGGGTTGGAGGGAGGAGAGGGTGATGTCCTTCCACACCTCCTCCATGATTCTTGATGGGGTTAGGGTTTGGTGGTGGCTGTGATGGTGGTGAGATGATGGAGATGGAGGTGGAGGAAAAGAAGAAGAGTTGGGAGTAAGATGAAGATGAAGTCGAGGAAGAAGTCGAGGAGGAAGAGTAGGAGGAGGAGGAGGAGACTCTGCTGATGAGAGCTGTGATTTTGGGGTTGCAGCAGTCGGTGTTACCTTCACTAAGACCACCTGATGCTGACAACATTGCGCGACGAGAGAGAGCGAGTCAAGGATGATGGAAATGGAGACTGTCGGAAATCAAACACACAGTCTCGCTCATGTTTCCACGAAAGAAAGGGACAAAATAAAATAAAATTGGAGAGGAAGGAAGGAGAGTGACGTCGAGAGGATAGAGACCAAGTGGTGGGGGTCGGGTTTATACGGGAGGGGAGGGGAGGGGAGGAGCAGTAGAGAATGTGGCAACAAAAAAGTCTCAGTTCCGTGCTTGAATTTGCGTACACTCCCTCCTTCGGTCGGGCTCCATTCAGGACACGCGCGGCAGGAAGCCGTGGACAGATAAATGAAAGCTCTTCGAAACATGCCCACTCAGACGTCCAATCTCCCCTGCGGAAAATACAAGAGAGAAAAAGCCTCCCCTCTTCTCTCCACGTCGTTTCTCGAAATTCATCATGAAAGTCGGTTTCACGCTCTGGAAAGAAAGCGAGATGAAATGCCCCTCGAGACCTTAGGCATTGCGGAATATATAGCCCAAAGTAGTAAAGGAGTTCCGGAAATAAGTGAATGAGCTAAAATAGGTGCATGAACTAGAGGCAAAAGTAGATATTGCCCCAAATGAACGCTTGGACGATAGATTTCGAGGCCTGAGATGACCGCAAATGGGTAGCGCTTGGATCAAGTCTTTCCCCGCATTCTGATATCATGGGCTGCGTAAGGTCTTCTAGAATATGATGCTGCGGCCCTGTGTAGCAAAGAGCGCACCATTTTGTCATCGACAGTTGCATGCACTATCGCCCATTTAATAAAAATTGATGTTGTCATTGGAGTGAGGACAAGAATTCAATAGAGCTAGCTCAAACGTAACTTTCCTACAGGAGACCTCACTATTTAGAAGCGAGGTCCGATTAAGTCTTTTTCATCTTCGCAATGCCTTAGAGATGATTGTTAAGGGCAACTTGCTTTTTTTTTTAACGTTCTGCTCTTGCCAACTCTGACAAACATGTCGCTTTAACTGACCATATTTGAAGTCGGACGAGCTTGGTGCGAAAAAATATTACGTAAGTTCAATTATTTAGTTAGACAAATTAAAAGTTTAAGGTCTTGCTAGGGGAAAAAAAGGCCATAACTTCAAGGATCAAAAGTGGGCTTCAAGGATCAAAAGTGGGCTTTTACCAAATAATATTGAAATTCACTAATTATCTTATAAGTGAACCTGCTCTTTTACTAGTTATGAGTCTAATTCATTGGCGATCTAAATATATACCATTTGATTATATGAATTTTAGTTAACTTATGATTGTTGCATCATTATTATACGCCCGTCAAGAAAAAAATGGTAAGTAATCATCTAGAGTATTGCTTGAATAATAGTAATATTCTGTTGCAATTTAAGGTTATAGTTATGATTCAGACCAAAAAAAAAAAAAAAGTTATAGTTATGATAACGATTACACGATATATTCTTGAGATATGGTTATATATTTGGAAATAAATTACTATCGCTATTATTTGACAAAAAAGTTACTAGCCATGCTCGTAAATGGTAATGATTTTTTTCATTTATTATAATTTTAATATAATAATAGGTGGAGTTAGGTTAGGGTTAATACCATATGATATCTCAAACCGGTATAACAATACCACACGTACCCAAAACTAATATTTGCATCACAAAAATTGCAAACCGTTGCACTCATGTTGTCACGTTTACCCTAAATTAATATTCTAAACCCATAACAAATATATACAAAATTTAAGACAAAATTTAGGCAAAATTAGGGACTTTAGGAGATTTTTGAAATGTAAGGGAGCTCTTGAGACAAAGTTAGAAGGTATTAGAAAATTCCCAATCACAGTCCATTTTCTTTAGATCTGACTTCTCCAAAATGACATCATTTAAGCGAGCCACTTACGTTGTTTTCACATTACATTCCGATCATCCGAGTTATTTGCCACACGTGTCTCCAAATCAGCTATTTAATGGGATATTAAACATAAGTTAATAGAGGGTAGATTTATCATGTATATACTAGTTTTATGGTTTTTTGTGACATAAAAATAAATTTGTTAATGACATAATATGGCTGTATTAGTTTGGATATTTTGGTGATATTGACCTCAATTTTATCCCATCAAAGTTTATAATAGGCATTTATTGGTATTTCACTTATTTCTCATGTAACTTGGAACGAGTTGAAAGACTATTTTCATCACGCAAACCAAATTTGAGAATAGTTATTTTATTTAGGAAAAATAAAAAAAAATTAAAAATATTGCGACTGTACTAATTATGTCATTAAACTTTTAATTATGTCAATTTAGTATTGAACATTTTCAAATTTTGCTAATTGAATCAATTGAGCCAATTTTGACTAAAAAATTATTAACATGAACGTCGGCTATCTTATATGGCCTCGCCGGCCTAGATATATATATCAACTATCTTATATGGCCTTGCCGGCCTAAATGTATAGATATATATTAATAATTTTTTATTTTTTTTATGTTTTCTTTCTTTCTTTTTTTCTAGCGAGGGTCGTAGCCCTTGCTCAAAGTCAACAAGGCTGCAAAGCCCCTAAGCAAGGCCATCACGGCCTCACTAGCTATAATGAAAGGAAAAAGAAAAGAACAAAAAGAATAAAATAATAAATTCATTTTTTTAAATTGTCCACATCAACACTGTCTGGACTAGTATCTACATCAATAATTTTCTACAAAAATTGGTCATAAGGTTTGAATTGGCAAATTGTAAAAATATTTAATACTAAATTAGCATAATTAAAATGTTTAAAATTGAATCGACACAAATGTAATGCATTAAAGACTTTTTCTTTTGATACTTTGCCCTATATCATCCTGGTTTGAGCTCTATTTCCAATTTTCATGGAATGGCTACCCATTCCTACCTTATTTCAAGTTGTTAACCATCTTATTCGAAAGATTTAATGCTTTATCCTTCGCTTGGAGGCTAATTTAATAAGATAGGCTTTTAGCATATGAACCCGATACAAATGGATAAAATAATTATGAGATTTGGTGGGATAATTGCCAATTATTTTAAAATGTCATGTTATTAGATGAATGTGTGATTAATATTTAATTACTTTAATACTCCTTCTCACACATGAATTGGACTTTGGTTTAAGCCTAAAGCGTGAAAATATTTAATCAGGGAAACAAATAAGGGTCTGAAAATATTTAAACTCGGGACGTCTTGCTCTAATAGCATGTAAGATTTGGTGAGACCACTATATATTATTCCAAAAGCTTAGCATGTTAAATGAATACGTGGTTTAATATTTAATTACTTTAACTACAATCATCGAAGTCCGTTGTGCATGAAGGTGCGAAAAATCAGAAATTAGCAAGAGGGCGTGGATATTATCAAAACTTCTAAGGCTAATGTCAACTTAAAATTTTAGTGCACAATCTTCTTTTTTACAATATAGTATGTGCCGTGTTTTCTAGCTTATTTAGGGACAAAGATTCGTGCTAGAATTTCTCCAAGAGCGTGCTCCAATGCTTGCTCTCAAGTCTTAACTTTAACCTCTTATTTATCGAGAAAATACCATGAGATGTCCGAGTTTTCACAAATGACAAAACACGTGTTAAAATATTTAAATATTAAATCATGCATTATTCAACAACTTAAACTCTTAGATAGTCGGTAGTGGTCCACATTGTATCAAAGCAAGAGATCATAAATTTAAATATTTATAGACCCCTATTGCTTTTCAATTGCATAATTCTACATCTTAGACTAAATTATGTATTTATTTAACAGTTTAAACATTTAAAATAATCAATAATAGTTTCGCAAAATCTCTCCATATAAACCAATGTCTCCAAACTATAGATTGCATACCTTACCTTCGGCTAAATTTTGCTCTTATCTGCATGATTATCATCCGTTTTTTGAAAAATCGCCCACTATGTTTCTCACACCCATCCATATCCAGACTTTGTCCGACAAAACATGAATCCTACACCCTGGCTCGGTCACGTTGTAAGTTAATATTGACTATAATAGTCATTCAATTCTGCGCAGCACGACCATTTGTCATTTTTAGCATGATAGGAGATCATGTATCTTCGACCAATTTAGATCTAGCTGGGGTGGGAATAATGTTTTTGCCCAGTACATCAAATCAGATGATGTCGTGTTTAGCAGGATCGCTTTAATCATCAATCGTGCCCTCAGTTTCTCTTTTCCTTCCAGTGATGATTTCATTCCAAAAATAGTAAACGGAACTGCCCAGAAACTATAAATAAATACACAAAAGTCAAAGATTGACTATACACTAATCACAATAAAATAGAGCATTAAAATGTCAATTTGGCACGTTATCACCGTACTAATGTAGGTCCACTTATAATATATGTATTCATGGCCGATTGCGAACGCACTTAGAAATTTATCACCTGATGCCCCCACCAAGAAGCCCAAAATTTGTCATCAAAGGACAGAAGAGGGCCTACTGGTGTTATTCAGAAAAGAACCGCTAGGGGTTCTTTGTCGTTTCCTTGGCCATCCTTTTTGTTATTCTATCTTTGCCTTAGAATAGGGGAAAAGGAGGACAGAACAATGCAGCCTACGAAGTGCACGCCCTGCCTCTTCCCTCTTCTATCTTAATGATGGAGAGGACATCACTTTGGCCTAGGGTTTTGATTCTCCATCTCACTTCAATTATATTGGATCAGACGACTAGGGACGTGCATGGCTTTTGCCCGGGGCCCCGGGGGGGAGGCCCCGGGGGGGCGGGTACGGTTTTGGGTGGTGTTGAGAACCAATTTTTGTCCTAGATAGTTCATGAAATGTGAAGTCGAGAAAGGGACTGGACGGGACATCTAGGCAAACTAGAATTGTTGCCAGGATATTAAGGAGGAAGATGATATGTTTTCTCATCGACCAGTCAGGATTTGATCCGGAAAGCGTGAATTAATGATGAGATGCTTTGCCTTTTTTTTTTTTTTTTTATCTCAATGTTAATGTCGGAACTCTTATCGCAGTTAACATTAGACAGGATCAAATTCCTAAACGAAATATTTGTACTAGTCACACAAGCTAGATGATTATTCGATAGTAACTCCCAAATCATTCATCGAGGTTTCTCTGGACTAATTTCAGATTTGGGATGTCACACCACATGCGTTGAGGGAGAGAGAGAGAGAGAGAGAGAGAGAGAGTACGATGTGACTGATCCGGGAAGGACAGAAAAGAAAATATAATGGCAACACATGTTGAGAAATGTGACATCTGTTGGGGTGGGGGGAAGCGAGTTCTGAGAGTCTGAGCAATGCCGCCACAAGAGAATACGTTAAACGTCTGATGTGTTCTGCAAAAATCCAACAAAGATTCCATTTTCCCTTCCCCTTATCCTTAATTTGAATTGAATGACACAAGTCGTCCCACGACATAAACACCTGTCTCTTGTACATGGGATAAATTGCTACTCCCTCCGGTTCTTCCTCAGAGTCCCCATCTTTCTTTTCTTGGAGAAACCATGCCTCTCCCTCTCTCTCTCTCGCTTTCTGCAATCATTTATTTAACCCTTTGTTCTCGCTTCACTCACTCACTTCTCTCTCTTTCTTTGACTTGCCCTCTTTTGTTTTCTCGACGGAAAATATTTCCCAAATTAATGTTAGGTCCATGCCATGATTGGAAAGCCTATTACGAGAGTTTTTTTTTTCTTTTTAATGCTTGGCCTATGTTGTTTCTTAAACTTTATAACCATTTAAAGAAAGCATAGTCCCATCTACTATCCACCCAACTGCAGACAATTTCATATGGTTCGTGAAATGCGAAATGTAGAAAAATCGGCCCAAAACAAGTTTTAACACTCTTTGATGGGACGAGATTTAGCAGCTGCTCCTGCTTTTATGTGCTCATCACTCCTTCAACCTCTAAACCGGTTAACACCATTCTGTCAAAAAGTGGATGGTGGCATTTATGTGCCCTTTTCTGTGAACCGTCCTATGTTCCCAGAGCTTCAATTATTTAACTGATTACAAAGACCATGTAAATGGGAGGAGACATGCATAAGTTTGTATTAGTCCGAATCGCTGTAGGAGCAAGAAGAAAATTTACTAATCGGTGGGTAGAAACTGGGAAGATTAATAGGTCGAATTCGGTTCATGTTATGAAATGCAAGCAGAAGAATATAACCCATATCAAGAAAAAAAAAAGGGACAAGAGAACCGGCAAACACGGAAGAAAAGAAACAGTCGAGAACTGCACTGTTTAAAGTAACTATGACATGAAACAGAAGGAAAACGAAGTAAGAGGAGAGGATCCCGGAACGACGTCTGTCTCGCTCTTGTTGTACGGGGAACCAAGGCGGGTTCGGTCGAGGTAAGTATAAGTACTCAGACGTCGTCGACGAGATGACGCGATTGATGCTTATATCAGATTCTGCAGTGTCCTCCTAAACAGTGAAGCTGCTCAGAGATCTCGTGGCCTTAATTCATTCACAATGTCTTTTTTTTCGGAAATCCGAAGAATAAATGGCCTTGTTCCTGGAAAAACAGAGAAAGCTTCGCTGGTCTTTCCTCGTTGAATTTCACGACAGAAACCCTAATTTTCTCTTCTTCTCCCTTCCTGATAAAGGAGTAAAGCTTTAGTATTATTAGCCGTTTTGAATGAACTAATTCCATGCCTGCATGTTTAAATGACTGGACTTATTAAATAAAGAATTAAGATAACTAGGTTTTTTATTTGTTTGCACCCGGTGAATTTTCACCAGGCGTAGGCAAAATCAAATTTGTTGATTTTTGAGCTCGAAATTGAGTGTGTAATAGATTAGCGGAGACAGAGGGCCCTTGGATACGAAATTTATTTTATTGAGCTCCGATAATTTCGGTGGAAAATTAAAGACTTGGAAAGTATTTACCTTACAATGTTCGCTCGTTTGTTTTTCTTAGAATTATTAGCCACTAAAAATATTTTTTTATTGATAACATTTATATCTAAATAGTTTTGTAAGAATTGAAAATGTTTTTTGTTTATTAATTTTATAAGTAATATAAGAGGTCATTCTTATGAAAATATTTCTTAAATTATTATTTTTTTGCGGAACAAAAGCACATCAATTAGTCTTTTTAGAAAAAAAAAATCATAGTGCAATCTTTTAGTTTGATGTTATGCGTTGCCCAAAACCTCGAATTTTGTGGGCGCCATTGGCTGGTCTTTTTGGAATGTACGTGGCCCGGGTGTCGCTGGTTGTTCCAACATTAATTCTAACTTCAAATTAAGCTCATAATTATTTATTACTTAAAAAATAAAATTAGAAAAGTATGACGCGAAATATATTTTCTAGCTTAACAATTTGACCGGAGAAATTTATACTACACAGATGCTAGTCTTCTCCCACCCATGTGACTATGAGTGTCCTTTTATTTTTATTTTTATTTTTTTTGTGACTAGGAATGTTCTTTTTCATTGCTAGCAAATTGAATAAAAATATATATGCTATTTATCTAGGACCTCGTAATGGTACTGAAGATGATCATTTAAAGAATGATAACCCATGGAAAATTAAATTTAGAGTCAATGCCATGGAATCATTGGATAATATTTCACTATAAACTCAATACTTCAAGCTCTATCGTAAGTCATCAAAAATTCTAAACTGTGTCTATCGTGACAACAATATCGTAAAAAATTTTCCGTGTCAATATAACCCCTAAGTTATGCTCATAGCCACATCAATACCTTGAGCTTTTGTCACACTGATATAAAAATTTAGGTATACGTAGCACAAAAAGAAATGAGATATATATGTTGTGATGGTAGAGTTTAAGGATTTCAGTGATAGATAGATGGCAATTTCCTTGTATCAGTATAAGTTTGAAGGTTTCAAAGACACGAGAAAATACCTGAGTGTTGTGGTGGGCCGGCTTCCATCGTTAAAATTTCTCTTATCGTACACGTGCGCATAAAATAATTCGTGATCTTGAACGAAACCATGGGCCTATATTCTGTCTATTGAACAGTCAGCACGAACCACCATAATCACTTATTAGGGTAGTCAGAGACGCGCGAGATTTCCACGTTGGAAACACGCTGCCACCTTCATTTGACTTGGGCCGGGACAAGACCTGTCAATCCTTTTTCACTTTTAAGTTTTCTAAGAGTTACGAGCAGAAGGGAAACGAAGGTCAGAGAAAAATACCCAACGTGTGGAGTGGGGAAACAGGGTTGGAGCCCGGATTCTGATTCTTCGAAGCTGTGGATGAATGAATGTATTCGGAGCGTGCGTGTCTGGAGAAGGGGGCGACACTTGTGCCCGTAGAAGCTAGGTCGGGCGGTAGCAGCAACAGTGGCCCTCCTCATCATCATGACCCCCTTCGGATGCTCTATGCAGCACACATTCCAACACCCTCCCCCCGTCCTCCCCGCAAAAGATCAAATACTTTCTGAAGAGGGAAGGGGTGTGGTCCATTCCATTTCACCAGTATCATCTCAGCCCCACCAACCGGACAGGAAAGAGAGGAACACCCCCTCCAAGACCAACCAGATCGTCACACCTCGGTCCTGCCTTTGCTGTGCAGACAGAAGTCTCGTTAGGGTTTTGTTCCATGTGCCCTTTTCAGTGGGTGTAGATGAGAGCGACTGGTCTTGGCAACCCCCCCTCCGAACGTTGTCTCTCGGGAGTTCCGCGTTCGTTCTCGACATGAAGTTCAGTTCGGTTTGAGTCAGAATTGAGCGAGCTTGTTGTCGCTAGCGATGCTGGTGAGAGTAGTGCCTACAGAACAAACCCTAACTAGAAAAAAATATATATTTATAAAACCGATTACTTGTATAATCTACAAAAATAACTAAAGAAAATATTTTTATCTTCAACAAAAATATTCAGACATATAACATCAAAGCTAATGAAAATATTTTCCATTAACTTATTTTTTGAGTGATTCAAAAAGTTTTGTTTGGGGAATTGTTTTTCAAATTATACGCTTTCAAACTAAATAAATGCACTTAACTCGAATTATAAGTCTTAGAGTGAATGTTGTATTTGGTATGGAATGGAATCAGAAAATAGGTTGGAACCGTAATGACATGATGATTCTAATACCTTTGCTAAATTGTGGGAATGCAGTGCAATGGGAACTTTTGGGTTTAATTGTAAGCAAAAAGTTTGTGGAAATAGAATTCAATGAGATTTTTTAATAAATTGAATTATATTGCACTCACGGTATTAGTATAATAATTAATATTAAGGATTGATCTTTAATCATTATCCATAGGAGAATAGTATAATATTGATGCTTCTCAAACGTAAATAATTATTATGAATTACTTTATAGTAATCGTGTTATTCATTAGTTATATTTATTAACTATAATTTAAATTTACAAATAATTGAATAATGTAACAACTAAAATTTCTTAAATAGAATTTATAATTTATAAAAGATTAATATTAAGAAATTAAATATTTAATAGTAATTGCACTATTCATTAATGAAAAAATCTAAGTATTCAATAATAACTTATATATATATTATATAAGTTATCTCGTTCATCATTACATAAATATACTAGTATAAATATAATATTTAAAAACTCATAATTATTAATTATTTTAATGAAATATATATTTCAATATGATTCCAAAATAAATAACTAGTACTTTTTAAAATTTTAAATTATACTAATTAATTAATAATTATTATCTATGTTATTTTATTTAATAATTTTTTGGTTCAAAAAGGGAAAGGAATGGGCATTCCTAAATGAAAAGCCCATTCTTTTCAACCAAACATAACGTATTTGTAGTTCTAGAAACAAGGTCAAGTCGTTTTGAATAAATGTTTAGCTTGTATTTTAAGAAAAACCAAACTTATATTCAAAAGTTATATTTGGAATGAAAAATATATAGTTGTGCAAACAGTGCTCTCATTCTTATTCCGCATAGGTATAAACAGATTCATGGCTTTGATCCTTCTCATTATCTAATATAAGATGATCTTTAATTGATTTTGGTCGACTAATTTTGGAGCTGAATCAACCCCAACGATGAGCTTTTTAAGCTGCTCATTTGGGCCTTATTTGCTATGCACTTACATGATCATGAACGAAGCCCTCGATTTTGCTCAGGTTTTTGAACTAAATGTTTCATAGGGAAATGCCACCTTGTCTCTTAATAAAAAAAAATTGTTTTGACGACAGATTTCATCACCGTATGCTGCACCATTATCGGAGCAGTGATCCTAGCAGACAGCAAAGGTATGTTTGATAATCATTTTATTTATGGAAATAATTTTTGCTCAGAAATAATATTTTCTGATTTTGTTCTTGGACGGGTTTATGAGCATTTGAAAACTTTAGTAACTATCCAAAATTTTTATTTTGAAAATAGAAATTTTTTTTAGTATAACCCTCAATTTTTTTTGTACCTTAGAATTTCTTTTAATTTTTTAATAAATTTATTACATTTTTCTTTTTTTATTTTCCCTCTCTTCTTCCTCTAACTAGTTGCTGGCCACTAGCAAGGGTCAACCTCATGGTAGCTGGGTGAGGCTTGCCTCACTAGATCTGGCGA
This sequence comes from Eucalyptus grandis x Eucalyptus urophylla, assembly GCA_028830015.1. NCBI lineage: Eukaryota > Viridiplantae > Streptophyta > Magnoliopsida > Myrtales > Myrtaceae > Eucalyptus > Eucalyptus grandis x Eucalyptus urophylla. Next base: position 31,811,544 of record CM054203.1, read on the forward strand.
GGCTCTAGCGAATTTGCCGAACCTCGTTTGGGCGAAAAAGAAGAGGAGGAAGAGAAAAACATAAAAAGAAAAAGGAGATAAGAAAAGAGAAAATAAAAAAGAATATGTTTTGGGTTTGATTTTGGAATAAAGAAGTAATTTTGTTTTTTTTACTTTTTGATTATGTTCTAAATCTATTATAGGGAACAAAAATGTTATCAAATAGATTCTTTTTTTTGTTCCTTGGACTGAAAGAATAAAATTAGATATTGTCTGACATGTTACCAAATATACCCAAGTGAGTTGATAGTCTTACCTGTAAACATTTCAAATGAGGAAATCAAATATTCCAATTCACATCTGCTAAAACTTTAGCTAGTCAACCTCAAGAACAAATGACCGTCTATAAACATGAGAATGAAAAAATCAAGTTCAACAACGTAGATTTCATTAAAAAAAGGCATGAATTCCCATGACTCTATCACGAGACAAACTTTTGCGTAGGCAAGTATCAAGATGGGGCAAAGATGAGTAACCCAAAAACTAAAGAACACAGTAGAATGACGAAGAATAATTTGAGTGATAGAGACGCTTGATAAAAAACAGAGCAGTTCATTCAAGCGACAGAATGTTTGATCAAAGACAGAGCAGTTGTGTGCCCTCTTGCAACATGAACTAGAAATGTTCCATCCCTTGTTCTCGTGAAAAAGCATGTATGGACCGCATTCGCAAGAAATGTATGGACCGCATTCGCTTTCTTGCATCTTTTGGCATTGTATCTTCAACTTCAAAACCAGAGGAAATTTGCCCCAAAGATCGAGCAAAGTAACCATCCAAGGGGCGAAAAGTAGGTCCCAAGATGACACATTAACTTCAACAATCATCATCCCAGTATGCATGTCCTCATCACTCGCTTGACCAGCTATTCCTGCCATTGGCCACTGATCCGCAATTCATAAGTCTTGTCAGTCCCTATTCTACCATTACTTTGTTTGTGTCCTTTCCTAATTAAGCATCCATCCATAAAAGTATCAAGAAACAATATGACATCTCACAAGCACAGCGATGGTCAGTAAAGCCCAGATCATCGAGAGATATGATCTTGTGAATGCCCAAGTAGTCTACTGGACTGGAGGGCGAGTGTCAATGGAGACCTTGCAGTCCCAATGAACAAGCCATCTCTCCCAGTCATCTCGCTTTCTAACCATTTCGCCCTAAAGAACAACATCGAATAAAAGAAGAATCCACAATTATATCTAAAATGGCGTGTAAAGAAACGTGGAGGGTTTACTTGAACAGGAAGGAAGCAAACTTCAGATAAGGAAGACCAAGGAAGATGGAAAAAATGTAAATGTACAAATAATTGAAAGCGAATGAATAGGGTAAGTCGCAACAAATCCAACAAGATAGACATTTAATTGGTAAAGAGCTTATAGCCATCCCAAGAACATCCCAAACACTTCAATCCCTAGAAAACGAAATATTTACTTGCGTCCATGTACAGGGTTAAGAAACAGAGCAGCAAGAGATGAGAAGTATCGAATACTCAGGACTGTTGCTGAGCATCCATGTCCCCACCGGCATCAGCAAGAGCCATCTCTCTCTTAGCCAATTCAATGTCCTCGTCGACCATCATCCTCACCAACTCCTTAAACCCAACCTTGGGCTTCCAACCCAGCACCTTCTTGGCCTTCCTAGTCGACCTCCTCCGGCCCGAGGTACCTCTCATCCAATCCCACATGGTGCTCCCAATCCAGCCCTGCATACTCAAGCGCCTCGTCCAAGAAATCCTCCACCGTGTGCGACTCCCCCGTCGCGACCACGTAGCCGTCCGGTCTTTCGTGCTGCAGCATCAACCACATCGCCTACGCGTAGTCCCCAGCGAACCCGCACTCGCGGTGGTCCTCCAGATACTCCAAGTCCTCCACGACCAGCTCGCGCCACAGCCCCACCTTGCCCTGCCTCGGGGAGTCGTGGTTGAGCAGGATCGCGTTGCACGCGAACAGCCCGCGGGCCTCGCGGTAGTTGATGGTGTACCGGTAGGCGGTGCACTGGGACACGGCGTAGAGGAACGGGGATGTCTCAGACAGCGGCAGCGGGTTCTGTCCGCTCATCGCCCAGGACCCAGATGCCCTAGACCGCGTCCCGAACATCTCCGAAGACCCAGCCTGGCAGTAACGGATGTGGCCGAGGCCGGTAACGGGGACGTGAGGGCGCGCTCGGCCTCGAGGAGCCGGAGGGCGACATCGGCGACGACGTCGGCCGGCGAAGGAGACCGCCACGTCGGGCTGGGCGGGAGATCGTGTCGATGCAGCGGCCGAGAGAGGGGGCGTCGGTGAGATTGGCGTAGTGAAGCTTCATCCGGGCGTTGTAGGGTCGACGTAGATGGGGTCGGTCCGTCGCCCGACCTCGTTAACCTTTGTCGAGCAAGAACTCCGCGAGGTACGACCCATCCTGGCCGGTCATGCCGGTGATCAGGGCCACCTTGCGGTGGTGCTGCGGCGGCAGGTCTTCAACGATGGCTCCGGATCCGGGTTTTGGGCGCGTCGTTCCGGGTCGCCATTGCTGCGGCGGCGGGGGGCTTCGCACTTGGTTTTTTTTTTTTTAATGGGGTAAGATTGGTAAGTTTTTGGGAGATTTATAAGAGGCGGGAGAGGAGATTAACGGAGTAGGGGCAGTTCAGTCATTTTAACTGAACCTCCTACCTTTTGCGCGCCTTTTTTCTTGCTGACTAATGAGATCGCGCCACGTCGGTCCGGAAAGATAGTTTTAGTCGGTCGATATGGAGAAGTCGGCGAAGACTCCGGAGATGGGGATCTGGTGTTCCTTGAGGGCCGGATTTACCGTGCGACGGCTAGTGCGGTGCATTGTGAACCGTCGGATGAATGCTTCTGATAAAACAACGGCCTGGTATCCTAGAAAAATCCAAATTTTAGGTGCGGTCCCAATTTTAGGTTAATACCCTGAAAAACGCCAAACTGGTACACCTATGACAAATTTACTAAAAATTAATTTTTTGACTAAAAAAAACTTCAAATTAATATACCTTTGACAAATTTATCTCAAACTGATATAATTGTGATAAATTTACCTTTTGTTAGTTTTCGTTAAATTTTATTATTAAATTATTAAATTAAATAACACGTGATAGTTGATTAGTATACTAATTTGGGATTTTACTTTCCATTTGTCACAGTTTACAATTTTTATGATTTTTTTGGTGATATAAATCCAATTTAACATGGGGTATATTTGTTATACATGTACCAATTTGGGATTTTTGACAGTTGAATAAATTAATTTGGGGCATATTTGTCATAAATATACCGGTTTAGAGCTTTTTATGGTTAGTTGAGGCAAATTTGTCACAAATGTATCAGTTTGGGGTTTTTCATGGTCAAAAAAATAATTTGGGGGTAAATTTGTTACACGTATACTAGTTTTGGGTTTTTTAGGGTATTAATCCCCCAATTTTATCCTATAATTTCTTTTGTCCCATAAAAATCCTAAACTTTGGGTTTAGTTCAAATCATTTTTTAAACTTTTTTTCTGTCTCATGAAAAACCCTCCTCTTTAGGTCATGTCCCATTTTACCTTCTAATCCTAATTTTACTTAATTATTTTTTTCATAATAAATAATAAATTGTTACTTCAGTGACATATTTGCCTTCCTTAGCCCTTTGTTCAAAATTTTTCGTTAACAACCAAGAGATGAAAAACTCTCGAGCATGAGTTATTCGAGTGTCCAAAGGGAAAGCTTTTTGATAGCAAGAAATGGAACACTCTCAATTTTACTATGAAATTTTTTTATCCTATAAAAAACCCCAAATTTTATCAATTCCAATTATTTTCTAAACATTTTTTTTTGTCCCATGAAAATTTTGCAACTTTAGATCATGTTCTAATTCTATCATCCAATCCCAATTTTTATGTCTCATAAAAAGCAACAAATTTTCACTTGAATCACAAATTTTTCGTTGACAACCAAGAGATGGAAAACTCTCAAGCACGAGTTATTCCAACGTCCAAGGGTGAACTTTTTGACCGCGAGGGATGGAGCCCTCCCAAACATGAAAGATTGAAGATTGAGCGCACAACCGAAGATCCTGAGTGATATGAAAGGAAAACTCTCTTAAAATTAAGAGCATATTAATGGAATGTCATTTTGATTATTCTAAGAATAATTAATAGAATGCCATTCTCATCATTCTAGTTTTTATCAGAATATCATATCCAAGATGACGTTATTTGGGCTGGTATAGAAATCCATCTCCAAAGGACTGTTTCTTGGATTTGAAACTTGGTGGAAAAAGTAGAGCAATAAGATCACTAAGGGTGAAGGGTTAATGGGGGCAGAGAGCAAAAACAATCCTATTAATCAACCTTATAAAATTCCTAACACGTGATATCAATTGCAATCAAATTCCTACATATTAATAAATGTAGGAGTTTTCTAGATGTCATACTTAGGTTTTCTCGGATATTCTAGCATATTCTAGGGACGGGTGATACGGTAATTATACATTTATGTAATAAATGCAGATCGTTTGATAGATGGGGGATGCAATTTCCGCTGTTAGATCAAGGAATGATCTATGGCTACAATTAACCTTGAACTTATATATATATGGATATCATTCCCTTCATTTGTATCTTTTTCACAAGTGAAATACAATTTAGAGGTACTCTAAAATCCTTATGAGCCGAGTTATTAGCCCCATGAGTAAAGAATCGCTAGATTCATCAACCCATCATTCAAGAAATTGAAAAAAGTACCCGTCATTCATGAAATCGACAAAAGTAATAATTCATTTAAGAAAAATATGACTTCCCATGACTCTATTATGATACAACTTCTGAGCAGGCAAGTATCAATTCGGAGCAGGCAAACATCAATTCGGACAGATGAGTGCCTCATTTATGAAATTGACAAAAGCCATTCAATTACATGTGCCTCATTCGGAGAAGGAGTAAAGATGAGTGAATGATAAGCTAAAGTTGGAACAATGAAAGTTATTCAAGTTGACAGGGCACTGCATATCGCTAGTTGTAGCATCCACTGGAACTATTCCATCCCATGTATCAACCAGGCTCGTTATCTTGCATCATTTGGCATTGTATCTTCAGCTTTAAAATTGGAGCAACTGAAAGATCGAACAAAAATAACCATCCAAGGATGAAAACTCGATAACCACATCAACTTCCACCACCATTATCCTGATGCGCGTCCACATCACTCATGCTATCAGCTCGACCAGCTATTCCTTCCATTGGCTGTTGATCCACAATTCATAAACTTGTTATTCCTTTTTTAATTTTCCTTTGTTGGTGTGCTTAACAAGAATCAATGTTCCATACCCTTCGGGCAAGGTTATTTCTAAAAGGTAAATTACCTGCACAATATATTTTTCCAAACTCAGACCAATCAAAACAACCTGGGTCTCTCACATTACAACGCACTTACGATGACTTGGATCTAACAAAGATGATGACCCAACTGACTTCCATTTGGGTATCGACCCGAGTCCTCATTCTGATGTGACTGCGATGTCTGCATCAACCATTTTGTGCATAAATTGCATAAATCGCTCCTCCCTCCAAAGATTTGTGCATCTAGCCTCCGCCCAAATGGACTTGTAGCCTTGTGAGATTATATGGGCAATTTCTCTGGAAGAACCTCTCACAAAGTCTTTTTCGTTCCTTCAGTTCTGTTTTCTTTTTCTTATTTTTGGGTTTTTTTTTTTTTTTTTTGGTAGAGGTAGACATTTCACGTTGCAAAGCCAGGGATGTGAACCTAACTTACTTTACTGGACGCTGCAGGATATTTTACCAGAAGAAAATGTTCATAAAGGCAACTAAAGAAAGAAAAGCAGGGGAAGAAATTGTCTTGACTTTTATAACTGAGGACATTTTTAACTCCGATTTCTTACAATTAAAATTTAGTATAAACTCATGCACATATCACCCGGTCCACATCCCATGGGTCAAGCTCTTGATAAAGTACCGAGGAGCTGTCGTTTCAATGCGACTCTCAACTTATGTATCCATCCCTCTTCATCCGAAGTAGGAATGGGGATCTAAGAAATTTCTTGCCCCTCCTAAACAGAACAAGGAAGCGCAACCGTTTCAGACATCCTGTACATTAGCTCTTTAGGATAACAAAAAGAGAAGGACACTGTTAATATTCAGTAGAATGCTCGACACTGCTTAATAACTTCAGAGTGAGATGGGATTCTCCAGAAATTTTCTTCCATTAATAGAAGAGCACAAAACAAACCAAGTCTTTTCTCTGTTGATATGAGGATATCTTCCATAGGCACAGCTAAGCCCAGTTTCAAGTTCCATTATCTCCCGATGCTATATATCACCCCGCAAGACAGAAACTATAGAACACAACAATCAATTTCAAACCATCCAAACCATGTCTTTTCTCTTGTTATGAGCACTGGGGTGTCGAGGAAGGCTCGATTGGATAATACTCCGTATCATGTTTGTTCATTCGTGTAGTTAACGGTATTCTTTTCATCGAGAAGATACAAGTTACCCTGACATAACGGTCAGTCAACTTCCTTATTGAAGTAAACGTGCTAATCAGCCTTTGCGAAGACAAAGGATGACATTGGTAAAAGCTTGGAAACAAGAATTGTGTGGAGGTGGTTTTTTATGGTTCGACGAGAGTGGAGACGTTTGGTTTAACTTGGCGAAACTATTTGTGTTTTGTACTTTAGCCTCCTCTAATACTTAAAACTGGTGTTTTCTGGTCCTCCATCAAGACAGGTGCAACAGAACATCATTAATCTTGCGTTTCTTTGGATTTGCATTCTCGTTTGCATCACATTGATTTAGCACAAGAACACATTCATCTTATTATGCTGTCCCTACACCAAATATAGATCAAGGCCAGGCCAAAAACATTTCAAGTACCATAGCACATTCATTTTTTCTTTACACTGTCCCCAAGAGTTAATAAAATCAAATTCATGCCAACCAAAACAATTCCGGGTACTGCATATTTTGTACAATCAGACCCCACAGCATAACTTGACTCCTTCGCCAGAAAAGCTAATCAAATGGAAGCATCGTTGAAAAGGCCAAGACAAGTAACTAAGAAATTCCTCAAATTCACCATGTAAGGTGTAGTTATAGCCTATAGTTCCGACCAAAGAAAAACATAATGTGTACTTATAGGAACGAGGTTAATAAAGATTGTAGTTACAGATTATCACCCATGACAGATAGGTTGGGGACTCAGATTTAATATTTTTTTTGTGGCCTTCCTAAAGGAACTTTTCGGACAAACGCTTTTCTCAGCTCACTAGAATTTAAGCAGATCTAAAGAAAGTAAACACGCAGGCTTAGACTCATCCGAAGCTCATCCAAACTTGAACGAGAAGGTGGCAACTTCAGATGAGGCCAACCGAGGAAGATGAAAAGGTCTAAATGTACTGATCGAAAGCGAATGAACAGGGTAAGTTGCAACAAATCCAACGGACATTTGAGCTCATTGGTCTACCCAACAAGATAGACATTGAACTGGTAAAGAGCCAATAACCATCCCAAGAACATCACCAACCCTTTATACATTAAAAAACAAAATATTTACTTGCGTCCAGCTGATCTACTAAAAGCAAAACTAAAATGGAGCACAGGGTTAAAAAACAGAGCAGCAAGAGACAAGCATTCTTGTGCCGACCAGAATCAGCAAGAACCTTCTCTGTCTTAGCCACTTCAATGTCCTCGTCGACCATCGTCCTCACCAACTCCTTGAACCCAACCTTGGGCTTCCAACCCAACTCCGTGTTTGGGCGCGTCGTTCCGGGTTGCTATTGCTACTGCCTTCGCAAAATAATTAGAAATTATTATTATTATTTTTTTAACAACAATTAGAAATTATTGTGCAACTTACTTTTTCAAAAATTTTATTGTTAATAGTAAATTGTTATCCTCTACTTAAAGACTAGCAAAATACTGGGACAAGAGAGGTCAGTTTTTGGCAGACTTTTAGGAGGCGGGAGAGCAACGGAGTAGGGGCAGTTCAGTAATTTTAGCTGAACTTCCTACCTTGCGCGCCTTTTTTATTCTACTAATGAGATCGCGCCACGTGGGTATAGAAGGATGGTATAGTCGGTCAACATGGAGAAGTCGGCGAAGACTCCGGAGATGGGGATCTGGTCCTCCTCGATGGCCGGATTTACCGTGCGACGGCAATTGTGGTGCATTGTGAACCGTCCGATGAAGGCTCCCGGTAAAATAACGGCCTGATACCCTAAAAAAAACTTAATTTTCGGTTGGGTTAATACTCTTAAAAACCACAGGTACACATTTTACCAAAAAAAAAAAAAAAAACCGCAGGTACACGTATGACAAATTTACTTCAAATTATTTTTTTGACCATAAAAAATCATAAACTGATATATATGTGACAAATTTACCCCGATTGACCATTAAAAATCCATAAATTGATATATTTATGACAAATTTACCACAAACTAATTTATTCGACGGCCAAAAATCCCAAACTGTAACAAATATACCACATGTTAAATTGGATTAATACAAAAAAAATTACAAAAACTATAAATTGTGACAAACAAAGAGTAAAATCCTAAATTGATATATCAGTCAATTGTTGTCATTTAACTTAAAATTTAACGGAAACTAACAGAGGTTAAATTTATCACAGATGTGAACTAGATAAACTAGATACTGATTGGTTTGGTCTAGTTCGGGCGATTCCTGATTTGGTTGATTTCTCTTGTTTATCCCTAGTTTTTACTTAAATTTCATATTTAAGAAGATGTTATTTGTGCCAATATAAAATCCATCTCCGAGGACCGCTTCTTGGATATGAAATTTTGGAGGAAAAGTAGAGCAGTGACGTGAAAATGTCACGTAAGATCACTCAGGAATTTTTTTGAATAGAGTTTTTTTACAAGACAAAAAAATTTTAGAGTAGCATTGAGATTGAATTTTTTTTAACGGAGTTTTTTTACAAGACAAAAAAAGTTTAGAGTAGTATTGAGATTGGACTTAAAGTTTAGGATTTTTTATGAGACAATTTTTTTTTTAAAGTAGAATTGGGATTGGACCTTAAGTTTGTGATTTTTTTTTATGAGACAGAAAAAAGTTTAGGGTACATTTTGGTACTGAAGTTAAATTGGAGGTTTTTTAGGATATTAGGCCCGTTTCATAATAAATACTAATTAATAGTTAATAACAATTAATATTGTCTATGTAATTTTTTTATTATAAATTTTTGGTTAAAAAAAAAGTAAATGGGAAGCTCGTTCCTTCCAACCAAACATAGCATAAGAAATAAAAATTCCAAGTTTGAAGTTTTAGAAGCGAGGTCTAAGTCATTTTAAATAGATTTTTAGCTTGTATTTGATGAAAAAACCAAAATTAGAGTCAAAACTTACAGTTAAAATGAAAAATATATAGTTGTGCAACGATACTTTCATTCTTATCGTGAACATGTATAAAAATCAAGCTTTTCAAACTTCACAAAGGCTTGATCATTTTTTTTTCCTTTCACTGAAGGTATGAATTTTTCCTAAATTTGAATTCCAAACAGATCCGTGGCTCTGATTCTTCTTTTTGTCCGATTTAAAATGATCTTCACTTGATTTTGGTAGAACAATTTTGGACTAAGCAAGAACATTTCATTCAGGGTAATTCCTAGCTGAATCAAACTGAACAATGAGTTTTTTAAGCTGCAAATTTGAACCTCGTTGCTAAGCAATGACATGAACGAATCTCTTAATCCTGCTCAGGTTTATGGACTGAATGTCTCATTGGCAAAGGGCACCTTGCCGCTCAATAAAAAACATTTAGTTCTGACAGAGAATTCATCACTGTATGTTGCACCATTCTCAGAGCAGCAATACCAACAGACACCGAGTGTGTTGATAATCTTCCAGGGAAACATTTCAAACGAGGAAACAATATCCTCCAACTCGCATCAGCTAGAACTTTAGCTAATCGACATCCAGAATAAATGATGTATATAAACATGAAAATGACAAAATCAAGTTCAATTACATGTAACATTTCATTAAAGGAAGGCATGACTTCCCATGACAATTAAAAGACTAACTTTTCAGCAGGCAAGTATCACACAGGAGCAAAGATGAGTACATCATAAGCTAAAATTGGAATGATGAAAAGTTATTCGAGTTCCCAGGGCACCGCACGATCCAAAACATTGAAGTTTTGTTGCCAGTTGTAGCATCAACTAGAAGTGTTCCTCCCTCCTTTTCCCATGAAAAAGGATGTATCAACCAGGGTTCGCCATCTTGCATCTTTTGACATTGTATCTTCAACTCCAAACCGGACGAAGATCACCCAAAGATCGAGTAATGTGAAACTCAATCCCAATATGACACATTAACTTCCACAGTCATTATCCCGATGCATGTCCTCATGTTATCAGCTTGACCAGCTATTCCTTCCATTGGCTATCGATCCACATAGCCTTGTTATTCCTTTTCTAATTTTCCTTTGTTTGTGTGCTTATCAAGAATGAATGTTCCATACCCTTCGGGCAAGGTTGTCTCCAAAAGGCTGATTACCAGTCACAACAGATTCCCCCGAACCCATACCAAGCCAGACCAACCAATAAAAAGCTTCCAGTCTCAGGTCTCTCACATCACAGCGCACTCCCTTTTTCAGCCGAAATACAGTGATTTGGATCTAACAAGGACGACCCAACTGGCTTCCATCTGGCTAGTCTTTACACAATGAGGATTTATCCAAAAAAGTATCAAGAAACAATATGGCATGTTACAAGCACAGCGATGGTCAGTAGCCCAAATCATCAAGAGATGATTTTGTGAATGTCCAGTATATCTACTGGACTGGAGAGCTTGTATCACTGGAGACTTTGAAGTCCTTAGGAACAATCCATGGCTTCCAGTCATCTCGCTTCCTAACCATTTCGCCCTGAAGAGCAATATCGAATAAAAAAAGAATTCACAATTATCTAAAAACGAAACAGATTATATATAATGTACATAATTTAAACTCAGCTCATGCATAGAGAGTTACTGAATTATACCTGTATTTCCAACATGGTTGAACTTCGAATGGCATCTAAAATAAGATTAATATCTCTCGTCATACTTGAAACCTGTACAAAAGGGCACAGAACATACTGTTTATTGACTCAACGTATTGGGAACAGAATGTCATGTGGAAGAGCCCGGCAATATTCATGCATTCATGAATATGATACAGTTTCGCACTTGACTTCACAACATTATCACATCCTGTGGCCTAGATTAAGTGAAGAGTGGGAGTGTAAAATGGAACCCGAACGCGAGAAAAGAGTTTTGAAACTGAATATGTGGGTGGAGCATAGAGTAAAAATCCAATTTCGGTGTCGGAATAACTTTTAAACTCTATGGGATGGCTCTACTGGTAACTGAATCTGACTAGACAAAAGTTGATTGACAAGATTGGAAGGTCTCCTTTTCTCAATCTCAGTTGTTCCCTCAAGTGCGTATTTAGAAAGTACGACAGAACTAATTTCTTCACCAAAAGACATTATACTTAACTACGGGGTTAAAGATCCAGACAATATCAGAATGCATGCTCAAGCACATGTGCGCACGCAAAGGTATCACTCTTTTTCTTGTTAAATTTGTAGATACTTCTGTTTTCATATGATCTGCCTACACATAAATCCGAAAAACCGCAAGTCTGTAAACCCAAAAATTTGCAGAAAACCCATAACAGAGCAACATGATTAACATTTTGCTTCTCCATGCTTATATACCAAAATAAAGAATTGGATCTAAAAGCAATATAAGACAACACTCAGGTAAAAAAGCAGTATAGAACCGTGCAAACAATTAAATCATCCCAAAATAAACTCACCTTCTTAAACGCTGCTATTATTGAAATGTGGACCCAGCCCTGTTCATCCCATTCCTTCCGAAAGTGGAGATCTTTTATTAAATTCTCCTTACTACAAGAACCGAATTGAATGACAAATAGAGTTAAAACAACTCAAAGGAAAAGTACAGCTCAATCAAGAATGATGAAAGAGAGAAATATAAGTACCTGAAATAATACTCTATCTGCTTCAATATCTCAAAATGCAATGGAGAATAGACAGGAGGAGGCGGCGCTGAAAAGGGACCGCTGGCTTGTATATCAGGATGTGGGGTCGGGAAAAAATGAGGTGCCATCTCTGACAAATTATCAAGATATCAATAACCAAACATGTAGCGATTAAGAAGAGAGGACAAAAACAATTAATTTGGCTTACCAGGATAAGCTAAGGGGTTACCAAATGGAAATGCCTGTGGTTGGATTAATGGTTGATAAGGAGGAGGAAAAGGGAAAGGGAGTGGGAGTTGCAGCACCGGCCTCATGAACCTGGGATCAAATCCTCCAACTTGACGAGGATGCCACTCTCGACTCCCTCGCGGTTGGTCATGCCTAAACATTTGCTGGTGAAAACCAGCAGCACGCATATGTTGCCCGCCGCTACGGTTTCTGAAAGAGGAGCTCCGCGGCTGCTGATGCCCATTCCTAGAAGCTGGGCCAGTTTGCTGAAAGTCAAAAGGGCCTGTTGCGATGCCACTGGTCGACGGGCCATTGCGCCTCATCGATCTTTGGCGTGTGGGCATTATGTGGTTTGGAGTCTCGACTTTATTGGTTTCAGTCCCCTATACCATAAAAAGCAGAATATTAACTCAAATAAACCGGACAATACAGCATGGCAAAAGCTACACCCACCTGAATAAACCGATACAGCTGATCAACAAAACCAGAGACAGAAAAAAGATAATAATCCTGGACCACATAAACTGTAATTATGTCTGTCTGTTTCGTAAAGAATGGATTCCATCACCGCCATACACATAGAAATTTGTTTCCATAATTATACATTCCTATAATCAAGACGAAACAACAATCTACCTCCATCTCTCTCTCACCGCCCCCCCCCCCCCCCCCCCCCGGCTCCCAGCAAATTTACCAGACAATTCAGAAAAGGTTTGTGACTTTGGTTATGCTTATGTTTAAGCAGTTCAAGAAAAGGGTGGGGGGCAAAACTCTACCTTTTCCCATCCACTGCAACTTCCCATTAATCTGCTTCTATGCATTCAATTCAATTATACGCATTCACCCACGCTCTATTTTAAGACGTACAAGATCTAGAATTCCAGAAGCATATATATCTAAACGAACACACGGCAGAAATCCAATACATCGCATCATGCTCCCACACTCTCCAGTAATAATCCAGTAGCGAAAAGAAGATCGCCATCACGTCCAGATTAATACGAAAACTTGTCCTACGGTAACCAAACAGAGCAGCGAAAAAGACAATCGGAGAGCCAAAAAAAGAGAAGAAAAGAGAAAAGGAATCACCTTCGATACGGACAGTCCCGACAACGCACCAGCTAACTCCTCGGCGTGGGGCTCCGGCGACGACTTCGGCGGGGAAGAAGCGGAAGCCCTAGCGGGCTCCGGGAGGGCGGGCCGCGCGCCCGGCCCGAGCAGGCCGCCCGCGGCCTCCCCGCCGGCCGGCTCGCTCCGCGCCGGGGCGCCCCCGGCATTGCCGCCCGATCTCTCCGGCTCCGCCGCGGGAGACGGCGAGGGGGACGGTGGCGCGATCGCGGCCATCGGCGGCTGGAGCAGGAGCGATCACTCTTGCGGGAAGAGAGAGGGAGGGAGGGAGGGAGGGAGGGAGGGAGAAGGGCGACGACGACGACGACGACGACGACGGAGAGAAGGCGACGACGAGGGAGAGGAGAGTACAGCGGGGCCGCGTCGGGTTTTATATGAACTGCGACAACGTTTGTAGGACGAGGATCGCGACCCTCTGTCCGAGTCCGATTCCGAGTCAGCCTGGTTCAGGATTTTGATGCAAACATTCTTTTTTAAACTTTTCAAAATCCACACACACACACACACATATATTTATATATATTTATATATATTTCATGTTATATAGTTTGCATATATCAACGATGGAGATATAGACTTTTGATAGGTTGAACAAATCTAGAAACAAATCTATGTGAGGTGAAATTTGAATTGATTTTTTCTTTGAAAAATTATATAGTTTCAACATCCGATGGATATCCTTCCTCAAACGGGCGATGTCCATTTAAATGCTGGACGAAAGATTACTACTGTGTAATTTTAAGAAGCGTATACTTACTATCTACGGTTGATTCGGATATTTAAGCCGGTATAAGTATCGGATGTTAAATTATTTTTTGAATGAATTTACTGAAATGTTTTTTTTTTTCTATATCAACTAAACCGTTTAGGTATAGGGTGTTGCTATTAATAGTAGCATACCCTATTAATTCATTGTTTAAGTGATATAGAAGATTAAAAAAAAAAAATATTATTATTGTTATTATTAGTATTTCATGAAGTAGACACATCATAAAATTTATCACTATTATTTTTAGGAAGTTTTATTTTTGCCGCTTGAAAAACTTGGCGAACCAAACGTTGTCTTATGCAAATTGAAGGATTCAATTTTAGAATATTATTCTTGTAACATGTGCTACACACATATATAAAAGAGATCATGAATCTCAAACTTTTAGGGTGACAATTTAAAAAAAATTCATATCGATCGTGAAAATGATCATAACTATATATCGTAATATAATTGATATATTTATATAATTTAACAATATCAATATAAAAACCATATCATCTCAAAATCTTTCACTTGTTCAAAAATCATATTTAAATTTCATTTTTCGAGTGAGAACTAGTTCTAGAACATTCTTTCCCTAAATTAAATTTAAATCTTCGGACCTTATCTTTTTGGGTACTACTTATTTTCCTTTCTTTTTTCCAAATTCATACTTACATATCGGTAGACCCGTTAAACGGGTGGGTCGGGTCGGGTTTGGGTCGGGTCATAAATGGTCCGACCCAAATCGACCCATTTAACCCGTTTATGACCCATTTATTACAATGCAAAAAATTTGACCCATACCCGACCCGACCCGTACCCGACCCGTACCCGACCCATTTAACGAAACCTAAAAACGTTTATATATATATTTTTAAAATGATATTGCTAAAATGGTTTTATACAACATAAATTTAATAGATAATTTTTAAAATAATTATTTTAAAAAAAATCGAATTTTAATTATTTTTTATTTTTAAATTAATTTTTTATTTATTTTTTTAATTATTTTTAAGAATATAATATAATTTTTCTTTTTCTTTTTCTTTTTCTTTTTCTTTTTCTTTTTTCTTTTTTCTTTTTTCTTTTTTCTTTTTTCTTTTTTCTTCTTCTTCTTCTTCGGTCAGCCGCCGGCCACGACGACAGCCGGCGGCCGGCCACAGGCGAGCCTCGAGCTCGCCCGGCTCGCCGACGCCGGCGAGCTCGAGGCTCGCCAGATCCGGCGAGCTCGAGCTCTCCCGACGCCGGCGAGCTCGAGCTCTCCCGACGCCGGCGAGCTCGAGTCTCGCCAGATCCGGCGAGCTCGAGTCTCGCCAGATCCGGCGAGCTCGAGCTCGCCCGACGCCGGCGAGCTCGAGTCTCGCCAGATCGGCGAGGCTCCAGATCCGGCGAGCTCGAGGCTCGCCAGCGTCGGGCGAGCTCGAGCTCGCCCCTCGCCGGATCTGGCGAGGCTCGAGCCTCGCCGGACGTCGGCGAGGCCTCCGCCTCGCCAGATCTGGCGAGCTCGAGGCTCGCCGGCGTCGGGCGAGCTCGAGCTCGCCTCTCGCCCGACGCCGGCGAGTTCGAGTCTCGCCAGATCGGCGAGGCTCGAGCCTCCGCCTCGCGAGATCCGGCGAGCTCGAGCTCGCCCGACGCCGCTCGCCGCCGGCGAGCTCGAGGCTCGCCCGGCCGGTCGCCGGCCATCGCCGTGCCGGCGACCGGAGGAAGAAGAAAGAAAAAAAATAAGAAGAAAGAAAAAAAAAAATTATAATTATAATTTCGGTTTTTATAAAAAAAAAATTGTAAAGTCAAAGAGAGGAGAGAGATGGTTGGGTTTTGAGTGCAAATAAATAGGTTTATTTTTAATGGGTTGATAAATGGGTTAATTGTTTAACCCATTTAAAACCCATATATTTTAGTCTTAACCCATTAAAACTCATTATGGGTGCTTTATGAAAGAAAGCTTGACCCATTAATGACCCATTTAACCATAAATGGGTCTATAAATGGGTTGTGCAACCCATTTAACACCTCTACATATCGGTAAGGGTGGTAGAACATCTATCTAAATTTATATTGACCCCAGTGAGGTGCATAGTAACTAGGCAATATCACATGCCATGATCTCATCACCATCATCATCTTATGCCAAACTTAGGAGCGGCCTTGGGTTCGTTTGAAGGGTCAAGACCATTATGGAAAAATGGCTTTCTGAAGTTCGTGTTTGCGCCGACCCTCATCATGATCAACGATTTAAGATAGTAAGATTGCGCATTCTCAGGAGGCCTAATCTCGTGATTTGGAGATTAGAGGAGCTTTTTTGACTTTGATTATAATGGGGATTATGCAACCTCTAATCACATGATTAGCAATTAAGACACTGGTGGTGGTGGTGGTGGTGGTGGGGGTGTGACGTTGAGGACATGAATTGAATTGGGTTCAATTGCGTGTAGACTTAGACCACGTGTGTGAAAGGGATTTTGGCGAAATTTGCTGTTGACCGAGACCCCCGGGGGACGATCCGGTCGACGGGCCAAGAGCTAAAAGCTGCGATTCGATTGGGCAGCGAAATTGTCGCTGAAATTCTTAGGTCTTTCGTTCCTACACGTTCTTTTGTTTTGTTTTTTCGCCCATCACCAAACATAAAGGTGCTGAAAAAAATAATAACATAAATTCTAAGAAGAGATGGAAACTCTAAATGTCAATTATTGAAGTTACAGTGCAATTCCCCCGAAAATGCGAAGCTAGGAATACGAATTCTTATGATGTCCCATGTATTCAAATTAGTACGTCTATACTTTTCATATTGGCCCGTCAAACGGATAGGTTGAATCAGATTGGATTTGGGTTGTCTCAAAATTGAGTTAAGAAATGAATTGATAGAACTACTTTTTTAGTAAAGTGAAATCCTATCGTGGAACTTAAGGATGACTTGACTTACTAATAGTGATCATTAATAGTCGTGCCGCATGGCTAGAATCAAACCTGCCTAAAAAAAAAGATAAAAGAAAAAGAAAAAAATGCCTCTATAGTAATCGCAATAATTCAATGTACCCCCACTAATCTCAGGTTAATTATATATGTGGCCTCGAACAAATAGTCCAATTAGTCCTCAACCTATTATGCGGATACCAATTTGATCGTCAACTACTCAATTTTGCTAATTTAGTTCTAAAACTTTGCGGAAAGGTCCAATGTATTCATTTTGAAAAGTTCTCACAAAAAATTACCAACATAACGGTGGTCGTGGTTGATGGCCAACAATAATTGGACCGCCAAGTCGGTGATTTCATGTGAAAATTTGTTTTAAGGACTATGTTGGAATTTGGTATAAAAATTTAGGACCAAATTAAACAAAATTAAAAAGTTTAGAACATAATCGACATATTACTAAATTGATATCGTTACAATAAATTCAGAATTGAATGGGAAATTTTCTCCGTATTTTTGCAAACGAGCTTTCGTGATAATTATAAAAGCTAATTTCGATTATATCAAAGTTAATGTGATCGACCGTAAAAAGTGAATCTGGAGTCACACATCGATGAGCTATTTGAACCTTCCTGACATCGAGGGAGAAATCTGAGGTTGGAAGAAGCCCAAAACTATAGAGTTAAATAACTCAGCGGGAAGATTTGACAATCCACGACAAGATTATTTTTCTAGAAAGATAAGGTTAATAAGATTTTTTTAGGGTACCCAATTTAAGTAACTAAACTTTCTTATTTTTAAAAATATTGGATTTTTTCCGGCCAAAAAATTATTAAGAAAAAGGAGATGCTGGATTTTCTCCTTTGATATGGCTTGCACTTGAAAATCCAGCGTTTGCTATAAGCATGCTTTAATTTAGTGTTTCTAGGGTGCGATAGTTTGTGGGACATCTGCAATTCGGAGAACTTTTTCCTAAACTGGACCGTAGGTACCGCGTACGAAAATAAACTAATGGCGATTATTTTGATCGTGGACGAAAGTGTTTAACCATAGATCATCGTTGAAGATAAGGGGAGCATTTGTTGACATGATCTGCGCTGGACATGCACGCGAAACGGGGATGCTGTCTTATTCAGGCATTAATGAGGTAAGCATTGACATAGTTGGGTTTAAATTTTTGGAATGGACCATTCCAGAGGGGTTAAATTTGTTCCTAGAATAAAAAAAAAAAAAGAATAGAAACGCGTTTATTTACAATTTTGTTTCTAAGAACAAAAAATCTATTTTTTTTTTTGTTCCTGAGAACAGATTTGGAACAAAACAAGAAGTAGAAAAAACTTATTTCTTGTTCCCGGAAACAATTCCGAAAAATACTTCTTTTTTTCTCATTTTTCTTCTTCTTTTTTATTATTCTTTTTTCTTTGGCCAGTTGCCGGCCTCAGTCATGGTCGGTGACCTCGCTAGAGTGTCGTCGGCCCCTGGTGAGGCTTAGCCTCGCCTTGGCTGGGTGAGTTCAAGCTCACCTAGATCCGGCGAGACCGAGCTCGCCCAACCACCGGCGAGGCTTGGCCTCACTGGGCCACGCTAGGTCAGCGTCGCCTAGCGGTGGCCCAGTAAGGCCGAGCTCAAGCTCGCCTAGGCAGAAAGAAAAAAAAATTTAAAAAAAAATTAAAAGAAATAAAAAAATTATACAAGTTTACCAAACGTGTTTTTGTTCTTTTTCTATTCTAGGAATATAAATTTTGTGCAGTTACTAAATGTATTCTTTTATTTAAAAATTGTTCTCCAGAATAAAAATAGTTTTTTCTATTTCTATTCTCATGAATAATTTTTTGAATAGAATCACCGTTGCGGTAGCTTCACTGGATAAGGCCCTGCTGATAATTTCTTCAAAAGTGAAGGGTTCGAAATTCAGTGGAAGCGCTTGGTGCCTTAACTGCCGTCATGGGTGGTGGTTTCCTCGTGCGGCCTCAGGGTTTGTCCTGCCGTGCTGCCAGTGTACGGGGTTTTTCTGGATCACTAAAAATAATAATAATAATAATAATAATTTTTGAATAGAAATGTTACCAAATAATTTTTGAATAGAAATTATTCTCAGGAATATTTTTTTTTCTTTACCAAAAAAAAAAAAATGTTACCAAATAAAATCTAAGCAAAAAAGAGAAGAAAAGATCACGTGAGATTCAATGCAGGACTTGACGCGGATGAAAGGACTGTATTCTGAGTGTGGCTTTGCTTGTGAGTCCATTCCCATCATCCTGTAGCTTGTACTCTCTGTCAGCAGCTCTGTTTGGCCATAACAAAGACGGGAAACTTGCAATGAACCGCAAATCAGATGTGTCACTTGTGACTTTCGAAAACCGCACCCAAAAATCTTCATGGCTAAAACCTAGGACATAATAATGGAGAAAAAGAAATTTATGCACTTGATCTGGAATCCGCATAATATATCACTCATACTCCTCTAGATTCTTTAATTCCATGGATGGTATCGCTATCAAGATCAATATAGTCAAATTATGTCTCTCCCAGAAGTTAGTTAGCTACCTTTCATTATGTTCTAGGATTCTTTCTATTCATAGGTCATTTATGGCATGTGGGAAGGGCTTATGCAGTTGCAGTTGGATTTGAAAAATAAATTGATTGTGATTTTGAACTTGTTCTATTCATGACCCCCTTTAATTGAAACATAAGTCCAATGTTTGAAGTCAGAATCAATTCTTGATGTGGATGAGTATCTCAAGTACTTTTTCTTTATTGCCTTATGTATAAATGGTTCAATGAGACCACTCCTCATATTTGTGCATCAAGGTAAGAGGGTAGAGTTGAGCACCATTTATGAAGTCTTAGGCCGCATGCCCTCTCATCACAGATTGAGCTTTTCTTGATCCACACTAGCCAACCCATATTTAAAAAATTCTTACATCATCCACCATTAGAATGAATTTATAGAGCTCATGGAAAAAGATTAACTGCTAAGCTTTCGTAAAATCTAGTTCATCTTCTATAAGACATACTCTCCACTTCCGTTTGAACTTTAGGCCCTTTAGTCTTCAGGCGTATATTTCCAACAAATCTTATACATATGCTTAAGCTGGCTTTTCACCTTAATCTGAACAGAGAAATATGATTATCCAGATCATGCAGCAGATGATCCGAAACCCTTAATTGACTACCCTGCAGTCCTTCCTAACTTCCCCTCCGCCTGTGATGCTGCTCATCTTGATCATGGACTTGACGAATGCATCCGTGAATTCCTTGTGCGACCCTGCGAACTTCTCGACCAGACCCTTCGTCTTGGGCACTGCCAGGAGGGCCTGGTCCGAAGAGAACAGGCCCTTCCCCTGGAGGATCAGCCCGTAGTACGTGTTGTCGAAGGTGGTCGAGGAAGGGTCCATGGTGGTCCCTGCGTTTTTTGGCCTGTTCTTGCTCGGGCACACGCCTCTTAGGCTCGCTGCCAGGGATGGGTGCATCGATGGGTCGATGTCGTGCGTGGTGTTGAAGTTGCGGATCCTGCCTGCGAAGGAGGAGCAGTGGGAAAATCCTAGTGTGTGGCCTCCTGCAAGGGGAGGGATAGAAGTTGAGATCAGAATCAGCACAGGTGAAAAACCAAAACAAATGAATGAATCTGGCAGAGTGAATTTCTCGACAAAACACCGTCATATATTGGTCCGTTTGATTATTTGTTATACCCGAAAGAGCGACGAGATCTTCCATAGAGAGGCCTCTCTGGGAGAAGCTCTGCTGGAGCTGAGAAATGTTGAAAAGTGGTGCTGGGAGTTGAGTCGTCTCGCTGGCTTTTGATGTTCTTCCATCCTTCCTTCCCTTGGGCACATCCCAAGTCGGACCTCCGGACTTTTTTACGCATCAGAAATGAAAGAAAATCTCAGTGAGATACGCAATATGCTGTGCACAAGGGAACCTTCTAGTGGAGAAATTACGGCTAAAATTGCTACTGGGGGAAGGGATTTGTTCAGTGGGCATTGATTTAGCTTCCAGTAGGCCGACTTCCGTTTGGTCCTGTTTAAACCTATTTATGCACATATTGAGTGAATATGTATCTATCCAAATTCTTGCGGTGCAAGCAGACATTCCCAAGAGTTGGTAGCTTAACACCGTCCTGCCTGGTTTCTCTATTATTTTCCAGGATAGAGACCTGCGTGAAGACTGTCCAGGACATTGCGCAGTAAGCTCAGGATTGGACAGGATCCCTACACTTGGCCCTAAGATGTTTCCAAGACATCAGCGTTTATGTTTTAGACGGTTTAGGGTGGATTTTCAGGACAATCTCAGTGACAAGCTATGCTGGAGGGATTGGTTGGTCGTGAAGAATCGGGATATACACGTAACAAAGTGGATGAGGAGAGATTTTACCAGTACGACGGAATCTCTAGCAGCTAGTGCCAAGATGTCCGCACATGAAACCACGCCGGGGCAAGAAGCTTCCAACTCCTTTTTGGCATTGTCGATTACAAAAAATGAGTGCAGAGAGACATTAGGAGGTCCATCCTTCTCCGCTTTGTTGCTTCCTTTGGAGTTTAAAAGCACCGACGCATCGCAACCCTGAAACAGATAGAGAACTATCTGTTGAGTTCTGATAACTAAGGAAGCTTTGTGTAAGAACTCTGAAACAGATAGAGAACTATCAGACACGTTTGCTTACCCTAATGAAACAGTCGTGAAAATGCATCCGCAGAAGAGCAGCCGGAACGGTTTTGTCCTTCATTGCCGCATTCTTGACAGCATTTGCGACGATCAACTCAGCATTGGGACAGGTCTTGTCGTAGTAATTGGAACTTAGTGAAGAGATTGGAGAGACAAATGAAAGTACAAGAAGCGAGCTGAAGAGTGCAACACCGATGGCCATGCCTAGTATACTTCCTAACTTCACCAAGTTCTGTCAGGCTTTGAAGGTAATTTGCACATCGAATGGATATAAATAGTCTGAAAAAGGAAGATTTAGTTGAAACTCCAGATAGCGATACGACGGTGGCCACCTAAAGTGGGTGTGTTGAGCAATTGATAATGAAGTAGTGATCTTGAAGCAACCCTGGGACTACAAGAGGTTCCACACGTTTGGGCAGCACTCCCAATTATACGTCTGCCAAGCACAATTTCCTCACATAAAGTTCAGATAAGAGTGGTGACAACGATATGCCATTACCTTACCTTTCTTTAACATGAAGTTTATGATGGTTTTTGGTACTTGGTGGGCTCGGGTTAATAAGATCTCGGTCAAAGAGTGGATTTTGATGGTAAATCCCCGATTAACTTTCCGCAAACATTGAGCCACTCCGTAGAAGGGACATTGAAGGATGGTCTGCATGTATATTCTGGACTGGACGGGCAAATCTCTTCTGATCGATGATTAATGAAGCTGTGACCATCATATGCTTAAACTAGGAGTCATATGCAATCTAATAAGCTCTTGGGATTCTTCATCTTTTTCTTCTTCTTCTTCTGGTGGCTGGGCCATTCGGAATTGTGTCTTTCACCATGGGATCTACTGAATAGAAAATGGTTTTCCGTTCTGAGGTGGTTAGGATGGGCATGTCAAGGGTGCAATAGCTCTGATAAAAGCTTAATTCCCAAGTTTCAACTTTGTTAGTTATGACGGTCGGATCCCTTTTGATCTGGTGGGGTTACCGTTATAAATTGGTCTGTTGGGGATTCTCTGGAGAAATCAGGGCTCCCTGGCAGAGTGTCGGCATTTGGCTCTTGGTATGAGGTTTTCTCCCCATTGTAAGACATCATTCCAATAGAATGACACGGCTGGTGAGTGTTTTCATCTTGTCGTCTAATGCATTGGGATACTTGGAGAAAAATTAAAGTCATGATGTAGGTTGTTAGTAGACCTATTAAACGGATGAGTTGAGTCAGATCTTTTTTTGGTTTGATCCAAATTGACTTATTTAATCTATTTACGACTCATTTATCATAATACAAATTTATCGACCCATATATGACCTGACCCATATTCAACTTATACTCGACCCAACCTATTTAACCAAATTTAGAATATCTTGTTTGTTATGATTTTTTCTGAAAAACCACTATTGCTAATATATTTTCATGCAATTCAAATTTAGTGGGCATTTTTATAATTTTTTAAAAATAATTGAGGTTCTATTTGTTTCTTGGAAAATATTTTCCAACAAAATAACAATATTTTTTATGTTTGTAAATAAATATTTTTTTTTAAATTGCTTTTTACATTATTTTATATTTTATTATTATTTTCTTTTTTCTTCTTCTTCGGCTAGTTGCCAACCACCAGCCACCAACGAGCTTGACCTTTGCCTAGCCAGCCGATGGAACAAGAAAGAAGAAAGAAAGAAAGAAAAGGAAATAAGTTAAAAAGAAAAAAAAATTATACTTATAATTGTAATTCGAATTTTTTTTTAAAATTTTTTTTGTGAGACTGAAGAGGGAGAGTGTGTGTGTAAGCATTCGGTTGAAAATGGGTCATAAACTCAACCCATTCACACCAATTTATTTTACCCTTTAAAATTTTAAACCC
Source organism: Eucalyptus grandis x Eucalyptus urophylla (assembly GCA_028830015.1). Lineage (NCBI taxonomy): Eukaryota > Viridiplantae > Streptophyta > Magnoliopsida > Myrtales > Myrtaceae > Eucalyptus > Eucalyptus grandis x Eucalyptus urophylla. The sequence goes on from CM054203.1 coordinate 31,835,126, forward strand.
ATTTGAAGAATGCTCTACAAAATTGAAGTGACCATTTTGACAGGCCTAATTGACAGGCCTAATTTAAATCTATTTTGATGGGTTTAAGATCCATTTTGACAGATCTAGTCGCCAACACGAGAAAAAAGGCTTCAAACATAAAAATGTGATGTCGTATAATGAGCAAGCAAGAAATACTTACAGTGGGATGTCCCTCATAAGTATGCCAATGAACCCAATAGGGAGCGCATGTATCTCTCTCAATAATGACGTATTACCTAAACAAATGTCTACTATCGATATACATGATACATAGGATGAGAAGGACCCGGGATGGGGAAAATTGATCAAACAATGGCTATAATCGGGAAAAGAATCATCACGAGTGTATAGATAAAAGGAATCAGATGTCGAGAACGGTTCGACATAGAGGATGGAGTGCCTCCTACAGAATTATTCCCACCGCCTGAAGTATCCTGTGGATTGACGGCCATGGCGGGAGGGAATGTTGGGCTGATCGGTAACGTGCTGGAATCTGTTGCATCATAACCTGCGAAATGAAAATACAATGTAAGCACTCTGACGACTGACAGCAAGCAAATCCAGCACAGCTTGTATTCTACTCACAGTTGGATGACTTCCAGCCAAGCACCATTCTCTCTCGATCGAAAACTATGTGATAACCCGTCATGAAGTTCTCTGACAAATAAAAATAAAAATAAAAAAGAGGGAAAAAAGGAAGATGAATACTTAATGACAGCATAGACAAGTAGTGGGAGCAATAAATCTGAGTCCTCAAAAAAAAAAAAAAGAGGGAAAAAAGGAAGATGAATACTTAATGACAGCATAGACAAGTAGTGGGAGCAATAAATCTGAGTCCTCAAAATTAACGTTTCACAAGTTCCAATCATATCAGTTCCAAGGAAAAAGGTTCAACACCAGGAAGAAGCAGCCACACCGTGATTGCCATGCCAAACCTTGTTTTCATCTAGATTTTAGAGTTGGACTAAACGTTCCTAGAAAAACAGAGTGGGGTTGCAGCTGTTCTTCTGTGCACGCAGCAAACATGTTGGTTATTCCACAGGAAAGAGCTTAATGTAGCATTGATTTTATTTGCTACAGGGAAGAACTTAATACAGAACGGGTTTTATCTGTAATTAGTATCCAGCCTATCCTCGCAATAGTTACCATGATATGAAAGACAAATCTGTAATGAATTCTTTGATCTGTTAGCATAAAAAAAGGGCAAATCCGCAGGAAGGTGAAGGATGAAAACTGACTGCGCAAAAGCAGAATAAGCACAAGTATGCACTCTGAGTAACATAGAGAACTTGAAGAGGGGGACAACTTTTCTTGGAAATAAGCAAGACAAATATTTCTGATGAGTAGATACTCACGTCCAATTATATTTACATCTCCACTTTTGACTAAAGCAAGACAATATACGTAGGAGGAGCCCTGAAAAAAAAAGAAAAAACTAGTGAGCATGTATTTTACAGGAAGGAACATACACAAATAGAGAGGAAATGTGACAATCTAACTTTTGAAAGTACCTGAGATATTATTTCTATGGGACTGGTGACATAGAACTGATCTCCACCCTTCATGGTCAAATTCAATGTTGCGGTTTCGAAGCTACTCTGGTTTGGGCTGCACATAGATTCAAGTTCAGCATTACAAGGAAAGAAATTCATTGTATACGAGTCTGTCCATAGATGGGCTAACCTCAGATCATAACAGTATTCAAATGGGATATCGGAGTCCGAAGAATGTCGCTTTTCTTGGGCCTTGGAATTGAACTGCACAAAACAAGTACTCTGTAAACATGCTGAAGAGAGGTCGGTATGTCCATATGGTAGTCTGAAACAGAGCAGTGAAGAACTTACAGTCTCCCCAATGAACGTGTAAGCCGGGTCGTTCAAATATGTGAAGGAGGTACCAGAGTCAAAAATTGCACTAAATTCGACATCTTGAGCAGTTCCTCCCACATTTATTTGAGTAAGGGTAATGTTGTAAGTTGGGCTGGTAAAAGTTTCAGCGAGAGGAATCATTAGAACTGGCCAAGAAAGGATAGAAGAGATATGCTGCAACCCCATGCCATGAGTTGGCAACATAAATCTAGGCAATCCAACAAGATAACTTTTCTTCCCACAGAGAAGCTTACTGTGATTCCGCAAGGTTAAATGGTGTCTCTCCTTGGTCTGAGCTGCCTTTGTCTCCAAAACTAATTCTTCCAATACCATCAGCTCCAAAGCACATTGAAAAAGAATTTGAAGTAAACCCATCTTCAGCCAAAATGCTAGGAACAGATATGTTATTCATGCCAAGCCCAAAGAGACCATTTGGCGCAGCACCATCTAAGAAAGAACCAGTTTGAATCTGACCACAACTGCAAAAACAAGCATATCTAGCTCAGACATCAGCCACTGAACTTCTGACTACTGGGAACCTAGTGAAAGCATGAAAAAAAGTAATGCTAAACCAACAGTTAAATTCTTTAAACTTCTCCTCAATTTTTGGCTTAAATAGATCCAAAGCAAAAGCAACAACTTCACTGATCCAGACAGTTAAAAAATGTCAATGTTCACAGTCCGTCCTATAAAACCTAGCTCACCAACAAGGGCAAGTTGAGCATTTCTTTTATTCTGTAATCACACCAACAAAAAATTCCTGAGTTGGTTCCCCTAATTTGCTCAAACAGTGCTGGAAGACAGTATACCTACCCAAATGTGATTTTAGCATCGACAGCCTTCGATTGATCGTCGTCCGTTGTCAAATGCAATACGTCTTCCACCAAAATCCCACTAGATGAGGTACCATTAGAAAGATAAATAATCTGATAGTCACAACTGCTAAGAGCTGAAGAGCATTGCGACTTTTGTCCGCATGTTGTACTGTTGCAGGGTACTTCTGCACTTGTTGATGATGCATTAGGGCTGTAAATGTTGAAATCTATTTTCTGGTTGACAAGAAGAGTAAGGAGAGAAACCTGTTAATTCTAGTGATCTCACTTAGACAAAGGACACAACATAGACAGGCTAACTATAATTCTTTTTCCTGTCTCTTCCTTCCATTTGTGAGAAAGTCTTTCCAGAAGTGGCTAAATTTTTCATGTCATAACAAAGGGAAAATAACAAGATCTCACGGATACACTTGAACATAATGGATGTAGATATAAATGTTGAAATATTGTACAATTTTCAGTTTTTTCCTCCGTCAAAATGGTTTAGTTTCTTGTCTCGCCCATTTTGTCGTAATCACACACATAAGGGCACCATCGACAATATGGTTTTCTATTTCTGACCAAAATTAAAAAACAATATGGTTTTTCAACCTCTAAGACCCTGCCTTGATGCTCGAACAGGATGTCAGATGATTAAATGGCATGATCATGCCTAATTTCTTCATGCACACACCCACGTCAAACTCTATCATATACAAGTATCATGTTAATCATGGTAAGTTGCATATAAACTTCTATCCATATTACTCTCTCACATTTAACTTGTCAACCAACAGCTCAAGATGTCAACAATTATCCACCGCATTAACTTCTCCACGACACTAGTCCATGCATTGCATCCGGAGTTACTAGAACTACACTAATGCGCACGCCCCAGATAGCACATTAAGCTTGGACTTTTGTAATAAGCAACAGAGACAAAGCATTCCTATCCAGAAGGATACCTTTCCAGATGATGTCTGTACACCTCGTACGCAACGTGTGCAGTCACAGGGTAACCAGAACAAATCACTGCCAGTGTCTAGAGCCACCAAATAGGATAAACTCGGGGTCCCGACTGAAACATTGGCATAGTGCAAACTGAAAGGCCGAGAAACAAAAAGTAGCACTTTATCAAATTTCGTCGATCCACTCGAGCAAAACTTCAAAGATTCTGCCTTGTTTGGTTGTCAATAAACAGAAGGCATTGTGAAGTATCCAAATAACAATAATTCAGGGGAAATTCCACTTCAAAGCCGAAATAAATAAATAAAAAAGAATAAGGACAAATTCAGCTCGCACAGGGTACGGCAGAATAATAAATGAACAAGAAACGAGCCACAGCTGGAAAAGGAAACGCAGTCCCAGATTATGCACACAAGAAAACAGATTGAGCTGATCAGCCTTATACGCGGGGATTGAATGATCGAGCTGTGCACAACTTCCGTAAATCACACACAGCGAAACTGGCGAAAGAGGAGCAGGCAAAATCCGATGCTTCCGTCATGTATCTTCACTTCACTAGCGAATTCAGTAATTGGAACCGCAAATATCTCCAGAAGAGCAATCGTGCTATCCAAGAGAAGGCGAGCGGAAGAGAGAGAGAGAGAGAGAGAGAACGCAATACGTACTATCCAAGCGAAGGCAACAGAACCGTGTCGTTGCCGCTGGAGAAAGTCAGGACCGTCTGATTACCGGACGACGACGCCGCCGAGGCGAGCCGGCGGCCGTGGACGGCGCGGTCGCGGAGGGCCATGACCTGGTAGTACTCCAGGCTCCCCTTCTCGGGCAACCGATCGACCCCGAGCACTCCCTTCACGGGATCCGAGAACCGGTGGTGGACGTCGAACCCGAACGTCCCGAACCCGCGGCACCCCGGCGGCAGCGAGGCCAGGACCACCGCCAGCGCGGCGAGCGCGGCCAGGAAGGCGGCGCCACCGGGGGCGCGCGGCGGCGGCATGGATCGGGAGGGTAGGGGCTAAGGGAGGGAGGGAGGGAGAGGGAGGGAGAGGGAGAGGGAGAGGAAGATAGAGAGAGAGAGAGAGAGAGAGATGGCTATATAACTTGCCAATGTTGCCATTTCAGTCAAAAGTCCTTCTCAGGTGTAGAGAGAGAGAGAGAGAGAGATGGGAACTCGATTGTTTGGTGCGAGGGAAGGTTGAAGGAGACGGGACGGGACCCCACCACGACAGTTCCCCATTTCCACACGAGTGATTTCAACGGCTCGAATTTAGAAGAAATCCCGGCTTTTTGCACTTTGGCCCTCCGTCTTCGCGGGACTTCCCATTTCTCACCCCCCCACAATTGACGCTCCCCGTTCCCTACATCCGCACCGCGTGAGTGGGGGCGATTGCGAAGGACGACAACGGATGCCATCGGAGCGAAGCGAAGGATCGTCTAGGTGGGGAATCGCTCGGATCCAACTGAACTGGTCGATTCCGTCTGATTGTCAATTCCTATAAGTGGAATTGGTGTCAAGTTGTCCGATTTCTGATGACTGATTAAATATATATGTTTTTTTTTTCAAAAAAAATTAGTGGGTTTAGTTTATTATTTTCGGAGAAATATGAGCTTGTAATTTGACAATAAGATATCTAGATGGAAGCATAGATTTGTCTCGAGTTTTGAATTTGTTCCTAGTCATGCTTAGCACAATAAAATATCTGAATGGTAATATGAAAGAAAATAGTGATCGATTCAATTGGACCAGTCCGATTCTCGATCCTAGGACCAACCAATCCAATCCTTGCTTCCCAAATGTTCCCAATTTTAGACATTAAATTAGGAACCGATCACCTCTAACTCAGGTAGAGCTTGATTTTCCCAAACCTTGCTTGACTGAAGTTCGAATCAAGCGAGCTTTTCAAGCACTTTATAAAAAATGAGAAGTAATTTGTGATGGCAATAACTTAAAAGGAGTCTGAAGATCCCTTTTTTGTACTTAAATTGAAGAAATTTGAGAAGGGTGGGCAAAAATGCAAGAAGAGAAAAAGTGAGGATGGAAATGCAAAATGGGAAATTATCGTCAATGATAGGCTTGCTTTTCCAAGACCTCATGTGACTGAAATTCGAATAAAGTGAGCTTTCCAAGTACTTTAAAAAAGTGAAAACTAATTTGCGTTGGCAATAACTTAAAAGGAGTCCAAAGGTCCTTTTTTGCACTTAAATTGAGGAAATTTGAGAATGGTGGGCAAAAATGCAAGAACGGAAAAGTGAGGATGAAATGCAAAATGGGACATTATCGTCAATGGTAGGCTGGATTTTGCAATACCTCATTGTGACTGAAGTTCGAATCAAGTGGAGCTTTTCACGTATTTAAAAAAAAAAAGAGAAGTAATTTGTAATAGCGATAACTTAAAAGGAGTCCGAATGTCCCTTTTCGGGCTTAAATTGAAGAAAATTGAGAAGAGTGGGTAAAAACGCAAGAACGAAAAAAGCGAGGATGGAAATGCAAAATGGGACATTATCGTCAATGGCATGTTGGGGGGGGGGGGGGGGAAAAGACCGTTGACGTTCCAGAACATTAACGGTAGCCGCAAGAAAACAAAAACGAGGCGCTGACAAGTGGCGAGATCCCAGCCGTTCATTACGTGCTACGAAGGTTGTGACCTCCCCACGGTACTTTTCTCAATTTGCTGCATATTTTCATGGAGTCATCACACAAAAATAGGAAATTTTCTCTAGTACATCGTGTCTGGGGGCGGTGCCCGAGCTAGTTCAACTAACGCCTCTCTACTCAATCTATTTGTTCTTGCGCATGCACCTCCATTGCATATCATCGCACGACATAAGTCATCGGAATTGTCGTCATGCGAAATTATCGATTATTTCCATTTTTGAACTCCGGCCATTTAGAAAAGCTTCATTACATGGGCATGTGATTGAGTGGAGAGTAGTTGGTAAAGAATTCTTAAAAAAAGGACAAATTTAAATTTTGTTGAAGTCAAAATATAAAAAAAGTCTAAACACGCAGAATTTTGAGCCTTCAGCGGTGGGAATCGTGGACAATTTGGCTTCTTCTTCCGAGCTTTGCTAATCAGTCCCCCATCAATTGACGAAGACCTCTGCCTTCCTTTTTGTCTTCGATGATCTCAATTTTTGTCAAAGTCAAAAAAGAGATATAAAGAGGAGGCTGACAAACTAGCCGATTTTGGGCCAAACAAATCAATCGGCAATCAACCGGAAAAAAAAGGGCCCACCTTCGTGTTGATGTTCATAATCCACAAGAAATCGGCAGTGAGTTTTTTGGCAGGGAGTTAATAGGAGTAGATTTGAAAATAAAATAAAAATCAGGTTTTTTTCTAGATAAAAAAAAAAAAGTTCAGGATAAGATTGGGAGATCGGACCTAGAGTCGGGTTCTTTGTCTTTTTTGGGAATTAGGCCCTTTTCTCCACACTTTTCATGTTCAGAAATTTCATTTTTGCAAAAAAGGCCACGAATCTTTGGCCGGGTTCTTTGATTTTTTTTTTGGAATGAAGCCTTTTTTTAACACTTTTCATGCCCAAAAATCTCGCTTTTGCAAAAAGGACCCGGAATCTTTCGATATTTATTTACACTTCTGGCCACGGCAATTTCAGAGAATTACCGAATTCATTAATCAGTCAGGATCGTTGCCGAATCTATCGGCGGAGATGGAGGAGGGATACGTTTAACCGAAGATGACGGGAGGGGGGAGTCCACATGGGCGCCCTTTCTTCGCCCCCGGCTTCCGCGTTCGACGACTTCCAGGCACGCCGTGATTAGTTGACCAATGTGAAAAGCGCGTTATCGTCAATGGTCGGCGGCGAGGGAGGGTGGAAGCTTCGTCGGGGAAGAGCGTCGAGAAGAATCTTTGTTTGGACAAGGGCTGTGGTAATTTGATCAACATAAGATATCTGTGAAATCATTTGCATGATCAAGCTCACTACCCGCAGAGAGATGACGATTGTAGATCATGGACAGCAAATTGGTCGCCTCCATTCATGGTTAAACTCATGCTCGGTACGAAGTTGGCATTGCCACCAGGACTGTCCATCACCAAATAAACTAGCTTTCAGTACATTACTGTAATGAAATTACACCGACATTGTCTCCGGAAGTCCCAAAACATCACCTCATATGATATCAATACTCGAAAGGGATTCTCCAGTGATGAAGGCGTCACTTATTGTGTGCTCGTGAGTGAAACTGCAACAGAAACGACAACATCAAACAAAAAATTACATGAGCTAGTCATTTCGCGAGCGATGTGATTCTGTGTCAAAGAATGTAGCTTACTCTTTCTGACAGCCTGGTATAAGCCGGATCAGTCAAGCACACGAAGGAGGTCCCGGAATTGAAAAGAGTGGCAATGTTCATGTCGAATTGCGTCTCTCCTATCTGAATTTGAGTCGCTGTGACATTATAGCTCGGTCTGCAAAAGGAGTTCAGGGACATGAGTTGCAGGATAAGTTTCTTCTTATGGAAAAACAACTCTTTATCATGCTGAGAAGTCACCACTTACTTTTGATGGGTTTGGATTAAAATAGGTCTCATCCTGGTCGGGACTACCTTTATCCCCAAAATTGGTCCTTCCAACTCCATCGTGACCGAAACACATAGAGAACGAGTCTGCTATATAGCTCTCCCTCGACAAAATGCCAGGAACCGATATCTTCCCCACACCGAGGTCGAGTAAGCCACTGGGAGCAGCAATATCTAGGAAAGAACCACTCTGCACCTGTCCACAACTGCATTTACATTGCTAATTGAAACCGATATCGAGATATACCTTACGCAAATAAGCAAGCAAAATATGATTGCAAGCTCCTAATAGCATAATCTGTTATATCGATGTTGATCATATGAATTGAGAGGCTGTGAAGATAAAGATGTGATTCTCAAGAACTTACCCGAATGTTCCATACATCTCAGGCTCAATGTATTCATGGCTTTCGTGTCCTGTGACTAAATGTAGGATATCCTCTACTGAAACTCCAGAACTTGAAGTTTCAGCTTATACATAGGACATGGAATATGGGCAACTGCTGAATGCTCTGACACAATCGCCATGCCATGTGCAAAGACTGTTGTTGCAAGTCACTGTTTTGCTTGTCAATGATATCAAAGGGTTGTGAGTGCTGAGATTATAGCCCTGCATCAAAAAATTGTAATTCATATTGAGGTTATGATACAAGGAACTGACAGCTATACCAGCACACTCATGCACTTTGAGCTTGGAACATTGTAGTTCTCCATAATGCGAGGGGACATCCAGTGCCATAATGATCCTAGATTTCCCTGATTAAGAGAAAAGAAGTTCATTTGGTCATTTGCCGGCTTCAGAATCCAATTAAATTTGCTGTTGAAAGAAACATCTTTTGTGTTGTCTGTTGGATGGAGCGCACGCACAGGGAAAAGATCCAAAGATAAAGAGGACACAAGAATGAGACCGGCATACTGATGCATGAGCTGTGCCTAAAATAGACGCACATCCGTAGCGATCACATGGAACCCAGAAAAGGTCACTGCTAGTGTCAAGCGCCACCAAGAATTTCACTCCTGGCATACCAATTTGCATTGTCGTGTAATGCAGACTGCAGGTAGCCGCCAAAGAAACCCAGAATAGAACATACTTAGCAAGATTGTACGGTGAAATGCTCTCTATCCTCTTTCAAGAAACATATTCAAGTACCAGAAAACAAAATCCTCTTGCACCAGCTAAAACACTAAACCAATTGTTTCCAGAAGCCCTAATACACTGTGTCAATTTACTTGTATACACAATTAGGAGCACCTCTCCCAGCATATCCATACAAGACATGCTTAGGCTGGTCGAGGACCTATCAAGGACAACCAAAGATTGAATTATGTATGACCAACGTCCTGTCTTGCTGCTACTTTTTGCTGTTCTACAAGAGGAGTGAAACAATGTATCGAGTAGTGACGTGTCTGCTTCAATGAATCTGCTAGCAAGGCCTCCGGACTCGGTTGCGGTGGAGACTGAGTTTGAGGAAAGGTACTAGATCAGCCTCGGCAGTTGTATACGTAACCCTCCATTGAATGTATACAAGATGATGTGGAGATATGACCGACGCTAGACGACAGATCGTCAGTCAAGTTATTGCACGGCAAGAATTGAGCAAGATTAGTCGGGGGGTTTTTATTTTCTGGGTTAGGTATTGCCAGTGTCTTCCTTCGTTGCTCCTTCATAAGAGGCAAGTGCCTGCAAAAGCTGGACACGAATGTTCAATAGGTGGGGCAGGACGAGATACTAATAGTGGTGGACAGGGCTGATTACAGAATCGCCAGAGTGAGTGGCTCAAGGGTCATGGCCGTGGCCTTGACGGGGACTAGTCTCTGCACTGTCATTCAGTGTTCAGTGCAGTAAATTCAGGCTTTCCCGGGCCATTGATTTTCTGAAACATTGTCTCTATTACAAGCCTTGGGACAAGTTCCCAGAACAAGTTAGGTAGTGTAACGATCATTGCAACGTGGGAAATTTACTTTTCTTGTGTACGGGAAAGAAAAGGACGAACAAAGTCATAACTTCGGCGCCGACACTTTTTTTTTTTTGGTCGAATCGGCGCCGACACTAACGTTTTATGTAAATGCAATGAGAAATTATCAATAAGAGGGAGTAAAAGACGTAAAAAAAAGGGAACAAGTAGCTGATTGCTCAGTAAGGGCACGTTTGGTAACATTTCTGTTTAAAAATTGTTCTAGAAAACAGAAATAAAAAAAATATTTTTGTTCCGAGGAACAATTTTTAAACAAAAAAAGGCGTTTGGTAAACCTGTTCCGGAAATAAAAAATGAACAGAAACACGTTTGATAAATTTATATAATTATTTTATTTTATATATATATATATATATATATATTTTTTTTTCTTCTTTTGGCCAGTCGTCGGCCTCAGCCATGGCTGACAACCGGCCGACGAGGGCCGGCGGCCTCGCCTAACCACGGCGAGGCCGAGCTCGCCCAGTAGCTGGCGAGGCTCGGCCTCACCAGGGGCCGGCGACGCTCCGATGAGGTTGCTGGCCCTTGACGGCGTCGCCGACCCTCGACAGTCGGTCGCTGGCCCTGGCCGAGGCAGGCGACCAGCCAAAGAAAAAAGAAAGAAAAAAGAAGAAGAAAAGAAAAACAGAAAAGTGTTTCTAAATTTTGTTTCAGAAACAAAAAAACAACTTTTTTTTTGTTTCTTGTTTCTGTTCCACATTTGTTTCTGGGAACAAAAAAACAAAAACGCACACAAACGCGTTTCTGTTCCTTTTTTGTTCCCAGGAAAAAAAACAGAAAAAGTGTTTAGAAACAGAAAAAAGAAATAAAAACAAACGCCCCCCTAAGGCTACAAATACTTTTGAAGAAAATTTCTTCTGCTAAGAGTTTATCACATGAGTCGGATATAGCATTCCTCAAACAATTTTGGGACAAAAGAAAGAAATGATGCCGTAGTAACCGAGCTTTAACACGAAGCGCGGAATTACATGGTTTCAGTGTCATTTGTCATGTCTAAAATGGTAGTACTGAGCCGACCTAAGTTTCTTCCATTGCCGTGCAGGCGAGAAACAGCATTGAGAGGCTATTGTGGAAGCAATCTTCAATTCATATTCACATGGTGTATTTTGATGGCCGGCCGTAATGTGTCCCCTGAGGTACTCTGGTGGTCAAATTAACATGGCACCACGGGGTTCTTTGGTGGCCAAATGATCTTTTGCTCCCGCCTTCTAATTTTCACCTCACGCCAATTAAGCCCTGCACAATTTTGTGTACATACTTGATTTGCTTCTTCTGGAAAAGTCGCACAAATCCATCTCAGAACAGCACTTCTGTCACAGAGAGCCAAAAAGCTGGTGCGTTCGATACTGATGTTCCAGAAATAAATGAACAAACAGCTTATGCACCATGGCTCTTGTAACACGAAGTAATTCCAACGAACCTCTACATCGAACATTTCAAAGTGCAAGAGTATTGAATCTCAACACACAAAACTACATAATAAAGCAGGTACTCAAATTTCATGCACCGCCATCTCACTATCCAGGTTCATCTTTCAATACATGATTTTCTCAACCATCGGGAAAGGGAGATCTTCACATACCATAAGAATTAGAGTAGGAGATCAAAATTCTGTACATAAGAGTCATCCAAAACCATTTAATGGTCAGGGTATATAGCATGCTGACACTACCAGAGCAACTCTACAAAACTCGGACCTATTCACTGCCTTGTTAAAGGGTCAATCCAAAACAAGCACTGAAGACAATCAGCGCAGAGGATGAAGATAGCTACCCTTTTGTTGTTATAGAATTTACAAAATTAAAGATCCCTTCGGCACAACGGGCAAGAGCCGTGTCTGATGAGCCACTTATCGATGCAAGGTAGATGAAACATGTGACGACAATGAGGCAAGCACCGAACCATCTCTCCAAGCTGAAAGTCCTGGAATTACATATGACAAGCAGAGTCAAGTTTGATGAGTTCCTTGTGCTGCGGCCCTTCTAACTCTATCTATTTCATGGCCAAAAGCAGAAGGCCCTGCATATAAGACTAATGAGATTTACCTGAAGGCACACTGAACAAGAGACCTTCTCCCCTGAAGAATCGACATTATTTTCATTAGTAATCGTAATTTTGGGTATCTTTTCGACTGAATCTCCAGGCAAACCTCGTGCCCCGTTGCCGCCAGTGTCAAAAATGTTCCGAACCTCCTCAAATCTTGGTTCCACAGCACTCATCTGAATCAAATTCGGCGCCATAATGAGTATGGATTTTGTTATCCTCAGGCTAGCAATTTAATTAATTACCACTAATCATAAATCTCATCTGAGGTACCTGACTTTGCACGGCACTCAGCATCGCAGGGCCAATGCGCTCACGAACAAGTCTGCCGCTTAAAAGGCTTGCAATGACATCGATCTGCGATTGGAAGGAGGGGCAAGGATGAATCATGGTCAGTGAAATCTGTTTGAGGATGAAATTAAATGGTATAGCTCAATCGTATCTTCAATCCGAGTATGAAGCTAAGTGACGCACCAGATAGAGCAGACACCCCACACCGGATTCATCTGATTGCCAGAGAACAAGAGAATACTCAAAGACTTCAATAGAGAAGACAGCCCCAGAAATGGCTCCAACAGCGGCACCGCGAATGAATCCGCTCTCTGTCTCTTGGCCGATCAAAGCTCCAGTCATCGCTCCAAGTAAGGTACCCACTGCAGCGACAGGGTTTTCATCCATTATAGTGGGCCAAAAAAAAAAAAAAGGTCAAAACACACGGTGTCGGCATCACGTCATGTTTCGAATTCATTGAGCCACTCATGCTCAGGTGCATCAAGCTTCATTGAAACACCTCCAAGCACTTCTCTTCGTGACAAACTCTTTTCTTTTCCACTGACAACATGAACCAGACTCAGCCTCAGCAAAATTACTATGTATTTAAATCACAAATGTCCCCTTTTAACCCAGACATCGTCGATTAACATCGGAAATGGACACAAAGAGAACTTGCATAAAATCCACCGCATCCCAAAATTACAGAGAATAGACGAAATCGCCAGATAAGCAAACCGCGAGGGGGGGAAGATACAGTCATTGGCCAACAATACAAGAACAAATAGCAAAAATCAAGAAATGCTTCGGTGGAAACAAGGAACCAGAAAAGAAGACGATCCAGAACAAAACCAAGAGAAACGAACTCACCAACTGCGAAGAAAAACGTGAAGATCGCGGAGAAGACGTTGCCCAGAACCGCAGAAACCGCCACGCTGCACATCTCTCTGACCCTCTCGACGAGATCCGCGGCTACGGAACTCGATGGCAGATGGAACCGAGGCCGAGGCGATGATGGGTGCTCGTAAAACGCCATTTGCCCTCGTCGAACATTAATGGGTCGTGCGCTCGTGATTTACGAAAGGGTCGGAGCTTCTTCACATGAAAAGAGAGCTTTTTATATACGGGGAAGACGAGCTCCGCACGCTTAGGCCCCCAAAAGAGACAACGAAAAGAGACCACGTCCGACCTACCCGCATTAAAAAGACATGTCCTCTTTTTCTGGTTATGGTTTCTTTGTCCACTCCCCCCCTCTCTCTCTCTACCCGTTTTCTTCCAAGAACTGGTTTTTCTACTCCTCCCTCTCTCTCTCTCTCTCTCCTCGTGACGATGAATCAAAGAAACACGAGAGAGAAAAAGGGGGAGAAGGGGAAGAAGGAGGAGGAGGAGGAGAAGAAGCTTCCTTTGAAAAGTCGGACGCGCACGCAGACTCGGACGCGACAGCCGACGGATCTTGACTCCTGCGTTATCACCCGTTTTGCAAAGGGAAAAAATGGGAAGCTTTTGTCGACGGGTTTTCGTTTTGGCCCTTTTTCCCGTTTCTTCCGACCGAAGCGATTGGCCGCATGGAAGAGGGGATGCTGCTACATGCCAATCGCTAGTCGTACCAGATTTGAGGCCCGCCTGTCTATCTTCTCACGTTCACTTCCGATGCGGTCCACACAAGTTTTTACTCGGTCCCTCCCGTTGAAAATATCTCCTCTCCCTTTGGCCTTGTGAATTCCCCATTTTGCTCACCCGAATTTTACAGTAGCCGTCGCGAATCGTTACTACCCGACATCTTGAAATCAGTAATTAGCTCCCCACCCCGACCTTTCGAGTTTTGCAATTTTTCTGCTAAAGTTTAGACATTGGTTGCGGCGTCCCTTCTAGCATTGACTTGGGCCAACTTTCGTAAAAGGACTACACCTTTGATAATCCTTCGACTCTTGCCCAAAAATTTAACAATAATCAATCGCATAGCCATACTATCGGAGCTATAATGCGTGATCAACCAAAATTTGTATATTGATTTAAAAAGAAAAAAAAAAGACTTCTAGGGCTTGCATATAGGGTAAGACGTGAAGCAAATTAAGAAATGCAAAGGAAGATCCAACGTTATGGGACACATTACAATTTGTACGACCTGTTAATTAGCACAATAATTAATTGACGAGTTTGCTTTACAAGCCATCTCTATTTTCTTTTTGTTAAATAAAAGATACGATACTTTAGTGCTAACATTGTTTTAGAAGAAACATAATTCAAGTATCAAATGCTAACCGGACATGATGATGTGTCGAGTTTTTAATTAGAAGCTTCAACCTTAAACATACCTACCTTAAGTTCTCGTGTGAGCAAAACATTTATGAATTAGAAAAAAAAAATATTTTATAAGTTGAGAGAGAGAGAGAGAGATCTCCTGCTGGAAATATAGCCTTGCTGCCGAAGTACAAAGGATTTTGGTGCTTGCCGTGACTGCAAACTTTAATTAAATGTTTGCCATTGGAGCGTACAGAACTTGGTGAGCATGCGCATGCACCGATCTTGCGTTTGCGAGCATTCTTCTTCTTGAATGATTATCATTCATTAAAGATGGAAAATTTTGGTGTGAACCATTCGCGTTGATTTGACACATGATGTCCCACATAAAACATCCCTCCTAATCGCCATAAGCCATAATAGAATACTACAAAGGGCTAAAAGAACATACCGTCTCCATAGGGACTCAAGGCCCGCCATCCTATTCATATAGATCACGAATGACAAAGCAACTGTACAGACTCAATTCTTTAGGAACGTGTCATTTTAGATACAAGATAAAATCTCTCTAATATGGACGTGCGGACCCTGGAGTGCCATAACTTTGGCCAAATGGACACTTAAGTGCCATAACTTACGAAAGGTACACTTAAGTGCCACATTTTAAGAAAAGTGGGACACCTAAGTGCCATCTCCGGCGAAGTTGGCCGGAAATCATACGTGGCATTAAAATATTAATATTTCTCGCTGATGTGTCTCGCCGGAGAGCTGAGTCAGCTCGAATTCGGCCAAAACGACGTCGTTTTGACATCATTCGAATTTTATAATAATATAAAAATTATTTAAATTAAATTTAAAATAAATTTATTTAAAAATAAATTTATTTAAAACATTTTTAAAAAATTTAGAAACTTTAAACATTAAAAAAAAAGAATTACAAAATTACAAAAAATTTACAAATTTACAAAAAAAATTAAAAAATTACTAAAAAATTTAAAAAATTTACAAAAAAATTACAAAAAATTTACAAAATTTACATAAAATTTAAAAAATTTAGAAAAATTAATTAAAATTTTAAAAATTTTAAAAATTTGCAAAATTTTTTAGAAAGTTACAAAAAATTTACAAAATTTATAAAAAAATTTACAAAATTTACATAAAATTTACAAAATTTACATAAAATTTACAAAATTTACAAAAAATTTAAAAAATTTACAAAAAATTCAAAAAATTTACAAAAAATTCAAAAAATTTACAAACAATTTTAGAAAGTTACAAAAAATTTAAAAAACTTACGAAATTTACAAAAATTTAAAAAATTTACAAAAAATTTCAGCCCTCAACCAGCACCCTTTTCTTCTTTTTTTTTTTAAATTATTTTTTTGTAACTTTTTTAATTTTGCAAATTTTTTTAATTTTTTTAATTTTTAAATAAATTTATTTTTAAATTAAAATTAATTAATTTTCTAAAATTTTTAAAATTTTTAAAATTTTCTAAAATTTTTTGAATTTTTTTATTTTTTTAACTTTTAATTTATTTTTAATTTATTTTTAATTTTTAAATGTTTTATCAATTTTTATAGAATTTTATAAATTTTTATAGAATTTTATAAATTTTTATAAAATTTTTACAAAATTTTCTAAAATTTTTTTAAATTTTTTAAATTTTTTAATATTTTTTTAATATTTTTAGTTTTTTGAAATTTTTTAAATTTTTAAAAATTTAAAAAATTTAAAATTTTTTAATATTTTATAAATATTTAAATAAATTTAGTTTTAAATTAATTTTTTATTAAATTTTTGGCCACATCAGCATTAAAACGACGCCGTTTCGCACTTGCTTCGCCGGAAAATTGACACGTCAGCATTTTGGCCGGATTGGCACTCAAGTGATTCATTTTACTCCGATTTTGGCACTTAAGTGTACCTTTTGTAAGTTATGGCACTTAAGTGTCCCTTTGTGCAAAGTTAAGGCACTTGAAGTGTTCTTTTGCCCTCTAATACGGGTCTGTTATGATTATCGAACTTGATTTTTCCTAAACCACAGAGGTAAGAATATGCCCCACCACCTTCCTCTAATTATTGTGTCAAATTTATTGAACAAACGCCTAAATTGGAGCATGTGGCTTTCGAAACTTGAACTTAAAAGTCAGTCTATACTATCATCAAGTGTGTATTGTGCGATATAATATAAGAGTCACGGCACTTATGGTCCATCTATTCAGTAATTGCTGGTGTGACTAGCTTGGTACAATCAAAAAATAAAATAAAATATATAGATTACGGAGCTTCTGCATGGGGACCTAACTCAATTCAATTGATGTTATTCCAGAGCAGCAAACTCGGAGACATTTAAGGATGAAGAGATGGTACATGATTGTGCCTTGTACAATAAGAAATTGGGGCCACTGAGCAAATCCTCGTGGGAAATAGGATTTGGCCAATTGGTCCCTCTCTCGTCATCCCATGATGCCCCTGATAATTCACCGCCTCAGAGGTTTCTGTTCATTTACATATAAATATATTTTATGACTTTGGCGTCGCTTAAAGGAAAAGAAAAGGATTAAAAAAATAAAACTCTGTTTCTTTCGTTAGAAATTCTTAGTTATGAAAAATGTTTTTATTATTAATAGTAATTTATATCTAAATGTCTTCATAAACGATAAAAATATTTTACATTCATTTATTATTGTAAACAATACGTGCTATTATTTTTAGGGAAATATTATTCAAATAATTCATTTCTTACAAAATAAAATGGAGCCTGCAAGGTTTAAGAATTCTTAGATGGCTACATTCTTTAAAAAATCAAAATCTCAAAGCCAATCTCACTTCTATACCGAACTTCTTTTGTTTAAAAAAAAAAATCAGAAACTTTCATTGTAATATCAAATTTACTCCCACATCAAAAAATGGCAACTAGTTTCTTCGAAATTATCAATATTAAAACTAGTCGGAGGTTTATTTTCAAGACTAATGTCTTGGCCAACACTCTCACTTTCGTATGGAAGGGAAAAGTACCAAAAAAGTTTTAAATATATGGTTTTGATACCAATTCAATCATAAACCTTTCAATTGAACCAATTTAATTCTAATTTTTTTCACATTGATACTAGTTCAGTTTATCCAGCCAATTTTGGCTCGGTGCTGACTTGGACACTAGCCAACCAATGAACACTAACATGACAGTTTTTAAAAAAATTTTAAAAATTTTCTTTTTTTCCTTTTCCTCTTCTTCCTCTTGGCCTCTTCTCCCGCAGTGGTTAGCAAGCCTCCAGTGGCTAGCAAAGGCTCACTGGCCCTCACCGGCCACCTTGGGCTAGGCCTGCAAAGCCCTCACCGTCGGTAGGCTGCGAGAGAAGAAGGCCAAGAGGAAGAAGAGGAAAAAGAAAAAGAAAATGGAAAAAAATAATTAAAAATTTGAAAATAAAAAATTAGTTAAATATTATCATATTAGCATTTGCTAGCTAGTAGCGACCTATTAAGGATCCAATGTTATAGGACACATTACAATTTGTATGACCTGTTAATTAGTGCAATAATTAACTAATGAGTTTGCTTTACGAGCCATCTCTATTTTCTTTTTGTTAAATAAAAGATACAATACTTTAGTGCTAACATTGTTTTAGAAGAAATATAATTCAAGTATCAAATGCTAACGCGGCATGATCATGTGTTGAGTTTTTAATTGGAGGCTTCAACCTTAAACATACCTACCTTAAGTTCTCGTGTGAACAAAACATTTATGAATTAGAAAAAAAATGATTTTATAAGTTGTGTGTGTGTGTGTGTGTGTGAGAGAGAGAGAGAGAGAGAGAGAGAGAGAGAGAGAGAGAGATGTCTTGCTAGAAATGAAGTCTTGCTGCCGAAGTACAAATGATCTTGGTGCTTGCCATGATTGCAAACTTTAATTAAACGTTTGCCATTGGAGCATATAGAACTCGGTGAGCATGCGCATGCACGGATCTTGCGTTTGCGAGCTTTATCCTCTTTGATCATTCGTCTTCTCAAAAGTCTATTATTGATTAGAGAAGGAAAAAATTGGTGTGAACTATTCACGGATTTGACACATGATATCCCACATAAAACTTCCCTTCTAATCGCCATCAACAATTATGGAACACCACACACATTCAATGACCCTTCAGAAAAAAAATTAATGTGGAAATAATTTGAAATGACGAGTCGTCAAAGTTTAGCTTTTTTTTTAGTGTGAAAATCATTGATATTCCCTACCTCGTGGGGAAGAAAAATATTTACAGACAATTAAAGGTTATAATTTGTGCAGGTATCGATATGCTAAAACAAGAAATGTAGTTTTACTAGGCACTCCACAAGATGGAGACTACTGGGGACAGCCCTTGTAGGTGGTAAAACCTCACCCCTCCTTTCCTAGCACGGGCTCCTCAACCAGCCCAGGAAAAGTGAGGCCCTCGGTTGATTGAGGGGCCCTCTTGATCATTCGTCTTCTTAAAAGTCTATTATTGATTAAAGAAGGAAAAAAAATTGTGTCAACCATTGACATTGATTTGACATGTGATGTCTCCCATAAGACATCCCTTCTAATCGCCATCAGCCATAATAGAACACCATATAGGGCTAAAAGAACATACTGTCTACATAGGAACACATGGCTGCCATCCTATTCATATAGATCACGATGACAAAGCAACTACATTGACTCAATCCACTAGGAAACGTGTAATTTTAGATACAAGATGAATTCTCTCTAATACGGGTCTATTATGATTATCGACTGCAATTTTTCCTAAACCATAGAAGTGAGAATATGCCCCAACACATTCCTCTATATTGTGTCAAATTTGTTGAACGAATGCCTAGATTAGAGCATATGGCTTCCGAAACTCAGATCTTAAAGGTCAATTTGTACCTTCACCAAGTGTGCATTGTGCGGTATAATATGAAAGTCGTGGCACTTATGGTCTGTCTATTCAATAATTGCCGGTGTAACTAACTTGGTACAAAAAAATAAAATAAAATATAAAGATTGCGGAGCCTCTGCATGGGGAGCTAACTCAATTTAATTGATGTAATTCCAGAACAGCAAACTCGAAGACATTTAAGAATGAAGGGATGATACACGATTGGCCCTTATACAACAAGAAATTTGGGGCCACCGAGCAAAGCCCCGTAGGAAATAGGATTTGGCAAATTGGTCCCTCTCTCGGCATCCTATGATGCCCCTAATAATTGACCGTCTCAGAGGTTTCTCTTCATTCATGTATAAATATATTTTATGACTTTTGGCGTTGCTTAAAGGAAAAGAAAAGGATTAAAAAATTAAGATTCCATTTGTTTCGCTAGAAAAACTTAGTCAATGAAAAATATTTCTATCATTGATAATAATTTATGTCTAAATATTTTTCATGGATGTATAACGTTTAAGAATTCTCAAATGGCTAATTTATTTAAAAAATTACAATCTAAGAGACAATCTCAATTTTGTCCCGAACTTTTTTTGTTTAAAAAAAATCACAAACTTTCATTGTAATCTTAAATTTACCCCCACGTCAAAAAATAGCGACTAGTTTCTTCGAAACGATCAATATTAAAACTAGTTGGAGGTTTGTTTTCAAGACTAAGGTCTTGGCCAACACTCTCACCTTTGTATGGAAGGGAAAAGTACCAAAAAAGTTTTAAAGACATGACATTGATATCAATTCAGTTCTAAAATTTTTAATTTGACTAATTTAATTTTAAACATTTTCACATTAGTACTCATTTGGTCCATTCGGTCAATTTTGATCTAGTGTTGACTTGGACATCAATCAATCAATGAACACTAACGTGGCAATTTTTAAATAATTTTTTTCCTTTTGCTTTTCTTTTTTCTCTTCTTCCTCTTGAACTTCTTCTCCCACGGTGACCAATGAGCCTCTAGTAGCTAGTAAGGGTTTCGCGGCCCTCGCCCACTACTAATCTAGGTGAAGCTGCCTCACCCACGATGTTGAGCGAGGGTTGCAAATCCCTCACTGTCGGTGGGTTGTGGGAGAGGAAGGCCGAAAGGAAAAAGAGAGAAAAAAAAGGAAAATGAGAAAAAAAAAGTAAAAATTATTTAAAATTTGGAAAAAATGTAAAATTATATAAAAATTGCCATGTCAACATTCGTAGTAGCCAGCGTCCACGTTTGCATCGACCGGCCAACATTGATCGAATGGAGTAAATTTGCATCAATATGAAAAGATTATTGACTAAATTGGTCAAATCAAAATGTTTAGAATTGAATTAGTACCAATGTTATAGATTTAAGACTTTTTTCAAAACTTTTCCCTTGTATGGAACAATAGAAGCCTCTTGATGTGGGTAGATTTGAGACTGGAATGAGACTTAGTGATTTTTTTATAAAGACAAAGAAAAGTTTGGGGCACTATTGAGATTTGAACTAAAGTTTAGATTTATTTTAAGGGAATTAGGCCATTTCTTGGTCATTGGTAAAGGCGTGACATCTTTTTTTTGATGGGTTGGGTCATAGGTCCATATAAAATTTCATACGTGGGCTTTTCTCCAACTATAATGTCCATAAATATTAGTCTAAGTGATTTTTCAACTTTTTATATGCCGTAACTTAAAACGTTTGTACTAGTACTAACACGCGCTAGAATGCTTCCTAGATAAGTGTCTTCATTATTATTATTATTTCTCTTTAATAATCAGTACTTGCCAACTAATTAGTCATATGTGTGTTTAAAATGACTTTTACTTCTTCTTTTTTTTTTTGCTTGCTCAATATTTTCTTACTTTTTTTTACCCAAAATACCTGTAATTTTTACTATATAAGTGTCAACATCTAAATTTAGATGAAACTTTTTTACGTTTTGAATAATTAAGGGAAAATTCCAAAATGGGACCAAAGTGCTATCTTTTGCTCAAATAAGGACTTGAAGTGGATCTTGTTTCAAATAAGGACCTGAAGTGCCATCACTTTCTCAAATAAGGGCTTGAAGTGGATGTTGTTTCAAATGAGAACCTAAATTGGTTATGTTTGTTACAAATAAGGACATGACTTTTCGGCGATCAAGGATATTTTCGTCTTTTGCCATTTTTCGCCTTTTTTTCTTTCCTTTTTTTTTTTTATTCTTCTTCTTCCTCTTCGCTAGTGGCCGGCCGACCACCGACGATGCCCATAGAGGGTTGGGCAAGGGCCACCCACATTGGCCCTTACTAGTAGCTAGCGAGGGCCAACCTCGTAGATGGCCCCTAGGTAAGGGTCGCCACACCCAAGCGATGCCATCCCTTGCCTGTGGCTAGCGTGGATGGTCCTCACCGGCGAAGGCGACCCTCGCCCAGCTCTTTGTGGGCATCGTTGATGGTCGGCAGCCATCGACGAAGAGGAAGAAGAAGAACTAGAAAAAAAAAAGAAGGAAAAAAAAAGGGGAAAATGCTAAATGACGAAAATACCTTTGACCGATCGAAAAATTTAGCTGGTCAGCAACTGGCGAGATCGGGTCTTTATTTTGAAACAACCAAAGCCACTTTAGGCCCTTATTTAAAATAACCAAAGTTACTTCAAGTTTTTATTCGAAACAAAGTCGACTCTGAACCCTTATTTGAGAAAATAAAGGCACTTTGGGTTTTTTTTTTAAAATTTTCCAATAATTAATTATATACTTGATTTCGATAAAAGCAAACCAAAGTTATGATGTTGACTTCTGTAAACGGGCTCTAAATATCTTAATTTATGGATATGTTTTATGGCCATTTACGGAGTGTTTTTGCACCGCAAAACAGCAAAACAAGGAAAAAGAACAAGAGAAACAGGGTTTTATTTTTCAGTGGGGTAAATGGCGTCTTGTCTTTAGGAGATGCTTCCCATGGAGTATGATGTGATCTGCATGCAGGAGCAGTTTGAGCTACAGATGTTTGACATAAGAAGGAGATGCCAAAGAGCAGAGCAGAGTACGTTGTCGACTGTGATTTCGTCATGATCAGCTTCGTGTCTCGCTCAGGAAGACCCTCCCATAAAAGCTCAACAAGTCACTCCCGGGTTTCTTTCAGTGCGCCTGCAATGGACATCACGACAAGAACTCACCGCTTCATCTGAAAAACAAAGTTGAAACACACCCAACTTCAACCCCTCTCTCTCTCTCTCTCTCTCTCTCTCTCGCAGACCCAGTTGGTGTGTGTGTCGAATTCGATCATGGGTAATCTTCGAGATATATGATCCAACATGCGTTTCAACTGTTGTCTGTCGAGTTCTCGAGACGAATTAAGCGCGTTCGGTCGGGTGATTAACGAGCTCTTTCTTTTATTTGCTTTTGGCCCGTTTGTACTTATTGATGTAGGGAGTGAGAATCCATTCGAGAAAAGCATTTTGAGGACGCTTGAGAAGCCTGACGGTGGTGAGTTTGGCAAGCACTACTCTTTGCCAGCTCTCGACGACCCTCGAATAGGTCGAGTCCCTCTTTTTTCTTCTGTTTAATGCATGTTTTAGTAGCTGATGATTTGTATAGTATCGATGTTTGTATGAAGATCAAAATGACTGTCTTTCAACTTTTCTGTCATAAGCAAACAGGAGCAACAATTTTCTGTCGTTTTTGTTGGGCATCGTTATTATTCTTCACGTCCCGAGTCTTGTCTTTTCATTCTTTATGTAAATAATCTAATTATTAGAAGAAATTATGAGGAATCGAGCTAGGTGAAAGGTAGGCCAAGCGAGCCAACTGGTGCAGATTTTGGTTAATCACTTTCCTATTCATTGCAAAAGCTCTTATTTGTGTTTGTCAATGTCAATGCCTATTGTATTACATGGAGAACAGAATCATCTGCTTAGCTCTGTTGATTAGCACTCTTAAATAGTAATAGATCAGAACCAAGGGAAGTTCTGACACCTGTTGTTGTCTCCTTTTTGGGCTTTGTACAGTTTACGATATTCTGAAATAGTACCCTTCAGAACGAAGACAGATGTATGCTAAGTTATGTTTTGATGGAGAGTGAGTTTTGACAATGCAGATAGGCTCCCAATATCTATTAAGGTCCTCCTTGAATCGGCAATCAGAAACTGCGATGAGTTTCAGGTCAAGCGTGAGGATGTTGAAAAAATCATTGATTGGGAGAATACTTCTTCAAAGCAGGTTGAAATTCCCTTCATGCCAGCTAGAGTATTGCTTCAGGTGAACATTGTCGACAAATTAATTAAGGTACCTTTCACCTGAGACTTTTTAGTTACCGCATTTTATGATAGCCGTTATCTTTTTCCTTAGGATTTTACAGGAGTGCCTGCTCTTGTTGATCTGGCTTGCATGCGCGATGCTGTCAAGAACCTTGGAGGAGACCCAGAAAAAATCAATCCAATGGTAAGCAATGAGTGCCTGCGCTAGACCAGTGTTTTGTCTCACCTTGGAACCCAAAAGCCAAAAGGGGATAACGAATAGGGTGATTTTAATAATCGGACATTTAGAGGACAAACTCTATTAGTCTTCATGTAGATACTTAGACAGCTGATGCACAGTTTCTGTTATGCAGGTTCCAGTAGATCTTGTAATTGACCACTCAGTTCAAGCTGATGTGGTGAGGTCGGAAAATGCAGTGCAAGCGAATATGGAACTCGAGTTCGAACGTAACAAAGAAAGATTCGGTTTTCTCAAGTGGGGAGCCATTGCATTCCATAACATGCTCGTTCTTCCGCCTGGAGGTGGGATTGTTCATCAGGTGATACGAGATAGTACATGCATTTTCCAGGAGTCGGAAAGAAAGAGTTTATTGTATTCTATACCAACAAGTACTGTGTAATATGTTGAACACGCTAGTGATTAGAGACTCAATCTAATCTCCTCCTTTTCTAGCATGTACTTTTGTCTAGACAAAAATTGATTTTGTTATATCTAATGTGTAGGTGAATTTGGAACACCTTGGCAGAGTCGTGTTTAACACCAATGGCATTCTATACCCTGATAGCATCATCGGCACCGATTCCCATACGACCATGATAGACGGGTTGGGAGTTGCTGGCTGGGGAGTTGGTGGAATAGAAGCTGAAGCTGCAATGCTTGGACAGGTGAAGAGTCCTGTGCTGCTCACGTAGAATTGGTTTTTGAAGTCCATAGTAGAAGATGCAATTAGTCTTGCTAAGTTGATGATTTTTGCTGAAATGTCTACCTTCACAGTAGTTGACTAGTAATTGCTACACCTAGTTTTGCTTGAACCACCTCTGCCTGCTGAATATGCAGCCAATGAGTATGCTTCTTCCGGGGGTGGTTGGATTTAGATTATTGGGAGAACTGCGAGAAGGTGTGACAGCCACTGACTTGGTGTTGACAGTAACACAAATGCTGCGGAAGCATGGTGTCGTTGGCAAATTTGTGGAGTTCTATGGTATACAATTTAGCTATCTAGTCCACTAATGTGCAATTTTTCCTTTCTGGTTATGTTTACGTTCTTCCTTTATAATAATATTAGTGCCACTCCACTGTATAGGAGAAGGCATGAGGAAACTATCATTGGCAGATCGTACCACAATAGCTAACATGTCTCCTGAGTACGGCGCAACCATGGGATTCTTTCCAGTGGATCATGTCACTCTACAGTACCTCAAGTTGACTGGAAGAAGCGATGAAACTGTATGTTATTTCCAAACTACTGTGCGAGAAGCTTTAGCCGTATTTTCTCATCGGGACATCTGAGCTTACTGTGTAGGTTTCCATGATAGAGTCTTATCTGCGGGCTAATAACATGTTTGTGGACTATGATGAGGTAATGAGAAAGCTTTTTATCCAATTTCATTGTGCCACGCTAGTTGATATTGGCTATTTCTGACTGGAGTTCTGTATAAACAAAGCCTCCGGCAGAGAAAGTTTTCTCCTCTTATCTAGAGCTTGATCTTAAAGATGTCGAACCCTCTGTATCAGGGCCAAAGAGGTACAATCCAATGAATGTTCATGAAATGAATGAGTGCCTATTTCGTATCTGTCTCTTCTTGTGAGAATTAGGTTGTTTCAGGCCACATGATCGAGTTCTCTTGAAAGAAATGAAGGCGGACTGGCGTGCATGCTTGAACAATAAAGTAGGATTTAAGGTGCTCTTCTCCATGCTCTTATACCTTCTTTTTGCGCTATTACCCACTATACCGCATAGTTAGCATGTTCAATGGTACTAAGGCCTCTCAGGTTTTCCACGACCTTCACCATCAGGCAGCAGCAAAGTCCTCTTTGAGAAGAATTATGTGGTGTAGAATATTGATATTTCAAACATTGGAAATAAGCTTTGGTCTTTCATACTTCTTTTCATCTAAAGCTAAGTTGGCCAACTTCAGAGATCTTTCAGGGATTTGCGATACCAGTGGAAGCCCAGAGCAAGTTTGCAGAGCTCACGTTCAATGGAACTCGAGAAAAGCTTAGGCATGGTGATGTTGTCATAGCAGCTATTACCAGTTGTACTAATACCTCGAATCCTAGTGTAATGCTTGGGGCTGCTTTGCTTGCTAAGAAGGCCTGTGAATTAGGATTAGAGGTTAGATGTTGTTCTCATCTAGCTTTTCCTTCTTTAAAATTTTGGCGGAGGAAATTGCCTGATTATGTAGAGGCCCTTGAGTGATTTTACATGTAGAAGGTTACTATGATAAACCATTTGCTCAGAGAACTGAGACAAATCAGTTGGTTTTCTAATTAGAATCTTCTGGCAGGTTAAACCATGGATTAAGACAAGTCTTGCTCCTGGTTCGGGAGTTGTGACCAAATATCTGACAAAGAGGTGCATATACTTCAATCTGCAAATCGTTTCCCAAGATTCTTGGTTATAGACACACTTGACTAATGGCTCCTTGCTGCAGTGGCTTGCAGAAGTACTTGGATCAGTTGGGCTTTTACACAGTTGGCTATGGATGCACCACATGCATTGGGAACTCAGGAGATCTCCATGAGGCTGTCGCTTCTGCAATTACTGATAATGGTGATCTCTCTGCTCATTCCTTCTCTTGGTTTCCACTATTTCTTCACCACGTATGTCCTAGAAAATCCTTCTGAAGATAGCCAGTTGTTGGTCTCCCATGACCAGATATTGTTGCAGCAGCTGTACTCTCTGGCAACAGGAATTTTGAGGGCCGCGTGCATCCCCTTACGCGGGCTAATTATCTAGCTTCTCCCCCACTTGTGGTGGCCTATGCTCTTGCTGGCACTGTATGTATTTTGTTGGTTCAATTCCTCTTTTTTTTCACCATGGTAAGACAAAGAATGTTTTAATGAGATTTTGAGCCCCATCTTAACGACTGGCTAAGAGTGGTTGCTGCTGGCCACGCCGACTAGTCCAATGCTTTAATTCACCCACCGTGATAAAAACAAAAGCAGTCACTTTTGGCACATGGTCTGCCACACTTGACAATCCAGTGGCTAACTGGCCATTGTATCCTGAATATAATTTTTGTTCGGCAGGTTGACATTGATCTTGAAACAGAACCCCTTAGGCGCGGAAAAGATGGAAGAAGTGTATTTTTGAAGGACATTTGGCCAACAAACGATGAAATAGCAAAAGTGAGCAACTGGCCTGATTGAAAAACCATAAAGTATGGCTTAAGTCTTTCCTCCGGAATTGGCAATGTAAGGGCTAACTTATACTGGCCCTTCTATACTGCAGGCTGTGCAGTTGAATGTGCTTCCAGATATGTTCAGGGCCACGTATGATGCAATAACCGAAGGAAATCCTCTGTGGAATGGATTACTTGTGCCTTCTGGAACTCTTTACGCGTGGGACCCAGCCTCGACTTACATTCTTAAGCCACCTTTCTTTGAAAACATGACGATGACGCCTCCTGGCCCTCGCAGTGTGAAGGACGCATATTGTTTGCTCTATTTTGGTGACAGCATCACGACTGATCACATATCGCCATCCGGTAGCATACACAAGGACAGTCCTGCTGCTAAGTACCTGGTGGAACACGGGGTCGATAGGAGAGACTTCAACTCTTACGGGAGTCGCCGTGGCAATTACGAGGTGATGGTGAGGGGCACTTTCGCCAATGTCCGAATTGTCAACAAGCTCCTGGAAGGAGAAGTCGGGCCTAGGACGATCCACATCCCCAGTGGGGAAAAGATGCACGTTTTCGATGCTGCCATGGTAACTTTTCGCTTGCGTGCATCTCTATTAACTTGTTCCGCTTGAACTGATAAATGCTCGATTACCAGGGACTTAGCAGTGAAATCAGTTGACTCAAGCCCATTCAACTTTGTTAATGAGTACAACTACGTTCTCAGCTGTCAACTGCTCTTTTTGGACAGCTTCACTAGTGTTTTTGTTACTTTCTTTCTCAGAGATACAAGAATGAGGGCCAGGACACTATTGTCTTGGCTGGTTCTGAGTACGGTGTAGGGAGTTCCCGGGACGGAGCTGCCAAGGGTCCGATGTTAGTGGTACGCATACCTTCAGAGGACTCTTTTCTTTTTCCTGGTTATATGCTTTTGCTGTCACCACTGATATCCTTGCAACAATAAAAAATTTTAGGGGGTGCAAGCGGTCATAGCAAAGAGCTTCGAGCAAATTCACCGCAGCAATCTAGTTGGAATGGGAATTATCCCGCTCTGTTTCAAACCTGGAGAGGACGCCGAGACGCTCGGGCTAAATGGCCACGAAAGATACATGATCGACCTTCCAAACAAAGTGAGTGAATTGAAACCCGGTCAAGATGTGAAAGTAGCGACGGACAACGGGAAGTCATTTGCATGCACATTGCGCTTTGACACCGAGGTAACTGGATTTCCCAGATTATACTTCAGCCATTCATTTATACTTAACCTATATTCTTGAATGTTGAACCCACCCATGCCTTGTGCAGGTGGAGCTGGCTTATTTTGATCATGGTGGTATTCTGCAATATGTCATCCGGACCTTAGTCGAGGATAAGCACAGAAAGTGATAGCCCCTATGTTACGGAAACTGGAAATTCAACATGTGTATTATATTAGACTTGGGAATCGAGCACGATGTGTGTAAGTTATGGAATGAACATCCATTGATCTTGAACTAAACCTGGGAGTGATGTTTAGCCATAAGAGAGACAGTCATGAAAAAGTTTCTTGTGCTTGTTAAGGCTATTCACGGTTCCATGGGAAGTAAGTGGAAGCGACCAAATTCATGTGATTCGACAGAACAGCAAGTATCAAGAGCACAGGGAGAGGCATATGCAAATTGGTACATGTTTATGGGATCAGACCTGACTATAGTTAGGACAATTTAAGTATTCCATGTACAACGTACTCTTGTTCCGTGCGAATATCTCATTGTATGTGTCTGAACTTGCAGAGTCCCAAGTAAAAAGAAGGTTGATGCGGTCAAACTGAGTAAAATCGAAACAGGTGCTCATGGATACAAAAGAAGAAAGAATATCACACCTCGCATTTGTAATCTCGGTCATTCTCGTCAGCATCTCAAGCACTACAGTTCCTTCTAAGAGAAATTTTTTTAATTTAACCAAAAAAAGAAGAAAAAAAAGAAGAAAAAGGAACAGAACTTATCTTCCCTGTGTCTGTTCTACAGCTCTATCTCAAGTTACAACAAGAAAAGTAGTCGCAGTCAGCACAAAGGTAATGAACCAAGATCTACAACATGGAAGGATTGTCTGCTCGCACAGGACCATAAGTGATCTGAGACAAAAGAATGATGATTCATCTTAGACTTCTTTCCAGTATGATAACAGCATCACATCACGAACTTCATTAGAACATGCAAGTGTAGGACAATGTACTGGAGCGGTCAAAGTGATCAGCTGTGCTCTAAGGACCGAAAGTAGTCCCTCCTGTAGGTGAAAGGATGTATAAAAATATGATACAAAAAAGCTGCTGTCATCAGGGTAGCTTTAAAATGCTAAGAAACCAAAGGAAGCAATGGACGAAATTTAATCATCCGCTTCCCGAAATGATCAGTTTTCAGTCTTCTTCATAGTGAAAGAAAAAGAAAATTGACTAAAGAACATTCCGTATCAGAAACTTCTTTTCACATGCCTGGCTAATATTAAGCCTGATGGTTCGAAAAGTCAAGATCGAACAATTGTTCAATCAGATAAGACAAGAATTTGCCAGAAACCGGCAAATCCTGAAATGTGGAAGACTCGAGTTCGGGGAAGGTGGTGAAACAAAGGCGACATCTTTTGACAGCCATTTGTCAGGACACATTGGAAAAGGACTCAGATGCTTTTGCTTTCACCAAATTTTTTTCTGCCAGACAATATGATTATATGACAATGTTAATTAAAAGGTGCATAGATGATAAGCAGAAAACTCACCTTCCGTACGATAATTCAGACCTTGTACTCATGGACACGCATCCATTTGGTAGATGACCACTTATTACCCTTAATCACAGGGCAACCACCTGAAAGCAAAGGGACGAGCTTCTCTCAGTCAGCATTCGACAGTGCCGGGTTTGAAAAATATAACTTTAGGGAAATCCTCGTGCATTCCGGCTTTTAGATTTTTATTAGAAGCATGCCAAAGTACTGGAAAAGAGCCTTCTTCTAGTGTCAGCATTATCGTCATTGGTGATGAAATCATTCTTATAACCTGATCAGCAAGTATTACAACTGACCGTGCAAACTAGATTCATCCAATGTGGCATCAGGTCTCATGCTCCAGAAGAGCAAGGCATCCCCCATCTTTGGTTTAACAGACAAACCCTTCTTCCCACAATCAGATAGCTCATTCCACCAAGGAACAGAACTGAAATTCCCTTTGGCAGCGGGAAATACTGTCTCACCTCCTTCCTCAACATCTGAACTGTACCATAGAGCAAACAGAAAAGTAAAGGATGATGAAATATTGACCTAGACAGCCAGGAAGATCTCGGGATCAACAATACAGTAGATGCAAACAATCTACTTACAGGTACATGAGAAGTGTAGCCATGCGCTGACCACCATTCCTGGTATTATATTCGTCAAGGAAGTAATCGAAATGTGGCTCATACTTCTGCCCAACTTCATAGTGCAGAACTTGAAGTCCTTCTCCATTCTCTGGATTTTGGAATTGTCAAATGATTAAGGCATAAATCTAGATATAGTCCAGAAGATATTTAAGGAGGTATAGAGTGACAAAAAGGAATGCTATAGTAACATCTACTTTAAGACAAATATCAACAAATCTCCTTGGTAACTGTAAAACAAATAGGTTAGTAGGTTCAAACTGTTTATTCTCAAAATTTCTCCACATACAGCTCTATGTACAGAAACAACAGCTACCTCACTATATTTCACAAGTGCAAAATCCTCTAAAACTCTAGAACAATGCTCTAACAAGGCTGAGAACTTACTCTAAATGAAATCTAAACTCTCATGCAACACTCACAAGTTCTACAAGAGTTCTGTATACACACTCATTGAAGCGTTACCCTAATTCTTCTTCATTTGTTTTTTCTTTTTCATTTTTTGTTCTTGTAAGAAACACCCAATGTCAATTATCCTCAGGAGCAAGTATGATCCTTCGATTAGATACACATATTCCTCTCCACATCTGTAATACTTGGGGAAATTGCCAAAATACAGGAGCTTTATTTTTGGCCTGTACCTATATATAGGAGCTTACTATACTCAATTACTCCCACGGTTTCACAAAAGCATATCTTTGTGAAGCTAGAAAAAGGAGCAAGGAAGAAGTGACAACAGAACAGGTAAAAAACACTACTCTGAAACTTGGTAACGGCAGCTGAGAAAAATGTTGAAAATGGGTATCCACCAGAGCAAAACCTTAATGCCGCTGAGCCTCTTACCTACAGGTATGAAGGTGTAATCTGCAATTCTTTTCTCAATGTCTCTAATTATTTTATCACGTCCTCTCGCCAGAAATGTTCCATAGCTCGTGCGTACCCTACATGAGGAAGTAGGAGCTTCTTATGATTAAGTATAGCTAATAATTCAAACTCGCAGTACTTGGAGATTCAAATTTTGTCCACGCGCCATTGAAGATGGAAAATTTCGGGTCCATACCTGCTATCTGTACTCTTCCCAGTTTCACTATCTACCACTGTTGACTTCTCCATGTTAGGCGCTGCAAGTTCAATGAGGTATTCACATTCTTCCTTAGACTGCAAACAGGCAAAGGGTGTAGAGTCGTGATGTGCAAATGGACTTGCCAGCCATAGACCACTATAAAAATGACAATTTTCTACCAATTTAAGCAAATAAAGGCAGTTTGCGGCAGAAAATGTAGAATAAAGTATTTTAATTGATCATTAAGTGCACCAAAACCTGGTGCATAAAATGGGGAAAGAACTGAATCATGGGTTGAATGACTCATCAACAGGAACTCTCTGTCTAAAATATTTGTCATTATTGTCTTTTCTTCTGGGAAGGGATCCACTGAACTAGAGAAAGAGAGATATTCAAGAATCTCACGACATTCCGTCACGATGCATCCACAATTGCTTACAGCGATCAAGAGATTCAAGAATTCATACAAGGATTATGCCGATGCACATTTCACCTAAACAGACGCTAAAAAAATAAACTTTCAGCTAAATTAATTAATTCCACCGGAGTTACTAATAGCTTCTTACACAAGAGCATCGGCATATAGATCTAGCCTTGGCATTGAAACTTTCCTGTTGCAATTGCAATCTAGACCCCCTCAACAAGAAGAAACGATACATTCCCAACAGCGACAAGATAAACAGAGACTCACCAGAAAGTTGTGATATACAAAAGCTCTAGGCTCCCACGATATGACCTCCACCCACTGCTCCGCTCGACCTTCATCCCCCTTGCTCCTGCAAACGCCACGCAACACACAATTCGCCTCCGATCAAATCAACATTCCGCCGCACACCACGCCACATCAACAAACGCAATCGAAACGCAGTCGCAGCGAAATGCGAGCAAGAATCCCCGCACCTGTCGACGGTGTTCCTCACGATCGAGGCCAGATCGTTGGCCTTCCGCCGGTCGCCGCCGCCGGCGGAGGAGCCGCCGGGCATCGAGAGGATCCCGAGGGCGAGGAGGATCAGCACGACGAAGGAGAACACGAGGAGCAGCGTGAGGATCAGGGTCGAGGACGGCGAGCCCGCCGCCCTGCGCCCCGGGAATCGCGAGGTCCTCTGCTTCGCCATCCGGAAAGCCGATTCGCGAGAATGCCAAGTTCGATTCCGTAGAGAGAGAAAGAGAAATAGAGAGAGAAAGAGAGAGAGAGATCTGGGGAATCGAAGACTCGATCGCGCGTCTGCTGTCTGAAATTTTTATTGCAGGGATGTGGCGAGAGGTGGCGCCGGCAGGCCGTTGAAGTTTTGGGGACGTACAGCGTGTTTCTTATCTAATGTTTCCATGTCCCTAGCGACCGTTCATGGAAGAGCGGTCGTGCTATACTTTAATTTTATAGTCCTTTCATTGCGTAGATTAATTTATCGTGAGATCTGGTTGCCTGGAGTACTTGGATGGATACGATATATTTGTGAATAATGTGAGTTATTAAAATCGTTTTATAAGTAAATGACATAAAATAATTTTTCAACTTTGACCCGATGTGTAATGCCTTTAATAAACGTTACATTTATTTAACTTGATCTCTGAACTTCCGTTCAATATGCAATGTGACCCTTAAAATTTTAATTTGTTTAATGTGATTCTCTAGATTTTTTGTATATGTGTAATTTAATCCCTAAGCTATATTAAAATGTTCAATTTGTCTATGAATTTAAATTTATGGAAGGATAATATTGAGCATTATTATACAGTATAGGGACTAAATTGAGTATGTAAAAAAAGTCAATGAATCACATTAAGTAAAATAAAAGTGTAAAACACCACATTATATAATGAGCTAAATTTTATAAATCATATTAAATAAATTAAAAAAATTTGAATCACATTTCATATTAAGCCAAAGTTCACGAATATCATCATTCCTTATTTTATCATCTTTCCCGCTTAAAGTCATGACTAACTCACATAACATTATCATGCTCAGAATCTTTGAGACATTTTGCCGTGGAATTCATGATTTTCTAAATTTCTATAGAATGACTCTCGGTTTCGATTTTTCAATCATGTATATGAAGATCACGCATGTCCAAATTCGCATCGACCACGAGGGACGAACTACGGTGGGATCCATATATGATCCATTCATGGGGAGACGACTTTTTCTTAATAAGCTCCTACCGACAGGAATCGGTATTTAATTGCGATCACATCATCCTCAGTCCACTTCTAGGCCTGCCTAACTATATATAATAAAAATAACAAAAAAGATAAAATGTAAGGAAAAGTCAACGATAACGACTGAACTTTGCGTGGCGTGGTCGTGACAGAGATAGACGCATCCGCCGGGAAAGTTCAAGAGAGATTATTGACCATTCGTTCAAATCTCAAGCCAAAGAAAGTTCACATGATACAAAGCGGACATGCACAGAAGCTATCGAAAATTAAGGAACTTTAACCTCAAAACATAAGAATTACTTCTTCAATTTTTACCATGATCTACGAGGGATCACCAATAGCAATCCGCAAGTGAACATCTTGCCTCCTTTTTTTAACGAATAACTGTTTCTTCTTGTGCTTAACCGTCGATGATGCATCACCAACAAACACAATGAAATAAGAAAAGCCGAGTCTTGCAAACTGCAATCACATAGACCTTGAAAAAAGAATAAGAAATTTTAAATGTGATTTGCGATTGAGAACGCCTCTAAACTTTTTTTATATGTGCGTGATTTATTCGGTTTGGGTCAAGAGCTCTGCCCCAAATAATAGGGAAACGTAGGCAAATTAATTTTCAGATCGACCCTACTCTTAATTTGTAAAATTAACTTTATTTTTTCACTTATTTTCGGCAATTTAAAGTTTAATGAAAAATCTCCCAACTATCACGAATTGCTTAAATACAAGCGAATTCCTATAGAGAGAAACTCTGAATAATACTTGTATTGCTGAAATGTAGTGGATGATGCAAATGAGAGGAATGACACCCTATTTATATAAAAGTCGATCTATTTATAATAGTTGATCTTCTATACAATCTAATGGTAGAGAATGCCAATTATTACCTAATTGATCCGACAATAGAGATGCTTTTGATCTAATAGAGGATATTGATCCTTATTGCATTAATCCGATGGTAGATATTAACTCTATCCAACAATTCAGGATATCAATCATTGTCAAGTAAATCCAATGATAAAAATTGAGTTAACTTCCAAAAAGGTTATAATCGTGCAACTTCCAAATGTAAATAGCCAGAAAAATAGATCATGCCAACCCTAAAAAGGTTATAATCGTGCAACTTCCAAATGTAAATAGCCAGAAAAATAGTCCTAAGAGAATTGCGAATACTGCATTGACCGAGAGTCCTCTTCCCTTATAACGACATGCTTTCAAATCATAACCATGTGGGCAATGGTTGGTCGACTCACAAGCTAGGTCGCATCCCCTCCTTTACGAAAGCTCTTTCTCTGAGACAAAACTTGAGACCGATGGGTCAAATCGAATAATTTCTCGTCG
This sequence comes from Eucalyptus grandis x Eucalyptus urophylla, assembly GCA_028830015.1. Lineage (NCBI taxonomy): Eukaryota > Viridiplantae > Streptophyta > Magnoliopsida > Myrtales > Myrtaceae > Eucalyptus > Eucalyptus grandis x Eucalyptus urophylla. Next base: position 31,870,285 of record CM054203.1, read on the forward strand.
GCTCACACAAGCGGACAAGAACGAAACTTAAATAAATAAATAAATAATACTAAATAGCATGGGGGACGCATTTATTGTGAGTTTTCACCAAAATTGGAGCGATCTAATGTCAGAAAGATAAAAGTATCATAAACTCTTCCATTTCGACGAGTCCCCAACGTGATTAGACGTTTCTAAAATCATGGAAAAGTCGGAAATAGGTTTTCGAATAAGAACCAATCGAGAAAATCTCCACTGCAAGTAAATAGAAGTTGTAATCATGTAAATATAACTCTTGTATTTAATTTGAATTTTGTACACGTCGTAATTTTCAAATTTCAAATTAATATAAGAATACGTAAATTACCCTTGCTGCATGACCGACGGAGTCCATTTCATAATGAATGCATTTTGTCAAAATCATATCCGTTGATCTCGGGTTGATGCCCTTCATGTGATCAATGTACTCTTAAACTCATTAATTGCAAAAATAATAATTTTTTTCCACCAGGGCGATTTTTTATTTTTTTCTTTTTACTGTCTTGATGTAAAAGGTGTCAATTTAAATAAGCAGTGTCGGAGTTTCTTTTTCTAGATATCTAACATATTAGAAATTCTCTGTGTTGGTAATGAAAAATTACTAAATAATGTTTTCAAATAAACGACCCATTCATAAAATTTCGAATAGAAAAGATAAGAATTAAGTATTTTATTTTCCCCTTGCTAAAAGATTATTTATGAAATAAGAAAAATTTAATAGAGATAAATCATGTACATTATTATTCTCCTACTTGGCGGAGGAACAGGTGCAACAACAGTGAATCCTCAGTTTCGGTTCGACCAAGGCTCTCACGCAGTCTTCCAAATCCTGACCACTCGCTCATGCTAATGGACATTCATCGTTCCTGATTTTTCCAGTCGCCTTTCGGACGTGAGATTGGCAGGTGCTTTCGGCCTTGGTGCTCGCAGACCGAGTCACGGCACCACGGAGAGTTGCATACATTGTCAAAGCCTCTCCTCATTCATCAAAAAGAATGCGCAGAATGTTGACAGAGAGTGGCTTGTGATGTTCCATGGAGACCCATGCATCTGGTGGGCTCACGAGTAAAGCTGAAGCACCCTTTCGTCTCCACTGCAATCAAATTCTAATTCAATAGAAGGGCATATAAAGGCATCCATAACAGAGACTAGTACAATTACACGTACCTGTTGGAACGTTGAACGTTGCAGGAGCAGCTTGAGCCTCCAAAAAGATACATGCCCAGATCATAATTGGGGAATTTGAGCAGAACTCGTTTCTTGCAGTGAAGCTGGTCCGGGCTAATGGCGACTACGGTGCACCGCTGAAGTTGGGAAATTTCGGGTCCATACCTGCTATATTTACACTTGCCAGTTTCGCTATCTACCACAGTTGACTTCCGCATATGAGGTGTTGCACGTTCGATCAGGTACATTCACATTCTTCCTTAGACTGCAAACAGGCTAAGGGTGTAGAGTCATGATGTGCAAAAGGACTTGCCAGCCATCGACCTCAATAAAAATGACAATTTACTGTCAAATTGAGCAAATAAAGGCAGTTTGCGATGGAAATTGTAGAATAAGGTGTACTGTCATCATTAAGTGCACCAACCTGGAGCATAAGATGGGGAAGAACTGAATCATGGGTCGCATGACTCATGAACAGTAACTCTAAGTTCTGTCTCAATATTTGTCCTTACTGTCTTTTTTCTTTAGAAGGCAGTGTCCTTTTAGTATTCCACTGAACTAGTGAAAGATAAACTGTTAAGAATCTCATAGCATTCCGTCATGATGCACCCGGGATTGCTTAAAGCAATTGAGAGATTCAAGAAACCATACAACAATTATGCCAAAGCTAATTTCACCTAAACAACATGCTGCAAAAAGAAACTTTCAGCTAAAAAATTAATTCTACCAGAGTTATTTTAAGAGCTTCTTATACAACAGCATCGGCATATACATCTAGCCTTCTTTAAGCCATTGAAATTCTCACGTTGATGCATGTTCCAACGACCCAAAATTGCAATCTAGACCCCTCAGAAGAATAAAAGAAACATTTCCAACAGCAACAAGATAAACAAAGACTCACCAAAAAGCTGTGATATGCAAAAGCTCTTGGCTTCCATGATATGACCTCCACCAACTGCTCCCTTCGACCTTCATCCCCCTTACTCCTGCAACGTCACAGAAACAATTCGACTCCACTCAATCACATTCTGCCACACATCACATCACAACGCAATAGAAACCAAATCACAGCGAAGTATAAACAAAATTCAACCTATCAACAGTATTCCCTACGATTAAGGCCAGATCGTTCGCTTTTGGCCTGTAGCCAGAGGAGCTGCCGGGCATCAAAAGAATCCCGAGGGCGAGAAGGATCAGAACAACGAAAGAGAACATGATGAGCAGCACGAGGATCAGAGTCGAGGACAATGAAGCCGCCGACTTACAACCTGGGAACTGCGAGGTCCTCTGCTTCACCATCCGAAGCCAATTCACTAAAATGCCAAGTTCAATTTTGGTGGGTGGAGAGAGAGAGAGAGATCTGGGAATCGAAGACTCAATTGCAGTCTATAAGGGGCCAATGTAAGATAGTGAGGAGATGAAATGGACCAAGACGCACAGACTGTTTACCGCTATGCAAAAGCCATTCAGATAGATATGCTGCAGCAAGCGTGAGAAATTTGACAGGAATTGAAGATTGTAACGGTAAATTACCATTTCACAGAACTGACATTTGCTCAGATCAATTAGTAACAAGTAAAAAATTATCCCATTCGATCCAGTTACTTTCTGGTGAATCAAACCATGGTTTCAATTGCTTAAGCACACAAGAAGCTAAGATGAAAAGCAGATCTGAACATTGAAATTACTTGAATTAAATTCATCAAGTCTGCTTCAGTACTCTGAGATAAACCATATTAACTGGTCCATAACATTTTTGTATTTTGGCCAAGACAGGCTTCAATGGAGTGACTTCATTGACCTTAACAGATCTTTGCCAAAGCAAGGAATAGGTACAGTGAAGCAAAATGATGTATGAGCAGTGTGTAGTATTTGACAGTAAATTGAAGATCAACAACAATGATCGAATTTGACCAAAAAAAGAACAACAACGATCAAACAATATTGAGGTCACACATGAATAGCAATGCAGGAAAAACATGATGATCTTTCAATATATTATATGGGATTGGGGAATGTATCAACAACAGCAGCTATGCCTTCCCCAATAAGTAGGCTCAGCGACAAGGATCCTCTTATGTCATTACATTTTACATATCATGATATCAACATGAGAAAAACAGGTGAATGGAATAAGGAAAAAGGAAAAAAGAAACATGATTTGAAGATTCCAATTTAACATGTCGTCAAGCACCTAAGCCCAACACAGGTACTCAGAATCACATCAAACACTCCCACTAACTTAAATCAAATCAGATGCGGTAAGAATTTTCAGCTGTATCCCCCTGACTATAAAGGGTTTAGTTCCCAATCTTCCATTACTTCACAACGGTCCCTTCTCCACAAATCAAAAGAACATCCTAGAACAAGTCAAGCACAAGATGCAAAATTATCAGATTCCACCTAGAAATCTATCTATATGCGTGTATATAAAGGATAAAAGATAATCAAGCACTTCCCATTAGTATTATGAGTTTTCTGAATTGCCAAGGGCAACAGAATACAGGGCTTGTTTTTTCTTCAGTTCTATGTGATCTTGTATTTCAAAGTCAATCCATAACATGGTGTTGTATTCACTTAAACGCCTCTTGCTCCAGAGACCTCCCACAGAAAGGAAACAATATACAATCTTGTATAGAGAAATGAGAGACAAACATCAGCCCAGCCTCCAAATTATTGACAATTCACCTCAAGAATGGTTAATGGTACAACAGTGCCCCCAGGGTAGCTCACTTTAGAATGGATTTCTATCACAAATAGAACATATGAGATTATACATATTTTAATGCATACTATTCACCCACCATGCCTCCCAGCAGCATAATAATAATCTAAACCGATCCCAGGTAAAGCAAAAGCTGAAATCAGATAGCAAAACTCCACCGAATTAAAAAGCATACATTTCACCCACCATGCTTCCTGACTGCAAGATAAGAATCTAAACCAATCCCGGGTAAAGCCAAAGCAAAAATCAGATAGCGAAACTGCACTGAACCAAGAACTTAATTCATAATTTTATTGAACAAGTATAGAACAACACCATCCCGGGTACTCTGTTTTACACATTCCACTTCTATGAGACTATCATAATCCGTATACAACACAATCAGCCAGTCCACACTATCAAACGTATACCAATTCCCCCAACAACAAGAACACGCGGAAACTCTCTCATCAAGTCTCGGAAGTCACGTGCAGAGCCTTGTTCTTAAACCGATACCTCGGCGCCCTGGGGATCACCTGGCTCGGCCCCATGTGGAACTGACCCGTGCCGCTCATCATCGGGGGCCCGTCGTCGTAGACATGGCCGACGAGGCGGCCGCAGGAGTTGCAGATGATCTTGGTCCGCTTCCGCTGGATGCCCCAGTAGTCGAGGGTCTCGAAGAAGGGCCTGATCTTGTCCTCCTTCTCGAACCGGAACTTGGAGGCGTCGACGGCGGAGAAGGAGACGGAGTCCTTGTTCCCGGCCTCGAAGTAGAAGTCCGGCGGGTAGAGGTGGTGGGCGCTGAGGTTGAGGTTGGCCCCGCACTCCTTGCACGTGTAGATCGACGCCATTGACGACGGCGGCGGCGGCGGCGGCGGCGATGAAGGGCTGAGCATGCGAAGAAATGTTGACTTCGCCGGGGGCGGACGGAGATCGAATTGCCTTTCGTCTTCGGCGCGTAACGTCCGGACTGGTTTATTATAACCGAAGACTCTTCTCGGAAGCGGCCGTCCACCCACACGACGCCGTCGGAACCGTCTAGAAGATTGGAACGACGTCGCATTGGCCAAAAGAAAATTCCAATTGGCAGTGGGATGTGGTGTGGTTTTCTCATGAGCAATACCCCCATTGACTTTCAATTTGAACCGATTTCTAGAGATAATTTTTGTAATTTGTATTGAAGTGAAAGCTTATCCAAGGCTCCAACTATTAAAATATTTGATTGTCCTGATTCAACGAAATCTAACAATTTCGAACTCGAATCAATGCCAAATCTCCAATTAGAGATAATATAACTAATGAGTTCTCAACATCATGCATATGTCATTATGACGGTATATAAATATAACTAATGAGTTCTCAACATCATGCGTATGTCATTATGACGGTATATAAATTGGTCAATTTGTTACAATAGGAAATATAGGTATACCTTAACCCTGCGAAATATTTCACTGGCACCACTAATCAGGCAGGTCATGAGCAAAAACCCATGTGGGTAAAGTCGAACGCGAATTCGTATGCATTTTTTGTATTTTGGGGATCGAATCCTTACATGACCCGACCCGACCCAGCCCGGCCCGGCCCAACCCGCCAAACACGGACCGACTTTGGGGCTATGCTTTTGGTGGCAAAGGAAAGGACGAAACGACATTGACAGAGCAAAATTCAAATGAAAGCGGAAGCGAAAGGGCTTTTCACTTGAGGGACGGCTCGCAATCTGGCGGCCTCCCCAAGCCGAAGCTTTGCAGATCCAGAATATGACAAAAACAGACGGCTGGCTTGTCTAGACGTCCGACGTAAGATTCAAGGCCTGTAGATTTGAATATGAATGATGTCAAAGAACAAGAAAAACGGAATCTCTCCTGGTTTTCGCATTGGTGATTGCTCTTAGACCACGAAACGATTAAAAAACATAGGTGCTGCATCGGAATCTCCAAGATACTATGGCAATCCGGGCTATACGACGAGGGGGTCGAAATGACGTATTAGGCTGGACGCAAATTAATGCACACGAAATGACTCTTCGAGAGCCCATAACGAATGGCTTTGGCGACATGTAAAAGAAGTAATCATCCCGGATCATCATTCGCTATAGATTCAAACGGCCATCATTCGCTCCAGATTCGAATGAGTCAAGCGTGGTCCGGAAGGATTTGTTCTGTTCCGAATCTACCTCCAATCTAAGCATGGGAAACTGAGTGATTGGTCTCCAATGAAGCATGCTTTCTCGCTTGATTCCTAAGTCGTTACCTGGACCTGAACGAGCATGGTCTGCTAATTTCTTATCTAATTTCAGACACAATCATCATAAAGAAGGCCAGGTCAATCCTTACATACCTACCCACAATGATTGGTGAAGACCCATTACTCAATCCCGGCCGGCCAAAGAAAGGTCATTTAGCTGTGGAATTATTATTCTGTCAACCACTCCAATTTTCTCTTTTTTCCTCTGTCATGCCTACTTAATGAAAAGGTCAACTGACTCGTTCTCCTACTTCCTAAAGCCTTAGCTCTCTTGTTACCGCATTCTTCATATATATATACATAGTCTGTCTAGGACAAGAATTACGGATTCAAGAACCATAAAATTGCCTGACCAATAGTGCAAACCTGATGGAGAAGGGGAAGCCATCGAAACTGAAAGGCATGTTGCTCAAGTTCCTGCCGAAATCGCCGACTGCAGTTACATTCCAGAGTCCGCCAATCAGTCCCAGAAAGGCCACTCCGGGGAAAGCGCTCTTGATTCCAGCTGCGTCGATAATCCCAAAGGATGCTAGAAGAAGAATGAAGAATGGAAGCTTTGATGCCCGAGAACCTGGCTCACCAATGGTCTCGTGCATAGGACAAGTGAAGAACAAGAAGAAAAAGACGAAGCTAAGGCTCAACAGGCAGGACTTGCCTCCAATGGGAGAAACCAGATTGGAAGAGAAACGTCCCAAAGAGGTAAAGAAAAATAGTCATCCATCTTCAAAATTTCAGCTCTTCAAGACAGCAAAACACGGGCAAAAATCTGATATTGCTGACAAGAGTAAGCCTTTGGGTCTGGAGAAAGTGCCCTCCCTGGCTGATGTGAAGAAATTTGCAAGTGGACGCGGTGTACTGACCAACTTCGACTGGAGGGATCACGGTGCAGCAGTGGTTCCAGATTGTTCGGATGATGAAGAAATAGAAGGGGTGAAGAAGAAGATCATACCCCATTCTGCACCCATTGTGCTTGGCAGAAATGAAATTGTACTAGAGCCCAAGAAAGAGATAAACTTGTGGAAGAGAAGAACCACGGCTCCTCCACCACCGCTTCAGCTGAAAATCTGTTAGATGATTTGGTGAATCTGGACCATATCACAATATGTATACTTGTTAACATTATATTTGTACAAGAATTTGCAAGAAGGCACAATTAAGTGTTTGGTATGATCATCTCAAGAGGTGCACATACCATGCTTTTTGTTTAGTTATACTTATTAGAGCTGTCCAAACACTTTCTTTAAACTCAGAGTAGCATGAAATGTTCTTAAGTATATAACTTACCATTTTTCTTTTTTGCTGAAAATAGTAGCTTTAAAGTTACCACCAAAACAATGCACCCAGATATTAGCAGCATAAAAAGTTTATTTCAGCCAAGCATTTCACAGAGTGAAATGGAATAGAAAGCATTTTGGCCATGCTTTTCACAGAGTGAAATTGCATAAAACTCAATATCAGCTGCAACCAGCAACTTGACGCATAAAACTCAATCCCATTGCGAACTAAAGTGTACAAAATTAGTCCGTGCACATGATCCAACTGTTGCAGACATTACAAAAGCTCTCCTCTTTAATTGTTCTCAGAACTAACTAGGATTTGATTACAGCTTGGTTCGCCGGTGAATAAGTAATCAAGCTTCTATAGTCAAGTGAAAATCCAAGCTCAAAAAGTATATAATTGAAATCAAAAGTAAAATATCCAGAGGAAGTCATAACATGTGAGTTGACACTCTAACAAACATTGATCCGGCAATATAAGAGAAGCTTTGAATGAGTTAACTATGAATATAATATTTTACTCTGATTTCATCATCTGAGGTCATAATATGCAAGATAGAAATTAGAAGTCCCGTGACCATTTAAACGATAGATAAATAAATAAGAGATTTGGTGCGATGCAATACATTCAATGATGAAGTTGAAAGGAATATATCAGAACTTGAAACTGTCTCAAAGACATAACTTTGGCAGGGCTTCCAACTAAGAAAGGAGTGATGAACAAAAATAACTGCTGCGGAAAAACATTTCTCCGAAGTACCCAGGAGGAAAGCACTATCTTCAGTGTTTGCTTTGCAAATTTCTGCTTTACATTTCTTTACCTATAAAACAATAAAAATAGAAACATGAGGTACAGACCAGATCTTAGAAAACTGACAATGTTTTGATGATTTTTTTAATGCATCAGAACTGGTAAAGAATGCAAGAACCTTTCAAAACATAATGTGCTGAGGTGACTCATTAACTGTTTATAACTATCCTTCCAATCGCATGCCTTTGACAAAACTTTTTAAAGTCCTCAACTTCAGCTGGGCAAATAACGGATCAAATTTACTAATATTAAATAATGGAGGTAAGGTTGATGAGATTAATCGCAGAGTGTCCAAAACGAGGTGGGTGAAGTAAAGCAAAATAATTGGGCAGAATTCGTTGACCAAAGGATGAAGACCAAGAAGAAAGACTGGATCAAAAGTCAAAAGACCTCACAAATAAACAATAACAGGAACCAGAGTAACCAACACAAGAAATAGATGAGCAAAATCCAAGGTTATATGCTGATGAGGTCAACAGGGAGTCGGACATGATGGTGCTCATGTCTATTTTTTGTTGGTCATACCCAAAATTCCAGAGTTTGGATTGCGATACAGGTGCACAGAGGAAATGCAAAGGTTTGAAATGAGATTCTTTTGCCCATCCTTCACTATTTTGCTTAGTTTTTGGCATGATTTTCCAAAAGGAAGTTGAAGTTCTGTAATCCTCAACAGTAAAGTCCATTAATGTGCAACGGCTTGATCCTGACCAATATGTAAAACCAGCAGACACTTTTGCAAATCCTTTACTATTTTGCTTAGTTTAGTAAGGAATTACCATAGGAAGTTGAAGTTGTGTAATCCTCAAGAGCACAGACGTGCAATAGCTTGATCTTGACCCGTGTGTAAAACCATCAGACAGCATTCAATATTTGCCAACTAAAGATGACAAAAATAAAAGCCAAAGAAGAAGATGTTGAAATAAACCTCAAATCAAGCAACCGGGTCATTTGTTAAATGTCTCCACTGTATCCGCATATGCATAGCGGCGATGGTGAAAGGGACAAACCAATCCTTTTAGTCATGTATGATCGAAACAAAGACATATAGTACTCTGCTCTGTCTTGCTCATTGAACGATGAAGCATGAAAAGTGGTTTGAAGTGATTGTCTCTTGATCTTAGAACATCGGTAAGCCTCATTTTCCCGTCTAATCACATGTAAGTCATAACTAATTCTTCATCTTCCATTCCCTCCAAACTCCTGAGAGTTTCAAAGATCTCCTGCGAACATGGGTGGGACTCGTCCTGAACACCAAAAGTGTGGTGAAAGCTCTCGATCTCAACCGAACTACAACCAGTTGGCTTCCTAATCTCCTTCTCTTTCACCAGCTTCCTTGCTCTGGCAACATCCTGCCAACGCCCAGCATCTTCGTACATTTTTGCTAGTAGTATGTACCGGCCAGCATTATCAGGGTCCAGCACAAACAATTTCTCTGCCGCTTTTTCCGCAAGTTCTATATTATTATGCACCCGAGAAGCACCAAGCAGAGCACCATAGACATGTTTCCCTGCAGGAATGGGCATAGTTTCTATGAGTCTGGCCGCTTCATCAAGTAACCTGGCCCTGCCCAAAAGATCAACCATGCAAGCATAGTGCTCCTCAGTCTTTTGAATTCCATATGCTTCCATACTGTGAAAAATTTCCCAGCCTTTTGAGACGAGTCCTGCATGACTACAAGTAGATAATACACACAAGAACATCAATCCATCAGGGCACAGGCCAAGCTCTACGACTTTCGAGAACATGTTGAGCGCCTCATCTGTGTGACCATGCATACCATAGCACCTTATCATAGCATTCCATACAACAATATTCTTGTCGCAAACTTGATTGAAAACATCTCTTGCAATTTTGACATGCCCGCAATTTCCATAGATCGAAATGAGCCCACTAGCGAGAAAAGCATTTACTTCCATACCCGACTTCATAATGTAAGTATGAATCCAAAATCCTATGTGTATTGCTGCTGCTTGAGCACATGCAGGTAGAATTCCAACAAGAGTTGCGTTGTCAGGCATAAAATTGTGCTCTTGCACCATTGCACGAAAAAGCTTTATTGCTTCAGCGGCATATCCATTTGAAGTATAACCAGAAATCATGGAATTCCAGCTGACAATGTCCTTCCGAGGGATTTCACCAAACACTACTCTAGACATTTCAATGGCCCCGCACTTGGCATAAAATGCCAAAAGAGCATTCCCAACATATAAATCCAAGTCAAACGCCAACTTCACGACGTGGGCATGAATAACTTTACCTCTCTTCACGCATTTCATGGCACCGCAAGCCTTCAGCACGAATGGAAACGTGTATCTGTTAGCAGAGACACAACTTAACCGCATGTGGTGGTACACGTTCAATGCTTCCTCGAAAGGACCCAAGTTCGCATAACCCCGGATCATCACATTCCACAAGAAAACATCTCTGTCCGACAATCTATCGAACACCTTACGCGCGTCGCCCATGTCCGGCGCGCCGTAGTCGCCATAAGCCCCGACCAGCTTCGCCGCGAGAAATGGGTTCTGCTCAAATCCCCCGATCACGATCTGGGCGTGTATCTTTTTGAGGCACGAGCTGCTCCTGCAACGTTCCAACAGGTGCGTGTAGTCATACGAGTCTCTGTTCTGGATGCCTATAGATGCCCTCCCATTGAAGTAGAATCTGATTGTTTCACGCGTCGCAGTGGAGCCGAACAGTTGCTTTAGCATCACTCGTGAGCCCAGCAGATGCATGGGTTCCGATGGAACATCACAGGCCACTCTCTTTCGACATTCTGCGCATTCTTTGCGATGAATGAGAAGGCTTTGACAATGTACGCAGCTCTCCCTGGTGCCGGGCTTCGTTTGCGAACACCGAGGCCGAAAGCACCCGCCAATCTCGCGTCCGACAGGTGACCGGAGAAATCACGGACGATGAATGTCCACTCGCATGAACGCGGGGTCAGGATTTGGAAGACGCTGCGTGGACCTTGGTTGAACCGAAGCTGAGGATTCACTGTTGTCGCACCCGTTCCTCCGCTAATAGCGATGCTTAGCCCTGTTTGTTTGTGTTGTTTTTTTTTTTTATCGTCATGAACACAATTCCCGTTCTTTTTTTGTTCTTTGCTTGCGTTTTTGTTCTTGGGACTTATTTATGTTCTAGAGGATAAATTTAGAATAAAAATAAGAAATAAAAAAAACTTATTTTTTATTTTTGAAAACACTTTCGAGAAACAATTTTTTCTCTCCTATTTTTTTCTTCTTTTTATTTTCTTCTTCTATTTTTTTTGGCCGGTCGCCGACCTCTGCCATGGCCAACGATTGGTCGTCGAGGGCCGGCGGCCTCACCAAAGCGTTGCTAGCCCCCGGCGAATGAGACGTTTTAGGTATAACTCACGGTAGCTACTTCTTGATTTTGCCATTCACATCCCGAGCACATTTGTTTTGCTTGGTTTTTGTTTTTTAAAAAAAAAAGAAAAATGCTTGATGGCTCATAGAGGTGCTTGAAAGAGACGGTGAACGGGGTTTGGTCGTGGATGGTGATTGTGTGGTGGTCGCTGGATGTAGCTTGTGGTTGTGCCTGGTTTACTTGTAAAAAAATGTTTTAAAATAACCACACAAAAATAAGAAAAAAAATGCACATAAGACGGGGAAAAGAGGAGGTTCGTGATAGAGCAGGTGAAGATTGAAGTAGCTTCGGGTCAACAAGTCAGTCAAATGTATTTATATTTGTATCGGGAGTTAATACCCTAAAAAATTCCAAACTGATACGCCTGTGATAAATATATTATAAACTAATTTTTTGATTACAAAAAACTCTAAACTGGTACACATATAATAAATTTACCCCAAATGATTATAAAAAACCTCAAATTGGTACATTTGTGAAAAATTTACCTTAAACTAATTTGTTTGACCCCCATAGACCCTAAACTGGTATATTTGTGATAAATATATTATCTGTTAAATTAGATTAATAATACAAAAAACCACAAAAATGATATAACTGTAATAATCATATAGTAAAATCCCAAACTAGTATACTAGTTCATTGTTTTATTTATTTTTATTTTGGTAAGGTAAGATATGTTTTGACTTTTAACCAAAAGGCTTATACAACAAGGGGTCTCAGCATCAAAAACTTACACTTATGATGACAAACATGTCATAACAAGTAGAAGGGTGTCAAGAAAAAGGGAAAAGAAAAGCCAAACAATGGCAACCAAAATGCCAAATGGCGGCAACGAAGTAGCCAAATAGCGGCAACAAACAAGAAAAGAAAGAGGAAAATGAGGGAAACCAGACAGCAAACAGCGGCAACCCTCACAGCAATACAAGTAGGAAACCGACACCTTAGAAAGGAGGAAATAAGTCCTCGACTTTTGTAAATCTTCCTGAACTTCAGAGTGTCTACAACGCGGTTAAAGGTCAAATGATAGCAACCTCTAAAGAGAAAATAGTTGAATCTAGCCCCCAACTTCGCTGAGTTCTCCTATTTCTTAGTGTATTTACAACCTGGCTGAAAGTGAGAGCCTTGTCCTTTATGACTTTGAAGAGGTGATTTTCCAAAGCAGGCACAAAAAGAGCTTGGCCCCGAAATAAAATGTTGTTCCTCGTCTTCCAGATTAGATAGCAAAGGGCTCCAAAAGAAAATATCGCAATACATTGTGAAAAGTCAGTGCCTGAGAGACAATCTAAGGCCCAGTGTAAAATATCAAACCATGACCTATTTTGCTAAGTAAGATTGCATTTCGCAACCCAAAACAAAACGAGGCCAGCAGTAATCCGACAACCAAAGAAAAGATGATTAATAGAGTCCGGCTGGCCTCGAATTACAAAAAGCACATAAACCATCCACTATCCTACCATAGGAGAGTAAAAAAACTTGGGTAAGAAGCTGGTTCCTAATGATGAGCCAGAGATGGATCTAGTACTGTGGGGTAAGCGTTTTGTTCCAAACAAAAGAGAACCATGGAATCAAGTTTATTTTTTGGTCGAATGGCTTCCCAAGCTGAAGTAGTCGAGAAAATACCTGAGGTGTATCCAAGCCATTGGAGACGGTCATTCTCGTGGTTGAGCACCGGGAGAGGATCTCCCCAGTTCGCAAGAGTGATAGAAATAAGTGATAAGGGGTCAGAAAAGGAGAGTCCAATAGCAACTGAAGCCAAGCGCGATTCTCCAGACCAGTATATTTCCGTATTAGAGAAAAACCTGTCGAGCGAACCTCTGGGGTGCCAATGATCAAACCAAAAGGATACTAAGAGGCCATTACCAATGTGCCACAAAAAAAGCTACTAAAAATTTTCACAAAAGTCAAGCAGCTTCTTCCATGCCCAAGAACAAAAAGTAGGACACGAGACAATCCAAAAGTTTTTCTACTTTAAGGAAATAAAATAAATCCACTTGCAACCATAAAGACTCCTTATCAATAAAGAGGAGCCAAATATGTTCGAGCATAACAGCCTTATTACTTTCACGTAGTGTATGAATACCTAGGCCACCCTCATTTTTTTGGCAAGTAGACATCATCCCAAACAACTTTAGCACCCCCAGAACCTAAATCCGGGCCTTTTCATAGAATTGCCGGAGTATCAGTTTTATACGGTTGAGAACCGAGCAGGGTAGAATAAAGACGCTAGCTCAATAAACCTGAATTGAATGAAGTACTGACCTGATAAGCTGCAAATGCCCCGCAAAGGAAAGGAAACGTTGAGTCTAGGATTGTACTCTAGTAGTGATAGCATTTACCAGGGAGATACAATCAGCCTTCCCTAGTTTGGTAGCAATAATAGCCACTCCGAGGTAACGAAATGGCAAAGACCCCAACTAGAAACCCAAAGTGACTAAAATACTGTCTCGAAGAGTAGAGGGGCCTCCAGATAAGAAGATTTCACTTTTCCTTATGTTTGGAATAAGGCCACTCCAATTGGAAAATCTGTCAATCCCTGCCTTGAAGAGATTGACCTTTGCAAAAAGGAGCACATCTTCTGCGAAGAAAAGGTGAGAGAGCCTAGTGGACTTACATCTCCAAAAGAAAGATGTAAGGAGAAATATGGTTCCTTTGTCGTATACCCGACCACTAGGAAAGAAATCACGCAGTTTATCATTAAAAAAGATGGAGAATTGGGGAGAATGTATGCACACCATAATACGATCGATAATCTCAGAAGGGAAGCCAAAAGCTTACATGGTTAACTTAATGAAATTCCAATCAACCGTATCATATGCTTTTCGAAAATCAACCTTAATGACACATTTCGGTCGGTATGGTTCATGATGAAAGTCACAAAACAACTCATGGGCTAACAAAATGTTGTCACTAATACGCCTATCTTTAACAAAGGCATTCTAAGGCAAACTAATAATAATGGAAAGCACACAAGATAATTGGTTGGCCAGAATTTCGGTGATGCACTTATAGATAGTGTTGCAACAAGCTATAGGCTGGAACTCATTAACATTAAAAGCGTTGGGGATCTTGGGAACTAGGGCTAAAATAGTGGAATTAATCTCCCACAAAAGTTTACCAGTCACAAAGAAATCTTTAATCGTCATTATCACCGAAGGTCCAATAGTACCCCGGGATTTAAAAAAAAAAAATCCACATTAAAGCCATCTGGTCCAGGAGCTTTACCAATCGCAAGAGAGAACATAGTATTTCGAATCTCCAAATCAGAAATAGGGTGAGAGAGAAGCCACACCTACTCATCATCAAGTGTTTGGTCCAAAACCGCACGGAGCTCCTCAACAGGTGGCAGAACATAGGGAGTAGAAGCAGCCAATAAGTTCTGAAAATGCGTGACAAAAAGAAGCCGCACTTCACTAGGGTTAGAAATAATATTGTCACCATCAATGATGGAGATAATTTTATTTCGAAGGTGCCTTCTATTTACGGAATGATGAAAGAATTTAGTGTTGAGATCGCCTTCCTTTAGCCACCGTACCCTGGATTTTTGTTTAAAGAATGATTCTTCTTGGAGGCGCAGATTAGAGAAGATCCAGAGGTGTTCTTTTTTGTTGTCAACAAACAACTGATTGAAGGAATCCTATTGTAGGGCATCCTAGGTGGCCAATAGAGCAAGCCTTGCATCAGTAGTCCTAAAAAACAAATCTGAGAAAAATTCTTTGTTGAGCTATTTTAATATGCATTTGAGGAGTCGGAGCTTACAACAAAGAACGTACATTGACGTTCCAACGATGGTTGTGTCCCAACCCCGAGCAACCAAGGTGAAGAAAGTCAGATGAGTCATCCAAAAGTTGAAAAACTTAAAGAGTTTTCGGGTATTAGGGGTAGACATGATCTTGACAATTATAGGAGAGTGATATGAAATTCCGAGAGCCATGAAGGAAGCTTAAAAAAAAGGAGAATTCAACATTATAACAAGAATTCACTAGGATTCTATCAATTTTCCTTTGCTTTCGATTGTACCCCGAGAAGGTCGCCTATGTGAATCTGTGGTCGATATATCTAAGATCATCCAAGCTTGCTTGGTTCAAATAGTCACCAAATTCGTCGAAGGCCAAGATCCAAGAGTTTAAGCTCCCTACTCTATTAGATGAGTCTCGAATAGCATTAAAATTGTGACATCCCGATTTTTCCCAATTTTATTTTCAGTCAATTGAGTCGGGCAATTCATCTATGCATGTAATTCGTCCCTCAGAGTTGGCCACTCACGAGGGAACTAGTCTATTGAGCGAAGTAATTAACGAATTTTACCGCGTTAGACTTGGGGACTGATGACCCTCGGGTCGGATGTAAGAAAATTTCCCCAAAAGCTACTCAGTGGATTAAGCGCGCTGAAATCGCACCAGATTGAGTTCAATCGTAAAAATTGAGATGGAATTTAGAAGTTGGAAGCCGGTCATGTCACATACCTTATTAGGAACATTGGATTAATTTATGGGCTTTAGTTTGGACTCAATTGGAAGAGAATTGATGGAAATTGAAGTGATTGAATGTACAAGAACTTGGACCCCGGCGGAAAATGAAATTGAACCTATTGGACTAAAGTTGTGGAAGGTTGGAGTTAGTGGATGATGACATCACATGTGAGGTCATGAATGAGGCAAGATTGGCTAGGGTGGTGACAAGTGGAAGGTGAGGATGAGGCCTTGGAAAGGTGGGATGTCACTTCCCCATTGTCTCCATCATCTTCTAGCTTGGGAGGAGAGAGATTGGGAGGGAAAAAGCAAGAGGCAAAACCAGCGAAACCGAGCTGCTCGTCCGCCTTCGCCCGCTCAACCGCCACCGCTCGTCATTCGCCGCTAGAGCTCGCCGTCGCCGCTCGCCCGCGCGCGACCGCTCGCCGTCCCGTGTACGAGCTGCCTTGTCTCCGTCCGCCGAGCCTCCCGCATCATCGTCTCTCCAAGCCAGCAGCTGTCCGACGTCGCCGCGCCTCACCGAAGCCTCCATCGCCGCCGTCCGTCGCCGTTAGCTGCCATCCCGAGCCCTAGCTGCCTCCGCTGGTTTTCCTCCGCCGTTTCTCCGCCCGTTCAGCCGTCGTTCCATCACCCTTCAAGCTCGGTTAGTTGCTGGAAAAACCAGCAAGAACCAGCTCCTTCCAAGCTCGATTTGGCTCCCTTTTGGTCCTCATTTGGTGTTGATCCGTGTAGGTTTGTCGTCGGCGTCGTCGTGCTCTTCGCCGGAGACTCGTCGAAAAGCGATTCCGGTGAGTTTACCTCACTAAACCGTGATTAGCGAGTTAATGACGCCTTAAGTATGTTTAGTTTAAGTTGGTTGAGATTAGGTGGTTAGATTGGTTTAATTAGTTATGGATTAGATTAAGGTGATTAATTAAAGTAAAGAGTGTTTAGTTTAAAGGTTAAGTATGTTTATTTTAAAATAAGCCTTGATGTGACTTAAATGAGTTTATTTATGATTTAAATAAATGCTTCGAAATTATTGGATTATTTAATAATATATCATATTCCGAAATTCATTAAAATATTATATATAAAAAAAACTTGAAAAATTAATTTTGATCCTAGTTGTTCAGAATTTTGTACCGATCGTTGCTATGCATGTAGAATTTGAAATTGATGATTTGTTGTGGCGAATTGAGTGTGATTTCGATTTGTGAGGATTCCTTATAAAATCCTAAGTGTGGATATTCCGCTGGCTGTGATGAACGTCATTTTGGGTGAAGGCGTGGCGGATCTTCCTGGTGGTGGAGTGATCAATGCCTCGCCTCCGGCCTCTTGAGTGACAGATCCTGAGGATGTGGGATCGTCGAATGGGGCTGACCAGTAGTCTTAGGACTGTTGATTTTCTTTTAGCGGACTGATCCATGTTATGTATACCAACCCCCTTTTTGATGCACATAAACTCTGACCCATTTTTAGTGCATATAGTCTCCGGATCTTGTTGGTGTATGTAAGCCCTGGATTGATAATGATGTATGAAAGTATGTTTGAATATGTAATTGATTTTCCTGCTGTCTTATCCCGTACGTTTTTGTCAGGGGTTTCTTAACACGTTCCGCATTCGCATAATAATTTTAGAATTGGGGTTGGCGACACTACCTAGGAATGTCGCATTTACATGACCATGGTGGTGAGTTGTTTCATGTGTCTCGGGGTTCAGGGCGTGACAAAAATTGTCGGCAATAATCCATGGGACGTTTGTGCAAGCAAGGCTATATGAATAAGATTCGCCCATAAAGAGCATCTCAATACAAATGTGTGCTTAGTGTAAACCACTGTAAGGTAGAAACTCTTTTTGATGGTGAGTCATACTAGACGACTATGGATAGCCTGCGTCGAGGATGAAGACATAACAAACGTTATAGTCAAATGGTTCCAACTCACCCAAATTCTTCTTCTAGGAGAGTGATCATAATTAGTACACCAAATCCAACCAGAAAGTAAAATAGCAGACACCGAGTGAAACAAAGAAAATGAAATCTTCGTATCCAAGACACCAATACAACTCAGGTTATTAGTTTTAACAAAAGTTCTTACTTCCGTCTGTTTAAGAAGGTGACCGATATATATATATAGAGAAAGGAGAGCGATCACCGTTTTTTTGCACCTCGCTTTTTCCTAGAGGTGGGTTTGGGCTTAAGGTTGGAAGGAGGACTACTAATAGGGTTTGCAACTTGTAGAATTTCTTTTTGTTGAGGAAGGATAGCCGAGATGGTAACGGGAAATATCAACACCTCTTGGGGCTAGGGGACTTCCTCTAGGATAGATGAAGGCACCAGGGCAAGGGAATCAACATTACTACCAACAAAACTAGCTTCTTCCACTGATTCTTCCTTCGAGGAGGAAGGCACCATTGGCACTGGATAGGCTGGAATCAGAGCAGGCATGCTGGAGTTTGGTAAGGTGTAGTACCTAAATGAACTTGCAAATAGGAACGAGAGAGTCCACCATTTTTCGGTAAAAGATCTCTTTAAGTGCTATAACTTGGCATAAATGGATACTTAAATGCCACAATTTACAAAATGTACATTTAAGTGTCACATTTAAAAAAGTGGGACACCTGAGTGCCACATTCGGTGAAGCCGGCCGGAACTCATACGTGGTAATTAAATGTTTATATTTCTCGCCGAGGTGACTTGCCGGAGAGCTGATTCAGCTTTAATTCACAAAAACGACGTCGTTTTGGCATAATTTGAATTTTAATATAATATAAAAATTAATTAAATTAAATTTAAAATAAAATAATAATATAATTTATATTTATTTAAAAATAATTTAAAAAGCAGAGGAGAAAAAGGAAGGCAGTCAGCGACTGAGGGCTGAGCCCTCGTCGCCGCCGCCTCTCTACCATCGTTAGAAGATGGGGGAGGGTTGGTTGGGGCCGCCGAACCCTGGCCGAGGGCCGGCGGCCCCAACCGATTGGCAGCGAGGGCTTGCATGCCCTCGCCCCAGATCTAGGTGAGGGTTGCAGCCCTCGCCGAGATCCGGCAAGGGTCGTCGACCGAGCAAGGGCATGCAAGCCCTCATCGCCGGTCGGTTGGGGGTGGGGGCATGCAGGCCCTCGCCGTCGGTTGGCTGGGGCCGCCGGCCATAGCCCTCGTCGATGGTTGCCTCTCTCCTCGAGGGACGTCTATGCAAGCAAGGCTGGATGAATAAGATTCGCCCATAAAGAGTATCTCAATACAAATGTGTGCTCAGTGTAAACCACTGTAAGGTAGAAACTCTTTTCGATGGTGAGCCATACTAGACGACTATGGATAGCTTGCGTCGAAAATGAAGACATAACAAACGTTACAGTCAAATGGTTCTAACTCACCCAAATTCTTCCTTTGTGAGAGTGATCATAATTAGTACACCAAATCCAACCATGAAGTAAAACAGTAGACACCAAGTGAAACAAAGAAAATGAAATCTTCGTCTCCAAGATACCAACACAACTCAGGTTATTGGTTCTAACAAAAGTTCTTACTTCCACCTGTTTAAAAAAGTGAC
Source organism: Eucalyptus grandis x Eucalyptus urophylla (assembly GCA_028830015.1). Taxonomy (NCBI): domain Eukaryota; kingdom Viridiplantae; phylum Streptophyta; class Magnoliopsida; order Myrtales; family Myrtaceae; genus Eucalyptus; species Eucalyptus grandis x Eucalyptus urophylla. Next base: position 31,889,902 of record CM054203.1, read on the forward strand.
CAATATATATATATACAGGGGAAGGAGAGCGATCATCATTTTTTTGCACCTCACTTTTTTCTAGAGGTGGGTTTGGGCTTAAGGTTGGAAGGAGGACTACTAATAGAGTCTGCAACTTGTAGAACTTCTTATTGTTGAGGAAGGATAGCCGAGATGGTAACATGAGATATCAACACCTCTTGGGGATGGGGGACTTCCTCTAGGATAGATGAAGGCACTAGGGCAAGGGAATCAACATCACTGCCAACAAAACTAGCATCTTCCATTAATTCTTCCTCTTAGGAGGAGGGCATCATTGGTACTGGACAGGCTGGAATTAGAGCAGACAGGTTAGAGTCGGGTAAGGTGTAGTACCTGAATGAACTTGCAAATAGGAACGAGAGAGTCCACCATTTTTTTGGTAAAAGATCTCTTCAAGTGCTATAACTTTGCACAAAATGACACTTAATGCCATAACTTATAAAAGATACATTTAAGTGTCACATTTTAAAAAAAGTAGGACACTTGAGTGCCACCTTCGGCGAAACTGGCTGAAAATCATACGTTGTAATTAAATACTAATATTTCTCGCTGAGGTGGCTTGTCGGAGAGCTGACTCAGCTCTAATTCACCAAAACGACGTCGTTTTGGCATAATTTGAGTTTTAATATAATATAAATTAATTAAATTAAATTTAAAATAAAATAAAAATATAATTTATATTTATTTAAAATAATTAAAAAAAATAGATGAGAAAGAGGAAGGCAGCCAGCGGCTGAGAGCTGAGCCCTCGTTGCCGCTGCCTCCCTACCATCGTTAGAAGGTGGGGGAGGGTTGGTCGGGGTCACCGAGCCTTGGCTGAGGGCCGGCGGCCCCAGTTGACTGGCGGCGAGGGCTTGCATGCCCTCGCCCCAAATCTAGGTGAGGGTTGCGGCCCTCGTCGAGATCCGACAAGGGTCATCGACCGGGCGAGGGCACGCAAGCCTTCACTGCCGGTCTACTGGGGCGAGGGCTCGGTGGCCTCAGCCCTCGTTGATGGCTGCCTCCCTCCTCCTCCTCCCCCCCCCCCCCCCCCCTTTTTCCCTCCTCTTTTCTCTTCCTCAACCACCGGCTATCTCCCCTTCTCCTCTTTGCCCCCTCGCCAGATTTGGGCGAGAGTTGACCCCCAATGGGTAGTAACCCTTGGCCCGGCCGAGAGAGGGCCGCTGACCCTTGCTAGATTGGGGCGAGGACCGTGACCCTCGCCCTAGATTGGGGCAAGGGCTCATAGGCCCTCACCGCCGGTTGACACTTAAGTGTCTATTTCTGCCAAGTTATGACACTCTAAGGTTTGCATATCTTTTTGAACAGAGGTTTGGCATTGCACCACAACAGGAGGGTAGGCATCTATGGGATTAGGTAGAGAGGATTCAACATTTTGAGGTCGCTATGAACTTTGCTTCCCACAAACTTCACACCATTCACCAATAGGCCGGGTAGGAGGAACTTTAGTTGCCACTGGTGGAACATTTAAGGAGCTAGGAGTAATGGAGGCATCCACACATATGTGGCTAAAGGTACCACAAGAAGGACAAAGAGTCGGCTTCCATTCATACTGAACTACAACAATTTGAGCTTCCCCATTCAAAGCAACATTAATAGTATCTGGAAGAGACTGTTTAACATTAATCTCAATGCACACACGAGCATAAGAGATCTTATTCATATGCTCAGTTTGGCTGTCAACATACAGAGGCTTTTCGATGGCACTCGCAACCATACTAATACCCAAAGTCGACCATAAAGAGTATGGAATGTTTCTGAGTCTAACCCAAATGGGGACTAATTTATGGCTACCTCTCTTTAGTTCCATCATAGGATGCCATTGTTGGAGAATGAGGGGAACTTTGGCAATGGTGAGCGGTCCCCCATCCAACACCTTCCTACGGAATTCTTTATCAAGTAAGTGGAAGAAGTAGAAATCTAGATCATTAGCCAGAACATCAATCAAATGGTGGCCCCAAGCATGCTTGAGCACTGACTTTATAAGCTTAAATGGGAGTCTTTTCCCAATATAGTACCCCACTAGGCATTCATTCCACCTGGGGTCCCCGGCTTGAAGGATTTCTTTAGAGATTTGAACAACCACTTTATTATCGATAATCACTAGCAAAACAAAAGATAAATTATACCCCTTTGCAGCAAATCTAGCAATCGCTGCCCAAGAACGAGCAAGGGGATGAGCAGCCTCACGAGGAGGCTCTTTTTAAAGTAGAGGAGGCTTTGTTATGTATCGTTTAACTCAATATTTTGATGGTAAAATTCAAAGAAAACTAATATAGGGTAAATTTGTTACAAGTGTACCAGTTTATGGTAAATTTGTCAAAGGTATACCAGTTTGGGATTTTTTGTGGTAAAAAAATTAATTCATGATAAATTTGTCATAAGTGTATCAGCTTAAGGTTTTTCAAGTATTAACCCTTGTATCAACACACTCCGAATAAGCCTATCTATTTATGGAGGTTTTCGCAATCGACTCTTATTCATAAAATTACTTTAGATTACTTATAAAGTTTGATTCCATAAGTTTAGAAATGTTTAATAACATTAGTGACTTGGCAAAATAAAGAGTGTTTAATTTTTTTTTTTTTTTTTTATCTTTCTTACATAGATCACTCTTATTTTAGCAAAAGCTTATAATAAATATATTATGAATGCGCGTTTTTTTTTTATATATTTAAGTTATGTTCATGTCGACACTCGCTGGTTTCAATAGGAAATTGTTCAATTTGACCAATTGAACTTGTCCAAGAAAAAAAAGTTTTCACAAGGGAGAGACTTAGGGTTCGTTTTCTAATGCTTCTGTTCTAGATAACAATTTTTTTTCCAGAGATAATCTTTTCTTATTTCTATTCTTCGAAAAAAAAATTAAATAAAAAGAACGTGTTTGGTAACTATATAAAATTTCTATTCTTAGATGAAAAAAAAAACTGAATATATTTGGTACAATTCATAAAATTTCTATTTCTTTTAATTTTTAAGATTTTTTTTCTTTACTTATTCTTCCTTGTCGGCCATCATTTTGGTTGGCGACCGGCGATGGCGATTAGAGGTTGGCAGTGGCGATCAATGGTCAACTAGCAGGCAACGGGTGAGTGATGGAGAGTGGCGCTAGCGGCAGAGGGCGGCAAAGGCGGTTGGCTAGTGGCGGCAATGACAAAGGGGGTTGGCTGGCAATGGTAGTGGCAATGGCTAGCAATGGTTGATAGGCAAGTGATGAGCAGTTGTGGTGGTAGGCGATCGGTTGGGGAGTAGTGGTCTGTGGTTGGTCGATGGTGGCGGTTGGCGATCGGCTGGCGAGCGGCGGTTGGTGGTAGTGGCCGAATAGCAAGGGGTTGCAGTGAGGGGCAAGGGGCAGTAAGGTAGAAGAAAAGAAGAAAAAATAACTCATTTTTAGAAATTATTTCCCGGGAACAAAAAATTATTTTTTTATTTCTTATTTTTGTTTTAAATCTATTCCCTGACCGTTTTTTAATTTTGGGGAATAAAAAAATTAGTTGACGTTACTAAATGGATTTCTATTTTTTTTTCTATTCCAAGAAACAAAAAAAAAAAAAAACAGAAAAATCAAGGAATAAAAATGTTCCCAAACAGCCTCGCAGCTTATGAGTCATGACCACCTAGTAAGGTTGGGTTTTGCACGTCTTGTCACATGATATTATCCTTTAGCCTCACGATTATGATTTGAAATAATGCCCTTATAAGAGAAGGGGATAAGAGCTTTGTAACAAGACACACGCTATTGACTCTCAATCAACTTAGTATTTATCTTTCGCTAAATACTAACTCTTATGGTTATCTACATTTAGTAGTCGCTTGATTATAACCTTTTAAGGTTGGCATTATTTGTTGGTGCGGTAGCAGATTTTTCAATTTAAGAATCTCAAAAGTCACTAGCTCAAATTTCAAAAGTCGCATGTAAATTGTTTTGGGTCAAAATTATATATATATATATATATATATATTATATAATATGTTACGAACTTATATTTAACTAATTTGAGAGAGTTAGAAGGGGTTTTGTGAAAAGTTAAATAGTCGAGCCTTTAAGGTTGTGCCAGTGTTCTAGAAGAAGGGAAGTTGCTGGACCATCAGTATGATCCTTTTGACTTTACAAATAAAAACGCTTCAATGTTATTTTTAGATAAGATAAAGTGAAAAAATAAAGTTAATTTTATAAATTTCAAGGGCAGATTTGTCAACGTCTCTCCTATATTTGGGGCCCAGGGAGGCAAAACCGGTCGGACCGACCGAGCTGGATCCTCTAGAACGCGGAGCCCTTGACCCGACCCGAAAAAGTCACGCGCATATAAAAACTGCTCCATCGCGATCGAGCCTTTCCTCTCTCCTTCCTTTCCCCTTCCACTCTGCAAACCCTAGACTCCGCATCTTCGGGAGGAACGTCTCGCTCCTGCGAAACCTCGTACCGCGCTTCGGCCTCGCTTGCTCGATAATGGTAACGCTCTCTCGCTCTCCGTGTGTGTGTTTTCTCGATCTGTTATGTGGGGTCTGCGAGCGACTGAGCGGGCTTTTTGTTTTGTTCATTGCAGGCAGATTCTCCTCGCAAGAAGTAAGCTTCGATCCGCCACTTTTTTTTTTTTTTATCTCCGTCCTTTGATCTGCCGACAAATTTAATTTCTTGATGACGTCGTGCGTGCTGCGTGCTCGCAATAGCGGTGTCGATTTGGCATGTCTAGGTCAAGAATTGCGCGTCTTAAGTTTTTGTGGGTCTCCATCGAGACGTCCGGTGCTCATTTGTGGCTTTAAACGAGTGAATGGGTAGATTACTTTTTTCGTTTTTCGTTTGTTATTTTGTGAGCTGATGTTCCGGCGAGAGCAGTCGGGAACCTGTTTTTCCTTCCTATCGATGCGTTTCAACGTTGTCATCTTGATGTCCACGGCAAGAAATTAGCATTTGGAGCTTTACATGCCTTTTCAGGTCTACTGGGAAGGCACTTTTCCAGAATAGTTGGTGTTTAAGCTGCTGGATTTAATTGTTTGAATCATAAAATTCATGTGTCCGGTCTCCCTGTTAATGCTCCATATCTTGAAACGTATGTATTAAGGCAAGCCCATCTCATCAAAAGCGGGTTATACTAATATTAGGTATATCACGAACGAGTTTATGATGCCTTCAAGAAAATGCTTTGCATAGTTTATGATGCCTTAAAGAAAATGCATTGCCAGTGTTCGCTTTATATAGTCTTGCCTCCCTCACATGTCAATAACAAGGAGTAGAGACCTTATAGCGGTAAAATCTTTTTGGCTACTTGGGCAATGTGCATTCATTGTGCTTTGGTCATTCTTCGTGCTTTGGTCAAATGATGGTTCGATCCTCAACATGGGGCAAGACGTATTGCTTCCTTTGATATGTTGACTTCATATTTGCTTGTTGATTAGGTATTCAAGATCCCCCTCACCTTGGAGAGAGCAATCAAGGTCTAGGTCGAGATCCAGGTCTAGGTCCCCAACCTGGTACAAGCACCGGCCAAGGTCACGGTCCAGAAGCCATGGCAGGTATTGGAAGGGTTTGAATTCATTAGTTTATGGCATTGTGAGTTGCTGCACACTGGTCCTTCCAGAAACTGAAATCTGGTCTTCTGTTTTTGTGGTATGCTGGTGTATTCTTATCCAGATCAAGATCCAGAAGTCATGGCAGATCAGTGTAAGGATTTCATTCCCTATACTTTAATAATCACAAGCGTTTGTGATAATAGTCAACAATGATCTTGCTTGCTTTAGTCTGTCTTTTACTGCCGCTTTCACTTATCTACTTTTGTGAAATTTGTATTCTAGGGATGAGAACAATCCTGGAAACGCACTTTACGTGACCGGTTTATCCACTAGGGTCACTGAAAGGGACCTAGAAGACCACTTTTCAAAAGAGGGGAAGGTCAGTACTTTAATTGGACTGTTCACATTTCACATGTTTGTGAACATTGTTTTCCTGTCTGGCATTGAATTGAGTTGACTTTGAATTTAAGGTTGCTTCGTGCTTTCTCGTGGTGGAGCCTCGCACACGCATCTCCCGTGGTTTTGCATTTATTACCATGGAGACTGTTGAGGATGCTAACCGCTGTGTCAAGTATCTGAATCAGTCTGTTTTAGAAGGAAGGTACATCACTGTTGAGAAGGTAATGTGATGTTACAGATCTTGGCAAGTAGTGAGATTTTTTATTACCTAGCTTTCATCTTAACTTAAAGGTTTTCTGGATACATTCAGAAGACTTTGCGTCAGCTATGTTGGCAGCAACCAAAGATGATGAGTTCATCCATGTCAACTTAAGTGAAACAGCTTGATCAATGGCCAGCTTTAACAGCTTTTCAAAAGCATGTGATCAACTAAACATAGCAACTATATTGCAACAACCATACCACCTCAGCATTCACTTTCAACTCTCAACTAATCAACGGACATTAGCAACAACTTTCTAGTCAGAATTATATGGTATCTCATATCCAGCATCCATTTGTTGGAAAACTAATCTTAAGTGTGTGGTTTTTATTTCCTTTTATTTCTGTTAACTTCTTTCACACAATTTGAGATTTTTTATTTTTATTTTTATTTTTTAAATTCTTTTCCTTTGGATAGACTATCTAGAAGGATGTACTTTCTTCAAGTTTGTTTGGTGATTGAAATTGGCAACGGAGCTGGTAGCAGAAGTGATTTGGATGGCCAACCTTTTGAATGATGGCTTTATTATCTTTAGTTGGGTACTTTCCATTGGTAATGCATTGTTTATTTCAGTCACGGAGGAAGCGACCTCGGACTCCAACTCCTGGGCAATATCTTGGATTGAAGAGCACTAGGGACCACGGTTAGGATTTTGCTTCCCATTTTTCTGACAGTGGTGATAAGTGTCTTTTGAAGGTTCTGAGATAAATTTGTACTCTTGCATTGTGAACAGGCTATCGTGGCGACCGTGGTGGGGACCGTGGTGGGGACCGCGGTGGTGACCGCGGTAGGTTTCGTGGTGGTGACCGCGGCCGGGATGACTATGGGTACCGTAGATCCCCAAGGCGCTCACCATATCGAGGTGGTCGTGATTATTCTCCTCCCAGGCGCTCACCTTATGGTGGAAGGTCAAGGAGGGAGAGGTCACCTATCTATTCTCCTCGTGGTTCTAGGTGATTGTTCTTCTTAGGAAAAAGTGTGACCAATCGCCAAGGGATATCTTAGTTGGAATAGCTGTGACTTGTTACTGGGCGGTCTTCTAGAGGTGTATGAAACAGTTGCTTTTCATATCTCTTTGTTATGCTCATGCGTCGTACTTTGGAACTTGTTGATCAATGATCTGTAATGTGAAGTTGTATTTTGCTTTATGAGTGTTTGACATGATGTTTTGCGATAATATGCTGTTTCCAGATTCTTTTTGTTGAAGTATGAGAGCATAGTTTGCATGCCAATTATCTCAGCTGTTGAAGACAGGCCATATTATTATGTCTTGGTGTCGATGACAGGATTGAGGTGTTTTCTAAAGCTTATTAATTGGATATGAGCTATGTTTGGGATTGTCTACCGAGTAATGGGAGGCTCTTTGTTTTACCAATCGAAACTATAAAGGTCCTGAAATGATCCTTTTGTAGTCTATTGCCTCCGAGGCAGTACACAATGGTTATGCTTAGTTGTCTAGATTTTAAGTCTGGTTTAAGGATTTTGATAAATACTATTGTTTGGTGAATTATAGTAATAGAGTTGTTGGGTATTTACGTATTCTATTCATTGTTAGGTAGGAACCGCCATATTACTATAAATACACTAATGGAATTGGTAAGAATCTTAAGAGATTCACTGCTAAGAAGACTTGAAATGCACAAACGGAGACAATTCAAGATTGCTGTATGATCTAAACCTTAAAACAACAAAGGAGCTCATTTATAGCATTCCTGAGCTATGGAATCAACTTAAACAAGATAGATCAACCATGATGAGATGGATCAGCCAAGGAATACTAGATTTTTTGAGAGAGAAAGCATGATCATTCAACTTTGATATTTCAAAAATTATAGCGCTTCAGCTCTCTTGCTGCTTACTTGAAACTTCAACATGAACTACAGGGTTACGAATTCGCTTGTTGCTTTCATGAAGTTTTGACAGGAATCAGAGAACTACATAACAGTTTTTTGGTTGGGTCAGAAAATAGCTTTCATACTATTGACAAAAGAAACTTTATCTCACCTCCACATGGGATAATTTATATTCCTGTTATATTCCTGTTATGTTCGGTTTTATTCTATCTTAGAGAGTATCTAAACATAGTCTATGTTATCATGACTTCTAGTTTAGCTACCAAATGTAGTCTCTGTAGATAGTTTCGCCTTTGTGTCCTGGAAGCATATCACATTTCATACATTGGACCTGCAGAATGAGGTTCTGGGAGTGCAATTTGGAATACGAAATAAGAACAACTGATAGGGTCCAGAGTAGGGATGCGTACTCTTGCATGAGAAGGGAATTAGTCTCCTTCTCGAGGGGTCAAATGATTTTTTCTTGCTTTGGTTCGTCGGCGGTGGGGAAGATGCTTCATGTACCAGCCCCTAGGTTATTATATGACGTGCCAAAAGAGCACGTCAATTGTCGACATTGCAGATTATAATCAAATATTGGATCATTTTCTTGTTTTTAGACAGTGAAGAATAGAAGAACAGAAAAATTGTTTGGTTCCGCTTTCATAGTGTCGAGAAAGAAAGTAATACAGTAATGGATCAGGGAGGGAGTTGGCGTGGTAAAACTTGAGACTGAAATGGAGAGGATCGTCAGGCCCGTGCAGTAGTGCAACACAATGGGCAACGAGCAAGAGGCCGCAGAAGTAAGCTGCCGTGATGAGCCACTCTCCCTTGAAAAATTAATTTAACATCATGCAGATCAATGGCCCCGGGTATTAAATATTAAATGATAAGAACGGATATCACACTTGATCTTAGCCAAAAGGCCGAGAAATGTTCGCCAATTCCGATGTTTCGACCTCCCTTTTGCTCTCACGCGCCAGAGCCCATGCTTGTACACCTGAACTATGTGGGACTCGTGCTATATTGCGAGGACTTTTTCGTGGGTTTTTCCTTCTTAAAGCTGTGCTTGAGGTTGGGCGGTGGCACTGAATAGCCCACGAAAAAGTCCTCGCAATATAGCACGAGATCCTTTAAGACCCTATGTGATTGAGATTGGCTGCGGTGCGTTGCTTTCGCTCAATGCTCCTGCGCAAGGCATTGAAGAAAAGATTTCTCAGGGGGGTCTTCACTCTTCAGTGCTTTTCCCAAGGTTTTGCTGGCCAAAACTATCGTTATGCAGTTCCCAAATCTACACTTCGTAGACGATTTCCAGATTTATCTCGAGCTTAGGCATATTGGCGGTTATGATGGACTCGTTCACTGGATAGTCGATACTCTATTGGCATTTTGAACCAAACATTTTAAGAGCAAGTGGGGTATTCTCAATGCCATCCGAACCCTACATTATCTAACAAAAATAAAAGACCTAAAAGATTAAATTTGTGACTTACGCCGTTCTCTAAGATAATGTAAATAAGAAATAAATAATGGACTCTTATGAGTGATTAAAATCTTCATCTGAATGCGACAAATCAACTTCACGTAACTTTAATTACCATGTCTGTTTTCTATGAATAAAATCCTTTTTAATAGACAGATAGGACAAAAATGGGGTTCGAGAGCAATGGGTTACAAATGTCATGCCAATTGGGGAAAACGGTCGTAAGTTCATCGTTAGTTGATTGTGACAAGATCAAATGTCAATCCAGCAGTATGTATCTCGTGGATGGTTAACGTCAAGTTGCACCAATATTTTCTTATATTAAGGTTATGTTTATTTCACAAAAAATAAATAATTTTAAAAAATTCTTTAAAAAATAATTACTTATATTACTTACAATAATGAAAGAAAAAATATTTATTATCTATAATGAAAATATTTTTGATCAATTGAATTTATTTTTTGCAAAATGAACCGAGCCTAAATCACAGTGCAATTTGCAAGGGGAAACAATAATACCTAATTGTAAATGTTGAACATCGTGAATTATAAGCAATGGCAAAAAATAGTGCATTCGAAAATTAAAAAAAAAAAAAATTGTTAGGTTAGATCAAGGGCAAGAATGGTTCGGGTTGAGCCAGTTCAACACCTACATAGTATTGGTTCTCAATTTTTGGGATCGAGGATCGACCATGTTCAGTTTGGGACTAAAGATCGGATCGACCCTATGAGGCAAGTCTAGCTTTAGGGTCAACTCGGGACCAATGGAATATTTTTTTATTTCATTTTTTTGTATTTTTTAAAAGAACAAATATATTATTTCAAATTATATATCCATCAATAATATGACATTGAACAACTAAACTACGAACACCAATACAATATAAAACATAAATATAGGATAAGGTAATAATAGAAAATTCACACTTATTATAAGTAACAAACCATAAAAACAAACACATGAGGTAGGCGGTGAGCAAGGTGAGTAAACAAGTAGGTGAAGCCAAGGCAAGTGAAGATGGTTTCTTTGCTTTTTTTTGGTTGAATTAGGGTTGTTTTTTCTTCCTACTTTCTGATTTACATGGCAAATTGGAGGTGCTATATATTAAATATAGTACATAATATGTTCAAGATTGAGTCAACACAGACCAATCTTAAACTTCTAGAATCGAGGATTAATCTACAAAGTTAGGATCTGAGGTTCCAAAATCAAAGACCAAGTCAATCTTCCTGAAAACCGGATCAGAATCGGCCGAATTGAGCTGATCTAGGATCGGTCCAGAATTCACTCAGGATCAATGCTTACCCTTAGGTTGGACCAAAGTCAGATCGGTACTTGAACCGACCGGATTGGACCCCCAACGAGTTAAGGACGGGCCGCGGTTCGACTCGACAGTCTTGTCCCGCGAGGTGAACCGGATCGACCGAGAGTCTGGAAAACCGAAAACTGAGAAAAAAGCAGAGGCCACAGAAGGAAGGAGTCAAAAACACCATGGCGCGTCTCCTCAACGCGCCGCCATCTTCTCCGTTCCTCTCCAGCCTCGTGGCCTCTCTTCGCCTGATTCCTCCGCCCTCCTCCGCTCGCCGGCCGCCGCTCCAATTCAAGGTGAGAAGCGGGGGCGGCGACCTCTTCCTTCGCCTTACGTATTCCGCCAGTTTTTTTTTTGTCCTCCTTTCCCGTTCTCGTGAATTGCTTGAAAATCGCGTCGCCGAGAGGTTGGAGCTCAGAGCCGTGTGTGGTTCAGGTGAAGTGCTCGTCGTCCGGAGAGAGCCGGGATCCGGAATCGGAGGCCGGAGCGCCGTCGCTGTCTTCTGCTGCTGCTGCTGATGCGGATGCGGATGCAGATGCTGGTGCTACTTCGTTGTCGAGCGGCTTGACTTACAAGTTATACGCAGGGATTGGAGGCGTAGGGTTCTGCGAGACTGCGTACTTGACGTATCTCAAGCTCACAGATTCCGACGCGTTTTGCCCCATCGGCGGCGGCAGCTGCGGTGACGTGCTCAACAGTGATTATGCTTCGGTTTTTGGTATTCTCTTCAGTCTCCACTTTCTGGTTTGTGTTGTAACGTTCTACTGCTAAATTTATCAGTAGCTTTCTTGTTTTCCTTAATTTTCTTGCAATTGATATCCAAGAGCTTATGTGATTTTAGTGTCCGGAGTGCGAACTATAGAGAAAAAAAACCCTTTTTTCCAATTGCCTTGCTCTGTTCGATAGTCAGTTTTTGAGCGGAAATTGGAGAGAAGGAGCACATGATGAATCTCTGCACTCTTTAGCATATGTTTTTGCTGTTTAGGCATCGTGATCATTTCGCAATGTGAAGTTGAAGCAATCGTACATTTATCACTTCTTCGATTCGATATGCTGGTATTTGGCATGTGGGAACGGGATTTAACTTCTGCATTGATGCACCTGACTGGGTTTGCTGGCACTCTGCTTTAGTTATCAAATTAAATAAATTCTGACAGCATCCTACATGATGCATCTAAATCTTCTGATGGAATTGTATTCAAATTAGATTTTGATCACAACATATATGCCTTGACAGGCGTTCCTCTTCCGTTGATTGGAATGATTGCATATGGAACTGTTGCTGCTCTTGGTGTAAGGCTGATGGGAAAAGATTTGCCCTTTGGACTCAAGGAATCTAATGGTCGTCTGGTTTTGCTTGGGATCACAACATCCATGGCTACTGCTAGTGCATACTTCTTGTACCTTTTAAGCACAAAATTATCTGGAGCATCGTGCTCGTACTGTCTATTGTCAGCTTTGTTGTCATTCAGTCTAGTCTTCATCACCATAAAGGTGTGCTCGCTGAAGTTCCTATTTTCTTTCATGTACCACTGATTAAGTTGGTGGTTCATGGAGTAAAGACCAAATGATTCTGTCAATTGCCTACTCAGGATTTTGGGTTTGAAGAGATACAAAAGACGTGGGGACTACAGCTGTGCATGGCGAGTTTGGTGGTAATTACGCTAAGTACTGCGTATAGTACTTCTCAATCAATCCCTTCAAGGTAACTCTACATCGTCCATTAGTCTCTAGTCCATCTGCTTTGTAGATATGATTTTTTTGGCTAAATTAATGAAGCATTATTCACTCCATTTTGATTGGTTAGATATATTATGTTTCTTGGAAGGAGTTGTAATAGAAAAGCTTCGCTTGTGAATTTCTTCTGGAATAACCGCCGTATATCTCTTGAAATTAGAAGTCGCATTTACCAAATTTGTATTGGAAGGCATGCATGTGCCTGATACTACTTTCTCTTCTTTTCTTTATTTGAGCAGCCTTGCGGGAACAGAAATACCATTTTTTGCAACTGAGATTACAACACCATCAAGTACTTTTGCTGTTTCTCTTGCAAGGCATTTGCACTCTATAGGTGCAAAAATGTACGGTGCTTTTTGGTGCTCTCACTGTTTGGAACAGAAGCAGGTAATTGGTCCTCTGCATTATCTATTCTCTGTCTTATCCTAGGGAACCATAGTGTGGTCATTAGAGAAGTGCGCATCTTCTTCAAAGTGATCTCACTCAGAATGTCTGAAGTTTGGAAATTAGGTTAGAACTATGCTCATGGCAATTCATAGAAGAAGATATACTTTAAAGAAACATGTTCTGTCTAATTGTCGGTGAGGGACCATAGAGAAGTAGAAGAGAGGAGCTTCTCTTTGTTTGTTAATGAACATGTGGTTCTGACCAGCTGTGAACTTAGTCATAGCCGACGTAATGCTAATGAAATTTTCAGTGAAGCAAGCATACCTATTAAACAATTTGCATTCAGATGTTTGGGCGTGAGGCAGCAAAGATATTGGACTATGTGGAATGCTTTCCTGATGGATACAAGAAAGGAACCAAAATAGCCAAGCAATGTGCTGATGTTGGAATAGAAGGCTTTCCTACATGGCTGATAAATGGCGAGGTATGGGGATTCCCTCATTTTGGTTTTCTGGCTTGTCCTAGACAGAGAATGGCTTTGTTCCTAGTCAAAAACTGTTTAGTCTGCTTTAACTCAATTACTCACCAGCATCTCTGGGCATTGACTTATTCTGTTGTACTTCTTGATGGCATGATCCATCAATAATAAAATGTTGAAAGGGGCACAGAATTACTTTCTCTAGTTTGCTGCAAAGCATTTGGAGTTGATGCGTCTCTTCTGGGAAAGAAAATGAGTTCTCATCGAATTGCATTCATCGCAGGTTTTGAGTGGAGAGCAAGAATTATCAGAGCTTGCCCGGCTGTCTGGATTTGAATCTGACGGGCTTAGTGGACTTACTTAGACGCTTCATCCCTCTGATCTGCATGACTTCCATTTTCCAAGCAGTTCGAGTAGTACAGTGGCACACATTACAAATAAGTCTGATGGGGCTTCTCTTTTACTCGTTGCTCTACAAATCATTGGGCACCAGAAAGCTTTTTCTTCTTTTTTTTTGGTGGGGGGGTGGGGTTGGGTTATGGGGAAATTGTAACGTTTTTTTGGTGGAATATCAGTTGCTTTAGATTACTAATGTAATCTTTTTTTGTACATATTTAATGCGATGTCTTTATGAGAGGATTATGCATTGTTCGGTCCATTGATATGGTTTTAATGCAACATACCTCGCGAGTCAATAAATATATATTAGGACGATTGTGAAGATAGCAATCCATCAAAACAAGTTTCAGAATCGCAATTCTGATATGTAAGAACTTTCTCCGACAAATACAATTGACAAATTTATTGACTTATTGCAAAAGAAATTTGTTGACATATTGCAAAAGGTTAAGGTTTTAACTAGAAATTGTAGGGCTTTACCCCATGGGGAGCCCTTCCAGAAATTCTCAATGGCCTGAGCTTAACTCAGGCCAAAGAGGGGGTTTGGAAATAGTTTTCAACCAGCAATAGACGCGCCTCGGTTAGTACCTCACTAGCTGCGTCATTGCCCCAAGCACAAAGATACTAAACATTTGAGAAAGTCATTGCTTTTATATTACTGATTGGGCTTTTCTCGTTCCTACAGGTCAATGTGGGACTCCTTTCATGCCACGCGCCAAGCCATTACCAATTTTTTGCACTCCTCTCTTTAGACATTGTTCTCCTCCTAATTTGACAACACAGGCAAATCTTCACATATGGTTGTGTTGGTACTGCCAAGACCGAAAAATAATCAAAGCTATTCAAAGGATGAAAGCCAAGGTGAGGCAGGGCCTTCGGAAAATTGAATGTCCACGATGCTTGAAAGTATATGCACATGATGAAAATGATCTTCAATACAGTCCATTATGCCATAACTAGAAAATCTCCATTTGATTCTTGCTTTCACATACCCAAAATTGACTAGGATGAGGTTGACAAAGGTGATAATGAGACATGGCACGGCGAGAGCATAGAGTAGTTGGGCAAACTCAAAAAACTACATTGTCCCTGCAAAACTCAGCCTAAACGACAAAAGAAAGAGAACTTCAGATCTAATTATCATTGACACATATCAGATCATGGTTGCATGAGAAACCTCTTTTAGAGAAGTGTGAGAGGTTCCATCCACGAGCATCGGCATTAACGCACGAGTAGTGATGGATGTTCCATGGATTATCGAGGATATATTGCCCGAACAAGTGAGCTGTTAATGGTCCACAAAGGGAGCAATGGCCTCCGAAATAAACAAGGGCCTTCTTTGATTTGTCACTACAGATTACTAATGTACCTATCTTTTTCTATACATACTGGTGCGATGTCTCTGGGAGTATTATGCATTATTCAGTCCATTATGATGCAACATACCACGTAAATAAATATATATTTGGACAATTATGACAATAGCAAATCCCGGAGACCAGGGTCCCAGAATTGCCACTATGATCTGTAAGAACAGCCTGACATCGCAGTAAATAGCAAGTAAAAATCACCTCATATCGCAAATGTCTCAAATCTAACAAATTTATTACCTAAGACCAGTTTCTCTTAGACAATTGAGCTTACTTTAGCTTTAAATTGACAAGAGTAAACCCGAGATTAAGATTCGGACTACACAAAAGCACGACCAAGATTTAGCTTTGAACTGAAAAAATAGGCAACGAAGCTTTAAACTAAGAATTGTAGGGCTTTTACCCAAAGGGAGCCCTTCCAGAAATTCTCGATGGCCTGAGCTTAACTCAGGCCAAAGAGGGGGTTTGGAAATAGTTTTCAACCAGCAATAGACGCGCCTCGGTTAGTACCTCACTAGCTGCGTCATTGCCCCAAGCGCAAAGATACTTAATTAATAAGAAAATCCTTGTTCTTATACAGCTGATTAGACATTTCCTTGTTCCAACTAGTCGATGTGGGACACTTTATGCCACTTCCTACTTCCGATTGGCTTCTGTGCTCATGGACCATGTCATAACCCACCCCCACACTCCTCCCTTCAGGCATTTCCATCCTCCTAACTAGACAGCACCGGTAAATCTTCACACACGGGTGTGTCGGCACCACCAAGACCAAAAAATATAATCAAAGCTATGCAAAAGATGAAATTCAAAGGCGAGACATTGCCTCTTAAAAATCCATGTCCATGATGCTTTGAAGCATACGCACGTGATGAAGAAGATTTCCGACACAATCCACTATGAGATAACCAAAATAATTTCCAGCTGATTTTGCTTTCACATATGTGCCCGGAATTGACCAAGTTGACAAAGATGACAACGAGACATGACACGGCGGGAGCAGAGACTAGTTGGGCCAAATCAGTAGACTACATTGTCCCTTCAAAACTCAGCTCGAATGACAGAAGAAAGAGAACCCATCTAATTATAAGAGAGACACGTGTTGGATCATGGTTACATGAGAACTCTCCTTTAGACAAGTGCAAAAGATACGAGGCAACAACTTTCATTAGAGCAGATAACCTGCAACAGGTTCTATCCACAAGCATCGCCATCAAACATGATTATCCATCCACTCATGCCTCCCTCGGTCACCAAGATAACATTGCATTTTATCAGAAGGCCAAACAAACATGCAAAGCCGGTTTCACTCTCAAGCGCTGGCGAGCACACAGGTAAGTGATTATCAAGGTTGTGCGCAGATGCAAGTTTGAAAAAGATGAACTCTTTCTACTGTCTTTTCAACTAAGCAATTACAGACCAGTTCTCATGGTATCTCATCCAACTCACAAGCTCTCCGCTGAATTAACTAGAACATCGGCTTCCTTAAGCGAGCGAGGACTTAGGGCGAACCCATTTGGGGCGATCCAAGCCGGAGGCGGCCACAGGATCGTCAAGTGATCAGGCGAACGCGATGCCCACCTGATGCTGCGATCCTCCATATTGAAAACTTGAACATTCCCTTCGCAAGTCCCGTCGATCTCCGTGAAATATACGCAGTTCCCCTTGCATCCTCCGAATCCTTTTACCGACACCGAGAAGCAACTGTAATCGCCCAGGAAGATGGCAACATCACCCAGATTCCGTACCTCATCCCATTTTCCCCATTCTTGATTTAGCCGATGAACCTTAAAACCAGCCGCCCCCTCAGCGTCTTCCCGAATCCGTCTGAAAAATTTACTCTCCTTGACGAAATATCGATCCACCACGTGGAGATCTCCTCCCAACTCCACGAGATGCTTCCGGTCCCCGCCAATGCCGTCACCGCAAACAGGAGGCGAGAACTGCACGATCTTAAAAGAAGGATCGATCCACGACACGATGCCAAACCTATCAACAACATAACACTGCCCTTTGTAAGCAATGAGATCGTCGTACTGGCAATTCGGACTCTCCAACTCGGTCCAATCCTCGTCCCCATGTTTCCAACACATCAACCTCCCTTCCCAGAAAATCCCGACGACCAAAGTCTCCTCTAGAACAGCCCATGGAGAATCCGGAAGCACGATCACCTTCCTTACCTCCCAAGGATATCTTACTCCGAGCTCGCGAATGAAATAATGTTCTACAAAAATCTCAGTGACCCTATAATCCATCGTACACAAAACCTTAGGAAAGGTCCCGCCTTTGAGCGAGATGGGTCGGCTCGAGAGCGGATTGAAGAGCTGAACCCTGCCTCCACCACCAAGATACTCCTTTTCTGCGATCTTGATCAACCAACCCTCGCGGGGAGACGGGGGACACTGCGAGTCCCTCGGAGACGTTGGTGGTGGCTCGAGAAGATAGACCGTGCGCTGACCGATGAGGGGCCCTCCGGTTCCTTGTTCGAACTCCGGGACGGGAGGTATCAAGGAACGCCACGACGAGCAGACGCTGCGAAACCGGCAGACGTCCATGTGGGTGTCGAGCTTTTTCCCGATCATCGACCACAACTCCGTCGGGAGCTCCGACCACGAGACCGGTTTCCCCATCGGCCGAGGGTCTGTTGCTCGCACAGAGACGCGAGGGCAGTTGGGATTCGAGATTTCAATCGGAAGACAGTGGTGATACAAGAAACCACCCAGTGATCGTGTCGATTCGGGCCCCCATGGTTATTCAAAATTTAGGGAAAATTTTAAAGAAAAATCAAGGAACTTTGCTTTTTTCAGTAGAAAACTTAAAGTGAAATTGTCTTAAATAAGAACTTAAAATAACCATTTAATCTCAGATAAATGCCTTACTCGCGGGCCGGTAAATAAATGCATCTTCAATGCGTATTCCAATAACCTAGTCAAGAGTTTTCGTCCAAAAGCTTTTATTTATTTTTTTCACTTCATCTTCTTGGTTAAAAAAAAAACACTTCTTCTTCTTTAGGCATTAGAGTAAAGCCATCCAAATTGAGGCCTTATAGGGTGGTGCTCAAGGGCAGAGGAGTAGCCGAAGAAACCGTCGATTTGAGAGCCATGGTGAGAGGAAGGGACAAAGAAGGTGGCGTGGGCATCCCATTCGTAGTTGTGGTAGAGGATGAGGTTGTTGGTGGAGCAGCCGGCGGAGGCAAGGGAGGTCGCCCCTTCTCGGCCCCAAGTGAGGCCACACGCTAGATTCGGCGAGGGTTGGTCATAGGCTAGGCAAGTTCTTGCCCATTGCCGGTGAGTGCTTGTAGGCCCTCGCTGACCCTTACCGGTAGCCAGCATCATGATGCCCTTGGCAACTAAGGAGTGTTGCGGAGCCCTCGTGGGCCTTTGCCTGTGGTCATTGAAAAATGAAAAGGGAGAAAAGAGAGAAGGCAGATGGACATGATAGTTCCTGATTAGCATCAACAAAGAAGATGATGAATGGGGACAAACATGAGTGGGATCAAGAAGAAGATGAATAGGAGAAAAGGAAAACAAAAAAAGAATATTTTTTTGACAAAAATTCTCCTAGTTAGGCATCTATTCATTGGCCAACGAGCTAAGTCATTCTTTTGAGATTAAACGATTATTTCGTGTCTTTACTTGAGACAAGCTCTATTTCAGATTTTTTTGAAAAAAAAAAGGGAGCATTTTAATCTTTATTTGAATTTTTTCCCAAAATTTATGGTACCCCCTCTCTCCCCTCTCTCTCTCTCTCTCTCTCTCTCTCTCTCCCTCCCTCCCTGTTAAAATGGCTCTGGAGACGGAAAAAAATTGGCGAATTGGTGCCCAATACCTTTCCACTCATTCTTGGTTTTCCTCACTTTTTGCAACCTCCACTCTGCTCAGTGCTCACTCTCCTCCATGAAGACGCCTCTCTGCTCGTGAATCACTCCGCCCCCGCCGGTTGCCTATGCTGTCACCTCACCGAGCCCCGCCATCCCTTGTCGAAGCCCCATTGGCGGCTTCGATTCGTCCTCTACCACTCTCTCTCTCTCTATCCCGAGAAACGACTTAGCTCTACCATATTGCCCGGCAAACCACGCCTACGCCGTCGCCTCCCGAATGCCCATTGGCAGCTCCCATCCGTCCTCCTACGGTGGTGGAACTCTGCGGTCATCTTGAAGTTTTGCTTTTTCTCTGGATAATAGCAAGAATTCTCCAGTGGAGTTTGATCAATGAGGTCCCTCCCATTAAAGTCGAAGGCAGGATAGTTGGTTGGGAAGGAGGTCAGCCATGGACGGTGCCTTTCCTATTTATTCTTAAGTCATATTATGTGAAATCCATGATTCGTTTGTTCTCCCTTACAGGCAGCAACTCATACACCAGGTCACCACCCTCTCCCTACTGTCCTCTCTTCAGGGCATTTTCCTGCTACTAGCTTGAAAACACTGGTAAATCTTCACACACGGGTGTGCTATGCAAAAGATAAAATTCAAAGGTGAGACACGGCCTCTTAAACATCCAATGTCCACGATGCTCGTAAGCATATGCACATGATGAAGAAGATTTTCACACGGTCCACTATGCCATAACCTAAAATTCTCCACCTGATTTCGCTTTCACATACGTGCCCGGAATTGATCGAGTTGACAAAGACAATAACGGGACATGGCATGGTGGGAGCAGAGACTAAATAGGCCAACTATATAGAATACATTTTCCCTTCAAAACTCAGCTTAAATGACAAGAAAGAGAAGCCATCTAATTATATAATCATGGTTACATGAGAACCCGCCTGTAAAGAAGTGCAAACGACACAAGGCAACGACTTTCATTTAAGCATATAACCTGCAACAGGTTCCATCCATGAGCATCGCCATTAAACATGATCATCCATCCACTCATGCCTCTTATCAGTCATCAAGATAACATTGCATTCTATCAGAAGGCAAAACAAACACGCAAGCCCGCACAAACACACCCATTCACACTCATTCACACTCAACAGTGATCATTAAAGGTTGTAAGCAGATGCAAGTTTGAAAAAGAGAAACTCTTCTCTCTCTTTCCAACTAAGCAATTACAGGGCAGTTCTCATTGTATCTCATCTAGCTCACAAACTCTCCGCTAAATTAACTAAAACACCGGCTCCTCAAGTGAGCAAGGACTCAGGGCGAACCCATCTGCATCTGGGGCGACCCAAGCTGGGGGCGGCCACAGGATCCTCAAGTGATCAGGCGAATGTGATGCCCTCTTGATGCTGCGATCCTCCATATTGAGGACTCGAACTTTCCACCAAGCGTTAATCTCTGTGAAATATATGCAGTTCCCCTTGCATCCTCCGAATCCTTTCACCGACACCGAGAAGCAACTGTAATCGCCCAGAAAGAGGGCAACATCACCGAGATTCCTTATCTCATCCCATTTTCCCCATTCTTGATTCAGCCGATAAACCTTAAAACCAGCAGCCTCCCTCACATCGCCTGCCTGAATCCCACTAAATCTACTCTCCTCGTCGAAATATCGATCCACCGTGTACAGATCTCCGCCCGACTCCACCAGATGCTTCCGGTCCCCGCCACTGCCGTCACCACAAACAGGAGGCGAGAACTGCACGATCTTAAAAGAAGGATCGATCCACGACACGATGCCAAACCTATCAACAACATAACACTGCCCTTTGTAAGCAATGAGATCGTCGTATCGGCAATTCGGATCGCCCAACCTATGCCAAACCTCGTCCCCATGTTTCCACCACGTCAATTTCCCTTCCCCGAAAATCCCGACGACCAAAGTCTCCTCCCGAACAGCCCGGGGAGGATCCGGAAGCGTGATCACCTTCCTTACCCGCCCAGGATATCCTACTTCGTCCTCTTCTATGAAATGACGTTCTACACAAATCTCAGTGACCCTATAATCCATCGTACACAAAACCTTAGGAAATGTCCCACCTTTGAACGAGATGGGTCGCTTCGAGAGCGGATTGAAGAGCTGAACCCTGCCTCCACCACCAAGATCCTCCTTTTCTGCGATCTTGATCAACCAACCCTCGCGAGGAGACGGGGGACACCGCGAGTCTCTCGGGGACGTTGGCGGTGGCTCGAGAAGACAGACCGTGCGCTGACCGATGAAGCCACCTCCGGCTCTGAGTTCGAACTCTGAGACGGGAGGTATCAAGGAACGCCACGACGAACAGACGCTGCGAAACCGGCAGACGTCCATGTGGGTGTCGAGCTTTTTCCCGATCATCGACCACAATTCCGTCGGGAGTTTCGACCACGAGACCGGTTTCTCCATCGCCTGAGAGGGTCCGGTGCTTGCAGAGAAACGCGAGGGCAGTTGAGATTCGAGATTTTTTTTTTTTTTTGTCGGCCTACTCTATTCTTATAATAATTCTCTCAGACCTTTTGTCCTTTGTCCCGTCTCTTCTTTGCAGGCGTTGTGAGAGTCGAAACCTTAACTAATTCGTTCCCACTTCAACCTTGAAAAGATAAGATGGGGATTTGAGATTTCAAGTGATACCTAAAATATTAAGTGACTTTTAATATTGCACATGAGATATACGATAAACCAAGCAGTGATCGTGTTGACATGGGGCTCACACGCAAGATTATTCAAAGTTTATGAAGGACCATCTCTCTCCTCTCTCTCCCTTTAAAATCGCTGGGTCACGGAGACACATAAAAAATGGCGCCCGGTACCTCTCCACTTAGTCTTGGGTTTCCCTCACCATTCACGACCTCGGCTCTGCTCCTTCTCCTCCATGAAGGTGCCTCTCTACTCATGAATCACTCCGCCTCTGCCTCCGCCAGTTGCCTATGCCGTCGCCTGCAGGTTCGATACGTTCTCTGCTGCTGTTTTGAGAATGACTCGGCTCTACTCTCCTGTCTGGCGAACCACGCCTATGCCGTTGGCTCCCGAAGCCCCATTGGTGGCTTTGATTCGTCCTTCTGTTGTGGTGGAACTCTGTAGTCATCTTGAAGTTTTGCTTTTTCTCAGGATACTAGTAAGAAATCTCCAGTGGAGTTGATCAATGAGATCCCTCCCATTAAAGTAGAAGGTGGGACAGTTGCTTGTGAAGGAGGTTAGCCATGGACGGTGCCTTTCCTATTTATCCTTAGTCGTATGATGTGAAGTGGATTCATCTGAACCCATGATTTTTGTTCTCCCTTACAGACAGCAATTCTGCCTTGACTTGGAGGAGCGTGCTGTCTGCGAGTGTTGTGGCCTGCACTACATTTAGGAGAATCATCACTAGTAACCCTTTCATGTTTTTTGATAGCCAAAACAACATCCCTGCATGGATGTCTGGTATTTGTCTTTGGATGGTGCGAACTAGTGCATTTGTATTGACAATAAGGGTCGACCCCCACAGGGATCAACCTTGTAATTGCATTTGTGAACGGAATTGTCTTGCTATTTTCTTATTAGATCAGCAATCTTCAGATACGACAGGAGGACCACCTCCATCATGAATCTTTTACATTTCAAATGCAACCAGAAATCCAGGGGCAAGAAAGATGAAGACAGATGCAGTAACAATGGCCCAAATAAACGAGTGCCAACAATAGCTCACTACTAATTACTAAAATCCATATAAAAACTCTCCTACTTACAAGGGGAAAAAAGGAATAGTAATATCTCAGCCCCTAAAAGAATTACATAAAGTAGAGCTCCTCATAAGTTAGCCATGTTAACTCCAAACTAACTGAAAGGCGCCCCCATCCCTTAAAGTTCTCGCATTGACCCGAAAAACGCTTGAATTGGTCAGAGCAAAGAATGGTGCTCTTACCAGTCATATCAACTCTACTAGACTGCAGCTGTGCAACTGCCGACCTGAAAATTGACAAAGCATGTCATGCGCCAGTCGTCTCTTCACCAGCTAGTTTCCTTCTCTGTTCATGTTCCGCAACCTTATAATCCACTACTTATTGGAACAAGGCAGGGTCGAGCACACATTGCTCGCTCCCATAAATAGCAGCTTGGACACTAGCCGTTAACTTGGCCATTTCTCTACCTGAAATCCTTCTGTTTTAGCTGCGGCTTCCCTAATCACATCATCAGTCAATCCTTTAATCTCTATCTTCTGTTGTTGTTTCTTGAACAAATTCCTAAACCGTCCAGATTTTCTCGACCCAGCTTGAGCAATATACTCATCTATATATAGCTTTAGAAACTTAAACCGTTCCTCCTCCCCTGGTAGAGGGAATTCCAGGACTTCATCAATCCAGTCTGCTACAGCTGAATCAAGATCGCCGAGACGGTTTGTGGCAAGAACAAGAACAATGTCCTTAGACTGATCGCCTGTTCAAAATAGCGTTGCATTGAGTGCACTTCTTTGTGCTTCACTCATGTAAGTTATATTCCTCCTGCAATTATAATTTTGAGATGATCACTTGAGTTTGCATCATACACACTGATGCGACAAGTGAATGTCAATTCTTGAAATGAGCGAATACTTCAAGATCCTGAAGTTATGAGGATCGGCGGTGCCCAAGTTTGTAGAACATGTCGGTTAGTCTCCTGAATTCATTGGACGCAGAGGATGAATCGGAGCAACCAATGCGGCTTCGGGAGGCTACAGCATAGGCGTGGTTCGCCGAACGAGAGAGTAGAGCAGAGTCATTTCCCGGAGTAGGGAGAGAGCGGCAGAAGACAAGTCAAAGCCGCCAGTGGGGGCTTCGACTGGGGACGCCGCGGGCAACTGGCGGAGGCGGCATCGTTCATGAGTAGAGAGGCGCCTTCGCCGAGGAAAGGGAGAGAGAGAGCGAGGGGAAAACCTGAGCGTGAATGGAGAAGCATCAGGTGCGATTTTTTTCCGTCTCCGTAACACAGCGATTTTAACAAGAGAGAGGGTCAGTAAAAAAATTTGAATAGTCTTCCGTGTGGGGCCCATTTGACACTTTTCGATTGCTGGGTGGTTTATTGTATATCCGCGTGGCATGTTAAACTCATTTAATATTTTCTTGTGATGCGTTTGCCATCCCAATTAAATAAGATCTATGCTCTTCACTTGTACCGACAATTTCCGCAACTTTTCAGAGAGCCAAACTGGATAGCCATTGTCTTTTTTTCTCTGTATTTTGTTGTTTATGTGATTTCATCACGAAACTTTTTTCTTGCAATCAAGTATTGTCAGCTACTGTTCAAAAAAAAAAAAAAAGTATTGTCAGCTAACATGTAATATCTTGTGTCTTCAGCCACCAACGAAATGGGAAGTTTAGAACTACTATGGTCTACCTAGTTGACTTTTCAAGACACTGTTTCAAACTTCATTACATTCCACCGAAAGCAATGCAATATGATGATAGGAAAAAAAAAGGGAAAATTAGTATAAATGTTTTACGAACTTTGATTTAATGTGAAATTTGGTTTTTGAAATTTTAATTTGTTTAATATGGTCCATGCACTTTAGCTCAATGTATAATGTGGTCCATGAACTTTAAAATTATTTAATGTGATTCCTGGACCTTTGATATATTTTCAAATTAATCCCTGAACTATATAAAAACGTTTAATATTGTTTATGAACTTGAATTAGTGGAATAATAACATTGAATATTTTCATATAGTTTAATAACTAAATCGAACATGTACCAAAGTTTTAGGAATTATATTGTATATATTACAGTTTTAGAAGAAAAAAAAGAAAAAATGCATAATATCAATTTTATGAATTTTTTTTCTAATAAGACGATTTAAAATGCTTGACATTATGATGTTTGGAGCTCTCTAATAATTTAACTAGGTCAATATTGGATTTTAACCAAATCAATGGTGCATTCCTTCAGCAAAGCGAATTTTTTTTTTACCTTATTTT
Source organism: Eucalyptus grandis x Eucalyptus urophylla (assembly GCA_028830015.1). Classification (NCBI taxonomy): domain Eukaryota; kingdom Viridiplantae; phylum Streptophyta; class Magnoliopsida; order Myrtales; family Myrtaceae; genus Eucalyptus; species Eucalyptus grandis x Eucalyptus urophylla. The sequence goes on from CM054203.1 coordinate 31,914,886, forward strand.
GGAACTTTTGATTCAAAATAAATGCTATTCGAATGAATTCATGAGCCCTGACAACTTTTAAAGTGGTAGTAGTAAATAATTGATGAGAACTAGCAAATTCATAAGGCAATTATATTTTGTGCAATGACATAGCTTATGATTGTAGAATTTTGAAATTGAAAACTAAAATAACTCTGAATCAGAACTCATCATTCAATTTGCATTATGGCAAATTCCTTACATTAGTTGTGCGCTCACGCATAGTACACGTGGAACTTTCGCACTTTCAATTCTATCCAACTCTTGAAAATTCACAATCTTGACAATTTTTTCAAATTGAACCATGTTTTTGGACAATCAGGTCACTAATTTTCTGTAAGTGCAAAAATTGAGTTAATGGGACACCTGATGGAAAAGTTATGGCCAGTCAAACTTTGGCCAAATTTGAGTTAAAAAATGTATAATATTTTTTTTCCCAAAAAGAAAATTTCGTGTGAGATGATTTGAAATGCTTGACATTAAAATATTTAAAGATTTTGAATATCTAAAATTGACCAATCATGTCAATCGAATTCTAACCGTAGGTAATATTGTGATTGTATCGTTTCGATTTTTTTTTTTTTAAGTCGAACTGTATTTTGGGAAGGATTGGGTCACGAGTTTTCCATAGTCACAAAAATCGAATCAGTAGGAAGAAAAAGTTATGATTAGTCAAACTTGGGCCAAATTTGAGTAAAAAAATGCATAATGTAATTTCTTTTTACATTTTTCCTAGTAAAATAATCTGAAATGCATTATGATATTTATAGATTTCTAATATCTAAAATACCATGCACGATAATGGGATTCCGATAGAACAAAATATCATAACCATTCGATCATTTCGTTCTAGGAAATTTGCAATCATAACACTTGTTCTTAAATTGAATTGTATTTGTGGAAGAATCAGGCCACGAGTTTTTCTTAGTTGCAAAAATCTAGTCAATGGTACACTGAATGAAAAAGTTATGACTGGTCAAAAAGAGAATATGTAATCGAAAAAAATGAAAAATTGAAAAAGTTGGATAAAAGGATGAACTTGAGGGACGGTGGAGACACCTAATCAAGGGTGGTGGTGAGGTTGACAAAGAGATTCGGACCTCGATATCAGCTTCTCCACATCCTAAGGTAGTTAACTATCTTGCACTATGTATAGTGTATGTTCCCATTTTTTTTTTTCGAATAAATCATGTCTAGGACCTCGGAACGCACCCTTATTATAGAGAGAAAGGCGCTTTCTGCCACGACATTTGCACATTTAGATGCTACTCAAGATCTCTGTACTTGCAACCTACTAAATTTAATTCAATCTCTTTCGACCTCTTTAGATTTCTATTGATGATCATCCTTTGTTGTTGAAATTGATGAGGTAATTTTTATGTTTTGGTTTGGACGGATAAATAACTACCATATTCATTGTGGATATGACTAGCCGATTGTCTAAAAGAATTTTGCATTATGTGAGAAGAGGATATGAAGTTTGGTGTAGTTCATTATAAATGTAGAACTCAGGCCCGTTTGATTGCAGGTTGTTGACCATTCAGTTGTGCCTCCGCATAGAGTACTCAAGTGTATCAATAGCGTTAACACATGGTCACTCTCATGAACCCATTGGTTTTGATAAGTACTCAACGTTACTCAATTGTGCATATGCATTGGTCAAGTAATGGATGCAGTAGCTGACAATATTATTTAATCAATGCAGGATGAGAAACATGTGGAACTTTTTCACTTTCAATTCAGTCCAATTCCAAAAAAGTTAACAATACTGATCTCTTTTTTATAAAATTAAATCGCATTTTTGGAACAATGATATCATGAGCTTTCTATTGATGCAAAAATCGAGTCAACAGGAAGCTAGATGGAAATGTTACGGCCGGTGAAACTTTGGCCAAATTTGAGTAAAAAATGCATAATATCATTTTTTTTATAAATATTCCAATAATATGATTTGAAACGCTTAACGTTATTATATCTAAAAATTTATAATATCTAAAATAGACCATGCATGATTCTAATTGAACAAAATATCGTGATTTTTCGATTGTTTCGATTTAGGAAATTTGTAATTAAAAAAAAAAAAAAAACCAAACTGTACTATAGGAAGAATCGAGTCACGAGTTTTTCGTAGGTGCAAAAATTGAATTAGTGGGACATCAAATTATGATCAATCAAATTTTGGTCAAATTTGAGTTAAAACGGCATGATATCATTTTTCTAAAATCTCGTTGATCAGATTTTTTTTTTTTAAAAAACATATCCCGCCATATGAATTGCACCTAAGAAAGCAAATCTCGAAATTTTATTTCAATAGAGATGTTGGGAGATTGATAGATACCAAAATCTAAATTCAAACACGAAAAGTTAGCATGTTATTACCATATAGTTCAAGTGAAAATTTTAGGTAATTTTCTCTTGAAAATCCCTCCATCCCTACAGCTTCGTTCTTAAAAGAGAGAAATTTGATCTTGCTTATGAAAGATGAAGGTATTAAAAAAAAAATCATTTATTGAAAGGAAGGAGTTGAATGTGATAAATATATTTTCCTTAGGAGCAGTTGAAAATACTTATCCTACACAACAAAGAATCAAGTCTAGATTCTCTCCTCTCTTCCGCTTCTCAATCTTTCTTTATGGCTTTGATCAACCCTCTTCCGCTTCATCTTCTTTTCTTCCTCTCTTCTTCTTCCTCATCTTCCTCTTCTTCTTATCAGCTCATTAGCAATTCTTAGCAGCAAAAACCTTATCTTTATCATCCATTTTCAGTCGCAAAAGAGATCGACCTTGACCCCATAACGAACATACATTCTCTCTACGTTGGATCAAGAATGGGGTCAGAGGGATAAAAAACTACTAATTCATATAGAGTCATCAAATCGGCCCAACCAACAACCAAAGCTCTATGCATTGTTCACTATCAATAATGTACAATTAGATTTCGTGTATATTGCACCGGGAAATGCTTAAGTAATTGTCATTGTTGTTATTGCTGAGTAATGGTGGCATACATGCCACGGGATCTAATTGATAGAAAAGGTAAGAAAAAAGAATTCATTCCCTCCATTATTATGCTAGCATGAAGAGTGACCGTTATGCTATTGTCATCCTATTACAATGTACTAGATTTAATTAAATCTTTTTAGCTTCCTCGAATTTCTCCATATCGCAATCTACTAAATTTAATTCAATCTCTTTCAATCTTCTCGAATTTATCCATCTTATCCCTCACCATTTTTTCTGAATTTGATGAGGTAACTTTTATGCTTGGACTTAACAAAAGGGTTTGAATATTATGTGTGGAACTTTTTTACTTCCAATGCTAGAAAAAGACACCTTTTTAGAATTAAACAACATTTTTGGAACAATTAGGTAAAAAACTTTCCGTTGGTGCAAAAATAAAGTCAATGTGAAATTGGATGCAAACTTAGGTCAGACTTTGGGCAAATTTAAGTAAAATAATACATAAAATCGTTTTTCTAAAAAATTCCAATAACATGATTTGAAATATTTGACGGTATTAGATCTAGAAATTTCTAATATCCAAAATTGATCATTCACCACAATGGATTATAACTGAACAAAATATCATGATTGTCCGATCATTTCAATCTAGGAAATTCGTAATCATAACACTTTTTTTATAAATCAAACCGTACTTTTGGAATAATTGGGTCATGAGGTTTTTGTAGATGCAAAAATCAAGGTAATAGGATATCGGATTATGATCAATCAAATTTGGCCAAAATTTGATTAATCATATGACCTCTCATTAGAAGGATTTGATATTATGAGGTAATTTTTATGCTTTGACTTAACAAAAAGATTTGAATGGAGAGATGACTACCGTATCTGTTGAGTGCTTTGGGACCTTTTCATTGCTAATTTAGTCCAATTCTAAAAAAATGAACAATAATAACACTTTTTAGAATGGGATATGTGCAATGGAAGTTCTAAAATTTATCGGGAAAGTGCAATTAAGTCATAAAACTTGCAAAAAGTGCAATCAAATCCTAAAATTTATCAAATTGATTCAATTGACTTGATTTTTGCACCAATGGAAGTTCTAAAATTTGTGTAGCCACCTGTCTACGATTGGACACCGTAGATCTCGCCGTTGGGAGAGAGCTTGGGCGATATATTCAAAAGCCTCGGGATTACCTCTTAATCCTTAGGCCCACTACTTCTTCATTCATGGCCTATTTTTTTGTTTGATCGATCTCCCTTTCGTGTTCATTCATTTGACCTAAGGCAAAAGAGAAGTCATAGAAAGAAAGGTTCTTTCATGCATGCAGTGGATAATGGGCTGGCCTCCTAACTGGTCAAACTTTCAGCATAGTTAAGTAAAAAATGCATAATATCATCTTCTTTTATAAAACATTTCCAATAAGATGATTTAATAGAAAATGAACTAGTTAAGGAAAACCTTTTCCACTATTAGAAAAAGCACATTCAAAAGTTGGGAAAATATTTTTCACTTTTCAGAAAGTGAAAAGCATTTTTCATAACTTCTTCCATTTTACTTTCATTCACCAAACATATTTTCCTTTTATTTTTATGTTTTCTTTTTAAAATTGAGTTTTAATTCTTTTCTTTTCTTTTTCTTCTTTCTTGACTTGTCATTGGCCACGGCAGTGGTCGGCGTCTGGCCATAGACCAACTCGAGCCTTGCCTCAAGCCAGCGAGGCTCAAGCCTCGCTTGAGTTCGCCAAAGCCTTGCCGACCTCTAATGACCTTGGGTGAGGCTCGAGCCCTGCCCAGCTCGCCAACCTCGAGCTAGGTGGGCCTCGAACGTTGCCATAATCTAGCAAGCTCGAGCCTTGCTGGCCTAGGGCAAGGTCGAAGCTTGCCAATGGCTGGTCACCGTAGTCGATGATTGAGCCAAGAAAGAAGAAGAAAAATAGAAAGAAAAGAAAAAAAAAAAGGAACGGAAAAAATAAAAAAATTAAAAGTTGATTTTAAAAATAAAAAAAATTAGGAAAAGATTTTCCTTACCCAAGAATGGAAAATATTTTTTAGTTCATTTTCAAATTTCTATCGAACATCCGAAAATATGGTTATACTTCTTTAAAGTGGTGTCTTGAAAATGCCACATTTTATTATTTTTAGGATTCATATGAAAAATAATGTCTCTAGATTTAAAAATATGTCAATTTCTTAAGAAAAATATCTCGAGCAATGTGATAGAGCGGACACATCGGTAAGAGCCCAAACACTTTTCTCCATCTCTGCTTTCCTTCTCAACTTCAATTAGTCCTAAAACTACGGGATTAAAGTTGATAAAATTGCCGAACCATAATTACCCTCAATTATTTTTATAAATACGTATATGTATGTATGGATGTACGTACATAATCGTTCATTCACGTGGATGCATCCTTTGCGAAGTGGTGTTCACGGACGACGATGCGCCCCCACCTGACTCGGCCAATGATGGACGATCACCGAGATCGCGCCGCGGAACACGACGGCAGAGCACATCAACAGCGACCGAATCGCACTGGCCACAGTCGACCCAGAAAAAGGAAGATGCTTTCGCATATTCCTGTCTGCTCCGACAAGTCCTCTCTCTCTCTCTCTCTCTCTCTCTCTCTCTCTCTCCATGATCACATCTCTCGCACTTGTCGTCTCGCGTATGAATGCACCAGCCGCTCCTCGCACTGTTCGCCTAGCGCTCAAATTCACTTCCCACATAGCCCAAGAAGTCCAAGCAGCAGAGAAGCAACGATGTGCGCGGTCCTGTCTCGGGCCGAGCAAGAACAGCTGATCGAGAAGCTCCAGATCTTCAAGATCAATGGCCGGGACAAGCGCGGCCGCAAGATCCTCCGCATCGTCGGGAAGTTCTTCCCAGGTAAAAGATCCCCCTCGTCTAGTTCCGGCGCTTGGTCGAATTCAGGTTGTAATTCACGGCATGCATCTTCAATTATTCGCTATCTAGATAGGAATTGGATCCCGCAAAAGCAGAAAATCGTGGGTATTCAATTGCATGATGAACCGGAGGTCTCCTTAGTGAAGTTATGAGGAACTAGAGCTACTGGAAACTTACTAACGCGAGCGAGAGACATATTAACTGTTGGTGTTGATTGGCGTTTGGTCATTAGCTCGGTTCCTGAGCGCCGAGGTGGTGAACGAGTACCTGGAGGAGAAGATCTATCCGAGGCTGAGCAAGAAGCGGTTCAGCGTGGTGTACGTGCACAGCGAAGTCCAGAGGAGCGACAACTTCCCCGGATTCTCGGCGCTCCGATCCATCTACGACTCGATCCCGGCCCAGATCAAGGACAATCTCGAGACCGTCCACTTCGTCCACCCGGGCCTCCAGGCCCGCCTCTTCTTCGCCACCTTCGGCCGCCTTCTCTTCACCGGCGGGTGAGTAAAGAAACGGAATGCATTCCAATTATGCCCGGTCGAAGTCGAATCGGTTTCGAATCCCGATTTGCTTTGTGTTATCGAATGAAACATGAACAATTGGGTTGGTTCCCGTCGTGCGGTGGCAGGTTGTACGGGAAGCTGAACTACGTGAACCGGCTCGACCAGTTGTGGGACCACGTTAGGAGGGGCGAGGTCGAGATACCAGAGTTCGCCCGGGAGCACGACGAGGATTTGCAGTACCGTCCGATGATGGACTACGGCCCGGAGAGCGACCACGCTCGGGTCCACGGCGCACCGGCAGCAGATTCCTCGGTGTCCATGTACTCCATGCGGTGTATCTCGTGATCTTAATCGTGTCGTGCCGTGATGAACAAACAATTGTAGGTGCGGATAAGTGATGAAACAAATTCGGCCGATCCCAATCCTATCTTCTATCTCCTAAAGGCTATTGGGGGAGGCCACGTCTACTGCGTTTAAGCCTTATCCACATCTCTACATGATTTGTTAAATGACGTGAAATTGATAATGAAGTGCCTATTACACGTGTCCTGATGAATTTCATTTTAATTAGCACCACGGCTATAATATAATCATGTGATGTGACCATCAGATAAAAATATTTTCTTTAACAATTAAAATCCCGACCCTTATTCATTGGTTACTCGACTAAAAAGAGAATCTAGGCACGTTTCTCGTCCTCCGCAAGCCTCGCATGATGCCTCGAGTTGAGTGCCGTGACTCGGGCTTATTTGAGGCGTATTATTTACAGTGGCGTTGGTCAAACGCACGTCAGCATAAAGTAGGGACATTTTGGAATTTTTATATTTTTCTTATTTTATGTAATTTTTAGATGAAGACATTTCAAGCAAGTCTACTAATGCTAGAATGGATAACAATAGCCGTGCCACCATGGCCGCGGGATTCAGCGCTCGTGAGGCACCATCAAGATCGGCGTCGGGTGGAGAGATGTGGCATGGGAAAAAGACTGGGAGAAGATAGTTGCGACGGAGGTGAAATGTGACGTGCCCTGACAAGCGACGGCAGCCGGGTCGAATGCTGCGGTGCTGATATTGCCAAAGGGGACGGCGGGGGAGGGTTGGCGGACCACCGGCACGAGGCTGCGGGGGTCAAGAGGCGAAAGAAGAAAGGAGTCTGCGTGTGAGGGTTTGGTGGGATCTGGGTTGGGTTTGGTGTGGTGCGACCAATAATTGGTGGAACATGACGTGGGTCACAATTTCATGGATGAAACACTGCAACTAGTCTATATCAAAAACTAGTGTCCCAGTCGAATTAAACCTAAATTAACATGAAAAGGATGATTATTTGTGGGAGTGAAAAGAAAAAGAAAAGTCAAATTGCACTTATAACTTTGTCTGTTACCCTTTCTTTTCTTTACGTGGGGGCATTTGCCAAATTCCAAAGAAGTCAAGACCAAAAGATATAGATTAATCAGTGCCTTCTTAAACCTCTCAAGGATGTCTTATCATCACCGCACTCTTCAGCTCATCTAAATCTTTCGAAAGAAGGCGGTTCATTCATCAGCTCGGAACGGCACAAGCAAGAGCCAATTTGTTCCCCGTCGCGTTTCTTTTTCCAGTTTCGATGAGCTTGAGGCAGCAGACAAGGGCAACAATCTAGTGGTTCCTTGATGCTAAGCTTCTCTAGGATTGAGCAATAACTGGTTTTCCCACACCCAAACTCGGCGACTTTGCGCACAAGACGCCGATCATAGTCACTTGGGAAGATAGAATCCTCAAAGGGCCGAAAATGGCAAGGACGTCATCAACTGCCGAATAGCCGGTTTTGTGAATTAACGTAGGATTGCCTGGGCTTTCGCTTTGAACTCTCGGACCAGCCAGGCCATTATTCATCATCTTGACTATGAACATCACAAGATGGCCAAGTACAAAGTCACGAGAAAGGTGATGCCCATCAATTACCGACCCCACGGGATGAACATATTGGGACTTTTGTTCATAGCTGGCCAAGTCCTATTTGTCTTAGGACAAGACGTTAAGTCAGAAGAAGCTGGGAAGGAACAGATTAGTGTACAGTGTTTGTTTATCAACATCCTCATTTTTAATGGGAGATGATTTTAAGTAATTCGTTATCAGTTGATGTAATGTTAATAGTAATGGTAATGACAATCTTTTATCCCCTCGAGAAAGTCTTAGGTACATTGAATCATCAGCAATGTTCCGTCGGAATCTTTCCATAACGTCAATGATATTTTGACAGGGGTTCACACTGATTTTGTAATATGTCTTTTTGATCTAGTTTGAGTTCGTCCGAAACATTACGCGAGCCCCAATCGCTTCCGCTCCAAAGCCCGCACAAATGGGCAGGCGGAGAGTTCGAGGCGCAGGGCAAACTCGATGGAAAAATCGTGTAATACCATTGAATTAATCACTTGGCTCGGCTTGAAGTAGGGCGCTCTTGGCTGTAGCCTGTGCCTCTTGCGATTACGATCCCTGGGGCTTCGATGTAATTTCGCTCCCAATTCTCATACAATCAGACCAGACACCGAGGTGGACCCATTCTCGCTTCTTACTTCAATGATAAGAAAGCTCCGATAGCTCTCGGACCCAAAAAGTCCAAAGAAACCTTTGGCCGAGAGACTTGAGGATGAAGTTGGATGACTGCTGTGATATTAGTGCGAGAACAAATAAGAGATTGTAGATAAATTAATATAAATTTTTGGAAAAATAAATGAAAAATAATAAAGACATTAAAAATTTATATAATTTGGTTAGAGTGTGGATACTTATATTTATGAAAGAGTTAGCAGTAATAATTCATTATAATTAGAGAATCATTATTCGAAATCATTTTTACATTAGGATGTTCCTCACATTGAAATTTAAGTCTAAATTCAAAATATTTATATATAAATAACTCAATTTAAATATAAACTCATAGCACGTAAATCAACGTGGCTATAATTCTCCTCGTACGGAAAAAATGAGGACGTCGGCGTTCTTCGCAATGCGGCTCTTCTCCAAGGAACGTACGTGTGCGGCTCAAAAGGGAAAAACCCTATTACCGTTGCCCTTCTCACGCCACTTCTACAAATCTGCTGCGGGAGATAGAAATAAAAGCAAAAGAAGAAACCCTTCTTTGTTTCTTTCTCGGGCAATTCCCTATTTTACCCACAAGCCACCCCGGGCAGCCTACTCTCGGTAGGGGGCTGTCCGAGCCTTCTTCATTTCCCTGAACCCAGCCTAATATGCTAGGTGAAGGACTTCACGGAGATCCGAAAGTGGGTCCCCTCCCTTGACGGGAGTTGGCAGGGATATCCAATGGAGACTCTATCCCGTAATCCCAATTAAACCCCTATAAATAGGGCTAACTGGGCACCCGAGATGCCCGATTCAGGGTGAAGCAGTTTAAGAATTTGCTCAGGTCCAGAAAGTGAAATAGATGTAAAAAAAAAAAAAAGTGTGCCCCCTTATTTTGTCTTTTAGTGACAGACTTTTCAACGCAGAAATTCCAAGTCCCGTTAGCAAATGAATAATTGGACAAGCTACATAACTATGTATATTGATTTTTCTCCTCCTTTTTCGAGGTCGGGAGGCGCCTGTCGGCCCTGGTGGAGGAGCTGGTCGCGGCAGGGAGGCCGTGGGAGGGAGAGATGAACACAACGACGCTTGGGACAAAGGCAGGGCTGCGCTGGTGGTGTGCGGCAAGGTGAGCAACGACAACCGGTGGCGGTGGCGGTGGCGGTGGCGGTGGCGGTGGCGATGGGGGGGGGGGGGGGGGCTTGAACTTTCGAAGTTGCGCGAGCTTTCAACTAGCGTGGCAGGAAAGAAAGAAAGAGTTAATATAATGGCTGAAAATAATGGACGAACACATGTCGTCCGTAGGAGGAAGGTGATAGAACCCGGTCAAAGGTCAACTTTTTTACCATATGTGATACAACTAACAAACTGGATTGGTTACCAGGGAAGGCTTCACGGGGATCAGAGGTGGGACCCTAGCCCGTAGAGGGCTCGGCTGGGTTTTCCTATGGGACCATTATCCCATACTACTCTCCCCTCACTTGCCTGTAAATGACTTGTGAGGAGGAGTCCCCCCGGATGGTCTATTCAGGGGAGCAGTTTAAGGACCTGCTCAGGTCCACCCTCTGTCCTTATATACTGAGCGCAGAATAATCCAACAGAAGGCAAGGAAAAAAAGCAAGCCGCCAGTTAGGACTGCTTATCTGCAACTCTGCCGTTCTTGGTCCTCGGATGATCGGATCTCCCCTGCAAAGATGGAGAACACCGTGCCATGGTCCGATCTCCCCAAAGAGCTCTGGTGTATGATCGGGAAGAAGCTCGACACCCCTACCGACGTCCGCCGGTTCCGCAGCGTCTGCTCTTCTTGGCGTTCTCTGATCCCTCCGCTCCCCCATGGCAACAACCCTCCTCTGTTTCCCCTGCAACTCCCTCTCCGGCCGGGCCAAAAGCCCGCCTTCGTCACTCGATCCACGATCTACCGCCTCCAGCCGCCGGAAGAATCCGGCCCGGCCTTTGGCTGGCTGGTCAAGCTCGAGGGATCCGGCGAGCCGGGCCGCCCGCTCCGCCTCCTGTGTCCGCTCTCGAAGGAGCCGATCAAGTACAAGCCCGGTTCTTTTCCTAGCGTGTTGAACACTTTGGACTTCAGGGTCACCGAGATTGTTAAAGAGTACGCTGTCGAGGTCGATGACGGGGCCAATTTCCGCCGTGTCGCGAAGGTAGCTTTGTTCCCTGATTCGGCGTGGGCCGATGCAGGGGAGTGTGCGGTGGTTGGGATTCTTGAGGGAGGGAAATTGGGGCATTGGAGATATGGGGATGAGGAATGGAGTGTGATCGAAGGCCAAGATTGTCATTTTGATGATGTCATGGTCTACAAAGGGCAGTTCTATGCTGTGGATAGGCTTGGGACCGTGTCATGGATCGACCCGTCTTTCCGGGTCGTGCCATTCTCACCACCCATGTGCGGTGGCGGCGACAGGAAGCACATGGTGGAGGCAGGCGGTGACCTCTACGTGGTGGACCGGTACCTCGAGAGGGCCGCTCTGACAAGGTACCGGAACAACCGGGAGGTCGGCTCGGAGACGGTTAAGTTTAGAGTGTATAGGTTGGATCAAGAATGGGGCAAATGGGATGAAGTGAGGAGGCTCGGTGATGTGGCCCTGTTTCTGGGTGATCACAGTTGCTTCTCAGTGTCTGTGCAAGAGTTCGGTGGGTGCGTTGGGAACTGCATTTACTTCACTGAGTTGAGTAATTTTTATGGTGTTGAAGTCCATGTCTTTTGCATGGAGGACCATAGCATCAAGAGGGCGGCGTTCTCGCCGGACTACTTGAGGATCCTGTGGCCGCCCCCGGCTTGGATCAGCCCGAGCCCATGCCCCCTCGATCCGAAAAACATGAGGACAGTTTTCTAGTTCGATCTGGTACGGATTCAATCTCGAGCAGAATTGGGTTTGTAATTCGGTTTTCAGTATGAATGAAAAGTGGAAGTTGTAATTGCTTTGTGAGGCATTGAGAATCCATGTTCTGTTGGCTTTGCTGAATTTCTTTGTGCCTTGGTATGCTCTGAACATTGGAACCTTATTTATTCCAAATTGACTGAAAAAATTGGGGGTTAACACTAATCAGACAGAAAACTCATACAAGCAGAGAATGCTTGATGCATAAAATTGCTCACTCGAAACTAGACGGATATAGTGGAGATGGATTGGGGAAATATCATGTAGTTATCCTCAGTTTTATACCGTGATCAACATTATAAGCAGATGTGGAGGGGGTTATGGTTTGAAGTATCTCTCATGAGCACGAACGGCAAAGGAAAAATCACGGAGAAGGTGCAAAGAACAAAACATGGGTGATGGTCACCACCAAAGTCCTTGCCTCCTGGACGAGAAATATATGAAGCGGGTATTCAAGTGAGTTTTGGGACACATTCGATTTTGACAAGAAAATGGATCATGATATGTAATCTACCTGTTTTGTGACTTGTGAGATAACGAGAAATTTCCATACTAATAGCTTCCTCAATTTCATCATACATATGTTCTGAGTTCACCAACTAGATTCAAATTGACTGATAACATGAAAAAATTGCACAAGCAGAGAATGCTTAATGCGGAGAATTGCTTGCCTGAATGCGAGACGGTATGGCTATCACAGAAAAGTGTAGGGCAATATCAGCAAGTTTTCCTCATTTTCATACCATGATCAATGTAATAATCAGTTACAGATTGAGGTTGTGGGTTGAAGTATCTCTTAATTAGCATGTGCGAAAATGGAAAAATGGCGAAGTAGTGTAGAGATGAAATGGAGGTGTTTCAGTTTCGGAATTTCTCACTTCTTATTAATAGAAAGTTTGAGCTACACCAATCCTTCTGCTGTTGCTTTTTCTTTTTACTGTAAGAAGGTGTGTTTAATGATATAAGTTTGACTTACATGTAGTTTTGTGGAGTTATAGTCACTAGAAGCTCAATCATCTTTATTGTTAAAGTCGATTGAAATCGATCGATGGCCAATTAAAATATTAGATAGGACTTCAAATCAAAGGTAGATAGATTTTAAAATCTCAAAAAATTTCTATATTTTAAATTACACAGACAAACGAGCTCAAGTTCATATCAAGCATGAGAGAGAGAGAGAGAGAGAGAGAGAGAGCAAGGGAGAACCATTATTTAAATCGGATATTTCTTCAGTCTTTCCTTCCGCGGGCCCACATGAGTGCATTCTGTCTTGAAGCCTGGGCGGCGAGTGGACCAAAAGGGTCGATCTGGCGAATTAAAATCTGATTCTGGTGGGCTCTAGTAAGAGTGCGAATGGTAACGTTTCTGTTCTTTTTTTGTTCCAGGGAATAGAAATAAAAAAAAGTGTTTTTGTTCCCGGGAACAATTTTTGAACAAAAGAACGCGTTTGGTAACGTTTGTTCCGGGAATAAAAAATAAATAGAAACACGTTTGGTAAATTTTATTCTTTTTTTGTTTCTTTTAATTTTTTAAACATTTTTATTTTATTTTTCATTTTTTCCCTTCTTTTTTATTTTCTTTTTTCGGCCGATCACCGGCCTCCGACGACCGGCTGACGGGGCCGGCAGCCTCGTCGTGGTTGGGTGAGGCTCGGCCTCGCCTCGGCGAGGGCCAGCGACACTCCGGCGAGGTCGTCGGCCCTCGACAGCCGGTCGCTGGCCATGGCCGAGGCCGGCGACCGACCAAAGAAAAAAGAAGAAAAAAAGAAGAAGAAAAAAAGAAGAAGAAAAGAGGAGAGAGAAGAAGCGTTTCTTCAAAATTGTTTCTGGAACAAGAAGCAACTTTTTTGTGTTTCTTTTTTTTGCTCCAATTTTGTTCCGGGAACAAAAAAAACAAAAAAATAACAAAAACGCAACCGAACGCGTTTCTGTTCCTTTTTTTTTTCCTGGGAACAAAAAAGTACAGAAATGTTCCAGAAACGTTTTTTTGGAACGTTTCCATGCAGGGCCTAATAGACCTGGGCTAGGTTGTCGCTTCGCTGATGGATTGTATGAATTGGACCATAACTCTTTTCATTGTGACCAACTATTGGACTCCCCATTTTGTTTGTTTTCATATGTTGATGTATTTTATTATTGGGAAAAAAATCACGAAAAACTCTAAACTTTGCTCAAAGGAACAGATCTACCTAATTTTTTTTTTATAACGTGAAAAATCTTGAACTTTGCCAACCGTGACACATTTATCCTAAACTTTTTTTTTTGTGACGCAAAAAACCTTGAACTTCTGTCGTATGATGCATTTATCCTAAATTATAGGGCATTTTGGTCTTTTTCACTTTTTTTTCTTTTTCTTTTTTCCTTCTCTCTTCCCTCCGTCGAGGAAGCCGGCGTCCGGCGTCTGGCGAGGATGGCCCTCGGCTAGGTCGGGCGAGGGCCTCCCTCACCTAATTTGGCGAGGACACCCCTTGCCCGAGTCCAACGAGGGCATCCCTCACTAGGCCCTTGCTGGTGTCGAGCGAGGGGTGCTCTTGCCAGACGCCGACGGAGAGAAGAAGAAGAAAAAAAAAAGAGAAAGGAAAAACAGAAAAAATAAGACAAAAATGCCCTTGATGGGGTAAATGTATTACGATTTGAAAAGTTTGGGGTTTTTCATGTCACAAAAAAAAAGTTTTTGATAAATGTGTCATTTGGGATAAAGTTTGGGGTTTTTGGTGGTCTTTTCCCTTTATTATTTTGTCTAAATTTTTTTTACAACTTGATCTGTAGATAAAAAATTCTGGTGTCAAGTACCAATTCAATTCTAAACCTTTAAATTTGATCAATCTAATCCTAAACATTTTCATATTGATATTGATTCAGTTAATTCAACCAAATTAGGATGAATTTAGCTTATGTGGATGCTAGCGGTCATACATGGCATGATTGATATTGATGTTGATGTTAACATTTCTATAAATTTTTATTCTTTTTTGAAATTTTCATTTTTTTTCTTTCTTTTCTTTCCCTTCTCTTTCTACATTAGATGGTTGACATGGCACACTACAAATTCTTAGTGTGGATAATCTTGTTTCTGTAGAGCAAGCCTTTATATAAATTGTATATGAGGAGAAAAAAGTGACCCCTTTGACTATAAGTTTGGCACTATAAGGTTTAGCATACAAGAGAGCAAGAGTTAGGGGGCATAGTGTCTTGATTTAGAGAATAGGGCCTTACGTGTGAAAGAACTAGTATTTAGGGGAATAAAATGAAAATATTTTAAATTTAGAGTTTAAGTTATAAGACAATTAGAGTTCCGAGGTTAAACTGAAAATTTCCTTAAACTTCATATTCCAAGTTTATATAAGAAAAATCATGGAGCTGACTTGAGAATAGGCTCTGCTCGTGTTTGGTGGGCTTAGATAAAGGAAGTAAGGAATTGAAGAGATTGTTTGTTATATCTCATACAATTCAATAATAGGATGACAAGCCCTATTCAATTGATATATCTATTAGCAACCACTCCAAGTAATCACCTCTTGATGTTGTCTCCAGAGTTTTTGACTTTTTCCATTTTTCTTTTGGCTCCGACCACTACCACTGCAAATTGTATTAGAGTAGGTTCCAATCTGGTAATTGATTTGTGTTTCATGAAAAATTGTGAAGCTCATGAATCGACTAGGCTTACTCAATCTCAATCATATGAGGATGAGGAGTGATTGATGAGAAATATAGGCCAATTCGGATGAGGAGGCCAATTCTTTTAGTGAGGCAAAACGCTTTGAGCTCTTACACCAATTCTTTACACCTAGTCTGTCTATGACCCGTACATCTACTATAGGAAGCGTTGCTTTTGTACCGCTTTGAAACGACCTGACCAGTTAGACACGTGCCAATCCCCTCGTCCAATGCAAGAATTTTTCGGATTTTATATGTTCTCAGTGCTTTCAATTCATTCAACTTCCAGGCACATTTGCACACAAATGAACCGATGGAAGAGCAATGTAGGAGGCTTTACACTCTTTCCGTGTTCAAAGTTTTTCCAGAAAGAACTTTTACAAAGCTACAGTATCTGAGTGCTAAGATTCATGAATAATGGGCCATTAGCAGATATTTGAATAGAAAGTGCGGCAACAAGAATGAAAAACATTTCATTACCTTTTGTTTGTCCCTCAGTCGATGGATTCTTCTGAACTCATACTTCAACTTCCTTCCATGTCTCAAGTCCATTGATATTTGCTACATTTTATAATTTCCACTTTAACTTGCCCATCGAAAAACTCACAATCAACAAGACCTTCAGACATCCCATTGATGAAATTGTGGATGAACTTTATAATCGACGTTTTTGTTTAAGATTATCGAGTAGTCTTATGGCTTGAGCGTATTGTTATGATATGGATTGAACCATTTGATTCTTTATATTGGACTCGGTTTTTGTGCCCGGTATCAAACAATTTCAACATCTCACTAGGATAATGGTGCAGCGAAGATCTCTCGTGCATCGTAATATGCTTGAGATCACAATGCTTGTTACAACAATCTTAACCACATCTTTATGGAGAGTAATCCCACTTGTTTGCTACATAAATCGGTTATTACATCTCAAACAAGGAATAGAAGAATTCGTAATAGATTTATGTACTATTTATTTCGCGAAAAATAAGAGATTTGGAAAACATTTTCCTAAAAAAATAATTTTTATAAACGATAAGTGATCATTTTCTTAGGAAATTAAGCTTCAAATCATTCATTTTTTTTTCACGAAACAAATCTATTATTAAAATCCATTTCCCAATTTATATTAGGAAAACAAAAATTATGTTTTTTTTCTTTTTATGAAATACAAAAATTATGTTGATATAGATATTCGCCAGTAAATGTTATGAATGTAGTTAGTACAATCAATTACTTATGATAACAGTATTGCAGGAAAAAATATCCAAAAAGTTCTAAACATATTGAACTTTTGCCAATTGATTCTTAGCATTTTCATATTTTAATAATTGAGTCTATTTGGTCAATTTTGATCGAAATTGCTAACATGGATGTTAACCATCCTATGTGGTACAACTAATAGATGTTTACCTAAACAATTTTTAATAATATTTTAATACTTTTTTTGAATTTATTATTATTTTTGCTTTTTTTTCTTTTTCCCCAAGCCTCGTCAATGATTAGCGAAGGTCACTTGCCTCGAGTGAGGGATGCTTGGGCCTAGCCTAGTGAGGGTGTCCCTCACTAGGTTGATGACCTCTGTTGACCATTAATGAGGTAAGGTGATGGCCGATGGGGAAAAAAGGAAAAAGGAAAAAGAAATAATTAAAGAAGGAAAAGAAAAAAAATATTATTAAAAATGAAATGATTTATGATTGAATTGATAGGAGAAAAATAAGTTTAAGACTTTTTAAATAAGTTTTCATATTTTTTTCCTCCAATATTGATAAAACAAACATTGATGAAAAAAAAATAGAGTAATGGAAAATGATAAAATGTTATTTTGATTACTATAAGAAATGAATGGAAATTATTACTTGGTTAAGATAATTTAATATAAATTGAATTTGAAAAACAGCTAGCACATTTATGGTATATGACGAAGATTTACTTTGACACCAACGCAAAAAGATTAGATTTTCCAAGATTCTCGATCAAAATTGAAGGGAAAAGTATGAAAGATAAACTAAGTGAGAAGATTTGTTTTTCAATTTTGATGATAAATCATCAAAATTGAAAAACAAATATTCCCCTTTAATTTTGGCAATGACTTTCTCCTCCTTCCTGCGACGCCTGCGATCACCAGTGCAGGCTCTCATGGAGGGAACCGGGAAACGTCCATGGTCCGATCTCCCGCCGGAGATTCTCTCCATGATCGGCGATCGTCTCCACACTCGCATGGACGTCCTCCGGTTCCGCGGCGTCTGCTCTTCGTTCCGCTCCTCGATCCCCCGGCCCGGCCACGACGCCTCGCGGTTCCCTTTCCGCATCCCTACTAACACGCCGCGCTCCGCCCTCTTCCTCCGCGCGAGCACGGTCTACGCAGTCGAGACGCCGGACGGAACCGCCTCCTCCGGTCGCGCGCGGTGGCTGCTGAAGCTTGAGGAGTCAGAGCCCGGGCGCATGCGGATACTCAGCCTCTTCTCGCGGCAGCGGATCGCGTACTTGCCCCACGAGTTCCCGGAGGTACTCGATTCTCTCCAATTCCGAATCGTCGAAATCTGTAGAGAATACACGCTCGAATATGGCGGTGGAACCGGAGGCCTCGTTCAAGGTGTACGGAAAGTAGTAATGCATCCGGATTGTGTAGGGTCTGATGATGTGGACCGGTGTTCGGTTTATTTCATCGATGGAAAAGGGCGATTAGGTTATTGGAGGTACGGGGATGAGAACTGGAGCCATATAGATGATTCACAGGGCAGTGGTTACGACGACATTGCAGTTTATGACAGTAGAGTTTGCGTCGTCGATCAGTTTGGGTCAGTTTCGGAGATCGATTCATCTTTCGGACTTCAAAGTCTCTCACCGCCAATATACAGTGGCAACCACCGCGGCAGCGGTGGCTTTTGGAAGCAGTTGGTGGTGTCAAGTGGTGATCTTTATTTAGTGGACAGATACACCGAGAGCATCGCGTACACTGAGAAAACACGGCCGACGTGTGATTTTAGGGTCTATAGGTTGGATCGACAATGGGGGAGATGGGAGGAGGCGAGAAGCTTGGGCGATCCGGCCTTCTTTCTTTGCAAGCACTGCTCGTTCGCGGTCTCGGCACTCGAGCTTGGCGGGGGCAACGGGAATTGCATCTACTATACGGAGGACACTTATTCCCATTACTCGATGGAAATCGTTAAGGTGTTCAGCTTGGCGGATCGCAGCATAAAGTGGTTGAAGTATTCCGACTGGTGTGCTAGACTATTCCAGCTTCCTAACGGGCATGCCTGACTCGATTAAACCTAACCCCGGACATCCGCTGGTAGGTTAGGTCAGTAGCATCTGATGTCCTTTTTCACTAGCAGTATACAATTTCTGTGATACCTTGTTATATGAACTTTAATTGGTCAAAATGTTTATTTACAGAATTGAAATGGGTGGTTAGTGGATATATGATAATACAAGCAAAAGAAGGTACCCACGTACACAGAGAAGTTTGGTGAAAAAAATGTCATTAAGTTTACTCTTGAAAATGAATACGAAAATGCTGCTTATATTTAGAGGAATGACACAAATAATCTCTAGACTTGAAACCAATGTGCAATGTTGTTGTTTTTGGAATGTAGTTTTCGAATGTTCAATTATTTGATTGAGTCATTCTTATTTAAACATAACAAGGGAAAAAGTTAGCACAAGTGCCTAACTATCGGGTAATATGCTATCTATTCTCTAAATTTTCAATTTGTTTAATTTAGCCCATAACTTTTCAAAACAAAATGTAATTAGTCAATTCGCAAGTTTTCATAATCGCAGGGTTGCATAGATTTTAGATTTTTTTTTTCCTTTTGTCTATCTCACAAAATAATGAAAAATTTTAAAATGGTTGTCTGCATGCATAGTTGGGGTTTCGCAAGAATTGATTCTGGCCAAATGTGCTCGATGCGAACATCGATGCATCATTTAAATCATAATAAGGGGCATGGCCTGGAAAGCATCGAATTCTTTAGACATTTTATTGGGGGGAATTCCTTCTTACCTATCATTTGGTCATTTATTGAACATTGTAATTTCTCTTGTTCAAATTTGAAGTCGTACTCGCATTTTATTCGTGTGTAATTTAATGAGCATTTTTCACAAATTTATCTCAATTCCATTTTAGATTATTTTAAATATTTTAAAAATATAAGAACATAACCATTGACCAACGACCACATTCATTGTGCTCTTTCGTGATGGCCACCACCAAAAAGAAGAACCTGTCCACTAATTTCTGCGTGAGATGTTTCGTCGGAATCTTTCCATAAAGTCGATATCATTCGGAGGAGGGTTCACACTGACTTTGCAATATGTCTTTCTGATCTAGTTTGGGTTTGTCCGGAATATTACGCGAGCCCCAATCGCTTCTGCTCCAAAACCCGCACAAATGGGCAGGCGGAGAGTTCGGGGCGCAGGCCAACTCTTTTCAAGGAACTTGATGGAAAAACCGTGTGATACCATTGAATTATTCACCTGACGCGGCTTCAAGTAGGATGCTCTTGGCTATAGCTCGTGCATGCTTCTCTTGCGATTACGACCGGACCAGACACCGAGGTGGGACCCATTCTCGCTTGTTCCTTCAATGGCAAGAAAGCTTTGAAAGCTTTCGGACCCAAAAAAGTCTGAGGAAACCTTTGGTGGAGAGACTTGAGAATCAAGTTGGATGACTGTTGTAATATTAATGCGAAAATAATAAGATATTATAAATAAATTAATATAAAAATATTAGTAACATAAATGATGAATAATAAAGATATTAAAAATTTATATTATTCGGTCCGAGTAACAATACTCATATTCATGGAAGAGTCAATAATAAATAATTCATTATAATCGAAAAATTAAAGTTTATAATTATTTTTATATTAGGATGTTCCTAACATTTAAATTTAAGTCTAAATTCAACATATTTTATAAATAAATAACTCAATTTAAATATAATATCGTAACACGAAATCAACGTGGTTTAAAGTCTCCTCGTACGGCAAAAATGAGGACGTCGGCGTTCTTCGCAAGGTAATGCGGCTCTTCTTCAAGGAACGTGTGTGCGGCTCAAAAGGGAAGAACCCCGTTGCCGTTACAGCAACGCAAGTATACGAGCAGAATAATCCAACAGAAGGCGAGGAAAAAACGCAAGCCGGCAGTTAGGACTGCTCATCTGCGACTCCGCCGTTCTTGGTCCTCGGACTCTCCCCTGCAAGGATGGAGAACACCGTGCCATGGTCCGATCTCCCCAAAGAGCTCTGGTGTATGACCGGGAAGAAGCTCGACACCCCTACCGACGTCCGCCGGTTCCGCAGCGTCTGCTCTTCTTGGCGTTCTCTGATCCCTCCGCTCCCCCATGGCAACAACCCTCCTCTGTTTCCCCTGCAACTCCCTCTCCGGCCGGGCCAAAAGCCCGCCTTCGTCACTCGATCCACGATCTACCGCCTCCAGCCGCCGGAAGAATCCGGCCCGGCCTTTGGCTGGCTGGTCAAGCTCGAGGAATCCGGCGAGCCGGGCTGCCCGCTCCGCCTCCTGAGTCCGCTCTCGAAGGAGCCGATCAAGTACAAGCCCGGTTTTTTTCCTAGCGTGTTGAACACTTTGGACTTCAGGGTCACCGAGATTGTTAAAGAGTACGCTGTCGAGGTCGATGACGGGGCCAATTTCTGCCGTGTCGCGAAGGTAGCTTTCTTCCCTGATTCCGCGTGGCCCGATGCAGGGGAGTGTGCGGTGGTTGGGATTCTTGAGGGAGGGAAATTGGGGCATCGGAGATTTGGGGATGAGGAATGGAGTGTGATCGAAGGCCAAGATTGTCATTTTGATGATGTCATGGTCTACAAAGGGCAATTCTATGCTGTGGATAGGCTCGGGACCGTGTCATGGATCGACCCGTCTTTGCGGGTCGTGCAATTCTCGCCACACATGTGCGGTGGCGGCGACAGGAAGCACATGGTGGAGGCGGGTGGCGACCTCTACGTGGTGGACCGGTACCTCGAGAGGGGCGCTGCGAGGTACCGGAACGACCCGGAGGTCGGCTCGAAGACGGTTAAGTTTAGATTGTATAGGTTGGATCAAGAATGGGGCAAATGGGATGAAGTGAGGAGGCTCGGTGATGTTGCCCTGTTTCTGGGTGATCACAGTTGCTTCTCAGTGTCTGTGCAAGAGTTCGGTGGGTGCGTTGGGAACTGCATTTACTTCACTGAGTTGAGCGATTTTTATGGTGTTAAAGTCCTTGTCTTTTGCATGGAGGACCATAGCATCAAGAGGGCGGCGTTCTTGCCGGACTACTTGAGGATCCTGTGGCCGCCCCCGGCTTGGATCAGCCCGAGCCCATGCCCCCTCGATCCGAAAAACATGAGGACAGTTTTCTAGTTCGATCTGGAACGGATTCGATCTCGAGCGGAATTGGGTTTGTAATTCTGTTTTCAGTATGAATGAAAAGTGGAAGTTGTAGTTGCTTTGTGAGGCATTGAGAATCCATGTTCTGTTGGCTTTGCTGAATTTCTTTGTGCCTTGGTATGCTCTGAACATTGGAACCTTATTTATTCCAAATTGACTGAAAAAATTGGGGATTAACACTAATCAGACAGAAAACTCATACAAGCAGAGAATGCTTGATGCATAAAATTGCTCACTCGAAACTAGACGGATATAGTGGAGATGGATGGGGAAATTATCATGTAGTTATCCTCAGTTTTAAACCATGATCAACATTATAAGCAGATGCGGAGGGGGTCATGGTTTGAAGTATCTCTCATGAGCACGCACGGCAAAGGAAAAATCACGGAGAAGGTGTAGAGAACAAAACATGGTCGACAGTCGCCACCGGAGTCCGTGCCCCCTAGAGGGGAAATATATGAAGCCGGTATTCCGGTGAGTTTCGGGACACATTCGATTTTGACAAGAAAATGGATCGTGACATGTAGTCTGCCTAGTTTGTGACTTGTGAGATAACGGGAAATTTCTATCCTGATAGCTTCCTCAATTTCTTCATGCATATGTTCCGAATTCACCAACTAGATCCAGATTGACTGATAACACAAAAAAGTTGCACAAGCAGAGAATGCTTAATGTAGAGAATTGCTTGCCTGAATGCGAGACGGTACGACGACCACAGAAAAGTGTTGGGTAATATCAAGGAGCTTTCCTCATTTTCATACCATGATCAATGTAATAGTCAGTCATGGATTAGGGTTGTGGGTTGAAGTCTCTTAAATCAGCATGCGCAAGAATGAGAAAATGGTGAAAAAGTAGAGAGATGAAACGGAGGCGTCTCAGTTCCGGAATTTTTAACTACTTATTAATAGAAGTCTGAACTAGACCGATCCTTCTGCCGTTGCTTTTTCTTTTTACTGTAAGAAGGTGTGTTTGATGATTATAAAGATGATTGAGTTTCTATTCACTATAACTCGACAGCAGCAGTGGTGGCGCGGAGGTGCGGCGATGGCGTTAGGATCCCGCGGTGGCTCGGGGCTGGTGCTGCGGCGGGGCTGGCTCGGCACGGCGGGGACCCAGACACGGCGGCAGTCGTCGGGGATGGCGGAATGGCTCGCGGCTTCGAGCTGGGCGACAGCAGTAGTGGTGGCGCGGAGGTGCGGCGACGCGGGTTGCAAGCGTCGGGCAGAGGCTCGGCGACGGGCAGGGCGTCGGCTTGGCTGAGGGCTGCAACGGCAACGGCGTCCGGAGCTCCGGCGACCGTGAACAGCAGCTGCGGTGGTGAAGCTCCCGGCGTCGCTCTAAGGGCGGCGGCTCGGACGGCGTCGGGCAGCGTCGGCGACGTCTCCTCTCTCTCGGATCCTGCCCCCCTCGAGCTCTCTCTCCCTCTCCCTGTCTCCTTCTCCGTGTTCCTTCCTTCTCCGGAGCTTGAATCCGGCGACAATGGAGGTTCCGGCGAGCAGGATCGGCCGCCAAGAAAAGCGTCGCTCCTTCTGCTCCTCCCTCCCGCTTTGCTTTCTCGCACCTCTGCCCTTATCTTCTCTGCTGCCCCACTCTCTCTCTGGCCGATGCTCTGCTGCTGCTTTTTCTTTTCCCCATGTCCCCCCGCGTGCGAGGATGGCCAGGAAGGAGGAACAAGCTAGCGTGGGCCGGGCCCAAGGGGAAACGGCTTGGGCCGCGAGAGGAAAGAGAGGTGGGCCGGGCCAAGGCCGGATCCAGCCCGACCCGACCCCTAAGCATTTTTTTCCTGTTTTTTTCTTTTTTGTTGTTTTGTTGTTTTTGTTTTTTTTTCTTTTTTTATTATTTTCTTTTATTTTTGTTTTTGTTTAAAAATAGGTGTCAACACGTGGCATAGCTGATGTTGTTGTGGACATTTCTATAAATTTTTAATTTTTAATTTTTTGCTTTCCTTTTCTTTCCCTTCTCTTTTTATATTGGACAGTTGACATGGCACGCTACGCTACAAATTCTAAGTGCGGAACAAGCCTTTAAATAAGTTGTACATGAGGAGAAAAAAGTGACCCTTTGACTATAAGTTTGGCACTATAGGATTTACCATACAAGAGAGTGAGAGTTAGAGGCATAGTGTCTTGATTTAGAGAACCGAGCCTTACGTGTGAAATAATGAGTATTTAGGGAAATACAATGAAAATATTTAAAATTTAGAGTTTAAAGTGTAAGACAATTAGAGTTCGAAGGTCAAATTGAAAATTTCCACAAACTTCATATTCCAAGTTTAAATAAGAAAAATTATGGAGCTGACTTGAGAATAGGCTCTGCTTGTGTTTAGTGGGCTTACATAGAGGAAGTAAGGAATTGAAGAGATTGTTTGTTTGTAATATCTCATACAATTCAATGTATCATCTTATGTAAAATCCAGTTTCAATTATTAAAGCCATTGAAAAGAAAATAACAAATTTCCAGTGGAGGAATAACAACAAAACAGCTAGTCTACATTGGAGAAGATGGGAAGTTCTGAAGCTTAGGAAAGATGAAGGAGGTCTTGGTTTTAAGGACCTACTCGCATTTAACAAATCTATGCTAGGAAAGCAAGCTTGGTGAATTTCCCAGCATTTGGAGACTCTTTGGAGTCAAATTATAAAGGGGCTCTATTTTCCAAATTGTGATTTTTGGCAAGTTGGGAAAATGTCACATCCATCGTGGGGTTGGCAAAGTCTTATAGCAAGAAGAGAAGCAATTGCCCCTCAAATTATGTGGGCGGGTGGGAATGGGAAAATTTCTGTTAGAGAAGATAAGGGCGCCTATGATAAAATTTCTATTTATCTATTTTCCGGAACAGGTTTGGAACAAAAATCTGTTTAGTAATGCAATTTGATTTTTCTATTTTTGGAACAGATTTCTATTCCATAAATAGATTTAAAGAAGAAATCAAAAGCTAAAATTTTTAACTTCTCAATTTATGAAATAGAAATTAAGAAATCAATTTTAGTGTTCATATGGAGTGGACTGGTTTGTCATTTATCATGTCTTTGAATGAACTTCAGTCAGTCAAAACAAAAGTATACACAAGTAAAATGAGTGGTCATTGGATACATTTACAACATTGGCTAAAGAAGTTACCCACATTTGTTATCACTGACAAAATAAATAAATAAATAAATAAAAGATAAGTTGATGAGAAAATACATTATTTAGGCTTCACGATGCAATTTATATATGAGAAATGATATTAATAATCCTCAAATTTTCACTCAATATGTAATGTCATTCTTGAAATTTTGATTTTGATTAATGTGGTCATTGAATTATGTTTAAATGTTCAATGTAGTCTTTTTATTTGACCAAACTAGATAAAAAGTCACCGTAAATCTTTCATTATAGCCCAAATGTGTAATCTAATACCAAAATTTTCCATTTGTTCAATCTGGATCATTACTTTTCATAACAAAGTCAAATCAGTTTTTCAAATTTATCCACAAGTTTTCATGGTTATACAGTTGCCTAGATTTTAGAATGTATTTTATTTCAATCTATTTATTAAATTAACAAAAAATGTAGAAATGGTTGTCTACAGGCATGATTACATTTTGCAAGAATTGTTTCTAGCTGAATGTGCCCAACACCAGGAAGACGACATCGATGGCACTGTATCATCCGAGTCATTACGAGGGATATTGTACAAAAGACATTTAGTCAAGTCAGTAGTGCAAGCTATACCCCAGTATGCGATGTCCGTTTTTAAAATCCCAGGGTCTATTGTCAAAGCTATCGAGAAAAAAATAGCTAACTTCTGGTGGAGAAACAACAACAAAGCGAAGAGTCTTCATTGGAGAAAATGGGACATTCTCAAGTTAAGAAAAGAAGAAGGTGGTATTGGCTTTAAGGACCTCCTAACCTTTAATGTTGCTATGTTAGGTAAGCAAGCATGGCGCCTATCTCAACACCCTAACTCATTATGGAGTCAAATTATGAAAGGTCTCTATTTCCCAACATGTAACTTTTGGCAAGCAGGCAAAGGAACACGCCCATCCTGGGGATGGCAAAGTTTGCTGATCGGGAGAGAAGCGATAGCCCCTCATATTATGTGGGCAGTGGGAAATGGACAAAAGATTTCAATCAGAACAGATAAATGGCTTAAGATGGGAATAATTGGAGGACCTGCATTAAGAAATGAACCTCACAAGGTCGCGGAGTTGATAGACTTTGAAAATGCTGCATGGAAAGAGGATCTATTGCGCTCAATGTTTGATTATCAAATAGTGTCAGAAATTCTAGCGACTCCTATCGGCCTACCAACTACAGAAGACACTTTGGTTTGGATATGCAATAAATCAGGAAGTTATACGGTGAAGAGCAAATATCTGATGAATAGAAAGCGAATAATAAACCAAAGAGATCAAGCCCCAACAACATCCTACCAATGTAACCCAGCTTTATGGAAACATATCTGGAAGGCAGCTATACAACCAAAAATAAAGTTCTTTCTTTGGAGTGCCTGTCAGAACGCCTTACCTACATTGGATAATTTGTACAGAAGAAGGGCAGCACCTGCACCTATATGTCAAATACAAAAGACATTTAGACATTTTCTTGGGTGTAATTTGTTTTTAATTGTTATTAGGAAACCTATAATTGTAATTTTTCTTAACGAATTTGAGATGTACTTGCATTTTTGAATCAGCGTTTTTCCTAAATTTTTCTCACTTAATTTTTGGATTATTTTAGGTTTTAAAAATAAGAAACGTAACTATCGACCGACGACTACATTCTACAGCTTCTAGTGAGGGCTACAACAAAAAAGAACCTGGCGAGTCAACTTATAAATAGGGCACCGATTATATATCTGGCATTCATAAAACACAATCCATAAATCTCTGGCAAATCGACATTCGCAAGTTCAGAAATTGTCACACTCTTTACGAATGGTTGATTGAATGTAAGTGCACTTTAGTTGGCTAATCAACCGAGAGGATGAGGCACCGTCAAATAGGAATTGTTCATGATTAAAGAAATCTTGGACAATAGCCGGTATGCGGGTAATGCAAACAACGGGATAAGACATTTTCAGTGGCACAAAGAGCCTAAGTCCATCAAGAAGGGCGCATGGATAGACTCGCGGCAAAGTATATTTACGTCCAATTAATTTTAAGTATCATCGGCATATTGTTGCCTTGCGTTATGAATACATTATGCTTGATTAGTAATCATAAAGTATTATTATATTTATATTCCTTGTAATTTTTATTGAATATGGCGAT
Organism: Eucalyptus grandis x Eucalyptus urophylla; assembly: GCA_028830015.1. NCBI lineage: Eukaryota > Viridiplantae > Streptophyta > Magnoliopsida > Myrtales > Myrtaceae > Eucalyptus > Eucalyptus grandis x Eucalyptus urophylla. The sequence goes on from CM054203.1 coordinate 31,942,019, forward strand.
CTGCGAATTGAAATTTTTGTTATTATTTTTCTGAATTTTTCTTCACAAAATAATTCATTAATTTAATGTAAAAAAAACCAGCTTAGGTCAACCGGGCCCAGGCCCAGGCCCGGCAAGTGGGATGGCCTGGTAAATTTCCGTGCCTGGGCCCATTGGGCTGCCGCAACGCTGGCCCCTTAAATTGCGATGGAGTTGAACTTCGTACTTGGAACTTCTTCTTCTTAACCGATCGAGCGTGACCGCCGGCGGCCCCGATGGATCAAGCCGAGAGATGTCGATGGTCCGATCTCCCGCCGGAGATCCTCTCCATGATCGGCAAGCGGCTCCACACTCGCATGGACGCCCTCCGGTTCCGCAGCGTCTGCTCCTCGTTCCGCTCCTCGATCCCTCCGCCTCGCCGCGACGCCTCGCGATTCCCTCTCCGAATCCCTTGCTCCCTTGCTCCCACTCCGTTTTCCTCCGCGGCAGCACGGTCTGCGTCCTCGAGACGCCGGAAAAAGCCTCCGGTTCGGGCGTCCCGAGCCCTCCTCGATCCCGGTGGCTGGTGAAGCTCCAGGAGTCGAGCCTCGGCGACTTGCAGCTCCTCAGCCCCTTCTCGAAGCGGCGCGTCACTTACTTGCCCCGCAATTTCCCCAAGGTAATCGACTCCCTCGAATCCAGGATCGTGGAAATCTGTAGGGAATTCAGGATCGAGTGCGCTACGTTGGGCATCGCTCCCGGTGTAAGGAAAGTAGTGGTGTCCCCAGATTGTGTATGGACTGATCTAGATAAACTTGAGGTCTATTCCATCAGAGAGCAAGGGCGGTTAGGTTACTGGAAGTATGGGGATGAGAACTGGACCTATTTGGATGATCAAAATGGGTGTTCTTATGATGACATCATAGTGTATGAAGGCAAAGTCTGTGTGGTTGATCAGTCCGGGATGGTTTCGCTGATCGATTCGTCATTTAGGACTCTTCAAAAGTTGTCGCCATCAATCTACACCGGCGGTGGTGGCCGCAGCAATTGCAAATATTTGGTGGTGTCGGGTGGTGATCTGTATGTTGTGGATAGAGAGATTGATGTATATACACTTGGTTTTAGAGTCTACAGATTGGATAGACGATGTGGGGAATGGGTGGATGTAGTAAGCCTGGGCGACATGGCTTTATTTCTCGGTAAGCACTGTTCGTACGCCATCTCTATGCACGAGCTCGGTGGATGCTACCCGAATTGCATCTACTTCATAGAGAACACCGTTTACCCTTACTCGAGAGACAGAGTTAATGTGTTTAGCTTGGAGGTTCGTATCATCGAGCCGCTGGACTTTTACCCCTTCCTAGTGAGCACATGAGGCACCTTCAATTTGACTCTAACCGAAAATTGACGCCTTCCAGGTTCCAAGAGGACATCAATTAGACCAGGTTAGTACTGAAAATATGATCTGAAATATGTGAAGGCGTAATTTCTCTATATTGGAGCATGTCTCTGCCCTGGGATCTTGGGTTTTAGCTTCTTCCTTTCCCTAGTTTTGTAATGGCACATATGCGTGCTTGAATGTTTCTAATCTCCTTCGTCCTTGAATGATTTTGAAATATTATCAGCACAAGAAATTCGGTGGTGCTTTTGTTAATGGTCTTCTGCTTTAGCTGCCGACCTCCATTTTCTTGATAATGGCGGTTTGGGATTCAGGCATTCTCAGTATGTGCATCTGATCGTCAGTTTTGTCTTAACAAACATGCCAGAATTAAATTCTTAGTATCGATGATGAGTTTATTTCGTCTTCTTCTCTCCCACTGCAGCATCATAGTTTCTTTACACAGCTCGGGTGTCAAGAATTGCAGCTGTTCATCCATGGATCGTTTTTGCCCCTCCTCTTGAAATTGCACACCCAAGGGGTCACGGCATATGGTTCCCTAGAAATTACTAGGTAGGATGGCTCCATAAAATCAGAAACTCTCGACATGGCGCACAGCATGAAGTTAATTCTTGACATGGCGCACGATACGTTATAGCAACCCACCTCTTAATGGCAATTACAATCTATTACTTATCATGACGTTTTTTCAGGGAAATTATCCAAAAAGTCCAAAACATATTACACTTTTACTAATTTAGTCTTGAATATTTTCACATTTAATCAATTGAATCTATATGGACATTTTTAATCGGAAATCGCTGACATAAATGTTGTTCAGCGCTGTCCTACTTGATATGACTGACCGATGTCGATGTGAATAAATTTTAACTTTTTTTGGATTTTTTTTTTCTTTTTTTTCCTTCTTCTTCTTGTATATTCTTCTTCCCCCCTTGGTTGATCATTGTCAAGCCTAGTCTATGGCTAACGGAGGTCACCAACCTCAAGTGAGGGATGCCTGAGCCTAGGTTGGCGAGGTAGACCTTGGCAAATAAGGTGAGGGTCATTATTGCTCTCTTAGCGCCAACCATCAACAAGGCCAGGTGATGGCTAGTAGAGGAAAAAGGCACCCAAAAAAAAAAAAAAAAGAGAGAACAGGAAAAAAAGAGAAAAAATAAAGAAGGAAAATAGAAGAAAAGAAAAAGAAAAAATATTAAAATATTATTTAGAATTATTCATATTAATACCGACTATGCCATAGTATCCTTGCCAGTGATTTTTAGTATCTTCATTAGTGATTTTCGATCAAAATTGACCAGATAAACTAAATTAGTAAAATATAAAAATATTTATGACTCAATTGACATAAGTAAAAAATTTAAAATTGAATTAGTAAAAATGCAATTGACTTAGAATTTTTTGAATGATTTTTTCATGTTCTTTCTCTAATATTAACAAAACAAACATGGATGGAAAAAGATATAAATTAAGGTAACAAAGGATAATCAAATGTCTTTTTGATTACTTTAAAAAATAAATTGAAATTATTGTTGATTGAGATAATTGAGTATAAGTTGAATTTGGATAACACCCTAGATATTTATGGTATATGATGAAGACTTGCCTTGGCATGAACAAAGATTGGAATTTGCAAGATTCACGATCAAAATTGAACGGAAAAATCTAAAAGATAATCAAGTGAAAAGATTTGTTTTCAATTTTAATGAACTTCATCAAAAGTGAAGAACAAAAATTCCCCTTTAATTTTGGCAACGACGATTTCTTCCTCTTCTTCTTCCTGCGACGTCTGCGATCACTAGTGCAGGATCTCGCATGGAGGAAACCGGGAAACGTCCCTGGTCCGATCTCCCGCCGGAGATTCTCTCCATAATCGGCAATCGTCTCCACACTCGCATGGACGTCCTCCGGTTCCGCGGCGTCTGCTCTTCGTTCCGCTCCTCGATCCCCCGGCCTCGCCACGACGCCTCGCGGTTCCCTTTCCGCATCCCAACTAGCACGCCGCGCTTCGCCCTCTTCCTTCGCGCGAGCACGGTCTACGCCGTCGAGACGCCGGACGGAGCCGCCCCCTCCGGTCGCACGCGGTGGCTGCTGAGGCTCGAGGAGTCGGAGCTCGAACGCATGCGGATCCTCAGCCTCTTCTCCCACCGGCGGATCGCGTACTTGCCCCACGAGTTCCCGGAGGTACTCGATTCTCTCCAATTCCGAATCGTCGAGATCTGTAGAGAATACACGCTCGAATGTGGCGGTGGAACCGGAGGCCTCGTTCAGTGTGCACAGAAAGTAGTGATGCATCCGGATTGTGTAGGTGCAGGGTCTGATGTGGACCGGTGTTCGGTTTATTTCATTGATAAAATAGGGCGATTAGGTTATTGGAGTTACGGCGATGAGAACTGGAGCCCTTTAGATGATTCACAGGGCGGTGGTTACGACGACATTGCAGTTTATGAAGGTAGAGTTTGCGTCGTCGATCAGTTTGGGTCAGTTTCGGGAATCCATTCATCTTTCGGACTTCAAAGTCTCTCACCGCCAATATACAGTGGCAACCACCGCGGCAGCGGTGGCTTTTGGAAGCAATTGGTGGTGTCAAGTGGTGATCTTTATTTAGTGGACAGATACACCGAGAGCATCGCGTACACTGAGAATACAAGGCCGACGTGTGATTTTAGGGTCTATAGGTTGGATCGACAATGGGGGAGATGGGAGGAGGCGAGAAGCTTGGGCGATTCGGCCTTCTTTCTTTGCAAGCACCGCTCGTTCGCGGTCTCGGCACTCGAGCTTGGCGGGGGCAACGGGAATTGCATCTACTATACGGAGGACACTTATTCCTATTACTCGATGGAAATCTTTAAGGTGTTCAGCTTGGCGGACCGTAGCGTCAAGTGCCTGGGCTTCTCTGACTCCTTATGGCGTCTCCCGACTTGAATAAAGCGAAGTCGACCACGCCTTGCAGACCCGAATTGTACATCTGCAAGTGGGTTAGATCACGGTAGAGTCTCTGATCTCCTTTATTCACTAGTAAATACACACCCTTTGTGATGTCTTTCTGTGGATCAGGTCTAGCTTCTGACCTCCATTTTCTTGATTACTGGTATAGAATTTACTCTCTGGGAAGCTCCTGGTTGAGGTTCAGTGTTCATTTGGAGTGGACTGGTTTGTCATTTATCGCGTCTTTGAATTAACTTCAATCAGTCAAGACAGAAGTATACCCAAGTAAAATGAGTGGTCATTGGATACACTTACGACACTGGCAAAAGAAGTTACCCACATTTGTTATTGCTGACAAAATAAATAAATATATAAAAGAGAAGTGGGTGAGAAAATATATTATTTAGGCTCCACGATGCAATTTATATCTGAGAAATGATATTAATAATCCTCAAATTTTGGCTCAATATGAAATGTCATTCTTGAAATTTTAATTTGATTAATGTACTCATTGAATTATGTTTAAATGTTTAATGTAGTCTTTTTATTTGACCAAACTAGAGAAAAAGTAACCGTAAATCTTTCATTATAGCCAAAATATGTAATCTAATACCAAAATTTTCCATTTGTTCAATCTGGATCATTACTTTTCATAACAAAGTCAAATCGGTTTTTCAAATTTATCCACAAGTTTTCATGGTTATACAGTTGCCTAGATTTTAGAATGTATTTTATTTCAATCTATTTATTAAATTAACCAAAAATGTAGAAATGGTTGTCTACGGGCATGATTAGATTTTGCAAGAATTGTTTCTAGCTGAATGTGCTCAACGCGAGGAAGACGACATCGATAGCACTGTATCATCCGAATCATTACGAGGGATATTGCGCAAAAGACATTTAGACATATTCGTGGGTGTAATTTGTTTTTAATTGTTATTAGGAAACCTATAATTGTAAGTTTTCTTACCGAATTTGAGATGTACTTGTATTTTTGAATCGGTTTTTTCCCAAATTTTTCTCACTTAATTTTGGATTATTTTAAATTTTAAAAATAAGAAACGTAACTATTGACCGACGACTACATTATACAGCTTTTACTGAGGGCTGCAACAAAAAAGAACCTGGCTAGTCAACTTATAAATAGGGCACTGATTATATATCTGGCATTCGTAAAACACAATCCATAAATCTTTGGCAAATCGACATTCGCAAGTTCAGAAATTATCGCACTCTTTACGAATGGTTCATTGAATGTCAGTGCACTTTAGTTGGCTAATCAACCGAGAGGATGAGGCACCGTCAAATAGGAATTGTTCTCGATTAAAGAAATCTTGGACCGTAGCCGTTATGGGGTAATGCAAACAATGGGACGGGACATTTTCAGTGGCACAAAGAGCCTAAGTCCATCAAGAAAGGCGCATGGATAGACTTGCGACAAAATATATTTATGTCCAATTAATTTTAAGTATCATCAATATATTGATGCATTGCGTTATGAATACATTATGCTTGATTAGTAATCATAAAGTATTATTATATTTATATTCTTTGTAATTTTTATTGAATATGGCGATTTGCGAATTGAAATTTTTGTTATTATTATTCTGAATTTTTCTTCATAAAATAATTCATTAATTTAATGTAAAAAAAACCCAGCGTAGGTCAACCGGGCCCAGGCCTAGGCCCGGCAAGTGGGATGGCCTGGAAATTTCCGTGCCTGGGCCCATTGGGCCGCCACAACGCTGGCCCCTTAAATTGCGATGGAGTTGAACTGCGTACTTGGAACATCGTCTTCTTCACTGATCGAGCGTGACCGCCGGCGACGCCCATGGATCGAGCCGAGCGATGTCGATGGTCCGATCTCCCGCCGGAGATCCTCTCCATGATCGGCAAGCGGCTTCACACTCGCATGGACGCCCTCCGGTTCCGCAGCGTCTGCTCCTCGTTCCGCTCCTCGATCCCTCCGCCTCGCCGCGACGCCCCGCGATTCCCTCTCCGAATCCCTTGCTCGTGGAGCGACCACTCCGTTTTCCTCCACGACAGCACGGTCTGCGTCCTCGAGACGCCGGAAAAAGCCTCCGGTTCGGGCGTCCCGAGCCCTCCTCGATCCCGGTGGCTGGTGAAGCTCCAGGAGTCGAGCCTCGGCGACGTGCAGCTCCTCAGCCTCTTCTCGCAGCGGCGAATCACTTACTTGCCCCCCAATTTCCCCAAGGTAATCGACTCTCTCGAATTCAGGATCGTGGAAATCTGTAGGGAATTCAGGATCGAGTACGGTACGTCGGGCATCGTTCCCGGCATAAGGAAAGTAGTGGTGTCCCCAGATTGTGTATGGACTGGTCTAGATGAACTTGAGGTCTATTCCGTCGAAAATGAAGGGCGGTTAGGTTACTGGAAGTATGGGGATGAGAACTGGACCTATTTGGATGATCAAAATGGGTGTTCTTATGATGACATCATAGTGTATGAAGGCAAAGTCTGTGTGGTTGATCAGTCCGGGATGGTTTCGCTGATCGATTCGTCATTTAGGACTCTTCAGAAGTTCTCGCCACCAATCTACACCGGCGGCGGTGGCCACAGCAATTGCAAATATTTGGTGGTGTCGGGTGGTGATCTGTATGTTGTGGATAGAGAGATTGATGTAAATATGGATGAATTTCTTGTCCCTCATTTTAAGGAGACATTTGGTTTTAGAGTCTATAGATTGGATAGACGATGTGGGAAATGGGTGGATGTAGGAAGCCTGGGCGACATGGCTTTCTTTCTCGGTAAGCACTGTTCGTACGCCATCTCTGTGCACGAGCTCGGTGGATGCAACGCGAATTGCATCTACTTCATGGAGAACACCGCTTTGCCTTACTCGAGAGACAAAGTTAATGTGTTTAGCTTGGAGGATCGTAGCGTCAAGCCGCTGGACTTTCTCCCCTTCCTAGTGAGCACATGAGGCACCTTCAATTTGACTCTAACCGAAATTGACGCCTTCCAGGTTCCAAGAGGACATCAATTAGACCAGGTTAGTACTGAAAATATGATCTGAAATAAATGAAGGCGTAATTTCTCTGTATCGGAGCATGTCTCTGCCCTGGGATCTTGGGTTTTAGCTTTTCTCTTTGCCTAGTTTTGTAATGGCACATATGCGTGTTTGAATGTTTCTAATCTCCTTCGCCCTTGAATGATTTTGAAATAATATCAGCACAAGAAATTGGGTGGTGCTTTTGGTGATGGTCTTCTGATGTAGCTGCCGACCTCCATTTTCTTGATAATGGGGGTTTGGGATTCAGGCATTCTCAGTATGTGCATCTGATCGTCGATTTCGTCTTAACAAACATGCTAGAGTTAAATTCTTAGTATCGATGATAAGTTTATATCGTCTTCTTCTCTCCCACTGCGGCATCATAGTTTCTTTCCACAGCTCGGGTGTTAACAATTGCAGCTGTTCATCCATGGATCGCTTTTGCCCCTCCTCTTGAAATTGCACACCCAAGGGTTCACGGCATGTGGCTCCCTGGAAATTACTAGTCAGTAACTCTCGACAAGGCGCACAATATGAAGTTAGGCGCAGGATACCTTATAGCAATCCACCTCTTCATGGCAATTACAATCGATTACTTATGGTGACGTTATTTCAATAAAATTGTCCAAAAAGTCCAAAACATATTGTACTTTTACTAATTAGTCCTGAATATTTTCACGTTTAATCAATTGAATTTATTTAGATATTTTTTATTGGAAATCATTGACATAAACATCGGCTAGCGCCATCCTACTTGGTATGACTTGCCGATGTGGACGTGGATAAATTTTTATGTTTTGTCAATTTTTTTTCTTTTTTTTTTCTTTTTTCTTCTTGTATATTCTTCTCTTCTTCTTTTTTCCCCTTTGTTGATCATTATTGAGCCTCGACGATGGTTGACGGAGGTCACCAAACTCAAGTGAGGGGAGGTAGACCTTGACAAATTAGGTGTGGACCACTCTTGCTCTCTTGGTGAGGGTTGAGTTGGCGACCTCCGCTGACCATCAACGAGGCTAGGCAATGGCCAGTGGAGGAAAAAGGCAAAAAATAAAAAAGGAAAAAAAATAAAGAAAGAAAATAGAAGAAAAGAAAAGAAAAGAAAATATTAAAATATTATTTAAAATTATTCATGTCAGTATACGCCATGTAAAATGTTAGTATTCTCGTAAGTGATTTCTAGTCAAAATTGACCAAATGAACTTAATTAGTAAAACATAAAAAGATTTAGGACTCAATGGACATAATTAAAAGATTTAGAATTGAACTGGTAAAAGTGCAATTGATTTAGAATTTTTTGAACAATTTTTCCATAATTTTTCTCTAATATTAACAAAACAAACATGGATGAAAAAGATATAAATTAAGGTAACGGAGGATGAATAGATGTCTTTTTGATTACTTTAAGAAATAAATTAAAAATTTTATCGATTCAGATAATTGAATATAAGTTGAATTTGGATAACCCTCCATGGCATATGATGAAGACTTGCCTTGGCATGAACCAAAAAAAATTGGAATTTGCAGATTCACGATCAAAATAGAACAGAAAAATCTGAAAGATAATCAAGTGAAAAGATTTGTTTTCAATTTTAATGAACTTCATCAAAAGTGAAAAGCAAAAATTCCCCTTTAATTTTGGCAACGACGATTTCTTCCTCTTCTTCTTCCTGCGACGTCTGCGATCGCTAGTGCAGGATCTCGCATGGAGGGAACCGTGAAACGTCCCTGGTCCGACCTCCCGCCGGAGATTCTCTCCATGATCGGCATTCGTCTCCACACTCGCATGGATTGTTCCGCTCCTCGATCCCCCAGCCTCGCTGTGACGCATCGCGATTCCCTTTCCCCATCCCTACCCCTACTAGCACGCCTCGCCCCGCCCCGCCCTCGAGAACGGTCTACGCCGTCGAGACGCCGGACGAAGCCGCCCCCTCTGGTTGGACGCGGTGGCTGCTGAAGCTTGAGGAGTCGGAGCTCGGGCGCATTCGGATCCTCAGCCTTTTCTTGCACCGGCGGATCGTGTACTTGCCCCGGAAGTTCCCGAAGGTACTCGATTCTCTCCAATTCCGAATCGTCGAAATCAGTAGAGAATACACGCTTGAATATGGCGACGGAACCGGAGGCCTCCTTCAAGGTGTACAGAAAGTAGTGATGCATCCGGATTGTGTAGAGTCTGATGTAGACCGGTGTTCGGTTTATTTCATTGATGGAAACGGGCGATTAGGCTATTGGAGGTAAGGGGATGAGAACTGGAGCCATATAGATGATTCGCAGGGCGGTGGTTACAACGACATTGCAGTTCATGAAGGTAGAGTTTGCGTCGTTGATAAGTTCGGGTCAGTTTCGGAGATCCATTCATCTTTCGGACTTCGAAGTCTCTAGCCGCCAATATACGGTGGTTGCGGCATCGGTGGCATTTGGAAGCAGTTGGTGGTGTCAAGTGGTGATCTTTGTCTAGTGGACAAATGCATCAGGCTGGGTGCACCGCGCCATACCGAGAATACAAAGATGACCTCTGGTTTTAGGGTCTATAGGTTGGATCGACAATGTGGGAGATGGGAGCAGGTGAGAAGCTTAGGCGATTCGGCGTTCTTTCTCTGCAAGCGCTGCTCGTTCGCGGTCTCAGCGCCCGAGCTTGGCGGGCGGGACGGGATTTGCATCTACTACGCGGAGAAGGACTGTTCCTATTACTCGATGGAAAGCGAGAGAGGTGTGCAATGGAAACCGCCCGAACCGGAACCGGCCGGACAGAACCAAACCGGCTGATTTTGGGTGGTTCTCACAATCGGCGGTCCGGTTCCTGATTTCTAATCTTGGAACCGGTGGCCGGTCGGTCCGGTTCCCAGTTCCAAGGTGGGAACCGGACTGATAAGACCGAACCAAATTTTTCATATATAATATATATACATAGAATTAATAAAATATATAAACATGATAACTTGTTGCAACCAAAATTGCAATTTGAGGTAGGAATGGCCAAGAGACCATTAAAACAATTTTTGTTACTCTTTTATTTATTTATTTTAGCCAAATTGTTCATAGCCTTCATGGTTAAAGTTAAGTGTGAAACACACGAAGTGTGAATCATACAAGTGAATTTTGAATATTTTGTACGTCGAAACATTTGTGATTAGTTTTGTTGAATCACCCAAAAACCAAATTGGCGAACCATGGTCACTCTTTAGTGCAAAAAAGTAGAGCTGATTTTGTTGGACCGGACCGAAACCGATGGTTCAGTCTGGTTCCCGGTCCTAGGATCAAACGGTCCGGTCCACGGTTCGCAATTTTGGGAACCGGTGCTCCCGGTCCGATTCCTGGTTCCAAGGTGGAACCGGACCGAACTAGAACCGATCAAGCGTCAAGGTGTTCAGCTTGGCGAATCTTAGCATGATGTGACTGGACTATTCCGACTGGTGGGCTGGACCATTCCGACTTCCTAATGGGCATGCCCGACTAGAGTAAACCGAAGCTGACGATGCCTTACGAACCCGAAACCTTCATGCGCTAGTAGGTTATATCATAGTAGCATCTGATTTCCCTTTTCACTAGCAGTATACGATTTCTGTGATGCCTTCTCATATGAGCTTTAATAGGTGAAAATGTTTTTTTACAAAAGTAAAATAGGTGGTTAGTGGATATATGACAATACAAGCAATATACCCTCATTTGTTATTGATAGAGAAGTTTGATAAAAAAAAAATTGTTTTTAAGGATACTCTAGATAATGAATTTCAAAAAAACGTTGCTTATATTTAGGAAAATGACACTAATAATTTCTAAACTTGGAATCAATGTGCAATATTTTCTTTGAAATGTGATTATTGAATTATTCCTGAACGTTCAATTATTCGATTTAGTCATCATTATTTAATCATAACAAAGGAAAAAGTTGGCACTAGTGCCTAGCTATTGGGTAGTATGTAATCTACTCTCTAAATTTTCAATTTATTTAATCTAGCCATCAACTTTTCAAAAGAAAATGTAATTAGTCAATTCACAAGTTTTCGTAATCACACTATTGCATATATTTTAGATTAACTTTTCCTTTGGATCCATCTCACAAAGTAATGAAACATTTAAAAATGGCTGTCCACGTGCATAAGGTTTTGCAAGAACTGATTCTGGCTGAATGTGCCCAAAGCGAAAAAGAGGACATTGATGATAGACGCATCATTTGAATCATGATAGAGATATGGCGTGGAAGGCATCAAATTCTTTAGACATTTTATCGGGTGTAATTTATTTTTACATGTCATTAGATCACTTAAACTGTATAATTTCTTGTGTTCAAATTTGAAGACATACTTGCGTTTTATTCATGTTTAATTTAATGAGCGTTTTTCACAAATTTATCTAAATTAAATTTTATATTATTTTAAATATTTTATAAATATAAGAAGATAACCATTTACTGGCTACAACCAAAAACAAGAACCTGTCCAATCAGCTTATGAATAGGGCACTAATTTCTGTGCGAGACATTCACACGATTCGCAAATCACTCGTAAATTAACATTGGCAAGTTCGAAACTCTTGCACTCTTCGCATTACCAATCCAACCAGGCAAGAAAAAGGCCTATTCGAACGTCAATGCTTCCGAGTCGGGTAATCAACCGAGAGGAAGAGGCACGGATCCAGAATGCCCCGGATCCGACACATCTCGTGAAATGTGTAACATGAACCTCCGAATTACGGGTGCATAAAACATTTAGAGGGAGACGGCCTAGGGTCATAGAGTGATCTGTTCGAAATTAAATAAAATCTTGTACCGTGACCTTCATGCAGTGTGCGCACTTAGAACTGGCAGCTGCAAGCAACGTTAGCAAATTTTTTGCGGACAATTCAAGTGATGAGATGGGCATTGGTGCGCAAAGAGTGTAAATCCCATCAAGAGGCCCGTGTTACATGGCCTGTCGCTGTGAGGCAAAGTTTAGATACCTTTAGTTAGATTTTTCAATATAATTGCTATATGGGATATGGACATCGAAAGTGTCACAACTTGGCGCAAGCGGATACTTTAGTGCCAAAAATCTTAAAATGTATATTTAAATATCAAAATCGGAGAAGAATGAGACACTTTAGTGCCAAAAGTCCGAAAAGATATACTTGGGTACCACAATCGAAGAAGAATGAAACACTTAAGTGGTAACGATGAGAAATTTTTGCCAAAATGCCAATATGGCATTTTTCGTTGAGATTTTTTTGTTGATGTGGCAATGCTTTTAAAAAAATTATCTACGTAAATATCAATAATATGCTAAATGACATTGGTTTTTTTTTGCAGTTAAGTGATCATTTTTAACCACGAACAACATTTAAGTGATTACTTATATCATAACTTGATACTTAAATAATCATTTTTTAATCAGGACTGGCACTAAAGTAAACATGGAAGACAACATTGTTTTAGACAATAAATGTTGAGCAAACTACGTAATCCATTTATATTATTAAAAATATGTCCTATCGTATTTCTAGTTATTCTCAAGTGTTCCAATTTTCAAATAAAATGGTACTTAAGTATATGTTTTAGAATTTTTGTATTAAAATGTCCATCTTGACAAGTTTTGACACTTTGTTGTACCTTTACCATTGGTGTACAATCCCACTCCAGGCCACGGCCGGCCAGCGCTACTGTGGAATAATTTTAGATGAAAATCACCCTGAATTTTCACCACTCGACTAGTATCTCATTTAATCTTCTTCGTCTTCTTGCGAGCAGGACCCACCGGCGACTCGCATGGATCCGACCGAAAGACGTCCATCGTCCGACCTCCCACCGGATATTCTCTCCATGATCGGCGGGAGGCTCGACAACCCCATGGACATCCTCCGATTCCGCAGCGTCTGCTCTCCATTCCGCTCCTCGATCCCTCCGCTCCGCCGCAACACCTCGCGAGTCGCTTTCCAGGTCCCTTGCCCGACGAGCGAAGCCGTCTTCCCCCGCCCGAGCGCCGCCGTCTTCCTCTGCTGGAGCACGGTCTACGCCCTCGAGACGCCGGAGGGAGCCGCCGCCTCCGGTCCCGCGCGGTGGCTGCTGAAGCTTGAGGAGCTGGAACTCGGGCGCGTGCGGATCCTCAGCCTCTTCTCGCAGGGGCGGATGGCGTTCTTGCCCCGCGAGTTCCCGAAGGTACTCGATTTTCTCCAATTCCGAATGGTCGAAATCTGTAGAGAATACACGCTCGATTATGATTGTCGAACCAGAGGCCTCGTTCATGTTGAAGGTATACGGAAAGTATTGATGCACCCGGATTGTGTGGGGTCTGATTTAGATCGGTGTTCAGTTTATTTCATTGATGAATATGGGCAGTTAGCTTATTGGAGGTACGGAGATGAGAATTGGAGTCATTTAGATCATCCAGAGGACTTTGTATTCGATGACATCGCAGTCTATAATGGCAAAGTCTGCGCCGTCGATTATTTCGGGTTGGTTTGGGAGATCAATGAATCGTTCGGGCTTCAACCTTTTCCGACGTCAATCTATGGCAGCAACAGCAACCACCACCCCGATGACGACGGGAAGTATTTGGTGGTGTCAAGTGGCGATCTTTATGTAGTGGACACATACTATAGGGATGGTGCAAATGAGAGTCACCCATTTTATACTGTGAATACGAGCATGGATTATTTTAGAGTCTTTAGATGGGATCGACAACGGAGGAGATGGGAGGAGGTGAGAAGCTTGGGCAATTCAGCTTTTTTTCTTTGCAAGCGCCGCTCGTTCGCCCTCCCACCGTGCGAGCTTGGTGGGTGCCACGGGAATTGCATCTACTACGCGGAGGAAGCCGATTCCATTTTCTCAATGATAGACGTGAAGGTGTTCAGTTTGGCAGATCGTAGCATCAAGTGCCTGGACTTCTCTGACTCCATACTGGGCATGATGAACACCTCCCGACTCAAGTAAACCGAAGTCGATAACGCCTTGCAGACCCAAATTGTACATCCGCAAGTAGGTTAGATCGTGAACTTCTGTGATGTCTTTCTGTGGATCAGGATCTGATTTTGCATCTACTACATGGAGAACACCGATTCCCCTTACTTGAGAGACGAAGTTAATGTGTTTAGCTTGGATGACTGTAGCATCAAGTGGCTGGTCTTTTCTGACTTCTTAATGAGCACACGGGGCACCTCTGATTTGACTTGACCGAAACCAACACCTTCCAGGTCTGAAGAGTACATCGATTAGACCAGGTTAGTCCTGAATATAAGATCTGAAATAGGTGAAGGTGTAATTTATCTGTACTTGAGCATGTCTCTGCCCGGGCATATCGGGGTTTAGATTTTCCTTTCCCTAGTTATGCAATGGCACACTTGCGTGCTTGAATGTATCTAATCTCCTTCATACTTGTATTCTAGAGTGGAATATCAATACAAAATAATGTGTGGTGCCTTTAGGAATGATATTCTGATTTAGCTCCCAACCTTCATTTTTCTTGATGATGGTGGTGAAATTCAGGCATTCTCATATGGAGTCGTCGCGCGACTCTCCGTTTGGATTTTGGTGTCAACTTGCTTAGATTTGAAGAAGCGAGGAATAACACTTTGAGGAAGCAAATTCCATTAGTATGTACATCCGAGCACATGTCACGTCTTAATCGATTCGCTATGTGAAGAACTGCCAATGGCTAGCTGTGCTGAGCGATAGCAAAGAGTGAGTTTGTGGTCCTGAGAAACGGGTTGGCATTAAGGCGCACGCTGTCAAATAGTACTAGGACTTTGGGAAAAAAGGGGAAATAAGAAAGATTGGAGATGTTGGGGGAATGTGCAGGGGGACATTTGCCTGCTTTGCTTGTTGAGCTTGCACTTTATTACAAGCATGCTGTCGTGAGATGTTCTAATATATGGCTGCTTGGCTTACTTCATCGGCTGTGGAATACATATGCACGGTCAAATCACTGGCTTTCTCGCAGCAGCGAATCACCGACTTGCCCTGCGATTTCCTCAAGGTAGTCGACTCTCTTGAATTCAGGATTGTTGAAATCTGTAGAGAAGGTAGGCTTGAGTACAGTACATTGGGCATCGTTCCTGGTATAAAGAAAGAAGTGGCGTCCCCAGATAGTGCATGGACTGGTCTAGATGAACTTGAGGTGTGTTCCATTGTAAAGGAAGGGCGATAGGGTTACTGGAAGTATGGGGATGAGAACTGGACCCACTTGGATGATCGACATGGTTGTTGTTATGATGATATTGAAGTATATGAAGGCAAAGTCTGTGTACTTGGTTGGTTCGGGACAGTTCCACGGATTATTCGTCATTTAGGACTAAAAAGTTCTCATCGTCAATCTGCAGTGATGATCCGTGTGTAGTGGATAGATACTTTAGACAGATCCCCTTTCCTTGAGAGACGAAGTTAATGTGTTTAGCTTGGAGGATCGTAGCATTGAGTGGGTAAGTCTTCTTTCGCTTCCTAATGAGCACAGGGGGCACCTCCGACTTGACTAGACCGAAATCGGGGCCTTCCAGCTCCAAAGAGCACGTCGAAAGATCCGAAATAGGTGTAGGTGCGCAAGCATTTCTCTGCTCCAGCTAAGACGAGTCATTTCGAAGTGTTTCGATTGGATCATCGTCGTGCGAGATGGGAGGAGGTGAGGAGCTTGGGCGATTTGGCTTTCTTTCTCTGCAATGGCTGCTCGTTTGCGGTTCCGGCGCGCGAGCTCGACGGGCATGGCGGGGGGAAATTGCATCTACCGCGCGGAGATTTATTGCGCCAACTTGGAGGTGTTCAACTTGGCGGATCGTAGCCTCAAGTGGCCGGACTATTCCGACTTCCTTGTTGGTTTATTACGTTGATGAAGAAGCGCAATTAGGATATTGGAAGGGCTATTAGGATGTTGCAAGTATGGGGATGAGACTGACAGCTTGTCATGCCCCTTTTAAATGCACTTATATCGGTAGTCTTCGGTTCTCATTCTAGATATAAAGATGATTAAATTTTTATTTCCAGAAAAAAAAAAAAAGAGTGTTATTAAGATTACTCTGCAATGAAGTCGAAAAGTGCAATTTATATAAAGGGAAATTATATCAAACAGTCCTTAAATTTTGTCCTAAATGCGATGTCATATTTAAAAGTTTAATTTGTTTAAGATGGTCGTCGAACTATTTCTTAATGTTTAGTGCAGTCAATTTATTGATCAAACAAATGAAAAAGTTACCATAAGTTCTCAAGTTATTACGAAATGTACAATCTAATTTATAATTTCTCAACTTTTAGTAACAAGGTCAAATGAGTTGGTATTATTCTCAAGTTTTTAAAATCATATTATTCACCAAAATTTAGCTTGTGATCTCCATTTCTCCTGATATAGAAAACTTAAAGTGAGATGATAAAAAAAAAGGTAGCATCAATTTTCTTTTGTTGACTTGGGATATAGATTGAAAACAAATAAAATTTGGTTAGATCTCGTTCATGATGTTTTACACTAATACAATTTTCAAGCTTTGGCATTTCGTATTTTCTTCATTAAATCAAGTTAAGTTTATGTGTTTTATTTAATATCATATTTTTGGATGATTAACCATAGAGCTTCAAAGCACACTGATTTAACAAAATTAAATGAGAAAACACCAAAGATTGATTTTTTTTAATATATTTAAAAAGTTATGAACAATATTTACATTAAACTAAGTATGAATATCAATAGATATATTAGTATTTTTTCCATGTATCTTAATGAAGACGGTTAGAATTAATATGAGAGGTGAGTAATTTTAGGGGAACCTACTACTTGTTGGGATTGTTTATCAATTGTTTGAATTTGGAACCTATCTATAAACCCTAATACCGATTCTGTGAGAGTGTTGCTCGAGACGTCGATTATTCGAATTAAGGTCAGTTCAGTCCAGTTTCAAGATATACCCTGCAGTGGTCGCTCTTACTTAAAATAGTAGGAATATCATGACGATATAACTTTAAATAAAGTTCTACTTTTATTATTGCTCTCTCTAGAATTTCACACCAGTAGTGTCAGAACATATCACTACCTAGAAAGTATTAGGTAGCATGGCTCCATAAAGTCGGTAATTCTTGACAGAACACGATATGAATTGAACTAGGCTTGAGTTCGAAAGAAATAAGAAGATTCGTTTGTCTCTTATGAATTACCTACTTAATTTGCTAAGACACCATTTGACATGTTTAAGTAATCGAATTAGCATGTCATTTTTTTTTAACACAATATGATTAAATTACCATTGTGACCTAAATTTCGGATGTATCACCTAAAATCAGGCTAATGAACTGCTAAGTTTTAAACTTAACCCGTGCCCTCCCAAGCGCATACTAATTCGTGACTTAGTTTTTGTTTTTTAATATGCAAATGAATTTTATTTAAGAATCGCCTCTAATCAGTTTATGGTAAATCGATTAGACACCTAAATAAAATGATATGAGAATTATTTAACTCCTACAAACCAGAGACTTTGGGTACAAGGACTTGATTACACTAGATTTATCTAATGCCCTTTCGATATCATTTTTTTTTTTCAAAAATGTTTTTGCAAGCAGTTTGGATTAAATTTAACCTAAATTACTATCATGCAATATGTGATCACGGATGCTCAATCATTATTAAACATTTAACGAATCAAACAAATTGCATCAAAAGAATTAAATGCACATGCAAACATTTTTTTGGGTTTTCTTTTATCTCGAAATTAAAACATGCATTTTAACTACACGACCTAATTTTACTAACAAACTATTTCTAATTAAATGAACCTAATATGCAAACTAATTGACATGCACCTAATATTTTTTATTTTATTTTATTGGGATTTGGAATTAATAGAAACCCTAGTTAAACCATTTAGAATGAATAATTTTCTAACTTATTTTAGAGATTAACTTTACTTAAACCCTATCCTATTTTAGAAATCTATTATTTTTAGAAAAGGATGAGATTGCTAAAATGTGCAAACATTATTTAAGAGTCTATCTATAAAAAAAATAAATTAATCCTAATCTATTCCAAAAAATATCTAAAAGTGAAATTTAAAAAAAATGCCATCTTAATTTACTAAACCACTACATTCTGATGCAAATTTTGATTTTGATTTTGATTTTTCAAGATAAGCAATTATCAAATAAATATTAAATCTAAAATAATTAAAATATTCATCAAATAAATGATTAAAATAATAAAAAAATAATCAGCGGTCTCACGGATTAAATTAACGATTATTTTAATCCTAAAGATTGCAACATATAAAAAATTTCTAAATAATTAAAAATTTGATATGAAATCTTATGGATCAAATTAATAATTATAATTATTTAACAATTAAAATTCTATCAAAATGCCCAAAAATCAATATAATTTAAAAGATGATTTGACGTTTTACCGATCAAATTAACAATTAAATTAAAAATTACAATAATTTTAGGCAAAACCCATACGGTTAATGTCTACAAAATTCATGAAAAAAAATATTGACATACGATGTTTTAATTTAAATAACTAAACTTAAAAAATAAATAAACTAAAATAGCATAAAATAAATGAAAAATAAAAATAACAAAAACCACCTAAAGGGGGACTTGGAAAGGGCAGCGGCGGCAGTGGGTGGCGCCAGGCAGAAAGTGGCCGGCGTCGGAGCTCCGGCGAGGGCTGGCGGGCGGCGACGGTGAGGGGCGTCACAGGCGGTGGTGCCGCAGCAACGAGCACAGAGCTGTTGTGGAATCGTCGCACGGAGGAGGGATCGTCGGACACCAGGCGGTCGCGAACGTCGAGCAGGTCTCGAGTTGCAGGACGGCGGGCTGCCGGCCGTCGGGGGTGGAGTATGGCGACGGCAGTGACACTCAGGCGGAGGGGGGCAGCGATGCTCGTGGGTTGCAGCAGCGTCGCGCGCTGGGTCGCGGGTTGCTGAGGCGCAGCGGCGTCGGCTGAGTGGAGATGAGCAGGCTGAGGCACCGGCGTCGGGACGTCTGGCGGATTTGCAGTGGGCTACTGGTGCTCGGGCGGTTAGAGGCAGGCAGGGGCGGCGTTCGAACGGCGCTGCAAGTGGAGGCAAGCAGGTCGCTGCTCACGGCGTCGAGCGGAGCGGAGGTGGCGCGGGTCGTCGAGCGCTGCCGGTGGAGGCGGAGCAGGGGCGTCGGCGTCGGGGCTTCTGGCGTCCGGCGCTGCTGGTGCGGGCACGGAGACGCGGAGGTCGCTGGGTGCGCAAGCGGAGGCTGTCTGGGTGGTGGCGAGTGGCGAAGGCGTCAGCTTGCTGCGGAGGTGCAGCGGCGTCAGACGCTGGGTCGCGGGCTGCTGGGAGGCGACGGCGTTGGGCGGAGGGAAAGCAGCGGTCGGCGGTGACGGGGGCTGCTGTGGTGCGGCGACGGAGGAGGACGGGCGGTTGCAGAGGTGTCTCGCGGTGCTCGCGTACGAGCGGCAGGGGTGGTGTCGGCGAGCGAGATCGGCGCGGCGAGCTTCGCGGGGGAGACGCAGGCGACGGGTGCGGGAGGAAGAAGATGCACAGTGATTCTATTTTGTTTTTTCTTTTCTTTTCTTTTCTTTTTCTCCTCACCTGTCTCTCACGTCTCTTCTCTCTCACTGTTTCTTTCTTTTTTCTTTTCTTGTTAGAGAAAGAAAAGAGAAATGACTTTCTCTTTTGACCAAGTGGACGAAAGCTTCTGAATTTTTTCGAGCTCACCCTCTCTTTTGTGACGAAAATTATGGCTTTCTTTTATAGTGATTCCAGACAGCCATTTTCTATGTAATTTTTGAATTTCTATCTTCTGTTGCATCAATTCATGATTGCAAATCGGAGTGTGATTTCGCAATCTGTTCGATTTTGCTTTGATTCATTCCATTTTATAAAAAAATTTCTTTTCACTCACCTGATCTCCTAATTGCTTCCACATTTATTAAAATCTGAATATTCATTAGAATTTCTAATTTATTTGCATAATCAATCAGATTGATTTTCCTTATATTTTCTTCTTCTTGTTCTAATGTGATTTTTATTTTATTTATTTAAAGTCGCCAAAATTTAGGTGTCAACAATTACGATAATTCCAACGAAAGAAGTTTATTCACTCGAGAGTGAAATATATGATGGCGTCATGCCAATCCTGTGGCTTAAAGCACTATAAATGTTTTCAATTAGAACCGTACATACACCAGTTAGTCCATCACCCAAATTGACGGATTGGTGTGGCAAATTGGCTGACTTTATGATTAACATACCTATTTATAGTGTTTAAAACATGTTGATGGTAATATTTTTTTTCTCCAATATTCATGGAATAAACATGGATGGAAAGATATTTAAAATAAAGTAATGGAGGATGACAAATTGTCGTTTTGATCACTTTAAAAAATTGAATTCAAATTATTGTCGGATAAGATAATTTGATATAAATTGAATATGGAAAACACTTTAGATATTTATGATATGTGATAACTCGCTCGGCATGAAAGACGAATAAATTAGATTTTCCAAGATTCACAATCAAAATAGAACGGAAAATTCTCAAAGAAATTCGAATGAAATTGCATTATCAAAATTGAAAAACAAAAAATTCTCCTTTGATCTGTTTTTTCTTTTGGGTCGAAGAAGATAACTGAACTCCATTGCATGAGGTAGCTATTTGCCCTGACCAGGTTCAACTCTTATTAGGGTTTGATCTCTGCAGACATACGCTGCGCTCCCTTCTAAAACCTGCCTTCCTCGGCAGCAGTGACGATGTCTTCTCCTCCTCCTCCTTCCCGCAACATCTGCCATTGCTTGTGCAGAAAACGCGGGAGAGCTCCCATGGAGGAGGGAACCAGGAAACGCCCATGGTCCGATCTCCCGCCGGAGATCCTCTCCATGATCGGCAATCGGCTCTGCACCCGCATGGACGTCCTCCGGTTCCGCAGCATCTGCTCTTCGTTCCGCTCCTCGATCCCCGCGCCTCGCCCGTGGTTCCCCTTCCGAATCCCTCGCGTGCAGAGGTCCACCCTCTTCCTCAAAAAGACCACTGTCTACGCCCTCGAGACGCCGGGCGGAGCCGCCACGGGCCCCGGTCGCGCGCGGTGGCTCCTGAAGCTCGAGGAGACGGAGCTCGGGCACATGCGGATGCTCAGCGTCTTCTCGCGGTGGCGCATCCGGCCCTCGCCCCGCAAGTTCCCAATGACGTTCGATTTTCTCCAGTACCGAATCGTGGAACTCTGTAGAGGATACTTCCTCGATCGTGGAATTGGAGGCCTCGGTCAACGGTATTGGGGATGGTGGTCTGATCAAAATATATTTGGGCTGAATGCAGTGATGCATCCGGATTGCTGTGTATGGTCTGATCTAGATCAGTGCTCGGTTTATTTCATTGATGAAGAAGGGCGATTAGCTTATTGGAAGTACGGGGATGAGAACGGGAGCCTTGTAGATGATCCAAAGGGCGGCTTTTATGAAGACATTGCAGTCTATGAAGGCGAAGTCTGCGTTGTGGATAAGTTGGGGTCGGTTTCGCAGGTCGATTCATCCTTCAGACTTCGAAGTACCTCGGCCGGCCCTTGCGGCTTCAGCGGCGGCGACTATTGGAAGCACTTGGTGGTGTCGAGTGGTGATCTTTATGTGGTGGACAGACACGAGAGAAGCTTCAGGACGCCGGAATTCAGAGCCTATAGATTGGATCGACAATGTGGGAGATGGGAGGAGGTGAGCAGCTTGGGCAATTCGGCTTTCTTCATCTGCGACGACTGCTCATTCGCGGTTCCGGCGCCGGAGTTCGCCGGGTGCAAGGGGGACTGCATCTACTACAAGGATAGGCGCTCGTGTTGGACCCCTTCCCCGATTGAAAACTTCCTTGTGTTCGGCTTGGCGGAACGTACCACTCAAGTCCGCGGGCGACTTCCTGGGGGTCGCTTCTGAGTTTTGTAGTTCCTAGGGCGATATTGGAATTGTTTTTCTTAATGGTTGGAACTTGGAAGTATGGGGATGAAACTACTTGGGACAGCTTGCCATGATTAAAACTTTTATTTTTAGGGAAAGAAAGGAGAAAGGATGTTATTAAGATTATACTCTCAAATGACTCCGAGAAATGCACTTTTGTATCTAGTGAAATTTTTGTCTTACATGCAATATCATATTTGGAAGTTTAATTCATTTAACGTTGTCATCGAACTATTTCTTAATGTTTGGCGCGATCATTTTATTTGATCAAACGAGTAAAAAAGTCGCCACAAGTTCTCAAACGCAATAGTGCAATCTGGTTCTTAATGCCTCAACTTTCAATAATAAAGTCAAATAACTCATTCGGTATTATTCACAAATTCTCATCGCCATTGCCTAAAGTTTAGCTTATCATCTCCATTTCTCCTAGCATAGAATTCATAAAATAAAATATGATTATATGGAACAATAATAACATATGAAGAGATGATAAAAAGATAGCACCTTTTTATTTATTTATTTGGGGAATAGATTGAAAACAGATTAGATTTGGTAAAATCTTGTTTATAATTTTTTACACTCATAAAATTTTCAAGCTTTGGTGGTTTGTATTTTCTTCATTAAATTTAGTTAAGTCCGTGCTTTAGTTTTGTAAAAACATCATACCTTTGGATCATTAACTATAGAGCTTCAAAACATACAGGTTTAACTAAATTAAATGAGAAAACACCAAACACCGAAGCTTAAATTTTAAAAAATAAGTAAGATTATCTATAGATATATTAATATTGTCTTTAAGTATTTTTATAAAATACTTAGACTTAAAATTAGAAGGGGAACCTACCCTATTGGGACTGAATCTTGATTTTTTGAACTTGGAATCTGCTCTCTAAAACCGACCATTTTGGTCTGGTTCGATTCTAGAGTCTACCTAGAACCAATCAATTTCTTTTTTATTTTTGATTTCATTTGGTATTCCTTGAGAATGCTGCTTGCGACTCTAATTTTTCGAATTATACGACGTAAATGCCTCCAAAAAACCTCTTGTATATGCTAGAATTGGAAAAATGTACCTCGAGCATCCTCGATCCTTTTTGTAAGGCTGAGCAACCGATCTACAAGAGGCTCGTGAGGTTCGAATGGTTGATTTGTGTCGAGGAAATGCGAAGAAGTGGACGAAACAAAACAAAGAGTGAGAGAGAGAAACTAGAGGCGGTAGCGATAATAACAAAACTACAAAAAAACAAGGTAAAACTAAGAGGAGAGAGTGAGGGTCTTTCGGTCCAATTCTACACCCGAAATCAACTCAAATATTTACAATGGAAAACAAAAGGTGTTTGAAACATGTTGATGGTAATGTCTTTTTTTCTCCAATATTAATATTTACTTTAAGATATGAACTGAAATTATTGTTGGATAATATCATTTAGTATAAATTAAATTTAGAAAACATCTCACTTCGGCACGAACAAGAAAGATTAAATTTTTCAATATTCATGAAAAAAAAACGAATGGAAAAATTTGAAAGATATTCGAATGAAATTTCGTTATTAAAATTGAAAAAAAATATCCCCCCTTCATTTTTTTTTGGGCTCGGTTACTTAAAATAGTTTCTTCGTTACAAAAAACACGGCCCTCGGAAATAAGCCTTGATAACTCAGCCCGCAACTTGATTTGCTCCTCTCAAATAATGGGCCAGACCCAGATATTCGAAATGGGCCAACTCTAATTTGCGGGCCCGCGAAGCACAAACCCTCCTTCGCAAGTCTTCCACAGTACGATTTCTTCTTCTTCTCCGCGATCGCCGGTGCAGAAAACGCCAAGAGAGCTCCCATGGGTCCAACCGAAAGGCACCCATGCGCCGACCTTCCTACGGAGATTCTCTCCATGATCGGCGATCGTCTCGACACCCGCATGGACGTCCTCCGGTTCCGCAGCGTCTGCTCTTCGTTCCGCTCCTCGATCCCCGCGCCCGGCCGCCCCGAGGCCTCGCGATTCCCTCTCCGAATTCAGCCCGACCTCTTCCTCCGCGCGACCACGGTCTACGCCCTCGAGACCCCGGACGGTGCCGGCGGCTCCGGCCACGCGCGGTGGCTGCTGATGCTCGAGGAGTTGGAGCTCGGGCGCATGCGGATCCTCAGCCTCTACTCGCAGCGGAGGATCGCGCACATGCTCCACAAGTTCCCAAAG
This sequence comes from Eucalyptus grandis x Eucalyptus urophylla, assembly GCA_028830015.1. Taxonomy (NCBI): domain Eukaryota; kingdom Viridiplantae; phylum Streptophyta; class Magnoliopsida; order Myrtales; family Myrtaceae; genus Eucalyptus; species Eucalyptus grandis x Eucalyptus urophylla. Next base: position 31,966,354 of record CM054203.1, read on the forward strand.
GTACTCGATTCTCGCCAATCCCGAATGGTTGAAATCTATAGACAATACGCGCTCGATTATCGCGGTACAACCAGAGGCCGCCTCTTTCAAGGTATACAGAAAGTAGTGATGCATCCGGATGGCGTAGGTCCTGATTCGGATCAATGTTCGGTTTATTTCATCGACGAACGCGGGCGATTAGGTTTTTGGAAACACGGGGATGAGAGTTGGAGCTATTTAGTTGTTGATGGCCGACGGCGCTGTCGTTATAGCGACGTCGTAGTGTATGATGGCAAAGTCTGGGTCGTCGATTCCGTCGGGCAGATTTTGCAGCTTCATAAATCTTTCAGACTTCGAAGTTTCTCACTGCCGATCTACGACATTGGCGGCCGCCGTCGCCGCCGTCGCCGCTTCCAGTGCTTTTCGAGGCATTTGGTGGTATCAAGCGGTGGTCTTTACATAGTGTGCAGATACACTAGCGATGGTCCATGTAGCCGTGGCTCGCCGGAAAAGACAAGTCATTATGAAGCCTTTAGATTGGATCAGCGACGTGCGAGATGGGGGGAGGTGAGGAGCTTGGGCGATTCCGCTTTCTTTCTCTGCAACCGCCGCTGCTCGTTCGCCGTCTCGGCACGCGAGCTCGACGGGCATGGCGACGGGAATTGCATCTACCGCGCGGAAAAAAATTGCAACAGCTTTGAGGTGTTCGACTTGGCGAATCGTAGCCTCAAGTGGCCGGACTATTCTGACTTCCGTGTTGGTTTATTGCTTGGCGATTAGGATCTTGGTAAGTATGGGGATAGACGGACAGCTTGTCATGGCCCTTGTAAATGCACTTACGTTTGCAGTCTTTGGAATGCGGTTCTCATTCCAGAATCTAGATGTAAATATGATTTAAATTTTTATTTCCAGAAAAAATAATGTTATTGAGATTATTCTAGAATGAAGGTGAAAAAATACAATTTATATTTAGGAGAATGATACTCATAGCCCCTAAATTTTGTCTTGTGTGGGATGTGAGATTTAAAAGGTCTAATTCGTTTAATGTGGTCATTGAACTATTTCTTAATGTTCAGCGTAGTAATTTTATTAATCAAACAAATGAAAAAGTCACCGTAAGTTCATGAGTTATTGCGAAATGGGCAATCTAGTTTCTAATCTCTCAATTTTTAGTAATAAAGTCCAATAGATTAGTATTATTCGCAAGTTTTAAAATCATATTATTGCCCAAAATTGGGCTCATCATCTCCATTTCTCCTGGTGTAGAAAACATAAAGTGAAATATACTTATATGGAAAAAAAATGGTAAAAAGGTAGCACCATATTTTTTTGTTGTTGATTTGGGATATGGATTGAAAACAGATAAAATTTGGTTAGATCAGATAAAATTTGGTTAGATCTTGTCTATGATATTTTACACCGATAAATTTTTCAAGCTTTGGCATTTCGTATTTTCTTCATTAAATTTAGTTAAGTATGTGTTTTTATTTAAGACTTAGAAGTTTCTCACTTCCGATCTACGATATTGGCGGTTGCCGTCGCCACCACTTCCATGGCGTTTCGAGGCATTTGGTGGTATCGGCCGATGATCTTTACATAGTGTGCAGACACATTAGCCACGATCGATGTAGGAGTGGCTCGCCGGCGAAGACGAGTCATTTTGAAGTCTTTAGATTGGATCAGCAGCGTGCGAGATGGGAGGAGGTGAGGAGCTTGGGTGATTCGGCTTTCTTTCTCTGCAACTGCTGCTCATTCGCAGTCCCGGCGCGCGAGCTCGACGGGCATGGCGAGGGGAATTGCATCTACCGCGCGGAGATTTATTGCGCCAACTTTGAGGTGTTCAACTTGGCGGATCGTAGCCTCAAGTGGCCGGACTATTCCGACTTCCTTGTTGGTTTATTACGTTGATGAAGAAGCGCAATTAGGATATTGGAAGGGCTATTAGGATATTGCAAGTATGGGGATGAGACTGACAGCTTGTCATTCCCCTTTTAAATGCACTTATGTTGGTAGTCTTCGGTTCTCATTCCAGATATAAATATGATTAGATTTTTATTTCCGGAAAAAGAAAGAAGAAGAAGTGTTATTAAGATTACTCTAGAAAGAAATCGAAAAATGCAATTTATATCCAGGAGAATGGGGTTAATTCCAAAAATAAAGCACTAACTTTAGATTTAGAGACAAATCTATCAAAATTGTTTTTTGTCTAGTAAAAAAACACCCACATTAGGCCGACTGGCAATTATGTTCCCAATTTTTTTTGTCTTGTGAAAAATCATAAACTTTCACCCTTATCTCAAATCTCACCATGAACTCTCTATTTCAAGTTAACCTTGTTTCAAGAAAAGAGGTTCTAGCCATGAGCTTGCCAAATTTCGTCCATTATGTCTCTTGATGGACGATGGTCCACAGCTTCATGTTACTACAAACAATAGAATCTAGCCAAAGAAATTCAATTTGGAGATTTTTTGACTTGCTATTGAAATGTAGGTGATGATGAATAGTTTCACCGTTATTCTCCAATTTATGGCTCAAACAAGAAGACAATGAATAGTATTTTAAATCCAACCAGCAAATGCACATGAATTTATTGCTAAGGACAATCAATGGATCTAAATTAAGAGGGCCAAATTTCGGATTTAAATGAAAGTTGTTGATCTTTTCCAAGACAAAAAAAAGTTGGGGTTAGAATTATACTTGACCTAGAGTTTTTTTTTTGGTAACTGAGGACTCCACCACGAGCCTCCTGGGGGGAGACTAGCAAAGGACCCAAGTCATCCCACTACCATGGCCCCCCACTTAAGACGCTAGCACTTGGAGATTTGAACTTGTGACCTCAGCGATAAGGAGCAAGCTCTGAACCATCACAGTTGCTTATCGGTGGGTTACTTGACCTAGAGTTGGTGTTTTTTTACAAGATAAAAATAAAATAAAATTTGGTCATGTTTGTTGCTCGACCTAAAGTTGGTGTTTTTTTAAGAGACAACAAATAGTTTGGGCTAGATTTAAGTTGATGCTTTATTTTTGGAATTAGCCCTAGGAGAATGATACTCATAGTTTGTCCTATACGCAATGTCATATTTAAAAGTTCAGTTCATTTAATGTGATCGTTAAATTATTTCTTGATGTTCAGTGTAGTCATTTTATTGATCAAATAAACGAAAAAGTCACCACAAGTTCTCAAGTTACTGTGAAATGTGTAATCTAGCTTCTGATCTCTCAACTTTCAGTAAAAAAGTCAAATAAGTTAGTTGGTATTATTCTTGAGTTTTTAAAATCATATTAGCTTGTGATCTCCATTTCTCCTTATGTAGAAAACATAAAGTGAAACATATTTACATCATTACATGAAACTATAACAATATGTAGAAAGATGATAAAAAGGTAGCATAGGATATAGATTGAAAACAGATAAAATTTGGTTAGATCTTGTAGATGATGTTTTACACTGATAAAATTTTCAAGCTTTGCTGTTTTGTATTTTCTTCATTAAATTTAGTTAAGTCTATGTGTTTTATTTTTATAAAAAGTTCTATGATGCTAAATACATAGGGGCAACGGCGAAGGCCGTGTCGATCCTCAAGGAGGATCGTAAACTCCACAAGGATGGGTTCTTACTCAACCATGCTAAAAACCTATTGTATGTGCTGGAATTAGAAAAATGTAGCTCGAGCATCCTTGATTCTTTTTGTAAGGCCGAACGACCAATCTAGAAAAGGCTCGTGAGATTTGAATGGTTGATTCATGCTGAGGAAATGCAAAGAAGTGGACGAAGCAAAACAAAGAGTGAGAGAGAGAAATTAGAGATGATGGTCGTAGCGATAACAACGAAGATACAAAATATAAGGTAAAACTGAAAGGAGAGAATGCAGATCTTCCGATCCGATTCTGCAACCGAAATCGAATCAAATATTTACAATGGAAAATGGAAGGTGTTTAAAACACGTTGATGATAGTGTTTTTTTTTTCTCCAATATTAACATAACAAATATGGATGAAAAATAAAATAAAATAAAGTAGTGGAGGATGATAAATTGTTGTTTTGATTGCTTAAAATATGAACTGAAATTATTGTTGGATAAGTTAACTTGATGTAAATTGAATTTTTGAAAAACATCCCAGATATTTATGGCATGTGACAAAGACTTACTTCGGCAAAACATCCCGATGATTTCTTCTTCTTCTTCTTCTTATGGCGACATCCGCGATCATCCGTGCAGAAAACGCAAGAGAGCTCCCATGGATCCAACCGAAAGGCGCTCATGCCCCGACCTTCCTACGGATATTCTCTACGAGATCGGCAATCGCCTCGACACCCGCATGGACGTCCTCCGCTTCCGTAGCGTCTGCTCTTCCTTCCGCTCCGCCATCCCCGCGCCCCCCCGCCGCGAGGCCTCGCGATTCCCTCTCCGAATCCAGCCCGACCTCTTCCTCCGCGCGAGCACGGTCTACGCCCTCGAGACGCCGGACGGGGCCGCCGGCTCCGGCCGCCCGCGGTGGCTGCTGATGCTTGAGGAGTTGGCGGAGCCCGGTTGTATGATGATCCTCAGCCTCTACTCACAGCGGAGGATTGCGCACATGCTCCACAAGTTCCCGAAGGTACTCGATTCTCGCCAATCCCGAATGGTTGAAATCTGTAGACAATACACGCTCCATTATAGCTATAGAACCAAAGGCCGCCTCTTTCAAGGTGTACAGAAAGCAGTGATGCATCCGGATGCCGTAGGTTCTGATTCAGATCAATGTTGGTTTATTTCATTGATGAAGGTGGGGAATTAGGTTGTTGGAAATACGGGGATGAGAATTGGAGCTATTTAGAGGTTGATGGCAGCGACATCGACCAGTATGATGACATCGTAGCGTATGATGGCAAAGTCTGGGTCGTCGATTCTGACGGGCAGATTTTGCGGCTTCATACATCTTTCAGACTTCGAAGTTTCTCACTGCCGATCTACGACGTTGGTGGTCGCCGCTTCGTATGCTTTTCCTGCTTTTCGAGGCGTTTGGTGGTATCGGGCGGTGATCTTTACATGGTGTGCAGATACACTAGCGATGGTCCATGTAGCCGTGGCTCGCCGGAAAAGACAAGTCATTATGAAGTCTTTAGATTGGATCAGCGACGTGCGAGATGGGAGGAGGTGAGGAGCTTGGGCGATTCGGCTTTCTTTCTCTGCAACTGCTGCTCGTTCGCAGTCCCGGTGCGCGAGCTCGACGGGCATGGCGAGGGGAATTGCATCTACCGCGCGGAAATTCGTTGCATCAACTTTGAGGTGTTCAACTTGGCGAATCGTAGCCTCAAGTGGGCGGACTATTCTGACTTCCGAATTGGTTTATTGCGTTGATGAAGAAGGGCGATCAGGATATTGGTAGTATGGAGATAGACGGGCAGCTTGTCACGCCCCTTTTAAATGCACCTACGTTTGTAGTCTTTGGAATGCGGTTCTCGTTCCAGAATCTAGATATAAATATGATTAAGTTTTTATTTCCAGAATTTTTTTTTTATTAAGATTACTCTAGAATGAACACGAAAAATACAATTTACATCTAGGGGAATGATACTCATAGTCCCTAAATTTTGTCTTGTATGCAATGTCAGATTTAAAAGGTCTAATTCGTTTAATGTGATCGTTGAATTATTTCTTAATGTTCAGTGTAGTAATTTTATTAATCAAACAAATGAAAAGGTCACCATAAGTTCTCAAATTATTGCGAAATGGGCAATCTAGTTTCTAATCTCTCAACTTTCGGTAATAAAGTCCAATAAATTAGTATTATTCGCAAGTTTGAAAATCATATTATTGCCCAAAATTTGGCTCATCATCTCCATTTCTCCTGGTGTAGAAAACATAAAGTGAAATATACTTACATGGAAAAAAAAGATGATAAAAAGGTAGCACCATATTTTGTTGTTGTTGATTTGGGATATAGATTGAAAACAAATAAAATTTGTTAGATCTTATCCATGATGTTTTACACCGACAAATTTTTCAAGCTTTGGCGTTTCGTATTTTCTTCATTAAATTTAGTTAAGTTTATGTTTTTTTTATTTAATATCATATTTTTGGATGATTAACCGTAGAGTTTCAAAGCACACAAATTTAACAAAATTAAATGAGAAAACACCAAAGATTGATTTTTTTTTATATATTTAAAAATTTAGGAACAATATTTAGATTAAATTAAGTATGAATATCAATAGATATATTAGTATTGTTACCATGTATCTTAATGAAAACGGTTAGACTTAAAATTAGGGGCTAGTGATTTTAGGGAAACCTACTTTGTTGGGATCGTTGATTAGTTTTTTGAACTTGAAATTTATCTATAAACTCTAATACTGATTCTGGAACTAACCTTGTCAATCTGGTCTAGTTTCAAAGCCTATACGAAAAATGACCAATTTCTTTTTTATATTCCATTTCATCAGGTATTCCTTGATAGTGTTGCTCGAGACGTCGATTCTTCGAATTAAGGTTAGTCCAGTCCAATTCCAAGATATGCCTTGGATCGGTGCTTGATCTTATTTAAAATAGCATGAATATCAATACAATATAACCTTAAATAAGTTCTACTTTTATTATCGCTTTTCCTAGAATTACACGGTGTCAAAACATATCACTCTCTAGAAATTATTAGGTAGGACGGCTCCATAATGTCGATAACTCTTGACATAACATGGTACGAAAGTGAACTGGGCTTCGGTTCGAAAGAAAGAAGAAGATTCGATTGTCTCTTATAGGTTACCTACTTAAACTGTTGATAGACCATTTGGCATGTTTAAATAATTGAATTAGCATGTAATTTTTTTTAACATGATATGACTAAACTATGATAGTTCCAATGAAAGACGTTTATTCTCTCGAGAGTGAATTATATGACGACATTATGCTATTCTTGTGGCTTAAAACTTTATAGATGGTTTTGGTAAGGATCGTATATACACCCGTCAGTCCATTACCCAAATTGGTGAATTGTGGCATGGCAAATTGGCTGACTTTTTCCTTCTTTAATTTGTTCAATTAGTAATTTTTTAATACTAACCGCCCCAACAAATCGATTTTTTTTTAACTTGACCCCTCACCAAAAGACTAACACACGAAACCTCTGAATTGCAGTGACAAAATTGGGCCGTTGAGCTTTTTCCTATATTGGGTCTGAACCTGAGCTGATTTCAGTGATGCCAATAAGAACATTTGAAGGACCTGGGCATATCCCTAAAAGGCTTAGTCATTTCTAGGAAGAACTTGGCAGGGGTGAGAGACCCTAGTTCGGGAGGTCCGTCAAAAACCTCCCCCAAGGACTCTGCACGCCAGTCCTCATGGTTTGTCAGAGGAAAGCATCCCGCTAGGAAAGCATCCAGCTCATGGTTCCGCCGCTGAGCTTATTTCAGTGATGCCAATAAGAAGATTTTGCTCCTCTTCAGTTTTCCCAGTTTCAATTTGTTCGGTTGCTCCTAGAGGTGTTAAAATGGCTATACGATCCATTTATGAACCTATATTTATTTAAATAGATCATTAATGAGTTAAGTTTTATTTTTTAAAACATTCATAATAAATTTTAAAAATAAAGAGATTGGAATATATGAATCTTAAGGAGTCTAATCTGCACTCATTTATCAACCAATTAAAAGTGAACCCAACCTGGGACACAGAGGCGATTACTCTCTCTCTCCGTTTCCACACCTTCGACCTCTAGAGAGAGGAACTAGAGAGAGAGCGCTTCATCAGCTGGTTCCATCTCACTGATCGAGAGACCCCTCCCGGTTTCTCTTCGTTTTCTCGCTTCACCTCCATCTTCTTCTCCTTCTCCTTCCGCTGTCAGCCGCCGCCGCCGCCGCCGCCGCCGTCTTCGCCGTCCGCGGAAAGTAGAGGGAGTGGCGGGGTAGAGAGAGAATTTTCCGGAAAGGGGGGGCGATCGAATTCGCTCGCGGAAAGCGATTGCGCTTTGATTCAGCGTTCAGACGACAATCTTCTGAACTTTGCTCCAAACGTGAGTGCAATCACCCATTATAAGGTAGTGGTTTCTCGTACTGTCCTTTTGCTCTTATTGAGCTGAAAATGCATTTTTTCTTTTTTTAACGTCCTCCAATTTGGTGAATGGAGTGTTGTTTCACTGCTTGTTTGAATGAACGAACCGATGGACATGCGGGACATAACTTTACGATACTATTGAACTTTCGGCCATGGAGATTAGTGGCTTATGTATGGAGATTCAACCCATGGCGTGATTAGCAATCCTCGGGATTTTGTTAGCCGAAGTTGTGGAAATTTATGCTTTGTGAGAGACATGTCACATGTCCTTAAATTGAGATTTTTCTGGCATCCCTTTTAGTTTTTTGAATTGAATTGGCCGACGCACCTGGTGGGGGGTAACTCTTGGCTGCTTGTTCGTTTCGTTGTTAGTTCGAACCGAGCCGGCATGATTCTGATAGGTGTTTGAAAGGAATTGTTCTTGTACTCTAAAACGTGTGTAGGTATTTGGGAATGGTTTTCTTGTTCTGGTCTCGACCTTCTGCAGAACAACAGAAGCAATGCATTAACAAGTAAGATTAACTCTGGTTTTGGTTTTTTTCTGTCTATCGTGCTTTTAAAAGATCTCACGCCTATGTTTTTTCGCAGAAGTGGAAATTAAATTTACTTGTGTCGATTCACTCAGTTATGATAATGTGTTATGTATGGATCACCCAGGTCCGGTCCCTTCAACTATGATGCTAAATACAGAGGGGCGACGGCGAAGGCTGTGTCAATCCTCAAGGAGGATTGTGAACTCCACAAGGATGGGTTCTTACTCAACCATGCCCGTGTTTTAGTTGGATCTGGTCGTGATACCTATGAAAAAGGCAAGAATGCTCTTCAGAGTTGGAGGTCTGTTCATGTGTTCAGTGTAGGCAAAGTCTTGTGCAGGTTTACATTCCTGTCCTTAGACTTGATTGCATTTGTAGGCATTTCGGGTTGAACTGGACATTTGTTGATTCCAAGACTCGAGTTCAGAATGGGGTGAAGTTTTGTGTTTGTGTGAAGGAGTTTCTGCCTTGGCTTGTAATGCCTCTTGAAGTGGTCTTTGTAAATGAAAGCCAGAAGTCTAAGAAGGGTGGGGCTTTGGGCGGGGCTTCCTTTCGTTTCAGCGGTGGTACACTTAAAGGTCACCTGCTGGTTGGTAACTTCCTTTGACCTCAAGTGCGACATAGGTACTTATATGAATAAGTGTGGCTCAAATGTTAATAAACGATATCTTGTGGCTTCCTGGTTATAATGATTTTTTGTAATGATACTTATGATGAATACTAGCTTTTACACTTCTTATACCTTCTTCTTTCATGGCCTATGAGAATTTTCTGAACTCTTGCATATGCTTAGATGCATATGTCAATTTTAGCTTGAAATAGCGTCGAATGTCTTTTGGGCGACCTACACTATGTTATTCGTCAAGCTATTTTGCATCTTATGGATAACCCTTGAGTTGATTTTGTATGATTTGCGGAATTCCATATGACTATCCTTGGTCACTCTTCCTATCATCTACAAGCATGTCTTGAGTTTTCATTTTGGTATTTTGTTCTTCAGTGCAGTATGTTTTGCTGCTGTTACCTTAATTTGCAAGTTGTAGTGGGGATTCAGTAACATGAGCTTTTCTTCTCTGAAGTTTTCGATATACTATTTGCTTGGGGAGACATTACAGTGGACTATATCCCTAGTATGTATCCTAATTAAGCAGTTAACTTCTCTGCTGCCTTCTTATCCTTACAAGCTGAAAGCTTGTTATCTAATTGTCAAAATGAAGCATAAGGAATCTAATAGTTGCTCTACAGTTGAATATGCGAATCGGGTGCATGCATAGTGTCCTCCCTCACCCCCTTCTAAGCGAACTGTTTGAGTATATTTAATTTTTCCAATATTGTCTCATACAGATGCTCTCATTTCTTCAGTCTGGTTGGCAGCTACTTTCTGGCCACAGATTTTAGTTCTTACCATCTGAAAGTTGTAGCAAATACAATAATGCTAGCATTTATTAGACCTCTACGAATACAAAGTTGCGTGGATATTAAGCTCATCTCTTCACAGCTCTTAGGTTGATGACAACAATGGGCTTATCAATTGGGTCATTGTGATTTCATAATGCTGCACCCTTTGATTATTGATGAGCCATCTTGGCCTTCTGACAAGACTAGAGATCGACAACCTTCAAATCTTCCATTTGTCATGTTTTTTTTTTAATTACCTTTAAATCTTGATAAGAACCTTCTGTCACATATTACTAGGCAGTGTTTGCAAAGTCTGTTTCAATTATCTGACATGGCAAACCAAGTGTACCTCTTAGTTTCTCCTGTCTAAAATGTATTTTTGGGCATATGACCAAGTTTTATTCGTAGAACATCAAGTCTTCTTAAATAATAATGTGGCATTCTATTTTGCTGTAGGCTGGGGAAGAGAGCTTTTCGATTGAGCTGGACGAGAACAATCAAGTGTGGTATGAAATACTCTCTTTCTCAAAGCCTGCCCACTTTCTGTCTTTCATTGGTTACCCATATGTACAGCTCAGGCAAAAGTATTTTGCTCATCAATCTAGTAATGTTGTCCGGAAACATTTAGGAGCTCCTTAGCTACCTGTACTAAATGCCGCAAGCTGTGTACAAGTGTAACATGATTATGTCCTCATGACAACTTCTTGCTAAATCTGCAATATGTTATGATGATATCGATTTTTGATACCAGTGTACGTCTTCTTCTGTGCAAACACAGTATGTAAGCTGATTGAATGACATGAGCTGGAATGCCAACTATTTGATGGCTTAAATTCGCTTTTACCACTGCAAGTTTCTATACATGAGATTCAGATATTGTGTAACATCTATCACACTTGAAGAGGGACACCAATCTAGACTCTAAAGTAATTGTAACTTCCAGAAGTCTGCACTTTTATGCACAAGCTAAGTTTATTATGTTGAAATATAGCATACTGTGTTAACATTGTCATCAACTAAATTTTGAATCAAGAATAGTTGGGATATAAGTTATGATGAGCAAAATGATATGCATTAAAGGCACTTTAGTTGGTCAACTTATCACTCAGTTTGAATTTGACCACTCAACTCTAATGCTGGACGGCATTCTAGACAATTGACTATTGCCAGTAGCGTTGCATTGAGTAGTTTTGTTTTTTTTTTGGGGGTGGTTACACGGGCTCTTATTAATGCTTGCTTGCTGTCTATTTCATTTCAAAAACAATCCACCGTCAACCCGTAGGCTGATTTTTCTACTCATCATGGTCCACTAGCCGAAAGTTCGCAAAAACCCTCATCAATCTCAACCCTATCGTTGGATTGACAGTCGATTCTTACCGTGCTTTAGGGTGAGCATGGTTACAGAGTAAAACCAGGAACTTGAGAATTGGATTGATAAAAACTTGTAGGTTCTAAGTTCTAAGATATGTAGGGTAGGATTTAGGTTTCAAAAAATGAGAAACCTATTTTGACGGGTAGGTTCTAGGTTCTTAGTTAAAGAAACGTGGAACTTGTAACCTAGAATATTGAATAAGTTTAATGTTTTTCTTGATTCATATCTTCATACAATCCTCCAATATGCCATGTCGTTCGATGATAAGTGTACAATTTGGAAGTACTAATCTGAGTTTCTATTTTATGATTAAGATTTTTACTTTATCAATGTTCATATCTTTCGTGTGTACAAATATAAGTTATAGATAGTAAATTGTAATCACTCAAATAATAATATAAGTAGAACTTGGATAGACCCTGAAACTGATGTAAGAACTTATGACATGGTAGATTTCAGGTTCTAGCATATGCATAATAAATTTCAAGTTCTAAAAAATAAAGAATCTATTTCAACAGATAAGTTCCAGGTTTTAAGTGGAACCTGTACGAAATTTGAAATTGCTCACCCCTACCTTGCTTTCACTTTATTGCTCGACTTCCTTACCCTTTTGCTTCCCTATCAACGACAATGCTTCATCTTCGGTGTCTTTTAAATTGGTATGTCGGGAGTAACTTGACCGAAAACTTTTCCTTGATGATAATGAAACTGCTAGAATTTGGAAGAATCTGATTTTGGATTGACAGTTCCCAAAGGCAGCGCTTGAGAAAGTTTGAGAGAACATTCAAGCAACTTTTTCTTCCAATTAAGACCTATCCTTGGTTATCCAAGCTTCTCAACTAGATTTCATTTATCATGCCTCGACTTATCCACGGTCCACGCAAGGTGCTACTGAACATGGATGTGATAGGCCACGAAGCAATTTAGCTTAACTATGTAGACAGCTTATGTCGCCCAGAAAAAGTATCGTTGCAATCAAACTAAGCTGGTGTTGGATGGTGCTGTGGCTAGATGCTTAGACCTCTCGCCTCATCAGGTGCTTGATCTCGCCAAACTTTCGGAGTCAGCCCCATTAATCATTTAGTTACTTTATGTGTTAGGGATTGAAAGATGGTGGACAATTGGTTGGCATTGAGCATTTCGACGAAGGTTCGAAGTGGGAGGTTGCATTTTTCGATAATGCCAGGTATGCCATAATCCGATCCATTAGTTAATTCTCACGTGTCCAAGTGGGGTTCATTTTTGACATTTTTCAAATGCTTTTATTATCACGATTGAGCCGACGTGGGAATAGTGATATCGGAGCAAGTGATTGACCAATGTTATTATTAAGATGATGATGTGATTCTAAAAATTATCGATGATGATGGAGGATCCAATCCTTTGGAGTGTTGGTGAAGATGCTAAATGGTAACAATCCTCTCCAGTGAATATATTAATTAGGGAAAAGATATGGTTGAACCGCCGGGAGCCCGTCGATCCCTCCTCTGCTCCCTCCGCCGTGGTCAAGCCCACGGCTTTTACTCCCGCTGCCTCCTTATGGAGCCCAAGGTCCTTTGCCTCCTTTCCCCTCTCCCAAAATTCCTCTGCATTCCCAATGCTTGCGATGACTCCTCTCACCTCCACATTGTCCTCGACCTTTGCGACTCCCCCAACCTCCACCATGCCCTCGCTTTCGCTGGCCCCATTCGGGAGCTCAACGTCGCCTGCTCTTCCTATTCGATTCTAGATTCTATTCGGGACCAGCCTATTTCCTTTTTTTATTTTTGATTTCATTTGGTATTCATTGAGAATGTTGCTTGCGAATCCGATTCTTTGAATTACACAATGTAAATGCCTCAAAAAAAGGAAAAAGAAAAAAAAAAAAAACCTCTTGTATATGCTGGAATCGGAAAAATGTAGCTCGAGCATCCTTGATCCTTTTCGTAAGGCCGAGCGACCAATCTACAAGAGACTTGTGAGATTCGAATGGTTGATTCGTGTTGAGGAAATTCGAAAGAGTGGATGAAGCAAGGTAATAGCAAAAATACAAAATGCAAGGTAAAACTAAAACGAGATAATGAAGATTTTTCAGTCCGATTCTATACTCGAAATTGAATCAAATATTTACAATGAAAAATGGAAGGTGTTTAAAATATGGTGATGATAGTGTCTTTTCTTCACCAATATTAACATAACAAATATGGATGAAAAAAAATATAAAATAAAGTAATAGACTATAGAGAATGATAAATTGTCGTTTTGATTACTTTAAGATGTGAACTGAAATTATTGTTGGACAAGTTATTTTTGATATAAATTAAATTTAGAAAAACATCCCAGATATTTATGGCATACGATAAAGACGTACTTCGGTAAAACAGCCCAATTTCTTCTTTTCTTCTTCTTCTTCTTCTGGCGACATCCGCGATCATCCGTGCAGAAAACGCAAGAGAGCTCCCATGGATCCAACCGAAAGGGGCTCATGCCCCGACCTTCCTACGGATGTTCTCTACGAGATCGGCAATCGTCTCGACACCCGCATGGACGTCCTCCGCTTCCGTAGCGTCTGCTCTTCCTTCCGCTCCGCCATCCCCGCGCCCCCCCGCCGCGAGGCCTCGCGATTCCCTCTCCGAATCCAGCCCGACCTCTTCCTCCGCGCGAGCACGGTCTACGCCCTCGAGACCCCGGACGGGGCCGCCGGCTCCCGCCGCCCGCGGTGGCTGCTGATGCTCGATGAGTCGGCGAAGCCCGGGCGTATGCGGATCCGCAGCCTCTACTCGCAGCGGAAGATCGCGCACATGCTCCACAAGTTCCCGAAGGTACTCGATTCTCGCCAATCCCGAATGGTTGAAATCTGCAGACAATTCACGCTCGAGGGTACAACCGGAGGCCTCTTTCAAGGCGTACAGAAAGCAGTGATGCATCCGGATGGCGCAGGTTCTGATTCAGATCAATGTTCGGTTTATTTCATTGATAGAGGTGGGCAATTAGGTTGTTGGAAATACGGGGGCGAGAATTGGAGCTATTTAGTTGTTGATGGCCGACGGCGCCGTCGTTTTGTTGATGGCCGACGACGCCGTCGTTATGTTGATGGCCGACGGCGCCGTCGTTATAGCGACATCGTGGTTTATGATGGCAAAGTCTGGGTCGTCGATTCTGACGGGCAGATTTTGCGGCTTCATACGTCTTTCAGACTTCGAAGTTTCTCACTGCCGATCTACGACGTTGGTGGTCGCCGCTTCGACTGCTTTTCCTGCTTCTCGAGGCATTTGGTGGTGTCAGGCGGGGATCTTTACATAGTGTGCAGATACATTAGCGATGGTCCGTGTAGCGGTGGCTCGCCGGAAAAGACAAGTCATTATGAAGTCTTTAGATTGGATCAGCGACGTGCGAGATGGAAGGAGGTGAGGAGCTTGGGCGATTCGGCTTTCTTTCTCTGCAACCGCCGCTGCTCGTTCGCCGTCTCGGCGCAGGAGCTCGACGGGCATGGCGAGGGGAATTGCATCTACCGCGCGGAGATTAATTGCGTCAACTTTGAGGTGTTCAACTTGGCGAATCGTAGCCTCAAGTGGGCGGACTATTCTGACTTCCGGATTGGTTTATTGCGTTGATGAAGAAGGGCGATTAGGATATTGGTAGTATGGGGATGGACAGCTTGTCATGCCCCTTTTAAATGCACTTACGTTTGTAGTCTTTGGAATGCGGTTCTCATTCCAGAATCTAGATATAAATATGATTAAATTTTTATTTCCAGAAAAAAAAATGTTATTAAGATTACTCAAAAAATACAATTTATATATAGGGGAATGATATCACAGTCCCTAAATTTTGTCTTGTATGCAATGTCGGATTTAAAAAGTCTAATTCATTTAATGTGGTCGTTGAACTATTCCTTGATGTTCAGTATAGTAATTTGGGCAACCGACACTATGTTATTCATCAAGCTATTTTGCATCTCATGGATAACTCTTGAGTTAATTTTGCATGATTTGTGGAATTCCATATGACTATCCTTGGTCATTGTTCCTGTCATCTATAAGCATGTCTTGAGTTTTCATTTTGGTTCTTTGTTCTTCTGTGCAGTATGTTTAGCTGCTGTTACCTTAGTTTGCAAGTTGTAGTGGGGATTCAGTACCACGAGCTTTTCTTCTCTGAAGTTTTCGATATACATTTTGCTTAGGGAGACATGACAGTGGACTATATCTCTAGTATGTATCCTAATTAAGCAGTTAACTTCTCTGCTGCCTTCTTATCCTTACAAGCTGAAAGATCGTTATCTAATTGTCAAAGATAAAGCATAAGGAATCATAAGCCATGGCAGCAGACTAATTATTATCCATATCTTTTCTAATCAGTTGCTCTACTATTGAATATGTGCATTGGGTGCATGCATAGTCTCCTCCCTCACCTCCTTCTAAGCAAACTGTTTTAAGTATATTTAATTTTTCCAATATTGTCTCGTACAGAAGTTGTCATTGCTTCAGTCTAGTTGGCAGCTCCTCTCTGGCTACAGATTTGAGTTCTTATCGTCTAAAAGTTGTGGCAAATACAATAATGCTAGCATTTATTAGACCTCTACGAACACAAAGTTGCGTGGATATTAAGCTCATCTCGTCACAGCTCTTAGGCTGATGACAACAATGGGCTTATCAATCGGGTCTTTGTGATTTCATAATGCTGCGCCCTTTGATTATTGATGAGCCATCTTGGCCTTTTGACAAGCCTAGAGATTGACAACCTTCAAATCTTCCATTTGTCATGTTTTTTCATTACCTTTAAATCTTGATAAGAACCTTTTGTCATATATTACTCGGCAGTGTTTGCAGAGTCTGTTTGAATTATTTGACACGGCAAACTAGGTGTACCTCTCAGTTTCTCCTATCAAAAAAGTATTTTCGGGCATATGACCAAGTTTTATTCGTAGAACATCAAGACTTCTTAAATACGTGACATTCCATTTTGTTGTAGGTTGGGGAAGAGAGCTTTTCGATTGAGCTGGATGAGAACAATCAAGTGTGGTATGAAATACTCTCTTTCTCAAAGCCTGCCCACTTTCTGTCTTTCATTTCATTGGTTACCCATACGTACAACTCAAGCAAAAGTACTTTGCTCATCAATTTAGTAATGCTGTCTGGAAACATTAAGGAGCTTCTTAGCTACTTGTACTTAATGCTGCAAACTGTATACAAGTGTAGCATGATTATGTCCTCATGACAACTTTTTGCTAAATCTGCAATATGTTATGATGATATTGATTTTTGATACTAGTGTACGTCTTCTTCTGTGCAAACATAGTATGTAAGATGATTAAATGACGTGAGTTGGAATGCCAACTATTTGATGGCTTAAATTTGCCTTTACAACTACAAGTTTCTATACATGAGGTTCAGATATTGTGTAACATCTATCATACTTGAAGAGGGACACCAATCTAGACTCTAAAGTAATTGTAGCTTCACTTTTATGCATAAACTAAGTCTATTATGTTGAAATACAACATACTGTGTTAACATTGTCATCAAATAAATTTTGAATCAAGTATAGTTGGGATATAAGTTATGATGAGCAAAATGGTATGCATTAAAGGCATTTTAGTTCAACTTATCACTCCGTTTGACTTTGACCACTCAACTCTAATGCTGACTTTTGTTTCCACTACATCTGAACTCTAATGCTGGATGGCATTCTGAGACGATCGACTATTGTCAGTAGCGCTGCATCGAGTAGTTTTGTTTTGTTTTGTGTTTTTTTTTTTGGGGGCGAGGGGTTGGTTCCACAGGCTCTTATTAATGCTTGCTTGTTGTCTATTTCATTTCAAAAACAATCCACCGTCAACCCGCAGGTTAATTTTTCTATTCATCATGGTCCACTAGCCGAAAGTTCACAAACAATCTCATCAATCTCAGCCCTATCATTGGATTTGCAGTTGATTCTTCTCATCGTGCTTTAGGGTGAGCATGGTTCTAGAATAAAACCAAGAACTTGATAATTGGATTGGTAAAAACTTGTAGGTTCCAAGTTCTAAGATATGTGGGGTAGGTTTCAGGTTTCAAAAAATTAAAAACCTGTTGATGGGTAGGTTTCATGTTCTTAGTTGGAGAAACGTGGAACATATCACCTGTAACTTGAAATATGGAATAAGTTTTAATGTTTTTCTTGATCCATGTCTTCGTACAATCCTTTGATATGCCATGTCGTTCGATGATAAGTGTACAATTTGGAAGCACTAATTCAACTTTTTATTTCATGACTAAGATTTTTCTTTTATTAATATTCATATTTTTTGTGTGTATAAATATAAGTTATAGTTAGTGAATTGTAATCGCTCAAATAATAATATAAGTGGAATTGTGATAGGCCTTGGAACTGATTCTACAACTTATGGCAGGGTAGATTTCAGATTCTAGGGTATGTAAGAGAGATTTCGAGTTCTGAGAAAGGATTTGAATTGATGTCCTTTCATTGATTTCTCCTAAATTGCATTGATTTCTCCTAAAAATTTCATTTCAATTGGAATTTGGTTATTCACCATGTACGAGGATCCTCGCTAAGCATCCATGGTTGAATGGTTAAAGCGCCCAACTCATAATTGGCGAATTCGTAGGTTCAATTCCTACTGGATGCACGCCAATGGGACCCTACAATAAGTCTATTGGAATTGGCTCTCGACCATATTTCGATTGTTAATACGATATAGAAGGACCGCTACTACAAATAGTACTACACCCTTGATCATGAAATATCGATTGCTTGTTGAACCCTGTGAATTGCGTGAAAGTAGGATACTCCAAATTCGGGGGTCCAAGAGTTTTATAAAATGTTCTTGGTGGAAAAAAATGTGAATGAAAGATTCCACGGAAACCTATTTCAACGCGTAGGTTTCAGGTTTTAGGTGGAACTTGTACGGAATCTGAAATTGCTCACCCCTACCTTGCTTTCACTTTATTGCTAAACTTCCTTACCCTTTTGCTTCCCTATCAACAACAATGCTTCACCTTTGGTGCCTTTTAAATTGGTATACCAAGAATAATTTGACTGAAAACTCTGCCTTGATGACAATCAAACTGCTAGAAATTGGAAGAATCTGATTTTGGATTGACAGTTCTCAGAGGCAATGCTAGAAAAAGTTTGAGAGATCATTCTAGCAACTTTTTCTTCCAAATGAGAGTATACAGACTTAAGACCTATCCTTGCTTATCCAAGCTTCTTAACAAGATTTCATTTATCATGCCTCGATTCATCCACAATCCACATAAGGTGCTACTGAACATGGATGTGCTGAGCCGTGAAGCAATCTAGCTTAACTATGTAGACAACTTATGCCGCTCGGAAAAAGTATCGTTGCGATCGAACTAAACTGGTGTTGGATGGTGTTGTGGCTAGATGCTTAGACCCCTTGCCTCATCAAGGTGCCCGATCTTGCCTAACTTTTGGAGTCGGCCCCTATGAATCATTTAGTTACTTTATGTGTTTGGGATTGAAAGTGGTGGACAATTGGCTAGCACTGGGCCCAAACTTTTGGAGTCAGCCCCACCATGAATCATTCAGTTACTTTATGTGTTTGGGATTGAAAGATAGTGAACAATTGGTTGGCACTGGGCATTTCGACGAAGGTTCAAAGTGGGAGGTTGCATTTTCCAATAATATAAGATATGCCATACTACAATCCATTAGTTAATTCTCACGTGTCCAAGTGGGGTTCACTTTTCACATTTTTCAAATGCTTTTATTATCATGATTGAGCCAACATGGGAACAACGATATCGGAGCAAGTGATTGACTAATGTTATTATTAAGATCATAATGTGATTCTAAAGATTATCGATGATGATGGAGGATCCAATCCTTGGTTTGTTGGTTGAACTGCTGGGAGCCCCTTGATCCATCCTCTACTCCCTCCACTGTGGTCAAGTCCACAGCTTTGACTCCCGCGGCCTCCTTATGGAGCCCAAGGTCCCTTGCTTCCTTCACCCCTCTCCCAAAATTCCTCCGCATTCCCGATGCCTGTGATGACTCCTCCCACCTCCAAATTATCCTCGACCTTTGCGACTCCCCCAACCTCCACCGCACCCTCGTGTTTGCTAGCCCCCTCGGAGATCTCAACATCGCCCACTCTTCTTATTCGATTCTAGAGTCTGGGCTCGTTTGGTTCGGTTACCCTCGTGTTTGCTGGCCCCCTCGGAGATCTCAACATCGCCCACTCTTCCTATTCGATTATAGAGTCTGGGCTCGTTTGGTTCGGTTACCCTCGTGTTTGCTGGCCCCCTCGGAGATCTCAACATCGCCCACTCTTCCTATTCGATTCTAGAGTTTGGGCTCGTTTGGTTCGATTCTGGGGAAATGCCATTGAGAGAATACAAATACCTTTGAGGTGAAGGGTTTTTCGAAATGCTAGACTGTTTGGTAAACTATAACTGAAAAGTGTTTTAGGGAAATGCAAGACTGTTTGGTAAATATATATTTGAAAAGCCCTTTAGTGTGACTAAATTAAGTTTTATAGTATGAGTATTTTTAAAATTGCAAAAAAAAAAAAAACAATGACTATATAACCTTTTTACATTATCATGTTGAAAGTAATGTAAAAGATATATATTAGTAAATTTATTTAAAAATTATATTAAAAGAATTTGATTATAGATTATATGCAAAGTTTAACTTTTGGCCTAGGTTTTTTTAGATTTGTTTTTAACTTTGAATAATTTTTTTTTTTTATTGTAATATTAATCATATTCGTTAATTAATGATCATTCTAGTACATTGATAAAAAGTTGGGCTATTGATTGTCAAAAAATAAAAATGACAAAAAAAAGGTGAACCCAACATTTGCAAATGGATTTTATTATTTTTAAAAAAATAAAAATAAAATCCGATGAAACTCCGTCGCCGATCAACGGCGGTTGGGGTGTGGGGAAGATGATCGCTTTAAAAAAAAAAAGAAGTCAACGGATGAATAGTAGATGTAGACTTGCATTTTCGAAATGCTGAAAGCTCCACTTGCTTTGGGCTTTTAGCATTTTAAAGTCTAGTATTTGGCTAATGACACCTCCAAATGCTGAATCAAACACCTAAATTTTTTTCTAAGGGGCTTTCGGGCTAAAAGCCCTTTTGGGAATAGCCCTTTTGGGAATGCTGAACCAAATGGGGTGTCTATCTTGGACCAGCCAATTTCCTTTTTTATTTTCGATTTTATTTGGTATTTCTTGAGAATGTTGCTTGTGACATCAATTCTTCGAATTACACAACGTAAATGCCTCAAAAAAAAAACATCTTGTATATGCTAGAATTGGAAAAATGTAGCTTGAGCATCCTTGATCCTTTTTGTAAGGCCAAGCGACCAATCTACAAGAGGCTTGTGAGATTTGAATGGTTGATTCGTGTTGAGGAAATGTGAAGAAGTGGACGAAGCAAAACAAAGAGTGAGAGAGAGAAATTAGAGGTGGTGGCTGTAGCGGTAACAACAAAAATACAAAATGCAAGGTAAAATTGAAAGGAGAGAATGAAGATCTTTCGGTCTGATTTTGCATCCGAAATCGAATCAAATATTTATAATGAAAAATGGAAGGTGTTTAAAACATGTTGATGATAGTGTCTTTTTTTCTTCAATATTAACATAATAAATATGGATGAAAAAATAATATAAAATAAAGTAATGGAGGATTGTAAATTGTCGTTTTGATTACTTTGAGATATGGACTGAAATTATTGTTGAATAAGTTATTTTGATATAAATTAAATTTAGAAAAACATCCCAGATATTTATGGCATATGATAAAGACGTACTTCGGCAAAACATCCCGATTTCTCCTTCTCTTCTTATTCCGGCGACGTCGGCGATCACCCGTGCAGAAAACGCAACCCATGGATCCAACCGAAAGGCGCTCATACTCCGACCTTCCTCCGGATGTGCTCTCCGTGATCGGCAATCGTCTCGACACCCGCATGGAAGTCCTCGGGTTCCGTAGCGTCTGCTCTTCCTTCCGCTCCGCGATCCCCGCGCCCCCCCGCCGCGAGGCCTCGCGATTCCCTCTCCAAATCGAGCCCGGCCTCTTCCTCCGGGAGAGCACGGTCTACGCCCTCGAGACGCCAAACGGAGCCGCCGGCTCCGGCCGCACGCGGTGGCTACTGATGCTCGAGGAGTCGTCGGAGCCCGGGCGTATGCGGATCCGCAGCCTCTACTCGCAGCGGAGGATTATGCACATGCTCCCCAACTTCCCGAAGGTACTCGATTCTCGCCAATCCCGAATGGTTGAAATCTGTAGACAATACACGCTCGATGGTACAACCAGAGACCCCTCTGAAGGTGTACAGAAAGCAGTGATGCATCCGGATGGCGTAGGTTCCGATTTAGATCAATGTTCGGTTTATTTCATTGAAGGTGGGGAATTAGGTTGTTGGAAATACAGGGATGAGAATTGGAGCAATTTAGAGGTTGATGGTAGCGACATCGACGAGTATGATGACATCGTAGTGTATGATGGCAAAGTCTGGGTCGTTGATTCCGTCGGGCAAATCGGGCAGATTTTGCAGCTTCATACATCTTTCAGACTTCAAAGTTTCTCACTGCCGATCTACGACATTGGTCGCCGCTTCGACTGCTTTTACTGCTTTTCCTGCTTTTCGAGGCATTTGGTGGTATCAGGCGGTGATCTTTACATAGTGTGCAGATACACTAGCGATGGTACATGTAGCCGTGGCTCGCCGGAAAAGACAAGTCATTATGAAGTCTTTAGATTGGATCAGCGACATGCGAGATGGGACGAGGTGAGGAGCTTGGGCGATTCCGCTTTCTTTCTCTGCAACTGCCGCTGCTCGTTTGCCGTCCCGGCAAGTGAGCTCGATGGGCATGGAGAGGGGAATTGCATCTACCGCGCAGAAAGAAATTGCAACAACTTTGAGGTGTTCAACTTGGTGAATCGTAGCCTCGAGTGGCCGGCCTATTCTGACTTCCGTGTTGGTTTATTGCTACGTGCTACGGGGATGAGATTTGGCATGTAAAAGGCCGCAAGGCTAGTATTGAGGTTGAAAACTGATGAGCAATGCACCTGGACTTTTAGCAGAAGTTTCTAACATTATTTATATGATGCAGATGCTTTCTCCTCTCTTCCAACAGTTAGGTTGTACCTGCGGCAGGACTGCAGGAGCAACAACGAAGCCCACCCTGTAAGGACTGGCAGATCGGAAGAGAGGAATAAGGGCAGGACTTACCCGAACAGCAGTGATGCCGATGGTGGACCCGACGCATTTCCCAGCCCAGATCTGGCACAGAGACTCGATTTAACCGGAGGGAAGAATAGAAGATTCTTCGGTGCTTTGCAACACTGTTGTTGCCTGCGTCTAACAGAGATTCATTTGGCAGGATAAGGGATGGGTTTGCTAAAAACATTGAGGTGAGTTCAGCGGAAAACATTGAGTTGAGTTCAACAAAACAGGCGGAGGCTGTAACTTTGGTTGAAACTCTAGACTTCATCTCTTCTAAGCTTTCCCTGAATAGTATGGAAAAAGAATTCCTACTTCAGGCTGATTATTGTACGCTGGTGGAGAGTGTTCTCTCCTTAGCTTCTTTAAGTTGGGCAGTGCAACCTCTAGTGGACAAGGTTAAGCATAAAATGGCGAATATTTCGGGATTACTTTAGCCCACTGTAATCGCGCCACCAACAAAGTGGCCGATTAGTTAGCCAAAGCCCATCGTATGGGCTGTTTCCCTAGGAACTAGATTGTTAATCCCACCTCTGTTCTTTTGGATTTACTTTGTACTGATGTTCATGCTGTATTTGTTCGGAATCTCAGTTAGTAATGAAATGCAGCTTATTAGTCCCCCCCCCAAAAAAAAAAAGCAGCCAAGATAAGAACCCCATTGACGTGTTAGAGCATCATACTTGTGCTAACTTAAACCACAGGACAATTGATTATCCTTGTTTTTATCGTCCTGTTCTATATATATACTAACTACTAAGGCTTCTAGCGCGCTCAATTTAGTATTTATTTACACTATGGAACACGGATTGAAACAACTCATGTTACAAAAAAAACAAAAAATACCCTTCATAACCCATAAACCCCTTAATGCCATGAACTCCTTAATGCATTGACCTAAAAGAGAAATTATTATATGGTCTATAAACGATATAGATGAACATTACAAGATCAATCGTCCTGATGAACTTGGTCTACATGGTTTATATGTCATGCAATGATTTTTTCTCAGATTTAAGAATGTGTTAATTTCCATTGCCATTACCAACCAGAACCTCTTAAACAGAAACGACCATCTTGATATCCTTTGCTTTTCGGGTGAAAGTTACCAAGAAAACAACACAAGAAGAAAAACTGAAGCTCTAAAAACATACTGCTGCAGTGATTCTGGACACGGACATAAACAACAAATGAAGTTTTATTTGCGAAAAAAGGTACCTAGATCATATACCGGTGATCTCTGTAGATGTCAAAACCAGTAACTACAAGCATTCAATTAAGAAATTCTACATACAGAGAAAAATTGAAGGTACTATTAGCCAAAAGGAACTCAAATGCTTAGAACTCACTCCCTAGAGAAGGCCATTTACAGGTGACGTGCTGAAAACTGGCTTGTCTTTGCTAGCTTCATACATTGCGGCACCATTGCTACTGCTCTTCCTCCGAGGCTTCGCCTCTCCGAGCATGGTTATGACATCCCTCATGGAGGGCCTATATCTCAGTAGCTTTGCTGTACAGAGGAGCACTATTATGAGCACCAAAAAGCATTTCTTCCTAAACATGCTTGCAACATTGGGGGTCTAGAGCTTCTTCCAGAGCTCCGTTGTCCCTAATTTTCCTCCGTATCCACTCGACAATGTCGATAGATTCTCCGAACTTGGGGTATAGAGGCCTTTTGCCTGCGATGAGCTCCAACAGTACGACACCGAAGCTGTATATGTCTATCTTTTTGTCGACCTTCATGGTGTATCCGTACTCTGTCGACGAACATAAAAAAAAAAATTGCAGCATTCTTAGCTAAGGAAAGGTGATGAGCATATGTGGTACTCTCGTCACTTTTTAGCATTGACTAGTAGCTATTTTGCAAGGGTAATAAGGTTATTAACTGGGACACTGGAAAGATCTGATAGTTGATCAATTTGATGAAAGATTATGAGAGTATTAATCAACTTACCAGGCACAATGTGTCCATAGGACCCTGCCACTATCGATACTGTTTCGTTCTTCCAGAGCATCATTCTTGCCAAGCCAAAATCAGCAATTCTGGCTTCTAGGTTCGCATCGAGCAAAATGTTGGTTGACTCGACATCTCGATAAAATGATCGGGGGATGGCAATCATGGTGGAGATAAGCAAGCCCTTGGACGACACCAAGCGGTATAAACAATCCTAATACCAGCTTCTCAATCTCTTGCTTCAGACAAGGAGTGACCAATTTAGGCTCAGAAGCCTCTAATCTCTTAGGAGGACTATATGCAAACAATCTCAAAAGATATCGCCATTTCACTTTCTTCTTATCTTCACTAACTATCTTAATAACACAGCAAGTCAGCAACAAGTAATATCTAATACAAATGTATCTATGAATTAAACATTAACTTGGCACCGACTCTACTAAGTAGAATAAAATAAAATAAAAACAAACCTTTGGATGTACGGGAGTTGCCAATGGGATGCCTATCGGTGGGGCTTGGGAAGGCGACGGCCGAAGGCGCCTTGGCGGCGTTCAGGAGCAGGGGGCGCTTCGCGGAAGAAAGAGAGAGAGCGGGCAGAGCGACCTTCGCTCGCAGAGAGGGAGGCCAAAACGCGAGCAAGGGTTCGTTGGTGTCGGGGTTGGCCAGTAAGGGCGCTCCGCAGAGGAAAGAGGGAGAGAGTGGAGCGGAGGTCATGAGAGGGAGGCGAAGGGGCGTCGGTGTCGACGTTGGCGTCGAGCGCGTAGGCGGAGGCGGAGGCATCAGCATCGGAGTTGGGGGCGATGGACTCCGACGCCAACGGAGGCAACCGGCGGAGGGGTGTTGGTGTTGGGTTTGTTGGAAGAGAGACGTGACTTCGAGGACGAAGAGAGAGAGAGAGAGAGAGAGAGAGAGAGAGAGAGAGAGAGGACTAGAGTCGCGAGAGGGAGGAGGAGGGGCGTCGGTGTCAGAGTCGGGTTTAGGGGAGGAGGCGGCGTCGGCGTCGGAGTTGAGGGTGACGAAGGCACCCGGCGGAGACGGAGGTGGAGGGCTGTCAGCGTCGCGTTTCACTGGAAGAGAGGCACGACTTCGCGGAGGGGGGAGAGAGAGAGAGAGCAGAGCGGACATTGCGAGAGGGAGGCGGAGGAGCGTTGGTGGCGTCGGCATCAGGTGGGGGGCAATTGAAGCAACCAGCGGAGCCGGAGGGGCTCAATCTTTATGTTTTCCTCTTAACCCTCCAAAATTTTTCTCCCCGCAACGGAGAACGGTGAGAGAGACAGAGAGGAGAGAGAGGAGAGAGACGATTTGCATAGGAGATCCGAGGAGAGAGCATTAGAGCAGAGCGTGTGCAGAGAGGTGGCCCTGAGGTGGGCCAGGGCCAAGTCCTCCTGCGTGTTGGTTTGAAGAGGAAGTGGAGAAGTGGGCCGACGTGAACCTGACACGGACAGGTGTTACGATCTAAATAGTTCATAGTAAAAATTATGTGGCACTTTTAGGGTATGTAATATTTTCTCTCTTTTAAATGCACTTACATTTGTAGTCTTTGGAATGCAGTTCTCATTCCATAATCTAGATATAAATATGATTAAATTATTTCCAAAGAAAAAAATGTTACTATACTCTAGAATGAATGTGAAAAATACAATTTATATCTAGGGAAATGATACTCATAGTCCCTAAATTTGTCTTGCATGCAATGTCAAATTTAAAAAGTCTAATTCATTTAATGTGGTTGTTGAACTATTCCTTGATGTTTAGTATAGTAATTTGGGCAACCGACACTATGTTATTCATCAAGCTATTTTGCATCTCATGAATAACTCTTGAGTTGATTTTGTATGATTTGCGGAATTCCATATGACTATCCTTGGTCACTCTTCCTGTCATTTACAAGCATATCTTGAGTTTTCATTTTGGTTCTTTGTTCTTTTGTGTAGTATGTTTTGCTGCTGTTACCTTAATTTGCAAGTTATGGTGGGGATTCAATACCATGAACTTTCTTCTTTAAAGTTTTCGATATACAATTTGCTTAGGGAGACATGACAGTGGACTATATCTCTAGTATGTATCCTAATTAAGCAGTTAACTTCTCTGCTGCCTTCTTATCGTTACAAGCTGAAAGCTCGTTATCTAATTGTCAAAGATAAAGCATAAGGAATCATAAGCCATGGCAACAGACTAATTATTATCCATATATTTTCTAATCAGTTGTTGTACTATTGAATATGTGAATCCGGTGCATGCATAGTCTCCTCCCTCACCCCTTTCTAATCCAACTGTTTAAGTATATTTAATTTTTCCAATATTGTCTCGTACAGAAGTTGTCATTGCTTCAGTCTATGGCAGCTCCTCTCCGGCCACGGATTTTAGTTCTTATTGTCTGAAAGTTGGGGCAAATACAATAATGCTAGCATTTATTAGACCTCTACGAACACAAAGTTGCGTGGATGTTAAGCTCATCTCGTCAGAGCTCTTAGGCTGATGACAACAATGGGCTTATCAATTGGGTCTTCGTGATTTCATAATGCTGCGCCCTTTGATTATTGATGAACCGTCTTGGCCTTTTGACAAGACTAGAGATTGACAACCTTCGAATCTTCCATTTGTCATGTTTTTTCATTACCTTTAAATCTTGATAAGAACCTTCTGTCACATATTACTCGACAGTGTTTGCAAAGTCTGTTTCAATCATCTGACATGGCAAACTAGGTGTATCTCTTAGTTTCTCCTACTCGAAAATGTGTTTTTGGGCATATGACCAAGTTTTATTCATAGAACATCACGGCTTCTTAAATAATAATGTGGCATTCCATTTTGCTGCAGGTTGGGAAAGAGAGCTTTTCGATTGAGTTTGACGAGAGCAATTAGGTATGGTATGAAATACTTTCTCTCAAAGCCTGCCCACTTTTTGTCTTTCATTAGTTACCCATATGTACAACTCAGGCAGAAATGCTTTGCTCATCAGTCTA
Source organism: Eucalyptus grandis x Eucalyptus urophylla (assembly GCA_028830015.1). Classification (NCBI taxonomy): domain Eukaryota; kingdom Viridiplantae; phylum Streptophyta; class Magnoliopsida; order Myrtales; family Myrtaceae; genus Eucalyptus; species Eucalyptus grandis x Eucalyptus urophylla. The sequence goes on from CM054203.1 coordinate 31,993,761, forward strand.
GTAATGTTGTCTGGAAACATTCAGGAGCTTCTTAGCTACCTGTACTTAATGCTGCAAGTTATGTACAAGTGTAACATGCTTATGTCCTCATGACAACTTTTTGCCAAATCTGCAATATGTTCTTATGATATCGATTTTTGATACCAGTGTACATCGTCTTCTGTGCAAACACAATACGTAAGCTAATTGAACGACATGAGCTGAAATGCCAACTATATGAATTTGATGGCTTAAATTTGCCTCTACAACTGCAAGTTTATATACATGAGATTCGGATATCGTGTAATATCTATCACACTTGAAGAGGGACACCAATCTAGACTTTGAAGTAATTATAGCTTCTAAAAATCTGCACTTTTATACATAAGCTAAGTCTATTATGTTGAAATACAGCATACCATGTTAACATTGTTATCAACTAAATTTTGAATCAAGTATAGTTGGGATATAAGTTATGATGAGCAAAATGGTATGCATTAAAAGATACTTTAGTTAGTTAACTTATCACTCAGTTTGACTTTGACCACTCAACTCTAATGCTGACTTTTGTTTCCACTACATAGGAACTCTAATGCTCGATAGCATTTTAGAGAAGATCGACTATTGCAAGTAGCGGTCCATTGAGTTTTTTTTTTAGGGGGGGGGGGGTGGCTATGTTCCACAGGCTCTTATTTATGCTTGCTTGCTGTCTATTTCATTTCGAAAACAATCCACCATCAACCAGGCTGATTTTTCTACTCATCATGGTCCACTGGCCAAAAGTTCGCAAACAACCTCATCAATCTCAACCCTATCATTGGATCTGCAGTCGATTCTTATCTTGCTTTAGGGGTGAGCATGGTTTTGGGGTAGATAACTGGACCGGTTGAACCTTGTAGGTTCTAGGTTTCAAGATATGTAGGGTGGATTCTAAATTCCAAAAAATGAGAAACTGACGGGTAGGTTCCAAGTTCTTAGTTAAAGAAATCTAGAACCTGAGAACTGGACCGGTGGAAACCAATAAATTCTAGGTTCCAAAATATACAAGATAAGTTTCGGATTTCAAAAAATGAGAAACTTGTTTCAACGGATAGGTTTTATGTTCTTAGTTGGAAAAAATCTAAAACTTGGAACCTGTAACCTAAAACCTAAAACAAGTTTTAATGTTTTTATTGATCCATGTCTTCGTGCAATCCTCCAATACTCCATGCCATTCGATGATGACTGTATAATTTGGAAACACTAGTTCGAGTTTCTATTTTATGATTAAAATTTTTACTTTATTAATGTTCATATTTTTTTCGTGGGTGTAAATATAAATTGTGATTATAAATTGTAATGTTCAAATAATAATAAAAGTGAAATCTGGATAAACCCTGAAATCGATCTTAGAACCTATGATAGTGTAAGTTTAACGTATAGAATATACATGATAGGTTCCAAGTTCTAAAAAATAAGGAACATATTTTAACAGGTATGTTTCAAGTTTCAGATGGAAACTATAGATTGGAATCTGTAGTGAACCTGGAATCGCTTACTTCTACCTTGCTTTTACTTTATTGCTCGACTTCTTTACTTTGCTTCCCAATGACAATGCTTCACCTTTCGTGCCTTTTAAATTTGTATACCGGGAGTAACTTGACTGAAAACTCTGCCCTAATGACAATCAAATTGCTAGAAACCAGAAGAATCTGATTTTGGATTGGGGGTTTCCAGAGGCAATGCCGGAGAAAGTCTGAAAGATCATTCCAACAACTTTTTCTTCCAAATGAGACTACATAGACTTAAGACCTATCCTTGCTTATTCGAGCTTCTCAACTAGATTTCATTTATCATGCCTCGATTCATCCATGGTCCACGCAAGGTGCTGCTGAACATGGATGTGATAAGCCACGAAAACTGGTGTTGGATTGGTGCTGTGGCTAGATGCCTAGATCACTCGCCTCATTAGGGTGCCTGCTCTCGCCAATTTTTGGAATTAGCCCCATATGCTGAAAACACCAGATAGGGCATCCTTCAGCCCATTAACCAATTGTCACATGTCCAGGTGGGACCTAATTTTCCGATCACGACGATTCCGGAGCTAATGATTGTAATAATGCTATTTATTATGGCGATGATATGATTCTGAAGATTATCAATGTTGACGGAGGATCATATCCTTTCGAGTGTTGGTGAAGAAGGGAGGAAACTGCTAAACGGTGCATGTAAACTAAACGGGGAAGCGAGACGGTTGAGCCACTGGGAGCCCCTCCGCCGTCCCGCCCATCTACAAGTCTACCGTCTCCAACGACTTCGACTCCCGTTGCCTCCTCATGGAGCCCAAGGTGCTCTAGCTCCTCACCCCCTCACCTGAATTTCCTCTACATTCACAATGCCTACATGACTCCTCCCACGTCCACATGTCCTCGACCTTTGCAACTCTCCTACCTCCACCGCGCCCTTCCGGTCACCGCCCCTCTCCTGGCAGCTCAATGCCGCCCCCTTGAGAGCTCAATGCCGCCTGCTCTTCCGAACAGTGTGAGTGGCCCCGCAGAGAACCTACTTGGGAGATTATACACAACAACAGATTTCAAGAAGGAAAGAAAAGAAAGTGAAAACATGGCAATTGAAAGTCGCGAAAAATAACAATTTTTAGAAGATCACAAAAAAAAAAAAAAACAAAAATTGAGCTTCACTTGAACACGTGGCGATTAACTAACGAACTAGAATATTAGCTAAGAGGCACTTCTAGAGCATGCAAATTTAAATGCTCGCCTTTTTATTATTCGTAGCTAAATACTCTGATAGGTTTAAGTTAATGAACTAGCGTGTCATTTTTTTTCAACATGATACGGATTGAACATTTTTTAACATATTTAATATTTTTTTTGATGGCTCAAAAATCCTATACAGCTGGCAGCCAACGAGTAAACCTGGGGGATACGTAAGCGGGATGACCAATCACCCCTGACGTCCCACTTAAGACTCAAAGCGATCGAGATTCGAATTCCTCCCCTTTCGTGAGGGGGAGAGAGCCCAAATCACCGGGATTCGAACTCCTCTCTTCGTAAGGGGGAGAGAGCTTAAATCATCGCGATCATCAAGGCCGTGATTATTTAATATTAAGCTTCAAATGACCTTTTCATTTCTAAAAACTTTAGGGTATAAATATCCGCCAAGTTAACTCCTCAACACTTAACGACCCCTCAACTCCACTAGCAGCCTCTCGTGGTCTCCAAGGTCCAATTCCCAATTCACGGTCTCCCTGATTCAACTCCTTCCCACGAGACTATAAGCATCAATAGCATGACCGTCACAGCGAACGGACTGGTTGTCTCCATCCTCTGAACGTCGCCCATCCGTTGCTCGAAACTTAATGCTTCGCCCACTCCCCATAACTCCTCTCCAAGATCCCACCGAGCAATACCCGCATCCGAGCCCTTCGCTGCCCCCTGTACCGAAGCACTCACCCAATCTCTTCAACCATCACTCCAGCTTCGAGCTCAACTACAGAAACGTCTGCAACCTCCTCCTCTCCATAACCCGCTCGAGATCGCTCCCGAAAGGCCTCCAACTCCACGCCCATATCGTCAAATCGGGCATCCAGACCATCCCTCTCGTGTCGCACCACCTCATCAACTTCTACTCCAAGTCTCAGCTACCCTTCTGTTCCCGCCAAGTTTTCGATGAGGCTCCGAGGAAATCGGCCACGACTTGGAGCTCGATCATTTCGGCGTTTGCCCAGAACGAGTTTCCGTGGCAGGCCGTCGAGTACTTTCGTCGAATGGTTAGTGGGTGCGTTTTGCCTGACGATCACATATTCCCGAGTGCCACCAAGGCTTGTGCGATTCTGGGTCGGTGTGACGTCGGGAGGTCCGTCCATTCTTTGGCGGTCAAGACCGGGTTTGATGTCGACGTGTTTGTGGGGAGCTCCCTGGTCGATATGTACGCGAAGTGTGGTGAAGTGAGGGATGCGCGGCAGATGTTTGATGAAATGCCTGAGCGGAATGTGGTGTCTTGGAGCGGGATGATTTATGGGTATGCTCAGATGGGAGAGGATGAAGAAGCGTTGGTTTTGTTTAAGCAAGCTCTGCTGGGGGATTTGGACGTTAATGATTTTACTTTCTCGAGTGTTCTTCGTGTTTGCAGTAATTCTACTCTGCTTGAATTGGGGAAGCAGATTCATGGCCTATGTTTCAAGACCAACTATGATTTGTCGAGCTTCGTTGGCAGTTCTCTAATCTCATTATATTCTAAATGTGGGGTCATCGAAGAAGCTTATCAAGTTTTTGGCGAGATACCTGTGAAGAACCTTGGCATGTGGAATGCGATGACGATTGCCTGCGCTCAGCATTCGCACACGCAGAAGGCATTCCAGCTGTTTAAACAGATGGAGAGTTGTGGGATGAAGCCAAATTTCATTTCTTTTCTGAGCATCCTCTATGCTTGCAGTCACGCGGGGCTTGTTAGAGAAGGTGAATACTATTTTGAGCTAATGAAGAAGTATGGCATTGAACCGGGGCATCAACATTATAGTTCAATGGTGGATTTGCTTGGCCGAGCTGGAAAACTGGACGATGCTCTATCTCTAGTCAACAAGATGCCCATTCCGCCTACGCAATCTGTGTGGGGTGCTTTCTTGACCGGTTGCCGTATTCATAATAAAACCGAACTTGCAGCCTTGGCGGCTGATAGGGTCTTGGAACTTGGCTCCGTGAGCTCAGGCCTGCAAGTGTTGTTGTCCAATGCTTATGCAGCTGCTGGAAGATATGAAGAAGCAGCCAAAGCTAGAAAAATGCTCAGAGACCAAGGGGTGAAGAAGGAAACGGGTTTAAGTTGGGTTGAAGAAGGCAACAGAGTCCACACATTCACTTCTGGGGACCAATCTCATGCAAAAGCCAAAGAGATCTATCAGAAACTGGACGAGTTGGGGGAGGAAATGGAGAGGGCCGGTTATGTTGCGGACACGAGCTTCGTGTTGCAAGAGGTGGACCGAGAAGAGAAGAATCGGACTATCCGGTACCACAGCGAGAGGCTCGCCATCACCTTCTGTCTGATCACATTCCCACCGGAGAGGCCGATAAGGGTCATGAAAAACTTGAGAGTGTGCGGGGATTGCCACTCGGCGATCAAGCTCATGTCGAAGTGCACCGGAAGAGCGATCATAGTGAGGGACAATAACCGGTTCCATCGTTTCGAGGACGGCAAATGCTCGTGTGGGGACTACTGGTGATTTAGACAGCAACGAATTAAGTTATAAAAGAAAAGAAAGTAAAGAGCATACTTTTTATTTTTTATTTATTTTTGGGGTAGCGATCATCTCTGGATACAAATTTTCCATTGGATTCAACTGTTTTCTTCCAGTTTTGTTTTGATTTTTCGGGCGACATTGGCCGGTGGGATGGTGGGTTTGGTTGGGATTGGTTAGTTGAGCGGGTTGACTTTCGATTCGGACCAGGTGGGAAGCTTCGGTAAAGGGTTAGATGCTGTCGGACCGGTCGGTATGATAGCGGGGTTTGTTGTCACTTGTCCATCTCCCACTGTCCAGTCATTGGCTCATTGCGGTTTCGTCCTTCTTTGTGTTTCCTCTCGAATGCTTTGCGAGCACTCATTTTTCTGGTCCGTGCGAAGGAACGAAAGATCTTTGGGCCCATTCAATTCGAGTAAACTAAATGCATGCTGCTTTCAACAGAAGAAAAGTCAGACTAGCACAAGAAACTCTACTTTTTGTGCGTGGCTAAATCAGAACCATGAAGCTGTTCAAAAAATCAGAACCATGAAGTCAAAGCCTAAAAATGATAAGAAGAATAAGAAGAATCTGAACTATGAATGCTTTCAAATTACTAATGAATATCATATCGCACACCGTACTTTGACATTCTTAATATTCTTTTAAAGAATTAAATAGAATTCTAATAAGTCAGATAGATATGTAGAGTCACTTTAATAAGATCATATTCGTTAAACCTTTTTTTTTCCTTTTTTAATATCTTTTTATGCAACGTATTAATACGACGGACGATGAAGCTCGAGGTTCTATTACGGTGAAACTTGGAATTCGAAAGCTTGTCCAAAAGGAAAATGACGGAAAATACTTCAAAGCTTTTCTTTTTTAAATTTCTGGGGCAACTTATTAAAATCAATTACTAGGTTCTATATAGTGGCCGGAAAGTGTAACCTCCTGGTGAATCTCAGTAAATAGTAGATACCTCGTGCTCAATATGTGCCATCTAATCATTCGTTTTCAGTTAAAACGACTAAACGAGTGTATATAAATATATCCAAAAAGAGAGAAAAAGCCAAAAAAAGGAGTCTCTCCTTTCCCTGGGAAGATCGCGCCCCGTCTTCTTCAATCCGCCCTACCAACTTGTCCGAACCTCTCTCTCTCTCTCTCTCTCTCTCTAGCGTTCTCGAGTCCGGCGTCATTCGGTCGGAGCTCCGTCCGTTCGCCGCCTCTGTGCGGCGATCTCCTCCTGGCGGTTCCGGCGAGAAGCCTGCTTGCGTGGGGAATCCGGTCGGCGAGCTCGATCGCGTCGCGCGGGGCCCCCCGGCTTCTGGATGAAATCCGAGGACCCCCGCCGATCCCGATGGTGGATTTGTGCTGCCCCCTCCGAGGCGCGTGCGAGCGGTGCTATATCTGGTTCCCCTGCCTCGCCGATCCCGGTATCCGCTCTCTCTCTCTCTCTCTCTCTCTTTCGTGACGAAGGAAATCTGGTCGTGTGTTCACACGAGGTTCTTGCAATGCGTGCATTTGCTTTGGCGAGCTTGAACGCATCGTGAGCTTTCGTTTTTTCACAGTTTTTTTGGGTTGTATGCGGAAGTTGTTGTTTTTAATTTTCTCGCGAAACCGCGGGGATGCGAATGCGTTTGTGCTCGGTGGTGCTGTGCCTTCTCGTTTCAATCTTAGTATCCCTCTTTGCTGAAACTGACTCTGGCAAGATGGAAATCGTTTCAGCTCGGAGGTCGTCGTTGCTGTTGAAGGTGGCGCTGGTGGTGCTGCATCTTGTCTACGCGGGCGTCGTCTTTCTGTTTGATAGGGATTTGATAGAGAAAGCACGGAAGGAGCCCTGGTACGTCGATGTCGCTCTTGGGTTAGCTCGAAACTAGCTTTTGTTCGTACAGTGTCGTGGTGGAAGTAGTAGAACGTGCTGGGTTAATTTGGTCGCCGTTAAAGATCATGGAGGTTTTATCCCCCGCATCAGCTGGGTTCTTTTGGATTTTCAAGTGATGACTTTTTTTGCCATTGTCTGTATACTGCCCTCTTCGGATACAACTTACGAATAAACCCTTTCGAGTGTGGTCTCAGGCGAGATTGCATCTTTAGCTTCAATGAGATAACTGAGAGAGGAGACTGAAGCTTATCACTAGCGTTTAGCACCAATGCCAAATATTTGGTGAAAAATGAAATTAAAAGGACAGTCTTCATTTCTTGAGAGTCAATATGTTCTTCACCATGATGGGCTATGTAGAGCATGTATTTCAGTTAACTTATCATCTCTGATAGTGGGGTTAGTTGATTTCATATGGTTTGTGTAGTACTTTTTTGACCTTTTCCTTTGACCTTATCTGACTCTCTTGTTATCCAGGTATATTGCTTTATATCTACTTCTCTTTGTGGCAACTTTGATTCAGTACTTCGTGACAGCTTGCTCTTCTCCTGGGTAATCAATAAATGCACTCAGTAGTGACTTAAATTGGCCATTTCGAACAAATAGTGACTGTCCACTTTTCTTCTGATAGATATGCCTGATTCTTTCAATATTTTTATGCTTCTAGATATGTTCTTGATGTGATGAGAGCTGTCAATGAAGCAAATGCCATGTTCACAAGTCGCTTCAAGGTGAGTAGTAATCCATTGTTCCATTCCTCGATGATCACCATTGTGGCTTCATTGTTTAATTTTTTTTAATCTTTGTATTTCCATGCAAATGTTTAAGCAAAGACAAACTGCTTCTAGCAAAAATGGGGGCTTTGTAGTTTCATCGGATGGTGATCAGTTGGGGAGAAATTTGTTAGGAAGTAATTCCACATCTTGGTCAAAGATGGTGATGGACTTGTATCCCCTCGGGATGTCTACAAGGTAGTGTATCATCAATTGCAGCTTCTTTGATTCTTCCAATAAAAGTGTAATCATCCACAAGATACTTGTTTCTGTGTTTCAAATTGGTATCCTTTCCGTTACCTATTGGTTATTTCAGTCATTGTATGCATGTGGTAGTCTCTTAGTTTTTAATTTTTGTCTCTGGGATTGAGTTCAATCCACTTTTATACTTTATGTATTAGCATTGGTAGCTGTGGCATTAAAGATCAAGAGAAGAAATAATTGAGTTGTAGGTGGTGCTTATTATGCCTATTCCCTCCAAGTTATAACAAGTTGTATCTTTGTCTAACTTGATTTCAGATATAAGTGGACTCTATCCTTTCATTGGTTGTTTGACTTACAACAGTTGCATGCAAAGTAATTGATGTTTCCTGTTTGTCCAGTCATGAGATAGTGGACAAAAGTTTCTTTAGAAGATAACAAGGGAAAATATTCCTGCCACATTAGTGGAGAGAGTTATCAAATGATGTATTCAGTATTGTGTTGCGTTTCATGGGTGTATGTGCAGAGAAAACATAAGCTTCGATGCTGGTATTTTTTGGCAAGAACTAGCTTAACTCAATGTTTCTTTGTCTTGCAGAACTTTAACTTGTTCCTACTGTAATGTTGAGCAGGTAAGTGATTTGTCAAAAGCTTATCTTTTCGGATGCATGAGATTTAAAGTATGTCTGAGTATGTTAATGAAATATGGGGCTTTTCTGTACTCTGGATGGTTTTTGTCAGCATACACCTTCTGGAGAGGATATAGATATTTTACTGATGTTGAGTTCATTGGACTTCCAATATCTATGAGCATCATATGCATACAAGGTCTGCTTTAAAGTAATAGCACATATGAACAGCTGTACTTGTATGTTGTCATGCTGCATGCTAGTCATCCTAATAATGCCATAATTTGTTAGATGGGATATTTATGCAGATGAACTGTAAATCTTTGCTAATTCACCTTTTTTGCAAGGCTGATCCCCTGAATTTTCTAATTGGATGTATATGTTGAAACCTAAGATACTAGGTGGAATAAGAATAACAATGCTTTTGCCTAACAAACTTTGAGAAAGCTTTCTTTTCAACTTTTCCTTTCCATATACTTCTTTGAGATGAGAACCACCTTATGGGAAAATCCCGACCATACTTACCTCAAAGGTTCACTGAATATGTTCCTTTAGAATCTCAAATACTTCATTTAGGGCGTGTTGGTGTGGCTACTATTATTTTGGTTTAACCGTGGCTTATGACTTTCGGTCGCGCACTTCTTACATTTTGTACTTGATGTAATTAAGTTGTTGTTCTATATGATTTCTGGTTGAAAGCCAAGACCTCTACCTAAAACCTTTTAGTTTTGGTTTCCTTTTTCTTTTTCTTTTTTCTTTTTTGGGGGTGGAGAGAGGAGGAGAGAAAAGGGAGGGGGGGGGGGGGGGGGGGGGTTTGTTTTGCTGATGCAGAAATTTTGATGGGAGGAAACTAAGTGGTGGAGCTGAAATGATTGTTGTCTCCTTTTGTGGCCATTATGGGTTGATGAAGTAATACTAGTTCCAATTTGTTGTTGTCAATTAATGTTTTTGCAGCCACCACGAGCAAAGCATTGTCATGATTGTGATAGGTGTGTTCTTCAGTTTGATCACCATTGTGTCTGGCTAGGAACCTGCATTGGGCAGGGAAATCATTGTCGATTTTGGTACGTTGAAATTCCATCTACCTTACATGTGACCTGCACTGTATGTGTTCCTGATTTATAAGATATGTACTTTAACGTAGCATACCCATATAAAGTTGGATGGTCATTAGGAAAATAATGGATTCTCCGCTTTCCATGCAAAGATCACATGTTAATGTTTGATCCTAAATTAATTAATTGTTTGCCATTATGTTTATATGACTGGTAGTCTCTTCTAGCTATTTGCTCAAGTATTCTGTGTGTTTTATCATGAAGAAAATGCATTTTCAAAACTTCTGTTTCCAGTTCTATGTCTGAATGTTTTTTCCCGTGGCCCTGAATTAGTCTCTTTACAAATCACCGAAGTATGAACTAAGAAAAGAGCAGATACTGGGTTGGAGGACATGTCTCCAGCTAGCTTTAACGTCTCAAAAGATATTTTATTTAGGAATAAATGGTTTCCAAAATCTTTATTAGGGAATGAAAATGACTATTCTAGTCACTTTTTTTATATTGCCACTTTTTGTCTGATTTGTCCCTTGTATTTATGCTATCAAGGGGGCCAATCTATTAGGTTGACCATGCGTCCCCCTACAATCGCATGTAGCAGTATTTCTTGATATAATTGCCCGTTAATTAATGGCCCTTCTACTATACTGTTAAATTTTTTTATATCAGGTGGTATATTTGCGAAGAGACTGCATTATGCATTTGGACTGTGATCTTGTACATTACATACTTGACAGCTGACATATCAAGGGCTTGGTAAGTTATATCAGATCCTTCATTCTTTCAAGGAAGATGCAGTAGATATTAGCTAGGTGAAAATATATTTTGATCCCATCAAATAATGCTTGGCTCAAAAAGAAGAGATGGTTAGTTTGTTTAAATAATTCCAAAGGCTTCTTATAACGCAAGTTTTTATTGCAATTTCATCCTTTTCTATTTGGAACTTAGCTAGTTTCAAACTTTGATCTTATTGTCAGGTGGAAGGATGCAGTCATGATCTTGCTGTTGATTTTTCTGTCAATTTCCTTGATTTTCTTGTTCCTCCTGTTGCTCTTCCATAGGTATGACATGTCATATATCTCTATGTTGTCAGAATTTTTTTCAAATGTGCATTTCCCTGAATGAGCTGTCTACTTTTTCATGCATTCAATCATATGAGGTCATACGCACTACATTCCTATTGTCACTGCTCTACCAAGTTGTTTGGGTCATCGGGTGCCTTCGTGTGTGCTTATTGGGGCTCAACTTTGACCATATTCAATAATTCAGTTAACCTTCTTTGAGTGTGTGTCCAGCTTTTGGAGCATCATTTGACACTTATCAGTCTGTTTGGCTATTTCTCTGTTTGAATTGGAATTTTAGATCTGTCTCTCTGGTGTCAAGTGCTACATCTAAGTTCCAATGTGAAAGGTCAGTAGGGCTGCCTTCTTCCTGCTGTCTTGACTAGCAGGCCACTTAACTCCCATATGAGATTGCTCTTCCCAACGGCTGTGGGATTGAACACCTGCTCTTTTGAACTCTACTTACTCTACGAAAGAACATGAATATACAGTGACGAAAACTTCCTAGAGGTGGACATCCTAGAGGTAGGGATTTTCAGTTTTTATCTTGGAGCTTACTTAGTGAGCCTGGGTAGATCAAGGCTCCAGTAGACTGCAGTTTGGTTGGCTTTGTTCTGGGCTGAAGTGCTAATCTTCAGTATGGAGAAATAAGGGAGGGAGGGAGAAAGGGACCCTCGGCTAATTTTAGAAATTAGTCGATATAGTTGAACTGTAATAAAAATTGTCACAAAGCGATTGCTTTAAATTTCTTTCAATATGACTTGCTGGGGGGAGAGAGGGTCCCTCGGCTAATTTGAGAAATTAGCGAATATAGCTGGACTGTAAGGAAAATTGTCACAAAGTGATTGCTTTAAAATTCTTTCAATATGATTTGCTGGGTTATGTGATTTTGAAAGGTTTTGGTCTTAATGTTTATGCTCTTTTGTTTGTTAAAGCATTGATTAGAGATTGCCACTCTTATTTCATTTTCACTGCAGCTACCTTGTTCTGACGAATCAGACCACCTATGAGCTTGTAAGGCGCAGACGTATACCATATCTTAGGTTGGTACACTAAAATGTGTTGCTGTTGTATCTGTCATCTGCAATGTACATAGATTTACATTTTAAAAAAGAATCAGAAGCACTAAAGCAACTATTTGCACACAAGTGAGGATTTTCTGCCCTTTTTTTTTGGGGGGTAACGTCTACTGAATGCTGCTGCAGCTTTGTTCTTTAACACATAGTCATTCTGAAGATACTTTGTATCATAGGCATGACACACCTTCACCAAGAGTGTTCAATTGGACATTTTTTATAGGCCTACAGCAATACCAACTTCTGTTTGAAAAGACGCAAAACGTACTCGGAATCATATAATATAAGCATGATCCTTTCTTTTGACTAACTATCCATGAGAATGGGCTTGGTTAAACATGCAAGTGCAAAATACTGAATGCTACATTTGACCCTAGCTTAGCTAGATAGGTAGAGGAGGTTTTCTTCATGTCAATGTTCTAGCTATTTCTTCTTTGGCCATCAATATACCAGCTTCTTTATGCAATTCTCATGCAATCTGCAGGGGTATTCCCGAAAGAGTTTATCCTTTCAGTAAAGGCGCTTGCCGAAATTTGTACCACTTTTGTTGTGCCAGAGGCAGTATATATGATCTAGAACGGCTGCCCACAGCACAGGAACTGGAAGAGAAGTCAAAGCCATTTACCTGTTTGGATGCTCTTACCTGTCGCTGCTGCTGCTGAGATTAGAGATCTTGTCACTGTTTTCTCAAATTTTTGCCCTTAAGGTATATAAAGAGTTTGGCTTGGAGGTATATTGGTGTTAATTTTATTTATCATGAGATGCGACGGCATAGGAACGGCAGTTTTATTTGTTTCTTGAGTTTTTCTTGTCAAGATCGAACTCTGTCAGATTGTATGCCTTGTTATTCTGGTGGAAGTATTAAGAATTATTCATCAATCTTGCACTAATTTTGAAGCTTACTTCCAAACTTATATTCATGATTGTTTGTGATTTTGGTTGACTGTTGTAATTCTCATCCAAACCAAATGTTAGAATGAGCAATTTTTTGGGTTGCCCTAATTTCCTTTGGTATACTGCTTGGATGAATGTTGAAACCAGAATCCTTTACCATGTATGTGATCGCCTTATTTCAATTAATGAAATTTATGTATAGTAGGAGTTTCTTGTACCAATATATGAGCTGAAACTTCGTAGCAAGTGCTAGATAAACAGAGCATGGAAGGCAGACCTTTGTCTCTCCTCTTATTGTTATTGTTGAGAAGGCAGGAGGGATATCAGTTTGTTGTTTGTCGAAGAACTGGTGTAAAAAATTTCCTGATCAATTTTGTTGAGCTTCTCAAGAATGTGATTGCCACGGAATCACTGCTGACTGGTTCAGGTGGAGATTCTGTGTCGCTGCTAAATTACCGTTTGTGCTGTACTTGAAATTGTACGAAAGTGTTTGTACTTTGCCCTCGTCTTTTGGTCTGTCATAGGATTCGCTCCAGGGTCCCGCCTACATCGTTATGGACAGACCCGTTTAGCTTGCTACTTGCTTTGCATGGACTTCCCTCGGTGTTGACCAAAAAGTCATTCTTCAGATCTTTATCAATTAATTCTTTTCAATTTAAATCTAGTACTCACCCAGAAAAACGAGCAGGAGAATGCTCGTGACAGAAGTAGCCTTTACGGGACACTCCCCCCCCCCACATGATCTAAAGTTTGTGTTCCTAGGATTTCATGCGATGTTTGTGAATGCTCGTAGGGGTGGATTGTCGCTCCCCTAAATCGCCTCCGAGAGAGCTACTACATTTATTAGCCGGCAAGCATGCTTGCCGATGCACTAGCGTTTGCTGTTTATTAGACGTTTCGGCTGAAATAATTCACCAACATCGCATTTTCCAATTCCTATCCTTTCCAGGTGTGAAATTTGACTTTAACGCCCTATATGTCTCTAGTTTCCTGATGAGTTCAGGGTGCACACAGATTGTAAATCTAGCTGCACATGTTGTACAGCTTCTGCAAGCTTCATCGAGATAATAGAATGGTCAATATCCTTTATTTAGTCTTTTCTTGTGTGGATAAAAACCTAGCAGTACATCTCAGCTTATTGATCACCAGTACGTGAGCAATGATTTGATTTAGTAATAGAACTAGGCAAATGGCTGTTGGGTGTAGCAGTCCAGATTGTTGCCATATCCCACTGTCAGCAAGTCACAGTACCTCTTGTAGAACCCAATCCGGTCCTCCACCTGCGCGTTCGAGCCCTTCCCACACTCGATCCCGCCGTTGATAATGTTGGTGATGACCCCATACCCAGGGACCCGGCCAGCTGCGGTGTCTGCAGCGGACGGCTGCCACTGGCCGGTGACGACATCGTGGCACGAGGGCTTTGGTGACTGCGGCGTCATCCAGAACCAGAGGGCTGTCTTGAATGAGATGACGGGGTCAGTCGCAACCGCGTCCGGGTTGTTCAGGAGGTCAGAGTTGATGGCTTGCCCCGCCGGCCCGTAGTTGTAGTTGCTGGGAAAATCGCAAACAACCAATACATCAAAATTTGAGAAAACCAATCTGTCTTAAACCCGAAGCTACACCGACCATATTAGTGCCGTGACAATGAATTTAGAGACTACCATACATAATTAAATGAAAGGTTGATTTTATGTAACTTACTAAGAGATTTGGATGGGCCCACGTCCATAGTATTTCTTGCCAGGAGCACAAGGCCATTGCTGGTTGGCAACGCAGTAGTCTCCAGGATTGCCTTGCTCTTGCAAGAAGCAATATCCCCATGCATATGGACCGTCCGGTGCACTTGCCCATCCGCCTACAAAATAATTTGGTCGATCATTGCGAATCCATGCATTGTTCAATGGAAAACCATCTGTTTTTGCCAATGAACTAGGCTTCGATAACGCACGGCAAACTACCTAGTAATGACTAGAAACTGAAGTGATCAGTTGAGGACAAAAACCTGTAGTTTCGTGTGATGTCTGAGCCAAGAACGCTGCGATCTCTCGCTTCCTCGTGTCAGTGTCGCCTGTCGTCCCAAACCCGCCGAACGACTGCGCAGCCGTGATGAAGGCGTCATAGGTGTAGAACCCATTGCCGGGGCAACTCCCGTCGTTGCGATGCTTCAGCATCTCGTTAAACAGGTCCTGACTGATCAAGCTGCCAATGTCCCCACTCTGAGCGGCGGCTCCGAGCACCGAGGCCAGGAGGAGCAACGGTATTAAGGACCCGAACCTCATTTTCTGCGAAATTGTGTGTTTGTGCTAAGGTAGTTCGTTTGTGGTTGGAGTTGGAGGTCCGTGTTGGTGGCTATTTATAGGAACTGAGAAGAGAGAGAGAGGGAGTTTAGGATTTGACAATTCAACTGACTGAAGCTAGTGACGGTCTTCCTCATACATCCAATGTTGACATTTTGTGCACAGACGCGGAGGCTTGTCCATGCCGTGCGCCATCGACCTTCTTTTTACACCGCTTGTCACGGCAACGCGAAGACTCTTTCAATCTTCTTCGAGAATGTCACGTAGTGATATTTCTTATTTATGTATATAAGTGATATTTTAGAAGAATTAAACGGTTTACTTACAATTTTCAAATGACTTATCGGAGCAAACCAACAGTGCTAGAGCGGACTCGAATTTAAAGGATTTTAGATAGATTTATTTGTGAAGAATCTATATTTCTACTGTAACTTTAGCATATACTCCATCGGTCCATTTCACATAGAAAATAATGGTGGAAATGAATAAAAATTCAGATTTATGTAGTTCAATAGAGGGCAAGTGGGTATAATATTTTGGTTAAGTCGAGTCATTTCATTGCTTTGGTTTTGGTAAGCCTTTTTTTTTTTTTTTTTTTTTTTTTTGGGGGGGGGGGGGGGGGGGGGGTGGTGCGATAAGGTTCGAATTGGGAGGTCAATCCTTCCAGTGAACTGACCATACCCCAAATCGACACGGCTGAACAAGTACAGCATACCAAAGCGCGTGAGATTTCAATAATTTATTTGCGGATTGGACATCAATCGTAAACATCCGAGGCGAATGGATCCATTTACTGTTTCAAAACAAAATGATGCAGATCAAGTCGTATGCCTAATGGAATTTAACCTTACGATGACTCGACGACATGAATTCGTTCAGTCAAAGAAAAATCGTCTTCGTTCAATTCAATTCAATTCAAGACCTCGCAGAAATACCAATCGTGTGGGACACTTCTCAGTCTTTATAGCCTTGATTGGAGGAGGAAACTGTCGATCGAGTAATTGAGCACTTCTGAATTTTAACCCTAGGCCATGATTTCATAGTAGATACCCTATGGATCGGCGGTCTTATTCGTGTAATTCTTTTGAACCGACCCGAATTGTTTAGTCTAGTTTAATCACAGCCGAGTCTCTTGAGCATTATTCTGTCGTCGGCTGTCAAAAGCTTCTACAAAACGAATTCATTAAAGGGTGTTGAAGCTCCCATCAAACTAATTCATCCTGTTTTCAATGCCCAAATCTCAGATGTATCGCCTCGTCTTTTCATGTACAATCTTAGTCAATGATCCGAAAATGTTATATACCGAGGCTACCATATGTCGATGCCACTAATTAAAATGAGCTGATTATTGGTTCTTAAAAGAGATCATCACCTTATCTTAAAAGTGGAAAATTCAAGATTACGTCGTGCTATTGACCGTAGGTCCGTATGAGGAAAGTAATCCATGGTATGGTTCGGATTAGGTTGGATTTACTAATTTTTTTGGTCAAATATGTACTGAAAATTGAATTTTTGTTGTCGGCCAAATATAACGGTCATAGATGATGCTATTTCGGCCTACTAAATTAAGCTTGACGAATGTAATAGGCCTGCACCAAGCAACCGATGAACCTATCTTTGGGCCCGTGCCAGAATTCAAATCACTTTTTGTAATAACCTCATCTCTTGTCCCACATCGCCTAGGGAGGGAGATCTTAGTCAGCTTATTAGGCTTGGGTTCCTCTAACCTGTGTAACGCGTTTTAAAGCCGTGAGGGAAAATACCGTGGCTGGGATGGCAGTGCGTCCGCGCCAGGGCGGGTGACCAAAAGCGGACAATATTACACAGTGGGGCCCGGGATGTTACAAGTGGTATCAGAACCGACTCTCGACCGCGTGTGGGAGCCTGTGGGGCCATAGCGGCACGCCTGTGGGGCCGACTCCTGACCGCATGTGGGACCCACAGCTTGAATGCTGTTCTGACGCCTGTGGGGCCATAGCGGCCTAGGGAGGGAGATCTGACCGTTCTAACGCCTGTGGGGCCATAGCGGCCTAGGGAGGGAGATCTTGGTCAGCTTATAAGGCTTGGGTCCAGGATGTTACAAGTGGTATCAGAGCCGACTCCCGACCGCGTGTGGGACCACAGCTTTCTGACGCCTGTGGGGCCATAGCGGCCTAGGGAGGGAGATCTTGGTCAGCTTATAAGGCTTGGGTCCCTCTAACCTGTGTAACGCGTTTTAAAGCCGTGAGGGAAAAGACCGTGGCTGGGATGGCGGTGCGTCCGTGGGGCGGGTGACCCAAAGCGGATAATATTATACAGTGGGGCCCGGGATGTTACACTTTTCATTTTCTAAGTGCAATATCACGTGGCTGGATGATGCTATTTCGACCTAATAAATTAAGCTTATCTGGATGGTAGTCTCTTCTAGCTATTTGCTCAAGTACTTTGTGTGTTTTATCATGGAGAAAATGCATTTTCAAAACTTTTGTTTCCAGTTCTATGTCTGGATGTTCTTTCCTGTGGCCCCGAATTTGTCTCTTTATAAATCACGCAAGTATGAACTAGGAAAAGAGCAGATACTGGGTTAGAAGACATGTCTCCAGCAAACTTTAACGTCTCAAAAGATATTTTATTTAGGAATAAATGGTTTCCAAAATGTTTATTAGGAAATGGAAATGACTATTCTAGTCACTTTTTTTATATATTGCTATTTTTTGTCTGATTTGTCCCTCAATACTTATGCTATCAAGAGATACAATCTATTAGGTTGACCATCCATTCCCCTACAATCGCATGTAGCAGTATTTCTTAATATAATTGCCTATTAATTAATGGCACTTCTACTATGCTGTTAAGAGACTGCATTATGCATTTGGACTGGGATCTTGTACATTACATACTTGACAGCTGACGTATCAAGGGCTTGGTGAGTAATATCAGATCCTTCATTCATTCAAGGAAGTTGCAGTAGTTTTAGCTAGGTGAAGATATTTTTGATTCCATCAAATAATGCTTTTCTCAAAAAGAAGAGATGGTTAGTTTGTTTAAAGAAATCAAAAGGCTTCTTGTAACGCAATTTTGATTGCAATTTCATCCTTTCTCCATTTGGAACTCAGCTAATTTCTAACTTTGATGTTATTGTCAGGTGGCCAGTCATGAGATTGCTGTTGATTTTTCTGTCATTTTCATTGATTTTCTTGTTCCTCCTGTTGCTCTTCCATAGGTATGACATGTCATTTATCTCAAGCCAGAAGTTTTTCCAATGCGCATATCCCAGAATGGATGTCTACTTTTCCATGCATTCAATCAGATAAGGTCATACATGCTACATTCCTTATGTCACTGCTCTACTTGGTTGTTTGGGTCATCATGTGCCATCTTGTGTGCTTACTGGGTTTTAAGGCGGCTGCCTTCCGTGTGTGCTTATTGGGTCTTAACTTCGACCATATTCCATAATTCAGTTAACCTTCGTTGAGTGTGTGTCCAACTTTTGGAATGTCATTAGACACTCATCGATCTGTTTGGCCATCTCTCCGTTTGAATTGGAATTTTAGAGCTGTCTCTCTGGTGTCGAGTGCTACATCTGAGTTCCAGTGTGAAAGGCAAAAAGGGCTGGCTTATTCCTGCTGTCTTGACTAGCAGGCCAGTTATCTCCCATATCTTCCCAACAGCAGTGGGACTGAACACCTGCTCTTCTGAACTCTTTTTACTCTACAAACGAACACGAATATATAGTGATAAAAAATTCCTAGAAGTGGACATTCGAGAGGTAGGGATTTTCAGTTTTTATCTTGTAGCTTACTCAGTGAGCCTTGGTAGACGCAGGCTCCAGTAGACCACAGTTTGGTTGGCTTTGTTCTGGGCTGAAGTGCTAGTCTTCAGTATGGGGAATTAAGAGAGGAAGCGAGGAGGAAAATAGCCGGACTGTAAGCAAAATTGTCAAGGGAGGGAGGGAGGGACCCTCGGCTAATTTGAGAAATTAGTGAATATAGCTGGACTGAAAGGAAAATTATCACAAAGTGATTATTTTAAATTTCTTTCAATATGACTTGCTGGAGGGAGGGAGGGAACCTTGGCTAATTTGAGAAATTAATCAATATAGTTGGACTCTAGGTAAAATTGTCACATAGTGATTGCTTTAAATTTTTTTCTATATGACTTGCTGGGTTATGTAATTTTAAAAGGTTTTGATCTTAATTTTTATGCTCTTTTATTTGTTAAAGCATTGATTAGAGATTGCCACTCTTATTTCAATTTCTCTACAGCTACCTTGTTCTGACGAATCAGACCACCTATGAGCTTGTAAGGCGCAGACGTACACCATATCTTAGTTTGGTGCACTAATATGTATTGCTATTGTATCTGTCATCTGCAATGTACATAGATTTACCTTTTAAGAAAGAATCAGAAGCACTAGAACAACTATTCGGACACAAGTGAGGATTTTCTGTGGTTTGTTTTGGAGAGCCCCGGGGGGGGGGGGGGGGGGGGGGGGGGGGGAGGGAGAGAGAGGTAACATCTACTGTATGCTTTGCTCTTTAATGCTTAGTCATTCTGAAGATAATCTGTATCATGGGCATGACGCACCTTCACCAAGAATGTTCAATCGGAGATTTTTTATAGGCCTACAACAATACCAAGTTTTGTTTGAAAAGATGCAAAACACACGCGGAATCATACAATATAGCATGATCCTTTCTTTTGACTCACTATCATGAGAATGGGCTTGGTTAAACATGCAAGTGCAAAATACTGAATGCTACATTTTATCCAAGCTTAGCTAGATAGGTAGAGGAGATTTTCTTCATGTCAATGTTCTAGCCATTTCTTCTTTGGCCATCAATATACCAGCTTCTTTATGCAATTCTCATGCAATCTGCAGGGGTATTTCCGAAAGAGTTTATCCTTTCAGTATTGCCGAAATTTGTACCACTTTTGTTGTGCCAGAGGCAGTATATATGATCTTGAACGGCTGCCCACAGCACAGGAACTGGAAGAGAAGTCAAAGCCATTTGCCTGTTCGGATGCTTTACCTGCCGCTGCTGCTGAGATTAGAGATCTCATCACTGTTTTCTCAAATTTTTGCCCGTAAGGTATATAAAGAGTTTGGCTCGGAGATATATTGGCGTTAATTTTATTTATCATGAGACGCAACGGCAGTTTTATTTGTTTCTTGAGTTTTTCTTGTCAAGATCGAACTCTGTCAGATTGTATGACTTAAATTCTGATGGAAGTATCAAGAATTATTCATCTATCTTGCACTGATTTTGACGTTTACTTCCAAACTTATACTCACGATTCATTGATTTTGGTTGACTGTCATAATCTCATCCAAACCAAATGTCAGAATGAGCAATTTTTTGGCTTGCCTAATTTCCTTTGGTATACTCCTTGGATGAATGTTGAAACCAGAATCCTTTACCATATATGTGATCGCCTTATATCAATTAATGAAATTTATGCACAGTAGGAGTTTCTTGTGCCGATATATGAGCAGAAGAAGACTGAACTTTGGAGCAAGTGCTAGATAAACAGAGCATGGAAGGCAGGCCTTTATATTTGCTCTTACTGTCATTGTTGAGAAGGCAGGAGGGATATCAGTTCGTTGTTTGCCGAAGAATGGGCGTAAAGAATTTCCTGATCAATTTTGTTGAGCTTCTCAAGAATGTGATCGCCATGGAATCGCTGTTTACTGGTTCAGGTGGAGATTCTGTGTGGCTGCTAAATTGCCGTTTGCGCTCTACTTGAAATCCTACGAAAGCGTTTGTGCTTTGCCCTCGTCTTTTGGTCCGCGAAACGATTGGCTTCAAGGTCCCGCCAAAATCGTTATGGACTTCCCTCAGTGTTGACCAAAAAGTCGTTCTGGAGATCTTTATCAATTATTTGCCTCCATTTAAATCGAATACTCACCCACAAAAACGAGGAGGGGAATCCTCGTGATAGAAGTAGCCTTTACGTGAACTAAAGTTTGTATTCCTACAACTTCATGCGATGTTCGTGAATGCTCATGGAGGTGGATTGTCGCTCCGCTAAAGCGCCATCCGGGAGAGCTACTACATTCATTAGCCGGCAAGCATGCTTGCCAATGCAATATCATTTGCTGTTTATTAGATGATATGGCCAAAATAATTCGCCAACATCGCATTTTCCATTGCCATCCTCACTGGGTGAAATTCGACTTTAAAGCCTTCTATATCTCTACTTTCCTGATAAGTTCAGGGTGCACACAGATTGTAAATCTAGCTGCACATGTTGCACAGCTTCTGCAAACTTCATTGAGATAATAGGATGGTCAATATCCTTTATTTAGTCCTATCTTGTGTGGATAAAAAATCCAGCAGTACATCTCAGCTTATTGATCACCAGTACGTGACAATGATTTGATTTAGTAATAGAACTAGGCAAATGGCTTTTGGCTGTAGCAGTCCAGATTGTTGCCATATCCCACTTTCAACAAGTCACAGTACCTCTTGTAGAACCCGATCCGGTCCTCCACCTTCGGGTTCGAGCCATTCCCGCACTCCTTCCCGCCGTTGATGATGTTGGTGATGACCCCATACCCAGGGACCCGGCCAGCTGCGGTGTCTGCAGCGGACGGCTGCCACTGGCCAGTGACGACATTGTGGCATGAGGGCTTTGGTGACTGCGGCGTCATCCAGAACCAGAGGGCGGTCTTGAACGAGATGACGGGGTTGGTCGCAACCGCATCCGGGTTGTTCAGGAGGTCGTAGTTGATGGCTTGCCCCGCCGGCCCATAGTTGTAGTTGCTGGGAAAATCGCAAACAACCAATACATCAAAATTTGAGAAGACCAATCTGTCTTAAATCCGAAGCTACGCCGGCCATAGTAGTGCCGTGACAATGAATTTAGAGACTACCATACATAATGAAATGAAAGGTTGATTTTATGTAACTTACTGAGAGATTTGGATGGGCCCACGTCCATAGTATTTCTTGCCAGGAGCACAAGGCCATTGCTGGTTGGCAACGCAGTAGTCTCCAGGATTGCCTTGCTCTTGCAAGAAGCAATATCCCCATGCATATGGACCGTCCGGTGCACTTGCCCATCCGCCTACAAAATAATTTGGTCGATCATTGCTAATCCATGCATTGTTCAGTGGAAAACCATCTGTTTTTGCCGATGAACTAGGCTTCGATAACGCACGGCAAACTACAAAGTAATGACTAGAAACTGAAGTGATCAGTTGAGGACAAAAACCTGTGGTTTCGTGTGATGTCTGAGCCAAGAACGCTGCGATCTCTCGCTTCCTCGTGTCAGTGTCGCCCGTCGTCCCAAACCCGCCGAACGACTTCGCGGCCGTGATAAAGGCGTCGTAGGTGTAGAACCCATTGCCAGGGCAATTTCCGTGGTTGCGATGCTTCAGCATCTCGTTGAACAGGTCCCGACTGATCAAGCTGCCAATGTCGCCACTCTGCTGAGCGGCGGCTCCGAGCACCGAGGCCAGGAGGAGCAGCGGTATTAACGACGCGAACCTCATTTTCTGCGGAATTGCGTGTTTGTGTTAAGGTAGTTCGTTCGTGGTCGGAGTTAAAGGCTCGTTTTGATGGGTATTTATAGGAATTGAGGAGAGAGAGAGAGAGAGAGAGAGAGAGTTCAGGATTTGACAATTCAACTGACTGAAGCTAATGACGGTCCTCCTCAAAACATCCAATGTTGACATTTTGGCCACAACGCGGAGGCTTCCATCGACCTTATTATTATTTTTTTTGGTAAAAATTCCATCAACCTTATTTTTACATCGCTTGCTAAGTAATACCGACACGCGATATGGATACGTAACACGACACGCTAACACGTTATTTTTCAAAAATAGATAAATCCAATATGTTAGGACACGTTATTTATTTTTAGTTAATTTAATTAGCATTCACAAATAAATAAATAATAATAAAAGAGCTTATAATGAATTTACAGCAATAATATTAATAAATCTATTTATAGGAAATTTGAAAGATATATCTAGAGTTAATGTGTACCTATATTTAAAAACATGTTTCTAACTTTAATAAAAATTATTAATAAAACTAACGACTAACAAAGATTATAATCAATTTATTCATATAAATCTATTATATTTTATAACGATTAATTTTTTTATTTATTTAATATTCAGTATTTTAATTTTTTAAAATCACTTTTTTTTCTAACAAACCCCCCCCCCCACCAAAAAAAAAAAAAACCGCCGCCCAAACCCCTCTAAAACCTCCCATTCAAAAACTCCCTCCCCCAGACACAAAAACCGCCATCCCTCCAAAACCCCCTCACAGAAACCACCATCCCTCCAAAACCCCCTCCCCCAGACACAAAAACTGCCATCCCCCCAAAACCCCCTCACAGAAACCGCCATCCCTCCAAAACCCCCTTTCCCAAACACAAAAACCCTTCACAGAGACCACCATCCCCCAACCCCCCTTCCGCCCTTGGTTTCTCCCTTCGTTTCTTTCCCCCCATCACCCATCAAGTCTGTCATTTCCCTAAAAAATTAAAATCATCCTCTCAGCCATCCCTCTGCACCAGAATCTCCATTTAATTTTTTTTTTGAAAGGTAATAGTTATATTTAGAAAAAATCAAAAAAGATCACAGTATCAACCCACACTCCAAACAACATATCATAATAAGTGGAAAGATGCCGAGATATAGAAGCCACAGTCGTGGCAACCCAAAAGCATGGCATGAACAACCAACAAACAGATACAAAATGCCCTAAAGTAGAGAGAAGAACATCCTCAGCAAGTAGCAGAATCCGCTGCACCGAAGGCCTTAAACAAGACGCACTAATTGAAAGGAAGGTAGCTAACGATCCCCAAAAAAGATGATGACCGGGTCAAAGCCCCAACTTCGCTACAACCTTCTATTCCTGAAGTTATCTTCAACATTCCTAAAAGTGATTGTTTTATGTCTGACTACTTTAAGGAGATGGTTCTTCATAACCAGGACAGAAAGAGACTATTCTTTGAAGAGAATGTTATTCTCCAAAGGAGAATCGAGCTATGCACTTATAAAATTCATTTCCCATAAGCATGGTGGTGGCCCATCGGAGATTACCCTCCCACGACTTGTTACGCCAAGGCAAATTGTATCTGGCTGCCCAAAAGAAGGCAACCGTGGCTGTGGGCAAAAAACAAATGCTCAATAGAATCTGGCACACCATTGCAAAAGGCACAAAAACAAATGGTCCATTTTAATTTTTGCTTTCATCTGTTCTTCTTGTTAAAAGTTAAAACTCTCATCCGCGGCCTCCTCTTCCTCCTCCTTGTCCGATTCTCTTCATCTTGATCTTTGCTCTCTCTCGGTTACCTTGTCGCAATCGCTTGCCGCTGCGCCTGCGACCCTCCCTCCTTTGTAGCCGCAGCCGTAGCCTTCGGTCCTCCATCGCGCATCGCAGTTGTGGCCCTCCTCCTTGCAGTCGTGGCCACGCTGTCGCCTCCGCAACCTTGCCTCTGCTCCCTCGCTCTTGCATCCACCTTCCATCGCCTTCTTTAACAATTTTCTCTACCTTCGCACTTGCAAACCTGCCCTTGAAACCACCGTGCTTCTCACAATTTCCGGACACGTGAGTCGAAGCGTGTCGGAAAGAGTTGAGCGCGTGTCGAATTTTTCGACACGCATTGATCGCGTGTCGGACGCATGTCGGACACGTGTCGGGTATCTGACATGACGCGGAAGCTCCTAGAATGTGTCCGTGCATCATAGACCGCTTGTGACGGCAAAAATTCATTCCATCTTCTTTGAGAATGTCACGTGGCAATACTCCTTATATATATATAAGCGATATTTTAGAAGAATTTAACAGTTTACTTTCCTTATATATATAAGCGATATTTTAGAAGAATTTAACAGTTTACTTACAATTTCCAAATGACTTATTAGAGCAAACCATCGATGCTAGAGCCGACTTAAATTTAAAGGATTTTAAAGAGATTTATCTATGAAGAATCTATATCTATACCGTAACTTCGGCATATACTCCATCAGTCCGTTCCACGTACGAAATAATGTTGGAAATGAATTAAAATTCAGGTTTATGTAATTCAATAGAAAGGGCAAGCAGATCTAACATTTTAGTTCAGTCGAGTTATTTCATTGCTTTGGCTTTGGTAAGCCCCTATTTCTTTTTGGGTAAGGTTCGAATTTGGGAGGTCGATCCTCCCAATGAATTGACCGTACCCCAAATCGAAATGGGTGAAAGAGCAAAGCATACTAGATCGCTTAAGATTTCAATAATTTAATTATGGATTGAACATCAATCGTAAACATTCGAGGCAAATGGATCCATTTACTATTCTAAAACAAGATGATGAAGATCAAGTCGTATGCCTCATGGAATTTAACCCCACAACGACTCGACGGCATGAATTCTTTCTGTCAAAGAAAAGCCGCCCCTGTTCAATTCAATCAAAGATATTAAATTAATGGAGTTTGGGACACCTGGAGTGTCATAACTTGGCACGGGAGACACTTAAGTGCCATAACTTCGAAAATGTATACTTAAGTGTCAGTTTCGAAGTTAAATGGAACATTTAGGTGCCATTTCGATAAAAATCCGGCCAAATAGTTGACATGGCAATTTTCCAGCAAGTTTGGTCCAAAACGATGTCGTTTTACATGCTAACGTGGCGAGAAAATGCAAAAACGACACCGTTTTCGTGTCTGATGTGTAAATAATAATATAAAAATTAATTAAATTAAATTTAAACTTAATTTTATTTAAAATATTCTAAAAATTAAAAAACAAAAAAAAAGGGGGGGAGGCCGAAGGGGGCGGCTGAGGGCTGAGCCCTTGTCGCCGCCATCGTTGCCGGGAAGGGTCAGCAACGAAGGGGGGAGGGTCAGTCGAGGTCACCGACCCCCGGCCGACCGGTGATGAGGGTTGCGAGCCCTCGCCCAAATCTGGGGTGAGGGTCGCGGCTCTCGCCCAGATCTGGGGTGAGGGTCGCGGCTCTCGCCCAGATCCGACGAGGGCTGTGGGCCCTTGCCGCCTCCCCACCGCCGCTGAGAAGAGCCAGCAACGGAGGGGGGAGGGTCGGCACCCTCCGTCGTTGGCCCTTCCTAGAGACGGCGGGAGGCGACGGAGGTGAGGGCTCAGCCCTCAGCTGCCCCCTTCGGCCTCCCTTTTCTTTTTTTAAATTTTTAGTTTTCTAATTTTTAGAACATTTTAAATAAAATTAAGTTTAAATTTAATTTAATTAATTTTTATATTATTATTTGCACATCAGACACGAAACGGTGTTGCTTTGCATTTTCTTGCCACGTCAGCATGCAGAACGACGCTGTTTTGGACCAAACTCGCCGGAAAATTGCCACAGTAGCCAACTGGTTGGATTTTCGTCGGAGTGGCACCTAAGTATTCCATTTAACTTCGAAACTGACACTTAAGTATACCTCTTTGAAGTTATGGCACCTAAGTGTCCTTCTGTGCCAAGTTATGACACTTTGGTTGTTTTTCTGCCTAAATTAATATTTCGAGTTTGAATTTAGATAGCGATTTGTTAAATCAAATTTGTTGATAAAATTTTCCCAAGTAGATTTCAACAATTAGATGATGAAGCCCTTCTTTTCTTGAACTTTTTATAGCTGCATAAAGGAGGAAATAAAATAGAATAAAAGTTTCCTCTTTTATTTGGGGGAGCCGAATTCCTCTGCAAGTTATCGTGGTGGGGCCCAAAGTCATATAGTTGACTTTGGGCACATAATATTCATCCCCATGGGGTTTTCTTTGGCTGATAGAAATAAAGTAGGAAGTTCTCAGCACGTAGAGCCAAAAAGGCTGGTGGGCCCAAGGTCAAACTTTTGACCTTGGGCACATATAAATAAAAAGCAGAATCTCTCCACGAGGTGTGCTACGTGCTATTGAAACCCTACGAGGAGCCATTGAAGCCCCACGAGAAAATAAGAGCCACATAACGTCAAGCCGAAGAGGAGCCACCCACGCATTCAAGAAAATGAGTTCTTGTTTTCGGCGTTTTGTTTTGAGCTTGAACACGTGGTGATTTTTGTGCGGTGAGTTTACGTCCAAGTGAATTGTTTATTTATAAATACTTTGGATTTTGGGTTAAATCTAGATATGGGAAACACTCGAGCATATGAGCAATTGTAAACTCTGATTTTCCGATTATAGTAGATTATTTGTTGCTGGCTCTCCCCATTGATGTAGGTGCTGATACTCGAACTGAACCACGTAAATTTCTAGTGTATTTATTATTTATCATTTATTTCTCTGGTGATTTCGCGTTAACGTAAATTGCAAGATCCTGTCGTTTTCGCATATTATATTCTAACAAATCGTATCAGAGCTTAGGATCAGATTTCTTGATTGTGATTTGGAGTTTTTGCTTGTCTGATTATTATTTGGAAATTATCTTATTGCAATTATGTCTGAGAGAAAATCTGAAATTGAGAAGTTCAATGGGAGTAACAACTTTGTGTTATGGAGCATCAAGATGCATGCATTATTGACAACCAAGGTTTGGCCAATGCACTAGATAGTGAAGATGAGTTGCCAATTATAATGAAAGCCTCAAGGAGGGTAGAGCTAATGAAAAGAGCAAAGAGTAAAATCCTGTTAAATTTGTCAGATGAGGTTTTAATAAAGGTTGTTGAGGAGAAGGATGCCGCGCATTATGGACAAAACTTCAAATACTCTATATGAAGAAAGTTTTGAACAATCGTTTGTACATGTTGAAGAGGATGTTTCAATTTAGATATACTGAAGGTACGTCTATCAGAACCCACCTAGATGAATTTAATAAACTCATGACAAATCTGAAGAACGTCGGTAAAATACTTGATGATGAAAAACAAGGCATGATGTTGTTAGCCTCTA
This sequence comes from Eucalyptus grandis x Eucalyptus urophylla, assembly GCA_028830015.1. NCBI lineage: Eukaryota > Viridiplantae > Streptophyta > Magnoliopsida > Myrtales > Myrtaceae > Eucalyptus > Eucalyptus grandis x Eucalyptus urophylla. The sequence goes on from CM054203.1 coordinate 32,021,638, forward strand.
TGCCAGAGTAATAGGAGCATTTTACTGATTCACAGTTGCAGGGGCGTACTACAATTACTTCAAAAGATGTGAAGTTCGTCTTATTCTCTAAGGAGTGGCAGAGAAAGTTATGAGATGATGGTCTGGCATAAGGAGTAGTGCAAGCACTAACGATTCGGGGTAGAAAACAACATCAAGGGCCTAGTAGCAGCAGATGTAAAAGCAGATCGAAATCACACAATAGATAATCCAAGGGACACGTGAAATGCTTTGAGTGTCATGATGAGGAGCACATCGAGAGAGATTGTCCAAAGCGGAGGAATAAAGTTGATAGACAAAATGTCACAAGAAGTGTGGCAAACGTTGCTGAAGGGAGCAATAGTGATACAGAAACTGTTTTATGTGTGACTACTACTTCATCAGGAGACGAATGAGTACTATATTCGAGGTGTTCTTATCATATGACGCCTCATAAGAACTGGTTTACTACTTACCAGACTACAGATGGTGGCAGGGTTCTTTTGGAGAATAACGCAGTCTATAAGGTTGTAAGGATAGGGATAATTCGAATTCGGATGCACGATAGGGTGGTGCGGATATTAATAGATGTGAGGCATGTACCAAATGGCTCAAGAAGAATCTTATTTCTCTAGGGACACTTGACGACATCGGGTGTAGGTACACCGCTGAAGGTGGAGTACTGAAAATTTCTCGAGGTGTTATGATAGTGGTGAAGGGAAAGAAAGTGAATACTCTCTATCATCTACTGTGAGAGACCGTGATCGGAACCGTTGTAGTTTTATCAGGTGAGTCAGACTTTAACTTGACTCAATTATGACATATGCGTTTGAGGCAACATGAGTGAGGCATGTATGACAATGCTGAGTGAAATGGGATTGTTGAAGGATCAATAGGTAGGGAAGCTAGACTTATGTGAGCACTGCATCTTTGGAAAGTAGCATCGGGGTAAGTTTACAACAGTTGTTCATTCGACCAAACGACTAGTTGAATATATTCATTTAGACGTTTGGGACTCGTCTTCAGTTTCTTCAAAATGAGGTGCCCGATGTATGCTTACATTTATTGACGATTATTCGAGGAAGGTATGGGTATATTTTCTGAAGCACAAATATGATGTGTTTGATCAGTTCAATAAATTTAAGTCATTGATTGAGAAGCAGTCAGATAAACAAATCAAATGCCTGAGAACCGATAATAAAATGGAGTTCTGTGGTAAATATTTTATCGAGTTTTGCGAGAAAAAAGGTATTGTGAGACACTACATAGTACCTGGGACATTACAGTAGAATGGCGTGGCAGAACGGAAGAACGGAACTTTGCTTGAGTGAGCTCGATGCATGCTTTCGCATGCAGGACTTGGCAATGAATATTGGGCTGAAGTAGTGAACATGGCATGTTACCTAGTTAATCGGTCTCCATCATGTGGAAGACTCCTAAGGAAGTATGATCGGGGAAACCTGTTGATTACTCCAGATTACGTATATTCGGATGTTCTGTATATGCTTAGCGAGTGATGATAAACTTGAGCTGAGGGTGAAGAAGTGCATATTTCTAGATTATGTATATGGGGTGAAAGGCTACCGGCTATGGTGTACCGATCCCAAATCACCCGGTTTTCTAATTAACAGAGACATAATCTTCGATGAGACTGCAATATTTCAACAGAAGAGTTTTGAGACAACCAATAAGATGATAGATCATTGTGTCATTAGTGAGGTGAAGCTTCAAGTGAAGACTCCGAAGACCTCGAAGATAACAGAAATTGAGACTACATATGAATCCGCAATTTCTGAAGTTGGTGATAGTGAACAATCAGGAAAACCGCAACACACTATAGGCGCAGATAGATAAAGAAGTATTTTAATTTTTTGAAATCACTTTTTTTCTAACTGAAATCCGCAGCACTCCGGATATCAATTTGTTGTTTGTCGAAGAACCAGTGTAAAAAATTTCCCGATCAATTTTGTTGAGCTTCTCAAGAATGTGATTGCCACGGAACGCTGCTGACTGGTTCAGGTGGAGATTCTGTGTAGCTGCTAAATTACCGTTTGCGCTGTACTTGAAATTGTTTGAAATTGTACGAAAGTGTTTTTACTTTGCCCTCGTCTTTTGGTCTGTCACAGGATTCGCTCCAGGGTCCCGCCTACATCGTTATGGACAGACCCGTTTAGCTTGCGTACTTGCTTTGCATGGACTTCCCTCGGTGTTGACCAAAAAGTCATTCTTCAGATCTTTATCAATTAATTCTTTTCAATTTAAATCTAGTACTCACCCAGAAAAACGAGCAGGAGAATGCTCGTGACAGAAGTAGCCTTTACGGGACACTCCCCTCCCACATGATCTAAAGTTTGTGTTCCTAGGATTTCATGCGATGTTTGTGAATGCTCGTAGGGGTGGATTGTCGCTCCCCTAAATCGCCTCCGAGAGAGCTACTACATTTATTAGCCGGCAAGCATGCTTGCCGATGCACTAGCGTTTGCTGTTTATTAGACGTTTCGGCTGAAATAATTCACCAACATCGCATTTTCCAATTCCTATCCTTTCCAGGTGTGAAATTTGACTTTAACGCCCTATATGTCTCTAGTTTCCTGATGAGTTCAGGGTGCACACAGATTGTAAATCTAGCTGCACATGTTGTACAGCTTCTGCAAGCTTCATCGAGATAATAGAATGGTCAATATCCTTTATTTAGTCTTTTCTTGTGTGGATAAAAACCTAGCAGTACATCTCAGCTTATTGATCACCAGTACGTGAGCAATGATTTGATTTAGTAATAGAACTAGGCAAATGGCTGTTGGGTGTAGCAGTCCAGATTGTTGCCATATCCCACTGTCAGCAAGTCACAGTACCTCTTGTAGAACCCAATCCGGTCCTCCACCTGCGCGTTCGAGCCCTTCCCACACTCGATCCCGCCGTTGATAATGTTGGTGATGACCCCATACCCAGGGACCCGGCCAGCTGCGGTGTCTGCAGCGGACGGCTGCCACTGGCCGGTGACGACATCGTGGCACGAGGGCTTTGGTGACTGCGGCGTCATCCAGAACCAGAGGGCTGTCTTGAATGAGATGACGGGGTCAGTCGCAACCGCGTCCGGGTTGTTCAGGAGGTCAGAGTTGATGGCTTGCCCCGCCGGCCCGTAGTTGTAGTTGCTGGGAAAATCGCAAACAACCAATACATCAAAATTTGAGAAAACCAATCTGTCTTAAACCCGAAGCTACACCGACCATATTAGTGCCGTGACAATGAATTTAGAGACTACCATACATAATTAAATGAAAGGTTGATTTTATGTAACTTACTAAGAGATTTGGATGGGCCCACGTCCATAGTATTTCTTGCCAGGAGCACAAGGCCATTGCTGGTTGGCAACGCAGTAGTCTCCAGGATTGCCTTGCTCTTGCAAGAAGCAATATCCCCATGCATATGGACCGTCCGGTGCACTTGCCCATCCGCCTACAAAATAATTTGGTCGATCATTGCGAATCCATGCATTGTTCAATGGAAAACCATCTGTTTTTGCCAATGAACTAGGCTTCGATAACGCACGGCAAACTACCTAGTAATGACTAGAAACTGAAGTGATCAGTTGAGGACAAAAACCTGTAGTTTCGTGTGATGTCTGAGCCAAGAACGCTGCGATCTCTCGCTTCCTCGTGTCAGTGTCGCCTGTCGTCCCAAACCCGCCGAACGACTGCGCAGCCGTGATGAAGGCGTCATAGGTGTAGAACCCATTGCCGGGGCAACTCCCGTCGTTGCGATGCTTCAGCATCTCGTTAAACAGGTCCTGACTGATCAAGCTGCCAATGTCCCCACTCTGAGCGGCGGCTCCGAGCACCGAGGCCAGGAGGAGCAACGGTATTAAGGACCCGAACCTCATTTTCTGCGAAATTGTGTGTTTGTGCTAAGGTAGTTCGTTTGTGGTTGGAGTTGGAGGTCCGTGTTGGTGGCTATTTATAGGAACTGAGAAGAGAGAGAGGGAGTTTAGGATTTGACAATTCAACTGACTGAAGCTAGTGACGGTCTTCCTCAAACATCCAATGTTGACATTTTGTGCACAGACGCGGAGGCTTGTCCATGCCGTGCGCCATCGACCTTCTTTTTACACCGCCTGTCACGGCAACGCGAAGACTCATTCAATCTTCTTCGAGAATGTCACGTAGTGATATTTCTTATTTATGTATATAAGCGATATTTTAGAAGAATTAAACGGTTTACTTACAATTTCCAAATGACTTATCGGAGCAAACCAACAATGCTAGAGCGGACTCGAATTTAAAGGATTTTAGATAGATTTATTTGTGAAGAATCTATATTTCTACTGTAACTTTAGCATATACTCCATCGGTCCATTTCACATGCAAAATAATGGTGAAAATGAATAAAAATTCAGATTTATGTAGTTCAATAGAGGGCAAGTGGGTATAATATTTTGGTTAAGTCGAGTCAATTCATTGCTTTGGTTTTGGTAAGCTTTTTTTTTTTTTTTTTTTTGGGGGGGGGGGGGGGGGGGATAAGGTTCGAATTGGGAGGTCAATCCTTCCAGTGAACTGACCATACCCCAAATCGACACGGCTGAACAAGTACAGCATACCAAAGCGCGTGAGATTTCAATAATTTATTTGCGGATTGGACATCAATCGTAAACATCCGAGGCGAATGGATCCATTTACTGTTTCAAAACAAAATGATGCAGATCAAGTCGTATGCCTAATGGAATTTAACCTTACGATGACTCGACGACATGAATTCGTTCAGTCAAAGAAAAACCGTCTTCGTTCAATTCAATTCAATTCAAGACCTCGCAGAAATACCAATCGCGTGGGACACTTCTCAGTCTTTATAGCCTTGATTGGAGGAGGAAACTGTCGATCGAGTAATTGAGTACTTCTGAATTTTAGCTAGATAGGTAGAGGAGATTTTCTTCATGTCAATGTTCTAGCCATTCCTTCTTTGGCCATCAATATACCAGCTTCTTTATGCAATTCTCATGCAATCTGCAGGGGTATTTCCGAAAGAGTTTATCCTTTCAGTAAAGGTGCTTGCCGAAATTTGTACCACTTTTGTTGTGCCAGAGGCAGTATATATGATCTAGAACGGCTGCCCACGACACAGGAACTGGAAGAGAAGTCAAAGCCATTTACCTGTTGGGAAACTTTTACCTGTCGCTGCTGCAGAGATTAGAGATCTCATCACTGTTTTCTCAAATTTTAGCCCCTAAGGTATATAAAGAGTTTGGCTTGGAGATATAATGGCGTTAATTTTATTTATCATGAGACGCAACGGCATAGGAATGGCAGTTTTATTTGTTTCTTGAATTTTTCTTGTCAAGATCGAACTCGGTCAGATTGTATGACTTGTTATTCTGGTGGAAGTATCAAGAATTATTCATCAATCTTGCACTGATTTTGACGCTTACTTCCAAACTTATACTCATAATTGATTGTGATTTTGGTTGACTGTCATAATTCTCAACCAAAATCACAATGAGCAATTTTTTGGCTTGCCCTAATTTCCTTTGGTATACTGCTTGGATGAATGTTGAAACCAGAATCCTTTACCGTATACGTGATCGCCTTATATCAATTAATGAAATTGATGCACAGTAGGAGTTTCTTGTGCCAATATATGAGCTGAAGAAGACTGAACTTTGGAGCAAGTGCTAGATAAACAGAGCATGGAAGGCAGGCCTTTATCTTTGCTCTTACTGTCAATGTTGAGAAGGCAGGAGGGATATCAGTTCGTTGTTTGCCGAAGAATGGGCGTAAAGAATTTCCTGATCAATTTTGTTGAGCTTCTCGAGAATGTGATCGCCAAGGAATCGCTGTTTACTGGTTCAGGTGGAGATTTTGTGTGGCTAAATTGCCGTTTGCGCTCTACTTGAAATCCTACGAAAGCGTTTGTACTTTGCCCTCGTCTTTTGGTCCGCCACACGATTGGCTTCAAGGTCCCGCCTACATCGTTATGGACTTCCCTCAGTGTTGACCAAAAAGTCGTTCTGGAGATCTTTATCAATTATTTGCCTCCATTTAAATCTACTACTCACCCACAAAAACGAGGAGGGGAATCCTCGTGATAGAAGTAGCTTTACGTGAACTAAAGTTTGTATTCCTACAATTTCATGCGATGTTCGTGAATGCTCATGGAGGTGGATTGTCACTCCGCTAAAGCGCATCCAGGAGAGCTACTACATTCATTAGCCGGCAAGCATGCTTGCCGATGCAATAGCATTTGCTGTTTATTGGACGGTCTGGCCAAAATAATTCGCCAACATCGCATTTTCCATTGCCATCCTCACTAGGTGAAATTCGACTTTAAAGCCTTATATATCTCTAGTTTCATGATAAGTTCGGGGTGCACACAGACTGTAAATCTAGCTCATGTTGCACAGCTTCTGCAAACTTCATTGAGATAATAGGATGTCAATATCCTTTATTTAGTCCTTATATATTTCTTATTTATGTATATTTTAGAAGAATTACACGGTTTACTTACAATTTCCAAATGACTTATCGGAACAAACCAACGATGCTAGAGCGGACTCGAATTTAAAGTATTTTAGATAGATTTATTTGTGAAGAATCTATATTTCTATTGTAACTTTAGCATACACTCCATCGGTCCCTTCCACGTGCAAAATAATGGTGGAAATGAATAAAAATTCAGATTTATGTAGTTCAATAGAGGGCAAGTGGGTCTAACATGTTGTGTTAATGTTATACAATTTGTTACGTGTCAGCTGTTAATTTTCAAATCATGCTTGTGTTTAGGTAGACACGCATGCGAGTTGACCTTTAGTAATATAGCCTTATGTTGGGAAAATTACGAAAACGTTTTAAAACTATTGCAATTGTACAAATTCAGTTGTAAATTTATTTTTGTAGCCTCAATAAGTCTTAAATCTCTTGCATTTATACCAATTTAATTTATCGAGCTAATTTTGGCCAATTATCCTACGTATTTTTAAATAATATTTTAATTTTTTTGAATTTTTTATTTTATTTCTCTGTCTCTGTCTCTGTCTCTCTCTCCCTCCCTTCTACCTCCAGTTGCTTGCCAACTTGGCGATTAGTTAGAGGCAGGGCTAGGTCCCTTACCAGCCTTCAATTAGCCTTGTTAGTGGCTAGACAAGGTTCGACCCTCGCTAGCCCAACGAACAACTTGGGCAAGGCCACCCTCGCAGCCTCTAGAAAGGGGTAGAGCCTCACCAAAAGCGGGCGAGGCTCACCCGAGGGTGGCGAGGTCAACCTCATCAATGCTCACCTTTGGCTGGTTGTCGGACTAGCGACCGACTAGAGGAAGAAGGGAGAGAAAGAAAGAAAAAAGAATGAGAAAAAAAGAAGGGAAAAAATGAATACAAAAATAAGTAAAAAATTCAAAAAATATTAAAATATTATTAAAAATTATCTACGTCAAGGTCGGTGATGTCATATAGGATGGTTGGCATTCATGTCAACGTTGGTCAGTTAAAATTAGGTAGATAAATTGAATTGACACAAATACAAAAGATTTATGACTCATTTTGAAAGAAAAAATGTTTATGATTGAATTAACACAATTGTAATAGATTTATTATTGTTTTTTTGGTAATTTTCTAGCCTTTTGTCAACTGAACACCAACACAACTTGCGAATGCGAATTGTTGGTTACTAACAAAACCTTGACTCATTACCCACCGACATAATAGAACCACTTTGAGATTGCCCATCAAATGAAGCACTACAAAAAATTTTCAAGAGTTTCGAAGGAAACTTGGAGCTTGTATTGGTAATGAGTTGAGAATTATAATTAGAATAAATTTCTTTCTTCTTTTTTTTTTTTTTCCAATTCTTGTAGGGGGCATTTGGATCTTTTTCTCAATATCACAATATTGTTCGTTTTGTAAAAAATGAATGATTTGGAATATATTTTTCTGAATATAATCATTTATATCATTTATATCAATGAAAATATAAAAATATATTATCACTGTTCATGAAAATATTTAGACATAAATCGTTATCGATAATGATAATATTTATTTCAACCGGGACAAGTGATTATTTTTAAGAAAATATTTTCCAAATGACTCATTCTTTGTGAAACAAATAAATGTGGACATGTAAATTTGAATGTAAATCTTGGTAATTTTTTTGAAAAAATTGATTTTTTGCGTGTTCTTTTTCTTTTTATGAAGATTTAACATTTTAAATCAAAGAAATTTTGCGGACCTACTCGCCTATTGTCAAGTTTGTTAAGTGGAGACAACTACAAGATCTTATTTTGTGTTTTCATCCTTTACATTCACTTTTCAATTATCCATCATGAGTCATCCATTAGAACCTTTAATTACTTGAGCTCTGCGACGTGCAAAGGGAGTTTTCCATAGTAACAAATCTCACATTTATCTGAGAAGCAGTTGCGTATGTATGTCATTGAAGAAAATTAAGTAGCGATGGTAAATGCTTCATCAAGGTACTTTATAATTGTGAGAAAATAGGTTTTCCTTGTTGGACAATGACATTATTGGCTTATAATTGTTAAAATACCACTTGTCTACAGTATTATATTATGTATATGTGATCTCCCTATACCTATCAATTTCAGTTTTTAGCTTAGGCATTCTAATATAGTATGAGAGTCACCGGCTCTTTATATATACATGATCTCTCTCTCCTTAATTTTCGAATTTCCAAGTCAAAATGCGCTGGCCTATTAATCACTTTGTCGTTGAGATGGACTCACGGTCTCTAAACGTTGATAGCTATCCTAATTCACTTAATCTTCATGCAAGTAACAACAAGTGTTAGGAAGCAACGACCTTCCACGGCGAAGTGAGATGGGAAATCTACCTACCAAAGCAATCAACCTCGACCACGATAAAACCGTTACAACAATAAGAGAGCATTTATTTGAGAACCTTTTCTACATAGAAAATTCACAGTACGACGAATCTATTAATCCACTTCAATCAAGAATTACAAGAGGTTCAACCACATCAAGAACATACAAAGACACGAGCTCCCCCTTCTACAAGCTAAAACGCCACCAATTCCAAACTAATCTCTCTAAGAGCAAACCCAGCTAGGAAGCTTGGGACAATCTTGAAGAACTACTAATGTAGACCCCTTACTTTTTACTAAGGGTGGGACCAAAGATGACCGAGAATGTTACTTCCTTAAAAGTTTAATTTTTGGTACAATTGAGTTATAGTTTTGCCAAAAAAAAGTAAAGAAAAAAAAAGAAAAAAAAATCCAATTTCCCCAAATTAGATTGTCATATGTTAAGATAATTACCTTTTTCAACCATCGACATCAGATCAATGGGTGTCTAGCATATATGATAGGATCCAATCAATAAATTCCACCTTAAAAATCAAGTCATAAACTTTCCAACGCCACAAGAATCATGTTGATTACACTTTATGACGAAGATAATATCATAACTTTTCATCACGGCCGTCCGTTCCACTTAATCCTCAAGAATATGAATTCTCAACATTTTTCGGTGATCAAGTTGCGTTTTTCGAAAATTTTGGTTCACAAGCTCTCCATGGGACACGAAAACTGAGTCAAAAGTTATGTCCAATCAAAGTTTTGTTAACATTTTGAAAAAAAAAAAAAGAAACAAAGAAAAAAGAAGGAGAAATGGTCAATATTAAATTTTTAAAAAGAGAGAAAAAGGATCCGGTGCTATGCAGCAGTGGGCCCGCACTGGACAACGGGTGGGCTTATGCGATGCATTGAAGGCCCGGCCCAGTGCCCCCTTCTTCCTTGCCTGGGGGCGCCTCTCGCTTGGCCCAGGGCCGTTTCGCAATTGAACAGGCTTTTTTGGCCATTGTGCAACTTAAGTTTAGATCATGTACGAAGTTCTCCTTCATTGCGTTATAAGCTCTCTAATTCTAGTTGCTACCTCTTTCGATCTTTTTCTTGGGGAGAGAAAATTCTGGAGAAATACAAGGTGAAATTCCGGCCTATCCCAGACGTGTAGATATTTGAGAAAAATCGGACAAACATCACGTGAGGATTTTCTAAATTTTCACTGTGCTAAAATTAGTCTTTGAAAAGTATATAAAGAAATTCTTTATTACCATCGTTCTGCTAAAATAAATCTACAAAATTATATATATTTCTAGATCATTGTCGTGCTTGTTTAAATACAGGCACTAGATAGCAACCGTTGGATCACACTACTAGACCATTGTCTAGGTGGGCCTAAGGCTGGAGAGCCGAGGGGCCCATGATAATAAACCGAGGCCCCGCATGTCATAAATTTCCCAAAATAAATTATTTCTAAAATATTATTCTTATTTTCTCTAATAATATTTTCAACAGACAAAGATAGTTATGTCTAAGTTGGCCAAACATTAAGCGTTTATAATCAAATAGAATGCCGTTTAGTCAATTGCACTTTGCATACACATCACAACGAATAATAATAATAGACTTACACATCATTTGAATCTTTTTAAAACACAAAGCATACACGATACATGGAGTCATAAACATGTCTTGGGGAAAAAAAATAATTATAAAGGCATTACATCCAATATTTTAGGAGATAACTTCGACGGTTGCATTTAAAGATATAATTGAAAAATATGGGGATTGTGGGGGACGCTAATCCCTCTCCAGATCCATGTTTCTCTAGTTATATTCCTAGGCAAGACTAAGATTTGCCAGGATTAGTGAATCAACTAAGACTTCGTGTCTTTTGGACTAATATAAATGAAATTTCCCTTTGTGTCCTACTTTTTCGGTAATTAAACGGGCTTAAAGCCAATCAAAGCTACATATCTAAACTCATCCATGGAGTTAAAGCACTAATTCGGTCACCTAAGATCAAAGGAAGAAAATCATGAGGAGGACAGGCTTTGATATGATAATTTGATACGCTTCTAAAAGAGAAATACCCAAATTAAAGGAAAGTTTTTTTTTTCTTTCCTCACTCTAGGGAATGCCCTGTTTTTTTAAGTCCCAGAGTTCAGACGTAATAGTTTAAGAACATATTAAGGTCCATAAAAGCAAATCAATATGATCATTTGAGACTAGCTAGTCCACACATGCATTAGCTTCCTTGTATGGACCATGGATAATGATTTCCCCACACAGATGAACCGTCTTGAAGATCTGCACAAGCAAACTCTCTTGAATTTCTCAACTTGCTGCTACCATAAAAGATTTTGAGAAATTACAGACTGCAAATCAACTTCTAAAATCAACTGGTTTACACCAAGGGAGTGCGCTAGCTCAAGAGCTAGATAGACTACCCGTAGTTCAGCTTGGAATGAATTGCGATAACCGATTGAGCAAGCAAAACCACCTGACCATCTCCTTGTGTTTTATCCAATGAAGCGAATCATCACCTAGCAGGTTTTCTGTTTCTTGCTAAAATTTGGATAAATAGTTAGCTTAGCAATGTTACGGATGCGTGTGTAAATTAAACTGCTACACAGTACAGATTTGACTTCTCACATAAAGAATTGCATAGTCTCTTTGTATGGGATTACTCGTCAAGATTCGTCTTGTCTCTAAGCTCTAGTCCACGAGGTTAACATGTTTTTTTTGTGGCTAGAGTCATATCCAATCCAATGAAATCATCATTCGAAGGATCAGAGAACCTACAATTTTCAAAGTGTAACAACAATTGGGATCACTAAGCTATCGGACGAGCTTCTACTCCCAAATCCATAATGGATGGCCTTCAGTTATAACTGGGGTATTGATTAGACGTACCGATTCTAGACATTGTGCGAATAACGGGTTTAATTAGTATAAAGCAAGCTTTTGACAGGAGCTTCTAACTGTAGTTCGGTAATCCGTTGCCTAGCCTAGATACATTCTTTATTTTAATATACTAGTGCCCTCACGCCCTGTCTCTCCAATTGGAGAGAGTTCTTTGTTTTTTTTCCTCATCCCTAAGAATACCCTTGAATTTTACATCCCAAAGTTCAAACGAAATAGTTTTTTTTTTTTTTTTCTGGTTTTTTGTTTTTTTTTTGGTTTTTTTTGTTTTTTTTGTTTTTTATGCTGGAGGAATCGCTTTGGCCGACAGCCGCCATGTAAACCCCCAGGTGACGCTAGCCTAGGACCCACCACCAGGGCGCTACGCTTAAATCGCCTAATGATCCGCCAGCCTCCCTGCAACTTGCGTTGTAGGAGCTTCGAACTCTAAACCTCATGTTTGGAGGTTTGGAGCCTATCCAGTGGAGCCACCACGGCCGATGGTGTTCAAATGAAATAGTTTTACAATAATACGTGGCTACTTTGAGCTGTCAAATAAGACAGGCGGCGGTGCCGATGATAAACACTAGACCATAGCTTCCCTTCTTACAACCATCGAATCGTTTAAGGAATCATAATGTGGGTGGGCTTGATTTGCTGAATCCGGCGGGAAGCTTAGAAGAGAAGTGACAAGACCTAGGGTTTGCTTAAAACAAAGGCAGGATGGTAATTTTACTCGGAGAGGCTATCTCCTCACCTAAAGGCATGTCAGACGTTGCAATCTCTTTCATTATTGCAGTGCTTTTCTTATATTTGGGCAAAGGACAAACATCCTTTTCCTACATTTAGAACCCATAGACTTCTGTTTTTGGCAAAACAAATCTCTTTCATTATTGCAGTGCTTTTCTTATATTTGGGCAAAGGAACAACATCCTTTCCCCAAGTTTGGGACACCTGGAGTGTCATAATTTGGCACGGGAGGACACGTAAGTGCCATAACTTAGAAAATGATACACTTAAGTGTTAATTTCGAAGTAAAGTGGAATACTTAAGTGCCACTTCGGCCAAATGGGTGACGTGGCAATTTTCCGGCGAGTTGGACACAAAACGACGCAGTTTTGCATGCAGACGTGGCGAGAAAATGCAAAAACGACGTCGTTTTGTATCTGATGTGTAAATAATTAATATAAAAATTAATTAAATTAAATTAAAACTTAATTTTATTTAAAATATTCTAAAATTTAAAAAACTTAAAATTTAAAAAAATTAAAATTAAAAAAACTTCCAATTAAAAAACTTAAATTTTAAAAAGCTTCAAATTTTAAAAACTTAAAATTTTAAAAACTTAAATTTTAAAAACTTCAAATTAAAAAAATTCAAAATTTTAAAAATTAATATTTTAAAAAATTAATATTAAAAACTTAAAATTTTAAAAACCTAAAATTAAAAAAAAAATTAAAATTTAAAAACTTAAAATTTAAAAAAACTTAAAATTTAAAAACCTTAAAATTAAAAAATATTAAAATTGCCACCTCAGCGGGCCTTTGGCCCCCCCTTTTTTTAAATTTTTTTTAAAATTTTAAGTTTTTTTTTAAATTTAATTATTTTAATTTTAATTTTTTAAATTTTAAGTTTTTTAATTTTAATTTTTTTAAAATTTAATTTTTTTAAATTTTAAGTTTTTTAATTTTAAGTTTTGTAAATTTTAAATATTAAAATTTTAATTTTTTTAAAATGTTAAGTTTTTTTTTAATTTAAGTTTTTAAAATTTTAAATTTTAAAATTTAAAGTTATTTAAATTTTAATTTATTTTAAATTTTAAATTTTTTAAATTTTAAGTTTTTAAATTTTAAATTTTAAGTTTTTTAAATTTTGAGTTTTCGAAATTTTAAGTTTTTTATTTTTTTGAATATTTTAAATCAAATTAATTTTTAATTTAATTTAATTAATTTTTATATTAATTATTTACACATCAGATGCAAAAACGTCGTTTTTGCATTTTTTCGCCACGTTAGCATACAAAATGGCGTCGTTTTGTGTCGAAGTTGTCGGAAAATTGCCACGTCACCCATTTGGCTAAATTTTCGCCGAGTGGCACTTAAGTGTTCCATTTAACTTCGAAACTGGCATTTAAGTGTACCGTTTTGAAGTTATGGCACTTAAGTGTCCTCCCGTGCCAAGTTATGGCACTTGGGCTGTTCTTCTGCCTCATTTCCCCAAATTTAGGACCCATTGACTTCATTTTTTGACAAAACAAAGGGTGTGCAAAAATGGAAGTAATTATCTTGTCTATTCTTAAAGAAAAAAGCTCGTGGTCCAATGACGTCTCACAATCAATCCTAGGACCAGCTTGACCTTTTCCAAGATTTGACAATATTTGTCGGTGATCAAATTTAATTATCAATTTATTGCTTTTGGCATTTTACTGCGTACCACATCATATGAACTTGACACGTGGATAAGATTGCAGTGACGAGCTCAAATATCATAAATGAATTGAGGAGTTATGATTCAAATAAGATATTTATTAAAGTGATATTGCCCCCACTAGAAGAGATTCCATGCACATCTCTATTTATTTTTGTTGAGAATATAACTTGAGTTTGAGCTCCTGAAGAAGCCTGATTCAAGTAAAGAAGCCCAATTCAAGTAGGTTTTCTATTTGTTTTTGGTGAAGAGTATCCAATAATAGTTTCTAATTAGGACAATCAATTGTATGGCTTGCTCATAAATTACATCTCAAGTGTTCAAAGTCATGAAAGTCTTATGTTAATATTTAGTGAATTCATTTGTACGATTGAAAAATTATTTGTGAGGAATTGTGAGGGCTAAACACTGTATAAGTCATTTGGGGTAATTAAGGACCGAGAAACACTATAAGTATTTTAAAAATTCAAGTGTGCTTGTAATCTCTATTGTATCGCTTCATCTATAAGGGAATTCTATGCTACTTACTCTTCCCATAAAGTAGGTGTCACACCCCAAAACCCTACAAGGATGGGGGGTACATGGCCGTCCTTCCACTTGAAGAACGCAGCCTCAAACCATACCAAAAGTCTACCTCCAAAGGTCCCCATCGATAGCACTCTTTGACCTACTAGCTGCTAACCAAAGGACCTGAAAAGGTTTGGAAATAGAGGGGTGAGCAACCACAAGCTCAATGAGTAGCACGTACCATAAAAGTATATCAAACTTCCACATCCATATTTAAAACTCAAGACATTACTCATTATTGCCAAACAAAAATATGATAAACAAAATGCGTTATAAGTTACCTCAACCTAGCTATATCAAATAACAAAATTTCTCATTCGTCCATAATAACAAAATCAGCATCACCAATTTTGTTCAATAATTGGGCTCATCCTATTTCATATCAATGGTTCATTTCCCGATCAATATCCAAACTCAAGGCCCTAGAGGTGACTCCCACGAAATTGCGTTATCGTGTAGCACTTAGCCTTTGACCACATATAGCGATAGTACAAGGCCCTAGAGGTGGCTCCCACGAAGTTACGTTATCGTGTAGCACTTAGTCCTTTACTATGCATGTTGGTAGTGCAAGGCCCTAGAGGTGGCTCCCATGTGACTTAAGTCACCATATAGCACTTAGCTCTTGACTACAAAGCCCTAGAGGTGACTCACATGAAATTTCGTTGTCGTGTAGCACTTAGTCCTTTACTTGTTCACAACACATTTGATTTCTTTAACACAACACATACCATGTTTCAATAATCATCACATAACCACATAAATCAGTTGTACCAAAACAACATGCATAACCCTTCAAGAGAGGTTTGTCGAATCATCCCACAATAACTCAAAAATTACCGAGCACCATATCCATCATTATACAACAAATAGGTCGATTAATCTTACCTTAGTACATGAGTTTCATAAAACCAAAGAAGACACTAGTACTACTCACCTGGGGATGCCCCAAAATCAAATAACTCATGTTATTTGATCCTTCGATTTTGCGGTCCTATCAAATAAGCGAGAAACGACATTAATTTTGGGTAACACACTACGTCAACCATGAAACAGCTATAATATGTCTAAATGTTAACAAAACGATTCCTATGCGCTAATAAATCGCATAACCAAAGCGATTTTTCAACCCATTTGTAACACGGAGTTTAAGCGCAAAACTTGATCGCGCCTTAACTTTCTCCTCCGAACCCCAATCCGAGCATACTTATAATTAATAGAAAGCCCTCCAAACATACTACAAGAATCCCAACTTGGCCGTCCCAAAATCAAGCCGAAAAATGACAAAATACGGGCCCAAAGCTGCTGTTCGTGTACTGGTCACTACGCACGGGAAACTTCGAAATTTTGTTTCGGACAAACCATAAGCTCAAATCACGATCCGTAAAATCCCACGGCTCTACAATACCCTAAAATATCATTCTTGCAAAAATACACGGCTCAACGACTCCAAAATCAGACTTCGCCGCTCGATTTTCCCAAATTCCGAATTTCAAACCCTAATTCCAAAGCTACTCCGACTGGAAGAACAAAAGGTGCGATCACTTACCGGGCGTTGTAAAATAAGTTTGGTGAGTTGCCTACGGCGTGAACGCACAAAGCCCCCTCTCTTCTTTCTTCTCTTTCTTCTTTCTTTCTTCTTCTTCTTCTTCTTCTTTCTTTCTTTCTTCTTCTTTCCTCTTTTCTTCTGCTGCCCGAACGTGGGCTTTCCTTTTCTTTTTATCTCTTCTCCTTTTTGTTTTCTTTTTATTTCTTTATTTAAAGTGGGTCCCACCACCTTTTCTTTAACCTAATAAAAAAATCCCAAATATTACAGTAGGTCTCATCAAACCAATTACGTAAAATCTAGCGTTTGAGTTATATCCTTGTTTTGTTTATTATATTGTTGGATCGCTTATTTTTTTGCAACAATTAATATTAGAGTTAGGCTTGACTGAGTTGAAGCCAATCAATGACGGTAGAAGAAGGAAAAGTGAAAATTGACGTATTTGATGCAAACATTTTTGTTTATGGAAAATGCAAATTTAGGATTATCTATAGCTAAGAAATTTGCACTTACCCTTGTCTAGGAAGAAACCATATTCAATGGAGCCAATTGATTGGAAGTAGTTTGATAGATAGGCATCAAGTGTTATTTGGCTGATATTGTCTCATAACATTTCATTTAAAATTATGAAAAGGAAGATCACTGTGAATTCAATGAATGCCCTATCCAACATGAACGAGAAACCCTCCATCTGCGATTATTAAGATCTACTTGATGCAACGTCTATTTAAAGATGAACATAGGTGGTTAGTTGTTGATTATACCAATGAATTCAATGTAACCATTAGTCAATTGAGTTCAGTTCTTATCCACATTGATGATGAGGTATGTTTTTCGCTTTTATTATCTTCATTGTCTAATAATGGGAATAATATTGTTAACTATATTAGTAATTTCCTTGGTCAATAAGTTTGATATCTAATGAGGCTCTTGACTTGATTCTGAGTGAAGATATCCGTAGAAGGGAATCTAATGAACCTATATTTATTGGTTTAGTATATAAAGTTAAAGGAAGAACTAGTGTTGTGTTAGCAAGAGTAGTGCAAACTTGAATAAACTTTGACAGTCTAAGATTTGTGGTATTGTCTGTTCGAATTGTGGCTAGAAAGGCATTTTCGAAGGGATTGCCTCAAATTGAAGAGTGAGAAGGGTAAGGGAATTATAATTGAGTCTAGTGATGATATTGGTGCAATTGCTGATCATGTATTGTCTATCAATAAGGATTCATCATTTAATAGATGGATTATGAATTTTGGTAGTTTGTTTCACGATATATGAAACATAAACTAGATTAATACTTATCAATGCACAAATAATGGTAAAGTGCAGTTGAGAATTAACGTCGATCATAATATTGTGAATGTTGGCAATGTTAGAATCATAATGCAAGATGGTAGCGTGAGGACCTTAATTGAAGAGAGGTGCACTCTAGAGTTAAAGAAAAACTTAATTTTCTTGAGTGTCCTAGATTTAGTTGGGTGTCGGTATACTTAAGAATGTGGATTTCTAAAGGTTGCTCGATGTGTCTTGGTGGTAATGATAAAAATCGAGCATAGTTGCCTGTATGAGCTTCATAGAGAAAGATAATGACGAATCTCACCATAGAGACATTGGATGCATGTGTTCGATAGTCTCAATTGTAGCATATAAGTTTGGGGCACACTAGTGAGAGAAGCTTGAAGATTCCGAGTGAAAGGAATTGTTATATGGTTACATGGATGATAAACCAAATTTATGCAGGTCATGTGACTTACACAAAAAGCGAAAGTGCAATCAATATAATTTTTAGAGAAACCATGAATATTGCAAAGTTGATTCACTTATATGTTCACAGATTGTCATGATTTCCTTCAATAAAAAGTGATAAATTTATGCCAATAATTGTGGATGACTACTCGAGGAGGACCCTATTGTTTGTGTTTGGTCAAAAGTTTGATGATGTTGTCAAGATCATGCAGTTGAGAACTTTCATTGAAAGAGAAACTAGTAAGAAGATCAAGCATGTGTGGACTAACGATAGTATGGAGTTTTGGTCACAACTGTGAAACAAATTCTACATGAAGGAAGACATATTGAGGTATATTGAGGTATATTGAGGTATCGCACTAATATTGGTGAATGACAATAGGTTGCGAGTGAATCAATCAAACATTAGTGGAGATGACTCATTTTCTAGTGCTTGGATAACTGGGAAATTTGTAGTAGATGTGCTTAGTACGATGAGTTACCTAGTGAATAGGTTTTCATTAACCATGATCAGATGTTTGACTCTTAATGAAGTGTAGTCAGCTAACATTATTGATTATTCTATTGTTAGAGCATTTGGTCTATCGTGTTATGTTCAAGTAAATGATTGTAACCTCGATAGAAGGGCAAGAAAATGCTAATTCCTAGTTTATGCAGAAAGTGAGTGGGATTATTACTTATGGTGTCCAAAATTAAATTCATATGTTATTGGCGGAGAAGTTACATTTAATGAGTCTATAATGTTGCTAGGTAAAAGTGTTTATGGTAATGTTTATAAAGGACCCGGATGGTGTTTAATTTCAAGGTAAAGTTACAACCAGAAACTCCTGAGGTAGTGGGTACTAGCGGAGTAATCAACATGGATGGTGCTTATAGCGAGTTGGACCTAATAGAGCCTAGAGTTGCTATTACTATTGAGTTTAATAAGGTTCGTGCTCGATCTCCTAATATATATAGAAACAAAGATGATTTTCCTTTTTTAATCTATTTGTGTTAGAAAATCTTTGTAGAGCGGTTAATGGTGTAGGTTAAGTAAATGTTAAGATGAGGTCAATGGTTCTAGCGAAGTTCAACTTGGCCTTGATTTAGAAGTTATCTATATTGGTTGAGTCCACAAGGAGTGTGAGAGAGTAGAAACAAAGTTCAAATTTCAATATAATTATTGTGACTTGACTTAAATGTCGAGTTAAAGTAGACATTGTTAAGAACATGTCTCAAGTTTGAAGCCAAGAAGGAAGCTTGGTCCAATTAGATTTCCCAACTTGAGTAGACCTTCTATCTAAAATCCAATATATATTGATTGTATAAGAAGCAAATTTTCTTCAAGAATAGTATCATAGACGAGCATTTGGCTATGACAATCAATTGGACAGCATGCTCGTGAATTACATCCCGAGTGTTTGAGGCAATGAAAATTTCATGCTAAGATTTTGTGAATTCATTTATGAAATTGAGAGATTATTTCGTGAGGAATTGTGATTGTTAAATACTGTACAAGTTAGGTTAATTAGAGATTGGGATAAATTGAAACTGTTTTCATGATTCGAATGTGGTTGTAATCTATGTTATATCACTTGATTTATAATGAAATCTATTGCTTAATCGGTGGAGAAGGTCCCACTAATTGACCTATGTAAATCTGGTGTTTAATATATTTTTTTGCATTGTTTATTATATTATTCATTTATCTATTTTTTGCAATGCTTTTAATTTTAGAAAAGAATAACTTTGTAGTTGAGAAATACAAGTAAATAAATCTCAACCATTTGTTGAAAAAATCTTTAGCATTTCTATTTGAAACCTCTTAAAAAAATCAATCTAAAAATAGATCACAAATGTTGCTATTAATGTCCTTTAATGATCTTAGCTTTTAGGGTAGACATAGTTTCCAAATAGAAAATAGAATCCGAAGTTAATGCAGGTGCGAGGTTTCTATTCATAAAGAGCTGCTCCCACTTTAATAGAATCGAAGGGGTCACATTGAGCTAAGGGTGCATTTAGTTTGACTTTTGGGACGTCTTTGAGAAGATATAAAGGCATTTAAGTTTAAGGGGATTTTCGAAATGCAAGTGGATTTTAGAAGTTGCAATTTGAAAATGCATGGAGAAACAACTTTGATTTAAATGGTGTTTGAAAAAAATTACACTTTATAAAGCACTTTACTATTTTTGTTAATAAAATTCAAAACTAGTGAAGGATTAGCGACTGGTAGCCTCGTAGAGGTGAGGCGACCTTAGGCAAGCCGCAACCTAGGCGATTGCCACCTTGAGTCGAGCAATTGTCGATGATTGTTAGCCGGGCTCATGTAACTCACTACAGAGCTTCACTACATAGAGAAGATGAATAGTCCTTTGAGGGAAAAATTGAAAATGAATAAAATAGTGAGGGTTTGGAAATTCTTTTTTTTTTTTTTACTTACCTTAAAGTGAGCTTTTCAAAAATGTTGATAGCCCACCTACTATGAGCTTTCAGCTTACACAAAGGCAACATTTGGCTAAAGTGTTGGGCAAAAAATTTGCCAAACACCCCTAATTTTTCTCCTCCAAAGCCATTTAGGAAAATGGTCCCAAAGGGAGCCTAAGTATAGTTTCTTGCTGAGTGGCATCATGTCACTAAACATGCGGTGGAAAATGATGCCTTAGGGCCAGAACTTGACAGGTTGCATAGATGCATTGGTTGGTGAGTGTGCGTCCAAAAGTATGTGTGAGGTATATTCGAATGAAACTGTTCCCTATAAAATGGGGACAAAGCCCCTTCCAAAATGTGAATCGATATACAAATCGACAAAATGTGTGAAGGGTCTTTTGTTAATTCTTAGATAGGAAACGCGAGCCGACGAGAAAACTAAAGATACAAAGATTAGAGATAATCATGACTAGCTATGTAAAAGAGTATTGAAATGCAAAGATAACAAGATTATAAAATTGACCAAATGGTGTTCATTGATTGATCGGTGTCCCTTCCTCAAATTACAATTCCAATATTTACAGCCACTAGTAACGATTAATGATAGTTTAAAAAATAAAAAAAAAGCAAATAATATTCTACGCGACTCTTAGAATTTATCAAGATGTATTTACAAATGGGTACCAAAAGACCTCTGGTCAATGATCAAAGCCTTATCACTCACCCTGTGTCGACAATTTCTTTTGTAACTTACAACTCCACTTCCTTACGGTAATAACAATCCGTGTTTCTCTGCCACTCTAATCGGTGTCTTTGAATTTACGACACCGCGATTTGACAATCTTGATGGCTTCATAATTGAATGGGTCATCATCATTGTAGCCGAAATTGTTTGTTTTATCACTTGAACATTTATCTTGTTAATCCATCGATCTTCATTTCAGTTGGTCCTTTTGTCAACTGAGCCAAGTCTCATTTACCGACATTGGTGGCTCAACACCTAGTACGATCATATCTCGCTCGGTCTCTCAGGGACTTAGGGCAATTTTTTGTGTCAACAGAAGGAATCCCACCAATATTCATAAACAACAAGACTGCCATCAACAATGATGTAAAGTAACTGGAGAGAGAGGGAGAGAGAGAAAGAGAGACATTATTGTTGTGCGAGGTTTAGATTTTCTTCTCACTGTAATCCGACTATGCTAACTCATAACAAAAACGTGGTTTCAATGTCAGTATATTTTATTGTCCAGTAAGGGCAAGAACATGATAATTAAAGCAAATCCAACTTTTCTCGAAAGAGCACTACATGTGAAATTTAGAAAGTTCAATGGCAGCACTTGCATCCACTAATTATAATTGAAGTGGCATCCCTGATTGTAGTTGCGGAAATGTACAGATGATGAAGAAGACAAAATCGTTTGGCAAGATTTACTACTGTTTTCTCCCATTGATCTGTTCTCTTTCCCCCCTTCGGCCCCTTTAAATCCTACATTGTTTCTCCCACTTTCTGCATGAAATGTTTTGTTTATCAGCATTCGTTCTAACTAGGATCCCACATAACCATAGAACTGATTCATCAGAACGACAAACTCAACTAAGAGCAAAACGGATCATCTTATGTTTTTCTCAAGCTATGAAATCAGTTCAACGGGCTTATTTTGTTTGTTTGTTTGCATGTTAAGTACTGGCCCTCAGATCATTTATATCCTTGAGCATCATCATGAAAATTCAAAACCAGATTCTTTACTAACATTCTCTTCTGTCACGGTAGGATTCTGCCCTAATTCTTCTTCTTTGTTCGGCCAAATTTCACATCATGTTCCTTGAGAGATTGTGTCCTTCACCGCATTCGAGACAGACCAGAAACTTTTGATGCAGATGAAGGGTTTTAACTATTGAAAAAGGTTCTACTTTCGGTACGGTGGAACATAAAACGAGTATTTCCTCGAACTTTAAAAATCGCAGTTGATTTTCTGAAAATCTTGTCATGTATGCATGTGGGACGTTTTATTCGAAGCGTATCCAAATATATAGCAAATCTCGGAAGAATTCATAGTCACCGTTGATGTTCTAGAGTCATTATTCTCCCTTGTACGCAGTCATACGGACCACAAGCATACGAAGGGATCACGTGCAGAAAAGCAGTACACACGCCACTTGGTTCTCCCATGTCCGTATTCATACAAACCCCAGTCATATGAAGGCAACAGTGCATAAGCAATATCCAAGGGCCCGGCAAGATCCTATCACGCCGGCCAGTCCCAGATGCTTTCTGCATCGAAGGAGAGTCCGCTCCAACAATCCAACCATGCCTCCGTCGTCTCCGAACGCAGCTCAAAGTCATCATTGATCCAGGGGCTTCTGTATGGAGGCACGTCGTGGACGCGCGGCTCTCGGGACTCGTTCAGCTCCCTATAGGCTTCGACCCCCAAGGAAGAGAAGTTCTTGGAGATTGTCCGAGGGCGAGGCCTTATGACTTCAACTTTTACCAAATCTTGGGGTTTCTCGTTCTCCGGCTTTCCTTGGCAAGTCATCAATTTCCGTAGATGGGTGTTCCAATAGTTCTTCACGTCATTCGCAGTTCGACCCGGGAGTCTCCCAGCAATTAGGGACCACCTGCATCAATAATTCCAACAAAACGAAATGTTAAATTATGAGGAAAGATATCAAAAATAATTTTCATACGGTGCTCACTTAAATGTTATAACTTTTTTTTCGACCACAAAATTGCTGTAACTTCTCAAAAACGTTTATTTGAGTATTGAAACTTTCAACTGATTGTTTGCATGCCATAACTTCTTAAAAACATTCACCCAAATACCCAAAATCTAATATGGCAGGACAATTGTGATGAATATTTTTAGAAAATTATCACACTCAAGTGATTCATAAATAAATGAATCAATCCAAAGTAGTGATTTCTTTTTGTTTCCGTGAGTGTTTAATGCTGCCCAAATTAGGGTTTCCATCGTGGGAATGGCCAATTGATGTTGACAGTCAAGGAATGGGAATTTTCATAAGCTCTCTCCAATCTGCGAAGTGTTATAAATGAGTTGCGAACAATTAGTTTCTTTCTCTTCTAATATATTTGAAGTATGCACCGTTAACACCTTTATGTTAAATTCTATAAATTTCCGTCGATTCACCTATTATTACTTTTAAATGTGGAAAAATGGCCCTTTAGAGCCATAACTAATCAATAAGTTGGTGCCTGATTTTAATCCATATCAAATGCAACTTGCCAGTGAAGTTGATTAAATGACTAAGATTTAGGGTCTGTTGGGTAAACTAAAAATTTTAAGTGCCAAAGTTTAAGTGTTAATAATCTTTAATAATGGAAATGGAATTAATATCTTTTTGATGATAATTAAAAATTGACAGCTGAATATCATTAAGCTCTTACCAACATAGAAAAAAGAGGACTGCTGTTAGGTTAAATCAGTATATTTAGCAAGATTCGGATTTTCATAAATTGATTTTCTATTGATTGAATTTAAGTAATCAGCTACTGAGCATGCGGCCCATTATGCTTTGCCGCCCTATCCGAAGATATAGTTATTTTAATTGCTAGATGATAGTTTAATTCCTGCTCTCTCGTTCTTTTTTTGGCCCAAAGAATGAAATGCGTGTTTGTGATCGAATTCAAGCTTCTGTTGTTCAGTCTACCTTTCTTTGGACTACATAAACAGAATCGACATCAGATGAATAATCTCTCTGAGTTTCTTAATCCTGTAACCATCATCGGGAGTGACTAGATCTAAGAACAATACATGAACAAGCGTGCAGTTAGTAAGGAATGCCTCCCGAAGTCGACGACGGCTAATGAGAACCATGACTGGTACTCAGTTAATGTTGTCCGAAGAAATAGGTAGGGAGAGCTAGAAAGAGACTATCTTTACATGTGAGCAGGTGTCGAAAAATATGCGATATGTACTAGGAGTCATAGTCATCTATGTAGCACGGACACGGCGACACGGACACGCGATACGACACGACACGACACGCGACACGTCATTTCTCAAAAAGTAGAGAATTTCGACACGTTCCGACACGTTAAATATTAAATAATTTTTTTTTTATTTTTAATTAATTTAATTCAAATTCACAAATAAATAAATAAAGAGTTTACAATGAATTTATACTAATAATATTAATAAATCTTACACTTTTTTTTATTTCATTACCCCAAATTTATATTTATTTTTCGAAATCCCCCCTCCCCCAAATTTACTTTTATTTTTTAATCTCATTTATTTATTTTTCTGATTAAAAAAAATTCCCCCACTCTCTTCTTTTCCTTATCCATTTCCCCCCACTCCCAAATTTATTTTCCTTTCCCTCCCCAGTCCCCACCATCGTCCGTTCCCCCCACCCAAATTTATTTTTTTTCCTTTCCCTCCCACAATCGTCCATTTCCCCCCATCTGTCCGTCACTTTCCCTCCCCCCAAAATAGGTACCCATAGACTCCCATCTTTTTAATTACTTTTGAGTTTCTCAGAAACCCTAGCTCCTTTATTCCTCCTCCTCGCCGCTCGCGACCCTTCCTCTTCTCCTCCTCCCTCCTTGCCGCTCGCCGCACGACCTCCTTCCTCGCTGGTCACCGCTCCTCGCCGCACGCACGACCCCCTTCCTCGCCGCTCGCCGCTCGCCGCTCGCTGCTCCTCGCCGCACGCACGACCCCCTTCCTCGCTGCTTGCCGCTCGCCGCTCGCCGCACGACCGCCTTCCTCTCCTCTTCCTCTCACCTTTGGTCCTTTCTCCCTCGCAACTGCAGCCTCGTCGGATCCATCGCAGCATCACAGGGCTGGCCCTCACCTCAGTCTAAGCTCGGCCGTCTCTCGCTGTCGCTCGCGGTTTGCTCCCTCCCGGACACGCGTGTCGAAACGTGTCGGGAAAAGGTTGACCGCGTGTCGAAACGTGTCGGGAAAAGGTTGACCGCGTGTCGAAAAATCCGACACGCGTTGACCGCGTGTCCGAGCGTGTCGAGGTGTCTGACACGCTCCGACACGTGTCGGACACGATACGCAAGCACGGACAGCGTGTCCGTGCTTCATAGTCGACTATATGTTCCTGAGGACTTAAGTTGAAAAAGGAGATCCTACAAAAAGCTCACAGTACTAGATTTTCAATTTATCCGGGAAGCACTAAAATGTATAGGGACTTGAGAGAAAACTTTTGGTGGATCAACATGAAAAAGGATATTATAAAATTTGTCGATCAATGTTTAGTTTGCTAGCAAGTGAAAATTGAGCATAAAAAAACAGGTGGACAGTTGCAACCTCTAGAGATACCTAAATGGAAGTGGGAGCATATTGCCATGGACTTTGTAGTCGGTCTACCGAGGACGCCAAGTGGTAAGAATACTATATGGGTGATTGTTGATAGATTGACTAAGTCAGCTCACTTTTTGTCATATCGATTTGGCCTTTCAATGGAAGATATGGCAAAGCGATATGTTAATGAGATAGTGAAGCTTCATGGAGTTCCAGTAAACATTGTTTCTGATAGGGATCCTAGGTTCGTGTCTAACTATTGGAAGAGTTTGCAAGGAGCATTGGGCACTAAACTCAACTTGAGTACAGCTTTCCATCCACAAACAGATGGACAGTTAGAGAGAACGATCCAGACATTAGAGGATATGTTGAGATCATGCATCATTGACTTCGGCGGTTCTCGGGATGAACATCTACATTTGGCAGAATTTTCTTATAATAACAGTTATCACTCCAGCATTAAGATGGCACCCTTTGAAGCTTTATATGGCCGAAAATGCAGAAGTCCTATTTGTTGGGATGATGTTGGTGAGAAAAGACTAACTAGCCCCGAGTTCATTCAATAGTCGGAAGAGAAAGTTAGGTTGGTTTGGGAACGTCTCAGAACGGCTCAAAATCGTAAGAAAAGTTATGCGGATCTGAAAAGACACAAGTTAGAATTTAATGTGGGGGATCACGTGTTCTTAAAAGTTTCTCCTACGAATGGTGTAATGAGATTTGACACACGTGGGAAGTTAAGTCCAAGGTACGTGGGACCATTCTTGATCTTAGAGAAAATTGGTAAAGTCGCTTATAAATTGGCTTTGCCACCGGCACTATCAAGTGTCCATAATGTGTTCCATGTCTCTTTGTTGCGGAAATATGTGCCAAATCCTGAACATGTGCTAGACTTTACTCTATTGAGATTACAGGAGAACTTGACATATGAGGAGCAGCCTATTTGCATTGTCGATAAGAAGGATCAGGTATTGCGGCGATGAACCATTCCTTATGTGAAAATACAATGGCAAAACCACACCGAGAGAGAGGCTACTTGGGAACTCGAGGAGGAGGCAAGACACAAATACCCTCACTTGTTTCATGATTGAAGTACATGTAAATTTCGAGGACGAAATTATTTTTTAAGGAGGGTAGAATGTAATATTATGTTAGTGGGCCCCAAAAGAAGAAACGGAAAAAGAAGCTGAAAAGTCAAAAGCAAAAAGGAGAGGGGAGAGGGTTTGGTTAAATAGAAGCTGAGGGGTCCTCGACCAGAAAGAAAAGAAAGAAAAGAAGAGGAAGAAGAGAAAGGGGAAGAGGAAGGAAAGGGATTTGTAACGACCCGGGCCCCACTGTATAATATTGTCCGCTTTGGACACTAAGTCATCATGGCTTTAAAACGCGTTACACAGATTAAATGGACACAAACCTTTATAAACTAGCCCAGGACTCCCCCCCTAAGCGATGTGGGACGGGAGACATGTCATTGGCCTCACCTGCGTACTGCCAAGGCGATCTCAGTCTATCCCTCCGTACTGCCCCGGGTTTGGGTCATCACACAAACAGATCGATGAGTGTCTAATGACATTCCAAAAGTTGGACACACACTCAACGAAGGTTAACTGAATTATGGAATATGGTCGAAGTTAAGACCCAATAAGCACACACGGAAGGCAGCCGCCTTAAAACCCAGTAAGCACACAAGATGGCACACGATGACCCAAACAACCAAGTAGAGCAGTGACATAAGGAATGTAGCATGTATGACCTTATCTGATTGAATGCATGGAAAAGTAGACATCCATTCTGGGATATGCGCATTGGAAAAACTTCTGGCTTGAGATAAATGTCATGTCATACCTATGGAAGAGCAACAGGAGGAACAAGAAAATCAATGAAAATGACAGAAAAATCAACAGCAATCTCATGACTGGCCACCTGACAATAACATCAAAGTTAGAAATTAGCTGAGTTCCAAATAGAGAAAGGATGAAATTGCAATCAAAATTGCGTTACAAGAAGCCTTTTGATTTCTTTAAACAAACTAACCATCTCTTCTTTTTGAGAAAAGCATTATTTGATGGAATCAAAAATATCTTCACCTAGCTAAAACTACTGCAACTTCCTTGAAAGAATGAAGGATCTAATATTACTCACCAAGCCCTTGATACGTCAGCTGTCAAGTATGTAATGTACAAGATCCCAGTTCAAATGCATAATGCAGTCTCTTCACAGATATACCACCTGATATAAGAAATTTTAACATCATAGTAGAAATGCCTTTAATTAATAGGCAATTATATTAAGAAATACTGCTACATGCGATTGTAGGGGAATGGATGGTCAACCTAATAGATTGTATCTCTTGATAGCATAAGTATTGAGGGACAAATCAGACAAAAAGTAGCAATATATAAAAAAAGTGACTAGAATAGTCATTTTCATTTCCTAATAAACATTTTGGAAACCATTTATTCCTAAATAAAATATCTTTTGAGACGCTAAAGTTTGCTGGAGACATGTCTTCTAACCCAGTATCTGCTCTTTTCCTAGTTCATACTTGCGTGATTTATAAAGAGACAAATTCAGGGCCACAGGAAAGAACATCCAGACATAGAACTGGAAACAAAAGTTTTGAAAATGCATTTTCTCCATGATAAAACACACAGAATACTTGAGCAAATAGCTAGAAGAGACTACCATCCAGATAAGCTTAATTTAGTAGGCCGAAATAGCATCATCCAGCCATGTGAAATTGCACTTAGAAAATGAAAAGTGATTTGAATTATGGCACGGACCCAAAGATAGGTTCATCGGTTGCTTGGTGCAGGCCTATTACATTCCTCAAGCTTAATTTAGTAGGCCAAAATAGCATCATCTATGACTGTTATATTTGGCCGACAACAAAAATTCAATTTTCAGTACATATTTGACCAAAAAAATTAATAAATCTAACCTAATCCGAACCATACCATGGATTACTTTCCTCATACGGACCTACGGTCTATAGCACGACGTAATCTTGAATTTTCCACTTTTAAGATAAGGTGATGATCTCTTTTAAGAATCAATAATCAGCTCATTTTAATTAGTGGCATTGACATATGGTAGCCTCGGTATAACATTTTCGGATCATTGACTAAGATTGTACATGAAAAGACGAGGCGATACATCTGAGATTTGGGCATTGAAAACAGGATTAATTAGTTTGATAGGAGCTTCAACACCCTTTAATGAATTCGTTTTGTAGAAGCTTTTGACAGCCGACAACAGAATAATGCTCAAGAGACTCGGCTGTGATTAAGCTAGACTAAACAATTCGGGTCGGTTCAAAAGAATTACACGAATAAGACCGCCGATCCATAGGGTATCTTCTATGAAATCATGGCCTAGGGTTAAAATTCAGAAGTGCTCAATTACTCGATCGACAGTTTCCTCCTCCAATCAAGGCTATAAAGACTGAGAAGTGTCCCACACGATTGGTATTTCTGCGAGGTCTTGAATTGAATTGAATTGAACGAAGACGGTTTTTCTTTGACTGAACGAATTCATGTCGTCGAGTCATCGTGAGGTTAAATTCCATTAGGCATACGACTTGATCTGCATCATTTTGTTTTGAAACAGTAAATGGATCCATTCGCCCCGAATGTTTACGATTGATGTCCAATCCGCAAATAAATTATTGAAATCTCAAGCGCTTTGGTATGCTGTACTTGTTCACCCGCGTCGATTTGGGATTTGGGGTATGGTCAGTTCACTGGAAGGATTGACCTCCCAATTCGAACTTTATCCCAACAAAAAAGAAAAAGGGAAAAAAGGGCTTATCAAAAGCCAAAGCAATGAAATGACTCGACTTAATTAAAATATTAGACCCACTTGCCCTCTATTGAACTACATAAATCTGAATTTTTATTCATTTCCACCATTATTTCGCATGTGAAATGGACCGATGGAGTATATGCTAAAGTTACGGTAGAAATATAGATTCTTCACAAATAAATCTATCTAAAATCCTTTAAATTCGAGTCCGCTCTAGCACCGTTGGTTTGTTCCGATAAGTCATTTGGAAATTATAAGTAAACCGTTTAATTCTTCTAAAATATCGCTTACATACATAAATAAGAAATTTCGCCACGTGACATTCTCGAAGAAGATTGAACGTGTTTCCGCCGTCGCCGTGACAAGCGGTGTAAAAAGAAGGTCGATGGCGCACGGCATGGACAAGCCTCCGCGTATGTTCACAAAATGTCAACATTGGATGTTTTGAGGAAGACCGTCACTAGCTTCAGTCAGTTGAATTGTCAAATCCTAAACTCCCTCTCTCTCTTCTCAATTCCTATAAATAGCCACCAACACGAACCTCCCAACTCCAACCACGAACGAACTACCTTAACACAAACACACAATTTCGCAGAAAATGAGCTTCGCGTCGTTAGTACCGCTGCTCCTCCTGGCCTCGGTGCTCGGAGCCGCCGCTCAGCAGAGTGGGGACATTGGCAGCTTGATCAGTCGGGACCTGTTCAACGAGATGCTGAAGCATCGCAACGACGGGAATTGCCCCGCCAAAGGGTTCTACACCTACGATGCCTTCATCACGGCCGCGAAGTCATTCGGCGGGTTTGGGACGACAGGCGACACGTACACGAGGAAGCGAGAGATCGCAGCGTTCTTGGCTCAGACATCGCATGAAACCACAGGTTTTTGTCCTCAACTGATCACTTCAGTTCTAGTCATTACTCAGTAGTTTGCCATGCTTTATCGAAGTCTAGTTCATTGGCAAAAACAGATGGTTTTCCAATGAACACTGCATGGTTTCGCAATGATCGACCAAATTATTTTGTAGGCGGATGGGCAAGTGCACCGGACGGTCCATATGCATGGGGATATTGCCAGTTGCGAGAGCAAGGCAATCCTCCAGACTACTGCGTTGCCAACCAGCAATGGCCTTGTGCTCCTGGCAAGAAATACTTTGGACGTGGTCCTATCCAAATCTCTTAGTAAGTTACATAAAATCAACCTTTCATTTCATTGTGTTTAGTAAGTCCCTAATTTCATCGTCGCGACATTTACCTAGACCGAGCCTGCTTATGATTATCACTAGTTTTTGTATAGGCACGAATATGGTTGGCGTAGGTTTGGATTTAAGAAAGATTGGTTTTCTCGGATTTTGATGTGTTTGGTTGATTATGATTTTCCCAGCAACTACAACTACGGGCCAGCGGGGAAAGCCACCAACTCTGACCTACTGAACAACCCGGACACAGTTGCGACCGACCCCGTCATCTCATTCAAGACGGCCCTCTGGTTCTGGACAACGCCGCAGTCGCCGAAGCCCTCGTGCCACGCCGTTGCTGCTGGCCAGTGGCAGCCGTCTGCCGCGGACACCGCAGCTGGGCGGGTCCCTGGGTATGGGGTCATCACCAACATCATCAACGGTGGGCTCGAGTGCGGGAAGGGCTCGAACCCGCAGGTGCAGGACCGGATCGGGTTCTACAAGAGGTACTGCGACTTGCTGAAAGTGGGATATGGCAACAATCTGGACTGCTACACCCAAAAGCCATTTGCCTAGTTCTATTACTAAATCAAATCATTGCTCACGTACTTCATCAATTTCTCCAATTTGATGTCTAAATTTGCTGAGGAAGAAGCCCACACGATTTCTACAATTTCCTTTCACTAAATAGCTCACTTTGGAGACCAAAAATTCACTCAATTTGGCCCCTCTAAATTTCTATTTTTTTCTGAATCGTCTGAATTGGTTTTCCGTAAAAATCTTGAACTCACCGAAAATTTCTCGAAAGATGAGTCGATGTCTCTAAAATAAATCATGACATGACAGAATTTTTAATTTTTGAAATCGAGTTCAAATTCGTGGTTAATTTCAATCTGGTGCGATTTTAGCGTGATCTAGCCAATCGGGTAACTTTTAGAAAAAATTTTGTGCAATTGACCCGTGATCAATTTATTTCGAGTCATAGTGTACATCTTCGACACATTGGCGACCCTCTGCGATCGTGAAAATCTCCAGGTTTCAAACACAGACACAAGGTACCCAAAACGATAGAAAAATCGGTCTAATGTCGATTAACAAAAATTTTGCAATCGGGTGGAATTACCCACACTTTGATCATGTATCTCAGCCAAATTGACCTATCCCTGATCTACAGTCGATTTTGACAATGCCGTAATGACCCTAGCAGATTAGCATGGTCGAGCAGTCAATTCCTGATCGAATTCTCAAGTCTATTGCATTAACATCCCTTACCGGCTTCACCTAATGAGTTAGTTATCTCATGAGTGGCCAACTTAGAGAAAAGAACTATAGGCGTGTCGATGAAAAACCCAGCTTATTCAATCGAAAACAGGACCCGAAAATCAGGATGTCACAATTCAAACCCTTTGGCCCCGTTTGGTTAGACTTTCCCAAGGGGCTTTCAGGCCCGAAAGCCCCTTGGGGAAAAATTTTGTGTTTGGCAATCATTTTCAAATGCTACTTGGCCAAATATCAGCATTTGGGATGCTGAAAACCCAATGCTGGGGAGGACCAGCTTTGGGCATTGGGCATTTCAGAAATGCCGGTTCACTGTTCATAATCCACTGTTCATCTTCTTCCCCCTTTCTTCTTCGTTCGTCTTCGTCTTCATCTTCCTCGCCGGCTGAGAGTGCGGCTTCTCCGGCAGCCGCCACCGCCGCATAGGGGTCCCGCGTCCCCAGTGACCACCGCCCGGGGTGGCGAGACCCGCGACCCAGGCGGCGTCGCCTGGCGGGCGCGACCCAGGCGACGCCGCCTGGGTCCGCGCGACCTCAGGCGGCGTCGCCTAGCGCGGGCGAGCCAGGCGACGCCGCATGGGTCCGCGCGACCTCAGGCGGCATCGCTTGGCGCGGGCGAGCCAGGCGACGCCGCCTGAGGCCGCGCGGACCTCAAGCCGCTAGATCTGGCCATCCGGCGGCCAGATCTAGCGGTCTTGAGGCCAGATCTGGCTACCGGACGGCCAGATCTGGCCTCCGCGATCTCAGGCCGCCAGATCTGGTGGTTCGGCTGCCAGATCTGGTTGGCCGGCAGTTGGCCGGTGGTTGGCCGGCCGCCGGAATGTGATTTTCTGACTTAAATAAAAAAATAAAAAATACCAAAAGCTAATTACAAAGCTGAATTTTACCAAACGGTGTTTATACTAAGTTGCATTTCAATGCTACAATTTACCAAACGGTATAACATTCCCACAAATCCCTTTTGCTCAAAGGTATTTGCATTCTCCCAATGGCATTTCCCCAAAGTTGAACCAAACGGGCCATTTGTTACATAGATGGCTTGAAGTTTTACCCATAAATATGTAGCATGCTTCTCTTTAGCCACCTCTATTAACACCTCATCTTATAGGTTTAACAAGATTATACTCTTCGCCCTCTCCATTTGCTCATTTTTAATGATATGTTTTATTGCTTTCGGCAACTTATCATTGCCATCCAATACCTTGGCTAAACCTTAGGTTGTTAATAGTACACGTATATTAGTGCTCCACAACCCAAAGTTATTCCTTTTCGTTAGATTTCTCAATTTCTACTTTCCCTCCAAACATAATTGCAAAACCTTAGCTCGAATTCCAATTGTTGAAATATTTTAACGTGGAAGCTACCAGAATTTTAATATCATGAGCAACAAAAATCAAGAGAGATATAAAAAGAGAAATAATAAAAATACAAAAAATTTATATGATTTGATCCGAGTATCGATATCTACGTCTATAAAGAGAGCAAACTGCAAATAATCTACTAATTAATCAAAGGATTACACAATAACAATCTCTCATACGCTCAAGTATGTATTTTAATTTTAAAATTACACCTTATGTCCACGGTGTTTTCAACACAAATCTCTCGATTAATTCACTAATTAATCAAAGAATAATAAAAGATACAAGAGATTTATATGATTCGATCCTAGAAAGAGCCGACTATAAATAATTTACTAATTAATCAAAGAGTTATACGATAATAATCTTGCATACACTTGAGTATCTTTTTTATTTTTAAAATTACACCTTATGTCCACGGTGTTTTCTGCACAAATCTCCCGATCCGCCAAAGAGGGGAGTCCCTTCTGGTTGGATAAATAGAAGAAAGCAGAGAATGACAAAAGGACCAAGGGGCCACTCCAATAAAATAATGATGTGTACTTTTCCTTTAATCGTCAATGGCTGTCCTCTTTGTGAGAGCTATACTCCTTTCATAGTGCCAAATCAAGGTGCCTCCATTATTGCTAGTGGACCCTCTTCAATAAATGTCATGGTCTAAATGTCTCCGGCGTCTAAAGTCGTCTCCGCTGTCACCTCGTGAAAAATGTACCATCTCATTTATTTTCAGTAGAAACATATCTCTCACATGATTTGCGACCGAAGGACAAATCTCTATCCTATGCCCAAACTTAAATGAAACCCATGAGCAATTTGTCACAGTTCAAGAAATTAACGTTAGAACCCTTATAATGATTCTTTCTTATACACAATCAGATAGAATTAACGTTGGCAGGAAAAAAATAGCCAACTCTAAGATTTCATAAAAGTCCAACTTGTACCACATTTATTTGTATGTTATGGGCCGTGTTTAATTGACAGGCTTAAATTTGAGACATAATTTAATAGGTTGAAATTAGGTATTCGTTTTTTATTTATTTTTTAAAAAGGGTATTGGTTCGCTGAATTTTTTACTTCCTTTGGAGTGTGGTGAATCATTTTTTTTTTATGGATTTGATGGGACAGAAGGAAGTAGGCTTGTCAAAGGGGGAATAAGGATTTCAAGAGAAAGTTGAGAAGTGGTAATCTTCTCATCTTCATTCAGGTAGAAAACCTCATAAAAAATAATCAATCTTAGAGGAATTTGATTTACATAATGAAATTGGAGAGTATAAATAACAAGGGCATTGACACATATAGGGGTGGTATTTTCCATGGATTCAGTCATGATGAAATGGATTGTTTCTCTGAGTATAGACACATTTTAATTCATAGAGTTATAATTTTAGCCCAATCTAAATGGTGGTCGGCGACAGTGCCCAGACGCTGGACCA
The DNA here is from genome assembly GCA_028830015.1 of Eucalyptus grandis x Eucalyptus urophylla. Taxonomy (NCBI): domain Eukaryota; kingdom Viridiplantae; phylum Streptophyta; class Magnoliopsida; order Myrtales; family Myrtaceae; genus Eucalyptus; species Eucalyptus grandis x Eucalyptus urophylla. The sequence goes on from CM054203.1 coordinate 32,056,345, forward strand.
GTAAGTACCATACTCGCTATCTTTCTTTTCATTGCAAAAGCAATATGATTTTTCTAAATCGTTCGAAGTCCCTTTCGTTTTTTTCTAGCTCTTTGAAAAGATCCTCATTCCAAGATTCGACCCTACAGATTGAAAAGTCGCAACCACGCGGAAGGAATAATTTTGAACGTGGGAGATCCATTTGTACTATTGTATAGGAATAATTAACAATTCGAGTGGAAAAGTACCAAAATAGTCATAAACCTTTTATATTGATACCAATTCAGTCATAAACTTTTCAATTGGACTAATTTGGTCCTAAACATTTTCATATTAGTACCAATTCAGTCTATTCGGCTAATTTAAGCCCGATATTGCTGATGTGGCCACTAGCGGTCTTATGTGGCACCACGTGAACAAATTTTATAATTTTTTTTCAAAAATTTTAAATTATTTTTTTATTCTTTTCCTTTTTTCTCTTTTCTTTTTTTTTCTTTTTCTTTTCTCCTTACCCTTGGCCAGCGAGGTCGCCGGTCGACCATCGCCGACCACAAGCAAGGGCATCAGCCCCCACCCAGATCCAAGCGAGGGCCGAAACCCTCGCCCGTTGGCCAGCGAGGGCCTCTGTGCCCTCGCTCGTGGCAAGCAAGGGTGCGGAGGCCCTCACCCAGATCTAGGCGAGGGCGCAGCAGCCCTCGCTTGTGGCAAGCGAGGGCACGGCGGCCCTCACCCAAATCCAGGCGAGGGCGCGGCAGCCCTCGCTTGTGGCAGGCGAGGGCCCTCGTGGGGGGGCAGAGTCTTCGAGCGTCAAGTGACAGAGAGAGATGTTGCAAGGAGAAGCGTTGAGTGCGCACATACCCTCGCTCGGATCTGGGCAAGGGCCGCCATGCCCTCACCTGGATCTAGGGGAGGGCCGCCACGCCCTCACCCGCCACGAGCAAGGGCGACGGTTTTGGCCCTCGCCTAGATCTAGGCGGAGGTCAATGCCCTTGCTAGTGGCCGGCGAGGGCACGGGGCCCCTCACCCCGACCAGCCTATGGCTAGTGACCTCGTTGGCCAAGAGTAAGGAGAAAAGAAAAAAGAAAAAAACAGAAAAGAGAAAAAAAAAAGGAAAAAAAGAAAAAACAATTTAAAAAATCTGAAAAAATATAAAAAATTATAAAATTTGTCCATGTGGCCCCACATAAGACCGCCGGTGGCCACATCAGCAATTTTCGACTTAAATTAGTTGGATGGACTGAATTGGTACCAATGCAAAAAAAGTTTAGAACTAAAATTGTCTATTTAAAAATTTTAGGACTGAATTGGTACTAATGTAAAATGTTTAGGACTATTTTGGTACTTTTCCCCAATTTGAATAGTTGCAATCTTCCGCGGTATTTGACAACCGATGTAGGTCTGCGTTTTTGTGGAAAATGAAGGGTTGCTCCTAAAAGCACCGATGACAACGTAGGACTTCGAGTGTGCTTCAAAACGTAGTCTGCAAACTATTCACGAAAAGCCTGAGAGAGAGAGAGAGAGAGAGAGAGAGAGAGAGAGAGAGAGAGAGAGAGAGAGAGAGAGAGAGAGAGAGAGGGAAAAGAGATGCAGAAAGGATCGTCATTCGGATTGAGGAAAGGTTCGTGGACGGAAGAGGAAGATGTTCTCTTGAGGAGCTGTGTCCTGAGGTACGGAGAAGGAGAGTGGTATCGAGTTCCTCAGAGAGCAGGTATTGTATCATTGTATGTGAAGGTTATTCTTGTTTTTAATTTGCATATACTTGTGCGCGCGTAAATTTGTATAATGATGGGGATCCTTGTTTTCTTGTTGCATCCCCGTCTGTATAATCCGCTTGGATTTGCGTGTGTCAAATCTTCTCGTGTCATCATATTTTATTTTTGTCAAATATTTATGTTATCGTGAGATACTTTTACTTGAGTGAAAAAATTTTCTTTCGTTAAAATTGGTGGATGTATCTTTCGTTAGGTTTGAGATAGTGGTATCAAGTCGGATTAGATTTGATTTCTTTAAGTGAGACTTCTCATGCTCTCCAATGATATTTCATGGATTTTTTAAATTAGACAAAAAGGGGACGTGTATTGATATTTTACTCATGTCAACGGATTGATTTGCACTAAGAGCATCCCTATACTATGTATACACGTGTGTGTAGAGAGAGAGAGAGAGATCGCTAAGTTAATGTTTGTATTTCTTGAGCTTGTAGGTTTGAATAGGTGCAGGAAGAGCTGCAGATTGAGGTGGTTGAACTATCTGAAGCCCAACATTAAGAGAGGGAAATTCCAAGATGATGAGGTCGATATGATCATCAGGCTTCACAAACTTCTTGGGAACAGGCGAGTACATGCTAAGGAAAGGTCACATGTGAAGTGCATTTGTCTGTTTTAATAGAGTTACTTATATGGTGTTGAGCCTACCTGCGTTATTCACAACAGCCTCTCCCTCTTCCTTCTCCAAAAATTGATTAAGGGTTGCATTGATCGAAACAAATGATGACTACATGTATAAACTGTGTTAAGGATTATGTTATTTCATTTTAGGAAAAATTAAAAAAAAAAATCTTAAACCTATTATACTTATACCAATTTAGTCTTGAACCATTTAATTTGGCAAATCTAGTGCTAAACCTTTGACATGTTGTCAAATCAGTCCTAAATCTTTTAATTTTGTAAATTTAATCATAAAAATTTCAAAAATTTCTCAATTTAATTATTGCAACAAATTTTGATCGAAAATCGTTGATATGTCAATCTAGTCAGAACCGGTTATCTTACATAATACAGCCAATACTAATACGAACAATTTTTAAATTTATTATTTTTTCTTCTTTTCTTTATTTTCCTAACACTGGGTTAGTTGCCGGCTGATCCTTGTTGGCGATACTCACCTAGTTGAGACGAGGCATCGTGGCCCTCCCCCATGGCCTTAGTATCCTTGTCGGCCACAAGTGAGGGCGTCAACCCTTGCCCAAATCCAAGCAAGGGCTGCGACTCCATTGCAAGCCAATGGGCCAGGGTCATGGCCCTCACCTTGATTTTGGCGAGGGCATTGCGGCCTTCACCTGTGACTGGTGAGGGCCGCAATTCCCTCGCCAAGATTAGGTGATGGTTGTTAGCCCTCGCCAACCTTGGGTCGGGCAAAAAGAAAAGAAGAAAGTAATAAACAACTCAAGAAAAATAAAAAGTTATCTACATCAACGTTGTTTGTATCATATAAGACAATCGACACTGACTAAACTGTCACGTCAATGATTTCCGAGTAAATTTTGTCAATTAAGCTAAATTGATAAATCATCAAAAGGTTTGGCAATTCATCAAAAGTTTTAAGGCAAAATTGGCAAAATTGAAAGTCTAATTAAATTAGTCCAATTGAAAGGTTTAGAATTGAATTAGTATTAGTGCAATAAATTTAACAATTTTTTAGTAAATTTCTCTTTGATTTTTTGTACGATTACCCTACTTGGAAAGGGACAGGTGTAAACTTTGGTATATGTTTGGACAATGCATAGGCATAGCCATTTGTAGCGCACCTTGTCTCCGATGACAACCGCTTGATGGGACAGGCTGATACAACCCCGATAAAGTCCATACAAGAGTCACTATTTCGGAATTGTTCAATGAATAGTCACTATTTTGGAATTGTTCAATGAATAACCTACTGTAGATATGGGCCACACGCATGAGAGAGACGAAAGTTGCCGACTACAGCTCATGTCGTTCTAGCAATATACATGACTATCTATGAAGCACGGACACGCTGTCCGTGCTTGCGTATCGTGTCCGACACGTGTCGGAGCGTGTCGGACATCTCGACACGCTCGGACACGCTCGGACACGCGGTCAACGCGTGTCGGATTTTTTGACACGCGGTCAACCTTTTCCCGACACGTTTCGACACGCGTGTCCGGGAGGGAGCAAACCGCGAGCGACAGCGAGAGACGGCCGAGCTTAGACTGAGGCGAGGGCCAGCCCTGTGATGCTGCGATGGATCCGACGAGGCTGCAGTTGCGAGGGAGAAAGGACCAAAGGTGAGAGGAAGAGGAGAGGAAGGCGGTCGTGCGGCGAGCGGCGAGCGGCAAGCAGCGAGGAAGGGGGTCGTGCGTGCGGCGAGGAGCAGCGAGCGGCGAGCGGCGAGCGGCGAGGAAGGGGGTCGTGCGTGCGGCGAGGAGCGGTGACCAGCGAGGAAGGAGGTCGTGCGGCGAGCGGCAAGGAGGGAGGAGGAGAAGAGGAAGGGTCGCGAGCGGCGAGGAGGAGGAATAAAGGAGCTAGGGTTTCTGAGAAACTCAAAAGTAATTAAAAAGATGGGAGTCTATGGGTACCTATTTTGGGGGGAGGGAAAGTGACGGACAGATGGGGGGAAATGGACGATTGTGGGAGGGAAAGGAAAAAAAATAAATTTGGGTGGGGGGAACGGACGATGGTGGGGACTGGGGAGGGAAAGGAAAATAAATTTGGGAGTGGGGGGAAATGGATAAGGAAAAGAAGAGAGTGGGGGAATTTTTTTTAATCAGAAAAATAAATAAATGAGATTAAAAAATAAAAGTAAATTTGGGGGAGGGGGGATTTCGAAAAATAAATATAAATTTGGGGTGATGAAATAAAAAAAAGTGTAAGATTTATTAATATTATTAGTATAAATTCATTGTAAACTCTTTATTTATTTATTTGTGAATTTGAATTAAATTAATTAAAAATAAAAAAAAATTATTTAATATTTAACGTGTCGGAACGTGTCGAAATTCTCTACTTTTTGAGAAATGACGTGTCGCGTGTCGTGTCGTGTCGTATCGCGTGTCCGTGTCGCCGTGTCCGTGCTACATAGATAGTCGACCATGAAACCTCAAGGATCCATCTACATGTAAACTAAAATCCACTTGTCTTCTAGCTTCCGCACCTTCTCTATTTTTTTGTAATTGTGGATCTTCATTATGTTTAGTCTTAATTCTGTCAATCAACATAAGTTGTACTTAAAGATTAGCTAATTGAGCACCAAGCTGCTGCACCAACACCTCCAAGTCTAACTTCCTCATATCTTCAAGAATGGATTTCTGAGAAGTGAGCAAAGCTGCCATATTTCCAAAGGATTTATGACTCAAAACATCTGCTACCACATTAGCCTTACCCGGATGGTAATTAATGGATAAGTCATAATCCTTCAAAAGTTCTAGCCATATTCTTTGCCTCATGTTCAGTTCTTTTTGAGTAAAGATATACTTCAGACTCTTGTGATCGGTGAAGACTTCACATTTTTCACCATACAAATAGTGTCGCCATATCTTTAAGGCAAACGCAACCGCCGCTAACTCCAAATCATGAGTGAGGTAGTTCTTCTCATGTAATTTCAATTGTCTAGAAGCATAGGCAACGATTTTGCTATCTTGCATAAGAACACAACCCAAACCTTCTTTGGATGAACACAACCCAAACCTTCTTTGGATGCGTCGCAGTAGATTTCGAACCCACCACTTCCAGAAGGTAGAGTTAGAATAGGAGCCGACACTAGCCGTCTCTTCAACTCTTGAAAACTGCGTTCACATTGGTCTGACCATTCAAATTTAACTTTCTTCTGAGTTAGACGGGTAAGTGGACCAGCAATCTTTGAAAACCCCTCTACAAATCACCTATAGTAGCCAGCTAGCCCAAGAAAACTTCTCACTTCGGTAACATTAGTTGAACGATTCCACTTAACAATTGCTTCAACCTTCTTTGGATCCACTAATATGCCATCCTTTGAGATCACATGACCCAAGAATTCTATATGATCAAGCCAGAAGTCACACTTACTAAATTTGGCGTACAACTTCTTTTCATGCAAAGTTTGCAAGACAAACCTTAAGTGTTGTTCGTGTTCCTCTAAACTCTTCGAATATACTAGGGTGTCATCAATGAACACCACAATAAATTTGTCTAGATATTCCCTGAACACCCTGTTCATCAAGTCCATGAAGGCAGCATGCGCATTTGTTAATCCAAAAGGCATGACGAGAAATTCATAATGGCCATACCCTGTTCTGAAAGCGGTTTTAGGCACAACATCTATCTTTATCTTCAACTGATGATATCTAGAATGAAGGTCGATCTTGGAAAATACCTGAGCTCCCTGAAGTTGATCAAATAAATCCTCAATCCGGGGCAAAGGATATTTGTTTTTGACCGTTATCTTGTTAAGCTCTTGGTAATCTATGCAAAGCCGCATACTACCATCCCTCTTTTTCACAAATAGAACAGGAGCTCCCCAAGGTGAAACACTGGGTCTGATGAAACCCTTATCCAAAAGCTCTTGCAGCTACGTTTTTCAATTCTTTCAATTCAGTGGGTGCCATCCGATATGGTGCCTTAGAGATTGGTGCTGTATCGGGCATCAATTCAATACAAAACTCAATTTATCTATCAAGAGGCAAGCCTGGTAAATCCTCAAGAAACACACTTGGAAACTCTCTAACGACAGGAACAACTCCCAACTTTACTACAACCTTACTTGTGTCTTTTACACAAGCTAAATAACCACAGCAACTTTTTCTCAAAAGTTTCCTCGCTTGCAAAGCCGAGATCAACCTTGGAGAAGTGTTTTGACAACTTCCCGAAAAAGAGAATTCGGGTTGATTTGAAAGTCTAAATATCACTTTCTTTGAAAAACAGTCAATAATAGCACGATGGGTAGATAACCAATCCATCCCTGTAATAACATCGAAATCTCGAATATTTAACTCCACTAGATCCATAGGCATTTCAACATTATTAATCCGAATCACACATCTCTTGAACACATGATGACCAACTAAGAAATCGCTAGTAGAAGTATCAACACACAATTCACATTCGAGAGGGTCAGGCAACACATCAAGCTTCTTTGCAAATTCAGTTGAAATAAAGGAGTGCATAGCACCAGGATCAAATAACGCATAAGCACATTGTGAGGCAATAGAAATATTACTTGCAACAACTACGTTAGATGCTGCCGCATCCTCCTTGGTCATCACAAAAACCTTCCCACTTGTACTTTGTCTTTGTTGGTTCTCTTGGGACCTACCAATGAAAGGGGTATTCCTCCGTATGAAACACTAGTGTGCTAGGTGCCCTTGTCGCCCACATAGATTACATGATCTATTGCCAATAGGAGGATTTCTTCGTGCAGGACAATCTCGCAACATGGGTCCCGGTTTCCCACATAAGAAGCATACTCCGGTTTTCCGATGACACTTACCGTGATGATAATTTCCACATGTATTACAGGGGCCCTGGTTACTTGGATTTCTGAACTGTCCTGGCCGACTGAAGCCTCTTCGCCTTCCACTTTCATCAGTATGGCTACCTTGCATATTTGTGGGCTTAAACCTTTTGGGTTGAGGCGCTCATTGTGTGTCGTGCTTTAGAATGCTTTGTTCCACCTTGATTGCTCGTTCTAGCACATCCTTATAAGTTGTTAATACGAAAGGTGCAAGTGCGGAATTAATTTTAGGTCGGAGCCCTCCTAGGAAATGGTCGGCCTTATCTTCCTCATTTGTTACCAAGTGCTCCGCAAACCTACTCAATTGATTAAAGTGGACCGAATACTCCAAAACCGTGGAGTCACCCTAAGATATATGTACAAAGTCACCCTTCATCTTTGCCTGGAATGACTTTGGGAAGAATTGAGCATTGAACGCCTTTTTAAAGTCCTCCCAGTATATAATAACATCCCTACCTCCAAGACTTGGCTTCATTCCATCCCACCAAAACTCAGCTTCAAAGATCCCATCAATCTTTTTAATCCAACGCTCAGCCACGAGAGAATTAGCTTTCCTATCAAAAGTGGGTGGTTTTGCCTTTCTAAAATGGGCAAAAGTGCCTGAGCCAGTTGCTCCATCTCCAGTTAATTCTTTTGCTTGGCGATACCAATGGATCATTGCTTGTTCAAATTCAGTTGAACGGGTTGGCTCTTGATCCTCTTCTCTGACTTCGCACAAGTCAAGACTCCTATCATAACGGTCCTCAAGTCTCCTTCTCAAAGACGCACCTTGAGAAGCTTGAGGCATGTCTCTAGCATCAGGGGTAGCGACTCGTTTACCTTTGCGACTCCTACGAAGCGAGGCAAGTGTCTCAAAGTCGATACTCATGATCACCTAAATCCAAGAATGAAACTACACCTTAGAATCTAGAAGACTAACGCAAAAATAAAATCTATCACACAACCTCACAACGTCCCACAACTACATCCAAAAAGATCAAAACTTAGGCTCTGATACCAAAATATGTCACACCCAAAAACTACAAAGAATGGGGATGACACGGCCGTCATTCTTTACAAAGGACGCAGCCTCAAACACAACCAACAAACTGATATTAACTTATATATCAGATAAACCAACAAATTGGTTGCAACATTAGAGTTTCTATAATCCACCAAAAAGAGAAAAGAGATATACGTTTAAAACTCAGACAATCCAACCACTAGTAAGTATCATTTGCACCACTTCCTTAAACCATACCAAAAATAAAATAGAACTCTCCAAAATTTTCCCACCGATGGCGCACTCGCTCTATTCGCTACTAACTGGGGAACTTTAAAAAGATCAAAGGAGGAGTGGAATGAGCAACGACAGTTCAGTGAGTAGTACATATCTTCTAAGCAGATCGAACAACCACTACGCATGTATACAAAGCAATACCAAACTTCATAATGCCAACTCAATATATAAAAT